>JAFJYJ010000013.1:5125000-7525000 GCA_019022615.1 Acacia melanoxylon
TATTTAGTACTCTATACCCAAAAAAAAACATTTGGTACTCGTTTTCTGTACAGTAATGGAATAGGAACCGGTTGGGTTTAACGGCGTGCTTGAGGGTACCTGGCTTTAGACAAGGAAATAGGTCAGCAGTCTTTAGCTAAACAGACCTGAACCTATAATAAGGACAAAAAGACCTGAACTTGAGCCTAAATTCAGGCTTTTTTTAGGCTTAGGCTTGGGCCTTCATAAAGCCTGGTCAAGTCTAAAGTATTTTTAAAGGTCTACTTATAAAGTAATCCTTTAAAAAGGCATCATATTACAAGCCTTTGGGGCCATAAATGGGCTTTGTACAATTTGAGTCTATCAAAACCTATATAAATATAACTTGAAATTATAATATAAGAATAAAAAACAATAAATATTGCTCTCTCCGGTCCATAATTATATAAACACTTTTGTAGTGGAAATTGCACTACAAAAGTGTTCCTATAATTAGGATCAGAGGTAGTATGTTATTTTTGTGATATAAATATAATTATATTTATTTAATGTGTAAACATGCTAGACCTGAAGGCTTACAGGCCTGACCTTAATAAAATAGGCCTAACCTACTACTTATACATTTAGACTTTTAAATAGACCTTAGCTTAGCCTTTTTAACAAATAGGTTAGGCGAGACCAGCTCAAGCTATAAGCCGTCTGATAGGGTCTGGCCTATTCTCATCGCTCCCTAGCTTGGGTTTCACGGGTCCTCATCCCCTGAGTGTAGATGCGGCCGTTTCTTCCTCCGACGGCGTCCTTATTGAACCCAATGGCGTGGGGGGAGAGAGGTTACGTTCGTCGTCTCCTTCCTGTTGGATTCATGAGGACAGAGGTTTCTGTACAATAACGGAATAGGAACCGGTAGGGTTTAAAGGCATGCCTAAGGGTACCTGGCTTGGGCTTCACAGGGTTGTTGTCCCCTTAGTGTAGATGTGGTCGTTTCCTCCTCCGACGGCGTCCTTACCGAACCCAATGTCGTGGGGGGGGGGGGGGGGGGGGGGAGGTTCGCATTCAAATATATATAATCTCAAGGGAAAGCGATCATTCTATTATGTTCTTAATAAATACATTAATTCCTTCATTTGCTTGTTGTCTGGGTGAGGACACTCCTGGAACCAACCAGAAATAAACAAAAGGGAAACCATACACCCCTTGCCTGCCATAAAGTAGTAATGCATAAAATAAAAACAGTGTTCAGATAGATACGCTAGAGCTCCACCGGTGACTATGCCGTGGTGGTGGTGCTGGGGCCGCCGGTGTGTGCGTAGCCAGAGCTTCTGGCAAGTTCATTGGTTTTGCTCGGGCGGGTGGTTGGTACTGGTGACGATGATGAAACATAAGATTCCAGTGCGTAGCCAGCAGCGCGCCCCAGTTCACTGGCCCTAGTGTTGATGATGCGAACCGCCCCGGCTGGAGACGTTGACGGGTCGGAATGAGTGGTATGGCCGCCACTGTTAGAGAGAGGCAATGAAGAAGAAGCCGTCCACGGTTGATTAGTGACACTGCCAGAAAGGCTATCCTCTGCCCGCGGCTTGCAGCAGCTTGAACCCATATCCGCCCCTGCAACAAAAATTATACGTAACACAATGAAGTTGTCTATGTATCTATGTATGTATGTAATAACGTAACAAGAATGAGAAGATAGAGAAAGGGCAACAAAGGCGAAGAGAGATGACGGTGGTGGTGTCTTAACGGCGATGAAGGAGAAGGCAGTGGGGATTGGTGTGGCTGGAGGAATGATAAGGGTGCATGTACCTGGAGGGTAAAGACCAATTAAGGGACTGAGCTTGCTAGAGTTGGTTCCTGGACTTACAGCTTTACGTGATTTGAGTGCTGGTAATAATGCTTTATTTATAGTAAGGTGGGTTTTTATAGAAGACGAAGCATAGGGGGGCATAGCTCGTAGGTACTTCAATATTCCCATTAATTTACAAGAGTTTTCGTTATTTTACAATCATTTCTACTTGTAGTATTCATTACTATATTCTAAATATATTTGTATATGTGGAAATAGTTGTTTGGGAAAATTCCAATTAAATACCAGAATTTGCAAAACCCCCAGAGGTCCTCCGAATTTGTAAAAAGACTGAGAGGTACCAAGGACCTATGAGGGATATGCAAATTCGCGTGAAATTACCTTTCTACCCTTACTTTTAAATAAATTCGCGTTAACAACTCCCATGAAGATTACGAAAGAGCGCTTTAGGCCTTTTTTCGGTGATTGTCGATTTTGAGGGCATTTTTTCGTATTTTTTCTTCAAAAAGGCCCTCAAAAGGATTTTCCCAATTTTATTTAGGGTTGCACGGACGTCCATGCTCATTGTGGATTTGTGGTCCATGAAAAACGAATAAGCAAACCGCTAATCAAAATTATCTACAATAATTTTCAGCGACATAAAGATTCACACCAGGACCCATTTCCCACGCACGTGTCCCCCAACAGTTATGTAGGCAAGTCTTTCCCAAGAAAGAATAAAAAGCAGAAGAATGTAACTCAGTGCAACCATCTTCTTTGAAAATGAAAATACATTGACAGACAGACAGTCATATCTTTCCATGCATTCCATCTTTTCACACCAATCCCCTTTTCCTTTTAGTCAAAATAATTACTCATCAATACTCCCAAAAAAGGTGCTTGGAGTAGTAAGTACTTTTTCAATTCCACCCAAGTCCCCTGGAATTGTTTGTGGCAGTTCACTTTCTTGGCAGTTGCCCATCACTCAAGGTAGGGCCTTGCAGTTCAAGAGTGCCTGATAGGAATCCAATTATGATGTCTCCACTCTTTCCTCCTGCAACTCCTCCCCTAAAAGTCTTTAATTTGTTTTGAAAGAGCCACCCCCTTTTGGATCCTGCTGAAATAGCAGGGGCGGAGTATGTGTGTGTCTTGATATACGCGTGTGTTTAGTTGTAGATGAGAGTCCAGTCATGACGGATGCACGTTTGGAAGTCTCTACTTACCTTTTTTTTTTTTTGATATATATATATACTGTGAATTTTAAATATAAAATATAATTGATTATTTTTAGAGATATTAAGAAAGTTAAATCAATTAATTAATTATATGTTGTGTCTGATTAATTATAAAGAAAAATTTATTTAAAGGTTGCACGGACGTCCATTCTCATTGTGTTCCATGAGAAATGTATTAAGCAAACACTAGCCAGATAATCTCTAACTTTCAGCGACATAATGATTCTTATTGGATCACACTGGGACCCAGCTGCTGGACCGTCCCTCTCTCACGTGCCCCTATCAGTTATATAGGAATCGATCAAAGGCCTTGTAGTCTAGTGGTATGGGTACTCGCCAACTAGTGGGAGGTCGTGCATTCGATCCCGCTCCTTGTAATTCAGGCCATTAGTACATGCCGTCTTGTAATTCAAAAAAGTTTATTTCGGTTGGAATATTGAGTTGTCTTCCATTTCGATTCCAAAAGGTATTAGTTTGGGTGGTCAACAGTTACATTTTTGGACCACCACTTTCGATGTGAACTCAGACTGCAAGGAACAAGCGTTGTTATATATGGTAACAAATTATATATTTAAAGTTTTAAACCATGGTGAATAATTTTCACACAACAAGCGTTTTCTCGTGATGGTCAATTATATGAATGGCATCAGGTTATTATATTCTATCAATAATTGAATCTTTACTTAAATTATTAATCAAAGTGGTTCCTTTTTCATTGAGTGTTTGTTTCAATTTTTTTCCATTCATTTTCAGACAACTTTATACTGTTTGATCCATAATCCTTATCGGTACATCCAATACCCTTAGGTTTAATATATGTCTAAATCAACTTAAATAACTTTTTTACCATTTTATGTTCAATAAATGTCATCGTACCCCAATTCTCTTTATCTTATGGTGTTAATTACAAATCTTATCTTTCTTTCTTTTTGTATAACCACACATATCTATCTCAACTTCCTCATGTTAACTACTCCGCTCACTTTATGCTTAAGTTGTCCCTTTAAAGCCCAACATGCATGTACTATCATACTGTATTGCTGGTACCTTCCATCGCAGTATTAGGTACGTTCATTACAAATAACTCTAATAGTATTTCTCCATTTAAACTTCCTTGTCGGAATTCTACTATTAACTTGTCTATCAATTTCATTATCTTTTTGTATAATAGAGCCCATATATATCTGAACTTCATTCATCACTTGTGGAATGATTTGATCTCTCATTTTCATATCTCTCAAATGTATAGTTTTTGTTGGAGGTAGTATCAAGTAGACATTAGGTACATGAATTTAGCTTTAATCATAAATAAGGAAACAAACAAGGTGTGTTTGCTTTGTTCTGAATAATGCTCGGGGCATCTCCATAGTTAATGCTTAAAGCCCGCCATGTATTTGCCTTTTTTGTCTCTGTGGTCATTTATTGGATTGTGGGTTATGTTTTGATTGCCAATTTTCATGTGCAAAACTAGGTTTTTGCTCCACTAATCTTTATCGAAATTGTTTCGGCTTTCACTAATTGCATGTTGTTTTGGTGGGAATGCCTCCACTTTTCCATTATTAAAGCATTATATATATCATAATTGCTGTTGAGAGATGAGAGATGTCTTTTCAGTCCATGTCAAAAGCTTCATATTTTCATCATCATCGTTACTTAATTCTTAAAAGCATGAAAATTTCATTTTGAAATTTGAGGTTTCTAAAAGTCAGAGTTTTTCTGTAGTTATCTGATTCAATAATCTATTCTTAACTACTGTTAATTCCCATAATGAATTGTGTAAAAATGAGATTACTTGATGCCAATTACTCAAAAGTATGACATGTGAACTCTGATTTCTAATTGGTTGGAGAAAAATTCATGTGGTTTTGCCCGATGCGTTTCTTGATGCTTGTTTGTGTCTAAAGTAGTGACCTACCTTCTTTCCAAGAAAAATAAAGTAGTGACCTACCATAAAAAGCTATAACTATACTTCAATAGCTTATTTTATTCTAGGAGATAATCATGCATGGCGTCTTGGACCACATTTCTTAAAATTAAAAGACGTTGCGGTTTGGTGAAGAAAAATGTTTATGTCACATCTTCAGATCTTCAATGTTTTTGTCACAATTTAAAAAGTCTGAAGAAAAATGTTTAGTGTTATTGGATTACGGTAAACTTTATTTATTTTTATGATGGGAGTAAACTTGAGTTAAGTTGAATTTTTTCCCATAAGATGTTATGAGGACAGACACATGAAACCATTAGATTTTTTTTATTAAATTAAATGTTTAAGAAAATGGGATTAAGACGGATCAGTGGATGAGGGAAACCAAACATAAATGATTTGTCAAAGCATGAATTTTATTATCCGTTTATTTTGTATGGGGATCGATGAAACAAATGTAGGGGTAATTATCATCTGATCTGATCTACTCACAAGTTTTTTACAACACCCAGCGAGTCAGCTTTAGTGTCTGTTTGAATATTTTCTCTTTTTTAGCTTATCTTTTTCTTATAAACAGAAGCTAGGTCTAACAGATTTTTAAAAAAGTTCTTATAATAAAAAGAGCTTTTTTCTATATGAAGAAAAAAGCCTAAAGCTCTCTTAGAGGAGCTTTTTTTAAGCTTTTTTTTTTTAAGAGAACCCGAATCCTTATCATCTATTCGACGCGGCGCATCATCTCATCATCTCCTTTGCGACTCCTCTGTAAGCCTGTCACAGTCTCACAGATTTCAGTCCTCTCCTATTCTTTTATGCTTGGTTAGTTTCTTACTTGCATTCACACTTTCTTTTTCCTCAATTCTACCGGTTGTGATTTCTAGATCTGTGCTTATTTTTGTTTGAGCGTTTTCATCTACCAAAAAACAGTGGGTGGAGTTCTTGAGAATTCTTTCGCCTATGAAACGGTGGGCGGGAGTCTTGCTCTCTACTCCCTTATCTTTGGTGTGGGAAGCTTCTTAAGCAACGTTCTAATCTCTGTGATAGAGGAAGTTACAGGTAAAGATGGTAGCTGGTTTGCTAGTAATCTTGACCAGGCACATCTTTTGATTACTTTTACTGGTTACTTGTTGGGCTTAGTGTAATGTGATTATCTTTATTCATTTTTGTTACGATCCGGCATAACGGCCCAAATGCCTAGACGGCCCAATACGGAATATATCATATATTTCGTATATGCCTACAATCATGAAGAATCTATCATATCTACAATCAAGAGATAAGATAGATCATGCGATTCGATATCAATGCATACCCTATATATACAAGGGCATAAATCTAAGGTGCACACGTTCTAACGCGTGAACTAGTTTACATTCTCGCGCACACCGTACACACACTGCACCCCTCTATTGGCGAAAACCTACTTTGTGTATAGTGGTCATTCGCCCTTCCAGATAGCTGCCCCATAGATACTCCAGCAGGGCCAGTAGATCCAAGATCAAAGTACTAGCCCATATCGGGTTAGACATCTGGTTCCACACCAGAATACTGGCGCGGACCGTGGGGACCGTAAATTTCGATCCCCGTGACCACCGATGGCCAACACAAGAAGTTGCAGTCGGAATACCCAACCTGGAAATCCACAGCAGGTTGAGGCTACTCAAAATAATCAGGCTCGACAGCCACCGCAGGAAGTCCAGGAGGGGAACGTTTCAGATACAGCATCCTCCCCTCCTATAGTCCCCAAAACTCATAATTTAGCCGATACGGAGGTCTCGGTTCAAAATCCTGACGTCGCCCTCCTGCAGAAAACGTAGGAGTCAATTCTGATGCGCATGCAAAATCATGAAAAGCGGAGTAACCTCCAACGCCAAGAAGATCTTAGAATAATACAGCAGATGATGGAGGATAGATTTAACAAATTCGAGAAGTTAGTCGGAAAACGGGAGCGAGAAGACTCACTGGAAAAACCGGAAGGGACATCTCCAAATACAAGCAGTCAGTCTCCCGGAAGACGTCCGAGGCTAGAACGCCGGGATACGAGCCGGGCCTCTCAGGGAACTGGATCAGTGTGAACTCGACCTTCAGCATCGGCAGCGAAAACATTACGCCTGCAAAAGATCACACAAGCCGAAGACCGAGATGTCGAGAGAATACCTCGGCCTTGCGGGTCTCCTGAGGAATATAAGATGAAATACTTGACCGATCTCAACCGAGGTCCTTTTTCTAAGGAGATCGCGACCGACCCGTATCCAAAACGTTTGGATTTGACGCATCTCCCGAAATATGATGGGACTCAGGACCCTCGTGTCCACCTCGACACCTTTGAGTTGGGCATGTTCGTTCGATTAATTAAGGGCCCGGTCATCTCACGGATTTTCGCAGCAACGTTAACCGGACCGGCCCAGAGGTGGCTTCATACTTTACCCGCCGACTCAATACATCATTTTGAGGAACTTGGGCGAAAATTTGAGTTGAATTTCGCAACAAGTAAGAAGTAGCCGAAATCTCAATTCACGTTGAGTAAAATCAAGAAGAAAAAGGTGGAGACCCTCCAGAAGTATCTAGACCGGTTCAAAGAAGTGGCATTGCAAGTGCGTTCACTCCCTGATGACGTCCATATACACTGCATTGTAGATGGTTTGGATGCCTTGTCTCGGTTGGCAAAGAATATCTTTAAGAACCGAGTCCACACGCTCACCGAATTTCATATCCGAGCAAAACAATACTTGGACGTAGAACGGATGGAGATCGCCAATGCTGTCAGAACCGAGAAGCATGGAAATATATCACCCGAGGAGAAGGGACAACCGCGGAAGTCAAAAGGAGAAGTTCCTCAGCGTACCTGGAACCGAGAGGTATGCACTCAAGAAGGAAGACCAGAAGGAAAAGGAAGGTATGAAAGATACACTCCTCTAAACGCCCCTCGCTCCCAGATTTGGAAGGAGGTGGCTCACACCGAGTTGAAAAAAATGGACAGACCTCGACCTCCTAGAATTCGTCCCACAACTGATCAATCCAGGTTTTGTGTGTTTCATGATGGACCGGGGCACACCACGGATCAATGTTTTGAACTCAGGGACGCCATAGAACGGTTCATCGAGAGAGCAAACTACGCCAATACGTGATACAAACTCAAGGGCGTAAAAATTACAAACGTAAGCAAGGAGGCCGAAGTAGAAGTCCAACCACCAATCCAAAGAAAGATGAGAAGCCCCACAGGTCGGCCGTCGAGGAAGAAGAATTTCCAGAAGCCCAATTCCACTGCAATGTTGTCAGCGAAGGTTTTGGCGGGGGAGGAGACATGATGAGCCAGCGCAAGAAATATTTGAGAGAAGTGCTTTCTGTAAGGAATCTCCCGAAGTTCAAGGACGATCCAACCAAACCGACACCTCCCCCATTAGTCTTTACCACTAAAGAACTAAAAGACGTTATGCCGGGACATCAGGATGGGTTGGTTATCACGGCAACTTTGGCTCAATGCCGAGTAAAAAGGGTTTTCGTCGATGCAGGGAGCTCGGCAGACATTATTAGTTGGGACGCTTATAAAAGGATGAAGATGGATGCAGAAGATCTAAAGCCGTGTAAAACGACCCTAATAGGTTTCAACGGGGAACATTCACCTCCCAAGGGATATATCGACCTAAGACTAACGTTAGGAACCAGAGAGGCGTTCAAATCAGAACGGGTAAGGTTCATAGTTGCTGATTTCCCCTCCCCGTATAACATCATACTCGGCCGGCCAACCATTCATAGTTGGGATATGATAGTATCCACGAAGCACCAGAAGTTGAAGATGGTAAACAACAAAAATAATGTTGTTGTTGTTAATGGAGATCAGAAGGAATCCTGGCAATGTTACTTCGAGACAGTCCGAGATGGAGAAGGAGGACCATCATCCCCACCTCGGATTCAAAGAGACGAACAAATCCTGAATGCTAAAAACCGCAGAAGAGACGAACGACCTGTTAGCTTGGTGGAGCTCGACCTCAGGGACGAGCCCGAAATCCCACGTCCAGAACCAGAAGGCGAGTTGGAAGAATTAATTCTCGGAGGAAATCCCTCAAAAACAACGAAGATCGGAGGAGCAATGAATCAGGATTTAAAAGATAGGTTGATCGAATTCCTAAGGCAGAATTAGGATGTATTCGCTTAGACGTCATCCGAAGTCCCAGGAATCGATCCTAACTTCTACTGTCACAAGCTGGCTATCCAGCCGGGGTCCAGACCAGTGGCACAGAAAAAGAGAAATATCGGGGCCGACAGGCGGAAGGCTTTAGAGCAGCACGTGGAGGAACTTTTGGAAGCCGGGTTCATCAGGGAAATACAATACACTACGTGGCTCTCCAACGTAGTTATGGTAAAAAAGCCAAGCGGAAAATGGAGAGTATGTACGGATTATACCAATTTAAATAAGGCATGTCCAAAAGACTCATACCCGATGCCTAACATCGATCAGTTGGTCGACAACTCGTCGGGCTTTCAATTGCTATCCTTCATGGACGCATACTCCGGTTACAATCAAATACCCATGCATCCGAATGTTCAAGAGAGGACAGCTTTCATGACCGACAAGGCCAACTAATTCTACAACGTGATGCCCTTTGGTCTAAAAAATGCCGGGGCAACTTATCAACGGATGATGAACACGGTATTCGCTAATCAGATTGGACAAAACATTGAGGTATACATCGATGATATGATCGTAAAGACAAAGGACCCGGAAAACCATGTCCGTGATCTGGAGCAGACATTTATTAAGTTGAGAAGGTTTCAGATTCGTTTGAACCCGGCCAAATGTGCATTTGGAGTCCCTGCCGGGAAGTTCCTAGGTTTTATGTTAACAAACCGAGGAATTGAAGCTAATCCGGATAAATGCAAGGCCGTTCTCAACATGCAGTCGCCGAGGACGAAAAATGAAGTGCAGCAGCTAACCGGCCGCCTGGCTGCGCTAACCAGGTTTCTACCGAGATCAGCCGAGAATGCGCTCCCATTTTTTTGGTTGCTGAAGAAGGAAACACAAGGAGGATGGAATACGGACTGCGAGGCAACATTTGAAAAGATCAAACTCTGTCTGGCGACCCCACCAGTCCTACAAAACCTGACCTGGGTGAGTCCTTATTTTTATACTTATCTGTGGGAGAAGAAGCAGTGAGTGTGGCCTGAGTGAGAGAAACCGAGGCCGGACAGTCCCCAGTTTATTTTGTCAGTAAGGCATTACAATGCTCAAAATTGCGATATCAAAAGCTGGAAAAAGTGGCTTTCGCCCTGCTTATCTCGGCAAGAAGACTGAGACCTTACTTCCAGGGACACTGGATTATTGTCCAAACAAGCCAGCCGCTCCGACAAATATTACACAAACCAGACTTGGCAGGGAGAATGACTAGCTGGGCCATCCAGCTATCTGAGTTCGACATCTCGTACGAGGTCCGACATGCAATCAAATTACAAGCATTGGCAGATTTCGTCAGAGAACTCACCTCGACGGACTGGACCGATGAAGTTCAAAACAAAGTATGGAAGGTATATGTCGATGGTTCTTCGAATGCAAAGGGTAGTGGAGCCGGAATCATAGTTGAAAGCCCGGAGGGTGTCGCCATTGAACACTCCCTCCAATTGAAGTTCCCAACCTCAAACAACCAGGCTAAATATGAAGTAAGGGTTTTCACCGACTCACATTGTAGCCGCACAGATAGAGGGAACTTATCAAACAAAAGGTCCGTTACTGGCTAAGTATCTGAATAAAGCAAAGGAGGTGATCTCCAACTTCGACGAGGTTATAATCACCCACATCCCAAGAGAAGAAAACACCAGAGCCAATATCCTATCAAAACTCGCCAGTACCAAGGCCCGGGAAGCTTTCGAACCGGCATCAAGCAAAACCTAACAGAGCCTAGCTGCGTCATGACAATATCGGTAGCTACGGATTGGAGGAGACCGATTGAAGATTACCTTGAAAGAGGAATTATACCGACAGATTCAGTCAATGCAAAGAAATTAATACGGGAAGCCGCCGTCTACACGATGATCGACGACCAGCTATATCGGAAAGGTCTACACTCTCCAATGATGAGATGTTTGGATTCATCCGAGGCCAAGTATGTGTTGGCCAAGATACATCAAGGCGTGAATGGCCATCACATGGGGGGCAAGGCCCTTGCTAGGAAAGCTTTGCGAGCCGGATATTACTGGCCAACAAGGAAGATAGATGCCATGGAAGCAGTCAAAAGGTGTGAAAGTTTCCAGAAACATGCCAAGATTATTTGGCCTCCGCCATCAGAATTAAACGGTATCTCGGCCCCTTGGCCCTTCTACAAATGGGGAATGGATCTCCTAGGGCCGTTTAAAGCAGCCCTGGGGCAATTTAGGTGGCTCATAGTGGCGGTAGATTACTTTACTAAATGGATCGAAGTCGAGCCTTTAACCTCTATCACCTCTGCGCGAATTCAAAGGTTTTTTCGACACAATATTGTCTCTCGATTCGGAATCCTAGCCGAAATAGTCACGGACAACGGGACCCAGTTTATAGACAAAGGGTTCCAGTCTATGATGTCGGATCTGGATATTGTGCAGCACTTCACCTCGGTGGAACATCCACAATCGAAAGGCTAGGCCAAAGCAGCCAATAAAGTTGTCTTAGACGGCCTAAAGAAGCGGATGCAAGATGCAGAGTCCAACTGGGTCGAACAACTCTACAGCATACTATGGGGGTATAGGACCAGCATACAGACCTCAACCCAAGAAACCCCCTTCCGGTTGACCTATGGATGCGAGGCGATGATACCGATGGAGATAGGGCTTCCGTCATGGAGGAAGGCCAAAGCAATTCAAGAGGGAGGCGAGTCGAACGAAGATGCCTTGAGGACCGAACTGGACTTAATTGACGAGATCAAAGTCAGGGTGCATTGTAAGGAGCTAGCTACCAAGCAACTCATCGCAGCAAAGTATAATCAGAAAGTAAGACCCCGTTCTTTCAACAGGGGCAACCTAGTACTTCGACGCGCAGATATTGGAAACAAAAATGCCAGAGATGACAAACTAGCAGCAAATTGGGAAGGTTCGTATCGTATCAAAGAAAAGCTAAGCAACGGGGCATATATACTAGAAACCCTAGGAAGAAAGCTCGTCAAAAGAACCTGGAATGCCGACAAGCTGAGGGTCTACCATAGCTAGACCTCGGCTCGGACGTCGTTTATGATTGAACTTGGTTTATTTTTCCTTATTTAAAATTCATGTCGTTTACATTTGGTTATTTTCCATTAACGTGATCAACTCTTTGAAGTTTTATCTTAAAGAAGGAACCCGTAGTGGAGTTCTTATTTCAAATGCATGCTATTTATAACTTAAGTTTTTTACATCGAGGTCCACGAACCCCGTTACACCGAGGTCCATGAACCCGGTCTCAATTAACACATCTAGATGGATGACACTAGGGCCGATGTGCCTAGGTTACGAGCAATGTGAAGTAGCCTGTAAAGTTCTTCACAAAATTGACGCGTCAACGTTCGCTCCTTGATAAAGAAGATGAATTGTCATGCAGACCCTAATCAGGTCAAAATGTTTGGCTTTGTGTTACGGACACCTCAGCTCAAACATGTGACATTTTGCCCTTATCTTGGTGATGAACCCGGACGAGGGACCGAAACTCGGTAGTGCGTTAAGATAAACATCCCATGCGGTTAAATCAAGAAAACCCTACCAACCATCCCCAGATTGGAAGTCTGGAAGAAAACGCAGATCTGCACTACTAAAGACCCTGGCCCGGTCAAATCAAATGATTAGCATGTTAAAGTGCTCAATAAAAAAGAACGAGTAATTTATAAATTACTTATAAACGTCGAACCAAAGCGGCAAGTGTTTAATACAAAATACAAAACAAGGGCACAGACGCCCAAAAAACTTAAAGATAAGCATAGCCCCGGTCGCTCAAGAATTGGCACCACTTTGCTTCTCGGGTATATCTGCTGAAGGAGCCTCGGGTACATCCACCGATGGAGCGTCGGGAAAAACCACTGAAGGAGTGTCGGGTAAGACCTCAGGAAGATCCTCAGGAGAGACCTCGGCGTCTTCTTCCTCTCCCAACACATCGCCTTCAAGTTCCGACGCTAAGGCATTTTTAGGACTCGAAGGAGGAGGATAGAACCGGCCTTCGTGAACATATGCCCGATAATGACACTTGCCTAGATTCAGCGCAACATCCGGGTTCTAGTAATTGATCTGGGCCAAGGTCATATCAAAGGCATCCTTGACAGTAGTAGCGATGGTGGAGGAACAGTTGGCATGCGCCTTCTGAAGGTCTTCAAGGGCTGCCTTGGTCACACCCAGCTCCTCGGCCAAACCCCCCCTCTGAGTTTGTACCGTCTTCAGTGCATCCAGACACTGGGAATGGGCAGTCTTCAGGCTAAGGAGCTCGGAGCTCCTTGACGCCAGATCATCCTGGGCAGATTTTAGCTCTGTCACTGCCTTCCCAGCCGACTCTTGAGCGGCCCTCAGCTCTTCCTCCATTCTAGCCTTAGCAGCCGCAGCCAGATCTCTTTCTACTTCCGTGCGACGTTTCTCCGCCGAGATCCCTACAACTTGGTGCTTTAAATGAAGCATCGACTGCACCAAGCCAACCCCTTGCAGCATACGATGTTGCACTAAGTGAGCCAAACGTTCGTCAACGTCAGTCAGGGGAACGGCAGTATCGAGGAACCTTCAGGGAGGGAAAAAGGCAACACTAAGTTCCTCTGTGACCCCCTTTTCCCAAGCCAACCCCCGCGGCAGTTGAGTAGGAAAAAGAGGAGAAGGAGAAGGTGTAGCTGGGATAGACTGTGAAGAAGGCTGAGCCTCCTCAACCACAACTCCTTTCTGCGTCGAGAGAATCTGACTGGCAGAAGGAGGATTTGAGGTCTCGGTTGGAGCCGAGGTACGAACCCTTCTGGACGGTTGCGCTTGCACTTGAGACGCAGCTCGCTTCCGGCCTCGACCGGCCTCAATAGCAGCACGGGGGCGGGATAGGGAGGTAGCCCTGCCATACCTTGAGCTACAATAAGAAGATAAGAAAAAGGTTAGCTCACGGAGTAGGAAAAGATAAAATGTTAAAACAAAGCATGCAAAGAATTCATACAAATGACGTATCCCGGCTTGGAGCCAAGACCGGTAATAAAATAAGCCGCGCTCCGGCTGCCGTAGGCATCAACGTATGACACCAGCCGGTCAATAGATAGAACCTCCTCGGCAGGCAAGGGCGGACCCAGAAAATAAATGAAGGGAGGCACCATTGGTGAGGGGATTCGGGGGCAGCGCCCCCGAAAAAAAAATTAATCAAAATTTTAAATACATTAAAAAAAACAAAAGAATATAAAGGGAAAAATAAGGCTAAGTACTGTTAAAAATAGTAAGACTGAGCAATAAATAAGTTCAAGTACATATATTGTAATAACAAAAGTATATTATAAATAATATTAATGATGCTAAAACCGAATTCACTAGCAACAAATATCAAACAGTTTATCTTCAAAAAAAACAATAGATACAACCGAGAGATAGAAAATTGTGCCACTGGAATCTACATCAAACCTAAGAAATAAAGGATGAAAGGAATTCCAAATGAAAGCGTCCAGAGATGGTATTATACTTTTGGATTACTAATAGAACTTAGTTAAAAGACATCACGTTTACGAAGATAAAATCAATCCAAAATACAAGCATTAAACTCAATATACAAGCCATGAATGAAGAAGTAAAAGATTCCCTGCATCTTCAGTAATTATGACGAGGTACTCATAGGATCTGCCGAAATAAGTTATACTTAATCAAAGGGAATTCATGCATACAGATAACAGAACTCAAACATGATTATTTAGAGAAACACAGAGCCAACACAATGAAAGGATAATTAAGCTAATTAAACACAATCTAATATTTAACAAAGATTCAAGCAGCTTCAATCTTTAAAAGGGGAATATTTAACGAGCGATGAATCTCTGGCTCTTCCCTGTCTCACTAGGTCACAAAAGAGAAGTAGCAGAGTGAGCGGTCGTGCGTGTCCAAGAAGGCATAGAAGGGGAATTTTTATTTTAAAAAAATCAAGGGGGCACGTGCCCCCCTTCTCACATACATAGGTCCGCCAATGTCGGCAGGGAGATCATCCGATGTGACTTGGTACGAGGAGGGGGTCACCTTGTGGTGATCATAAGTCCAATACAACGGGAATCTCCATTCCACCGTTTTTCCCTCAGCCCCTTTCAGAAACCAGGGCTGCTGCCCCGGTTTGGCGACGACCTTAAAGAAGTCGTTCTTGAAGTGCTTGAAGGAGTCTGAGAAAGCAGTCAAGAGCTTCCTATCAAGGTCACTTCGAAGTGAAGTAAGTCCCTTCAATTTCTCTGCCTCCTTACCAGAGTGAGGTGTAAAAGGACAAAAGAAATATAAATATATATATATATATATATATATAAAGAGGGCGGTCGTGCAAGGAATAGGATTTAAGAAAGAGCTGCACAACCGCTCAAAAGCCACTATGTAGGCCCACCCATTGGGATGAAGTTGGGAGGGGGCCAGGTGAAGATAATCTAGGCAAGATATTTGGAACTCGGTAAACGGGAAGTGAATACCGAGCCGGGAAAAGTAGGCTTTATAGAAGAAAAAGAAATTAGTACACCCGGCTGCTCTATATGAGCAAACAGGCTCATCAGCATCAGGAGGACTCAGGCAACAACCTTCGAACTCCCCCAGGTTCATCTGATTAATCTCTGCTATGGTCATTAAGGAGCGAGTAATGAGTATGTCGTATGTTACCCAGGGAAACCGCTTAAGGAGGGCTTTGGAAGGAACGAAGGAATTTGTCTCCTCGGGGTCGGATCGGCCACTAACTTGAGAAGAGGATGACTCCATGTAGACCTAAAAAGAAACAAAGAAGAAAGACACAAATTAGTTGCTTGAGGGAGTACCTGACACGTGCGAAATAGTTGAGGAAGGAGTATGAAGTCCTGTGCGAGGGGCCGAGGTAGAAGTAGCCTTAGACCTATACCGACAGGAACCAAGAGTGGCATCCGCCAAGGAATCCTGGCCGTTCGTGATAAGGTACGAACTAGTTGCGATATAATCCCAACAGGGGCCGAGATACCCCTCGGGCATAGAATCCGGCCTAATGCGCGGAGACGGCTAGAAATAGTTGAGAGGATTGACTAGGATAGCTTCAAGTATATCTCGGCCTACGAAGCTCATTGGTCTCAGAACTGATGGAGCGTGTGGATTCCTAACAAAGCCTGAACGGGACCCCCTAGCACTCCCCCCACTCGAACCACCATGAAGCAGGATGCTAGACCTTTCCCCCTCAGGCAAAGGGGAACCCAGTATCCAATAACTGGCCCGAGGAAACACGCCTCTTCATCGTCTGGGTTTGATGTTTGGTTCAGAAAGGATGAAGGAGGAGGCCTAACCATCTTATACAAATGATGAACCTAGAATAATTAGAAAACGATGACATGAGGAGCAGAAGTTGCAAAGACAATGAAGAATCCTACGAAAAGGGGGGGACATACACCTAAGGGAAGAAACTCAGAACCCCACGGTGACCCAAAAGCTATCACTAGAACTCACCGGAATGAACCCAGACAGAAAACCATAAAAAGCCAACCAAACAGAAATTACGCAGAAGAAAAACATGAATGAATGATCAAAGCTACCAAAGTCGTAATACAGTAAGTAGAGAAGAAGAAAGAACATTACCTGATAAGAAGGAATGCAGGAAGAACTGAGATAGGATCAAATGAAGCTTTGTCATGGTGAAAGTGTCGTACCGGAGAATAGAGAAAGATAGAGAAAGAAGAAATGTCAAATGATTGTGAAAGAAAATGTGAGTAACGGAGGGAAGAGTAAAGCAAAAGTTCAAACGACAGGGGTAAAATGGGAAAAATTAAGTATGACGTGCGCTAAGAGCATTAAATGGTATGCATGCGGTTGTATCAAGATAAAGATCTTTCTCAAGGCTATGGTCTTTTTCACTTGTATCAACCACATTGTCATCCAAGCAAGATTCAACATTTTCACAATTGACATGCTTACTATCATCAATAGTACAAGAGGGTGCATTATGATCAATGGTAGAATTAACCACTTCATTAAATGCTTTCTTTTGAAACTCAACAAGTAAGTGGTTTTTTTCATGATAACAGTCTACACATATTTGATATTTCGGACAAGAACATGAAAATATTTCATTCAATTTATCACAATATCCCTAGTACTATGAAGAGAAGCATTTTCAACAGTTGAAGCATCACACAAAGAGGTAAGAGCACAATCATCAACAAGTACAATCAAATGGCTACTACTAGAACTAATGGCTCAAAAGGGGTAAACAAATGGTAAATGAATGGTGGTTTGTGTTTGGGTGAAAAGGGTGTAGAATTGAATGCCTCTTTCATTTTCATAACACTAATGCAAACACCGTTTCAAACAAGAGTTGAAACAAGTTCTAGAAGGTGAAAAACTAAGTAAACATACACACATGAAAAGAATTTAAGGCTCAAATATCCTTCCAACAAGGTTTTTCTCCAATGCTTACTCTAACACAATCAATTGCATAGGAACTAACCACAAAACATCTATTTAACTATTCCAAGTGCTAACCTTACAAACACAATCAATCAAAACATTACAATCAATTATAATCATGCTCAAGTCTTAATAGCACTAATGAAGCAGAAACTCTCTTTCTAAAAACAAGGAGCAAGCAAAAATTCAAATATGGGTTCATTTCTCTTCCCATTCACTTAAAAAGCAAAACATGGTTTTAAAAAGTTGCCAAAACACTAGATCTCATGAACGCCAAATAAGGGCATGCATTAGAGCAAGTCATTCTTGAAAAATTTTCTAGTTTAAGGCATTTTCTCATTTAAAAACAACCAATTAATTGGGACTCAAAATGTATTCCCCTCCCCCACACTTAATCAACACATTGTCCTCAATGTGGAAAAATCACTTTAAAAAGAATGATAAACAAGTTGAAATTCAAGGCACAATGGTAATTAAGTAGGGTAGCGGCCAAAAATATGCAAAGCATACATAGGGGGTTCTTATTTTGCTTACTAAACTAAATTATTTCTACCTTTTATACTGGATTGTGTCCCTCCCCCACACTTATCTTCCTCATACAACAATTAAACCCAAATAATCATAGGAATTAGGAAGAAAATAAGTGAGGAAAGAGACAACCTTTATTAGAGAATCTTGAGTCGTTTGAAGGAGAAGTTCTCATCCATGATGAGAATCATGCATTTGTCTTTGAAAAATTCTTCTCCCGCATTGAATTTCCTTGGTGGAGGTGGTTCAGGATCAATCAGAAGAGGCCCAAGAATGTATGGTGGACGTTGGTTCCATCAAGGACCTTTCCAAGAATGTGCCTGTAAAGAAGACAAGCAACCAGCAGTATCCCATCCAAAAATAGAAACATGGAGAGATTTCAAGTGAATTAAAGATACTTTAGGAATCAAACTCTCCAAGTAACTATCACATCCAAGGAAATCAATGCTACTCTCATCAATAGAAGTCAAACAAACAGTTATATTTTGAAGATTCTCTTGTGCTTGCAAAATGGAAGGTGCATAATCCAACTTAGTGTTGGGGTACACCACATCATCATTGCAATCACAAGAGATGGAAGGCAAAATAGTGGAAGAATGAAGAGAATTTTGCAAATTGTCACCACCAAAAACTTTTGAATTTTCAAAAGAATCATTTTCTTTGTCTATATCGGGTGGCAAATCACAAGAAAGAATCATATGGAAAGATTCGTTTTCATTTGTAATATCATCAATCAAAACAATCGAATCTTCCCTTATTAAACTATCGTTCAATTCATTGGAATCAAGATAAAGATCTTTTTCAAGGCTATGGTCTTTTTCACTTGTATCAACCACATTGTCATCCAAGCAAGATTCAACATTTTCACAATTGACATGCTTACTATCATCAATAGTACAAGAGGGTGCATTATGATCAATGGTAGAATTAACCACTTCATTAAATGCTTTCTTTTGAAACTCAACAAGTAAGTGGTTTTTTTCATGATAACAGTCTACACATATTTGATATTTCGGACAAGAACATGAAAATATTTCATTCAATTTATCACAATCATCCCTAGTACTATGAAGAGAAGCATTTTCAACAGTTGAAGCATCACACAAAGAGGTAAGAGCACAATCATCAACAAGTACAATCGAATGGCTACTACTAGAACTAATGGGTTGAGCAATTACGTTTTCAAACATTTGAGGGGATTCAACAATAATTTCCTCATCCACCTCATCATCATTCAAATCATTAATTACTTCACTAGTTAAAATTGTAGGAGAGTCTACTTCTATTAGGATAGGATCATTACCAAATGGTAGGGAAGACTCTTCAATGCTCTTTTGTACTTGCTTCACTTCTTGTGTATGTGTGAACATGGGAAGAGGATTTTCTTGGAAACTTGTCTTCAAAACTTGTGATTGCGGAGTGAGACCTCAATTTCCTTTTCCATTCTCTCATTCTCTTTCTCTTGATATTCCATTCGTCTCATTGTAGAGTCCATTTGATGGTCGAAGTTGGTCTTGTATGACCGCTCCTCATCTACAGTCTAAGTCACTTGATTTTTCAATTTTCTAAGGACTTCACGAATGGTAGGTTTTCTGTTTGGCACACATGGTTGAGAATGAGGTCCAGAAGGTGGCTTAAATGGGTTTAGGAATTCATGAGATGGATGACATGGTTGAAAAGTGTGATGGAATGAAGGAGGAGGTTCATGGTATGGCATGCGGTTGTATGGTGGAGGATTATGAGAAGGCTCATAATATGGGTTGTATGGTGGTGGAGAAGGCTCATGGTATGATCTATAGGGTAGGTGTGGTAAGTGATTTGGTTGAAATGGAGGTTGGTGGTAAGGTTCATGATATGGGTGGTGGAATAGACCATGACATTCTTGACCAATTGGATTCTTATCTTGAATTCTCATGTTAGCTTGAAGAACCCGTATTGTTTGTAGAATGGAATCGATGCTTTGAGAGATGGACTCTTCCCTTCCGGTCGAATCTCCTACAAAAGAGTGGGATTGAGATAGTGAATCTTGATTACCATTAAACCAAGCCATGAGAATTCGACACAATAAATTCCAAATGAATCACAAGATCACTATCTAACTATAAACTATAAAAAAAAAAACAAAGAAAATGAATTTAAGAAGAAGAAAAAATACTGTAAATGCAAAAGAAAAAGAAGTTTTAAAATAAAATAAAAAACTACAAGTATGCTATAAATTAACTTGGAGACATGGTGAATTCAAACAATTAAGCTCAACATCATATCGAATTAAATGCAAACACACCACACAGAAGCTACCAAGTTAAACAATGCAATAATGCTATGCAAGCTACCTAAATGCAAAAATCCTAAACTATATGCAATGAAAAATTAAAAAAAAAAATGCAAAACTAACAAGCTTCACACGAGAAACCCCTTGTCAAAAGTGAATTTGACAATTAGATTACCTAGGGAGCCAATTACTTAGCTCCCCGGCAACGGCGCCATTGATTTGACAGAAAAACCTTAGTCACCTCAGGGTCAAATCACAATTTATCACGAATTAAAATGCAATATAGTGCAAACAACTCGGGATCGTTCTCTTATCAAGGAGCCAATTTATTTTGAATTCTTATGTTAAACTAAGTGCTAAAATCATGGTTAGAAATGGGGTTTTGAAATTGGTTTTCTATAAACTAAAATTCATTAAAATAATAAGAACTAATTCTATTCTTTTTTGTATTTTTGGAAAATAATGAAAAAATACTTTGGATTAAAAAGGGATTTAATGATTAAATGCTCTTGGGAATGAAGAAGATAGCTATCCTTGCTCAAAAGAAATATGGGAGTCAAAACTTCATTAAGTCTTAATAAGAAAAACCTCAAGATAACACTTTAGTCCAATATTCTCAATTAATAGTAGCTCCTACTACCGTAGCTAACTACTACCTCTTGAGATATTGTTAGAAACCACTTAATGTGCAATTGAAATTGGAACTATGCAATATGAGTCTTCTTTAAATTCGAGTGCTAACCAGCCCCTCAAGGATACAAATCAACTACATTAATTAGACAATACCACGCTAATCAACATAGCTTCATTGCAACCACAAAGAAATTCAAACATATATAATCTTCAAACCAATATATCCAATTTCAATTACAATTATCAAACTAAGAGAGATAATTACCATTAGTCTCAGTTCCAGAATCATATATAAAAATTTGGGAAATTCAAATACATATTCTAGACTAATAGAATGATAGATAAATGTAAGCACATGTGAACTCAAGCCATATCTAACTCATCACCAAGAGCACAGAATTGTCTAGCCACTCATGAAAATAGCTTCAAGAAACATAATCACTCTCTAATTCAAACATCCAGCCATTAAATTCTAATTAAAATCACAAATTAGCACTAGACCCAGAAAGCTTGGTGGCTAAAAGTAAATCCAAAAATCAGAGATAGAAAATAAATCCAGAAGCAAACAGTGTTGTATAATGGTTGAGATAATTCAGAAACACAGGAACCACGGTGGATGTCGGTGAGGATGAAAAGCGAGAGGGAAGGTCGATCTGCTGGTGGCCCAGAGGAATCCAAAAGGAAAGTTGATGATTTATTTCAGCGTGTCCAAGACGACAGTTTCCTTTTTTTTTTCCAGTCGTGAATCCTCGATATTCCCCTCTATCCTCAAAGACGATGAAGTCCTGCGTCTCTCTCTGTCCGAATGTTCAAGCTGAAGGTTGAAGCTCTCTGGATGATTTTTGTGACAGTGGGGTTATGGATGCAGGAAGGAGGTGATGGTGTTAAAAGGGTGAGGGACGACGGTGGTGAGGAATGGAGGATGAGGAAGGTCGAAAGTGGTGGTGAAGGTCCGACTGTTCTCGTTTTAAGACGATGATGATGATAGCTCTCCCCCTTCAATTGTTCCCCGCCTCCATGAATATGTCGGACCTCTCTTAATTATGTACGACGTGCGCTAAGAGCATTAAATGCACACGAAATCCAAAGATGGCGAAGCAGGGCGGTTAAAATCCCTCACCAGTCCACGGACGCCACATGGCAGGGGGCAATAATGGAAAAGGCAGAAGGTTTTTTGACCTAGAAACACGCTAGAACTTTGGGCCTTATCTCAGACCCCGGCCCCTGGGATAAAGTTTCTCGAAAATAGAAATATCTCGGCAATATCACAGACTCAGCAAACCCCCATGCATGATCTCGGATCCTGAGCTCAGACCTTGGATTCTGGAGAACGTAACTAACGTGGCCGATGATAATAGTGAACCGGCTCAGGCCTTCACCATACGCCATCTGGCTAAAGGATTAGTGATATCTCGAACTACGATGGCTTTGATCCCTCTACAGGGTACGTAGGCCCTAGGCGTCATTCCTAGGTCAAGCCCAAATAAATCAAAAATCCGACATGCTAGGCCGACGGGTATAACCTACCTCAGTATTGCACCTCGGACAGAAAGTACCAGAGCGTGATACATCTCGACAGATCAAACACTTGAACTACCGAGCTGGGGGGCAACTGTTACGGTCCGGCATAACGGACCAAATGCCTACAATCATGGAGAATCTATCATATCTACAATCAAGAGATAAGATAGATCATGCAGTTACGATATCAATGCATACCCTATATATACAAGGGCATAAATCTAAGGTGCACACGTTCTAACTGTGAACTAGTTTACATTCTGCCACACTGTACACACACTGCACCCCTCTATTGGCGAAAGCCTACTTTGTGTATAGTGGTCATTCGCCCTCCTGGATATCTACCCCATAGATACTCCAGCAGGGCCAGTAGATCCAAGATCAAAGTACTAGCCCATATCGGGTTAGACATCTGGTTCTACACCAGAACAATTTTCTTTTCAAAATCTTACATATATAATCAGAAGGGAAGGATCGAAGGATATGGATAGTCTGTATCTTTATATTTTGTAATTTTTGTGATATAGATAGACAATAGTAATATCAAGGTATATACACTATTGTATAGAACTGAAGCGTCATGAATTGATTAATTGTAATGAGTGTTCAATTTTATGACAATTTTGTCTTATCTTGAGAATTTGGGATTCATTTAAATCTACTCTAGAGGGGACTTTTATAAACTGCATTGGAGATTCCCTGTCTGTGTGCGTTTTCAAGCTCAGGGCTTATTGGGTTCTTGTGCTACTGCCACTTTTGAGACACGTGTTTCAAAAGAGGAGCATAGTTCAATTTTTTTCATTTCACTCTGCCGCTTAATTTGAAATGTTATTAAGTTTAAATAGAGTACTGTCGATTTACTTGTCAAGTTGGGGGTAAATTTCTGTTTTCGTAGTTAAAAAACATGTAAATTTTAGGAATTGGGATGTTTTTAGCTCCATGGTTCTTCTGCGTTGAGTTTTTCTCAAAGCTATGAGCTGATGTGATTTTCCTTCTATATTTGACTTAAACATGAGGCAAACAACCCTGATTCTACTTGAATCCCACTATATGTGCATAAGAGCTTTCAATTTTTTATATCTAAATATTTTTCTTTTCACTTCAATAATGCATTATAGTTTATGGCTAGTAAAGAAAAATACAGTGCAAGGTGGAGTCGATGCACTACCAAGATCTTACTTGAGATTTGTATAAAGGAGATTCATACTAGTGGAAAACCAGGAATTGGTTCTAGAGCTAAGAGATGGGAAGCTGTGATTGATGAATTTAATAATAAAAACTATAACCAAAAGCAATTTAAAAATAGGTTAGATAATTTTAAGTAGTGATTGGACTACATGAAAAAAATTATTAGGAAAAGAAACAGGATTGGAATGGAACCATAAGATAGGAACTATTGTAGCTGATGACACATGATGGGAAGCCAAGATAAAAGTACGCACTATAATTTTTAAGTTTAGTTATTTTATGTTTATTTAAAAATTTGGGTTTGTCTAAAGTTTGTTTCTCATTTATGATTATACAAGATACTAATAAATATGCAAGATTTCGACATCAAGGACTAGAATTACGTGAGGAATTAGAAATCATCTTTGGAGAAGCAGTGACAAGTCAACATGGATGGGCCCCAGCAATACATGTACTGATTGAATATAGTGCGATAAAAACCACTTCAACTATTCCAAAGGTCCAAAGGAAATTGCTGAATATGATGAAGAAGAATCCAATCCTAAAGAAGATGCTAGCCCTATGGTAAATAACCAACTCAAGAGGGAAAAAAATGACATCAGAAGCAATGAGTAAAAAAATGACAAAGGGTAAGCAAAAGAGTGGGATTGCAACAATCATGCTAAAACCATTAGACCGAATGGCCAATACAGTAGAGAGTCATAATACAAAGGGTAAGCAAAAGAGTGGGATTGCAACAATCATGCTAAAACCATTAGACCGAATGGCCAATACAGTAGAGAGTCATAATACAACTAAAGTGGCTAAAATGTCACAAACATCTGAAATCAATAGACACCTTTCCATTCCGGATGGCAGTAAAATACTGGAAAAAAAATGAGAGCTGAAGGGAAATTGGATGCAAAACATCTTGTACTTGTAGTAGATTTGCTTAAAGTGCAGCAAGAAAGGATCATTATTATGTCCTTTTTAAAATCAATTGATGATCTCGTAGGGTGAATTTTGTACAAATATAGATAAAAACTTTAGTGATTAGGTTGGAATTTGATTTTATATTTGCTATTCTCATGTTAACTGTTGGACTGATTTCATACATGTTATTCTCATGTTGAACTATGCTGGTTGATATTTGAATGACATTATATTTATGTTTTTGGGCTATTGTATACTTATGTTTATGGTCTCTATCATTTTTTAGGTAAAAAGTTAGAAAATAATACATGGCATCTAGACAAACGGAATCATCATAAAAAATTGTTAAGAAGAGAAAATGTACAAAGTTTTATCGAAAAATAAATGGAGCAGAAACAATTGCCTATTTACATTACATGAAACATTCAATGAAGCATGGTAACCGGTTTAATTATTTTGATGGATGGAACTAGGTTCAAGAAACCTTAAACACCCCAGGTGAAACTTACAAAATGTTTAGGAT
Organism: Acacia melanoxylon; assembly: GCA_019022615.1. Lineage (NCBI taxonomy): Eukaryota > Viridiplantae > Streptophyta > Magnoliopsida > Fabales > Fabaceae > Acacia > Acacia melanoxylon. Next base: position 5,150,030 of record JAFJYJ010000013.1, read on the forward strand.
GGAATTAAATATTGTATTAGAACTTGACAACATATTGGTGAGTAAGGGTTGGTTACATCCATCCAGGGAATTGACATCATTGGAGGCACTTTCTATGTTTCTTTAGACATGTGCACATAGTGAGACAAATAGAAATGTCCAAAATAAATTTGAAAAATTAGGAGAAACGGTAAGTAGAAATTTTAGTGAAGTATTAGACGGTTTATATTCACTGGCGAAGGAAATTGTGAGGCCTCCAGATTTTCAGTTTGAAGAAGTTCCATCACAAATTATAGATGATAGTAGATATTGGCCTTGTTTTCAAGGATGCATAGGTGCTATAGATGGATCACATATTCCTGTCATTCCTCCTACTAATGATCAAATTCGTTTTATAGACAAAAAAGAATACCCAACACATAATGTCATATTAGTTTGCAACTTTGATATAATATTCACTTTTGTTGTTGTTGGTTGGCTTAGTACAGCACATGACACACTTATTCTTTTATCTGTTCTTGAGGAAATGAAAAGTGTGTTCCCTCATCCTCGAAGGTACAATTTATTATTATTTTTTTATATAAACTATTTCAATTTTTTATTTAATTAATTGAAATTTTATATGAACTAATAATAAATCTTTTAATTTTTTAGGGAAGTATTATGTGGTAAATTCTGGATATCCTAACATGAAAGGATATCTAGCACCATTTAAAGGAGAAAGGTATCACATTCTTGATTTTAGAGGTTGCAGTCAATCGCATGAATTACAAGAAGTTTTCAATTATACACATTCCTCACTAAGAAATGTTATTGAGAGAACAATTGAAGTTTGGAAAAAAAAAAAAAAAAAAAAGTGGCACGTCTTATGTGATATGAAGCCATTTTCATTAATCAAGATAGAGAAAAATTATTATTACAACAATAACCCTTCATAACTTCATTAGAAAGTGTGGTGTTGATAACGAAAAGTTTGACAAGTGTGATCTTAATTCTGATTATATATTTCCAAGAGTCAAGAAGAATGTAACATTGATGAAAAAAAGAGTATACATAGTCATAGAAGAATAGCAGATCAGATATGGTTATATGGATATAGTTCGAAATCAAATAGCATTAACATTAATAGAAAATAGAAATAGGTGATTTCATATGAAGGAATATTGGTTGACAATTTGTAAGACTATTGATGATTTTTTTCATTGTGTTTCATTGTTAGTAAATCTATTCTTATAGTATTTTTTTTTTGTGAATATATAAAAAGTTTAAAAGTTATTTTATAATATATTTTTTATGATAATTTTTATTAGAAAAAGTGCTTATGACAAATATTTTATCAAACAGCTTAATTTTTAATTTGAGCTTTTAAGTAACTTGTAAGCTAAAAAATTTAGATATTTATCAAATAGTTTTTAGCTTTTTTTTTAAAAAAAAAAAAAAGCTCTTTTTTTAAGCTTTAGGCTTAAAAGTAATTTTTAACTTTAAAAAGGAACAGGCTCTTAGGGTGCTACATGGGATTTAGCAGGGAGGGGAGATAAAAAAAATTATAAATTGAATTTAGAAAAATTTGGAGAAGTGAGATTATAAAATTTTAATAAAGTTGAGAATATGTAAGATTTAAAAGAAAAAAAAAATAAGAAAAACTAACTAAAAACTTTTAACTTTACTTCTCTATTTTAAAAAAAAAAAAATTCCAACTCAAAAATTTTTCTAAAAAAAACAAATAACTTGTTCACAGAAACATACACTGGAACGTGGGTTAATTTTTCCTTTTTTTAACCGTTCATTGTTCACCACCCCACGTTCCAGTGTATGTTTTCGTGGAACTTTACTTTTCTTGTTCAACAATGGAGGTTGGAGGATGATGACTTCCTATTTTTAATAGATTTGAGACATATTTTGATATATTTGGGAAGTCATCAATACTAAATTAAAGAGATTTTATTTACATATTAAGATATATCAATCTAGATCCATTATTAGTGGGTTTCAATTTAAAATAAAAGCTTTTAAGTGTAGGAAATAAATAATAGTAATAGGAAGTTTTCTATTAAAAAATATATATATATTCAGTTTTATTGTTATTATTATTATTAGATAACTACCTTTTCTTTTTCAGGATTAGGCTACGAGCATGTGGAGATTGGAATTAGGAAGTTTGACTAAAAGAATTGGATTCAATGCACATGGGCCACGAATTGAAGATGATGATTTAAAGGACCAAGGAGAAGCAACGCAGTGGAGAGAATTGAAGGGAAATTGTGACCTAATTAATTAGAGATGAATCCATTGATTTATTCCCAATTCATTGTTTTGTTTTGGCAACTTTGGGGAATTGAATGGACAAATGGACTCCACACAAAGGAAAAGTCAAAATTGATTTAGGAATCCCCACAACATGGCTATAAGAAAATCCATTACAAAAACAAGAAATTCAGATTTCAGCATAAAGAGAAGAAGAAGAAAGACAAGATCACAAAACTGTGGAGCCTTCTCCTGGTGCAACGCGTACTGCAACTCTTCTCCAATTTCTCAGATCTGTCTCTCTCCTTGAATTGTTCTTCGCTCACGTCCTGCTCTTTGCTTTATTCCGAACTTTACCCCAAAGAATGACGTTCTCTTCGATTTATATATATTGCGTTAATTTCTTTTCCTAGGGCCGTGATCTCCTTGTGCAATTAAAGGATAAATCATATCCTTGTATATTTCTATTGTTGCGTGAATGTCAGCTCCTTTTATTCAATTGCTTGGGTTCCACGTTTCACTTCTTTTGTAATGGATTTTCTTATAGCCATGTTGTGGGGATTCCTAAATCAATTTGGACTTTTCCTTTGTGTGGAGTCCATTTGTCCATTCAATTCCCCAAAGTTGCCAAAACAATGAATTGGGAATAAATCAATGGATTCATCCCTAATTAATTAGGTCACAATTTCCCTTCAATTCTCTCCACTGCGTTGCTTCTCCTTGGTCCTTTAAATCATCATCTTCAATTCGTGGCCCATGTGCATTGAATCCAATTCTTTTAGTCAAACTTCCTAATTCCAATCTCCACATGCTCGTAGCCTAATCCTGAAAAAGAAAAGGTAGTTATCTAATAATAATAATAACAATAAAACTGATTTTTTATTTTTATTTTTATTTTTTTTAGAAAATTTCCTATTACTATTATTTATTTCCTACACTCAAAAGCTTTTATTTTAAATTGAAACCCACTAATAATGCATCCATATTGATATCTCTTAAAATGTAAATAAAATCTCTTTAATTTAGTATTGATGACTTCCCAAATATATCAAAATATGTCTCAAATCTATTAAAAATAGGAAGTCATCACACCCCCACACTTGCATCAAATCTTGTCCTCAAGATTTTTAAATCCTAAAACACCCAATTCATGAAAACCATGGAAGCGAAATTTTTAAAGCAATCACTATAAAATTGAAATCAATTCAAATATTCAAGAATCAAATTTTCTCAAAAATCTGTTCCACCTTCCAAAAATGCGAGTAGCAAGGTAATTAATCAGACCAGATAAATCACAATAGAATGTCTCTCACAAGTCAAGTGTTTACACTCATCTCTCTAGGTATTCACTGGCTTGTGTTTCACTCTTTTCCACCTATTGCAACTTATCTACCATAAGCTTGTTCCTCATCTCATTATCCACTATATTATTCCATTACATATACAAGAACTTTGATAATAGATAACTACTTTAGTTAGTGCCAAGCAACTCAATACATAATATGAAGAATGAAGGAGCTTTTTTATTTTTATTTTTTAATTCTTGAGCCGTTGTAGGTCCCCTTTTGACGCGACCATGCACATGGGTGATCGGCACGGTTACTCTTTCGATTCTTCCAACAGGCACCTCAAGAGGCTTTTAGCCCAACTCATAACCCTCTTTGACTGAACCGTTTGACGCGAGTGCCAACATTGGTGATGAAGTGCCCCCGATTACTAAGTCAAGTCTAGAGATGTCAGCGGAGTTGTTATTATTGTCCTTATTTCCTTTTTTTCTTACTTAGCACTTACTAGAGTAACTAATAAAAACGAATGCCTAAATCATCTTTATTGATGCAAAGGATTTTTTTTTTTGCTTCAAAAGAGATTCACAACAAGTTCTAGAGATAAAATCACAATAGGTGTACTCTCTCTTAGAAGAATGAATATTTGGGCTCAAATTCCTCACAGGTTCCTTGACATCCTAAAGTAAAGTACCCAAACCAAATCTTTCCCTATTTACTAACATTCAAAGAAAAGAGAATCAATTCTCAATCAAATTCATTTCTTTTCATGTTCAAGTTAACCCAATTGTGACAATGCTCACGAATAAAACTCAAACTTCCATAAGAATTTAAAAAGAAAAAAGAAAAAATTGAGGACAAAGAAAGTTAAAATCAATGATACTCTCACCCCCACACTTAAATGACACATTGTCCTCAATGTGAACAAGTAACAACAAGTAATGGAAGTGAAGAGCTACCATATATGAAGTGTAAGGGTAACACTAATTTCAGAGATTTCAAATTTCCACCAATGAAGCAACTCAAGTGCTAACAATCACTCAATAGTCATCACAAACAATTATCACATGCATACCCAACTAAGGCTATTACTCATTCCCAAGCAATAAAACATCAACAATCAGATAAAACAAATCAAAGAAAAGTATAAGGAAACTCCCCTATTTGTCCATGATTTGCGCTTGCATCCTTGCTACCAAAGTGGAACACATCATCAAGGGCTATCAATAATCCTACAAAATCAAATAAAGCATCAAATCACACCTTGGGTTGCCTCCCAAGAAGCGCTTAGTTTATAATCTTCAGCCCGACTATGTCAACAATCTAAGTAGGCGGGGACAAGTGGTGAACCATTGTTTGCCGGTTCACTTCACCACCATGGTAATGCTTCAGTCTTTGTCCATTCACTTTAAAGCAATTTCTGTTCTCTCATCTTTAACCTCAATTGCACCTTTTGATGACACCGAAACCACTACGAAAGGACCAGACCACCTTGATTTAAGCTTCCCAGGAAATAAATGCAGTCTTGAATTGAAGAGAAGCACCAACTGCCCGGGCTCAAAAGATCGCTTCAAGATATGATTGTCATGTCATTTCTTTGTTTTTTCTTTATACAATTGTGCACTATCATATGCTTGAAGTCTAAATTCTTCCAACTCATTCAGTTGCAGCAGCCTTTTTGAGTCCGCTTGCTTGTGATCCATATTTAGCTTCTTGATTGCCCACCATGCTTTATATTCCAATTCAAGTGGTAAATGACACGCTTTTTCGAAAACCAAACGGTATGGTGACATGCCAATTGGAGTACGGAAAGCTGTCCTATAAGCCCATAAAGCATCATCAAGCTTGTCAGACAAATCTTTTCTAGTTGGACCCACAGTCTTCTCAAGGATCCTCTTAATTTCCCTGTTAGTCAATTCACACAAACCATTAGTTTGGGGGTGGTATGCAAGTGACATTCGGTGGTGCACTTTATATTTTTCTAAGAGAGCCTTGAAATTCTTGTTGTTGAAGTGGGTCCCTTCATCAGTAATGATTGCTCTACGGGTGCCAAATCTTGTCAAGATATACTTCTTCAAGAATCGAACCACTGTGTTAGCATCATTAGCTTGGCAAGCCATAGCTTCAGCCCATTTACTCACATATTCCACAGCAACAAGGATGTACTTGTTCCCTCTTGAAGATGGGAAAGGACCCATGAAATCCATCCCTCAAACATCGAATAACTCCACCTCAAGGATTCCAGATTGAGGCATCTCATGTCTCTTAGAAATATTACCTGTTCTTTGACATCTATCACACTTGGTAGCAAATTGGTGAGCATCTTTAAACAAAGCAGGCCAATAAAAACCAGATTCAAGAACCTTTGATGCAGTTCTTTGCCCCCCATAATGTCCCCCATATGCAGATGCATGACATGCATTCAAAATTTCCTCTTGTTCTACCTCAGGCACACATTTTCTAATAATCAAATCAGCACATCTCTTAAAAAGAAATGGTTCTTCCCAAATATAGTAGGCAACATCATGCAAAAACTTCTTTCTTTGATAAAAATTCAAATCAAGAGGTAATACTTCACACACAAGATAGTTCACAATATCAGCATACCATGGCAAACCACAACTACTTACAGTAAACAATTGCTCATCAGGAAAACATTCATTCACCAACAAATCACTCATATGATCAGAAAAGTTTACAATTCTAGACAAATGATCAGCAACTTGATTATTAATTCATTTCCTATCAACTATATGCACATCAAATTCTTGTAGCAACAAGACCCATCTAATCAATCTAGGTTTAGACTCTTTCTTCCCTAACAAATATTTAATGGTAGCATGATCAATGTGAACTATAACCTTAGCACCCTCAGATATACCCTAAACTTTTCAAAAGCAAACACTACAGCAAGCATTTCTTTTTCAGTGGTACAATAATTTACCTGAGCTGCTATTAAGGTCCTGCTCGCATAGTAGATAGGATGGAAAATCTTCACACGCCTCTGTCCCAACACAACTCCAACAGCATAGTCACTCGCATCGCACATTACTTCAAAAGGTAGTGACCAATCATGAGCTACCATGATAGGAGCTGAAGTCAATCTTCTCTTCAGTTCTTCAAAAGCTTTCATACACTCCTCATTAAACTGAAAAGGAGTATCTTTCTCCAGTAACTGTGAAAGGGGCTTTGAAATCTTGGAAAAATCTTTAATGAATTGACGATAGAAACCAGTATGGCCTAAGAAGCTTCTCACAGCTTTGACATTAGAAGGAGGAGGAAGCTGCTCAATCACATAAATCTTGGCTCTGTCAACCTCTAAACCATTTTTAGAAACTTTATGACCCAAAACTATGCCTTCAGTCACCATGAAATGACACTTCTCCCAGTTAAGCACTAAGTTTGTCTCTTCACATCGCTTCAACACCTTTTCCAAATTGATCAAGCACTCCTCAAATGATTCACCAAATACCGAGAAATCATCCATGAACACTTCCATTATCTCTTCTATCATATCAGAGAATATACTCATCATACATCTTTGGAAAGTGGCAGGAGCATTGCATAAACCAAATGGCATTCTTCTAAAGGCAAAAGTGCCATAAGGACGGGTAAATGTTGTCTTCTCTTGATCTTCGGGAGCAACCACAATTTGATTATACCCTGAATATCCATCCAAGAAACAAAAGAATTCCTTACCAGCCAAGCGGTCTAACATCTGGTCAATAAAAGGGAGTGGGGAATGATCTTTCCTTGTAGCATCATTCAACTTTTTGTAATCCATGCAAATACGCCAACCAGTAACTGTGCGAGTAGGGATAAACTCATCTTGCTCATTAGTAATCACTGTCATGCCCCCTTTTTTAGGAACACATTGTACTGGGCTAACCCATGAGCTATCAGAAATAGGGTAAATGATCCCAGCATCTAACCATTTAATAATTTCCTTCTTGACCACTTCTTTCATCATAGGATTTAGCCTTCTCTAATTCTGGACAGATTTCTTGTGATCATCTTCCAAGAGTATCTTGTGCATTACAATTGATGGGCTTATACCTTTTATGTCTGCAATTGTCCAACCCAAAGCACCTTTGTGGCCCCTGATCACTTTCAGCAACCGTTCTTTTTGATCTTCAGATAAGGAAGAGGAAATGATAATAGGTAGTGTCTCATATTCACCCAAATATGCATATTGTAGATGCGGTGGTAAGGGTTTAAGCTCCAGGATTGGTATATGTTCAATAGAAGGCTTTAAAGAAGTATTTTGCCTTGATTCAATCTCTAACAACTCAAACTGCTGTGATGGTTTACTGTAACAAGGAGAGGCTTCAAGTAACTTCTTACATTCAACTATATTCCCTTCTTCAATCTCATCTATCCCAAGTAAAACAGCAGCTAATGGTTCTTTTATAGAAAAGGACTCTAAAGTCTCTTGAATAAACTCATCAAACATGTCAACCCTGAAGCAATCTGTAACATCCCTAGGATACTTCAATGCCTTGTTCATGTTGAATATAACTTCTTCATCATGCACCCTCAACTTGATCTCTCCCTTTTCAACATCAATCGGTGTTCGAGAAATTTGTAGCAAGGAAAGGTCTTCCCACAATGAGCGGTAGATCTCTATCTTCATCACAGTCCAAGACAATAAAGTCAGTAGGGAAAATAAAATTGTCAACTTTAACCAAAACATCTTCATTGATACCCTTTGGAAAAGCTAAACTTCGATCAGCTAGCTAAAGTGTCACAGAAGTTGGTTGAGCTTCACTCAGTTGCAATTTTCTGAATACAGATAGTGGCATCAAGTTAACACTTGATCCTAGATCACATAATGCTCTTCCCTGAAACTTTTCTCCAATTATGCAAGGTATGGAAAAACTGCCTGGATCTTTCTGTTTAAGGGGTAGCTTGTTGAGAAGAATGGCACTACACTCTTCGGTTAAGGCTACGGTTTGATAGTCACCAAACCTCCTCTTCTTACTCAACATCTCCTTTAGAAACTTCACATACTGAGGCATTTTCTCTAATGCCTCAAGGATAGGGATGTTAATGTGTAGTTGCTTGAAAATCCCCAAAAACTTCTTATTTTGCTCATCTAAAACTTTCTTCTGAAATCTTTGAGGGAATGGTAAAGGCGGTACCCATTTAAGATTCTCTTGGTTTTCCTTCTTTTTCACTTCACCCTCTTTAGACTCAATCTCAACTTTCTCTTCATTGACTTTTTCATTCACTGTTTGTGCAACCTCTTCATTATCCTCTATAGTGACTGTAAGGTTTGTTTGATCATTAGAAGCTGAGGGTTTCTTCATTGGTTGTGGAACCTCAGGTAATTCCTTTCCACTTCTCAATGTCAGAGCTTTGCATTCCTCTTTCCCATCTTTACGAGGATTAGGCACAGTATTACTTGGCAATTCTCTCTATTGTAAAACATTCACAGCATTTGCAAGTTGTCCCATTTGTGCCTGAAGATTATTGATAGAGGCATTAGTAGCAGCTTGATCCTGAGCGCTCTTTAATTGACAACTTACGAGCTGAGCTATCATTGCTTGTAGATCAGATTTAGGTTCTTGGGTAGGAACAACTTCCCTTTCCAATTGATGAAAGCCAGGAGGTGACACTTGTTTCGTATCAGAACTTGATGCTTCATTAAGAGTCGCTCCATATTTCCAAGAGAGGTTGGGATTTTTTCGCCACCCAAAATTGTAGGTTTTTGAGTAGGGATTGTACTGGTTGTTGTCATGGTAGTTACCTGCATAGTTCACTGGTTCCATTTGTTGAGATATGAGGCATTGTCCATTATCATGACCATCTCCACAGTAATCACAAGAAGCATGAATAGCGTTGACTCCCATCTGTCTACCATTAGATCGGTTTACTTGAGCTTCTAAATGATCAAACCTCTTGTTGATTGTTTTCAACATTGCCATCAACTGTGAAGAAGGTTCCTCAATAACTTTATCAACTGATTTCATTGGTCTTCTATCATTGTTGTTTTGTATAAAGTCAGCTGATAAGTCATCTAAGTATTTCCAGACATGATTCATCAGTTGCTTTGCAATTCCCCCATTAGTGACAGCATTTAATTCTGATTTAGATTCAGAAGTCAACTGAGTACTGAAAATTTGAAGTAAGACCCACTTCTCTAGATTGTGACTAGGACTCTGCCTAACAAGCAACTTGAACCTCTCATAAGCTTCATACAGATGTTCCCCCAAATTGCTGACAAAAATTAGTAAGAGCCGCTCTTGCATCCACCATCTTGTTATGTGAAAAAAAATCTTGATCTGAATTTTTCTTCCAATGTCTCCCAAGAGGTTATGCTGCCCTCTTCTAAATTGTTGAGCCATTCTTTGGCTTTCCCTTGTAGAGAGTAAGGAAAGAGCCGAAGGCGGATCACACCATTAGGAACTCCATTCTGCTTGAATGAGTTGCAAACATCAAGGAATTGTATCAGATGCCGGTTTGGATCTTCTGAGTCGTTTCCTGAATACCGACCCGTAGTTCAAGCATCTTAAGCATAGTCTGCTTGATTTCAAAACGATAAAACAACTAATTTTTAATTTGAGCTTTTAAGTAACTTGTAAGCTAAAAAATTTAGATATTTATCAAATAGTTTTTAGCTTTTTTTTTTTTTTTTTTTTTTAAAAAAAAAAGCTCTTTTTTTTAAGCTTTAGCTTAAAAGTAGCTTTTAACTTAAAAAATGGATGATCCAAACAGGCTCTTAGGGTGCTACATGGGATTTAGAGGGGAGGGGAGATAAAAAAATTTATAAATTGAATTTAGAAAAATTTGGAGAAGTGAGATTATAAAATTTTAATAAAGTTGAGAATATGTAAGATTTAAAAGAAAAAAATAAGAAAAACTAACTAAAAAATTTTAACTTTACTTCTCTATTTTTTTAAAAAAAAAAATCCAACTCAAAAAATTTTCTAAAAAAAAAAACAAATAACTTGTTCACGGAAACATACACTGGAACGTGGGTTAATTGTTCCTTTTTTTAACCGTTCATTGTTCACCACCCCACGTTCCAGTGTATGTTTTCGTGGAACTTTACTTTTCTTGTTCAACAATGGAGGTTGGAGGACTAACGAAACACAAGGAAAACAAAGCGATTAAGATTGGAATTCGGTCAATAATTGAGTCAAATTGTATTGTTTGGTATATGGAATTCACGATAATCTGTGATAAGATAATACCACAAATAGGGATCAAACCCACCTCTACTCATTCTGCTTTTTCAATTATGTGATTGCAAATTTTAAAGATAAAAATCCCAATCACAATCTCCTCATACTTGTTTGTTTTATTCCTACTTACGAGACATTGTAACTTATTTGTAGAATAATAGCATCATTAATTCCAACCTTATTGTGAAAACCAGGTCACATGGATTTCACTACTATCCATAGATAGATACTCCCTCTGGTCATAATTATAGAACCACTTTTGTAATGCAATTTGCACTACAAAAGTAGTCTTATAATTAGGACTAGAGGTGTACCATTCACATGGAGGTTCGCTCAAAGACTCAGTTGACATACTTTTGCGCATGGAACATATGTGGTTGCTGTAGAAGAACACTTGAGCTTTTTGTAAAAAAAAAAATAGGCAAGCAATGCTTGCAGACGCAGAGATCAAACCCTAGACCAGAGCTATCTAAGCCTGGTTACATACCATTGCACTGCTAAGGTGCTGGTGAAGACTTGAGCTTTGGTTCATCTTCACGTTGCTTGGCTTGGAAATACTTGTAGGCTTTCTTGTATTTATTGTGGACCGGTTGCTTTACTAAGTCATCTTGGACTTGTTCCCTTGTGTTTGCCAACGCGCCGGCTTTTTGTATTTTTGGAAACTCGTTTTATCTTTGAATAATATATTGTGTTTAATAAATAAATAAATAAAGCATTCGACTCATTTTACCATTTATATTTGTACTCCATCAAGGGACTGGATTGTGTGCAACTTACAAACTCAAAACTTAAAACTTTACAATTTCACAGCAAAATCGCCATCTTAAGCGATGCAATTTCACAAATCACAAAGAATAAAGGTACGAGTAACATTTAATTGAGCTCCTATCACAGGTGTGTTTGTGTAGCTCTTATGAAGAAGTATTTCAAAGAGTGGGTGTCACGACCCTCTCCTCCTATGATCAAGATCCTGGCAATTTCTGAATTTAAGGCTGGGAAGTTTCTCTTAAGTTGTATTTTGATGTTTTACCAGGACTAGTTTTATTTTGGTGGATGTTTAGTTTGTTGTTGGTTTCTTCTTTGTGTGGTTGTTATAACGTGGTTGACTTTGTTGCTAGTTTCTTGATTGATTAATGGAATACATGTTCTGATTGTCTTTTGTGAAAGCTGCATCAAACATCAATTCTAACAAAACTTTGGGTTAAATGCTATTATTAGTTATTACAATTTGATCAAATTTTGATTATGATACCTGCAGTTTAAATAATTAGTTTTAGTCCTATATTTCATAAGAACTTAATCTTAATTTCACAGTCAGTTCCTATATTTTTAACGAATTTTAATTTTGGTTAATATACTTAAACTATAAAACCATAAAGACTAAAACCAAATATTTGTTTGAAATTATGAATACCAAAATTAAAATTCAATAAAATTGTAAAAACCAATAAAGATATTAACACCAAAAACTTTTATCACCTTATGACTAAGAAAGTTTCTTGTGTGTCCCCATCTTGAGCGTTAACATATATATATTATATTAAAGTCAGATTTCTCTTATCATCCCTCACAATCTCTAAATCGTATCGGTCCAATCAATCTGAAAGGTCACAATACTTTTCTCTCCTCTTGCTCAGATGAGGATCCAGATCTTCTCATTGTCTTTCATTAACTTTAAATCCTATTCGTTCACTATTTGATCTAAACGTCCAGGAAGAAACACATCATCTATTTCAAATTACTTCACGCGATAAAAAATACCTCGTGCGGTGAAGACAAAATTTTGAAAAGTAGATGATTTGTCTCTTTCTAAGCCGTTAGATCAATATTGGACGGCATAATTAAAAGACAATGTGGGACGATGAGAAATCTCGCCGGTCAGAGAATTTGGATCCCTCAAATGAGCTCATGAGTGATAATGAGAAACAACAATAATGAGAACCTCTTCCACATATATTAATCTTGCCATTAGTTGGAGCAACCTTCAATAACTCGCGCCAATTGAAAGTCTAGTATACCACATTCTACCTTTTTCATTTCCCTTTTTTCATATAGAATATCTTATTTCCAATAATATCAAAACAGATTTTTGCATTGTCATCTCTAAACGAAAATATACTTATCTCTAAAAGAAGACTGGAGAATATTCACACAAATGTAAAAGAAACAGGGAACCTAAGAAATTCTTTTCCCGAGTTTTAAATATAAATTAGGTCGCAAATAGAAGGAAAGAAATAAATAATATTCAGCAACAGTAATATTGTTACAGAGAGAAGAAACAAGTGTAAGGCTAAACCTTAGGCTACAAGAGGACGAGATTCAAACTCGGTTATAAGCCACTGACTTGCTGAAAAGCCGCCGGATGTATACAACTTGCAGGGCACTAACAAGAGCTAGAAGAAGGTACTCTCCTACAGTGTAGAATATTACGCGATTCCGTGTGCTCTCATTCGCTGCATCAAAGTTGAGTCATACATACAGTTGAGTCTTAAATATGAAACATGTTAAAAACCACCAAAACCATCATTTTGAGATTTGTTAGTGTTGTCACAGGTTCACAGCTAGTTAGCTAAAGCAGCAATATCAGGCAACTGATAAATGAATGAAGTAATTGAAACCTAAGCTACACTCAGCAGATATCAATTAGAGAAATCTCAGATTTAAACGGAACAAATTCCCTAAATACATTCCCCAAAATCGTGACAAGAATTAGAGGCTTCTTGTGCTGTATATGGATAGAGAATTCAATGATCACTTCCAAAATTTAATGAGAAAGATTGTATACATTGCACTATAGAACTTAAAAAGGACTGCCTCAATGTATAAACTTCTGTTGCTACTACGTACCACCAATATCAAGATGGGTCAAACATTAAAGCTGATGTATAGGAACCATCAATATCATGAAATTGATGAAACGTCGCAATGCATTTAACATAGCATGAAAAAAGCTAAACTGCTGGGAAATAGCCAAACTTCTACCAGCCAGTCGCAGTTCATTAAAAAGAAAAGCCACTTACTATGACGATGTCGTGTATCACGTGCTTTAAGGTATTTTTGCTCGGCTGTAACAGACTCTAGTGCCTCTCTGAGCTCAGCAATTTTAACATTTATTGGGTCCAAGTGCTCTGCAAATTCACCAATCAGAGCCAAAAGTAAACCCCAAAAAAATGGGAGGAAGAAACTTAACTACCATCAACCTACAGTAGGTCCAAAAAATATACTGTATACATTAACATCAATCTTCACATACTTCAAGCAGTACCTCATATTAATAGGAGATGTTCATTATATAGTTCATGACCCATACACCTAAAGATGGCAATATGATAGACTATAGTAATAAATGGTGCTTATACAGAGAACATACCATTTTTAGCAAGATCATGCTCAGTGGGAATATGACCAACATGGATGTAGAAAGAAACAGTCTCAGGAGTGGAGTGAGGGTTATGAAAGCAGAATTTATACATTCCACTTTGTGGGGCTTTAAAATCAAACTTTTCGCCAGAGGTTCCTTTGATAGTGTGGACAATGTTACCACCGGGAGAAGTCACCTGCAGATTGAGACAAAATTAGGATAACTGAAAAGGAAATCATATGTGACAATAATAGGTGGTCATTCTGAATCCAACAATGTCTCCTAATCTATGATGCACCGATAACGATACGGCGTTTTCGATACGTTACCGGTACGTGACGTCGATATGTTACTTTAAAAATACTAATATTTTGATACGTTCAGATACGTCTTAGTATTAAATAATATGTTAATATAAAGAGTGTATTTCACATTAACAAAATATAATAAAAGTAGCAAATAACCTAGTCTTTCTTATTTCCCAAATGAAAAACACCTAGTCCTTGTTATTCAATGAATTGATTGCTTGCTTCCTCATAATACTGAAAGTAGTAAATAACCAGATCGAAAACTACTGTTTTCTTCCAAAAAATATCTATAACCCGACTAAATATCAACAAAAGAAAAGGAACACAACTTTCATACCCAAATTTATTCACCAAGAACACAACTAAGTAAGAAACTAACTACCCAAGTTCACTGACAGCCGAAATAACACCGAAACCAAAACCATCACCCCTGAAGTTTGAAAACCATCACAAAAATCACAGTGAACAGAAGCAGTAGCAAAAGAAGAACTAAACACCAGATGAAACCAGCAGGGTGAGTGAAATTACAACAAAGGAAAGAACAACAGTAGTATCATCATAGTAACATCAAACAAACAATTCCTATAGCTACAAAATGCCCTCCAGTTTTTGAAAAATTACAGAAATGCCATTATGACTATTTGACCATTCCAATTTGTGAATTTAACGTATCCGTTCATCTCAGGCCAATTTGCGTTTCGGAAATGTTCACAACTGGAAATTTAACGTTTCCGTGCTACGTAGCTCCTGATCTACTTCCTAGCATTGTGAGCACACATCATTTTCCAAAAAACTTTTGTGCAATGATTACCATAAAGGCATTAGCATTGTCTCAAGACCATACTCTACAAAGCATTGACATTAAAATGCACAACACGAGAAAATATATCTTTATATGTGAAAAAAACCAAGGTCATCCATTCAATTATGAGAAATTCACATGAGATCTTATCAGCATATTCCCACCCTCAGCCCCCATTTGTCATCACTTTCTAAATTTTATTTTGCAGCTTGACCTTGCTCCAAATTCTTTGGCATTTCTCTTTTTTTTTTTTTTTTTGAAAAAGCATGGAGAGCAAATCATCCAATTTAAATTCAATAACAATACAACGAGAGAAAAACAATTTACCAATTTCATTCTCTTTTCTAAAGAATTGATGAATAAAATTTATAATTATGCAAACACTAGCAGAGTTCTAATATTTCTAAATCCAATGACACCTAGGCGAACATCAGCATATCAATATAAATAATGAACATCCATAGTAAAACTGCTATTCATGAACCATAAACAGTATGGCTCATTCCTTAGGCTCTATGCAATGCATGGAAAACATGTCTACTATCTAGCCAATGATTCAAAACAAGAGTGCATGACAAGGTAAAATTTAGCAAAAACAAATATTTAGAATTGGATATTGTTGCTGGGCAAAAAATTTTGCAAGATATGAGTTAACAATAATTCATAAAATCTTAAAAGCAAAGCTCATGTGTGCTCAATTTATTACTCCATTCATAAACCAATAAACACCAATGCTTTAAACCTAGCGATCATGACACAATTTCAAAATCTAATTAAAACACAACTACTGATGACTTTATCTAGGTATTTTTTTTCTTGCACCAGATGATCTCACAATAAATTTCTCTTGAAAACATCTTGGTCTGATGATACTTTAATGCCCCCATCAAGTACAAGTGATTTGACACGGAAAAACAGGAAAATCTACAAAGTTCTTGTCTTAATTGTTTTTCATGCATCAAATGAATTTACAATCATATCTTTTACTTCCAACCTAACTATGCCTATGTTTTATTACCAGTCCCAGGCCTGAATAACACGGAAGGGTTGTGTAAGATCCTCAACAAGCAACATAAAACTCTGTTGAATTCCCTATGATATGGATCAAAGATGCTTTTGTGTTGTTGTATTTTCTACTCACAACCTCATCCTTAAAGTAGGAGGAACATCCATAGATTCATCGATCATCATCTTAATTGAGACTGAAAAATACAAAGCCTGGAACTTTATTTCATTAAAGATTTTCCAATATCATCTGAAGGTTTCCATTCATGACTTATAATGCAACCCAAACCATATTACCAAGGCACAAATGGATTTTTACATCTTAACAAACTCCCTTCTGTTATTGTCGGCTGTTCTTTGCTCATCAATTAACTAACTACCCCAAAGGAATCCTTTGCCTATTAGGATTTCAACCTTTTTCTTATTCAGAAACATTAGGAGTTCAACTTTTTCTCAAGCTTTCACAAAATGATACATGTTACAATCATACATTCATAAGGGGGGAAAAATCATGTTTTGTTCCTCTCTCCTTTTCTTCTCTCTTTCTCTTATCCCCTCTTCTCTGTTTTCTTTTTATTTTTTCGGTAAAAATATCCCAGACTTCTCTTCCTTATCATCCGCTTAACGCTCATTATCAACTTAAAAGCCGTCTAGGCAGCAGACGCAGAATGAAGAAGTTTAATTAGAGTCTCAATAGGTAAGTAGGATTTTTAAATTGGGGACTTCTGACGTGATCAACAGCAATCCATTTGGATTCTATTGCAAGCTAGGTTTACGTCCTTCAAACAAATATGAAATCTCGCCTGACAAATTAAAAACCCTAATGCTCGGACTAAAACCATAACTTCATAGCCTTCATTCTGCATCAGCAGCCCCAGTAATTAGAACCTTTGAACTGCTATTCGGAAAAGCAATGTCAATTATTCAAGGTAATTTATCAAAGAAAAAGCATATGACTAGCAGCCTCATGTGCAAATCATCTTCACAATTTTCTACCGAGCAAAAACGAGGCCTAAACGGCTTTCGTCACCAATTAAAATTAGAATAGCATTAATCAACAACTTATTCATAGATCAACAAATAATTTGATTAAAAAAACCTAGGGGAAGTCCAATGAGGAGGGAAAAAACTTAACATCGAACTCACCGTCATGTCGATGCCAGGGTGATCGGAGCCCCAGAAAATATCATGATCGACGACAACAAAGTTCCCATTTACTGTATCACCCTCGTAGAGCACATACTCGTAGACGCACTCAACGTCGTTTACGGTCAAAGACAACGATTCAATCCGACCGAAAAAACTCAGCAACAAACAGATCAAAAGCATACACACCCTCGCGCTTCTCCCCTTCGTTTCTTCCATCAATTCCCCCACTTTTTTTTTAATTTCCCCTCTCTTACCAATTGAAGATTGAAGATTGTACTTTGTAAGCCCACAATATTCTGGCGGCGAGTAGTTCAGTAGCTTTCTTCCCTACCTCTCAGATCTTAAAAACTGCGACTTCAAGTGTGTTGCTTCTTCGGCTCCGCAACGACGCCTCTGAGGATGATTTCCGTGCTTTGACGATGTCGTTTAGAAGGCCTACGTGTGAAACGCTAACAGCTCCACCGTTCCCCAGCCAATCAGATCACGAGCTGTTCTGACCTGGACGTGGAGACAATTTAAACTATACTGTTCAGAAATACTCTATCTTTTTTAAGTAAAAATAAGTCAGTAGTTGTTGGCAGGAAAATTAGGTAATGATTATTAATCAAACAAAAAAAGGATAAAAAACTTACTATATTCAATTTTTATTTTTTATAATAATATTTTATGTATTTAAAATGAAAAATAATATAAAAATTACAGGATGAAAGTTGGATTCGGCTGGACTACTTATCCCTTGCTTGGATTGAGAGAAAATTAGAGAAGAAAATAGGGGAGAGAAATGATTTTTCCCTTGCTTGGATTGAGAGAAAATGAGAGAGGAAAGAAAATTAGAGGAAAAAATAGGAGAGAGAATTGATTTTGGGTGTTGTTTTTTTTCCTTCATATAAATTATGGGCGTGGTTTTTAAAGCTCCTATTTGTTGCCCCTTTTTTTTTTATGGAGGTTATTTTAAGTCTTTTAATAGCTCCTTTCCAGTTCTTTTTTAAATTGTTGTATTAAATTCTCACTTTCTCGTAAATTCATATATTGGTCTAAAAAGTATTTAAATCATGTAATACACTCACATATATATTGTGATAAATTAATTGAAATATATTTATTGATTCTTACTTAACCACATTATTATTATTTTCTTATAATCATAACTTAGGATTAAGTCCTTGAGTAAATTCTTCTTGCTCAATAATTTGATTTTAAATTATTTGCTTGTGTTGATTTTAATATGATGTTTCTATTGTGATATTTAATTTGAATTTGAACATGATACATTGTGGTGTAAAGATAAGGGTATACTAGTCATTCACATTTACTCATTTTCTTTCCTATCCATTTTCTCTTATACATCCGAACACGAGAGATGATAACATTTTCTTTTCAATTTTTCTTCTTTCCATTTTTTCTTCCCCTATTTTTTGTCCTCCCAAAATTTCTTCCCATCCAAATATAGCATTAGTTTGTGAAATCAATTGCATGCTCAAAGTAAACAAGAAATCCAGCCCAGCATCATCCTTAGTGAGTATTTGAGTAACTCTAAAACCGTGGTTTCATAAGCCATTTTCTATAAGCCGAGACAAAACTTCTCTAGTATACTTATTTCGCAAATCGTAAAAGTTATTCTCCAAAAGCTAATCTAAACACAAACTAAATGTGACACTCCTCAATCTATAATGAAGGAAATCTGCAACCTCCTTTCTTTTTCAGCTTTTGGTGGACTCCATACAATCGTCCACATGATCATCTTCCTGCAAGGTATGATTGTGTATATAAGTTTAAGTGAAGAAAGTGCAATCACATAGGAGACTTTATTGAGACTTATTTGTGATTTCAAATTTTGCAGAAAGGAATCTATCAATATTATAATGTGTGTGAAAAAACCTGCTAAAAATAAGGATTCAAAAAATTGCGGACTCATTAAATAAAGGGAAAATTATAATAAAAGACCTAGAAAAAATAATATTTATTAAGAAGGACCATAAAATGGTAATTATTTTGAAGGACTATAAATTAAAACATTAAAATAAAAAGACTAAATTACCCTTAGCCAGATTTTTCATATTATCTTTAATTAAATAAGAAATTTGAGAAGTAATGTTGGAGAGAGATGAATACGGATGGAGAAAAGGGACGAGGGGCATTCATTTGGGTCTAATGTAGACAGACCTTCACCTCTCCCTATCTCTCAAACTGTATCTGTAAAGTACTGTATTCTTAGAATATCAATTTCCCTATAGCAACTTTTATTCAGACATTGTGCACTGGAAGTTGCATCTAAACCCCTCCTGATAACCAATTCAATGGACAAAGTCCGGATGTTACTAGCAAGATTATACTTTTCAAACAGTAAAAACTAAGGAATACAGATAGCGCCTCAATTGTTCAGCTTAACAGGAAGGCTTAGATTAAATAAGGCAGACACGGCATAGTTGACTCCAATGATCACTACAAGGAGAATAATTAAGTTTTCAATGCTCATTGATGGAGTATCTTTAACAGATTCTGATGTGTTCTCTCTTTGTCATTATCCACCAATCACTCCAAATTCTTATTTAATTAGAGATAATATAGGAAATCTGGTTAAGGATAATTTAGTCTTTTTTTTTAATATTTTATTTCTGGTCCTTCAAAATAATTACCATTTTTATGGTCCTTTTTAGTAATATTATTTTTTTTAGGTCCTTTATGATAATTTTCCCTTAAATAAATATGCTTATTGTCTGTGTTTGAGCGACACCTTGGAGTTGATATTATGTTCAGAGTCAACGCTGGTGTCATTTTAATGAGTATCATTCATATACCACTGTATCATATATGGATTTATTTTTTATAAGATTAATTAATGTACCTATTATAATTTCTTCTTAAAATCATCTAATAAAAGTATGATTTTATTATTACTCCTTCCGGTCCTAATTTTAAGACAACATTTGAAAGTTGGTTTTGGTCCCAATTATAGAACAACACTCTAATTTTTGTCAACTTCTTCCTAAAATAACCCTATAATATTCTCTCAAGTGTGTTTGATTTTTTGTGATTACATATTTATGTGTGTTTGTGTGTGTGTCTATATACAAATATACATACATATATACACAAACACATATATATAGACACACACACACACATATATATCTGTGGATATATGTGTGTATACATATACATGGGCGGACCCACGTTGATAATAAGGGAGGCAAGTGCCCCCCCTAAATTTGTTTTCTTTTTAAAAAATAAATAAATTTATTTTTTTAAAAAAAAATTTTAAATTAATACATGTGTTATAGACCGAGATAAATGGGCCTCGAAAGATGAGGCCCATTGATATGCACTTGTCGGGACAAGACCGTGATCCTGATCCCACGATCCCATGATCCGTTATCGTCGTGGATAATGGAAATGGGAACAAAGCCGAGTGGAAGGCGGACACGCCACCAACCAACCGCCAAGTTCTTCCCTCTATAAATGGGAAGGATTCAACGGGTGCATGGTGACACGTACATTCTCTCAAAACCTCTTTACCATACCGCATACACAGATCACACACCCCACACCTTTGGGTGAAAACCCTTTGTTCAAGCTCGTGATCTCCTATCTATCCGGGTATCTCATCTATAGATATCTAAGAGAAGACTAAAGATCCTACATCAACTTACTAGCTTATCTAAGGCTAGACATTTGTGTTCTACACCAGAACATTGGCGCCGACCGTGGGGATCGTAAATTTCGAATCCCACATAGCAAAACCAAGAGTGTAACTAGGAGAATGGCGAACACCAGAAGAAGAAATGTGGAAACTCGGCAGGATCAGATGCCAGAAGAAGCAAGACAACATCTCCAGGAGCAAACATCTCGTCAGGAAGGTTCTATCAACCCGGAATCGGGAAATGTGATGGTAGAGACCAAATTTGAGACATCGGACACGGCCAATTATCCTCCTCCCGACAATGTCATCATCCAGCAAATTAACCCGCAGGCTCTACCACAGCAACATACGTTAGAGTTCCAGAGGATAGACCCCGACATTCGCATTATGCAAACCACACTCGGTTCCATGTATAATCGGATGGGGAAAATGGAAATCCGTAATCGCCTACAGCGTGAGGAGGATGCCCGAGCATTTAGGGAAGAGTTGGATAGTCGAAATGAAGAGTGGAAGCGGATGTTCGAGCGACATTTCGGATATGCAGAAAACCATACTCGGATCCCGGGTAAAAATGTTGTCGGTCATAGCCGAGATGAGGTTTCCATATCTCAGAAAGCGGAAACTTCCCGGGCACAACAGAGAGAAGAAATCATACTCGGGGAAGATCAAGAACAACTCATCGAGGAGCGGTCGCGGAAGATACAAGCCTTGCAGGAACATATCAAATTCCTGAGACAGCTCGGAGGGAACCCAATTGAGCATGATCAGGAAGTGAATTCTCGGGCAAACATTGACAAAGAAGGACGAAGTCGGGCAGAGGCAGAGAAGTTAATCGGTGAAAAAGCAAAGGAGCCACTGTAGGCCCGCAAGCACTCAAAGAAAGATGCGACGCCGACTTCGTCTGAGTCAGATGCCTATGATGACAATATCCAGAGTCCTTTCGTGGATAAAATAATGGCCGCCCCATATCCAAAACGTTTGGATACCAAAGATTTTCCTAAATATGACGGAAGTCAAGATCCGCAATTGCACATTGGTCACTTTAAAACGGATATAATGGTGAAAGGGTTTACTGGGCCGGTGATCCCTCGACTATTTGCCGGAACACTTCGAGGTCCGGCTCAAATATGGTTCAGCTCTCTACCAATGAAGTCGATCACTGACATGAAGGATTTCGAAAAGAAATTCTTGCAGAACTTCGCCACAAGTCGGAAACAACCAAAAACCGAGTTCCAACTCGACCAGGTTAAGCAGTCACCAGGAGAGTATCAATACAAGGACATGAGCGACTCAGGGTAAAAGCCCGATTACGCGAAATGTGTCTTCACGGCGAAGCCGACAAGAAAAAGCGTATCCCAAGTCTTAAATGACAAGGAGAGTATCAATACAAAGCATGAGCGATTCAGGGCAAAAGCCCGATTACGCAAGACGTGTCTTCACGGCGAAGCCGACAAGAAAAAACGTACCCCAAGTCTTAAATGACAAGGAGAGTATCAATACAAAGCATGAGCGATTTAGGGCAAAAGCCCGATTACGCGAGACGTGTCTTCACGGCGAAGCCGACAAGAAAAAACATACCCCAAGTCTTAAATGACAAGGAGAGTATCATACAAAGCATGAGCGATTCAGGGCAAAAGCCCGATTATGCGAAATGTGTCTTAACGGCGAAGCCGACAAGAAAAAACGTACCCCAAGTCTTCAATGACAAGGAGAGTGTCAATACAAAGCATGAGCGATTCAGGACAAAAGCCCGATTGCGCGAAACATGTCATCACGGCGAAGCCGACAAAGAAAAACATATCCCAAGTCTAAAATGACTCAGAGATTATAGATGAAAGGCCTCCAACGCAGATCACGTCGGACCCTAACTACAGTTAAAGAAAAAAGGTAGAAAGCAGCAGATAAAGCAATAAGCGCAAAATGGAAAAAGAATGAGTCAATTCGAACGAAATAAGATTGTATTAATTTCCTGTTCATTACAAAAGGCCTAGTCGGGCAGAGCTGTAAATAAAAAAGTACAAAATATATTCGAAGAATCAGTTGTGGGGAGGAGACTAGTCTTGCCCAAGGCCATCTGGGATCGTCTCGGAAGTAGGAGCAGGAGAACCAACAGCTGGGGAAGGAGCGGGGAAAAACTTCTCATCTTCGACATAGGCATTCATATGAACCCCGTCCAAATTCAAAGTCACCGTGGGGTTCAAAAATTGAACCTGCTCTAGTGCGTTAGCAAACGCATCCGAGACGCCGTTCGTCAGCTTGGCCACATCGGCTTGGGCAACGGAGAGGGCATCTTTGTATAAAGTTATGTCCGAGGACGCAGCGTCTTTGCAGGATGCCAACTCGGACTCCAAGGCCGCAATTTTACTTTTATGCTGACTCATGGCTCCTAAGTCTTCTTGGTGAATCTGCAGCCTCCGAGCGACTTCGGATTCAGGCTTGTTTAGACTATCTCGGGTCCGGCTGAGTTCTTCTTCCAAGCTCTCCTTCTGGCCCTTTGCTAACTCTCAATCTTCCAGCGCTTGGGTCAATCGTTCTTCCAGCTTTTTCTTCTCCTCTTCAAGGGCGTCTAAGTCCTCCTCGTTGAGGCCGACTTTCTCTTTAAGATGGGCAACTAGCTGACATAAGCCGTCGTTCTTCAAGTTGACGCATGACAGCTCCAAGAGCTCCTCCTTCTCACTCTCAGCCAGTCTCTTCCCATCAAAATAGTTTGGGGGAGCACAAAGACGTTTGCGAAGACCTGGAGGACAGTTGCCCTCCCAAAGATAGGAAGAGGGAACTCGGACTAAGGGGCCCTGAACTGATCCGAGGGCACATCTTGTGGAATCTCAGGCTCGGGAACTGAGGAAGATGGAGCGGTAGCTTTCTTCTTCTTAGAAGTTTTTGCCTTCTTAGCAACTGGGGGAATGCTAGGCTCTCCACTCGGGGGTGCTCGTTTTCCACCCGTGAGTGTATGGACCATCTCCCGACAACAAGTCACGTCAAGGTACTCGGGCCTCTTCCCCATTTGATCACCTGAAAAGAAAAATAAATAGCATCATACATCTGAGGAAATACATACAAAGATGATGAAAGCAGAAAATATCATACCCATGACGAGTTTTGATTTTTTAGAGGTAATGTAATCGGCCGAGTCCACCAAAGGCCCCTTTTTACTGACAAGTTTGGTTAATTTAACAATGGTTTCATCCTCGGAATCGGAACACTGCGAAGGGGCGGGTAAGAAGTCCTTGGATTGAAACTTGTGATGAATTTCACCCCAGTATAGTGGAAAGCGCTCTTCAATTTTCCCGGACGGGCTCCTCTGAAGAAACCAAGGTAACTCCCCGGGTTTGGCTGACTACTTTGAAAAAGGAGGACTTAAACCCTTTCCATGAGTCTGTATACGGCTTTAGAAATTTTCGTCCATGACAAGCACAAAGTGACGTCCAACCGAACCACATCTTCTCTTCCTCCATGGTGACATTGGTTTCCAAAGGTATGAAGAAGCTGCAGAACACGGGTACGGAACACTTCAGTTCATGTTTCGCGCAGTAATTCTCAAACGCTAAGGCAAAAGCCCAACCATTCGGGTGTAGTTGTGAAGGGGCCAGGTGCAGGTGGCGGAGTAGGCACATTTGGAAGTCGGAAAAGGGGAGCGGAAGGCCAAGACGGGTAATTACATCCCGATAAAAATAAAAGAAATGGCCACCTTTATCAGATAACCGACCAGAAGCCATTGATTCGTTCACTGAAGGCAAAACTACATTGTATCCCAGGCCACCTCGGATGATTCGGTCAAGCTCTTTCATGGACATTTTATTCCGTACTCCGGTTACAGCACTGCTAACGACATATTCCTTAGCCGACGTCATTCGAGAAGACCCTGAAGGGGCAGATTCTCCGGTCTCGGATTGATGAGATGGGTGAGAAGGGGAAGACATCTAATACCTATAATAAAAACAAAAAACAAAGGGAAGAGTCAGAATCATCAAGTATACCTGATGTAACAGGAGTGACACGACGAGTATCGAAGAACAAAGGGACAGGAGGAATCTGAGAAGCAGCAGATAAAGTCGTCGGTGGCCCGATGTTGCAACGACATTTGTCAATAAGTAAATTGGCTTCTCTCTCTTGGCCGTAGCGGATAAGCTCTATCGCCTTATGACGGCAATTTTCGCAAGGATTACAACCTCGAAACATGGTCGGCGGATTATTAACCGTGGGCGTCGAGAAAGAAGGGGCCGACGAAGAAGCTGGTGCACTTGCGGCCGAAATAGAAAACGGCAATGGTATATCTCGGACATTTCCCCTTCTTCCACCTCCCCGAGTGGGGCCAAGTAATCTTCCCATCCTTTCTTCTTCTGTAGGAAGGATGGACCATAGCCATAGTTTGGTCGTACCAGTGGCGTTTTTAAGAATTTCCCTATCTTCCTCCAGGATATGTCTACCATACATGTCTACTAGCATCTCGGGATCGGGATCCATCTTTGTCAATGATAAGAGGCTATAGGCGCAAACAACCCTATTAGTGCTAAACCCAGATTGCCCAGAATGCCATGAATGTTGTTGATTGAAATAGAACTCCAACAATACTACCCATAAATAATAAACCCAAATAATCAATGAAAAATACCCTCGGGTGTGAAATAGACTCAGACTAATGGGGGAAGTGTCTCATCATTATCATCATCTTGAGAGGAATTCATCGAGTCGTCACAGTTTATCCACACCCATAACACCCAGAAAACTCAAGAACAGATGAACAAAGAAATCACCAAAATGATGAATGCAGTAGGAGAGGAGATACACGGTTCAATCGAAAGTCAAATTCATACAAAGCAAGCAAGGGCTTAGAGATCAAGCATAATACTTGAAAGTGATGAGAGGGAACTACGTTTTGAGCAAGAAAACAGGCAAGGAAAGCTTTGCAAATGGGGGCTCCTTCAATCGCTTCAAAGGCAGTAGTGAGTGCAAGTGAAGAATGGGAAGAAGTGCTGAGAAGATATAGACGAGGAAACGCCTAGGAACTCCTAAGCGCCAATCGTCGTGACAATTACGAGGTAAAAACCCTAAAGTAATCATGAATGACAAGTTAAAAGACGTGTGAAACGCCAAGGGCCATTAATGGGCACGATAACCGAAGGCGGCGTTTGAGGACGCGTGGCTGCAGGCATCAGAATAGTGCATATCCGTTGCTACGCGGGCAAATGAAAAGGCGCCTAGTCAAATCAGCTAGTCGCCAGGGCGGGAGTTAAGATGCGCAACTCGTCCTCAATCTACACGGGAACCCGAGTATAAAGTCGGGCGTTAGAAGGCTTAAGATTCGAAGGATCCTTGAATTCAAAAGTCGGGCTTAGCGGCAAAACAAGTTCGATCATCGAGTCGGATCTTCCACAATAAAGTCAACTCGGCAGATCAGAAACCTGAGCGACCGAGCTTGGGGGCAACTGTTATAGACCGAGATAAATGGGCCTCGGAAGATGAGGCCCATTGATATGCACTTGTCGGGACAAGACCCATGACCCCATGATCCCACGATCCCATGATCTGTTATCATCGTGGATAATGGAAATGGGAACAGGCCGAGTGGAAGGGCGGACACGCCACCAACCAACCGCCAAGTTCTTCCCTCTATAAATGGGAAGGATTCAACAGGTGCACGGTACACGTACATTCTCTCAAAGCCTCTTTACCATACGCATACACGGATCACACACCCCACGCCTTTGGGTGAAAACCCTTGTGTTCAAGCTCTGTGATCTCCTATCTATCTGGGTATCTCATCTATAGATATCTAAGAGAAGACTAAAGATCCTACATCAACTTACTAGCTTATCTAAGGCTAGACATTTGTGTTCTACACCAGAACAACATGTTTGAATGATAGTCTACCCTTAATACATCAAGACTACACTTTGTAATCAGATGGGGGATGAATGGTTGAATGATTGTTGAATACTTTATATTGAAAAAGATGTATTTGATAGCATTGATAATAAGGCAATTATGATGGAATTCCAAAAAATAAGGCCTAGAAGGATGAAATTGTAATTATTTTTATTGTAATATATTTTTGTTATTAAAATATATGTATTTGAACTTATTGAGTCCCTACCCTTCATTGTAATTTATGTAGCTGCATTTCTAACAGCACTTAACCTTGCTTTTCTAAATGACAGGTTTGTAAAATAATTGCCTATCTTATTACATCATCAGTGTTCACTTGATTTCATGAATAATTTTTTTTTTTCTTGTTTATATTCTTTTGTTTTTTTAATGCATTTAAAACTTTCCTTAGAAAAAAAAAATCGGGGGCACTGCCCCCAAATCCCCCACCAATGGTGCCCCCTTCAATAATTTTCTGGGCCCGCCCCTGTACATATATGTATATTTGTTTGTGTGTGCCTGTCAATATATATGTGTACATATATAACACACACACACACACACACAAACATATATATATATATATATGTGTGTGTGTGTGTGTGTGTTTATATGTGTATTTTTGTGTGTATTCATATATATGTGTGTGTATCTATATCTATATCTATACATATATACTGTGTGTGTGTATCTATATGTATACATATATATGTATATAACAAGACCATTATTTTAATTAAAAAGCGTGTGGAAAGGAAAATTTTAAGTTAGAGATGTATGTGGTAAATGTTGTTAATTAATTCACTTTTACTTATGTCATTTTAAATTTATATAAGGACATTTTAGAAAAATGAGTAAAATTAACTAATTTAACTTCTCTCTTTAATCTCTCCAAAATCGATTAAATATGTCTTATAATTAGGACCGGAGAGAGTAATAAATTTTATTTTAAATTAATAGTAGTAAGTAGTAGCTAAGGAGAGAAGATGTGGTTTCTCTAAACATTTATTTTCATCATGTCTAAAGCTGTCATATTTTATCTTTTACTAGAATATATTTGGACTTGGCTTACATAATGTGCTTTTCATGTCCGTTGCTGTCGGATACTTTAAACGGTGCCGTTTTTGGGCCAAATAAAAAACACTTGGTCTTTTTTTTTTAAATATATATGTATGTATGTATGCATATATGTATGTGTGTGTGTGTATATATATCAGGGCACTGCCAGATAGTAAAAAAATAATTCAGGATACTGAATTGTACTAAAAAAATTCTTCATGAACTTAAAAAATTATTCCATGATCTTGAAAAAATATTTTGAGACTGACCCAGATCGAAAAACAATTTATGATCATGAAGAATTCTATCAGTATTAGTTAGTACCCTGAAATATTTTTTCAAGATCCTGAAATAATTTTTTAAAATCATGAAGAATGTTTTTAGTACCATTCAATATCTGAATTATCTTTTTACTATCTGTGATTTGGGCCAAAAACGGCACCGTTTAAAGCGTCGGACAGCAGAGGATGTAAGCCTAATTTCATGTGTTTTCTTTCAATGTCTCGGACTACACATCACACCTTCTCAATCTATTATTATTGTAATACTCATCTGGTTCTTTTTATAATTTTTTTTTATTGTGCAGAACAAACTAACAGTTAATATTAGTTAAAAAGAATAAATATGTCAAAAATATCATATTTATTTCAAATATACACTTATTTATGAAAAGAACATAGGGGGAGAATGAATATAAAATATGAGAAAATGAGTAATAAATGATTAAATAAAAGAAAATTAATGGTAAGAGGAAGATAATTAATATAAATATATGTATTTAATAAAGGGAAAAAAAGAGCAGTTTACATTTTGAGGTAAAAAAAAAAAATCTTTATAAACAAATAACCTAAAAAAAAGAAAGTTGTTTATGAAAAAAATAGGAAAAAGTATATTTTTAGAAATATCTGCTTCCTTAACCTTGCGGCACCCAAATTTTTTTGAAAATTTTATCAAAATTGTTTTTTGAAAACTTTTGCTTTCTCTCAATTACCGACACTGCCACTCCTCTCATCTCTCTCACTCTCTTTGCCAATGACGTTTCTTTTAGAAATTGGGAAATCGGGCGGTCGTCGTTTAAACCCAATTAAATGCGAGCTCGGACTTGAAAAATAAGTCAGAAATTTGAATTGGCCCTGCAGGGCCGGCCCTGTAGGGCCTCGGGCTTAATTAGGCCGGCCCCATGTGCCCATTTAACTGTAGCTTTTTTTTTTTAAAAAAAAATAATTACTTAGACTTCCACTTATGAATGTGTTTATTTGTAATTACTTAGATTTTTATAGTTTAAACTATAACCTTTTTTTTATGTTTATTATTATTTTGTATTAAAACACATAATTAGTTATTAGAAATTTTAAAGAAGGGATGCTTTCATATTAAATAAACACATACTTTGATATTACAATATTATATAAGTAATAAATTATAAATATATTTTGTGTAAAATAAGTATGATTATTTTTACTGTCAATAAAATTATACATGAACCGAAGGAATCTACAGATACACACAAAATTACGAGAGGGAAAGACATTTTGATGTGGGCATACATAAAGCAATTCTTTTATTTAATATTTTTTGAAAAAAAAAAAAAAAAAAACATATTCTTTGTGTTTATTTATTTTTTATTATGAATTAATAAATGTATTTATTTGTTGAATGATTTATATCGTTTAGATATTAATGTTGATAACATTTATTTGATAGATTAGAACTTTAATGATTGCAATTTACTAATTATATTTCTTTAAAAAAATTGAAGAAAAAATAGTTAAAATTTAGAATAGTAATTTTTAAACCCGGTAGAGAGGGCTGGCCGCAGTATTATCAGTAGGGTTTTGAAAAAAACGAGATGATTCCTTACCAGCACTCGCTCGACGGACTGGCCTTAATTCCCAACTCTAGTTTCTTTACGGGTGTACTTTTTTTCCCCACATCTTCCCGGGGTACTTGTTTTTTATGATTGTCCTCTATAATTAGTTAAAGAAAACAGTGATTGGATTAGGCCAAATCTCGATGTGCGTGCCTACCTACCTTAAACGGAAATGCAATGTGCATTTTACGCCAACCTCCCAAAAAGGATATAGTAACATTAAGTGTCCAAACCTTAAGTGTCCCTCTTGTACTCATACCTCTATTAGAGGATGAATATATTTTTTTATATACATATATTGTATTTATTTATATTTAAATTATATGTTATTTTTTGAAATATTTTTTTACACTCGCATGATCTTAAATTAATCGGTTTACGATGCTTGGTGTTATGCACAAATATTTCTAAATGCATGACTAAAAACTAATTAATTTGATATATTGAGTGCAAAAAAGTATTTCAGAAAACAACATATAATTTAAATCTAAATAAATACAATATAAAAAAAAATGCTCACCATTTAATAGAGATATGAGCACATAAGAGACATCTTAAGTTTGGGCACCTAATGTGAACTCATATAAACTAGGGTAATAGTGTAAAAATATTTATTAACTTTTACTTAAAGTATGCTAAACACAATATACTTTTTAGATGTGTAAAAATGATGGTGCACATTGAAAATAAGGGAAAAAATGACATGATAGTTAAATCTAAAATAATGTTGTTGCTTTTTATGGTAGGGCCGACATTATTTTTCTAGAAAAATACCAAAATGCCCTCATTTTTTATTTTTGTTTTAAAAAATCCTTCCAAACCTCTAACTCTTTGATCTGGACATGACCCTAGATCCCTCATGCTCTTAGCAAAACTAGTGAAGAAGAAGAATCTACAGATCCAACCAGGCAAAGACAAAACTAAATAAATAACGAGATCAAAGTAGTAAATATGTCCTTATTGGCAACTCTTTTCAAATAACTACTCTTATTTTGATATCTACCACTTTCATTTTGATATTGATTACTTGGATGACTGTTGGCTATGTTCTTAATACTATTTTTAAGTTTCTGAAATAAGAGTAGTTTATAGCAAAACCATAATAGTAAATAGTGAAACAACAATATTTATTAGAAATTACTCAACCATCAAACGGCTAAATCACTTAGTTGTGGGTTTGTTCCAACTTAAATAGTGGTATTGTAATACCCCAGATTTAACACCCGAAAACTTAGCCAAAATATTTGTAATACCTCCAACAAGGATCATCAATATTCAAATCATCAAATTACATTATCATTTCAAATAAAATTCATAATACTTAATCAAAATAAATTTCAGAAAATATTTCAAAGTTTAATACAAAGCGAAAGTCTTAGGTTCATGGCATATAAAATAACATAACATAAACTATAGGAGTACAAAAGAGCCTTCAAAGCTCACTTCATATGTGTCTTCCCTTGCTCTCTACTAGGATATTCACCTAAAAAATGTTAATATGGGAATCTATTCCGCGTCTCAGTAACTACTGAAAGTTTCTACCGTACACAAGCAAATTACATATGACAAAAAGCAGGGGTTGATTTCAAATATATATGTATATACCATATTTTCTCATACAAATTATTTTGCAAAAGTAATCATCATTATGTCGAATTATGAACTATACAATTATGCAATATGCAATATGCAGCCTCCCTTATATCACTGTCCATCCTTGTATCACTGACTAGAGCCATAGGCTAACACATAGTCCAACAAAAACTCATTTATTTGACTGGATGGTTCCAAGCTCACCAAAACTTAAGATACACCCCGCCAAAGGAATAGAGCTTAAGTCTGGACTATGACTCCCCTCCTTAAAATTAACAACTAAGGAGGTGTCACATGTCCCACAACTCTTATGCAATCCTGGCCAGAGGAAAACATGGAAGATGAGGCCCTGACAAGTACCATCCACTGTGCATCGAGTGGTGGCATAAATAAATTTTATCATTCAAATTCTTTCTTACTCCAACCCATCACACATACAGCCGCCATGATAATCATATCAATAAAATAAAGTATAATAAAATATGCTTCCATTTATATCAAATATCATAAAAAGGCAAACCAAACATATCATAAAAACTCATCGGTCCAATCTGTCATTCTTGAAATTCTAAACTGTCATTTTGAAATTTGGGACTAAATTGTCATTTCTGAAATTCGGGACTAAAATGTCATTTCTGAAATTGGGGGCAAAACCGTAATTTTTGCTGGGCACAAAACTATAATTTTCATGGGCATAAAACTGTTTGTGGGTACAAAACTGTAATATTCAGTTATCATAATAATAATATTATAATACATATAGATATAAATCAGTCTATAAAAAATATAATTCAAAGTTGCCTGTTACTCGTTAATTCCCAAATAATCACACAAAAAAACTACTAAAAGGCTCCCAAATAATTACCACTTTACTCTCATTCTCTCTCTTCTTTCTCTTACGCTCTCCTCTTCGTACGATGAAAGTGTGTGTATGTGTATTGGGGTGGGGGTATTTATAGGAAAAATTCCCCACCCCTTTTTCAATGGGCGGCAACGGTGCCTAAATTAATGGGAGGCGCCACACCCCCATTTTTCAAAGAGGGTGGCACCGCACCCCTCATTTTCAAAGGTAGGCACCTCCTTCCAAAATTTTCAATTGTATGGACCCCTCTTTTTTTTCCTTTTCCTATCTTTCTTTCTGTCACTTTTTCTTTCTTCTTTCTTTTCCTTTCTCTTTCTTCATTCTTTCCTTTTTTCACCGCCTATATATATATATATATATATATATATATATATATATATATAAAATATTATAATATAAAATAAAATAAAATAAAAATCTTTATTTCTAATTTTTAGAACATTTACTCACATACTGAGTAATTACACGACAAATTTTAATTACCATAAATTAATCTATCCTATAATATTATAGTTCTAAAATAAAATTTAGGATGTTACGGTGTATTGTATTCGAGCTCTAGATATGCAGCCACGATAATCACTTAACCGTATGAAGGTTCTCCCCATAGTGGGCCTACGTTCCTGCGAATCGGACTAGTCGATTTTTAGTAGCGTCAAGTGCTAATGGATTAATAAAAAAGAAATTATTCAGCCACAAGGACCATATTTACTACTCTAGTATTGCTATCAACTACTTTAGTTTGCTATTTATTACTTTTAACTTAAAATCTTAAAAAAAAATATATATATATAATAGGCCACTAAAGCTCTGGTGGCAAGATCACTAGCAATTGGTAATAGGTTTTAAGTTTTTTTTTTAAAAAAATAAAAATAAAAAAGAAATACTTGAGGGTAATGATGTAATTTTCTAAGATTTCTCAATCAATTCAATTGAAATTCAAGATTAGCATTTGTCCTTTTGATATTTTAAAGGGAGAATCCCATTTAAATACTGTTGGTTTTCAGAGTAAGTTTTGATGATAACAAGACTTAATTAATTAAACTCTGTGTTAAAGAATAATTTGTGTTTTTGATTTGGTAAATATTAATTAATTACTCAAGTAAGGTGTTCTTGGTTACCCAAGTAATTCTCTTGAATGAATTGAAACTTTTTGAAAATCTGTTGAAAACTATCCGTTATTACTTTCGGACGTTACTCAAGTAATGGGTAATTACTCCGCAAGTAATTTTGTCTCAGTCGTTCTTTTTCTAAAGATCCTCGATATTACTTTCGGACATTTCTCAAGTAATGGGTAATTGATCCACAAGTAATTTAGCTAAATCAATATTACTTTCGGACGTTACTCAAGTAAAGTTTTAACTCCTCAAGTAATTTAGTTCATTCTCTGCTAAAACGACATTACTTTTCAAGGTTACTCAAGTAACGCTCCTTAGCTCTGCAAGTAATTATTTCATTAGACATTGCTTTCCGTGGTTACTCGAGTAATGTTCTTAAACTTTGCAAGTAATATAAGTACAGTCTCTTTTACTCCATGATTACTTTCGAAATTACTCGAGTAATTAAGTTTTTCTCCGCAAGGACTTCAACATAACCAAGTATAGAGGGATGATCGGATCGTTGCTATACTTGACCGCAAGTAGACCCGATATTCAATTTAGTGTGAGTATGTGTGCAAGATTTCAAGCTGCTCCAAAGGAATCACATGCCGAGCATGTGAAGAGAATTTTTTGATATTTTGCCGACACAAAGGAGCTCGGACTATGGTTCCCAAAAGGTCAACATGAATTTTTTGTGACATATTCAAACTCGGATGATGCTAGCTACAAGACTGATAGAAAGAGCACAAGTGGTCAATGCCAATTTCTGGGTGGATCACTTGTTTCCTGGTTCAGCAAGAAACAAACTACGGTTTCTATCTCTTCAACCGAAGCTAAATATTTCACCGCCTCAAGTTGTTGTGCTCAAGTCCTTTGGCTCAAGCAACAACTCTCTGACTTGGGAATCAACCTGAAGGAGATTCCAATTCTTTGTGATAACACCAGCACAATTAGCTTGGCGAAGAATCCTGTTCATTCAACATACAAGGACCAAGCATATTGATGTGAGACATCATTTCATCCGAGATCATGTGCAAAGAAAAGATGTCAAGGTGATGTTCATTCCCACCCATTTGCAACTTGCGGATATTTTCACAAAGCCCTTAGCCAAAGAACAGTCCACGTTCATTCGAAGAAAATTGGACATGGTAAATCCCAATGAGTTGTAAGTAATTCTTCTTACTTGTGATTTATAAGATTTAATTGAATTATGATTACTAACTTAAGCATCAGAGCTTTTAGATTTATTGTTTGCAAGATGCCCTGTTCGTGCGTACAAAAATAGAGGTTAACAGAGGCATAAGTTACTTGAGTAATATATTCCTGTTGCTCGAGTAACTGCGTGGGAAAGCCTCTGAGTTTCTGAAGAAAATCCACTTTACTCGAGTAATCCAACAATTACTCGTAAGTAATATTGGAGTAAAGCACTAAAGATAAGTTAATCAAGTAACATATCTGACTACCCGAGTAATATTGCACTTCAAATGGTCGATTAGTATATCTCAGATCATATTACTTGAGCAGTTATTTCAGTTACTCAAGTAATATTATGTTTTTAACTTAGTTATAAGTGTTTCAGATCACATTACTTGAGTAACGGGAACATTACCCACGAGTAATGACGAGGAAGAGCCTAAGTTTAAAGAAATTTCTCGAGTAAGATCAAATATTACTTGAGTAAGTTTTGTAAAAAACGTCCTCGTTCATGCCAAGTATCGTGGAAGGAGAATTACTTGAGTAATATTTAGTTACCCGCGAGTAATGCTCTCTCTGCATCAAAAGGTGGATCGCTATCAGATTCTCCAATATTTTCTTCAAGAGCCAAATATTCAAATCAAAGGTACTCATCAATTGATGGGAAGAGGTAATATTAACAATTTCTTGTCCTTAATTCTTCTTTATCTGATGATTCAGAGTAATTCCGTATGCTTTTCTTTTAAATCTGGAGTCTCATTTAAATATTACTCGAGTAAATTGATAAGTTACTCGAGTAATGTTGGGCTTGCTTCTTCTAAAATAACAATTCTTAACGATAGTGTCATTTACGGAACTCCCCTAGGTAGACAATATTGTTACCCGAGTAATAGCCATATGCTTTTCTTTTTGATAGTACAAGTGGTTCTATTAGTTCATTTCATTAAAGTTGTGCGTCATTTATTCATTCAAAAGCAAATATATACGTGTTGCATTGTATTGAATTAAAGCATCATTTGCTCAAATGAACTGCATCAGCTTTTGTTTACATAAAAAAAATGCATCATTTAATGAATTGTGCGTCATTCATTTGCATCATTTATTTAATCAATAACGTAGGCCTTGGCATTTTAATTGATGTCTCGTTTCTTTTTGCAATGAATCAATTCATTCTAAAGTTGAGAAAATAGGTCGAATCCATCAGGCCGGCCTTTTTAAGCCCTGACTCTTCAAAAGCCGGCCTTAAAAATTAGAGGAGTTTAATAAAATAAGTCCTATAGGGCCTCGGGCTTAAAAGGACTGGCCCTGGAGGGCCTCAGGCTGGCCCTTTTAATTTATTATTATTATTTTTTGGATACATGGATTCACATATGATGATAATTTACTAATTTATATGTATTTTGTATTTGTTATAGAGTTATTTATCCATTTAAGTACAAATACATAATAACTATACTTTAATTTTATGATTTGGTTTTTTATTTGTTGCAGATAAAGATTATGAATGTGTTCATGATGCGGGAGAAGAAATTTATGATATTCTTACTCATAAACCGAGCCTCTCAAAGCTTAAGACAATCAAATGTTGTTAAAATTGGTGATAATGGCGAACATAACGAAGTAATAGTCATCATACTAATGTCGCTTAGTGGTATGCTTCTTATGTTTTATGTGAGTTTATTTGTGAATATAGTTTATTTTTTATTATGAATTAGTGACTGTGTTTATTTGTTGGATGATTCGTATTGTTTTTAATATTAATGTTGACAATATTTATTTGATAAATTAGAATTTAATTGTTGTAATTTACTAATTATATTTCCTTGAAAAAAGAAAGAAAAAATAGTTAAAATTTGGAATAGTAACTTCCGAAAGCGCGGAAGACCAAAACGACTGACGATGTTTTTGGGTGAGAACTTTAAAAAACAAATGTTTTTTTTTTTATTTCTACTACCGATTCTCAACTCTAATCCATTCCTTGTGTGCGTCATTTAAATGAAAAAGCATTCTACTTCAATGAAATTGATAAAGATGTGTGCGTTCTTTGCGTCATTTTGTTTAATCTATAACGAGCTGCAGCGTTACTATATATTTATGATCTCAATCATTGCGAGCTGCTTCATTCATTTAATTAAATGAATCATCGTGGGACGCTTCTTTTTGAATCATTTGCTTCTTTCTGAATCATGTGCATCAGTTACTTATTTTTATCTTCATTTGATTAAAAAAAAAAAAATATTTACCCAGGTAACAAATTAACTATCCGAGTAATGTCGGGTTAGCTTATTTTCGCAGCGCTGTGCATTATGTTTTACTCGGGTAATCGATCTGCTACCCGAGTAAAGATGCAGGTCCTTATATATAACTGCATCATTTCTCAAGCTGCTTCTTTTTGTATGTCCTTTGTGCTGCTTCTTTTTATGCGCTGCTTCTTTTTAATTGTTAGAGCATTTGTGCGTTGCTTTTTTTACATAGTGTGTCATTTATTCATTAGGTTCTATGCTTCATTTTAACGCCAGAGATTCCATCATTATTTTTTAAAAAAATTAATTACTTGCTGCTTCTTTTTTAAAAAAAGCATCATTTTAACCATTACAAGTTGCATCATTTTTTTTAAACAATTACGATGTTGCGTCAGTTTTTTGAGAATTCTCCTACTGCTTCTTCCATTGAGTCTTCTCTTCTTCTTCCCCCCTCTTTGAGTGATAACATAGGGGGAGAGTGATCTGATTTGAAACGTTATCATCTGATTGATGTTTGTTTTGACTATATGCTTTTGTTAGTACTAACGTGGCTCTCTCTCTCTCTCTCTCTCTCTCTCTTACATTCTAATATATATATATATATATATATATTGTGCTAACGATTGCTCTGTTGCTAATGTTTTTCTCTTGGCTATATGCTCTAACTGTTTTATATTTGCTTAACTGAACTCAGAACCTTTTCAAAAATTGTTTCAAAAATTATCAAGTGTTGTCATCATAAAAAAGGGGGAGAATGTTGGTTTTCATAGTGAGTTTTGATAATAACAATGTAACACCTCAAATTCAACACCCGAAAACTTGGCCAAAATACTTGAAATATCTCCAACAATGATGTTCAACATCCAAATACATTTACAATATGGCCAAACGGTAAAAATCCATTTATACAGGACCAAATTAAATCCAAAATAATATATCAGAGTTTCTAAAATGCGAAAGTCTTATGGTCATGACAAATACAAATAACAACAATACAAATGAGCCTTCACGACTCATTCCATATGTGTCTTCCATGATTTTCCTACTAAATATTCACCTGAAAAAAAAAAAAAAAAAAAAACATAGTAACCGTAAGATCCAAAGATCACCGTAACTATTGGTTATTCAGAAATATACATACAAACAAAGATCGAGAACATATAGTTAAAATTCACAATAATTAAATTATATCATTTTACATAAAATATTTCACAAATTATATCATTTTAAATAAAATCTTTCAAAATTAGTTTTCTACTGCATCATTATATATCAAAGCATGAAAGATTTGAACGCTGAAGAATGAAGAGGGTTCAAAGGGGATTTCAACGGTGAAAGTATGTTCATCAGAAGAAAGAAGAGGAGAGGAAAGGAATGCTTTAGCTGGAGATAGAGAGATCAGGTGGCATGCCAAGTGGATAAATCAGTCAACTTTAACCATCAAAAATAAATTTTACAAATGATGGGGGCGAAATTGCAACATTTTTCAAATTTTCAGGACAACTTTGGCCCCTTAAAAACTTTCGAGCATCCATAGCTCTTCAATGAAAACTTTCGGCATGATTCAACTATCATTCTTTATTAGCCTTATCCCAGGTTCCTTTACAGATTTTGTAGCCTATAAGTTGTAATGTATGTAATGTAGTTGGGAGCAACTAATTGGGGTTGTTTATGTACATTTAAGGTCTCGGCAGAATGTAATCAAAGATCACACAATTGAGAGGATAGAGAAGTACTACCCTTTTGCTATAGATGGCTCTTGTCCAGACCCAAGTGACTGTGATTTTTCTCCTCTTAAGTTGATTCCTTGGGAATGGATACAGGCAGTTGTTTAGGGGCCAAGGTTTTGATTGATGACAACCCAAGATATGCACTGTGGAATGCTCTGAAGCTGGAATCAGGGTCCTCCTTTTTTATTACAAGAATTCATATCTTTGATCTAAGAATGATGACAATGTAAAAAAGTTGAAATAAGCCAAACCCACATTTTCACAAACCAAACACATAAAGATACAAATAAGTCTTAGTATAATATGAAACGACGAGCGTTAGTCTCTCGACCAAGCTTTTATTTCTCTCGAAATTTTATGGCCAACGATGAAATAATTCATGAATCATTAGTACCATACAAAAACTCCTAATTAACCCTTGTAAACCTGCATATTAAAAAATAAACTTGGCAATTTACATTTACATATCATTATTGTTTTCGTTATTAAAGATAAAAAAAAACAAAGGAAGGAGAGAGAAAGCGAAGGGTCATCATGAACGTCGAGGATGAAAATGAAGATAACTCGGAATAACCACCAAGACTTCACATTAATACAGTAACTGGCAAAATGACGCCAGCAACAAGTATGTACATAATATCAACTCCAAAGTGCCGCTCAAAGTCTCAAACACAACCAACAAGCATCTTTATTTAATGAGCCCACACTTCTTTTTTCTCAATCCTTATTTTTAGTAGCAAAACCTAAGGTTTTTAACACACCCATTATAATATAATTATACAAACGGCAGCAGAAGTTAATCTTTAGGCCGCGGCATCAACAGCATGGTTGGCAACATCCTTTTCCACGAAAGACTTGATATATTCCTTTCTGCAAAATTTGAAATCACAAATAAGTCTCAATAAAGTCTCCCATGTGATTGTACTTTCATCACTTTAACTTGTATACACAATCATACCTTGCAGGAAGATGATCATGTGGACGATTGTATGGAGTCCAAACTGGTTCACCAACAAAGAGTCGCAGAGCCTGCAAATTTATAATCGTGTGAGAAACTTGGCATAAACAAGAACATCGCCCCAGAACAAGATGAGTCATGTAAAGTGAAATATGTACGTGTTTGCCATTGAAAATTTCAGTGTGATGCCTAAACAAATTACCAGAAATAACTAAAGAAGCACTGTGCAGTAACAAAATTGGTGCATCTTCGGATCATAGGACTAGTTTTACTATGTATAAAGTAGATAA
Organism: Acacia melanoxylon; assembly: GCA_019022615.1. NCBI lineage: Eukaryota > Viridiplantae > Streptophyta > Magnoliopsida > Fabales > Fabaceae > Acacia > Acacia melanoxylon. Next base: position 5,189,752 of record JAFJYJ010000013.1, read on the forward strand.
GTTGTGACACAGTCATCTTGAAACATAAAATACCTCAAATTCCCCCAAGAACCCAACTCATAAAAAGTTCAGCAACTGGATATTTGTTTCTTGAAAATTATTAATATACAAGACCCAAGACCACAACAAGAAAAATGCTTTCCAGAAGGCTCAGGGTACTGAAATAAGCTGCTATGAAAATTAAGCTCAAATCCGCATGATGGATAAACTAAAATGTTTGAGGGGTACACATTATCATATTGATGACAAGCAAATTTAGTACAACTACGTCCATATCCAACCAATACCTTGATATAGTTGGCTTCATCCAGGGTAAAGCGATGGTAAATCCCAGCAGGTAAGATGATCATTCCTCCTTTCTTTACCCATACACGAATCCAAGCTTCATTGTGATCCCTGACATCGAAATAACCTTAAGGAATAGAGTAAATAATTAGAAACTGAATGAGATAGGTCCTTAGGAACTAAAAAGGTTAGAATAAAGCCCGAATATGAGCATACCACTTCCAGCAACACAATAGCGAATCTCCTCATCAGTGTGGAGATGCTCCTCAAAAAAGTTTTTGATCTTCTCTTCATAATTAGGCAATTTTTCTGGGCAAACCTCACAAATATCCTGCAGGAAATGCACTTCACTTTTAATTACAGTACAAATACTGAGATAGATGATCATGAAACAGAAGATATTTGGTATCAGCAACAGCAACACATCATTCTCACTGTCAAAATAAACCAAATAATCAAATGGTATGGCCTCTCAAACATAGTCTCATAAGGGAATTAAAGGGCTCTTAGAGAATTTGCCAAAGAGGAAGTTGGGGAATTTAATGTTCGTAGGAAAACCATCCACACCTTTATTAGCATTAGCATAAAACAGAAGGGGTACATAGATGCAAGGGTGTCAAATGAAATGAAATGTTCGTAGGAAAACCGTTCACACCTTTATTTAGCATTAGCATAAACAGAAGGGGTACATAGATGCAAGGGTGTCAAAGGAAATGAAATGTTTGTTTTACTAGGACTAGGGCTTTGTTGTCTTTATCTATGCATCATGTAGCACAAAAGGTTAGTCATCCAAAGAAAAGGAACTATATAATTTTGGTACGTTAACCACAACATTGTTTGTGTGGCTTTTCCGTTATAATTCAAACATTAACTAATGAAATACATATGGCAAACCTGGTAGCTGTAACCACGATCCTCCCTAATCTTTTTCAGCTCTGGGTCTGTCTCGTAATTATCAGCATCTAATCGCCAGCTCAGAACTCCAAGTTCTGAAAAAGTAACATGATTTAGGGGAGTGTAAAACTCTCAATCAGGATATAAATATAACGAACACGTGCTCCAGAGATGCTTACCAGAAAGCTGGTCCAAAGATACAAACTCCTTGGGTTCTTTGTGATGTGGCAGTCTCTGGTCTGCATCATTATCATCCATATACCATGCTTGAATAACCTCCTCTCGAGGATCCTGTGAGAAATGAAATTTGAAAAATGGTTCCTCTTGAGTTGAGCAACCAAGAAAAATGATAACCCATGCCAACAAGAAATTTAAACCCAGGCTGGACATAAACAAGTTGCAAATTGAAATACTGTAGCATGGTCTGGAATTGAATTTTGATAACCAGTGCATGAATTAATAGAAATTCTGTTAACTGGCTTTGATGGTATTAAGTATCATACGTTTTTTTTTTTTAATTGTATTTCTGGATGAAGTTAATATGTTTAGGATGTAGGATAAGGGTATAGTTTATTTGAATAATCATTTTCCTAGATTTCCATCAATTAAGAGAATGGGTGAAAGTTTCTTATAAATGAGTCATTTAGGCATTGGTTTTCTTATCCAACCATACTAATAAAAAAAATTACCATTAAGATGTAGTCAGAATATTGGGTAGTTGTAAAAAATTGTAAGAGACCATTAGCAACTTTTCTATTAAAAATCCCATCACAATAATGATGGCCGAGGATTATACATGGGTGTAGCCAGGATAGGTTTTAACATTTTTGCCATCCAACATAAGCTTGGAGGATGCTTTACCATTCTTCCGTTCAAAGTTGCAGGTGGAGAATGTTTTCATTCAGAAATTACTAAAATTATACAGATATAGAATGGTTGTAGCTGTAAATTTATTTGGGAAACAAATACACATAAAAAATTTGTGTTGATTTTAGCTAACGAATGCACAAATATTTTAGTTAGGTAGTCTCATGACCTGACTCTAGATCTTTATAGCTTCCAACAAAACACCCCGATTCTGTACTAGGGTGTTAGAAGATGATAGGTTCGGGGTCATCAGTCCTGGATATTTGTGACTAAAAACTTAATTGACTCCAGTTCCCATTAGAGAAAGGATTGTTTTTCTCTTTGGTATTATATTTGTGTTTTTATTACTTTTAAGGTCCCTAAATTCTTTGATTTCCTTTACTATTCCATATTATCCAACCAGGAGAACAAATAGACAGGGATCTTCAATGGGATCAAAGGATGAAGTCTGAGAGGGAAAATTTGATCGTGAAGAATTCATTAAAAATACAGATATTACGAGCACCCAGGCACAGATAAACCTCTAAAGCTTTCAAATTCTTTCTATCCAAAACCAAATGTGCAGTATGAGCCAGAAAACTCAGGAAACATATCAATTAATCGCCAGGAACACACGGCAAGCATTTCATCATGATTCTCTTAATCAAACCTCACATATCCCTACTTAATCAGAGTTTAAAACAGCTAGAACAGAGCTCTCCCTAACCTAAGGTCCGCAAGCTATCATCGATATTACCCATCAAAAATTGAAGAGAAAACATTCGACCGCACGCACACCAGAAAAAAAAAATTATCAGGAAGAAGAATTAACTTTCCCAAGAAAACAAACAAGCAGAAGGAAGAATACCTTGCCAGTGACAACCATTTTCACGGTTTTGTTGATTCTGTTGAGCCTCTTCCGAATCTTTTATCGATCGCAAACTCCCGCAATTCTCCACCGTGCCGCTATTTATATAGAAAAAAAAAAGCAGATTATGAATTGACCAAAATACCCCCTTACACGTGAAGGTGGAGGAGAGGACGTTGGGTTTGTCACTTTGTTGTGAGGGGTAGTGTCCAGATTAGTTGAATCGGGACGGTGTTTGATGATTTGAAGGAGGGTAAAATCGTAATTCTGTGAACACAAACACGCCAGCAACGACGATTTTGGTTAGAAGTGAACTGCCCCACGGCTTCTTCGGCGCCGTTTTGGGGTGTGTGGAGAGGAGGAAAAGATAGTCAATTTCACCATCCAATCAGAGTTCTAAACGTGTCATTTAGAATGTTGAAATTTGATACTCGTATTTTATGTCTTCAACCTCGTGTTTTGTAAGGGAATAAAAGTCGACTATTGTCTTAGAGTCATAGTTCTCCGACATGATTGATTTTGTTAAGATTATTGGAACTAAATAAACTAATTAATTATAATATATGTCATATAAATTTATAAGTTGAATAAATTAAATTAGTATAAAAAAATAAATATCAATATTTAAAAATAATTTATTTCGTTCATCTAATCTCTTAAAAAAAATTACTTATATTTTATATTAAGAACATACAAAGTATTTTAATTGGGACATTGGGTGATCAAAGATTTATTTAGATTCAACTGATAGGAAGTTGGCTCATAATTTCAAAAGCCAAGAGGTCAAATCCCACTTAGATGAATATTCTTTCTGGTCCTTATTATAAGACACCAACTAATTTTTTTCTCACAAACCAATAAAAGTAGTTAAAGTCAATAAAGTTGTTCTAGAATTTAATTAATTTCCAATACTACCCCTTCTAATTGCACTAAACTCTAATATCATATTAATTATTACTCTCACCCACTACCCTTATTAATTATGGACAGAAATGGAAAAAACAATTAATGCTCATTGGGAATAAATAAGTGCCTTATAAAAAGGACCAACTAAACTTGCTAATTGGTGCCTTATAATAAGGACCAAAGGTAGTATCTTATAAGAGTTATTTGTGCCTTGAGTTATGTAAATTTTATGAATTCAACTTACCTAAAGTTTTTGTTATTAAAAAAAGGGAAAATGACAAATAAATATCCTTTGAATTTGTAAAACCCCCAAAAGCCCGCCGAATTTGTAAAAAGACTAAGAGGTGACAAAGACTTTTGAGGGTTATGCAAATTCATGCAAAATGGCGATAATGCCCTCTCTCTCTCTCTCTCTCTCTCTCTCTCTCTCTCTCTCTCTCTCTCTCTCTCTCTCTCTCTCTCTCTCTCTCTCTCTCTCTCTCTGCCCTTCATCTGAACCAGGACCAGGTCTACCTTCGCCCGCGTTGGCGTCGACGCACCCGCCACCTTGGACGCCGCACCGACCCGGCACCGATGAAAAAGAAGAAGAAAACTGAAACACGAACACACGATAAATTTTTTTATCCGTCGATCTGGAAGAAATTGGAAGAAGAAAACATGAAGGAAGGAAGGAAGGAGAAGGAAGAAGAGAACAAAAAAAAATCTGAAAGTGGAGTGCACTCAGTGTTCACTCGAGTGAACTCGTGCAAAATGCACACTCAAATGAGTGTGCACTTTTACAAAAGTCATAACGCAATTTACAAATCTCATAACGTAATTTACAACTTTTTTTTTTTAGGTTTACACTTTTCAACCCTTGAATGAAAAACCAAAAAAAGGAACTTTTACAAAATGCATAACGTAATTTACAAATCTCATAACGCAATTTACAACTTTTTTTTTTAGGTTTACACTTTTCAACCCCTGAATGAAAAAAAAAACGAACTTTTACAAAATTCATAACGCAGTTTACAAACCTCATAATGCCTTACAAAAGAGACACTGAAGTGTGATAACTCACACTCGAGTGTTCATGGAGTGTGAGTTATCACACTCCAGTGTCTCTTTTGTAAGGCATTATGAGATTTGTAAATTACGTTATGAATTTTGTAAAAGTTCTTTTTTTTTTTCATTCATGGTTGAAAAGTGTAAACTTTAAAAAAAAAAATTGTAAATTGCGTTATGAATTTTGTAAAAGTTCATTTTTTTGGTTTTTCATTTAGGGTTTGAAAAGTGTAAACCTAAAAAAAAAAGTTGTAAATTGTGTTATGACTTTTGTAAATTGCGTTATGAATTTTGTAAAAGTTTTTTTTTTTCCATTCAGGGTTGAAAAGTGTAAACTCAAAAAAAAAAGTTGTAAATTGCGTTATGAATTTTGTAAAAATTCATTTTTTTTGGTTTTTCATTCAGGGAGTTGAAAAGTGTAAACTTAAAAAAAAAGTTGTAAATTGCGTTATGAGATTTGTAAATTTCGTTATGAATTTTGTAAAAGATCCATAATGGAGTGCACTTTTCGGTGCACTCCAATGTGCCCTTTCAGTGCGCACTGGAGTGCACTCCTTTCAGATTTTTTTTTCTCTTCTTCCTTCCTTCCTTCACGTCTTCTTCTTCCAATTTCTTCTGGATCGACCGATCAAAAAAAATTGTTTCGTGTTGTGGTTCAGGAAGGGCTGGCAGAGGAAGAGGAAGAGAGGAAGGGCATTATGGTCATTTTGCATGAATTTGCATAACCCTCAAAAGTCTTTGTCACCTCTTAATCTTTTTACAAATTCGGCGGGCTTCTGAGAGTTTTACAAATTCAAATGGTATTTATTTGTCTTTTTCCCTTAAAAAAAATCCCACTTTGATTTGGCTTTTCTTAATTGGGATATTGATGACATTATAAAAAAAAAAAAAAAATCACTTCCATAGTTTTACATCCTTCTCTCGCCAAATTCATTGATGCATACAAAAATTAAGAGAGAATTGTTGAAAAAACACTTTTACAAAATTTATTATCCCAAAAACTCACATTTTTTAGTTGGTACCATGGTTTGTGAAACCGGACGGACCGGGCCGGTTTGCAGGGATGGCCTAACCGGCCCGAAACCGGTCCGGTTTGGTGCAAACCGGTCGACCGTGAACCCGGGGTGACCCGGACGGGTCACTGGGTCAGACCTTTTTTTTTTTTTAAAAAAAAAAAACATTTCTCCTTCATTTTTTTTTATTTCTCCCTCAATTTTTTTTTTTCCTTTTTTCACCTTTGGATGTCATATGGATTTTATTTGGATTTGTTTTTTGGTTTTCCTGAAGCTATTGTGGTTTCTCTGTTTTCGGTTGGATCTGCTTAGTGGATGTCAAATGTGGGTTGTAAAGAAAATTGTTAAGAATGTCTGAATATGTCACAAGTATTGGAGTATATGATTATTTTGCCACTGATCCAAAATATTGAAAAGATATATAATATGTCAAATTTAGGTTGGTATGATAAGAAATTAATTATTTTCTAATTTTTTATACCTCAATCTGGCTAGGGTTATTTCGGTCGGCCCACCCACTAACCCTTAACCCAAGACTCCCGACAGGTTCAGTGACCTGGTAGGGTTCGAACCTTGGTTGGTACAACTCTTCTTCATTGTGTATAACATAATTTTAGTTATGTGCAAATGTGTCTCTTGAAAAAAGTTGTACACGAGTCCTTAAAAGATTTTCACATACTTTCAAGCAATAAATTTTGCAATTAAGAATTTTTTAGCAACTTATTCTAAAGTTAAAAATATGAAACATTATGGTAGGAATTATTATAAGATCCCAATAAAATAATTTAATCACCCAAAAGTCTAACAATTAAGAAGCATGTAATGGCATATTTTAATATAAGAAATGACAATAAACATATAATATTCACTTGTCATTAAAACTTTTTTAATAATTAAATCACTGGATGTCTTCTACCCAAAAAAAAAAATCACAGGATGTCACAGTAATTCTCCCAAGTTTAAAAGCGATCTTCACTTATCTTTTCCGCTTTTAAAACCACTGGTTTGCCTCTCGCATTCCAAGAAAAAGATTGTCACTGAAAAGTCCGTGTATTATTAATAGGGAAAATCCTTTTGAGGGCCTTTTTTTTTGTGTAAAAATACCAAAAAAGGCTTTCAAATCTGACAATACCTGAAAAGACCGCATTTTCATGTATTTTCAGAATCTTACGCGAGTTATTAATTTGGCTGATATAATTGTTAGTTAACAACTATATCAGCCCCATTAACAATAATTTTTTAACAACTAAATCAGTCATCATTAACAACTATATCATCTTTCGTTAACAACTATATATCAAGTTAACAACTCTCACAAGATTTTGAAAATACTTGAAAAAGCGCCTTTATATCAGATTTTGAGGGCATTTTTTAGGATTTTTACACCAAAAAGGCCTCAAGGATTTTCCCTTATTAAATAAACACCATTGAATCGTCCATTTAAGCAAGTACAAAAAATCACACTACATTATTAACTTCCTCAAAAAAAATACTTCGCATCGCGATTCTATTTTATATATGTATGTATGGTTAGGGTGGATCCAGAAAATTACAGAAAGAGGCACAATTCTATTTAAAGTAAAGTTTTAAATGCATTAAAAAACAAAAGAATATATACAAGAAAAAAATATATAAAAAAAATATTCATGAAATCAAATGAATACTGATAATGTAATAAGAGAAACAATTATTTTACACACCTATCATTTAGAAAAGTAAGGTTAAGTGCTATTAGAAATGCAACTACATAAATTACAATGAAAGGTAGACACTCAATAAGCTCAAGACATATATTTTAATAACAAAAGTATATTACAATAAAAATAATTACAATGTCATCCTTCTACGCCTTATTTTTTGAAATTCCATCATAAATGTCTTATTATCAATGCTATCAAATATATCTTTTTCAATATAAGGCATTAAACAATCATTCAATCATGATGTATTAAGGGGGGACACTTAATTTAAATGTAGGCAATCATTCAAACATGTATTTATTTATTTATTTATTTTATTAAAAAAAACAAAACAAATTCAAGGGGGGCACTTGACCCCTAACCTATAATTTGAGTCCGCCAATGTTATGGTATAGCAAATGCATAAAAACCACACCAACTCTCTCTTCTTTTCCCAATCAAAGACTCAGTCAGAGTGAAATTCTAGAAACAGAAGGCACAGACAAACAAAACTTAAAGGCTTAAACACTTTGAAGCATATTATGATTATCCGGTCACAATTATATACAAATCGCACTACAAAAGTGTTCCTATAATTAGGACCGGAGGGAGTATTATTTATTTTGCAAATTTCTATTACATGGGTGCAAATTTAACAGAGTTCAGTGATGGGAACATGATATAGATGAATAAGGTGGATGAACCTTGTATACATTTTCCAGATAAATTGGTTATATTTATTGTTGAGCCTTATCTATATTGCTGAACCAAGAGAAATATGTTCACTGTAAACGAGATATGGATCTGGACTCTGAACTGAATGGATACCGCTATACCCCTTCCAAGCTTTTTGTTTCTAATGCTATTGATATTTCCTGCAGCAAGATCAGAAAGAGAATGGTCAGAAGAAACACAAGTTAATTTTTCATATTTGTCAATTTTATCCCTATTAATACTCCCTCAATCATAATCAAGTAAAAAAAAAATATGGAAGAAATTAAGGAAGATGATTGAGGTATTTTAGAAAAAAACATATCATATTAACTACCTTAACCAAATTCCTTAATCTTGTCAAATCAGTTAAATAAGTCTTATATTAAAACTCGAGGGGGTAATATAATAAACAGCTTATTTAGTGTATATTTATGCTTATATTATTTATTTTGGATATATCAATCAGTTTTTTGAAGTCATATAAGGCCTTGACCAATTCAATCAGTGTTGGGTGGGTAAGATCACAAGTATAAAGCTATCCAACAAAATTTTTCTCACTTGAACCTGAGGCTCTACTTGAAGGAAACGCCTATCAAACCACCTAAACCAACTGTCATCGGTTGGCTTAAATTATTTAAAAGGGAGAATTACTATGAGGTCCTAATTAAGGAAGTAATGTACTGACAAAAAAGTCCCACAACAACTGAGTAACAAACAATAACAAGTTCTAATATAGGAAATAACAATATGTTTATGTTGCTCACTTGTCATTAGGACTTTTTGGTAATTACATTCTTTCTTTGGAACCTCATAATAATTCTTCTTTCTTTTTAAAAATCCTATATATTGTATAACTTGCCTTAGGCTTTGCAGTGCTTGAAAACAGGCAGGTTGATGTGATTGCCTGTCCATGATCTAGAAGCCATCCCACTTCACTAAGAGCTTCGCCATCCTGATTTTGCTTAAATGAACACCATAGTTGCTTAGGAAGTAATATCTCATCACATCCATCTCTGACACGGTTCTGAATCTTGTTACCCAAAAGCTCATGAAAGAACCCCTAAAATTACAAGAAAAGTGAGAGATTATCATAAAGCTAGTCATGGATCTTAAAATCTTAGGCTTTGGAGTCAAGAGGTCTTTAACTTGACAATAGATCCTCTATGACCATATAGTCTAGAGTTTCTTTGCTCCCTAAATTCCTGAATTGAAATGAAGTTTCAACACGAGTCGGATCAGCATGCTAAAGGTTATAATGATAATCTTCCATACCTTTCACTTAACAACAACTTTTTGGCATGATTCACTAAATAACTTAACCTGTTGAATGAAATGGTCTTTTTTTAGGGGGGCCTTTTGATGCAAATGGAGATTTGCCAGAAATAAAAGCAGAAGGGGAAGACCCTTGCAACTCACAGTATTTGAAGTGCCCATGGTGGCAACAGCTTTGGACCCATGCCATGTACCGGCAACTTGTGAAGCAATCATGGGAGCAGTAGAAGCGAATGCAGAATCACGGATGGCACAACCTCCTAGCTGTTCGCCATTCCTAAATGGCCCGTACCATTGCTCACGGAATACTTTGATTCTCTGTAGGACCATGTTTGTGTTATCCAACACCCGGACAAACTGAATGATCCTCACACGCGACTCCGGGTCTTGAGGATTGATCAGGCAGTATTCCAGCTCCAATAGTTCATCCTCCTTCTGCCAGACAGCAACATAACATCCAGTGGATTGATAAGCAAAGGAAGTAATCCTACTATTTACTCCTCCCACTTGTCTTTCATCCACCTTGTATCTTGTGGCCGCGTCAGCCTCACAACCAACAGTAGGAAGCAACAGAATGTTCTTGTATATGAGAATGTTCTCCTCTGATTCAGCAAGAGTGGGACATTGAGTTTGCCAATCAAATAACTTAACCTCCCACTCTCTGAATGCTTCAGGGACTACCAACTCTGGCAACTCATTAGCCTTCCCTTTATTAGAGAAGTCCGCTCCAAATCCGTCCCATTCACCAGAGACTTTCTTGGCAAATTGAGACCATGCTGCAATTTATCCACCAAGTAACAATTTTGAGATTAAATGGCATAACCTTCAACCAAGAGAAATTCAGAAGAGGGTGCAGAAATGCCCTTCAACCTCTAATATGTTTCACATAACCTATAGGATATATATTAACTCAACTGAAAAGGAAAAAAGTATCTACCTTCTTTTACACTACTACCGTTTTGCAACAGAGCTTCAAGGTCTGCCTTATCTTCATCTTCCTTAGCCTGCACATTACATGCAAGATATAGTAAAATTATTTAGTATTAAATGCATATCATGTAACGTAGATGAAGCTCCAAAAGGAAAAACGTACACTTTACACATAAAATAATAATAATCAGGAAACCACAAACAGCAGCATCTAAGAAGAATTGCAAGAGATATTATACTTGAAATGGAAATTCGTTTGAGTAAGACTCTACTGAGGGAAAAAATAGAAGAAAAGGAAAAAGAGGCCAAAGAAACTCAAAAAAAAAAAAAAAAAACGGTTAAATGGCCAAATGAAGCAATTTGGAATTTCAAAATGTCTAATATTTCATGCACCTGTGTCTTTTTGGCATAAAGTAATGATATCCATAACACTCTATTCAACAGCGTAAGGGTAATAATATGCATATCAAAAAATATATTCAGTTACCAGCCGCATACAGTGAATTGAAAATAAGCTGTGGAACACATGAAAATCAGTAAAAACAGACTCAGTTGTTGCAGCAACGACTTCTTCAAGCAAATAATCTTCACATAGGGCTTCCCTATCTTTGACTTACTTAAGAATTTAGTAATTTGAATATTTGATAGGACTTGGTTACACCATATACATTCAAATACAATTTAATCAACCCATTGAAAAGTGATATCTAGAGTGATGGTAAGAAAACAAAACTTCAATACTATAAATAACCCACAGGTGCACCTTTTTTTTTTCATGAACGATTATATGGTACTAGATTCAATCAAAGTATACATATCGGCAAACTGCGTAATATTAAATTTAAAGTGCTGAAACAGTTCTCCTCGCTGGATTTAATCATGCAATCTTCTTCCTCATTCCTTTTCCACAAAATCTGAATGAATGTATAGATCAAATACCCTCTAGACCATGTCATGCAAATTGCATTTCATAGAGAACGAGGAAATTGTTTCTCGTTTTGTAAATAAAATTATAAATTTAACACTTATTTATCCTGCATTGAGACAATCCAAAATGGAACTGCTAAACAAGCACCATCTAGTCTACCGTCAAAGACTCAAATGCAATTTAAGATTAGGTCAAGAACACCATGAAAGTAAGGGTGAAAAAAATTGAAATAACGACTATTCTTACTTTGTAATCTGCAGTTCTCAGAATATCATTCAGAGCATCTTGATCCACGGCAGACACCAAATTTTTCCTGTTTTGTGATCCAAAGTTAATATTGATATGAGAATCATACCCAAAAACGCACTAAAATTCAAATCAACCACATAAAAACAAAAGAACGCATAAAAAATTTGGTACTAGTTAGCTAACTTAGCCAGCAAACAGCAATGGTACCTCTCACTGCCATTGAAAGAAAATGCTCCAACCTTCCAATTTCGCAACACTGAAGCCTAAATTTCAGAAAGAAGACATTAAGCAGAATCAGGAAAAGCTACCAGTAAAAAATTGTTAAGCATAAAACAGAAGAAAAATACAAGAATAACCCAATGATGCCTTGTATCATATTTGAGGCCTCAACTCAACATTTTAACACCAAAAGACGGATGAAATAGGGTTTAGCATAGAGAAACATACGAATTGATGAGAAATTACAGGACGGAAATGAAGTACCTGCAAATGGATGGAGTTGAATGGAACAGAGGAACGAGAACGAAGAAGAAGATGTTGCGATGGTGATGAAGTGAAGGAAGTGAGCGGGAAGGCAGTCATTGAAGCAGTTTGGAAGAGTAAGAGAAGGAAGAAGCTGTGAGAGAAGCACGAGTTTCAATGGCGGGACTCAGTGCCTTAGGACCGTTCAACCTTCATGGAACCAAATCTGTGATCACATATTTATAGGCTGAATTATCTTGTTATTCTTTGGTTTATTTCCAATATGGTACAACCTCGGTACTAATTATAATTATAAGGTTGACTATATTTTTTTGGAGAGAATAAGAAAGCTAAATAAGTTACTTAATCATTTTATATATTGTGATTTTCTTATATTATATATTAATTTATTAGTCAAACTATTTAGTTTGAAGAAAAAAATAAAATAAAAATTCTCTAAGCTAATTTAATTAGATTCCTAAATCTCTCTAAAAAAAAGTCAATTAGGTCTTATAATTAGGACCAGTATATAATAAGAGACCTGCATTAAAATAAAAAAAACCATATATATTTATTTGGCAAAAAAACAATATATATTTAACATCATCAATTTTTTATAAGATATTATCATATTACTAGTACAATTATTTTTTTTATTACAAATCTTTTTTTAAAAAAACAAAATTGGTATGTGCTCAGACATGCGAAATATGATTTGGTGGGCGCCAAACCTTCTTTTTTTTTTTTTTTTTTTTTAAGTCAAACCCTCCATAATAGAGAGGTTGTATTAAGTTATTTGTAAAATTTATGTCTAATTTTTATGGAGTACTATTTATTAATTATTTTTTCTTATCTTGAATATAAAAAATACATTCATTTTCTTAAATATAGTATAACCAAATAATAAAGGATTCTTTCTTTTTCTATGGAGGCAATTAAAGGATTCTTTAAGCTAGATTCATGTACCTATTTATGGTGTGATAACAAATTAATAAAGAGTTCAAAGAGGTGATAAGTAATGTTATCAAACTTGTGAGTTTAAGCAAATTGGTAGGAGAGACTTAAACTTGGAAACATAAACTTGTAAGAGTTTATCTATATTAATAAATAACAATTAAAATTATATAATTAAAATACTAAAAATGACAACAATTTGATTTAACAACATTGCTTGCTTCTTCTATTACTAATATAATGTTATTGAATAGAATTTATTCTTATCATTTTTTTTTTCATGATTTGGGGTTTATTTATTTGATGGTAAAAAGTCTAAAATATACTCCCTCCACGGTCCTAATTATAGAAGCTATTTACCAGAATTTAGAGGGATTAAAGAGGAAGTTAAATTAGTTAATTATATTTATTTTCCTAAAATACCCTTACCTAAAATTTAAAATGACATTAAGGAAATGCTTGTTGAATTGTTAGCCCCGGGCATATCCATAATTATTAATAAAATAAAATTTGTAGAATTAGAATTAGTATTTCTATTAAGAGAGTATCTAATCTAGGAACGACGCCCAAGTTCACGGATGATCTCACAGGGACAGATCAGGAATTCTAATTCTAGAAACTTCTTAATAGTAATAATAATACTATGATGGCAAAAAAAAATACTCCACCATAAAATTTAATCTAATCTAAATCTAAGGGTGATATTAACCTCATCCAAAAAAAAAAAATACTCCACTATAATGCATCATTAATTATGTTTCTATCAAGAGAGTATCTATTTAGTTACGAATAATACAAATACAAGTTTATTTTTTTATTGTCGGAAAAAAGATAATGGAATTAATGTTTTATTAGGTTATTTTAGGGGAAAAAAGTAATCACTTTAGACGGATAGTTAAAAAAAATATTTTAAAAGGAATATTAAACATATTTTATTTAAAAATAAAAAATAAAGTCGAATATCTCACTTGATAGAATATAACCGTTTTGTTAAATTAATTATTGTTGAAGAAGTGTTAGTAGGGGTAATATGGGAAAAATGTGACAAAAATTGTTCAAAATTATTTTATTAAAAAAAGTATAATTTAGGTGTATATGACATTAATGAGTTGCAAACATTATTTACTTTATAAAATATATAGTTATATTATTAAATTATTATTGAGAAAGTATAGATAGGGGTATTATAGGAAAAAAATTGACAAAAGTTAAAACTTGCTCTTATAATTAGGACCAAAACCAACTCTACAATTTATTCCTATAATTAGGACCGGAGGGAGTAGTATTTACAGATTTTGACTGTGGGGTTGGATAAATTATGGTATGGCCATATATTCTGTGGCGGTGAGAGAAAAATTGAAGAAAAAGACAAGAAATTTAAACTATTAGTTAAACTCGTAAAAAACTTATTATACTCACGATTTTGCTGTGAGTCTGCGATCTCACTTGCGAGCCATTATGTTTTTTCATTCTTCTGAGTTTGTCACTAAATCAACATGTAAGGGGAAGGTGCAACCGTAAATTCGTACGATTCTACAAGTTGGAGCTCGATTTTAACAACAATGGTGGTAAGTGTGATGGATGAAACATTGATACAAATCAAAACTTCAAATCTCATAATATATTAAAAACAAAAGGAGTTTAAATTCTTTTCCTCTAAAATATTTGTAACGTTAACTTTATACTTAATCTCTGTTGAAATTTATTGTTGTATTAAAATACATGGCTCTAGATTAGATTTTGATTTGATTCATTTCACTTTTTTTTTTTTGCTCGATATTCATTTCGCATTAAATTATACACTAACTAGATTTATTTTACATTAATTCATTTAATGATGTTGGTTTTTTTCCCCGACATTTAACGATGTTGGTAAAAATAATAATAGAAAGCATTTACAAGTCAACAATATATAATACCAAAAATTAGTCTAAAACATAATAGGCACTATATCTTATCAAATTGATCAACTCTTAGAAAATATGAAAAGACAAATTTGTCTCGGCTAGTAACTACTCCATTACCCATATATAGGAATAGTCAACCTAATTAATCAAATTTGTGAGGATCTAACTGGTGATTAACTATCAAGTGAAGGAAATAATACATGTCCTAAACACAAGATAAATACGGAAACAAGAAATCCAAATTGATAAGTACACTAAGGGGTTAAAAATCAATGGCTTAAACTTGAGTGGTCTAATTATGGTTTGTAATGTAATCAGAGAATCAAAAAGTTATATATTCATGATAAGAGTGTGTGTCTATATATATATATAAAAGAGGAGTTTATGCATTAATGGCTCATAACGATAATGAGCCTAATCATAATCCCTAATTATAACCATATTATAGTCCTATGACTTCTACTATTTACATTACTACTAATATATATTTCATAACACTCCCTTAAGTTGTAGCATAGATGTTGATCAAATCCAACTTATTACAAAGATAGTTAACACAAGTCTCATTTAAGGCTTTAGTCATCAAGTCACCTAATAGGTCACTAGACCCCACATGCCCTGTAGAAATAAGGCTCTCCTTGATCTTATCGTGTACAAAGTGACAGTTGATCTTAGTGCGTTTCTATGTTCATGCCATAGCTTCCGATATGGAGTGGTGAGGACTTGTTCTGGATCAGACGTCGAAGCGAACACTAGTAGGCCATGAACATTATCGACTATATTACTTTCCCTGGGACGTTTCCGATAAACATGATGGTGAGGTGGTTTAATAGGTGCCGGAACATATGCTTGCACTGGTGGTAAGTGAACCCGATAAACTAAGAGATCATCTACCTTATCAAAGGATTGAGGCGAGAGAAAAGGAAGGAAAGAACAAAGTAGACTCATGAAAGGTGACATCTGTAGACACAAGCTAACAATAAAGAGTGGGAGAGAAACATCGATAACCCTTTTGAATCTCAAAATACCTAAGAAAGACACACTTGAGAGACTTGGGATCAAGTTTTGTAACAGTTGGACGAACATCTTGAACAAAACAGACACACTTCAAAGATTTTTGGATCAATAGGAAACAAGGGATTAGAAGGAAATAGAGTCATGTACAAAGCGTTACCATTGAGGACAAGAGAGGGATACAATTGATAAGGAAACACACAGTAGATACAACATCAGAGTAGAAATGCTTGGAAACATTCATTTGAAACATTAGAGCTTGAGTGACTTCTAATAAGTGCCAGTTCTTACGTTCTATGACATCATTTTTGAGCCAGTGTATTTGCACAGGAGGACTGATGAAGCATTCCATGCTGCAGCATATAGTTTTGAAATCGACAGAGAAATATTCTTCAACATTGTCACTCTTAAGGTTTTCACATATACACCAAACTGAGTTCTAATTTTAGTACAAAAGTTGCAAAAATGAGAAAATAACTCATAAAAGTTTTCATTAAATAAAACTAGGTTGTACAAGAAAAATCATCAACAAAAGTAAGAAGTACTTAAAACTAGTCTTGGACTCGACATGACACGAATCCCAAACATCAGAATGGACTAAATCAAAGGGAGACGCAACCTGTTTATTATCTCGAAGTGCTAAATGAATACGATGATGTTTAGCAAACTGACACAACTTACATTCTAAGAACAACAAATGATGGAACTGAGGACACATCCTCTTCAAAGTAGATAAAGACATATGACCTAAACGACAATGAATATCAAAAGGAGGTGAACCTCCAGAGCAAGCAACTAGACGTGACACCCGATCATCAACAAAGTATTGGCTGCCATATTTATAACCCTTACCAATAATTTGATTCATCGTGAGATCCTTAATCAAACAATGGTTAGGAAAGAGTGTGATAAAACATTTTAATTGTCGAGTAATCTTGCTATGAGACAAAATATTAAATATAAGATTAGGGATATTAAGGACAACAAATAAGGAAATGGATGGAGTATGTTTAACAATGCCAGATCCAAGAACACAAGAATAAGAACCGTTGACAAGTGTTATACTGGAGGGATTGGCATAAGATGTGTACGAGGAGAACAAGTGATGGTTACCTATCATATGATCAGTGACATCGGATTCAATGATCCACTTCGAGGAAGAAGTGGCAAAACAGAATCACAATTACTTGTAGCAAAGAGTACTTGATGTGGACAGAGCAGATTCAGGATCCACATTTATAGTTTGTTCAGTTCAACTTATTATCGTAATTTTGTTCGCAACTTGAACAAGTTTAGCAATAGCACCAATCTTAGAATCTGCCATGAAGTGTATTAGAGAAAACAAAACCCACAAAACAAGGTCACTAAGAACAAAAAAAAACAGCCACAAGAGTGACCAAACAATAAATAGATGACCAAGAATTCTCACCATGTTCCAAGATAATGACAAAGTCGCTTCAAGAAAAAGAAGAATCCAGAGCAAACACCACAAAAGACATGATACATCACAAAATCAATTTGAATAGAGGCACTGAAATACACCAACAATAGAGATCGAAAAACCCAGCCACCAAATTTGAATTTTTGACCACTAAAACACCCAAACTTCACCGGAAAAGGGAAGTCCATGCTAGAAACGAAAACAACTGAAGAGGACCAGCACTAGAAATTCCATATGTAAATACCCAAAAGAGCACCAACACTAGAAATTCCACACTCACAAAGACAAGAAATTGTCGGGAAATCAAATAATTCACAAACAACCAAACCAGATGACAACAAAAACCTTTGAACCAAACGCAATCAACACAGGGACTTGTCATAAATGTTCAGCTGACGCTAGAGAAGGAAAAACCCGCTAGAAACTCCCTGAAAAATTGAAGCACGCGCCGGCGTGTGGTTGAAGTGCAAAAACATGGTGACGATGCATGTGACTCATGTGCTCACCGTACAACAACGTTGCTTCATGGACGGACCGATCGACGCCGTCCAAACATCCTTGTCAAACGCATGTTGTACAATGATGCCGGAAAGTGGAACCCTAGAAAACGTCCTTAAAATCTGACAGTGAAGAACAAAAAGATAGCGAATGAAAAACAAAAGAATTTAAAAGTGTAGCTCTGATACCATGTAATGTAATCAGAGAATCAGAAAGTTGTATATTCATGATAAAAGTAGGGATATATATACAAGAGAGATGAGCCTATGAATTAATGGCACATAATGATAATTACCCTAATTGTAATCCCTAATTATATTCATATTACAATCCCTTGATTACTGATATTTACATTAATACTAATATATGTTTCCTAACATGGTTAAACTATAGTCAACTCAATCATTATGAATATACTCCTCTAATCATTTCTATAAGTCACTTCCAACATATTTCACTAAACAAAAACAAAAACAAAAAACCCTTCAACCTTTTTAACTCTTCTTTAAAATTTAACAACTTTCTAAATAAGACAAAGCATTATTTTCTCTTTGACTTATAAATAATACCAGAGGAGTAATTAAGATAGGCAAAAGTATTAATATATAGCATTGAAAAAGAGTAGGTTTTAAATAAAATTTCATTAACCCACAAAATAAAATAAAATAATTGTAATGCATGAAATAAACAAGGCATCTGGGGGTGGAAATAGGCTAGTCTAGGCTTTACTTATATAGGCATGGGCCTGCAGCAAAGATTTAAAAGCCTGAGCCTATATGTAAGTGTTTTTAGACCTGGGCTTGGGCCCTCGAAAGGCTTGAAGCATTTTTAAAAGCCTACTTAAAATGTAGGCCTTTAAATAGCCGTTAAAGCCTACGCCTCCAAATTCATATATAATATTTCATGCTTATTTACGATCATACATTGTATCTTAAAAGCTTAACATTCATTCTTATCATAATATAAGGGCATAATAAAGAAAGGAAAAAAAATGTCTAGTGACAACAATTGTCTGGGTCAATAGAAATAAGAAAAACCCATCGTTTATTGAATAATGAGATATATTTTCTAAAATCAACCAAGCATAACAAGCAGCATGTACAACTGAATTTTACCTCATTTACTTTTTTCTACATATTGGGACAAACTCCTCCTACTAAGATTATAATACTTTAGTTAAAACTAAAATAAACTCATAGCAATTATTATCCTTTAGTGGATGACACAAATCAGAGGAGAGGGAGTGAGTTAATGTTGTCATCTTGAGCTATTGAAGAGAAGAGAGGTAGGGGGAATGATTGATGTAAATACAAGGGTTAAGTGTGTGTGTAAATGGCTATGTGATGTGAAACTTGAGATTAAGGTTAAGTTGATAAATTTATAAAATTATTTAAATGATATTATATATACTTATATATTGGTATTTTTTTTATAAAAAAAAAAGTTAAATAGGCCAGACTGTAAGCTAGGCCTTACGAAAATAGGCTTAACTTGTTTATCTAAATAGGCCTAAGTCTAAACCTGACTTATTTACTAAATAGACTAGGCTATATCATAGGCCCTTATTAAGGGTCTGGCTTATTTATATCCCTAAAGGCACTCAAGCTAATACATGAACTATGATTAAGCTTTTTTTTTTTTTGGTGTGTGTGTGTGGGGCTTTAGTGGTGGTTTTAACTTTTAAGTCTACGAATAAACCAGCCACGGTGCAATGAACCATGTTTAACCACAGCATTAATGATTAAGGGTTAAGGTTCAATTTTACCAATGAACTATTGGTCTAGTAGAGTCCAACACAATTAACTATTAAGTGGACCAAAAATACCAAAAAAAGTTTTACTCGTGAGCGTCCAAAGACAACACCGTTAAACAAAAGTTAACGTCCGTTATCTAAAAGTGCAGATTGGCCAACGAACTTTTACCCAGGAGCGCCCGACACAAAATTCTAAATTTTACTAAATTAAATAAGTTTTTTCTCAATTGTCATTATTCAAAACTACTTGTATTATCTATGGACAAAAATGACTTATTCTTCAATTTTGTCAAAATTATAATTTTCTAAAAGAAACAAAAATTTTAATTAAAAATTTAATTATATGATTTAAATAAAACTCAAGGTGTTTTATAGTTTAATTTATATGTTAAACAATATATATATATATATATATATATATATATATATATATATATATATGATTTATTTTTAATGGATATCAATATTGATACTTAATAATATAAATCCGGCAACTTGATGATATATTTGTTAATTAAATGATCTATTGAGTATTTGTGACTTGTTGACAAAAAAAAAAAAAGATAACTTAAGAGGCTTGATGAAGAACAATTTAATAATAGGTTAAAGAGCGATTTTAATGGGTTAAGGAGCAACTTGGCCTACAAAAATTTTATTAACATTAAATGAATTTTTTAAATCACATAAATTTCTTCTAAAATAAAAATAAATCATATAATTTTTTTGTTTAACATATATAATAAACTATAAAACACGTTGAATTTTATTTAAATCATATGATTATATTTTTAATCAAAAAATTTGTTTATTTTAGAAAATTATAATTTTGACAAAATTGAAGAATAAGTCATTTTTGTCCGTAGATAATACAAGTAGTTTTGAATAATGACAATTGAGAAAAAAACTTATTTAATTTAGTAAAATTTAGAATTTTGTGCCGGGCGCTCCTGGGGTAAAAGTTCGTTGGCCAATCTGCACCTTAGATAACGGACGTTAACTTTTGTTTAACGGCGTTGTCTTTGGACGCTCTTGAGTAAAACTTTTTTTGGTATTTTTGGTCCACTTAATAGTTAATTGTGTTGGACGCTCCTTGACCAATAGTTCATTGGTAAAATTGAACCTTAACCCAAAGTTTAAACATGGTACAATGTTACCCTCACCATTCAAAGTATTAATTTTGACCATTAAAATTGATCGATAAGTGGCACACTAAGTCATCAGTTTATCTCCGCCTTACTCTTCCTTTCAATTCATCTCTCTCTCTCTTCCTATGAAAATACCTAACTTTTCTCTCTCCCTATGAGAATATCTAGCGTCATGGAATCAGTTATGGTGTCTATCTACATCAACTCAGCCCATCTGAACCGTCTAGATGGGATCTAGATGGTCCAGATTTAATATTTTATTATTATTTTAATAGATAAATAATCTAAAATAAAAATAATATTTTCACTTAAAAATCATTTTAAAAAAATATTAAATCTAGACATTCGGATAGCTAAGTCGATGGTGCATATCCAAAGGATAGGTACCATAACTGGTTCCCAGCCTCATCCATGTAGAAGGAAAGCTATTTACCCAAAATTTCTCTATCATCACACTAAATGAACAAGTCAAGCCTGTGATATATACAGAAAGAGATGACATAGAAGATACAGAAGAAGGAGAACGGACAAAAATGTGTGTAAAATCTGAAAAACTTGGGAGTGTGCATAAAAGGAGAAGAGAGGTTGATCTGTATGCTTTTCCAGTTCAACGACAAGGAACAGTTAGTTTATTAAAACTGTTTGTGACCTCTCGTTTGTTCAACTAACGGCAAGGACAAATTTGTTAAATGGATTAAATTTGAGGGATTGAGTCACTATGGTGAGAGATCGAGTTACAATAATAGCTAAAATACCATATGACTAATCTCAAAGACAAAAAGAATATTTTTTCTCAACCTGTGTGTTTAAAATATTATTAAAAATATTAATGTTTAAATGGGTATTTTTACCGCGCATGAAAATTAATCTGCTTAGTGTGTTCATGCATGTTTTCAAAATTAAGAAAGAAATATTTATAATTAAAATAAAATAATGGATACATCACTATGTAAGCAGTGAGAAAAACTTTTAATAAAGTGTTGGAGACTCAATGTATGTAAATTTTTTATTAGAAAATCATGAAACTCGATGTATTACTTGAAAAAAGTAAGCTAAAACCATTAAATCAAATAAATGCATATATGATCTGGCCTTCATATGACCAATATGAACTCCAAAACATCTTCAGGAGAGCAAAATTGAATTGGTTCTTGGTAAGATTATGGCTCTCATATTATAAGGCACTAAGGCAGGCATTGTTTCAAATGCTATTATCAACATAATATATTATTAATAGGAAACTAATTATACGTTTTTAAACACTTTAAATTAAAACCGTTTGATTTATCTTACCGTTAGTATGCTCTCAAATTTTAATACACCTAAACTTTTTAATATAAAAAGAAGGGAAAAGTATTTCTCAGTCAATTTGGAGATAAGTTTATCTCCAGTGATTCCTAACACTATGTCGTTTTGAATTAATGAAGGGTGTGTTTGTAATTTTAGATGAATTAATGAAGGATGTTTCGGTAAAATTTATATGATAAAAAAGTAAACAAAATTATGGAAACGCTCTTCATTAATCCAAAACGACGTAGTTTTAGGGGTCACCGAAGATAACTTATCTCCAAGAATCGTAAAAATCCTTTACCCTAAAAAGAAATATAAATAACTTAAAAAATATCATCAGTTATATATATATATATATATATAAGATTAATCCAATAATAATTCCAATGAAGTAATAGATATTAACAAGTTAACCGCAATTTGTTGTACACACACATATATTGAGGGGTGGGGGGAGGGTGGAAGTTAACAGTTAAGAGTCGGTTATTAAAAAACACAAAATTAAATTTGGGTCAATTTATCTTAGATGTCCTCACTTCATCCCAAAAAAAAAGGTCCTAACTCCTATGTATCTAGAATTCCTCGTTCTTTGCATATGATATTATTTTGTTTACTGAAGCTTCCCTTCAACAAACGGAGATGATGCGTGAATGCTTGGCCTATTTTTTCTAAGTGTTCAAGTTCCAAAGTAAGAACTTCTAAGATCCAAGTTTTTTTTCCGAAGAAAATGAATCATAACAGGTGTATGATGCTTAGCGCCACTCTTGAATTTACCCAAATAGTAGACCTTGAGAAGTATCTTGGGGTGCAACTTCATCACAAGCGAGTTGGAAAGGAATCTTTTCTGGAGGTGGTTGATAAAATTAAGGAAAGGCTAACTCGATGTAAAGTTACTTCATTCTCTTTAGCTGGAAGGTCGACACTTATTTCTGCGGTTTCTCTAGTTATCCTTGTGTATACTATTCAAACATCTCACCTTCCGAGTAATATATGTGAAAAGGTGGGTCAACATAGATCCTTTTTGTGGGGTAGCACATAGGAGAGTCGACGGACACATCTAGTAGCATGGGACAAGGTGTGTAAGGAGAAAAGGTGAGGCGGGTTGGGGTTGCGGCATGCTAAATTTCAAGACCAAGCTTTCTTAATGAAGCTAGGATGGGGACTTGTGACACACAAAGATGCTCTTTGGGTTAAAGTGGTACGAGATAAATATAAATACGGGGAGGACCTTCTTCCTTGCATAGCACCGAGACATCCTAGATCAAATGTGTGGACTACTAGAATCAAGAAGACATGGGATACCGTTCTAGGTGGAATGGAAATTGATCATGATGTGAACTTGGTTATGGGAGAGACATGGAGAATTTTCTGTGAAATCTGCTTACAGAGTCCTATTGGGGAATGCGACAGCATATGGAAGGGATTGGAGTAGGGGTGAGCAAAATCAAACGAACCAAATTCGATTTTTTTTTTTTTTTTGGTTTCGGTGCGGTTTTTAAAAAAAAAAATCGGTTAAAACCGAAAACTGAAGTTATCATCGTTTTATAATAAAAAGTATCAGCCTTTGAGCAAAAAAGTATCATCATCCTTGTTTTTTTTAAATACTAGTGAGATAATTACAAAATAAAGAAACTAAAGTGGGGAAACAATTCCCAACATATCACGTGAAAGCACATCCTGCAAAGATGCAGGACACATGTAAAAAAACTTTGATGATGAAATTCCCTCCTTAGCCAACGCATCAGCTAGATTGTTCCTGTCTCTGGAAATATGCTGAACTTTAACCTCCCAAATTCTCTGTAATAGCTCACGGAGTTCCCACCATAGTAGGCTCCCTCGGTCATCTAACGATCTCTCTAGTAATAAATCAGTTACCTCCTTCACATCAGACTCCAAGATGATTTTTCTGAAACCCATCTCCCAAGTATCGTCGTTCCTCGTTCCGATCAACTGTTTGCGCCGCCTTCCTCCTTAGAGTTTTATCTTTTGCTCCTCCCTTCATCTTCAACCCTCGAGCTTCAGTTTTTGGTAGTGGTAACTGGTAAGCACCTATTTTTCAATAGCTCGGTTTTAATCTCTTGCTCATCTACTTGATCTTTTCTCAATCACTTTCTATGTTCACTCCATTAGTCTTCATTTCGTTTTTCCTTCTTCCTTTTTTTGTGTATTTTATCCCCCCTGGAGGAACAAGTTGGACACAACTACAAAAGAATAATGAGAGCCTTGTGAATTTTCCTTCTTCCCACTTCCCAGGCTTGAAATGAAAAAAATGTGGATGTGAGTTAAGATCGCGTCGAGATCTGAGGTCCTCAACTTAATTTTCAAACTACCATTTTCACTACAATTACAAGGCTGCGATTTTGTTGCTGAAATACTGGTTTATGTTAATTATTTTTGCTGTTAGAATTTTTCCTCTGGGTTGCAGTTTTTTTCGCATTGGACGGGCTTGTAGCAGAAAAAAGGTCAAATAACCGAAATACATAAAAAAACTGAACCGAAATTAGTCGGGTGTTCCGTTTCGGTTATTTCAACACTTCGGTTTCAGTTTCGGTCATTAAAATGCCTTCAATTTGTTTGTTCGATTTTTTTCGGTTTTTACCGAAAAACTGAATGCTCACCCCTAAATTGGAGTAGAGTGTGGAAGGTCCGTACACCACAACAGTGTAAGACACTTATATGGTTGGTAGCTCGGCAATGTCTACTCACGAATGCTAATCGGAAGCAAAAGGGCTTGACAATCGATGAATCCTGCACCTTATGTGGGGCATAATCAGAAGACACTATACATGTCTTCAAGGACTGCCCCTACTCGAAAGCTATATGGAGGAAAGCGGTGAGCCGGCGAGGTGGCACAAGTTTTGTAATATGAACCTTTCGGATTGAGTGTGGTGGAATATAAGAGGCCAGAACAACGTCGGCAGGGAGTGGGCTTTCAGATTTACAATCTTGTGTTGGTGGTTGTGGAAACGAAGGAACTTGTGTGTGTTTGAGAAGAAGTGTATCTCAAACGACAATATTATTACCAGTACAAGTGCAATGGTGGAGTATATGAGACTCACTAATGATCGTCTAGTAGGGACGAAGATTCATGGGGCGTCTTTGTCCCCTAGTCGAGAATCTTGGTGGTGCTTTTTCAGCTGCAATAACCAAAAGTGCATGTGGGGGACTTATTTGGGACTCCCTCTGGACGATTTATTAAAGGCTTTATACATCCTATTAAGGAAGGAGATGAACTATCAGTGAAAATTTGGGCTTGTCTATTAGGCCTCAAGATGGCATGGAATATGGGGCTTAGGAAAGTGTGGATGGAAACTGATTCTATCGAGTATCTCAAACTGATTCTTCATGAGCATGGTTCATCCCACAGAGACTCTGATCTCCTATAGGAAATTAAAGTGCTGTTAATTGGGTATGGATTGGGAAACAATGATCACCTATGTGCCTCACGCGTGCAATCATGTAGCGGATTATTTGATAAAGAAAGGACTTGGCCTAGGAAAGGGGCTTCATGAAATATACCAGCCGTCTGAGAATCTAGAGGTGATATTGTGTCAGGATTGTAAAGGGTACAATGCTCTCATAGGTATTAGCTGAGGTGTGTCAATTATATCAAGAAGAAGAAGAAGAATTCTTCATTCTCCAAATTGTAACTTGTTATAAAAAAAAAAAAAAAAAGGTTGGACCCAATAATTTTAGTATATAGCTATATAAAAATATATAGATCATTATCGTTTAATAAATGTTATATAAATTATTTGAATATTGGATGCTTGAAAATTTGATTGCTTAGATTGAAACAAAAATAAATTAATTCAACCTTCATAAGAAAATATTATTTAAATATTTTGTAAAATAATTCTGTGATCAATTAACACCGCGTGAGAAATTCATCTAAATTTTAAGAAAAATAATCAATGAACACGAAAACAATAAATATATCTAAAACTTATTATAATACTTGAACATCTAAATCTAAACTGTACAAAATCAATTCTTATCTTATCTCTCATGACGTGAATAAAGATATAGCTATATTACGATTTATGAATTAGATTCTCAACTTCATTTATAAGCAAATCATTCTCTATAAATTGAGAGATTATTTCAAAAATTCTACTTCTCCTAGAGCTAGACTCACCATTTCTCTCTCATTATTATGAGCACCATAGTCCCAACTCATCTTTAAACGAAATACAGCTGGTCACAGTTCTGATGTCAGGCTCAGTAGCGGGGAACATAAATCCTGCTTTGAAATTTCCTTGGCCATCTCAAAGAATACCTTCACATTTAGAGTTCGTTTGAATTAGCTTTTAGAAAATAATTTTTTTTTTAAAAAAAAAAAAGTTATAAAAATGCTTTTTCAAAATAGATTCTGTCCAAGAAAAAAAAAAATTGATAAAATGATAGTATTTGGATATTGTTATAAGATAATTTTTTAATGCTCAAATTACCAAAAAGGACAGTATCCTTTATAATAATTGCATATGAAGGATAAGGTTTTCTTTTAAATATTTTTAACATTAAATTTGATAATAAATACAAAAATTATGTAAATTTGTGTACAAAATAAAAATTATAACATTAGTAAATTATGTAACATGAAAAAAATAGATAAACATATTTGTATTAATAAATTGTAAAGAAAAAAGTCCTTTATAAATAAAAATTATCTAAAACTACATCTTTGAGATTGGTAAACATAATTTATTCGATAGTTAAATGTTTTAAGGATAAAAAATGAAACTTAAAAACATACAAGAGTGATATTTTATTTTAAAACTGACAAAATTAAACTAAGGTCTTTATAAACATGGTTTTTTTTTCTGTAATAAAAACAAATACACATATTCATATCATTTAAAATTGCCAAACACAGACACCTTATGTGAAGATGCCAATAAGACCCAATTTTTGTCCACCCTAGGCATTTATGACAATGAAATAGTAAAATAATTTCTCCCCAAATTTTTGTCAACCTGTGACGCTCATTTATTTTACTAGGAGATAGATCAACAGTGAAGATTCGCATTCCCTACCTGACACCCAGTATCATGTAGGATTCAAATTCCCTGCCTATCTAAAAATAGGCAGAGAGAGCTCTCCCCTATGCACCGTCTCTCTCAACTAATATTTTTTAAAAAATGATTTTTTTTTATTTAAAAATCATTAAATAAAAGAAATTAAATCTGGATTGTTCAGATGAGATCTAGATGGTCCACAAAGGAGGAGCTCAGATAGGCAGGAAACCAGGTCTGTATGATGTATGGTGAAGAGAGATAAAAAGCTGAAAAAAGAATAATTTTTATCAAAACCATGGTTTTAAAGCAAAAACCAAAAAGCATCACTTTCATCATGTGTTTAACAATTTTTTTAAAACCATGGTTTGGTTTTGAAAAGAACTTTTTTCTTAAAGTATCCAAACACACGTTCATCCAGCAGCCAAGTTCCGACTATGAACAACGTGTCCATTGAAATTAACACCCCGCAACCGATTTCTCACCTGCGTTATAGTACCGACTACCCAGGATAGAACTGGCCTTGGCTTTTAATTAATACTAGTGTTGATCTTCCTGCTAGGAATAGAGAGTTCACTTTCCAGCTTAATTGTCTCTTACGTACTTTGTCTACCACAGCTTGGTAACTCTGTTTAGTGACATGCTCGTGATGAAGAGGGATGCCTCACAGAAGCGGTTTAGGCAGTTCTTGACCTTCCAAAGCCTGCTGTACGTATAGATGCTTCCACAACCAAAATAATGTCATCAGCCAAAAAAAATAAGTGAGAGATGGGTGGACCATCTTTACTCAAATTAATTAATAGGTCACCAGGATACATTGCCAATTTTCTCCTGTATTAAGAGTGCAAGTCTCTCTATACAAATAAAAATAGATAGTGCATCTCCTTATCGCACCCATCTAGATTGTAAAAGAGCCTGCTTTCTCCCCCATTCCACAACAGCTGCATGCTCAGAGTAGAAACACAGGAGTAACTAATATCAATTATTGAACTTTGCAGCTTCAACTCGCTTAAACAATCCCGAAGAAACAACCAATTTACTTGATCATAGGCTTTCTCTAGATCAATTTTTATAACAAAAAAACCCTATTTTCCTTGCATGTTTCTCATCCAAGTCAATGACTTCCTATGCAACTATGATATTATCTGAGCTTATGTCTCCCAGGACAAAGCTGCACTGTTGGGGACTTATTACATGAGGCAAGACCACTTTGATTATGTTTGCAAGCACTTTCGTAATAGTTTTGAAAATCACATTGCATAAACTAATTGGTCTTAAATCCTAGACAACTTGATGGTCCTTATTCGGTATGAGCACAATCAAAGTATCATTGATGGGCTTTATCTCGTTGGTTTTGGCCCATAAGGACTTAAGAAAATTATATACTTTATGCTTCACCACTTCCCATTTACTCTGATAAAACAAAGCATTGTACCCATCAGGACCTAGTGCCTTCAAAGCACCCTTACTAAAAAGAGCTTGTTCAATTTCATCATGAGCTAGATCGCGCCCCATAAAATTCAGATCTTCCACATCAATACTTGGGTATGTAGTACTACAAATAAGAGGGCAATGCACACGTTAGGGGTGTTCATGATGCCCAGCGCCCTGTCCGCCCGCCCGCGCCCACTGAAAAATCGCCCTGCCCAACCCAAGGAAAAGCAGCCCAGACTAGGCAGGGCAT
The DNA here is from genome assembly GCA_019022615.1 of Acacia melanoxylon. Classification (NCBI taxonomy): domain Eukaryota; kingdom Viridiplantae; phylum Streptophyta; class Magnoliopsida; order Fabales; family Fabaceae; genus Acacia; species Acacia melanoxylon. Next base: position 5,218,543 of record JAFJYJ010000013.1, read on the forward strand.
TTTGCGGGCAGGGCTGGGCATCTGGCATGGTATGTCGCCCTGCCCATTTGGCCCTGCCCAGTAGTTATATATATATATATATATATATATATATATATATATATATTATAGGATGGTATTATATAATTTTAACAAATAAAAATAAAAATATTTGGCCCCGCCCATTCTATATGCTTCATCCTTTTGACATTTTGGAGCATTGATGCAACCTCTAGGAGTTTTGGATGTCTACAAGGCTTTAATTCCTATTTTTTGATGCCTTGTATTTAATAGATTATGAACTATTTGTTTATGCCTTATTAAGACATATGGTTGTCTTTTTAATTTTAAGACTTAATTTGTATACTTATATTGAAATATTCAAAAGTGTAGAATTATAAATGTTATTTAATTTTTCGATTTCTTGAGTTTGTTTTTTTCACATAGGGTGGCAGGGTATCCCACTTGGGCATGGAAGGGCCGCCCAGCCCAGCCCATTATTGCCTTGCCCAAAAATATTAGGGCTTCTATCGGGCAGGGCCGGGCACTGGGCTGCATTTTGCTGTCCAGTGATCTTTCGGGCAGGGCATCGAGCAAGGGTCTCGCCCTGCCCATGAACACCCCTAGCACACGTTGTTCTCCCTGAAATAATGAGGAGGAAAAAGATAATGCAATATTCTTTATCGGCTCAATATCATACACTACAAAAAAATTGACATTTTGTAACGGTTAAAATTGTGTATTTGTAGCGGTTTTAACTACTACCAACGACAGTAATAGTGGTTCAAAAAACCGCTGCAAAACATACTGTCGCAAGATGATTTATAGCGATTTTCTAAAACCGCTACTCATGTAATAAAACATCTACTGTACTTGTAGGGGTTTTACGTCACCACTACAAGATGAGATCAATATGACGGATTGTGTAAACATTTTGTAGCGGTTTTCTAACAACTAAAAAATTTTGAGTGGCAGGAAAGGAAAATTGAGAAATTGGCACCAACATTGTAGTGGTTATTAAAACTACTACTAAGTGTATCCATGAATTTTAAAAAATTGGTGGCAAAAATTTGTAGCGAGGTGTAGAACTACTACAAATTGTGGAAGAAATTTCAAAAAAATTGCAAAAATTTTAAGGTGAATTTGGATTAAAATTTGTAGCAGTTTGCTACAAAATATTGAAAAAAAAAAAAAAAAAACTTAATTTGAGTCAATTTTTACAATATTTTATCATTTCAGTGACAATTTAAATGATAATAGTTAATATTTAAAAAATGATTAACTCAAGTTAGATAAATATGAATATTATATAGGTATAATATTGAGAATGTGTAGATAATATGAACTTATTATGTTGTCCACTAGATGATATTTAATTATGGAATGAATGTTGATGATGACAAAAGCAATGTTGAGAAAAGTCCTTAAAGTTTTGAACAAGGAAAAAATAGTATCGGTATTATAAAAAGGAAAAAAAAGCATTGAAATCAAAGATTAAAAAAAATTATCATATTAATCAGCTTGCTCAACATTTAACTTCTCCATAAAACATTGACAGATGAGAGAAAACGAAACGAGAGAGAAGTTGGGTGGGAAGAAATGAGGGAGTTTGTGAAATGAGGTGTGTTGGGAGTATTTATAGGGATTTATGTAACTCTTGTAGTAGTTGATGTGATTGTTTTTGTAGGAAGCTCTAAATAGGTTTTAAATGTTAAGTAATAACTATGAAACATAGTACGCCAATTCATATATAATCAACTGGTTCATCTTGTATAGCTTTCTCAATCTGAATTGTGTCAACAAGTCTCTAATTATCATACAACGATAAATAATGAAAACAATAGTTCAATTTTTCTACGACTCTTTGAAATAAAAAGTCAAATGTCCTAAATCATAAATAAAAGCAACTAACAATTTAGAAAAATGTCCTAATTTTTTTACAATTGTTTGAAATAAAAAAGTCAAATCTCCTAAATTATAAATAAAACCTAACTAATTATATAGAGCCTGATCATTAGGTTCTCTTTTAGGAGGGTCAGGATCACCGGGCGAACCAAAGTTCACAGCACCATCGTCATCGGCAAGAGGAGGAGGAGGAGGAGGCAAGTCAACAATGAACCTAAGGATAGGCGAGACCTTTGGAAGCTCCTCATCAGGAAACATCCGACTCCACGCCCTCAACATCATAGTGTTTGTGATATCCCGCCACTGGGTTTGTTAAGCGTAGAAGAAATCAGCTGGCACCTGAATTTGCCTACCTTGTGAAACACATTTATAATTTTCAAAAACCGCCACAAAACAGCTTGCAACGGTATCTTTTTTAGCGATTCTTTAAACTGTTACTTTTGTCATTTGTAGCGGTTACGCAATCCTAACCGCAACAAAATGTCTATTTTTTTTAGTAAATAGTATATACTCCTTCTGGTCCTTATTATAAGGCATCAACTAACAATTCTCGTAAACCAATAAAAATAGTTAAAGTCAATAAAGGTATCCTAAAATTTAAATAACTTCCAATATTACCCCCACTAATTGCACTGAACTCTAATATTACATTAATTATTACTATTACCCAATACCCTTATTAATTACGGGTATACATGGAAAAGATAATTAATGCGATTTGGAAACAAACAAGTGCCTTATAAAAATGATCAAATATAATTGTTAGTTAGTGCCTTATAATAAGAACCAGAGAAAGTATCATTTTGTTCATACACCAAGTGAATGTAAAAAAAAAAATATTAATGTCTATGTATTTATAAATGTTTATATAAATGTTTGGTAACACACACATGTTTAGAATAAAATACACTCTCTTTAGTCTTAAATATAAAATCTAGTTGATTTTTATAATTTAAAAAAAAAAAAAACTAAATAAATTACTTAATTATATTATATATTGTGTATCATTAAAAAATATATCAAATTATAAGTCAGACATATTTGTTTGAAGAAAAAACGATAAATATAAATATTTTAAGGTAGTTTAATTAGCTTCCTTAATTTTATAAAAATTAAAAAAAAAAGTCAATTAAATCTTAGAGGATCCGAGGTAATACTACTCACTCTCAATTTTTGGTTGGGTTCCTTGATGGCGAACCGACCCTTCATTAAAAAAAAGGCAAGGTAGGCATCTAATTAAAATAAAATATATATTATTATAAAGATAAACAAGGTATGGGTTTTAAATGAAACAGTTATTGGTTCCCAGGAATTTCATATCCATATGATGTCTCAATTATATTATAAGTTGTCGGATATATGTGTGCCAGTGTGCGCCCTTGTGTACATATGGCTATTTTTCTTTTGCTCACCCATCTTTAATGGAGTGTTGTCGTTCTTCTTTTTCTTTGAATCAGTGCTTAAAGATCTTGACAACTAAACTATGAAAAGGTTATTCATGTCTTCAATTTTTTTTCTGCAGGTACCAATTATTTTTACAAGCCCGAGGTATATGTTCCCACTTTAAGGGTTAGGGGTAGAGTTGGAATCAGGGCTAGTCTTTGAAGGATCAGGGCCTAAAAGGGTTGGCCCTTTTAGGTTCAAGGTAAGAAAAACATCTGTTTTTCAATGTCGAAAGCTATTTTTTAAATTTAAACTGTTTTTCAAAAGAAACATAATTAGTAAATTACAACAATTAAAATTCTAATTTATCAAATAAATGTTGTCAACATTATGTTCTAAATAACAAGCATTATGCAACAAACAAACACAGTCACTCATTCATACTCAAAAGTAAACTATTGTTCACCAATAACTCAAACAAAGCATAAGAAGTTTACCACTAAACAACATGAGTATGATGACTATTATTTTCATCTTCCTAGCCACTATCGTCAATTTCAAAAACATTTGATTATGTTTCACTTAAAGTAATAGACTCTACTTCATGGATAAAAATATCAAGAATTTCTTCTCCCGCATCATGAATACATCTATAATCTTTATCTACAACAAATAACAAACTAAATCATAAAATCAGAGTATAGTTATTATATATTTGTAGTTAAATGGATAAATAACTCTATAACAAAAACAAAATACATATAAATTAGTAAACTACCATCATATGTGAATCCATGCATCCAGTTGCGAGTACAAATAAAGATTGAACATTACATGAAAGAATGAAACTTATATATTTTGTTAGAATATGTAAACCAATACTGAAAGCTTATTCACTGGCTATTGTAGTAACTAGAATGGTCAGAATCAGTTGTCATCTTTGAAAGAATCAGAAATCTTTGTTGGTTGTTCTTCCACCAGTTAAAGACATCCAATTCTATCCAATTATCAAGCTTTAGTACTGGTTCTTTCAAATAAGTTTCCAATTTAGATTTGTTTATGGAAGAATGATCGATACTCGCATAAATATCTTAATAATCCTGCATCATTACAAAACCTTCAAGTTAAAAAAAAAAAAGGCTTAAAGGGCAAGCCCGACTTCATTTAGAGTCTCCATTTTAAAAGGGTCGGGGGCTTAAACAGGCCCGATTTCCCGGCTCTATCTAGGGTAAAAAAATCAAGGGATAAATGGAAAGGTTTGAATTTTATTTGTCTAACCTTTTCTCCAAATTATGTAGCTTTTAGATTATTATTATTTTTTTTAAAAAAATATCTTTCTCCTCTGAAAATTTTAAAACACCAATTTTTATCTATTATATGTTTTGTAAAATGAACATTTAAATTTTGATACTTTTTTTTTTTTGAATTATTATAACTTCTCAATTTATGGAGATTTGGCGATTTGTACGAAAACTAATAGAGAAAACACAAATACTATTAATTAGAAGATATGGCTAATGGGATTAAACATAGTTCCTTTACCAATAATATATTGATCATGTTACTGATGAGCACAAATTATACCATGTTTTCCCTGTATTTCGTGACTGAATTGAATGGTGAATGAAAACTTAAACTGCAAACAATCCAAGGAAAAATGCATATATTCATGATATAGGGAACTAAAGGATGGAAACCATTTACATCCTGAACATGTGCTAAGAAGAGCAAATTACATTGTTTTAAAGAACGTATAGCAAAGCGATACGATGCTATAGCATTCCGATCGCAAATCGAAAGGCAATAAAAAGCATCACGAAAGCTATAGCAAAGTAAAGGACGCAATGCTATGTGGCATATTTTCTGACCCTTTTATCTAGCTGATTTCAGGAATAGAAATAAAAGATCGAGATCAACAGGTAGATTGCTAACATAATGAAATAGAAGATGCGGAGGATCAAAACGGAAAGATTTGAAGAATCCCGCAGGATCCGCAAAATCAATCTACAAACAGAAGATGCGATTGATCTCGACAGATTTGGAAAGCCCAGCTAGCTTAACTTGCGTCACACGAAAGTCTAAATATAAAAGGAAACAGCAGGACAACCCTGGAAGAGAGTCGGAGAGAGCCAACACGAGATTACACATTCGGCCGACTCAACAAAAGAGTGAGAGACTTCACTAGCACAAGAATTCCAGGATAACCCAACACCCTTCCTCGCAGTAAGACAGAGAGAAGAAGACGTGGAGTGGTGACGTGACAAGGCTTCGTCCACGCCGTCAACGCTCAAGCTTTCTATTTTCATTAGTTTAATTTCGTAGTTAGATCATGGGTCATTACGTTACTATCTGTTTTGTGTTTCCTTCGTCGTCATGAACTAACTTTTCGATGGCCGAACGAGGATGAATTCTTAAGCGTGTATAAACCCAATTGCAAGTTCTTAATTTAATAGATTCGGTTTGCTTATCAGTAAATTAACTACTAGTCGATTAGAGGAATCTAAGGGCTAGACCTGTGGTATCGGCTTACTAGGAAGGAGTCGAGGCTAGACCTCTGAGAAACAATGTTTGCTAGGCAGCCGGTGCAAGGCTTGACCTATTTATTGTAGGCTTCAGGAATGGGTCTACCTCTCATAACCAAGACACCCGAGTATAATGCAAATAAAAACTAGAAAGTTTCCATAGGAATATGGAAGGAGTATAGTTAATATCATATGTATCGGATGCGGAAGCTTCGATAGATCATAGCGGTGGGTTAATCGAATAGCTTTGTAGTTAGTAGCTATCTTTGTAGCAATTGCGGGTGCGGTATAGATGCTATAGCAACGGGTAGAGCAACCGGGAGAATTATGCACTTAAGGAGGAGTCCGAGTTTAGCCTAACTTCTTGCGATATCTTCTTAAATTTACTTTGTTTACTTCGTTATTAGCGTAATCATCAAAACCCTCTCAAACCAATTACATTTACTTTCGATTGCAACTATCATAAGCAATTGAGCGTCACTCTTCGGTATCTCAACCTCTGTGGGACGATACTCTATTTTCACTTTATTACTTGTTCGACTGGTTCACTTGCCATCAAGGAAATCGACTAATAGTTACCAAATGTAACATTTATTGATTTATGTTAATTATTACACATGTTATATTTATGTAATTAATCAAACAATTAAATACGGTAAATAGTTCTTAAAGGTCGCTTGATCTATAACAATGATACTTTCCTTCAAACTTAAAAAAGATTAAATTGTAAGTATGACAAAAGATTTTTTTTTCTCAACATGCGTTTAAAATATTAATGTTAAAATGGTTATTTTTGCTGGGGATGGAAATTAATCTACTCACGCATGTTTTTAAAATTTAAAAAATATATATTTAAAATGAAAATAAAATAAAGGATAAAGTCACCAGAAAAATTTTTTAATAACGTATTGGACACACAATTTACATGAATTTTTTATTTTAAAAAAAAAAATCTTGAAACTCAATGTATTACTTTTTCTTTTCTTTTTTTGCCACCGAAACTCAATGTATTACTATTACTTAAAAAAAGTACGCCAAGTATATTAGATTAAATGCATATGATATTGGCTTCATAAGAACAATACCAAGTCAAAAACATCTACTGAAGAGTAAGATTGAATTGGTACTTGGTAAGATTACGGCTTTCAAATATTTAGAATGGGTTAAAGGGAAAAACTGCCCCGAAAGTTTCCACCAATGGGTATTGGATATAATGAAGTTTTCAGGGGGACAATTTTGTCCCAAAAGTGCCTTGACCTAATGTTGACCGATTATGTTGAGATAGCATACTCATGTGGCATTCACCTCACTTTTTGTGAGTTAAAAGGCATTTTTGTCTATAAAGTTTTCATGGAAAAACTGTGAGCATTAAGAAGTTTTTTGAGAGGGCAATAACACTCCAAAAGTCACAGATTTTTTTGTTGTTGATTTTTCATATTTTGGATGTTACCATCAAACACCAAATGATCAAATAAAGTAAAAAAATCAACAAAATAATGAACCCATAAATCAAAACACGTATAAATGAGCAGAGAAACCTACAAACCATAAACCAGAAAACTCAAATTCAAAAGCAAAATAAAAAAACCTCAAGTTCAAAAAACAAAAACAATTTTTTTTTTTAAGTTCAAGACTCCAAAAGCTATAACAGAAGAAAGTAGAGAACATAGAAGAGGAGAAAGCCGATCACCAGAAAACTCTTTACAAATTTGTTTGGTGAAGCAAGTTGGTAGCTTCTATCCCGTTGATGACAAATATTGACATACCTCACAGAACAAATTTGTGAAGGCCTTCTCTATTTGTCTTCCCATCTTCTGTCTTCTCCATTTAAGGCCTTTTCTATTTGTCTTCCCATCTTCTGTCTTCTCCATTTTCTTCCGTTACATCTTCTGTTTTCCTAAATCCAAAATATTCATTTGCATTATTTTAATTCAGTTTTTTTTTCCTTGTATATTAAATTTCTGGGTTCTTGATTTTTGTTGATTTTTCAGTTTATTTAATCATTTGGTTCTTGATAGCAACATCCTAGATTTTGAAATAAATCAACAAAAAATCTCTATCCACCCCCTCAAAAAACTTCTTGGTACCCATAACTCTTCCTAAAAACTTTTAAGTTAAAAATGACATTTAACTAAAGTGATGTGGATGCCACGAGGGCATACCACCCCAACATTAGGGCAGGGCACCATTGCCCCATTTTTAAAACTCTCAAAGAAAAATTGCCCCATTGATAACTTCCTAGTACCCAATACCATTATTGGAAATTTCCAAGACATTCCCTTTAAGCCATAAATATAGAGGGCAGCCCAGTGGACAAAGCATAAATATAATTCATCCAATTGTTAGAAGACCAAAATCAGAATCAAGGATCAATCTCACTAGAATTTGTATAACACTCTTCTTTGGTATAATAACACTTCGTTTAATAATTGATTGGCCCTCTCTCACACACACACTTTTCCCACATTCTATTCTGGTCACAGAAGAAACAGCAACTACACCAAAGCTCACACAATATTCCTAGAGAATATGTAAATATTAATTTATGAAATTAGAGTTTCTGACTTCCACACAAGCACGTGGCAAGCATATTACTACAACCTAATACTAAAACAGAAACATTAAGAGATGGGAGAGAAGAAAAGTTACTGGTTCTACTTGTACAGAAGGTGTTATCACAAGGAGGAGGAAGAAGAAGAATCATAATGATGCCTTCACATATCATAATGGGATAAGGATGAAATTAGATGCCTCATGTTACAAAATTGATTAGGTGTCAGAGTAGCAAATACTCAACCATCCTAAAACAAACACAATATTCACCCTGCAAGTTAAAAAGCATCCTACATTTCACTGCCTCTACCTGAGCAAGCGGCTCAAAATTCTTGCAATACGCCTCCAACGGCTATATTGTGAGAGATAGAGAGAGAGAGAGAGAGAGAGAGAGAGAGTCAAACTGCTCTTTTTAAGTCATCTCAACACTCAGTTCTTCATTTATCTGAACAGTCCCTAAGTTTTAGCATTCTTGAAAATCTGCAAATCCACAGAGAAATCACATTCACGCACAGACAAGTTTTGTAATCATAGATTTCTAAGTTTTTTATGAGAATACAGTGTATGTCATAACAAACAGAATAGTCTTTAAATACCATATTATCAGATTCATGGGCATTATAGATCATGGTTTCCAAGAATAGGATACCAAGACATGAGAGATAACGAAGAGTGCACCAAAAAGCTCCTTAGCTTTCGGTTCAGTTATCAAGAAAATCACTAAACGCTCTAGCCATAAAAGCTATCATCAACCACCACTTTCAAATGGTTAATACTACTTCTGAGTCAAAAGTGTTATAAGCACTGCAAATATACTCTCAACCATTATATTGCACGAGGCAAGCAGCATGATCTCATTAATTTCATTTATGATTACGATATTCATAGTACTCTATCTGACATGTCCCAGAAGAAGTAAGAATAATTCAACATTGTTGTTGGGAAGAAATAAGAATATTTTTAGTCCCTAATTATATGAAGAAAAGATTCGTGGCTTACCTTTGTGATTGAGATCGACATGAAGGGCAATCTTTGGCTGGTTGTCAGCAGAGCCACCAGAAGCTTGAGGCAGCCTAGGCTGTGGCGGAGAGCTTGTGCTACTGTGGCTTGAGTTCCCATTTGAGGTATGGCCCTTCACTTGATGACTGAAATACATTTCCATGTTAGAAGTTACTCCCGTAAATTTCTTGCTCTTTAATCTTCCCCTAGCGAAAAATGAGCAAAAGGAGAGAATAACCATGCAGAGGATCAACAATAGTAACGTCTGGGAGCTCAGGATAAAATTAAGGTCAATAAACAAATAATAGCTAGGTTGTGGTAAAATACCTGTCCTTTCGCTTTTCTAAATATCGCTGCAATGAAACTTTCCTGCTTGCCTGACCATCTACATCTTTCAAAAACCAATAAACACTGACAGTAATCAGTTTCTAGAATCTGAGAAATAACTGCTTCAGATTGTTTGAATATCTAGAGGCCTCTACTTTCTCGGAATGGTTTAACAATTATTCATACACTTCCCCCCTTGTGTCACACTCTCATTTGTATGATTAAGAGAAACTTGCAATCTCAATATAGAGATGAGTTTTAAAATTCAGAACAAAAAGAAACACTACAAATAGGTTGTAGAAGTAAAAGCAAGAAGAATGAATCACTTTAAGCATGGCTTGAGACATAGAACAGGATATTTAAAGGACTAAAGGCAGTGAAATGGACCTCCATTTCAACAATAACAATTTTATAAATAGATATGGCAATACTTAAAAGTGCAAGAGGTTGCTGAATTCGGCACTCCACAGTGCAACTGACGTCTAGAACCTACTGAGCTAGGGGATTAGCAACAAACACTACACCTCATACATGCATCAGATTAAAAATAAATAAATAACTCAAGTTACTGCTGACTCCTTATTTTAATACACCAATTTTCACCACTGTTTAATATTTTAAAAGCAGAAGCATATGTTCACTCATCATATTACAATAATTATCCCTTCAACTCACCAAGTGGACAAATAGAAGGAAGGAAAAGGGAGAACAAATAAAAGGAAACAGCCTGTGCTCTGATTAGAAAGAAACCCCTCGGGTGGGTGGGTGGGCACATTAAAAGAAAAATGAAAACTGGGAAAGGATCTAGCAGGCTGCATCCATGGATTTAGTATTCCCTACCAGAATCACGAGCTGTGCTTCCTTTGTCCCTGTAATGCGAAGGATACTCCACCATCTTATCTGCAAATTTAAAATTTGAATCAATAACTATGAAGAGCCCAACTTTTTAAAAAAATTAATATGCAGACAATCAACCATTCTTAGCTGCAAAGTAGCCTGAGTGCAAGTTATCACAAATTTAAATTTGAAGAAGCAAAAGATATTGATTTTTACCAGCAACAAGACAAAAGAACTCATTAACTACAGCAACAAACTTGGCATTCAGGTTAAATTTGGTCATCCAAAAAATGTATGCAGTTCAGACCTAAAAAAATGAGAAACGAAATGTAACTACTAAATCCTAGACAACAATGTCTATAAGTCCAATGTGTTTACAGGAACATATATAATGCTTTAGCATGAAAGAATTCTCCGCATGAAAGGCAAACTAGATGGGAAATAATTTGTTAGTTTGAATCCCTTTTAATTAATGATTTTCTATTATTAACATAAAGCAGTTCATCTATCAAGGACTTTCAGTGTTAGACTGAGTATGATGTCAAAAACAATAAAAACATTCATTGCATCTCCTTTTTTATCATTAACGCATTCATTTAAGAAATGTTTGAAGAGCATGCAACACTGAATGAAGAAAATGTATGCCCTTGGGCTTTTAGAGTACATTTTTTTCTTTTTGGTGAATAGAGGATGGGAAACCCCAACTTTAGAGTACTTTAAAGTAAAATCAGATAGCTCTACCACTCAACAGTTACCTGCTTGAGCAAACTGGGAGATTGTGCCATCAATTGGGACAAGGGTGTCTTTATCCATCTGTAAATGGCAAGGCCAGACTGATGTACTTCTTTTGAATGGTTCATCATTAGGTATATAGATGGGACTTGATGCAAGCTGCATGATTGCCCGTGCCTGCAAATCCACACACGGCTGCATTGGAAGGTGAAAATAGTATTGCATTTACTACCATGTATCCATGCAAGATGAAGCGCCATTACCTACCTTATCAGGTGGCACCCCATCATACACATTCACCTTACCACAATAGAAAATTGTCATCTGCCCAACAGGCCCACTAGTTGCACACTCTCTGTAACCACAATAATAAGTAATTCTGTTAAGATCTAGCATAAGAAATATATGGAAGGAATATTACTGTGCCCTTGGTCATCCATATCATATGTAAATTTTGATGACTAAACTGGCAACATTTTTAAGGTGTCAAATCATCTTTATTTGGAAAGCAGCTACGCAAGAAGCTAGATGCTCTTTTTTTCTGGTGGGTTTTTCTTTTTGTATCTTTTTATTTATTTTTTTATTTTTTTTATTTTTTTTTTTTTTGGGGGGGGTTGTTTAACGGGATAATAGCATGTTTACATCGCCAAGATATGATATCAAGGATACAACTCTTCGACACTGACAGCATCCTGGAGCACAAGTTTTAAATTGAAATATATATAATCCAGGACACTACAGTGAGTTTGGAACACCTAAAAACAACATTTGTGTAAGCTTTCTTTTCTTCTAGATATATATTGCAACTTACAGGTTGTTTTAATCTTTCTATGGAACTACCATGAGGATTTGACTAATTTGCAGCCATACAATTATTCCAACATGGGAATGGATACAGATGAAGAATATCAAAGCATTATGGTGAAAAACTCACTCTCCTTTTGAAGAAACTATTTATTGAGATTCCTGATAGACTATGGATAATACTTCCTACCATGTCACTGGTAAGTCATTGCTTACTGTTATGCACTGTTTCAAAATTCAAACAAACAGGTACACTAGTTACATGCTAGGAATGGACCACACAGGCCTTTCCACGGAGACCAACACATATTTATATCCTTTTCCATTATCCTTGTATCTTGAAAATGTAAGCTCTTATTAAAGAATGTTTTCATTTACGCCAGTGGATTTTCTTCTTCCTAATCATGTATTTCCTAACACATCCCAATGTAATCTCCTTGAACCCTAAAACTTGATATCAAAGCGAAATCTAAATAGCAGGCTATTTTACAGAAGCAGTGATGGGATCACCCAAATTTTCACAGCAATAATATATTTTCCTGACTACAGACAAAATTCCACCATAAATATAAAGGGCTGATCAAGCATAAGATAATTAATATGTAAGCAAAAATATAGCATATTAACGTATATGGAGTTATCCTGATATCCTTATCTGCTCTAGATACTATAAATAATATCTGCCCTAGATATCAGCACTCTCCCACGTTTCAGCCTTCTACCGTCTCAGCTGAAAACATAATTTCACATATCTAACCTCTCCCTGAAAAAATCTGACAATTCAAATAATCAACAGCCTGTCCTGACCAAGCAGACTGCAGGATCATTCAATTTTACTAGCTCTGAGAAATAGCTAATGGACTAAAGGACCATTAGCTATTTCAGATCTACATCATTGAGTCCTTTGCCTCCACTTGTCCCCACACACATCCAGCATTGGATACCAAAATCCACTTTATGCATCTTCCCCATCTGCCAATTTATAACGGATCTATTATAACTTAATGCCTAAAGAAAACCTACTCAAAAGCACATTCAACATTTTCCCGCTCCTCATATCATTCCCCTCTTTGATGAACATGTACACACCAACAATAGTTTGATTTCAACTAAGCAAAATATTCAGAAGTAACCGTTAGGATAAGTTATAAACGCATTAACTTGGACGAGAACACATTTGTTCATTGAAAAGCTGCTTAAGGATCCCAAAAGCTAGGTAATGCCACATTCAGCAAAAGGGTTTTCAACACAATGAACAAAAACGAAAACAGACCTGGGACTGACAACCTTCTCAATTCTTTCAATGTTAGTCGGTTTCTCTCCAGATGACACAGATTTGGGAAGCTCTTCGGCAGTATGGAAAGCCAGCTCTTCACTTGGCCCAGTCGATGTCACCTCAACTCCGGCGAAGCCGCCACTCTCGGTCACATCTGGATTATCCTACACAACCATTCAAGAAACTTTGAGACAGCAAAGCAAAGGATAGCTCACTCCATTGGACGATTTCATCTATTCCCAGCATTTTCGTGCACTTTCGCAGCAACCAAACAAACTTGACAGTACGAAGAAAAAATAACTCACAGGTGGGGTATTTTCTAGAGCGGAAACAAAAGGGAATCTCCGTATGGGTCCGGTGCCGGAATCGCCGTCAGCTGGGTCGAGCAAAGCTTTGAGGGAAATAACTTGCTGGATCGCCTGCGATTTGTTCCAAGAAGGCCGACGCATTCCTGTACGGACACGTGGTATCGTCCATCAATTTTTCGCATACTTTATTCCACAACCCCGTTACTATAATATTTTGCTCAACCCAATAAATCTTTATTTTCCACCCGAAGAAAAGGCCAATGGAGGAGGAACTCCGTTTTCAGGCGCCGGAAATTTTGGAAGGGAAGATGGACAAAAGAGGAAATAAGAAAATGTAAGAGAGAGAAGGAAAGAGAGTGAGGGGAAAAAGGGAAAGAAGGGGCAAAAAAAAATAAAAAAGAAAGAACCTTTTTCTTTGAGGAACTTGCGACAATCTTCGCGGGTGAGCTGGGAAATGTCATCCTCTGTGAGCTGACTGAGGGGTTTGTCGAGAATGGAGCGGAAGGTGGCTGTGCCGGCGTTCATGGCTTCCGATTCCGGCGAGTGGTAGGACCATGTAATTTCGAGGGGATTGAGGGGTGAAATCAAACTTTGGAAAAAAGAAAAAGTGAACAAGAAAGGAGGGGGGGAGAGAGAGGAAAAGAGAAAGCGAGGGAGGAAGCGAGTGCTTTGTGAGTGTGTGTGAGGAGACGAGAATGTGAGTAGGGAGCGAGAGAGAGGGTTGTGTCCACGACATCGGTGCACCCTAAGCTGCCACGTAGTGCTTTGTCTGAATTACTGCGGGCTAATCCATGAAGATTATCACAATTCCCATTTTAGCCTTAGCTTACAACTGCCTAATCATTTTCTTAGTCTTTTTAATAACATTCCATCTCACGTGAATATGATTGCTATAATAATATCTAAAGTATAATATAACATTCCTCTAATTAAAAAAACACTGTAATATAATACCACTCCAGTCCTATATACATAGCAACTGGATAAATGATGTACAGAGATTAAAAAAGTTAGTTGGATTAGTTATATACAAGGTTGTCAAACTCGCGAGTTTAAGCAAACTCGTGCAGAACGACGTAAACTCGTAAGAGTTTACTTTTGTTATTAAATAGGTATTATTGGTGTATAATTAAAATATAAAAATGACAACAATTTGATTTAAATATATTATAAATCCAGATAATTGAAATTAAATCCATCAACATTTATCATTTATCATATTTAATAAAAAAATTCTATATAAAGTCATTGATCATGACCAAATCAAAAAATTAACATGAGTTTAAGAGTTAGAAACTTAAAAACGGTAGAACTTCGGTGTATAAATAAACTCGTGAGTTTAAGCAGAGTTTACGATTAATACGAAGTTCTACCGACTCAACTCGTTTTTGTAAGGTAAGATCGTAAAAACAGTAAACTCGCAGAAATAACTCGCGAGTTTTAAACAAGTTATATATATATATATATATATATATAAAGATATTTATAAAAAAAAAAAAAAATGTGTTGTTTTTCTTAAAATCTCCTTTTAGTTATTTACATTGGAAATATTTCCTTATAAAAACTCTTTTAATATATGTAATTAATATGGATAGTTTATTAAGAAATTTGAAATATGAAATACCTAGTAAATTGAGATTGTATGTACATATAAAATATGGGAAAACCCTAACTAGTTTGTGCATTCAGTGTTGGAGAAAGTATCAAATTAAAGATGATAAAATTACTATTAAGAAAACAATAATTTTATAATAATGTATAATATCAGCATTGTAATATAATTTTTGAATAAAATTCTTATATTTTTAAAAACTAGAGTAGTTTTTTTATCACAAAAGAATTAGGTAAATTACATTCTAGGGGCTTATTAAGACTAAAACATGCTTGAAGGTTAAAGAGGTACACAAATCATCCACAAAACAAGATTCATACATGAAGATTGGCACCCGTATTCTTTTAAAATATCAGTCGCATCTTTATAACCAGACTCACCTTTGTTAATAATTTTTTATTTACATTTGCTACATCATCTATGGGTAGATGACCCCATTGGATAAATGAATCATCAATTGATATAAAATTTGTAGGGCATTAATTACTTATCAATAATGATAGGATATTGCTTGGGTTGAGTTGTTTGTAATTTGTAAGGTTATTAAACTCACGAATTTAAAAACTCGTGATAAAAATGTAAACTTAGATCGTGAATTCGAACCGTAAACTCGTAAGAGTTTATGTTTATTAATAAATAGGGTAAAAATTATAAAATAAAAATATAAAAATGACAATAATTTAATTTAAATATTAATAACTAAAATTAAATCCATCAATATTTATAATTAATCATATCCAATAAATAAATGTCTATGAAGTTTAAATATAATAAAATCATTGAACATTATCAAAATGAACAAAATAACACTAGTTTAAAAGTGAGTTGACATAATTTTGTAAGGTAAAAGCATAAAAACGATGAACTTGGTAGGTAAGCTCATGAGTTTGAGTTTAATAGAATTTATGGCTAGCACGAGTTTAAGTATAAAACTTACTCGATTTTATAAGCTAGAAACGTAAAAATAGTAAATTCAGAGAGTTAACTTTTGAGTTTAACAACAAAGATAATTTGTTTTGTTTGTATGAGCTTTGGAAAACGCATACCTCTGATCTTTATTATAAAGCACCAACTAACAAGTGTTCTTAATTCTTTTTATAAGGTATTTGCTTATTTTCAAATAGCATTAAATATTTTTTCCATATATGCTTACATTTAATAAGTGTAGTGGGAGAGAGTAATAATTAATATTATATTAAAGTTTAATGTAATTAATAAGAGTAATATTGAAAATTATTTAAATTTTAGGACAAATTTAATTACTTTATTGATTTGTTCTTAGTTGAAATTTTATAATAAGGAACCACGTAATATTTTTTTATTTAAAATTATAATATGCTACATTAATGGACCTTATGTTCGCAAGTTCATAGTAATTAGTACAATATCTAGAAAACATCCGAGCAAAGCATAAGCCCATAATATATAATATGAGGAATACTTGCATATTTCAACAACAACGCCTCATCTGACCAATTAGAATCTTATTTTAATTAGTATAAAAAAAAAAGAATCTTATTTTAATCATATATGGTAGATGAATCATTGATTTTAGAGATGATGAGAGGAAATTGCATTTGTTGTTTTTCTAAATTAAGAAGTTTTTTTTTTAAGTATGTAGGTATTTCTCATAGAATATGGCTAACATTCTTATCCATCTTTTAGAGTTGTGAATCAATAGCTTTTTTTTAAATTAAAAAAATATATATATATATCAAATCAAATCATTTTAAATCCAAACTTCATTTTTCTAACAACTAACCATTTAACAGAGGAATTTGAAGGGCTCATATTAGCAAAAAAAATGTGAAAAAATGCACAAGAAAAAGTCACATGTCAAAAAAGGCCCCAGGGCCTTTTCTGGTATTATTTCATAAAACGTTAGTTGTTAATGGGATTGATATAGTTGTTAATGAGACTGATATAGTTGTTAACGGGTAATGATTTAGTTGTTAGGATATTGTTGTTAATGCGACTGATTTAGTTGTTAATATGTATTGATTTAGTTGTTAACGTTTTATGAAATAATACCAGAAAATGCTCTATGACCTTTTTTTACATGTGACTTTTTCTTGGGCATTTTTTGACATTTTTTTGCTAATATAGGCCCTAAGATGGATTTTCCCATTTGAAATTGACATGTTTTGTACTAGATGAAGTGTATAATGAAATACTAGCTTTATTGTTTAATATAAAAGCTATTTATTTAATTTGATTAGATTTAGTAAGTTATTTAACCCAAACCTTTATTCTCCCTTCCTTCCCCTCCCCTCCCACTCCCTCCCCTCAAACCAAACAAATCCTAAAACATCATCATCATCTTCATTAGTTACCTCCACATCTCTCTTACATGATTATTGTTGAAGAGGCATTAATAAGGATAAATTAAAAAAAAATTAACAAATATGATAAATGTAATATCCTGAATTTTAGGCCAAGCGACTTGAGGATAAGCAGATCAGGAAGACAACTAAGCTCAGTTTAGGAAATGTAACAAATATTGAAAAGTGAATTTTGCCTTGATGCTGGCAAATTAAAATTTTCTGGAAATTAGTCAATTTGTGACGTACCTTTGACTAAGAAAATGATATTCAATGGCTATTTAATTTTTTAAATTTAAATTAGACATGATAAAATTTAATTTGATATATAATAAAGGTCAATTGGATTTATATACAATCAGTTATGATTTTTTGAAGTTAGCCCTTAAATCTAGAACATTTTCTGGACTAGTGTACAATGATTGATGAATATGGGATAGATCACATGTGTTTGACCATGAAAGGTATTTTTTCCTAAAAATAGATTTATTAATGGTCACATAGCCTTTGGAATCACTACAATTGGGCATTTGTATAATGAGATATGAATTTTCAAAGTTGATTAAAAATTCTGCCAAGTTTTGACTCTGGATGAAATGAGTCTGGTAGAAGGGTAAAATGGTCAAGTGAAATATGTAGGGTGTGGACCTCACCTCTTCTTGACCTATCTAAGATGCCACCTCACCCCTTTGGCTTGTGTGGCAAGCTCCTTTGACTTAGTAGACAAGTTGGTTAAGACTTATTCAAGAAGAAGCCAATTTCCTTTGGCTTGTAGAAGAAGCCTTGACTTTCACTTAATTATTTTTCCATGTGCCTCCTTAGGCCATTTCATCCAGAACCTCTAAAAAGGCTGAAAAGAGGGCTGAAAATTGAAATAGTGATGAAGAGGTGGCGAAGAAAGAGAAACACTCTAGAGCCGATTTCGCCTCTGATTCGACATTTCTGGATCCCGAAGCATTCTCTAATGTTATTTCTTTTGATGAAAGCAACATTTCTATGGTTTTGAATTCTCAATCAGAGGTGTTTGGTGTTGTCTAAATCATAGAAGTGCTGCCGAAATCGAGAATCGGCTACGGAATCGAATATAGGTACGTATAAGCTTTGTTTTGAGCCGTATATCTTAAGGTTTTCCTAAGTTGTTATGCTGCCCTGTTTTTCATTTCGTACTTTCTGGGCATGAAGGGCTATGATTTTGATAGTTTTGATACTTCCAATGAGTTTAAAATGAAAAATTGTGAGAGATAAAGGTGTGAAACCGATCTCGGAAGCATCGGTAGAGAAAATTGAATTTTGGTCCTAAAATCCTAAGTTTCGGTCAAACTAGTTCCTATAGGAAGGGATTGGATTTTGTTAATTTTGTCGTTAGAAATGGATTCTTTGGGTAAAATTGCGTGGGAATAGGCTATGATCATGATTTTAGAATAGTTGGATTGAAAACCCCAAGTTTGAAGTTGAAATAGGGTGTTGTCAAATTTCGTTTTCTGAAGGCAGTATGATTGTTCTGTGTTTTTTGGTAATCAAATGTTATCTAATGATTATGAAACTTTTCAAGATTGTAGTAGACATCCTAATATTTAATTTGATATATTATATGTGCCATTTAGGTAAGTATATTGTAAGATATTAATTGTTAAAGGTTGGGCATTGAAACTAGAATGAATTCTAAATAGTTTGGTTGTTTGAAGATTTCTAGAATGTTGGGTGTCCAATTGACTAAGTATGATATTTTTCCTTGAAACTAGGCTCTGTAAGGGTCAGGTAGCCTTTGGAACCACCTCAATTGGAGTTTTGTATATTTAATTATGATTTTTCAAATATAGACTAGGGAAACTGTGAACCCTGTTTTTCCAGAATTTGGATTCCTATTTTGAGCAAGGTTTTGACTAAGTAAATGACCTTTTATTTTTGTGATATTTGGTCAGATAATAGTAGACCTTATAAACTTTAAAATGAGCCTTAGAATGTGCTAATTGAAGGTCTAGAACTGAGTTATGAATTTTCTAAGTTTAGGTATGAAAACTGAAAAATCTTGTGCAAGTATTAATTCACCGTCAGTGAATGTGTATTTATAGGGTTCAACATTTTCCTAGGATGACGAAAGGATTGGGAGCCAGTTTGAAAATTGATAAATTGTCCAGGTGGTAACTCTAATCTCACATACTTTGTATGATTGCATATGTATGTGTTTGCCATGATTGTGATTTGTGTTGTGAAACATGCATTTAGGCTGTAGGGCCTAGTAGACTGGAGGTCTTTGGGTCGCTAAGCCTAGTATGCATTTAATTGTTTTTGGATTCGAGGCCTAGTTATTTTTCTCAACGCTGTGGATTTGGAATTTGTTGTGTGCTTTGCAGTCAACGCTGTGTGCATTGTGTGACTGCATGTTTCGGGATTTGTTGTGTGCATTATGTGATTGCATGTAATAAGCATTGAATGTCATATTGTCTATTTTCATGATTGTGGTTGGCTAGCATGTGTTGTCTATACAATATATTTCAGATTAATTGTTACCATGAGATTCTTCGGAATCCCAGACTCTGTTATTACTTGTGATATGTACAGCACACTGGACGCGGCTCTTAGGGAAAGGCAACGGATGTCGGCAAATGGAGATGCCGGACCTGTTCCCTAATGGTTATGGATCATGGGATGTGGAATTATGTAGTTATGTCTAGAACTTGTAAGTAATATGTATAACCTTGTGGGCATTCATATTGTGTAATCAAGATCATTGTATCAATATATTTATGTTATTTTCTGTTTTGCCCATTAAGCTATGCCTATTGCTCTAATAATTGTTTGTATATTAGTAGGGTATTACAAGAAATATATCTTACATTTAAGATTATGATCAACTCCATAATAAGCTCCTACATTCATGACCAAAAAGAGTTTATTTTATAAATTTAATGGACTAAACTAAAGATTATTATAAATTTAAAAAATTGAACTTATACTTTAACCGATATAAACTAAATAAGCAGGATTTATTTGGGCACGCTCAATGTTGAGTCGAGAGCTTATTAGAACCAACCCAAACTAAAACAAATAGCCCTAATACATAGGCACAAGCTCTTGGCAGCTGAGCTAATTAGCTAGCTCGAATGCCTACTTTTTTTTTTAAAAAAAAAAAAAAAAAAATCATGAACAAACTATAAAAAAACATAAGCATGTTAGCTAATAAATTAAAATACTATATTTAAATAAATTTGTAATACAAGTTCAACAATTCAAGACACTCCCAATGATAAAATTACACTACTCTCCTCACCAAAGTTTCAAGCGATATTCAATTTTCACCATGATCAAGGACTACAACACAAACACACTAGTCTTCCTATGTCCCTTCTTCTTCCTCATCATCAAGAATTACAAGGGGTTAAGGTTTTCTTTGCCCCATAATTTTACTTGGGCATAATCATGCTTTCTAGGGATGTCCAAGGATTGGGTCAGACCGGGTTGGAGGTCAACCTGAGGTCTGATATGACCTCGGACTGAAAAAATCAGCTGAGGTGAGGTCTGTCTGGCCGGTACCCGCACTCGAGCTTCAATCGGATCGGACGGACATTGATTTGACCTGCCTGACTGGACCCGAGTCCTTTTTTTCCAATTTTTTTTCTAGTTTTTTTTTTTTTGCCTTTTTAGGATATAATATTTTAGCTCTGGTTTCACCTTACTTTCTAAAGTAATAAAAAGTGACATAATGAAAAGTGATTATTATAAATTAAAAAGCACATTAGGATGTCCAGACTCTAGTGAATGGCTCAATATAATGGTGATTTTAATTTATTTATTTTTTAAAAAAAGGACCTCGGGTCAGACTGGACCGGTCCAGGGGATCTAAGCCCTTGGACCGAAGTCCAATCCAACTCGAGCAGTTTGGTCCGGTTTGGTCAAATTTATCTTGGACCATTTTTTTACACTAGACCGGGTCGGACTGGACCAACCGGACCTCGGGTTTTTTGGACAACCCTAATCCTAATGCTTTCTTTGTAAACTTTGTTTTGTGTCTTCATCAATCTTAAATGTGCTTACTTGCGACGCATCCTCTCACAGTATTGCACTTGCAATACCCATTGTTATACCAAAAAATAATTAAATTGGAAGCGTATAAGGAATATTATTAGATGGTTTAAACTGTGAGAGTTGGAGATTCATGTTTGACTTTGACGAATTTAACTTGTTTACAATGATGCTAAGAGGAAAAAGTAATAGATCAATATCCATGGTAGGGTAAACCCTTGATTGTCTTTGTTGTCTTTTTCTTTTTTCCAAATTTGAACAACCTTATTGCTATTTAACGCTTTTGGGCGCTCCTTTGTATATATTTCTGCGACAACAATACCAAAGAATGGTGGGAAAATTACGTATAGATCCCAAGGAACAAAAATAATTATAAAAAAGTTCATTGAAATCACCAAATTACACAAAAGTTTCAAGGGACTTTTTTGTAATTATTTGTATGGAAAAAAATCTAGGTTTTTAAATGTTGTTGTAAATATGGCTTTTTCTCGTTGTAAATAAGCAGGATTTTAAATTTTCTTTGTAAATATAGCATTTCCTATTATAAATATAACTTTTTTTCGTTGTAAATGACCTTTCTACGTTCAAAATCAGGGTGTTTAAATGTTGTTGTAAATATGATTTTTTCATTGTAAATTGTCGATTTTAATTTTTGTTGTAAATATAAAGATTTCACGTTGTAAATCTATGTTTTTTCGTTATTAATACAAATAATATCAAAAAGTTTTTGACACGTGTAATTTGGTTATTTCAATGAACCTTTTTGTAATTATTTTTTGTCCTTGGGACCCGTATGTAATTTTCCCAAGAATGGTTATGCCCACATGGAATTGTAAATTTGATGTGACAGACCTCCATTTGATTGTCGATAGAGTATGATGATATTGCTCTACTTTAATAGACAATATTGAGTCAAAAAAAAAAGCTTCCAAAGATATCTATGGCTTCTTTACAAAAACTTTCAAACTGGAATTGCTTAATATCATCATTTTTATCAAACCTGAACCTAAAAATTGTTGAACTTCATTTAAATGGTCCATCGATTTAACTCTGAAATTTCAACTCTAAAATAAAACACATGCATCATATCTCTCAAACTTTGTATTTCTTTTTCTGAGAGATAAAGTGGTTTCCAAAAATTGCCAAAGGTTATGTGCGGCTGACATCCTTGTGTTTGAATTAAAGAAGTATATCACAGTTTGTGGGGACCCAACACAGGAACTTTGGGGATGATGGTTCAATGCTTCAATTTATTATGAATTAAGACTAAATAAACAAATAAACAAATTTCTTGAACTGGACATTATAACTGATTAAACAAATTAAAATAATTTTAACACTATATTAATTAAATCATCTTAAAGATGTATATACTTTAATTAATGGGAAGTTTCAATGGATTGATGATTTGCTTCATGAGTAGAAAATTTAAGAGTTTATCTCTCAATTGTAAATTAATTATAAATATCTATCCACTACAAAACTTTTTCTATGGAGGAAGATTTATGAAAAATTAAGCAACTGAAAACTGGACCAGTCATTAAATTAATGAGGCACTAAGCGGTTCAAGGATCGATGGTCTAATTGTAGCTCAACTGCGATCAATCCAATCATTATTAATATAATGTAATGTAATTAAAATATATTAAAAAAATATTCGTGTATAAACCTTAAAATAATAGTATTTAAATAAAAATACATCATGGGCATTGAGCCCCGTATTTTACCAAAAAGATAAAAATATATCAATCTATAAATAAATGGAACATTTATATATAAATCACACATAATTTAACAAAATATAATCAATATAATAAAGGTGTGAGAGTTTTTTTTTTTTTTTTTTTTTTAAATTCAAAACGACAGCATTTCAAACTTAACAAGAAAACAACAATAAATGTAAAATATAATTTGGCCAATCTATCCAAAACTCGTTTTAATATCTTGATGAAAATACTTACGAATTAGTCACCAATAAAATTTATACAAGAATAACCCTCAAATGCAAATTAAACCCACTCGATTTTGAACTTTTTTTTTTTGTTTATTTTATTGTTAAATGTTGATCATAACATATCAAACATTTTTAAAAAAACATCAAAGTGTTTGAACACTGAAAAAATTACCTTTACCACCTAAGTTAAGTTGATGTAGCTTTCAAACTTTTTCATTTATCAGGTGAATAACAAAAGCTATTCTTTTATTTATGGTTTATATATGTACGAATGAAAGTGTCACACAACATAATTGTTCAGCATAAACATGATATGGGTAAGATTGCATTATAGAGTCAGACCAAAAAAAAGTTTTCAATTTTAGAAATAATAATTGAGGAGGTATTTGGCATATTTCCAAAGTTGAAAAGGCTGCATAAATAATTCAACAAGCATACGTATTTCCACATTATACATATATCACACTAGTATTTCCCCATTTATGCATATATCACGACATTTAGTGTGATGAGATCTGAATAGTCTTAGTCTTATTTGAATAATCTAAATTTAATGTTTTCAATATATAATTTTTTTAATACTAAATATATTTGTTAAAAATAAAAATACTAAAAATATAATAATAAAATTAAATGAAATTTTATATTGTTTAATTAATATCAACAATCAAATTTATTATGGGCATCCATACTCAAACTTATGTTGTTTTTAACGCTTCACTATTTTCATGTTTTATTATTTATTTTTATACATAAAAGTTTAGATGGGGATAGACAACGCTAACTCACCAAGCGCTGTGATACGCCTTTGCGCTCAAAAAATTAATTGAGAGATCTTACAAATTCTTTCATCAATGGGAAGCCCTCACATCGACAAGTTGGTATCGAACTTATTCTTCCCTTTGGGGTAAAGGTCGACGCCTTAGCCAACTATGTCACTCTTCATTAGCCTATTTTCATGTTTTAGTTTCAATTAAAATCACTACCTTTCGATGAATAAAAAGTGGGCTAAAATATATGTTTGGTTTTCTAACTATGATTACATCAAGTTTATTTCTTTAATCTTATTAAGTGTATTTTCAATGCTTCAATCTTAACATCATTTGTTTCATTCAACGCATAAATTCAAGAAATTCAAATGATGATTGTGCAATTAAATAATTAAATAATGACAAAAACATATCTACAGTCTTTTTTATATTTGGAAATTAAAATAAACATTCATATCAATATGTTTATTTAACTTTAATCCTTCAAGACATTGTCAGATATTTAATGTGTACTTAATGTGGGTGTATCTTTCAGCAATGATTCAAACTTTAGGTTTTTAGTAATGATTGATTAACATCTTCCATTAGACCCAATTGCATTAGTAAATTAGTTTTTTTTTTCCTTCATATTTTTCATAAAGTATCCATAAGCGCCCCAATCAAAAGGAATCTAAACTTTTTGTATAATTATTGAATGAATAATAAAATTAGATATGGGCTCTACAGGTTGCATAAAATTTAAAATTTTAGATTAATTATAAATATACTAATTAAGACATAGTACACTAATTAATATCACATCATCAAAGCACCAATCTGAAGGGTCCCTTTCTTATAATTATCTTTAAGTAATGGTTACTTTCTCCATGGTTGTCCAATGTTGGGTAGGTACAGAGGTGAAACCAGTACTATGATCTCAGAATCCAATAATGCTTCATGGGCCCATTGTCCCGGGCCTAGCTAGGTTTATTATGGGCCTGACATTTCTGTTTTTCACCTCAAGGACGGCCTTTTTCAAAAGTTTAACAAGGGAGCTAAACAAGGCATGTCATCATCACCCACATCCTTTAAGCAGTTAAGGGGTTGTTTCTCCCACTACCATATCCTCTGGCGAAAAGCGTGGGAATGGAGAAAATAATTAAGCTCTTCCCCCAAAATACAACGGGCGAAATCCGGATTAGTCGACATGAAAGGTTAATGAGATACCAAAAAAAAAAAGCATGTCATCATCATCAATTTATACACATCATACATGAGTGTCGGAGGTGCCACTGAAAGTTATCTAAAAATGGGCAGAGGAAGACCGAAGAAAGTGAGCAATTACATTATTGAGCGAAACTTTTTTATTGATAATATATCTAAAAATTTAGTTATTGATATATACATTGTTGTCAAATTCGTGAGATAAAACCGAGTTTACCGTTTTTTATTATAGCTTACAAAAACAAGTCAAGTTAGTGGTAAACTCGTCTTTGAGTTATAAGCTCGGTTACCGTTTTACGTTTAGCTTACAAAACCATGTTCACTCACTTTTAAACTCGTATTAACTTTTTTGATTTGATCATGCTCAACTTTATATAGAAATTTCTTTATTAAATATGATAAATGATGAATGTTGATGGATTTAATTTCAATTATTTGGATTTAAAATATATTTAAATCAAAGCTGTTGTCATTTTTATATTTTAATTATTTAATTATACACTAGTAATACCTATTTAATAATAAAAGTAAACTCTTACGAGTTTACGATTGATTTACGTCGTTAGTTTCTTAAACTCGTGAGTTTGATAACCTTGATATATAGCTAACATCAATTAGTGAGATAAAACTTGTTACTCCCTCTGATCCTTATTATAATTAACCAATTATGAGTTTATTTGGTTTTTTTAAAGGACTTGTTTGTTCCCAATGAAGAATGATTATTTTTTTCATATCTGCCCCTAATTAATAAAGATAGTGGGTGAGAGTAATAATTAATATAATATTAGAGTTTAGTGCAATTAGTAGGGGTAATATTGAAAATTACTTAGATTCTAGGACAACTTTATTGACTTTAACTACTTTTATTGGTTTGTGAGAAAAATTAGTTGGTGCTTTATAATAAGGACTAGAGGGAGTATTATACAAGAGTAGGCCCATGTATTTACAAGAAACTTGAGATGAGCCTCATTTTTTATACTTATAATTATAAACAACGTGACTGTATACAACTTTTATAAATATATCAAGGTTTTCGATTCTCTAACTTTACACAGTATAATATTTCAACTTCACCATTTAAATTAACAATGTATCTTTTTAGACTTCTAATCCTAGTTTGTGCATGGATAATTATAAAAAAGCACTTTTAGAATCAAAATCATAGTTTTTTTTTTTTTTTTTTTAAAAAAAAAAAAAAAAATTTATCCAAACACTTGAACAAAAAAAAAAAAAGGAAGAAGCAATGTTTTCTCTAAAACCATGATTTTCAAGAAACTATTTTTTCCCCCTTTTTGAGGTTGTTAGCCATAATTATGGTGTAATAATTTCCCCATCCCCCATATTGTCCTTTTTCTTTTTCCTTCTTTTCTCTTTAGAAAAAATCACTCATTTTATAGCAATCAAACATTTTTTTTTATTTTAGTCTAAAATATTTTATTTTAAATAATTACTATTTAAAAATTATTTTAGTCTTTAAAATTTATTAATACATATATGTTTGAGCTATTTTTTATCATCTTATAAAATTGACTAATGTTATAATTTTAATTTTGTAGTCAAATTTATTTAAATTTTGGTATTTATTATAAAACTTAATGTTAAAAATCTTTGAAATGAAATATTATCTTTTATATGTAATTATTACAAAAGTTAAAGTCCTTTTTGGTAATCTGAACATGAAAAAAGTGATTACTGTAACAATTATCAAAACACTATCATTTTGTGAAAATCACTTTTTTCACAAAATCTATTCTTCTTATAGTTTATAGTTTATTATCTAAAATCACTCTTATAACTTTTTCTTTAAAAACTATTATCCAAAAGTTAATAAAAAATAGGGTTAAGGTGCAAAATTAATTTAAGTGCTTGATTTTTGGAAAGGCCATAAAAGCAAATGCTTTTTTTAGGTGCAAAAGTGACTATGTGGTTACAAATTAGGTGCAAAAATAGCATTTGGAGTTAAGTTTGACTTTTTTCTTGTTGGACGATGACGTGGCATTTCAAAGGTGCAAAAATAATTTTATGATCTTAAAAAATTATTTCGGGTATTGACCAAGTACTAAAAGGATGCGAAAAAAATATTTGAGTCTTGGGATTTGGTACTAAAAAGTATTTTCGGGATCGATTAGTACAAAAAAATATTTCATAATTTTGAAAAATTATTTTAGGATCTTGAAAAAATATTTCGGAGGTATTGACCGGTACTAAAAGGATCGAAAAAAATATTTGAAATGCCACGCGCCATCGTCAGTCAAAAAAAAGTCAAACTTAACTGGTCAAACGCTATTTTTGCACCTAATTTGTAACCACATAGTCCCTTTTGCACCTAAAAAAACATTTGTTCTTTTGGGCTCTCGGGAGATAAGCACATATCTATTTTTGCACCTTAACCTTAAAAAATACGCTCTTACCATTAATTTAAGTGCTTGTTTGGAAAGGCCATAAAAGCACTTTTCAAGCACTTTTCTATGAGTCAGACAAAAATTATCTCATATATTCACTTCATAAATAATAAAAACACTTCTTAAAAGATTAAATTTTGATATGTGTGCACTCCTTCTTTCAAGTCTCAAGTTTTAAGTCTTATCTCTCTCTCTCTGTGTCGCACTTAAAAAGCTTATATCTATGGATAATCCATATGATAGATGATGATGATATATGTACACATACCCCAAAATAAGCTGTATATGTTATGAATATACTAATTATGTGGATGTCCATCGACTCTTGATCCTCAATATTATTTGTATACGGATTACTGTTCATGTATACGTATTTACTGTTCACGTATACGTATTCACTATTCATGTATACGTACTATTTATGTGGGCCCACAGGTACTGTTCACGAGTTTTCAACTTTCGGTGCAGCTGGCAGGCGCGTTGAATCATTGGAAAAATGGGAAAATTACGGTGATGACCCGGTGGAATAATTACACTTAAAGACCCATTTTCCTTCTATAAATAGACGTTCATTGTAAACATTCGGAAACACACTTGAATGAGAACTCCTCTCTCTACTTTTCTCTCTAGAATTACTCTGCTCTTATTCTTCTTCATTTACCTCAAGTTATCTTTAGTTTTATAACACGTTATCAAGACGATTTGCTCTAAAGAGAGCTTTGATTTTCTCATCTTCTTCTAAATGTTCTTTATATCAATCGGGATAATCTTAACCACTATATGGAATTATAGATATACTTTTACCGATTGTTTTGAACATCGGGTTCCATGGTTAAAGATTGGAGATTATTTATTTGAATTATATTTTACTATTCATCTTTGATTTAATTATTTTCATATGATTACATAATGCTTTATTCTTGTGCACAATATATTTATGGTTGTTACCTCCTACATGAGATGGTTCTACTTCCATAGTTTCATTTTATTGCTAACATTTTATTATTGTTTTAATTTGACTTCTACGTACATGGATGGTTCTACCTCCTACATATATGTTTAAGTATTTATTCTTATACCAAAGCATTTATTTATTATTATTTAATATTTAATTTATTTGTCATTTTATAATTTGTTAATTTAACTCTTACATGGATGGTTCTACCTCCTACATGGAAATTTTAGTTACTAACTTTAACATAACATTTATCTTTGTTATTATTGCTAACTATAATGTTATGTTATTCTATTCAATTTTTTATTAATATTATGGCCGGAAGCCATACATTGTTTTCCTATTCTAAAATTATATGACCAGGAAGTTATTATCATTTTAATTTTTAGAAGCCATATAAATTTAAATTCTCATTATGAGAATTAAATGGCCTGAAGCCATGAAGTTTTAATTTTTATTATATTTTATTATCTCTGGTGTATATATATATATATATATATATATATATACATACATGTGTGTATTTATTTCATTCACATGTTCTTCTAATTTTAATTCAATAATAAAATGTAACCAGGAGCATTATTATTACTCTTTTGACTTTGGGGTTGATATGTTCTTCACGGGATGCTTTTTATAATGCATTAATTCATGGATATATGTGTGTTATAATATTATATTGATTTAAGCGTATGTTAAAAGGAAAAGATGGAAGCTTTTGGGTTCATTTGGCTCTTAAATTCAAACCAGTTTGGTGCGGCTTCTTTCCTTTCTATGTTTGTATCTTGACTATGTGATGAAGCAAATTTATGCGAGTGTTGAGTAGAGAATATGACATTTATTTTGAAGCCAAAATGAGAAAAATTAGCTGAAGCTATGAGATGACACAAATTGACTTAGTCTTATAAGAAGACACAAATTTTGCGAAGCAAGGTGATAATTTGGCCGAAGCCATAAGACAAATTGGAGTAAAGCAGATCCATAAAGTGATAATTTGGCTGAAGCCATGAGACAAATTGGAGTAAAGTCATATCCATGAAGTTAAATATTTTGCTTGAAGTCATAAGGCCAATTACCACCGAGAAGATGGTTGTTCTTCTAAAAGTTTATTATAAATTGGTGTATTTAATTTCTTTCTAAGAGCAATATTATGAAAGAGGTTTTAAGAAATATTATGTAGTATAGCCAAACAAAATAATGAGTTACAATAATTATGAATATCTTGGCTTAACTTCATTAGGAAGTGAATGAATTTAATTATAGTTATGGATACATATGTAAATATGGTGACTATTGTCATTTTTGTGATCATAATTGATCTAAGTTCCCATAGGAAGTGGAGAAATATTTTGTTATAAATTACGAACCAACGATATCCTTGTTAAAAAAAAATAAAAAAAATTGTCTGGTTACTATTTGCACAGTAACTATGTGGGGCCCATGTCAAATTTTTCTTCACCCCAGACGCGTATTCACGTGGAGATTTTGAAAAAATTTCATGTGGGCTCCGCGCATTAATATTATATTATTATTACTATTTACAGGCACTATTTCATGAATAGTATCGTATGACATTATTCATATATACGATACTATTCATGAATACGGTATTTTTATGAATACTTTTTATCCGTGCTAGGTATTTCAAAACCAAAATTTTCATGGTAAAATTAGTATTTATTCCTTAATATTAAGGCCCTGAAGGCTTATGTTTCGAATATTGTATAATACATATTTTAATAGTTTTGGAAAAGTATTGTCCAGAAAACAATAAATTGCAGAGATTTATGTTATAATATGTATACAGGCTAATAGTCCTGCAAACTAATTAGCATATTTTGAGGAACTAATATTTAGACTATATATCTATAAGACAGTATAAAATGCATTTTACTATAAAGTATATGTTTTATTATTAGCTTAGTTTCAATGATATTTTACTAATGTTATAGAAGTAGATATCATGTATAAAATACATGTTACTTAAACCATAAGTTTACAAATAATAATGCAAATTGGAAGTTTACAGTAAACTAGAAAGTTTACCAATAGTCAAGAGATTGGAATTGTAAACCAGAAGTTTACAAATGTAGCAAATCAAAATGTTGCTAATACAAATCAAATTTTTACTAATGTAAACTAGAAGTTTACTACCAATGAGATATTCAAGAGGAAATGAGCTACGAGAGATTTATTGAAGCCAAGGCTCAACATAAAGAATAAACCTACAAGGTAATACGACGTTTAAATTTGTTGTTATTATTATTTAAATTTATTATGATTACGTATCATAAATTTATTGTCATGAAAATTTTCTGCTAGAAAATTATCATATGTGTGCCTTTAAATCTGTGTAATTCTAAAGTTATTTTAGCATGAACATCTTCACATGTGATAGACTGCATATATTTTATGCATATATAAATTAATTGAAGCATATTAGACTAGTGATGCAATATTATATGTTTATTCTGAAGAATTAACATAAATTTTTCTTTTCAAAATTTAAGATGCAATATTATATGTTTATTCTGAAGAATTAACATAAATTTTTCCTTTCAAAGTTTAAAGAATTTGAAAGTGATTTTGAAATACAAATATAAAGAAAGTATGTTTATATAACTCACACTTGAGGGGAGATTGCTAGAAAAACAAGTGTGAGTTGTATGAGTTAGAATACAAGTGTGATCCAATATTTGAAAAGTTATATAGTTCTCACATAAAGTTTGATCTCCCAAAATGCATGTCGGATTTTGATCGATATGTTATTGAAATTGAAAAATTTATGATTATTTGAAATATTATGTTAGAGTAAACCGAGGAAGTTTACTGATCCAAATAAATGTATTGTTGGCATGACTTGTTTGATCATCCGAAGTCATATAAGAACGAGAAGATTCTTGAATAACCAACATATTGTTCAAGAATAATTATGTCTTTGCTTGTTCTCAAATAAAAATGACTATGTGAATATCATAGATCATGATTGGTAATAGATCTACGGAAATATATCAAACAAATTTATATGGGCCCATTACAACCAGAAGTTTGTAGAACGAACTGAAGTTGCAATAATGTTTGAATAAATTAAGCGCGCTTATTTTAGGATTATACGATCAGAAATCATGAATTAAAGCATTCATAAAAAGCTGGATTAATGCTTATGAGAACATAATACTATGTTGGTATATTTAATGTTATATATTGCAGCATTTATATAAACCAACAAAATTCTCCCCGTAAAATTGGTTTTTGGATAGGAACCAGACAACTCCATCTGGAAAGTTTTTGAATGTGCAATGCTTATAAATCCACCACAATGCACATAAATGGATTTAGGAGACTTACACTGCATGATTAGTCAATTGTGATTTGACATTGTTTTCCCAATATGAGGGGGAGAAAATAGGCAGTTGGGTAAAGATATTAAGCTATAATGAATTATCATTGGCTCATTTTGATCCTCGTACAAAACAATGTGAACCTGGAAGTTCAAAAGATAATTCATTTACAGAATTTAGCTAATTGAATGCCGAAGCATTCTTATCGACCCAAAGAAAGTGACAAAGTCATATATCCGGAAAGCCTGCTAATGCTCTATTGATGTCCCCGAAGGACAACCAATGATAAATGAATTGATAGTACGCACAGCGTAGTAGGTCCATCGGTTCCAAAGATAAAAATCCTCGAAAGAGAAAAGGAGCTAAGAATATAGATGATCAAGTTGAGAATAATCAAGAAAAATTAATAGCTCCGGAAGAGCCATCTCCTGAAGAGATATTATCTCCAGTAGAGATATCTCCAGAAGAGAATGTTGTAAGTCCCAGAAGAGACCAAGGTACCTGAAATATGTGAAAATAATGAGATCTCAATAAATTGTTATGAATAGAATCTGATGAGACCGAAATGAAGTCAACGTTGACGACATCTTTGCTTACGATATAACATATGATGTAATGAATAATGATGAGAATCATGAGCCACAATCCATTAGTGAGTGCCAACAGTGAAAGTATTGGCCCCTATAGAAAGATGTCATTATTGCAGAATTAAAATATTGGCAAAACGAAAAATATTTGGACCTGCAGTCTATACAACTGATAATGAAAGGCCAGTGATGCAAAACCAGTTGGATACAAATAAGTTTTTGTACGAGAAGAAATGAAAAGGGTGAAATCACGAGATATAAGGTACATAGTTCAAGGTTTTAAACAAAAACCTGACATTGATTTTGAAAAAACATATGTAGATGCAAATACTTTTGTTATTTGATAAGCCTAGCAGTAAATGAAAGGCTTGGTCTGCATCTAGTGGATGTTGTAAATTGTAACTGTCTATTTGTATAATTCACTTGATAGTGATATTTATATGAAAAGTCCTTGAAGGACTCATGGTGCTAGAAGCACATGTCCCCGAAGGACTTAAGGTGCCAGAAGCACATATCCCTGAAAGATTTAATGTGCCAGAAGCACAAATCCCTGAAAGATTCAAGAAGTTAGAAACATCTGATTCAAGTTCTCAAGAATAATACTCAATTAAGTTAAATACGTCCCTTGGCTGAAGCTATTAGCGCATATGGTATAATTGTTTCAAAGAATATCGATGAGAGGAAGGATACAAAAATAACCAATATGCCCATGCATCTTTATGAAAAAGACATAGAAATGAATTTGTTACAATTTCTGTTTATATTGATGATATCAATATCATTGGAACTCTTGAAGAGCTTTAAAAGATAACTAATTGTTGAAGAACTACTTGGTCCAGAAGTACCATATCTTAGTGCTATTAGAGTATTAATGTATCATGCTTATTAGTAAGATATAGTTCTTTATCAACATAAAGACATTGGAAGCAATGATTGACATCATAAAGAGAAAGAGTGATATTGTCATCGGGGGAGTAAACCGATGTCATCAAGAGGGGAGTCGATACACGCTTGTTGTACTCTTTTTCCCTTTTCTAGGTTTTGTCCCACTTTGGGTTTCCTATAAAGGTTTTTAATGAGGCGGCATTGGAAAGTGTATCAATGAATGATGTCTTTCTTTTCTTTAGCTAGGTTTTTATCCCATTTGAGTTTTTCCTAGTTAAAGTTTTTAACGAGGCACATTCATAAATGGACATCCAAGGGAGTGTTATGAATATACTAATTATGTGGATGTCCATCGACTCTTGATCCTCAATATTATTTGTATACGGATTCGTTCATGTATACGTATTTATTCGTTCACGTATACGTATTCACTATTCATGTATACGTACTATTTATGTGGGCCCACAGTGCTTTATTCACGCGTTTTCAACTTTCGGTGCGGTATTTGCGGTGACGCGTTGAATCATTGGAAAAATGGGAAAATTACGGTGATGACCCAGGTGGAATAATTACACTTAAAGACCCATTTTCCTTCTATAAATAGACGTTCATTGTAAACATTGGAACACACTTGAATGAGAACTCCTCTCTCTACTTTCTCTCTCTAGAATTACTCTGCTCTTATTCTTCTTCATTTACCTCAAGTTATCTTTAGTTTTATAACAGTATATAGTATTTATAGCTCACGAACAGTAAAATTTTCAACAAATGATATTTTATGTTGATCTACAGCGAGTTGCCTTGTTGATTAATTATAAAGAGTGCGACTTGATACATCAAGTTCAATATATTACCTCGATCCTTAATTATAAAACCTAGTTGACTTTTTTGGAAAGATTAAAAAAGTTAAATAAGTTACTTAATTGTGTTTTCTTAAATTATATATTATTTTATTGGTCAAACTATTTAGTTTGAAGAAAACAATAAAAATAAAAATACTCTAAGTTAATTTAATTAGCTTCCTTAATCTCTCTAAAAAATTTAACTAGATTTTATAATTAGGATCGAAGGGAGTATAATGCAATGTTCTGGACCTGATACTTAGCTTCCATGTTACTTAAATCTTGACTTGTTCGCTGAATGAAACTCGTTGTTGTTATGATTATATTATAAATTCAAAGAGAGAGCTTTTATCCTAAAACACTAATCTGTTAGGAGATTAGCCAGGAGAGTTCGTTCATATTGGATTTGTTTGGAATATTGGTGGAAAAAATAACTTATAGTTAATCTGACTTATGAAATATGATTTATGTTTGGGTTGCGATAACATAAGTAGCTTTTCATATTTAAACTTATAGTCAATCTAAAATATTTTTGAGGGTATACTGAAAATATACTTCAGGATACCGAATGGTACTATAAAAATACTTCATGATCTTAAGAAATTATTTTAGGATCTTGAAAAAATTATTTTTTAGTACCAGTCAATACCATAAAATATTTTTTAGGATACTGAATGGTACTAAAAATATACTTTAAGATATTGAAAGATATTAACAAAATACTTCATGATTTTGAAAAATTATTTTCGGACATTAAAAAAAATATTTTTAGTACCAGTCAATACCCTAAAATATGTTTTAGGGTAGTGAATGGTATTAAAATATATTGAACAATACTAAAAAAAATACTTCATGATCTTGAAAAATTCTTTTAGGATCTTAAAAAAATAATTTTAGTATTAGTCAGTACCTAAAATATTTTTTAAGGTATTGAATGATATTAAAAATATACTTCAAGATATTGAATGTTACTAAAAAAATACCTCATGATCTTGGTCCATAAGTCTGATTGGAATAAAAGCTCCCCAAAATAACTTTTGATCCATAAGTTCGATTGGAACAACTTCTCAACCAAACATATTTTTCTCATAAGTCTGTTTGGACTCTCCAAAAGTCATACCAAACAAACATATTAAGTCACTTCTCTATGTTAAAATAAAGTAGTGAGTAGTATGGGAGGATGAGAGGATTTCTTTATTCATAGTACAAAGCCTTTTAAATAGGTAAAGTTATAAGCAATG
This sequence comes from Acacia melanoxylon, assembly GCA_019022615.1. Lineage (NCBI taxonomy): Eukaryota > Viridiplantae > Streptophyta > Magnoliopsida > Fabales > Fabaceae > Acacia > Acacia melanoxylon. The sequence continues at coordinate 5,254,304 of JAFJYJ010000013.1, forward strand.
TTACATGAGAATAATTAAAGAAGAAACCACTACTTAAATGACACTAAATGCATAACATATCTTTAGGAGTGTGAAATTTTCAATCCCATTCTAACGTGCAAAGAGTTCATGGAATATGGTAATGAAATTCATGACATGAAACTGAAATGTGATAATAACTTGGTGGGTAATAGCTTGGAGACACTTGGCAGCAAGTGAATTTTCTAACAATCCCTCCCTTAAACTAATGTTTGCAAACATTAAATTTAAGTGAATAAGGGGAACAAAATCTTCCATAGAACACATGCCAAGCATTTTTCTTAGCTTCACAAATAGAGCTTGCTTGAGTGGTTTAGTCAAAATGTTAGCTAGTTGATCTTCACTTTTGTAAAACACCAAATTAATGATACCATCATTGCAAAAGGTCAAGCAGAAAATGATATCTTACATCAATATGCTTGCAAAGTTGGATTTTTGGAAATTTTATTACTTTAATTGCTGAAACATTGTCAGAATAAGCTGTTGTTGGACCTTTTTCTTGACTCTGAAGTGCTTCAATCAATCTTCTAAACCATATGGCTTGACAAGAGCTTGTTACTACAACAACACATTCAACATCTGTAGTCAACAAAGTAACAATTGGTTGTTTATTTGAAGATCAAGAAGTCGCTCCATCACTCATAATAAAAATAAAGTCTAATGTTCTTTTTTTATCATCCAGATTTCCAGCATAGTCACTATCAGAAAAGCCACAAAACTTTCCTATTGGGTTGGCCTTATAAAAATTCCAAAATCAATTGTACCTTTCAAATAACAAAAAATCCTCTTTACAACTAAGAGATGATTCTCAGTTGGATTTTTCATGTATCGGCTAATAAGACTAACACCATGCATGATGTCATGCCTTGTGAAAGTAAGATGCATTAAACTTCCAACTATTTGCTTGAAGAAAGTAGCATTCACTTTCTTTCCTCCATCATTCTTCACCAATTTTAAGCCACACTCAATTAAAGTATGAACATGATTGCAATCCCTCATTCTAAATATGTCCAAAATCTCAAGGACATATTACTTTTGGGAAATAAAAATTTCAAATGGTGACTACTTAACTTTAATGCCAAGAAAATAATGCATTAAGCCCAAATCAGTCATCTCAAATTCCTTCATCATGTTCTTCCTAAAGGCGGCATCAATCATGCCTATATCATTTCCAGTATCAATTAAATCATCAATATAGAGAGATACAATAAGAATATTTCCATCTTTTTCAAATTTTGTAAAGAGAGTATGTTTATGAGGGCATTTTTGAAAACTTTCTTTAGAAAAATATGCATTTATATGATTATACCAAGCTCATGGTGCTTGTTTTATCCTATATAAAGCCTTTTTCAATTTATATACCTTTTCTTTACTCCCTTTCTTCACATATCCAAATGGTTGATCAACATAAACTTCTTCCTACAGTTCACGATGTAAAAATGTATATTTGACATCTAATTGATAAACCTTCCAAGAATTTTGGGCATCTATATCTAACACTAAACGAAGAGTATCAAGCCTAGAAACTAGAGCAAAAAATTCTTTATAATCAACCCCTAATTCTTGTTTTTAGCCTTTTACAACAAGGCGTGCTTTATATTTGTCAATTCCACCATCTTTGTTTAGCTTTGTTTTGTAAACTCATTGTCAGTTCTATTTTTGAAGTCCCTTTTTTAAAAAAAGAAGTAAGAAATAAAGATGATGACATTTTTGTAATTACGTGGAGGAATTTTGACATATTGGGCGTCCCTTTAACAAAAACGGACACCAAAAGTATACTTTTGCATCCAATTAGAAAAAAGACGCAAAAAGAAGGGGATTTTGGAGTCTCAATTTTTTTTTTAAAAAAAAAGACACCAAAAGATTACTTTTGGCGTCCGAATTTAAAAAATGGATTCAAAAATAGAGCTTTTGGCGCCAATAACACTACTTTCGGTGTCACTTTTAAAATGGGATGCCAAAAACATCACTTTAGACATCCCAATTTTAAATTGAAACGCCTAAATATTCACTTTAAACGTCCCAATTACAAATTGGGACGCTTAAAGTGTCAAATATGGGAGAAATGTTGGGGGGGGTTTCAATAAACCTCCTGCCTCAAAAGGCAGACTCCCTTTTTTCCAATTGAAAACAAAAACTTGGATCAATGGCCGCTCCTCCTCCTGCAACCGTGGCCGCCTACCACCTTCCGCAAAGGCCACACCTGTTGGAAATTATGCCCTAGAGGCAAGTCATTGTACTTTAAACGTTAATGTCATTTAAAGTATTCTCCATTTAGTTATCATTTTCATTTGCATGTTTATAGTGATAACTGTATCCTTGGATATATCTTATAGATTATCCTAAATGTCTCTGGTCGGTCATCTACGCGAGAGCGAAGATGAAATAAGACTAGTATGACTTTGATGAGGTATGGAGATACGAATCAAAGTCATAGGCACTTGTAAGAGTACAAGGTGCTGGACTGGCCCACTATGAGAAAACTACGTGGATTAAGTCATAAGCTTTTCTCATGTATAACCGCGTCACAATGCCCTTTGACCTAAGATCATCATGGATTCCTACATGAGAGTCGTTGATCTTTGACCTAGTCAAAAGTCGCCTTTGACCGGGTAATGATAAAGGCTTGGATCGGGATCAGTGGTTTTCATGCAGAGGAATGTGAATAGTCAAGATGGAATTTGTTCCTCACATTTGTAGAGAGATAATATTGGGTCCTTCGATGAGTGAGTCTGAGAAATGTATGGCCATACTACGATGGAAAAGAGTTTCCATTTCAATTATTAAACTACTCAAGAATCGAGAAAGTAATGGTCAAGAATAGGAAGTTGACATTATCCATGCTTCATCCTTGACCAAATTATCACGTGACAAAAGGACATGACATGATTATATGATAGGTTGTATCGTATCATTGATCCTCATATGAATTGGGCAGTCGCAATGTCTGGCTAGAAGCCGCTTGCGACTTGTGCGCTGGTACAATATTGGCTCGCTGCCAATCTCATGTGGGCTTGCAAGGTCGCACATAAGAATAGCCTAACACGAGCAATAGTGTCCAGATTCATTAAATCTTAGATATGTCTAAGATTTAATGAATAGTGTATTTAATCTAGGATGAATATATATATATATATATATATATTATTAAATTTGAAAATAATATAATAATAATATTTAATAGAGATTATAATATTATTATATAATACTTGTTTTGTATTTAATTTATTTGATAAATTAAATATCTAAAACAAATAGAGATATTGTATCTCAAATTTAATTTTCAAATAAAGATATCATATATCCGATTTAATTTGAATTGAGATATAGTATCTCATATTTAATTAAATAGATAGATATCATATCTCGATTTAATTTATGGAGATAAATTAAATCGCAGCTTTTAATTCGGATTAAATAAATAGATTAGATTAGATCTATTGGATAGATTTAATTAATATATTATTTTAATACAAATTAAAATTTTAAGATTAATAAGGATTAATTTTGAATATATAATATGCCTATTGGGTTTTGAAAAACCTATGGGACATTTTGCAAGACGTTATAGAAAAGCCGCGAGAAACCCTAGAGAGAAAATGGGGAGATGCGAAAATACTAAAGGCGCTAGCACGCTGTCGTTGGTGTTGGAGGCTGTTTGTGTGGATACAAAGTAGAGGGAGTTGATTCACAGAGTTAGCTCCTGTTGATCGAGTAGGACGAACACGAGATAGAATTGAACGAGACGCTCACGAGTTCGCATAGGTATGGTTCTTTACTACCCGATTTAAACGCCATTGATAGATCCTTCTATGGGATTCATAAAATTTTAATGGATGAATCCTTCCGCTGCGTGTACGGATCCCAACAACACCACCCACCACCTTCCTCCATAATGGCCGCTTTTCCTCTTGCAGCCGCAGCCGCTCCCCTGCTATTCAACATGTTGCCAAAATCAAATATAAGCCGCCTTTGCTAGATCCAAAAAAACAGATATGCTTCGCTAAATTTTGCCGCCACTCATCGCTCCGCTTCCCATGGCTCCCCTTCAAATCTGAAAACAGATTTTCCTCGTCGAATTTCGTCGCCACTCGCCGCTCTACTCCTCGTGGCTCTCCTTCTTCAAATATGAAAACAAATATGTTGTTATGGTTTTTTTTTTTTTTTTTGTGATTGCAGATTCAGGAAAGACCGATGATGTCTCCAGCAAGACCCAGACCCAGCTGCTCGTTCCGAAAGGCGAACGAGGTGATGAAGGACAAAACCCTCTCAAGCTTGTATGTGGCACTGTGGAAGAGCATTGTCACTTTGTGCCGAGTCCGAGACGAGGAGGCAGGCGCATAGGGGGCTGGGCGCACAAATTTTTTGTTTAAAAAAACCTCAAGACGTCCTTTTTTTTTTTTGGGACGCCGAAAGTCTTGATTTTACTACGTCAATCACATAGGCGTCCCCTTGAAAAAGGACATTAAAAGGGATTAAAAACAAACGTGAAAAGGCTTTTTTGTAGTAGTGTATATTAAAAGCTTCACTTTTCTCCTACAAAAAATTGACCCAAGTTTTTCTTGTCAAATCATCAATCAATGTGAAAAAGAAAATATTTTTTACCACCATTAGAAGGTTGTGTAAATGGTCCACGAATGTTAGAATGAATCAACTCCAGGACTTCTTTTGTTCTTCATGATTTTCCTTGAGGAAATTTAGAATGTGATTGTTTGTCAATAATACACTCTTCACAAATTTGGGAAGGAGTAGAAATTTGAGGAAGACCCGTTACCATATTTTTTTGATGAAGGGTTTCCAATCCACCAAAGTTCAAATGGTCATACGAATAATGTCAAAGCCACGAGACATCCTTCTTAGTAGCCAACAAGCAAGATTGAACACTTTCAATCTCTAATAGGAATAACATGTTTGAACTAATTGGAACAAAAACAATAGCACCTTGTGAAGGATCCTATATCTCACAAGTCCCTTTTTGAATATTAATAGTATGTCCCTTTTCTTGCAATTAACCAACACTCAAAAATTGCTTTTCAAGTCAAACACGTAAAAAACATTGGAGATAGTTTCTACAAAGTCATTTTTAGTTTTTATTTTAATATTGCATTTTTCCATCACTTTAACACTAGAAAAATCACCAAAACTTATAGTGGAATTAAAGTCTTCATCAAGAGAAGAAAATAAAGATTTTCTTCCACACATGTGGTTGCTACAGCCTGTATTCACATACCAAATATTTGATTGTAATTTTTCAGTGACTTGATAAACCATCAATAAGGTATCTTTAACCTTCTTTTTTGCAAAATTTGACTTTTCACATTTCGCCTTATTGTTAGGCAACCTGGCATAAATCTCAGAACGATAATGACTAAATTTATGACATCACATTCTACCTTAGATTTGTCAAATGGCTGATTTTGTTCTTTATGTTTGCCTTGAAATTCATCCTCCTCCTTTGTCATCATCTTTATGGCCTCGGTCTCCTTTACCTCTGCCATGGCCTATACCTCAGCCTTGACCTCTACCTCTACCCCTTCCTCTAGAGTTTGAGGGATGAGTGGTAGTGGAAGCTTTTAAAGCTTGCACCTCTACAATTGATTTGCCGCTCATTTTCTATTCATGAACTAACAAAGAGCTCTGTAATTCATCAAGTAAGAGTGGACTATATCTTTTGACTCCTCAATAGAACAAATGACATAATCAAGTTTAGGAGTTAATGAATGCAATATTTTTTTCAACAATAGTAACATCTTGAATTTTTTTCACCATATAAACACATTTGGATACTCATATCTAAAGTTTTGCCATTGTAGCTTGCGACAGATTCACCATTCTTCATCTGCAGAGTCTCAAAATCTCTTCTCAAGGCTTGAAGTTGTGCACACGTTACTCTTGTAGTGCTTTGATATTTCCTCTTCATAGAATCCCATATGTCATTAGAAGTATCTTTGCAAAGAATAGTTTCCAAAATGGGATGGTCAATTGCTTGAAACAAATAGTTCTTCATGTTTAAATCCTTCAGCTTCAATGCCTCTATTTTCGATGGTTGTACATTTGCAGTTGTTGGTACACCATTTTCTACAACCTGTCAGTACTCATTGGATCTCAAAAAGTTCTCCATCATTAGCATGCTCCAATGATCATAATGACCATTAAAACGTGAAATAGATGGCTACACAAAATTAAAATCTAAAGAAAACATATGGTTTCAGCAAACAAAAAACAACACTCATGTTAGAATTAACAAGAACAAAAATATTATTGCCCTCAATTGATTTTCCTTAAAAAATTAGCACTCTCATAAATCTGGCTCTGATATGACTATTAAAATAGAGAGAAAAATAAAAAAAATTGGAGGATATCTTTATTCATCGTTCAAAACCTTTCAAATAGACAAAGTTACAAGTAATGTTACATGACACTGAATGCATAAAATATCTTTAGGAGTGTGAAACTTTCAATCCCATTCTAACGTGCAAAGAGTCGTGGAATATGGTAATGAAACTCATGCCATAAAACTGAAATGTGATAATAACTTGGTGGATAACTGCTTGGACACACTTGGCAGCAAGTGAATTTTCCAACACTCTCTCTCTCAACATCCGCACAATGAAAGTATCTTTATTATGATCACATGTCTAAAGAAATAGTTTATTCCAGAAAAAAAAAACTAGCATTTATATGTATTGGGTGGGAAAGTTCTGTTAATTTCTAAACCGAAATTCACTTGTGAGGCTTCCCGGGACTTATAAGAGCAGTATTATGATTGATGTTGGTTGCAACTTGCAATAGATAATTAATTTTTATAAATACGGTTTTTCAGATGCCAGAGTTCCATACTGGTTCTTTTTCTTACAGATCCTGAACTTTCTCAGTGATCAAACAGGCTATATTATTGGATTTGAACTCTCACAAACCTTTTTATGGCAAAAGAACAACATTAGATTCGTGGATTGAAATAACCAAACCTACCACGGCTACTGGATCATCAGGACTTTTATGGAGTACTGCTACTGAATCATCAGGACTTTTATGGAGTCTTCTTCAGTGATATATGATCTGTATGGTATCTGCTTTAAATAATTCTCAAAAAATATAAACATTCGAAACTTTTTTTTTTTTAAAAAAATATCTGTACCACACTCTGCCACTTTCTGCAAGGGAGTCAGTATCTGAACGTTTTTATTTTTCTAAAACAAATACGGAACCAGTAAATATGAAATCATAAAACAAATAACAGTGTCAAATAATTTTTACTCTACGATATAACAAATACATACATGTCAAATAATATAATTTTGTAAACTAATATAAATAATTCTTTAATTTTGTTAAAGTTACACATTTTTTTCTTTTTAAGTTACACAAATTCTATTGGAATTAATAAATAAAAAATTTGTTGTTAAAAAGTTTAAATCTATGTGAACTTGATTCAAATTGAATTAGTTGTAATGTGACCTTTCATTGTAGCTACAGTAAAATTACACTAGAAAGGTCAAGAAATTTTTGTGATTGTTGAGTTATAAATTTGCATTCACAAAAAATTGTCATCTCTCCATTTTGTCAAAAAATTTGTGATTCCTTTCTACATCAGAATATGATATGTATGTCGAAAACTCAATTTACAACATATTTTCCTGATTTTTGTTGTACATTTTTTTTTTGTGGTAACTATGATAGCGTTATATTTAATTCAGACTTTATATATATATATATAGACACACACAGACGTAGTATAATGTTTAATCAATATATTTAATGCATGTTAAATAATTGTGTTATGACAAAATTTGATAAATGATAAGAAACACTCCACTGTTTGTGTGTGTGTCTCTCTCCACCATCATGTAGACAAAAGAATCAGTTGAAAGTTAGAAAGGAGGGAGAGAGTGGGGTCCGGTTAGAGTGAGAAACCAAAGGTGTGGTTCATAAGTAAAGAAAAGAGCCCACACAAGGAAACACAAGAAAGGGTTAGGGTTAGCCTAGGCCCTCACTTACACAGAGAGTATATGCTCATCGAAAACTGTCCTGAACATATGAATGTTCAGTTAGATAATTGATTTTTCAAAAATAAAAAAATAGTTAAATTAATTATTTTTTTAAAAGTGTGTTGTTTTTACGAAAATTCACCTCATTAATGGAAGTCTCCTTTAATATGTGCAATAATAGGGAAAATTTGGGATCAAAGGTTGTAGCTAGCCAAGTGATAGATCCCGCTAGTAACTTCAAATTGTTAATGTCTTCCCTTTTTTTTTTGAGAAGTACAGGCAAGCATAAGCTTGGGATGATGAAGAAAGGACTAGACCATGAAAATCTAGACCTTAAAACATCAAACTAGGAAAGATGAAAAAGCTAACAAAAGCAGACCAGCTGGTCTCTGAAAAACATATCCAGGCATCCCCTGGGGACGGATGGAACAAGGATGACGTCAGCATCAGCAGGAGCGTCATGGCCTTGTTTGGCCATATAATCTGCGCATGAGATGTTATCTCTCGGGGTATAGTGAAGCTCAACATTCCATTCTCTGAATACCAAGTCCCTAGTCTCCCCAATAATTTCTCTAAGGGGGTGGTCCGCATGGTAGTCTCTCATAATGATGTTGATAGCTTCCAGCGAGTCCGAGTAAAGGACGACTTTTTGTAAACCCATCTGATGGGCAAGCTTCAAACCTAACATGATAGCATATATCTCTGCTTCAATCACAGTGTGGAGGCCAAGAGATTTGTGAAATCCCATCAACCAACGGCCTTGAGAATCTCTCATCACACCTCCACAGGCTGCTTGATGCTGGGGACGCACGGAGCCATCAACGTCAATACGGACCACGTTTGCTGGAGGAGGAGTCCAAGATTTTTCTACATCCCTGCCAAGATTAAAAATTTGGTGCGTTAGCGTTTGATTAGACGCACTCTCCATGAGAAGATAATTACAAGTGTGAAGCATCTCCCTGGTATCCGTGCTTTCGCCCTGAAAGAGAAATTTGCATCTGGTCGTCCAAAGGATCCAACACGCCAAGCTAAAGGTTCTTTGCCAAGAGAAATTTTGGAAACGTCCCTTTCCAGGGTTGTGGTTGGTATTCCAGTTGAGCCAAACCTGCAAGTTTCCTGTAAAAAACTGAGAAAAATAGTTAGGCATCAAAAGTTGTTTCCACAAGTTTTTCGCTCTTTCACAATCTCTGATAGCATGGATCACATTTTCCTCATTGTTACATTGGAAGGGACAAAGTTTCCCGTCTGAGAGGCCTCTTATGGCTCTTAGTGAGTTGGTAACAAGCCTTTCATGACTGACTTGCCACATGAACATTTTAACTTTCTGAGGAAGCTGCCATTTCCACATTAAGGACCAGAAGTTATTAGTACCCGTCGGATCTTGCCCCGAGAGATAGATGTAAGCCGATTTAACAGAGAAGACCCATCTTTAGCAGCTCGCCAAGTAAAACAATCCGGAAAATTATTAGAAGGGGGATGCATTTTGGAAATAGAATTTATGATCATAGAAGGCAGAATGCCCCGCCATCTATTAGTATTCCATCTTCCATTACTCAAAGTATGATCTCTTACCGTCTCATCAACGTTAACCGAGGATGGGTCTTGGACAAAGGTTATGAGGGGGCAATCAAGAGGAAGCCAGAGATCCTGCCAGAATTTGGTTTGGCTCCCATTATTAACCTTTCTTCCAATACCCGCTATAAATTTATCCCAAACCTCAACCACCGCCTTCCAGACAGAGGAAGAGTTCTTCTTTTTAGATACCTTAGGCACAGTAAAATGACCACAATTATACTTGGACCAGAGACATTTGGCCCATAATGAATCCTTTTTCGTCAAAAGATTCCAACAAATCTTCATAATAAAAGCTTTATTCTGGCGCCGGAGGTTTTTGATTCCGAGTCCCCCCGCTTCTTAGCTCTAGTAACTTTGTCCCAAGCAATGAGATGCATCTTTTTCACGTCTTCTTCCTGAGACCAGAGAAAACTCCTCGAAATCTTATCAAGCTCATTGATAATACAAATAGGGAGAAGGGTTGATTGCATTTGATAGCTGGGCAGAGAGGATAGGACCGATTTAATCAGGACAGTGCGACCAGCCATAGTTAAGAGTTTGCCTTTCCAAGTGGACAGTCTTTCCCTGGTTTTTTGCACAACGTGATGGTAAGTGGCTTTGGTAATCCTTTTGTGAATGATCGGCACCCCCAAGTATTTCCCAAGATCAGATGTGATTCCAATGCCAAGGAGCTGACTTAGCTCAAGAGCTCTATTAAAATTGATATTTCTAGAGCAGAACATTCGGGATTTGGCAAGATTGATTCTGTGCCCAGAGACTTCGCAGAAACTTTGCATGACATTACGAACTTCAGCCATTTGTTGAGCGGAGGCCTCAGTGAAAAGAATGAGATCATCAGCGAAGAACAAATGAGAGATAGCAGGGCTCCCTCTCTTGAAAGTGAAAGGCTTCCAGTGTCGGGCCTCACATTCGGCTTTGATAAATTGCCCCAGCCTTTCCATGCAAAGAACAAAAATATACGGGCTTAGGGGGTCTCCTTGTCTTACGCCTCTTGAAGGGGTAAAGCTCGGACTTTCATCACCATTCCAGAGAACGGACATAGATGAGGTGGAAAGACAAGCCATGATGAGATCAATGAGATTATTGTCTAACCTCAAACATGTAAGAGTATTCCTTATGAATCCCCAGTCAAGTCTGTCAAAGGCCTTTTCCATATCAATCTTGATGGCGACAAACCCTTTCTTCTTACCCTTCATTCTCATAGAGTGGATGATTTCTTGCGCAATGATAATGTTATCACAACTGGATCTTTTGGGAATAAAGCTGCATTGTTCAGGCCCTATAAGCTGGCCCATAACATCTTTGAACCTATTAGCCAGGACCTTAGTGATGATTTTGAAACTCACGTTACACAAAGATATTGGCCGAAATTCTTTTAAGGTAGAAGGTTGATCAACTTTAGGGATGAGGACAATCCTGGATTTGTTAATACTAGATATGGAAGAAGGATTTCCGAAGCAGTCCTCAATAAAGTCACATATTTTATCCCCAACGGCATTCCATTGTGTTTGAAAAAAGTGGGCATTCAGGCCATCAGGGCCCGGGGCCTTAAAGGCACCCATGGCGAAAGTTGCATTCTTAATCTCCAGTCTGGTAACTTTCTCAAAAAGCATGCGCAACTCACAAGGATCAATGGTAGGAAAATTTGAACACCACCCATTAGGGTCCTTCACATTCGAGTCACGAGTATAAAGCTTGGAGAAAAAGTCGTGGGCCATATTTTTTGCAAGATCATGCTCTTCAATCCATTGCCCAGCCTCATTTTGAATGGCTCCAATACGTTGCTTTTTCCTTCTAATCACAGTTGAGGCATGAAAGAACCTTGTGTTCCTATCCCCGTCTTGGAGCCATTTGCTTCTCGATTTTTGGAACCATGAGATTTCTTCTTGAGTAGCCAATTTGTGATACTCCACCCAAAGTTGTTTTTCCAACCTAAATAGACCAGTCTGCAAATTCATTCTCCGACATCTATCAATACCCTCCAGGCGCGAATCAACTCTTTTTTCCTTCTGGAGAAATTACCAATTCGGTTATCATTCCAATCCAAAGCAGATGTTTGAAAGTTTTGAAGGCCTTGGAGCCAATTTCTTCCCTGCCAGGCTTCCTTTATAATATCGATGAAATCGTTCTCCAAAGTCCATGCAGCCTGATAAGAAAAGGATCTCTGAGAGCGGGTGTTAAGGTCAAAGGGTTAGAATTAACCACCACAATCCTATGATCAGATTTAAATTTAAGCTCATGTCGAACAGTGAAAGCGGGAAAGCTATTAATCCAGTTGAAGTTTGAAAAAACCCAATCCAGCCTCTCTTTTAAGCCCCGTTTCTCCCAGGTGAACCTCTCGCCCAAAATCTTAGCCTCGATAAGCCCAGTGATATCAATGCAATCTCTAAATTGATGCATGGAGGCCCAAGGAGGATCAGCTCCACCCAACTTGTCATTAGGGGATAAATAAGTATTGAAGTCACCCAAAACTAACCATGGGGAGGTAGAATTTCTAGCAAGCAAACGAAGGGAGTTCCAAAGAGCGGTTCTGCCAACTAAATTAGTTTCACCATAGACAACGGTCAGAAGGCTCGTAGTGTTGCTAGCAAGCTCTCTAACTTGGCAATGAAGTAACTGGGTGGAGGATGTAAGGTAGGTAATATCAAAAGCATCCGAATTCCATAAAAGCCAAATGCCCCCAGAAAATCCATTAGATTCCACCCGGATCCATTGGCCAAATCCGAGCTTCCGACAAACCTTATCAGCTCTATCACCACTTATACGAGGCTCCATAAGACAGAGAATGTTAATGCAATATTTATTGACAATATCTTTAATAGTTAAGGGAAAATTCCGGCTACCGGCTCCCCTGCAATTCCAAGATGCAATAATCATTGAAAAATATATACAAGGATGAGTAGGGGATACTTACCTGGGGCCTCCGGTCCCACCTTCATGTTGTTTCTCAAATTGAGTCTCAGCCACATAGGAACCATTGGCCTCTAAAAAGTCTGGAGCAATATCGTCATTAGGATCCCAATGCTCAGGAGGTCTCAGGTTGTTAATCGGGGAAGTATCCTGATGTGATCCAGAAGTTGAAGTAGTGGCGTTCACATGTAAGGCCTCAGACCCCTGTTGAGGCTTGGAATTAAGATTTCCATGGACTATCACGTGGGTCCGATGGCTTTTAGCTGATTTATCGTGGGTTTTTTTAGTTGATTTATTAGCCTCCTCATTTGAAGGACTTGTAATGCCTTGAGAAATTATCACCAGCGCCTTGTCTGAATCAGTATGGCCCAATTGTGCATTATCCAAACCAACTTGGCCCAAAGAAACCAACGAGTTGTATAGCCCATCCCCTTCGATCCGATTGCTAGGCCCACTGATGGCATCCACTTTCTTGTCTTCCTTTAATCTGTAAATTGATTTGGATTTTTGCCCCAATTCAATCCTTTGACCGTGTGAGATTCCAGCTGGCGGTGTGGCTTTCTTTTTCGCCTGTGACGCCGACCTTGGTAGTTGAGCTCCATCTTTTCCATTAATTGTTTGTCCAGTGGGTTTGGTACCGTCTACGCGATCCTCGGTTCCCTGGTTCACCACAGCAAGTTCGGATGTGAGGTGAGCATCGGCGGATGTCAGTTGAGCATCATCCTGAAGATCTCCTATCGCCGCATATCGCGAGCCCTGACCAGAAAGGTACGCTTTCGTCATCCTGGATCCGTTCTTCGAGGGTTGACGTTGATCTCTGGAATCATGCCGTTGGGGAAGGCGGGTTCGGTTTGGCCGTCGGGTGACCAACATCCAAGGTCCGAACGTGTCTTCCGCCGTCGAGACCACCGGATTTTTGTCCGGAAGCAATCTGGCCGACTTCTGAGGAAGTTGATTCAACGAATTAACGTCCTCACGGGTGTCCGATGAAGAACACTTAAAGGGACAGCTCTCACGCCTGTGCCCTGCTCTCCCACAGGTGAAGCATATCATGGTAAGCCCTTCATACTCCACGTTGAATATTGATCCCGCAATAATGACTTTGGGAATTAATTTCTTCTGAAGATCAAGTTCCACACAAATCCTGACAAATCTTCCTCTCTGAATTTTCGGTGCAGATTCATGGCAATCATACAGAGTATTCATATCCACCTTTAGTGTGCGTCCAATTCGATCCCCAATCCTTGAAATGCAGTGCTTGTTATAGCAATGTAACGGAACGTCAGGGATACGCACCCAGGTAGCCACACGACCCAGGGGATTCTGATAAGGGTTGAAGTATGGTGTCCATCTTTGGATCAAGACACAATGGCCCCTAATCACCCAAGGACCATCATACATAACCTTCTTGTAATGTGACCTCCATAGCTCTTGATCTTGGAATCTGACAACAAAGTAATTATTGGGAACATCAATGAGCTCAAAATTGGAGAATCCCCATAGCTTGATCAGTAAGTCCTTTAGGACAAATAGATTAAATTTCCTTCCAAGAACAGTGAGGATGAGGGCATAGTTCCATGGCTCACACCACTCGTTATACTCCTCTTCAGTGCATGGCGCGACTGGATACAAATCCATAAGTTTCTTCATCTCTGCCGAGTCTTCAGGTACCTTCCAGCATATGTCCTTGTCATTGGTGAATAAGTCATCTTCCTCCATAACATGATCGCTGTGTGCTACACCGTTGAACCCCATTAAGGAAGCACGATAAGAGGGAAATTTCTTCTCCATACATTCTGGATTTTTTGCTAACTCAGCTTGTTGCTCTGTTTCTTTATCTGTCATCCTGTCATCCATAATTGCCTGTGGGGTTTCCTCCCATTTAGTCTTTTTTTTCCGGTCATCCTGCCCTTCAGCCGGCGGTCGGTCCGGCGGGAGTTTACGTTGTCCAGCATCAGTCAGTGGTAGGATTTTGGCGGAGGCCGTCTTCCCTTTTAAATAGAAGATAAGGATAATTTAGAGAAAAATTATAATTTTGTTGAGAGACAAAGTGGGGTTGAAGTCTTATTCTTTTGGAACCAAAACAAGCCTCTTAAATGACTCTTGTACTAAGGATTGGAGGGAGTAGTAAATGACTTTATTAGTAGCACGTTATTTTTTTAATATTTGTAATACAGTAGTAACTTATATTACGTTACTGCCTTTGCTTTCCCTGTTTTGCCTTGTACCTTTCATTGTTTTTTCACCTTCAATAATGAATTAATATTGTGAGAAAAGAATATGAGTGAGAGAACAAGTATAAGTGGTGGGTCCTGGTACAATTTATTGTGTTTGGGAGGGACTAGCTTGTTAGCTTAGTGTTTGTACTGTCTATCTCAGTTGTTGAGATAAGAAGAAGAAGAAGAAGAAGGCAAATAATGGAGAAAAGTTTTTTTTTTTTTTAGAAATCCTACAATGGCAAATTGGCACCTTGTGGCAGAAACCCTCGTGCATGCCCTGTCTCTCTTACACCACATAGATATATATATCCCTTTCTACCCTCTCAAATATACATATGCTGTCACAATGCCCCTTTAACTTAAGATGCTGTTTGAAGACCAAACAGATAAATTTCCCAACCTTGTTGGGCATTCTGTGAATTCTCTTGAAAAGTTGAGTTTGGTAGTGTGTGTGTGTTGACACACTTCGGAAAAAATGAAAAGATTTTACTGTATCGTTCCAAAATAATTTATCTTTATAATAATCTTAAGGGTTAATGTGTATATTTGCCCCAGAAGTTTTTCGTTGAGGACTAATGTTGTCTTGAAAAAAAATTTAGGTTTAATGTCACTCTGAAAATTTCAAAACATAGCAATATTGTCTTATACCGTTAAAAAAGTAACGTTGATCATTAAAAAACTGATATTAACCATTAACTTTTTGATGATATAGGGCAAGCTCCTCAACGAATACTTCTGGAACAAATTTGCATATTATACGTATATATATAAAGTTTTCTTTCCTTTTGATTAAGATTTAAAAAAAAAAAAAAAAAAGTTATGCGACGTGTCTTCATTTAATCTGAAATGCTGTATTTCTATATGTGCGTATGAATAACTCGGTTATTATAAGATAAATTTGATCCACAATATGAAATAGAGAAAAAAAAAAATCGATATTTACATCCCTTATATGATAATTATGGCCCAATTTTTTTTTTGACAGCTTGCCTAAAAAAAGTAAATTCCTTTTATATTTGTACATTATTATGTTATATCAATATTACAACTTTTTATACTATATATGTGTGTGTATTGATATATTCTGGGGTTATGATATTAGTAAATTGAAATTAACTGTTATTAGTGGGGCAAGTAATGTTGGTCAAATGGTCTGTGCGTCTGAAGGTATTGTTAAGTCTGCGAGGCAATCGTAATAAACTTTATCCAAAAATCTTAGTCTAATTGATTTTCGGATTAATACTAATACTGTTAATCCTTGTTGTTGGATGGAATTTTAATTGCTATGTAGTTTCAGATCATGATTTTGATCCTTATAGTGTTATCGTTGTATAAGAATTTGATCTGAGTTAACACCATTAAGTATATTAACAAAAAACTAAAACTCGTACGGACCTGAACCTTGTATAGTCCCCATAATTCTATCGCACTTTGATTTTCAGTCCATGCACTTTTAGGCCCTGTTTGTTAGGCAGAAGATTTGAGGAAGGAAAGGAAATGAAGATTAGGATGGAACTTAAAAAATGTGAGCTGTTTGGTATACTAGGGAAAGGAAGTTAGTTGAAGGAAAATAAAATGTTTGGTATGAAGAATTGGGAAAGGAAGTTAGTTGAAGGAAAATAAAATGTTTGGTATGAAGAATTGGGTGTAGGTTAAGTGGGAATATTGGGTGAAATACCGAGATTGCCCCTGAACAAAAATGGAAAGAAAAAATAAAATAAAAAAATTGCAACTGATTCGATGGTTGTCGAAACATGAACGAACCCTAACCAAAGTGCAATGAAAATTGAAGTAGATGGCGATGGGCTGTGAAATTGCGCCGACGAGTGGCTCTCGGTGCCAACAATGACGATGGAGATGGAAGGAATTTTCCCAGAAAACGACGAAAGTATATGGAACGAGCTGCGTAAACGAGTATGAGAAGACAAACAGGGAAAGATTAGCACTGAACAATTAACCCAGGCGATGGTGTAGAGAACTAAAGAATGGTTTTAAATAAAACGGCAGCTAAACCCCTGACCATTGTGAAGTCGCTGAAAAGGAGTTTGTTGGGTTGGGGAAACGAGAGGTGTCTATGAAGAAGTGAGGAAAATGTGTATTATGGTTCTGTGACTATAATTAATCAAGACAATGAATCGGCCACAAAACAATAACGAAATTGACGTGTTAAAAAGGCCACGGGAAGTATGAAAAATTGGACTAGTGAGGATGAAGAAGAAGACAGTAACTCGTATGGAATATGTAAAACATGATGATTGGTTGCTGTCAATTTTGGCAGTTCAAGTGAACCAATCCGAAGAACAGAACATCCTAACATTTTGACAGATTCCATCGCAATTTAATTAATAATGTTCAGTCAACGCATTGTGTGAGAAACCAATCAAAATAAAGCAATTTGAACCAAGACATGACAGAAGCATAAAGCCAAACACGTTTAAAGGAAATAAATCAATCAAATTGGCCTTCGCAAATCTTTGCATACTAGTAAAAGGACCTTGGACATGACAGCAACATGAGGCAGAGTCAGATAAATGGACAATGACACAATGTGAACTCTATGGTGAAACGAAACAAAATGTTCAATTTTTTTGGCCTTCTTAAATTCTGTGTAACAAATAATTGACCACTTCCAACAAGGTGCATGTGCCAAGCAAAAATTGCACACAAAGTAACATAGAATAAGCATCGGTCATAAAGTTTTCACTGACGGGATAAAACAACAAATGAAGTTCGAACGAAACCACAAAGTTCGAACTCCCATCACAAAGCATGTAAACCATATGGGCAACAATGAAGTATCTATCATGCCATGTGAGCTGTAGGGTGAAACGAAATAAAATGAAGGAACTTGGGCTTTTCAAATGCTGCATAACAAATAATTATAATAACTTTATGACAATGTCCACCCTAAATCCAAAAAAATTATTGGCTAAACCTAATGTCAGACGTGAACTCCAATAAATGTAGACAATGTTAACACACAGTAGCATAGAGTAAACATCAGTCTAGTATTTAAACACGACAGGAAAACACCAAAGTTTAACTTCCAACCAACCAACAAAGTTTGAACTGTACATGACAGAATGTTAACCATGTCACCAACGGTGAATCGCGGGCAAAAGAACACAAAACATAGTCAATACTGTACTGGTTCATTACATTTAACTGAACATAAAAGATAAAACACTCCTAGTTCTTCTTCTTCTTCTTCTTCTCCGTTGGGGTCCTCTTTGGACCGGTGCGCCTAGGCGATGATGTCTGTGAAGCAGGGAGGTTGACTAGGATATACATTGGGGGAGCAGGCCGTGCACTTGGAAGACGAATTGGTGTTGGATCTACGAAGACATGGGGCAAATTCTCTGCTGCAAGGACGGAACTGAAGGTTGATGCAGGAATGAACCTCAATGGAACAGCATCTGTTATGTTCCTGGAAGGGGGAGGAGGAGGGTTCAGTGGTGTAGGCAGGGGAACAATTGACAGTGGCCAAATGGATCCAACTCGCCACCTTCACCCACTTGCGCATCAGGTGGGGTCCCTCCAGACACATGGTGACCTATATCTTCATCATCCTCCTCTACTTGTCTACCTCTGATGCCTTCACCCACAACATGATGAGTGACATCCTCAGCCTGTCCTGATGCTCCTCCATATTGTGTCTCCACAACTACATCCTCAGAACGTTCATCCCCTTCCTTCTCTACTTCTTCATTTTTACTGCTACCATCCCTAGCCTCATGGTCATCATCCTGTTCACCATCTCCTTCCTTCTCTCCTTCTTGTTCTGTGCTGCCATCATCCTCGGCCTCCCTATCATCAGTGTCCCCATTCCCTTCCTCCTCTCCTTCTTCTTCTGTGCTGTTATGTTCCTCCATTGCCCCTGGGAACTCTCCTTCGTCACCGGTAGCCCTGTCCCTTCCCCAAACCATGCATAGAGAGTCAAAGTTTGGTAAAGGTTTGGTTCGAAATTCCTTTGCCTTTGGATGAGCCTGCACTTTGACCAAGCAATATGTGAGTTGTGGAAATGGATGTCATTTGTGATACAAAAGGAAAGAAAAATTTTCATACCTTTAGATACTCATCCCACACCTCTGTATATGCGGTAACAAGGTTGGTCTCCGGATTCCAACCAAATCCAGAAGCGTTAGGCCCGTAAATAATGTCGTATGCCGCCTGCCATAGCCGCTTCAAGGTCTTTAGTCTGGAGGTGATATGAGGAGTTGCTTTGATGCCACATCTAGGAAGCTTCTCCTCAATCATCTTCTGCAAGACATTTTGCATATCCTGCCTTGAACCCACTGTCCGCCATCCACTTTTGGTCCATTCTCAGAGTAACAAGGCAATCTACCAAGATCCAATCCTCAACTGCAGTCCACATCTTGATCCTCGTCCTACTTTCCTGTTCAGCTAGATCCATCGAAAACAAACACTGATTGAAGATAACTATTGCAGGTATACATAGTTAGCTATTAACAATAAAATCCCACACCACACCACCGACAAAGCCAAAGATGAACTTAAATTGAAATTCAGATTGACATTGCACATAATTGTTGTTTTTAACATATACAGATGGAATAAATTGGCCTTAAAGCTAGCAATACTAGTCAATAACAAAGTTATCAGTTCTCTGCAGGTGGCACAAAGGCAGCAAACATTTCATTTGCAACTTGTTCCCTATAATTAGTCCAGACTTCACTCGTTTCCATTGGCACTAAGGGCATGTTGTCAATCGGTGTAGGTCCAGTCTGAAAGGACTCAATCTGCTCATCAAGGGGATCTTGAACACTCTCCCGACGAATGAGATTATGGAGCAAACAGCAAGCAACAATGTATCTGTTTTGCAGCCTGACTGGATAAAAAGATGGGCTCCTCAATATTGCCCACCATAACTTGAGTATGCCAAAGCACCTTTCTATTACATTTCGGGCCGACGAATGTCACATGTTGAAACACTCATGCGCTGTTTGGGGTTGATGTCCTGGTCTCCAGTCATTAAGGTGGTACCTTTGACCTCTATAAGGAGCCAAAAAAATCCTGGCAATTACTGTACCCAGCATTCACCAAGTAGTAGTTCCCTGCTCAAACATATACAAGTTAGCAAACAATAGTATAACATAATTTAAACCAAGTAATGCACGATGACACCGGTACCTTGTGGTACTCTTAGTCCAAATGGTCTCCTTATGGCATCTCTCAACACCCTCCCATCCGCAGCTGAGCCTTCCCACCCGAGAAAAATAAATATGAATTCGCCATCCGGTGAGCATACCCCAAGGACATTAGTTGTTACCTCCCCTTTTCTATTTTGGTATCTCCCCTTGTGTTGTGCAGGGACTTGAACACGTATGTGCTTACCATCCAATGCACCAAGGCACCCCTGAAATGACAAAAACATTATCACAGTTTAAGGTCAAACCATTGTGTCAATACTCTTTTAAATTACTCACACAATAACATTATGAACATACCTTGAACCACTTCCAACGATGATCATTTGAGTCCTCCGAAATTGGCTCTGGTTTCTTCAAAAGCAATGATTGAAGTCTAATGGTTGCATTGAGCACTAGTTTGAAGTATCTACTAATGGTTTCTCCTGACTTTCCAAACTCAAACTGTATGACTACATTCTTCACATGATGGGCCAATATGTGAAGGAACATAG
This sequence comes from Acacia melanoxylon, assembly GCA_019022615.1. Taxonomy (NCBI): domain Eukaryota; kingdom Viridiplantae; phylum Streptophyta; class Magnoliopsida; order Fabales; family Fabaceae; genus Acacia; species Acacia melanoxylon. The sequence goes on from JAFJYJ010000013.1 coordinate 5,274,676, forward strand.
CCACTTGCTCATCAACTAGCATATGTTTAGTTGCTCTCAATCCGCCTATTGTGTCTAACATGTAACACAATTTATCAAACGTTGCTCGGTATATCCTAATTTGGTTGAAGCATGTGGTGTCACTACTATATATCATCGCCCTCAAATTCGCTCTCTTCACATGAAAATCTTATCTAAACGTCCTATCCAGTAAGTGCCTTGGTCTACCTGCTCCCACAGCCACTATCATCGTCACAAGCAAGGTCCTCACTGCTAGTAGCAAAGTTATGCACCCAGCAAACATTCCGACCATTCCCCGTAAACGTGGCTCTATACCTACACAATTTTTCACCGCACCAATATCTTTTTTATCATAATCTGCCACTCCTCTTTACAAACTACCATTATTTAACATTCTGACATTTCTATCTTTCATCCCATCGGCTCAATTTAGACCACTACTTATCACCCAACATGTCACTCACTCAATTAACGTCATATGTCTGATGTTCGAACTAGGGTCTCTGGTTCAAACATCATGTTCAGTTGTTTATTTGCTATTACTTGTTTTCATTTCAGCTTTAATAGACTTACAAAACCCATATTTCATTTTCAGTAAAAAAAAAAAAAAAAAAACCTTCACCCAACAATCAAATTTCATACATAAACACACCTCCCATTATTCAAAATTTAATCATTCACAAAACCACAAACACTTTGTATATAAACAAACAACATATTTAATTTCAAGTAAACTTTGGATGAGTCGAATATTGCTTCACAATGCATTCCGCTCGTCGAGTGTGTCCCCCATCCCCCAGATCGAAGCAACAGGGCAAAGAACAACTCGGACCCCCCCCCAAAGCTCGAAGCAACAATGCAAATAAAAGCAAAGCCCCCCCCAAAGCTCGAAGCAACAGGGGAAGGAACAAACGGCTCGGACAAAGGTAAATCACGGATAAATTGATTTCGAATGAATCGACACTGAAATGAAATGCAGCTCTATCCCTCTGGGTTCAACTTCTCCTTCGCCGAAAAACGACCACTGTAGTTGCAAGCTTCTTCACCGACACCTTCGTCCACCTCGCGCGTTGCTCGTGCTTTTAATGGATACGGTGTTTTGCGGGGCCTTTTTGTCCAACATTTTCACCTTCCAGGAAGATTTCAACCTTCCCGCCTATTTTGGATGGAATGAAGGTTCCAATGGTTGATGGAACTTTGCAACTCGCGGGATGTATGCTCGACGGAAGATGCGGGAAACAAACACGTTTTTTGGGCTGGAAAGTTGTTATCTTCCCTTTCCCTCGGCCCAATTCTGCCTAACAAACAGGGCCTTAATGAACTTTTGTTTTGGTCTCTAACATAATGGTGCCAACTAAAAGTTCACATCATTAAATTCAGATGAAGCTCTTATAAAACAATACTTCCTCCGGTCGTAATTATAGGAACACTTTTGTAGTGTAATTTACACTACAAAAGTGTTCATATAATTAAGACTGGAGGTAGTAGAAATTAAAACCCACAATTTGAGACTACATGAACTAATTTTAAAATTAGATCAAATTGAAAGTACCATCAGTTGTATTAACCCCTTATATTTCTGGATCATGCTTTCCTCCAATTCCTTAAGCACCGTTGCCCTCCTTTTCTCCTAAAACGGTCCTGTTTTGGTGGTAAATGGCACTGTTTAATTATTTTTTTTTTTAAAACAGCATTCATCATATTCTAAAGTATTTTTTTAGTATCATCAGTACTTTGAGATATCTTTTTAATACCAATCAGTATCCATAAATATTTTTTAGTATCATTCAGTACCATAAAATATTTTTGTAAGATTCTAAAATAATATTTCAATATCCTTAAGTATCTTTTTAGTACCAGTTAGTAACTTGAAATATCTTTTTAGTACTAGTCAGTATTCTAAAATATCTTTTTAGTACCATTCAGTACCCTGAAAATATTTTTTGGATTTTGAAAAAAAAAAAATCAAGTACTGACTGATACTAAAATCAAATTTCAAGATATTTAATGGTACTAAAAAAAAATACTTCAGATATTGACTGGTACGAAAAAAATACTTCAGGGTATTGAATAGTACTTAAAAAAATATTTCGGAATCTTATACTAAAAAAAAAGTACCTCAATATAGAGAATTTCACTATAAAAAACAAAAACAAAAACAAAAACAAAAAAAAAAAAAAAAAATTGAACAGTGCCATTTTTCACCTAAACGGCACAGTTTTGAGAGAAAAGGAGGGCAGCGGTGCTTAAGGACATTGGAGGAAAGCCAGCTCCTATATTTCTATGATTGGTGCTTTCCTTGTACATTATATAGTTACAGAGTTAAAAAAAAAAAAAAAAATTAAGCACATCATTCCTAATTTGTAAAAAATACGTTTTCATATCAAGTTTATATTTTAATTATGTTCATATTGAATACTACTAATAATGTTGATATTAGATTATCATCATCATCATCATGATCAAGTTTCTGATATCAATTATGTCAAACTCTTCAATTATATATGGTCATGTGTATTATTTTTTGAAATATTAATATATTATCATTGCACTGTAAATGTACATGGAAATAATAACACATATTTTTTTGATCGAAAAAAATATACTACCTCCGGTCCTAATTACACTATGAAAGTGTTCCTATAATTAGGACCGGAGGACAACACATATAACTACCTTTTATTAGAGAACCTGGATATAAATAACTTCACGTATGTTTTGTCCGTGCGCCTGTGTTATAAGTAGTATAGTTTATGTTAGATTTTGTGTAGCTCATGAGTCATGAGATTTATATCTAATTCAATTATGAGCATATTGAGAGAGGAGTTGTTTTTTCATATCTCAAAAAATATGGCTCGTGATTGTCAGAGAAATTATAGTCTCTTTAGTCTTTTTCATAGTTGATGTAACTACAATCCAGTACGGAGGAGACAAATATTTTCAGTGGGATTGACACATTTTCATATTCTCAAACTAAGGATTCTAATTCAAAATGGTACGATTTATTTTATGATTTAATAATAATTCGATTTATTATGAATTTTATCAATTTATCATCTTTTTCTTCACCCATGAAAATGTAATCAATATATCCTTTCGCAGTAAACGAGACAGAGAGAGTATTTTTGTCTTAATGCAAGTCATCTTATTAATTTTATCATTTGAATTAGAGTATAATTTTATTCCTAGTCTATTATATTATAGATTGTTATGTTTTTTTTTTTTCAAATTCTCAGTTATTAAATGGGGTAAAATTATAAAATTACTCTATTATTTAAGATCGGGATTAATGAGGTTTAAAAGTTTTATCTTAGTTTCAAAAATATATATCAGAAGTGTCTTATAAATCGGATTAGTGGAATATAAAGCTTCACTAATCAATGAAAGCTGCATATATAGTGTGTGGGTAATCTTCATCCTCAACTCATATATTCTTTTTAGAGTAAATACCTTTTTTGGTCCCTGACAAAAAACACGATCCCTATATTGATCCCTTAAAAAAAAAAAGTCATTTTTAGTTCATAAAAAAGACGAATAAAGGTCGATTGGTTGACATTTTGATCCCTCAAAAATTTCTAAAAGGTTTTTTTTAGTCCATAAAAAGGACGAATAAGGGTCGATTTTTTTATAAGTGACCAAAATGAAATCCGTGTTTTTTGTCAGGGACCAGAAAGGTATTTACTCTTCTTTTTAAGTTCAATGTGAGTTGAAATTTCAATTTGTTATTCATATAAAAGCCTTTTTTTTAGTAATTAATTCTTCGGTATTTTTTGAAACACTGTTTGAGCTACGTGTCTAACTCTAACACCTAACAATGATGTGAGTTGAAATTTCAATTTGTTATTGATAAAAAAGTCAAATACACTAATAATTGAATTTTTTTTTTTAAGGTTAAAATTTCGTCCAACACAACAAACTATTAATTTCGAAGGCGTCAAGACAATTAATATTATTAAGTGGGCCATAAAAGACAACAAACTTTTAAAAAGGAACTCAAAGACAACACCGTTAAAACAAAGTTAACACCGTTTAGAAAAAGTTAACGTCAGATTATCTAAGGAAATAATGCAAAGACAACAAACTATTATTCCAAAAGCGCAAAGACAAAATTCTAAATTTTACTAAATTAAATAATTTTTTTCTCAATTGTCATTATTCAAAACTACTTGTATAAATATCTATGGACAAAAATTACTTATTTTTCAATTTTGTCAACAAATTTTTTAGATTTTTTAAATTTTATTAACATTAAATGAATTTTTTAACTCACATAAATTTCTTCTAAAAAATAAATAAATCATATTTGTTTTTTAACATATATAAAACACCTTGGGTTTTTACTAAATTAAATAAATTTTTTCTCAATTGTCATTATTCAAAACTATTTGTATAAATATCTATGGATAAAAATTACTCATTCTTCAATTTTGTCAACATATTTTTTAGATTTTTTAAATTTTATTAACATTAAATGAATTTTTTAACTCACATAAATTTCTTCTAAAATAAAAATAAATCATATATATTTTTTTAACATATATAATAAACTATAAAACACCTTGAGTTTTATTTAAATCATATAATTATATTTTTAATCAAAAAAATTGTTTATTTTAGCAAATTATAATTTTGACAAAATTGAAGAATGAGTAATTTGTGTCCATAGATATTTATACAAGTAGTTTTGAATAATGACAATTGAGAAAAAAATTATTTAATTTAGTAAAATTTAGAATTTTGTCTTTGGTCTTTCTTGGAATAATAGTTTGTTGTCTTTTAGGCTCCTTAGATAACGGACGTTAACTTTTTGCTAACGGCGTTAATTTTTTTAACGGTGGTGTTGTCTTTGGCGCTCCTTTTTAAAAGTTTGTTGTGATGGGTGGTCCACTTAATAGTTAATTGTGTTGACGCTTCTTTTCTTTAATAGTTTATTGTCTTTGACGCCTCCTTAATCCTTTTTTTACATAAGAGACAGTACGATAATATAAGTTCTGTGAATGTAAAAGCATATTTTTTAAGCTATTAAATGTTAAAATGCCATTAAAAGTAAAATGACTAAGAAAAATATTGATATCCTGATAAACAATATTCTTAACTCTTATATTCTCTCCCATCCTAAATAGAACAGCTACTTACATTGTTGGCTGAACTTGGTTCAAAATAAATTGGTTAATTTGAATAAAGGGTAATGGAGCAATTTTACATATGTCTTTCTTAGGGAGTGCCTAGACTACAAACTTTTTCGGAGAAAAAAAGACACGCGTGGTTACGTTTTGGGAGCAAAAATACCACGAGCCGTTAGTTGACCGTCAAATTGGATGAAGTGAACAGTAACGCGGGGGAAATTACCTTTTTGCCCTTGAGCTAATAGTTTATTGTGCTGGACGCTCCTTAACCCTTTTTTTTTACATAAGAGACAGTACGATAATATAAGTTCTGTGAATGTAAAAGTATATTTTTTAAGCTATTAAATGTTAAAATGCCATTAAAAGTAAAATGACTAAGAAAATATTGATATCCTGATAAACAATATTCTTAACTCTTATATTCTCTCCCATCCTAAATAGAACAGCTACTTACATTGTTGGCTGAACTTGGTTCAAAATAAATTGGTTAATTTGAATAAAGGGTAATGGAACAATTTTACATATGTGTTTTGCCTTAGGGAGTGCCTAGCACTACAAGCTTTTTTGGAGCAAAAGTACACACGTGGTTACGTTTTGGGAGCAAAAATACCACAGGCCGTTAGTTGACCGTCAACTTGGATGAAGTGAACAGTAACGCGGGGGAAATTAACTTTTTGCCATTAGTTTTGGTGAAATAACCTTTTTGCCCTTAGTTTTGATGAAATTACCCTTTTGCCCTTAGTTTTAAATTTTTTTAAAAAAAAAAACTAAAATACCCCCGTAAATTGGCCCCACCATCGCCGGCGGTGGCCATCACCGGCCCGGACGACAGCATGATGGCGGCTATTGGGTATTTTAGTTTTTTTATTATTTACTTTCCATCAGCGTCCAAATCAGCTTGTCAGTCCAAATCAGCGCCACGTCAGCGTTCCATCCAAGTTAACGGTCAACTAACACCCCGTGGCATTTTTGCTCCCAAAACGTAATCACGTGTGTATTTTTTATCCAGAAAAAGGCTCGTGGTGTTGGGCGCTCCTGGGAGTAAAGCCTATGTGTATTATTGCTCCTTAACCCTTGAATAAATATGACATGAAATCTCTAAAACATCCACGGCAAACATTAATTTATATATATATATATATATATATATAAAGATAATAAATATAAGAGACTTATATTTTAAATCAAATTCAACCAACTATTTAAGTGGCAATTCTATTTAGGAGGGGAGACAGTATAAGCAAGATTGTCAAACTCACGAGTTTAAGCAAACTCGTGACAGTGACATAAACTCGTATCGTGAACTCGAATCGTAAACTTGTAAGAGTTTACTTTTATCATAAAATAGTTATTAACAGTGTATAATTAAATAATTAAAATATAAAAATGACAACAATTTGATTTAAATATATTTTAAATCAAAATAATTGAAATTAACTATATCAACATTAATAATTTATTATATTTAATAAAGAAATATTTATAAAATTCATATATAAAGTCATTGAGGATGACAAAATTGAAAAAAATAACATAATTTTATAAGTTAATAACGTAAAAACGGTAAATTCGGTGTGTAGACTCATGAGTTTAACTTACAGTTGACACGAGTTTACCAAAAACTCGACTCGATTTAGTAAGGTAGAAACGTAAAAATGATAAATTTGAAGAGTCAACTCATGAGTTTGACAATAATAAATATAAGAGTTAAGAATAGAGTTTGTGGTAGGTGTAATAGGTAAAGGGAGCATTTGGAGTATTTATTAGTTGTCTCTAAATATTATTCCTTTTTCAAAGTAAAAAGACTCCTATAATTAATACGGGAAGGAGTATTAAAAAAAGTGTAAGTACTAATATTTTCAACTAAGGCTCAGTATAAGTACTATTATTTTCAACTAAGGCTCAGTGTAAATACTAATATTTTCAACGGGTCCGGTTCTTCTGCCGGCGCCCCCTCTCCCCATCCTCATAAATCGCATCTCGGCCGTCGAATCTTGATCAACGGCCGAGAATGGTTTTTTTAAAAAAAATAATAATTTTTTTTTTAAAAAAATAAAAATCATTTCGGGCCATTGGATCAAGATTTGGACGGCGAGATACGATTGTGTGAGATGGAAGAGAGGGCGCTGAAGCGAGAAAATCCTTATCCTATATTCAACTAAGGTTCTTTCTTCTTTTTTATTTTTTCCCATAGGTTGCCAATAATTGTGAGGGAAAATTCTAAATAAATACCTTCTGAATTTATAAAACTCCTAGAAGTCTGTTGAATTTATAAAAAGACTGAGAGGTACCAAGGACTTATAAGGGATATGCAATTCGAGTGAAATTACCTTTTTATCCTTACTTTTAAATAATAATAAAAACCCTCCCCGGGGCCGGCCGGCCACCACCAGTGGTGGTAAAGAATTAGTCAATCTAGATCTATCACACAGTGGCCCGCAAAATTCAACATCTAAGATCTCGTCCAAAATTAATATACACAGTGAACCTGAAGATACATGTGCGACTTGAAAAAGGGGGGGGGGGATAAAAGTAAAATAATGGCCAAAAAGTAATAAAATAATTGCTCGTATTAAACAAAGAATTTAAAAATGCTCATATATCTAGATGACACCGAAAAATTCAACAAAAAATACTACGTGGATTTCCCCTATTATTAATAGCTCTAGGGAAGGAAAAAAAAAAAAAAAGCCCCCAGCTATGTGGATTAATAAGATACACTTATAATAGAATTAATGTAATTTATTTTTGTATAACAAATGGGATTTCTCAATTCTCATACAAACGATTCAGATACGACACATGCATCCACCACAATAAAACCCTACCAATCAGTCACTGTATCACAATCGTTCAGGAATGTGGACCCTTATAGTAGGGTCCACTTTCATCACCTTTTCAAGTCTTTTTAAAATTATTGTCCATATATATATATATATATATAAAAAGTATATGTATAAATAATAACATTTATTATACGCCAAGGACAGCACAGTACACACACATATATATTGCAAATTAGACCCCCAAGTAGTCTATATGAAACTGGAGTAATTGGAGTGCAATACGTTCATATGATTAAAAAACAATTCTTTCAATGATACTTTTTTAAAAAGCATATTTTACTAATAATAGAAATATATAAAGGGTCCTGAGCAAAAAAAAAAAAAAAAAGAAATATATAAAGGGGAAAATAATAAACCCACCCAATCAATTTTACTTCTTATGCTAATGCTGAAAGTCATTATATATATAACAAATTTATATGAAAATTTATATTGTTTCACCTAATTTTGAATCAGTTGAAACTATAATCATGATAAAAATAAAATATAGGAATCTGGTTAGAAGTAATGTAAAATCATAAGGACTTACAAATTATATATATTTACAAATTAATATATATATTAACAAATTAATATGAAAATTTATATTGTTTCACCTAATTTTGAATCAGTTGAAACTATAATCATGATAAAAATAAAATATAGGAATCTGGTTAGAATTAATGTAAAATCATAAGGACTTACAAATTAATTTTCTTTACTTTTAAGAAGGAGGGCTTCTATCACTTGTGTCAACTTAAATTAATATGATAAAGTTTTATGTATGAAATTCAAAATTAGGGGAAAAAATTACTCTTGCTACATAATATAATGAATTATAACTTAGTTATGAGTAAATAATATTATATACTTTGTTCCGTCTTTAATATAAGATCTTTTCGCAGTGTAATTTACAATACAAACAAGATCTTATATTAAAAATCGGATGTAGTTTATTTGATTTCTAAGTAATTTATAGCAGGTTTGCTCTCTTATCTTATAAATTGGAGTTTGTGTGTTTAATTCTGCTTGTAATAAGCTTATATTGATAGTATCTGCCTTTTTAATTCATTTTTTTACCATTTCATATTCTTATTTATATATATATATATATATATATATATATAAAACAATTTATATTTTTTTCTAATTTTCCAACTCATTGTTTTTCTCGTTTCTCTTTCTTCTGCTTCAAATGTCTTTGACTTAGTGACCTTTTCTCCCACGCAAATCTCTGCCCACTCTCACCCTCTCTCCCTCTCTCCCTCTCAGGCTCTCACCCCCCAAACAATAATACTATATCCGCCTCTCTCTCTCATTCTTCCCCATTCCTCACCACCCACTAGTCGCCTCCGTCCTCCGCCATGGGCCTACCGCCTCATCGCCGTCTTCTACACCGCAACGCCCACCACCACCAGCAACACAGCCACCGCCTACCAACCTTCGTCACGGCCTTCACTTTTCTCTTATTCTCTTCTGCTTCAGCCATGACCCTCCCTCCACTCCCAAGTAAGTATGTGTGTGTGTGTGTGTTTATTACTTATCTCTCTTTAAGTTTTACACTACTTTCTGAATTTTTGATTACTTTTAGCTTCTTAGTTTGTACTCTTAACATCTCACTCAACCCAAACTTGTACTGTTCATTTCAGTTCATACGATAAACTATGTTTGAATCTTCTCTTGCACACGTGTTATCTCTTGGGTACATTAGTATATAATCAACTTGTTAGTTTACTCTTACTTTACTGTGTGTTTAGTTTGATTGGTGGAATGAGAGAGGATGGAGGACTTTTACCAAATCGTAATTAATGAGAAGAAATTTTTTTTTTTTGTTGAGAGTTTGTGGAATGTTTAAAAAAAATTATAGGCAATTTGGTCAAAAACAAGGTAAAAACCCTTCCCTTAAACCAAACACACCCTTAATTTTTCTCATTCTTCAAATGTAATAAAATTACAGAAATGAACCACCTTATTATTGCTTTGAAAGTATATTAAAGTTTAATATTTTTATATTATTATTTAACGATGCTAGGCGATAATTTTTTCCCAAAATCTATTAACTGTTAGCGTCTGACCTAATGTTCAATATTTTCCATTTATATGAAAAAGTAAAATGATTAGGATTATTATTTAAGAATACAAACATTTCAGAAATTGTTTAACTTCAAAAAAAAAAAATCAGGTAGAGGAGGTTTCAAGCAGTACTACTTGCAGAGGGAAGAGAAGGAGAACGGGTCATCATGGACAACGGTGGCAGTGGCGGATCAGAAACGTAACGGCGGGCCAGGGTCGTTTCCGCCGTCGTGTAGATCCAAGTGCGGGTGGTGTTCGCCTTGTGAACCGGTTCACGTTCCGATTCAACCCGGTCTGAGCATGCCGCTCGAGTACTATCCAGAAGCTTGGCGATGTAAATGTGGGAATAAGCTTTTCATGCCTTAATCTGAAAATAATTTAACAAGAACAACTCAAATTATTATTCTTATTATTATAATTATTATTAAATATTGCAGAAAATTCAAATTTTTTCATTTTGGTCTCCCAAACAAGATCGTATCGTATCTGATATATATATATTTGATGATCGATCTTGACACAGCCACAGTGAGACACTTGAAGAACTAATACTACACACACAACGATCTTGACCTTAATATTATTGGTATTAATATTTTGTGACTCTGTCGTGTGTGAATCAGTGAAAGTTGCTTGATTTTGTATTATTACTAGGTTAATTTATTGGAGTTAGAGTATTAGGGTTTTTAAAAAAAAAAAATTATTCTTTTTGGTTATGTGTGAGGAGAAGGCACACGACAGAAGGAAACGTTGGGAGTGTAAGATTCTGGTGATGAGTGAGAATGTGAGATTATCGAGGGACATCTTAAAACCACCCTTCTTTGGAGAAAGCTTTAAGTACTTTAAAGCTAGAAAAAATTAGCAGTAGAAAAAAAAGTTAGAAGTGGAAAATGGAGTGTTTTGATTGAGTTTCCAGCTTTTAAAAGAGAGATAAAAAAAAATAAGTCATCCTTCCCAACGCTAACCCAAAATTGTCTTTTGTCTACTGCTTTTTTCCCTAATCAATGACCTCATCAATCAATATAGAACATATGAAATCTATTCAATTTGTGCGATTTTTTTTTTCAAAAAAAATTAATTAGTATGAGTTTTGTATCTCATATAAAAAAGTATAAGTTTTTTATGTTGTACTACTCATACTAAACTTATACTGTACTTTTTATATGAGATACAATTCTCATACTAATTAAATATTATCCAGTAATATATAGAGATTGAGAAATGAGTTAATAGACGTTGTTTGTTAAAAGTTTTTGTTGTATGCTCGTCGGTCTTATTTATAAGATAGGAAAAGAATATTGTTTTATGTCTTATTTATAAATCACGTCATTTAATTTTTTTTTATATATGCATGTACAACTTTATCATTCATTTATTATAGTAGAGACTATTTTTTTTTTTTTTTGGTTCAAAATAGCGATGCACACTATATTATTTTCTTGAAAAGTATATATATGACCATTAATTAGAGATGGAGGTAAAGTTAAAGTTATTGAATTTTAAAACGGAGCTAATAAAATTTAATATTTTTCTTAATTTTGATGAAATATATTAGAAGTTCGAGGGTTTCTATAATTCATTCCATACATATCATGTTGTAGTTTTAAATATGTCAAAAAATAATTATGTGCGTGCGCACTTTTAATTTGATGTAAAATTATTTTTACATTGCTTTGTAAACATGGTTTTAACCATTAAACTCTCAACTGATTAGGAAATACATAAATAAATCCTTAGAAAAAAAAATACTACATAATAGTCTTAAAAAAGAAAAAAAAAATCATAACTTAGTATTAGCTTTCTACATTAAGGAAATCTATTTTCTTTTCTTTTCTTTTTTTAAAAAAACTAATAGTTATAAATCTATATACAGTTTAATGTTACCTTCGGTCCTAATTATAGGACTACGTTTGTAGTGTAATTTGCACTACAATGGTCCTATAATTAGGACCAAAGGAGTAATTTATAGTGATAATAGAAATTTCAATCTTAATTTAATTAACTAACATAATCTCAATATTTACTATTTTACTACACAAAATATAATATGATTTATCTTGAGAAAATCAAATAAAAATAAAAAGAGAGAGTGACATGACTTGTCTCTTTCTTTTACATCTCAGCACTAAAATTAAGTATTAATATTAGGTTTTTATCTGCAGGTTGTGTGTTATCATCATCTAGGTCATATCAAAATCTTGCAAATTCTCATATATTTTGATCTTTTTTGCCCAGAATATATATTTTGATCTTGATAGTTCATTGTACTGATAGAAATTACTGTACAAAACAATGTGCCTTGTCACTGTGTGTAATAAATATTATGTGAAGTGTAAGTATTATAAATAGTCGTTTGTTTGGTTCTGCTGGGAATTATAATTGCATCCATATGATATGTCTCCTCTTTCTCAGTACTGTCTCCTTCACAAGCATCTCCCAAAAAAATTCAGCCTATTGACTATTGACATAACAAAAAAAGAAAATTTTAATTTTGAATACGTATGACCAATCAACATTAGTCCACAATTCTCTCTCACCTATGCTGTAGATCTCACCTATGCTGTAGAAGCAGTTCAAAAGGGGAAAAAAAGGAGGAAGAAAAAAAAAAGTGATTCAAAGATAGTAATTTATGAGTAATCATGATTAAAATAATATAATTTAGTTAAAATATATATAAAAAAAATCATATATAATTATGAAAAGAGTAATATTTAAATAAAAAAGGCATTAATATGCTAGTAAATAGAATATTCATGTATAGATCACATATAATCTAAAAAAATAAAGTTACTAAAGCACAAATATATATGGCATACAACTATTTCTCTCATTTTTTTAAAAAAAATTCATAACAACTCATTTCAATCTCAACAAGGGGAGGAAAAAATATATTAAATCCAGCCTAGTCAATCTGTCTAATAAAACTCTTGACTAGATTGATTAGGAGACTAGTTCATTAGCCTAATTAACTAGCCGACCTTAATTATAGGTTTTAATATCGTGCAATAAATATTTTATTCTTATTAATGATATTGCAGTTAATTGCTGTAAGATTATATTGTTGGAGTGTTTTTTATTGGCTGATAAAATAATTATATGGATGGTAATTCTGATGAAACCATCAGAAATATGTAAAACTTTTTCAAGTACTGAGGATAGAATTTACACAGAAACTAGGGACAATAATATTGAACACTGGCAGGCTCCACAGTAATAATAAGCAGAATGATAAAAAGAAAAACCCAGAAAGAGAGAGTACCATTTGTTTGTTTCTTTGTTTTTTATTTTCCTTTACAGCTTGCCACTTCTTATGGGATCTTTCTTGCTGCTTTGGATTACCCATTTATTCAGAAATCGTTTGGTGAGATTCATTGAACAGTATTACTTTTTTCCCACTAAAGATAAAAATACCATTTTAATTTTGTTATAATTTTTTAAAAGTAAATCAAATATATATATATATATATACACACAGACGTACACACACATATGAATGGTGGCTTGGTTCAACTTATTATTGAATATCTCAAAACAGTTGACCTTCTGAAAATCTTAAAGTTGATCGAGTGTTTGTTTTCTTTTTCTTTTTAATTTTGAGGATCTCTAACTAGTTTTTAAAAGTAAATATGCTAATATTTTTAATTCTAAAAGAGTAAATCAGCATCAACATTTTGATATTATTTTCTAATGTTATTTGCACCTAATCTTGTTTATAGTTTACATTGGACGATGCACTATAAATAAGACTACAGCATTAAATATAATTACGAAATAATATCAAGGTGCTAGATGTTATCTTATCCATTCTTGAAACAAAAATATCCTTTTAATTAAATTTTAGCGTACAACTTTTCATGATATGTTTGGAAATATATAATAAATATTAGGGAAATTAAATTTATTTGAGTTCAGTTCAATAAGCATATTTCTTTACTTCTTAGCATTGTCTAACCCAATTTAGAGTAATTATCTTAAAAGTGTTTTAAAAATTTACACGAATGTGAAGTCGATATCTTATATTTAAGTGGCCATAGCGTTTTTTTTTTTTTTTAACACATTAGATGCACATTTAGTTTTTCTTTTATTTTCTTAATACATAAATCATATACTACTCTTCCGTATTTAATATACGACATATTTGGGAAGTTGATATTATTTCTAAAATATCAGACATAGTTTTTATATCTATTAATATCTTCCTAATTTATCTTTATTGATGCTTCTTCAACAATAATCAAAGAGTGAAAATTAAGGAAGATAACTAAAGTGTTTTAAATATTCTACGAGGCCCGTTCTTGGGGTATTGGGAGAATTGAAAACTAGAAGGGCAATCAATTCGCACCAAGCATTTCGCACCTAGCAAACATATCCGACACCCACAAAGCGTCATAACTTGATACAATGAGCATACCGTAGCTATCAACTACTTCACATAAACATAACATACACATAGCACATATACGCATACAATAAATATCGAGTTAGTGTTACGACGCGAACGTACCTTCGTTGACGAAAAATCCGACACGTTTGACGTAAATGCGGTATTTCGACGTAAAACAGCAAGTGCGGATGACAATGCGGTTCGTGATTACGAGATATCCTATAAGGATAATATCACATTTATCAACTTTTAGCATTATAACAGGCATTTTAGGTACAAATTACCATTTTGCCCCTGACCCCCTAATCGACGGAATTTCTCCAGAGCTCCGCTACTTTGACCCTATCTCTCCAGAATTTTGACATATCTCTTTTCCCAGCATATTTTCGAAATAAATACCATATCTACCCCTACATATGATATCTAGACTATCTGGGAAATTTAAAGATAAATCTAACGCTCCTCTGAATAAAACAGAAGCTTAACACTAGGACCAGAAAAACTTACCCGGGGTCGGCTAGAATTTCTCGGGCACTTCCTCTCTCTACTTTCTCTCTCTAGGCACGGTTTTGGAGTGAAGAAATGGGAAGGGGAATGCCTTATTTATAGGCCAAAGGAGGTTACTATTCATCACTTTATCATCTTGGTTTTCGCCGCCGGATCGCACTTCGCCACGTGGCTCCATCTTGGCCCTCCATGTGTCTCTGTGACATCATCCTTCTAGAAGAAGATGATGTCACCCATGTTCTAGAAGAGCGTCGATAAAGTTTCCGGTTCGGTGTCAGCAACGTAATCTCGGCGAAACTCAAAAATCCGATAGCAACGTCTTTGAAGTTCAATTCTTTCCCTTTTAAACTACTTGGTCTAACTAAATTTTTGAACCCACTTAGGGTATTCCGTAGTCTATCTTTGAAGATTTTAGGACAGACACCTTGATTCTGAAATAAATTAGAAAGTTCCAAATTTTCCGGACAATAATTTGGTTAAGTAATATGTTCGACCTAAGAAACCTTATCCCTGGTTTGTCACGACTAATTTGTTTTCTATGGATTCCCATTTCTACTATCTCGACCTATTTACGATTTATCCTGTATCTTAATGACTCATTTGGTTTCAAAAATTACTTCGGAGTTAGTCGCTCCGGGGTAGAATTTCTTTGGTTTATAAAAAGTCCAGGATGCGTAGGCTAAATCCTATATTTTGGTGTAGGATTTAATTTATATCCATTCTCAAATGTCTGTTGGCTCTTTACCAAATATATTATTATTTTATTCAAAATATCTAGATATTTTTTTTCTAAGCATAAAATATTTTATTAATATTTTATTATTTTTATTTTTATTTATTTTTTAATTTGAATTTCAGCCCCTTAAAAATAATTATTTAAATTATTTTTAATTCATTTACTCTATACCTTAATTATCCCATTAATTACCAGATTAGCCACTTACTAATTTTTGATAATTTTATTAATTAGGATAAATCATTATCTCACAACTATTTTTCTTACATTGATATTTTATATCCCATGTAAAATATTAAAAATCATGGGGTCACTTATGATCCCCAAAATAATATTTAATTTTGCCTAATTATTTTTCAAGGGAAATTATCCCAAAAATTCCTAAATTTAGAGACAACATACTTTCTAATTTTTAATAAATATTTTACTGTCTCTTAGGATTTATCATAATATTTTTAGGCCATTTAATGCCCAAAAATACATTTTAGCTCTTTATTCACCCTAATTTCAATAGAAATTACCTTAGAAAATAAGATAATTTTAACTTATTATTTGAGACCACATATTCACCTATTTCCAATAGGTATTATTTACTAAATTTATGATATTTATCATAAGTCGATTTTATGGTATTACATTGCTTGGCGTCTTGGAAGGTGCTCGGCGATGTTAGGCGAGTTAATGGGGAGTTTTGAGGGGATTAGAGATGGCATGGAAAGTAGGTTGGAGGCATGTAGTTGTTGAAAGTGACTGTCGATCGTCGTTGCATTACTATCCAAACAAAGTAATGCGGCTCGTGAGTCCATTTGGTGGCTCGGATACGAGCGATCACCGTAGTGTGTGGGTGGTACGATATAGCCATGTTCTAAGGGAGGGCAATCGGTGTGCAGATTGGTTGGCTAATTTTGCTTTGAGGCATGTCGAGTCTCGGACGAATCCCATTTCTCGATCCTCCTCTTTTGGTCTTCATTGCTTCCTTGTTCTTGCGATCTGGCGGGAGTACGTCATGAGAGGAGAGGCCTGAGAATTTAATTGCTTTTAGTTTTTATTTTTTGGTTTCGTTTGTTTCAGTTTCGTTTGTGTATCAAAAAAAAAACTAAGGTGTTTTAGAAAATATATGTAATACTTGCTAACTATCTCAACTAACTTTTTTACTATAATCAAATAGATAAATATATCTTATATTAAATATCGAAATGTAATCGCCAAAGAGAGTTGGCATAGATGGTAAGGGATTTGTTTAAGTCCCAAAGGGATGTGTGTTCGATCCCCGCTGTTCTTTGTCGTTGGGACTCCTTTGGTAGGCGATCTCGTAAGTCCTCATTAAGTGCTCAAAAGAGCGGGCGTCTTGCGACCGCAGTGGGGATCGATCGAACCCCTCCAAAACTTTCTTTAATCAAAAAATAAAATAAAATATCAAAGTAACTTTTTCCCTTCTCAATATAGCTTTTGTACCTTGGGTGTGTCACAAAGCACCCACAGCTAACTATTGGCTCCCTAATCATTTCGATGAAGTGAACTTTCACTACACATCATTAAAGTTTTAAATATGGAAAACCTATGATTAATTGAACTTAACCATTCAGCTCCTTATTCAGCATATTAGTTCTTTTCTATATAAAATTTTGAATAGGATTAAAGTGAAAATTTGTCCTAGAAGTTTTTGTGGATGAGCAATGTTACACTTTTTTTTTTCAATATTACTCCGAAGTGTTAAAATGGAGCAATGTTGCCATTTTTCGTTAAAAAGTTAACGGTCAACGTTAGCTTTTTAATGGTATAAGGCAACATTATTACTTTTTGAAACTTCTGAAATGACATTGAACTTAAAAAAAACTTACAGTGCAACATTGTTCATTTACAAAAACTTTTGAAGCTAATTTGCACCTTAACCCTTTTGCATATAACTATTAATTACTACCTCCGGTTCTAATTATAGGAACACTTTTGTAGTACAATTTGCACAACAAAAGTATTCCTATAATTAGGACCGGAGGGAGGGAGTACTGTCCTACTTTAATTCATTAGAATCAAGTATTATTTGGCTTAATTAAAAATAGTCTCACCAAAATGCCTCTCACTTTTTTTAGAAAAGGGCAAGAAGATGATGGCCAAAGCTCCACTGAGATATTTTCTTGAACCATGGGTTCTTTTTCTTTTTTTCAAAATATTACATATTTAGATATAGAGAATAACAACTTAAGAATCGTGATTAAAAAATTGTGTATGCATATTAACAACTTGAGCTCCCCAAATATCAACAGCCTTATAAGTCATATTTTGAAACCATCTTCACTAGGCGACATTAACTACTTAGGTATATGACAATTTAAGAATCACAATTAGCAATTTTGGTATGCATATTAACAACTTGAATTCCCCAAAATGTCAACAATCTTATAGGTCATATTTTGAAGCCACCCTTGTCAGTTGACATTGGCTACTTATATATAGAGAATGACAACTTAAGAATTATAATTAACAACTTCGGTATACACGTTGAAAACGTGAGCTCTTCAAATGTGAGCAATAACCTTGTAAGTCATATTTTGAAGCTGTTATGGACCTATGTAATGGGCCCGATAGAATCTAGGCCCAGTAAGGGCACTTTATGACAAAATCATCCTCAATTAGGTAAAATATCAATCATCTCACGATCATACCTATAATCCTGGATAATGCAGGTAGTAGAGCGGAAGTTATGCAGGTCGTGAAAGGACGCGATTGGGGGAGGAGGCGAAAGCAAAGATGGGAGACTGAAACCCTAGGCGATAACTATAAATAGGAGGACATTCACCATGTGAGGATCGATCCATTCTCTATTCCATTACTTTATATTCGGTCCTCAATAGTTTGTGGCCGTGCACACACCCAGCCTACGGCGAAACATCTTACTTGTGTAGCACAGTGATCTGAGATCGCTCTGTGATATCTTCTTCATAGTTATCACTGAGCGATCACCTTCTCATTGGAATTTAACTCTAGACATCCTTGAGGAGCCTATTGATCCAATATCAACCAATCACTAGCCTTGGAGGCTAGACATACATGTTCTGTACCAGAATAGAAGTCATCTTGTTAGGCGACATTCACTACTTAAATATAAAGAAGGGTAAATGAGCGCTCGGTAGACCACGTAAGTTCCAAGGAGCGCCAAAAGCACCACGAAGTTTTTTGGGAGCAAAAGTAGACATGAAGTTACGTTTTGGAGCGCCGATTAGCCGCCACCACCGGCCGTTAGTTGGCCATCAATCAACTTGGATGGATTCTTTGACGTGGCACGACAAGATGATTTGACGACGTGGTATAAAAAATTTAAAAACTAGAAAAAAATCAAAAAATTAGGAAAAAATTGAAATAATTAGGAAAAAAAAATTAAAAAAATTCGAAAAAAAATTAGAAAAAAAAAATCAAATAATTAGAAAAAAAAAAATTAAAAAATTAGGAAAAAATTCCAAATAAATACTATTTGAATTTGTACAACCCCTGTAAGTCATTGTCAAATTTGTAAATACTATTTGAGGGATATGCAAATTCGGGTCAAATTACCCTTTTACCCTTTAGTGTTAAATATATATAAAAAATAAAATACCCTTTTTTTATTTTTTCTAAAGGGTAAAAGTATTTTTTTTTTCAAAAAAAAAATTATTTCACGTCGGGGGTTGTACAAATTCCTAATTTTTTGATTTTTTTTTCTAATTATTTAAATTTTTTTCTAATTATTTGAACTTTTTCGATTCCTAATTATTTGATTTTTTTCTAGTTTTTTTAAATTTTTTTATTTCACGTCGGCGTCCAAATCATCTTGTCGATGCCACATCATCGCCACGTGCAATCCATCCAAGTTGACGGTCAACTAACGGTCAACAAATCTTTGGGTGCCAGCGCTCCAAAACGTAACTTCATGTCTACTTTTGCTCAAAAAAAAACTTCAAGAAACTTCAGTGTGGCGCTCCTTTACCCTATAAAGAATAACAACTTAAGAATTACAATTAATAACTTAGATATGCATATTGACAACTTGAGCTCTCCAAAACAACCATGTAGGTTATATTTTGAAGTCACCCCTATCAGACGACGTTGACTACTTAGGTATACAAAATGATGACTTAAGAGTCGCAATCAACTACTTGGATTTGCATATTGATAACTTGAGCTTCCCAAATATGATGGGAAAAAAAATCCTTGGCAAAAAAATATCTCACCATAGCTCTGGCGGCTGGTCGGCGAGAGTTCTTGCCCTTTTTCTAAATAGAAAATGTGAGGAGTATTTTGATAAAAACATCAAAACCTCATATTCCTACTTGATTACCTATCTATCCTTTTGCTAATTTATATGACATTTTGGGAATTTTGTAATTTAAATAGTATATTTTTTTGTTATTCCCCCCAACACACACATTCACGATTTTCTAATCTTGTGAATAAGAGAGAGCCTGTCGTGATTTTTCTTGCCAGGTATGGATGAAAATATGTTAAACCCCTAACACGGGTGTAGTCTAGCCAATATAAACCCTAGCCTTTTTAGTAAATAAGTTAGACTCGGGCTCATGCCTACCAAGTCTATTTAGATAAACATGCCCGCATTTTTTATAAGGTCTAACCTACAAGCTTACAGGTCTTGCCTATTTAAGTTTTTTTAATTTATACTATTATATAAGTACATATAATATGGGAAAAGTATTTCTCCAATCACTGGAGATAAGTTTATCTCCAGTGACCCCTAAAACTACGTCGTTTTGAATTAATAAAGCGTGTGTTTGTAATTTTAAGTGAATTAATGAAGGGTGTTTCGGTAAATTTATATGATGAAAAAGTAAACAAAATTATTGAAACACCCTTCATTAATCTAAAACGACGTAGTTTTTGGGATCACTTGAGATAACTTATCTCCAGTGACTGGAGAAATCCTTTACCCATATAATATCGTATAAATAATTTTATAATTATTTATAAATTTTCCAACTTAACATTAATTTTAAGTTTTATATCTTGTTGTCATTACACCCAACCCTTGCTTTCGTATAAATCATTCACCCTTATTTCTCTTCTCTTCGATCACTCGAGATGGCTATACTAACTCACTCTCTCCTCTCCGATTTGCGTCGTCCACTAAAGCATAATAATTGTTATGAGTTTATTTTAGTGCCAAATGAAATATTATAATCTTAGTAAGAAGAGTTTGTTCCAATTTATGTGGGAAGAGTAAAAAAAGTAAAATCTAATTTTATATGCTACTTGTTATGCTTTGTCGATTTTAGAAAATATATCACATTAGTTAATAGACGATTGATTTTTCTTATTCCCTTTTGTTCAAATAATTATTGTCACTAGACATTCTTTTCTTTTCCTTACTAAGTCTTAATATTACGACAAGAATGGATATTAGCTACTTAAAATTTAATGTAGGATTGTAAATAAATGTGAAGGTTATATATGAATTTGGAGGCAAAAATTTTAAAGATTATTTAAAGTCCTACATTTTAAGTAGGCTTTTAAACAGGCTTTAGACATTGTTAAGTCTTTTAAAGATCTAGGCTTAAGTATAAAAAAAGCCTCCATACAGCCTTATGATCAGACTCAAACTTTGAATTGTAAGATCGAGCATATATTTAGATAAAGCATAGCCTAACTAAGCTTAATTACACCCTTCCCACTGCTATTATTCAAAACTGGAAAGACTACAATATGATTGACACAAATTATTGAAGATAAAAGAATTCAAACGTGTAAAAATAATGATAAAATTTCCAAATTTTTTAAGCCAGCCAAATCATTCTCATCAATAAACTTTTTTAAAACAAAAAGAAGTTTAAATAAATTGAGTTTTTGGAGTTTATTAGGATCAACTGATGAGTTAAAAATATAAATAAACTTATTAATTGCCCTCTAATGATCAAAGTCTTCGTCAGTAATATGATTTGATCCTACAATTCTGGAGGAAAATATTTCCCATTTTTATTACATTATTTTCTAAAACACTCTAATTATTTTCTTTAATTTCTTCCTTCCCTCCTCTCCTTAATTATTGTTGAGGGCATCAATAAGAATGAATTAGAAAACGATTGATCAATATTGTAAACAAGCCTTATATTTTAAGAGTAAATTATACAAAATCTCCATGAACTTCATGTCAGTTGCAAATAACCTCTCTGACATTTTAAAATTTAAATTTAACCTCCTTAATCTTTCATATTTTATTATAAACCTCCTGCCATTAACTTGTCATTATCTTTTTAAGGAAAATTGTCATGCCTGCCTAATCAAAGACACTTGGCTTCCTATATTGCATCCTTTGAAGTTACTAATTTTAAAAACCCACCTGAACTTTGTCCAATTTCGGATCAACCCCCTTAATGTTTTAATTTTTAATATTAAACCCATCATCATGATAAATTTAGTAAGATTTTTATTACTCCTCCAGTCCTTAATATAAGACATAGTTGACTTCTTTTAGAAATATTAAGGAAGTTAAATGAGTTAGTTAATCATAGCGTATATCATGTATTATTTGATTATATATCAGTTCATAAGTCAAATAAAGAAATTTGGTATAAAAAAAGATAATAAATATCAATACTTGAGAGTAATTTATTTAGCTTTCTTAATCTTTCCAAAAAAATCAACTATATGTCTTATATTAAAGATCGAAAGAGTATCATTTATTAATTAAATATATTTTTATTTGGCGAAAAATAAAATTGATCATGAAATTATGCAATTACTCGATTATATCATAAACATTATTTTTCAAATCATACAAAGGAAAAATTTCACTTAAAGTGTTAATAGATTTATATATTATGTTTTAAAAATTGTTACGTATTTATTAAAGTAATAATTAAAAAGTCCATAGTGATGTAACAATGATATTCGTTAAATAATTGTAATAAATAGCCACATTGGTACTTCTGAAGAGAAATATGCTATTTCAATTGTAACATATATAGCAAAAAACTTCTTTAAACAAGTGCAATATATAAAAATAGCCTTTTCTTTTTATTTTCTTTTTTATATTTCTTTAACTGATTTTGAGGAGATTAAGGAGAGAAGTTAAATTAGTTAATTTTACTCATTTTCCTAAAATGCCCTTATATAAATTTAAAATGACATAAGTAAAAGTGAATTAACAACCCCTACCACATACTTTTCCGACCTAAAATTTTTCTTTCTACATGCTTTCTAATTGAAATAATGGGGTTTTGCTATATATACATATATGTGCGTATATATAATGTTATATCATTTTTCTATATTTTTTGTACCAAAAGGCGATTTTAATTTATAAATAATAATAAAAAATTTACTGAATTGAGTAAGATGATAAAACTAATTGAAGGTGTTTAATATTACAAATTAAAACACTAAAGAGATTAAGGAGGTTAAACTTAAATTTTGAAATATTAAGAGATTTATCTGTAAATGGCCACAAGGCCTGTGAACCTTGGCAAATCCAATATATTTTCTATTGGAAGTTGTATTATAGGCCAATCGTGTGATGTAAACATTATATTTAACTTTAGTGAATGGAGCTTCTTTATTAAGGGTTTATTTATTATAGGGTTAAGGTGCAAATCCACTCCGAAAGCATTCACAAAAGAACAATATTATCCTACAAGTTTGTTTGGGTTTAATGTCACCCTAGAAGTACAAAAAAGTAGCAATGTTGTCCCTGGCCCTTAACAAAGTTAACTTTGACGGTTAAAAGATACATTTAACTACTACATGGCAGTTGAAATGCCACCTCATCACCATGCTTCCGAGGTGGCATTGCTACATTTTTATACTTCTTGAGCGACATTGAGACAAAAAAAAAAACATCCAAAACAATATTGCTCTTTCACGAATACTTCCCGAACAGATTTTCACATTAATCTTTTATTATATTGTTTTGTACATTTTTTTTTCATAGTAATAAGGATTCAAGAATAATTAAAGAATTATTCTAAACGTTGTCGGTCAATTATTATTGTGGGAATAATAATGACTTAAGACTAATTTGATTTTGGTTGATGATCATAGATGGAATTATAAATCAAATGGATAGCACTTGTTAGAGATCAAGGTGTTGAACCAATCTATTATGAGATAGCTACATTAATTGGGTTATAAGCGCACCTCATTATTATTAATTAGCTTCCTTAATTTCTCTAAAAAAATTAACTTATTCTTATAATTTAGATCGGAGGGAGTAGTTTATTAGTCAAATTAATTAGTTTGGAGAAAAAAATACTCACGATATAATATAATTAATTTCCTTAATCTCTTCAAAAAAAAATTAATTTAGTCTTATAATTAGGACCGAAGAAAGCACTTGACATTGTTATAAAATAGGTTATATTGGATCACCTAGGTTTATATAATTTGGGTGGTCATAATGTCTTAATAGAAGCAACTTATAAATTGCTCATCAACAGGTACCTCGACTCCATTAACAACCTTACATGAGCATACAAGGTTGCACACAAAAATAACGCAAACTAAAGTGTCATTATTCAATAAATATAAAATGTCTTCATTTAATTTAGAAAGCTTCTTATTTTTAAAATAAAAAATTTCTAGAAGATCTATTCTAATTTGGATTAGAATTTGGATTAGAATTATTATTGATAATTTCATATGATATATACGATAAGGAAGCACTACTCCCGAAAATGCCCACCTCAAGTCAAAAAAAAAGTCTGCTTTTTCACGAGGCCTGCAGCAGCAGCGGCCCTTATTTAATAAAGTCTATCAAATATCTATAATATAATATATTTTCTTAAAAACAGTCACATTATTTATAAATTATTAATTATATGATTGAGCTCAACACTATAAGTCTATAAGAACCCCACGTTATTTAGGTAGGACCTACCTTTCCTCAAATTCCCTTAAGAGATCTGCTCCCTCCTTTTCTTTCAAACCCCGTCATTTTGGTGTCAAAATAGCACTATTCCATTTTTTTAAAAAATAATAATAATATTTATTATTTTGAAGTTTTTTTTAAAAATATCAATATCCTGAATTATGTTTTTTAATATCATAAAGTATTTTTTTAATATCGTTCACTCGAAATATTTTTTCAAGATCTTAAAAATATTTCAGGAAACTGACAAATACTCAAAAACATTTTAGGAAACTGACTAAAGAAATATTTCAGGAAACTGACGGATACTAAAAAAATATTTATGACTGACTAGTACTACAAAGATACTTTAGGATACTGAATGGTACTAAAAAGATACTGCATACTCCCTCCGGTCCTAATTATAAGAGCTAGTTGACTTTTTTGGAGAGATTAAGAAAGTTAATTAAATTAGTTTAAAGTATTTTTTTTTTCTTCAAACTAAATATTTTGACCAATAAACTAATATATAATCTAAAAAAACACAACATATGAAATGATTAAGAACTTATTTAACTTTCTTTAATCTCTCCCAAAAAAAATCAATAAATTTCTTATAATTAAGACTGGAGGTAGTAACTTTTAAAAATTATTTTAAAATATTAAATAATACTAAAAAGATATTAAACAGTGTTATTTTGACACCAAAATAGCGACGTTTAGAGGAAAATGAGGGCAGCGGACCCGATTTATATATTGGAAGATTGGAAGGAAAGAGTAAGAGGCGATTTTAGTAAATTTAATTTCAAAAAGTGGATAATTGTAGTTAAAGGTGTATTTTTGTATTATTATTTTTACAAGTTATATTGATTTTGATTTAAATTATCAAATTCTTATAAATTTTATATATTAGGGTGATGTTGGATAAATGGACTTTGTTTTGGGTGAACAAAAGAAAATATTATTAATTATGGGCATATTAAAAATTTTGTGGTGAAAAAATCAGAAAGAAAAGAAGAGAGAGGGGTATGGAGTGTGTCAGTGTCTGTCACTGACACTCCACACCAACACTTTACCCTTCCCACTAAGTTTTTTGGGACCCCTCCTTCTCTTTGATTTGACACTCTTTTGGATCTTCCCCACTCCCACTCTTTTTATTTATTTTTTATTTCTCAAAACTCTAACATAAGCCGGTCTCTTTCTTTACATATACACAATAGTAAAAAAAAACAAACAAACATTTTTAAAATTTTATTGTTTAGAAAATAGAAATTTGGTAAATATTAATTAGGGAGAAGAACACAAAAATACCCAAAAATGAGGAAATTATATTTTAGGAATTTGGAATGACATAATTGTTGTGAAGTCTATAGGGGGGACTAGTATGTGATAAAATTTTATAGTCAAATTTTTAAATGCCATTAATGTGAAATTTGAAGAGTGACAAATGAGATGATGATAACAATTTAACAATTACCAATTTTAACTTATCAAATATCAAACAAAAACACTTGAAGCAATGATAACTAATTTCACTTCAAGCAATTAGGGTACGTAAAGAAATTGATTTCATAACAGTCTTTAAGTACTTTATAAAAAATTAAGCTGTTTCGAAAAATTATTTGATGATTCTCACATTTTGATGGTCTTTATATATCTTTTTTCTAATAATTACAATTACATCTATTAAATAAAAGTATCAAAGGTCCAAATTCCAACCCGGGGGGGGGGATATGCTACATATTGGGCTTCATCAACTGGCCTATTTTGTGAAACCCATTACGGCCAGGCCCATTTGTTAGCTCTATGTACATGTTTATCGATTTTATGTATTTAAATATTCGATTCCAAATAAAATTGTACAAAATTCTAATTATATGTAAATTTTATAATTTTTGTCCTTTTTACTCTAAGCTTAAGCAAAAAAAAAAAAAAAAATCCTTTCCAACTTGACTCATGTTAATATTAAAAAATTACAATTTATTATATTTAATGTTTCAACTAATTTCTTAATTTATATAAAATAATTAATGAGTTAGTATAAAAGTTTTATGCTATTCATAAGATGTTGATGGTAGAAATACATTTTTTACCTTAAACGTACTCTTGTTGCAAAAAGATGTCAATTTTTAAAGCTTCGTTAAATTGACTTAGCTATTGAATTAACTCAAAATCAAACGTCTTCAAACATTCCATCTATTAGCAAATCTAAAAATGTGATCCAATGCCACAAACAAAACAAAGCTCAACATAGTTGAAGGACTAAATAAATCTCATAATTACATATCCGAGGATAAAAGATCCTATACCTTTTTTTAACAAAAAAAAAAAGAAAGAAAGGGCCACCCTAATGTGTAATACTCCTACTAGGTGTGTTCTAAGAAGAGAGAGATACGTGCAACTTTAATCGGAAAGGCTATTTCTACAATTTCAAACCATAACGCCTAAATTACATGACAATAATCTTACCGTTAGTTCGAAGCTCACCCCTTCACACTATAAGAGTCCATATAATCTTAGGGAAAGATAATTCAACATCTGGGGATAACTTCATTGCCTTATTTCTTTTCACCAAAATTTAATTCTAAGTAAATCTCGTAAGTACATATCCGAGGATAAGAGTTCCTATAACTTTAAAACAAAAAAGGCCACCCCAATGTATAATACTCTACCAGGTGTGATCTAAAGAAAAGATAGATACACAACCTTAATCCCCACAAGTAGATAGGTTGTTTCAAGAATTTGAAACCGTGACCTCTAGATCAAATGACAATAACCTTACCGTTGCTTCGAGGCTCAACGCCTCATACTCTGTAAGAGTCCTAATCTTAAGGGAAATGATTCAACATCTGGGGATAACTTCATTGCCTTATTTCTTTTCCTATTCTAGAGCATAATAGCACATGAATGCTATTTGAAAGGCTCCCTCTTGAATTTTGATTTTTTAGCCAAAAAGAGTGCAGCTTTCATTTCTTTAAATTCTCTTCAAGTCTCTCAATTGCTGCACTAATACCGCTCTTTACTTCTTCCCTTCGATCTAATTCTGGATGTGAAGAAACTGGGTTCCCTTCATTAGCTTTTTCTACAAGCTTCAAATGTAACCAACCTGCCAGGCAATTAATGAAACACAACTTTCAGCAAGGAGACAGATTCCAAATTACGTCTCCAAAATGTACTTTATTGTAATGCATTGTAAATAAATCATCCAAACAACACTAGAATAACTACAAAAACGTTTCATCAAACGAATGATCAGCGAATAGCAATAATGTTTACAAGTTTCCAAAATGAGTTTTAGCATTTCACTAATACGTCACTTGAAAGGGAAGAAAGTGGAGAGGAATTTTTTTCCCCTCCCTTTTTTTGGGTGGTGGGATGAAAATTGGAGAACTTACTTTTCATGAAAATGAGAATGGAAACACATATGTTAAGAATATTCCACAGCTGTCCTCCTTTAAATACTAACTCAGCAAAAAGAATTAATATGTTGAAAAAAAATTCATTTTCTTTCCTTATGATATAGAGACGGATGAAGAGGCACTATGGTTTTTCAGAAGTTTTAGCTTCTCTCTTTCTACCAAGTTCTGTTCCATTATTGGCGGGGTGGGGGGAAGAACAATCTGCAGATTCAGTTTCTGCAATATCGAAACTAAAGGGGGAAAAAATCTCCGATTTCCATGAAAACAAAAGGATTAGTGTGTAAACATTGTACCAAGGGGAAAACAAAATGCTGCTCCCAGAACAGATCCTAGTGCCACATTCCTTGCTCGCCAAACAAGTGATCCTGGCACTGAAGTAAGAAATGAACTCTATCATATTGAACCCCTCAATTTCAAATATTTACACAAGAAAATAAAATGAACTTTTTTTACTATATTTATCATATCAGTACAGAATCTTCTAGGATTCCAAAATAAGATTAAGAACTAGATGTATATTCCTTACTGATCAAACCAAATGTCGCCGCAGTCGCTGATCCAGCTCCAACAACATTGAAAACATCATGCACACCTCGCTTTTCTGCTAGTAGATTCTGTATACCATAAAATGCAGCAGTGAACATACCAAGGCGTACTCCACCAATTATTGATCCCTTAGTAACTCGAATGAATCGCTTCTCCATTGCATCTCTCATCAACCGATATTGCTCACGTTTATCTGGGGTGCTCCCAAGCTTCAACATCACTTCTGCATCCTTGCTCTAACAAAACATAGAAAATTATTAATGGATGTCAAAATTAATTGAGAGGACATGGGGAAAAAAGCAATAGTTAAGGACATATGAACCACCATGGAAAGGATGTCTAAATTAGCTTCTCTCTTCCATTGGTAAAAAACCATTATACTTGTAGTTCACAGTTCTCACATATGAGAGCAAGCTGCAAGATTTTTTTCACAAACAATAACTTGGTATTCTAGTGAAACAGGTGAGATGGATTCTTATTGAATTCAGATGTAAACTTCTTGTAACAGCCAAAACATATATACATGTGGTATTCTAGTGAAACAGGTGAGATGGATTCTTATTGAATTCAGATGTAAACTTCTTGTAACAGCCAAAACATATATACATGTCCATTAATGAGATTAACTGCATTTTCCTTTAGCCAGCATACGTTCCTATTATCTGTGTGTGATTTTATGGGCATAGAAAATGTCATCACCATACTGAAAGAAACGCGGTCAACCAAAAAAAAAATCCACCCAGGTCGCACTCTTCTAACACCATTCAACCTCAGTACAGAGAACCCATTTGAGTATATCTATATTTAACAGTATCTTACTCATAATCTAATACTATGCCATTTAACACTTTTTTTATTTTGGCGAACATTTTATTTAATACTTTGCTTACTGGTACATTTTTCCTCACCCTAAACTCATGCATTCACAAGCGACATTGATTCTCTGGAACTGCAAATAAGAAAACTAATAGCAGGACCAATGGTGTCCAACTAAACTCGTCATAGTTGCCTTAGTATTATGCAAATGAAACCCAACTTCATGAAGAATGCAATTTTATTCCTTCAATTTCAATAACCTTTCTTTATTGAAATATTAATATTCTTGGATGGCCAAAGGAAATGAACATAATGCTTGAAGCATCTTTTTATTTGTAAACTTACAACAGAAGAAGATGCCTCCTTGCTGCCTCCATACAACATGCCTGCAAATATTCCAACAACAGTCGCTGTGCCCCAGTTAACAGTTCCAGCTAATTTTGGAGTATACTAATAAAGGAAAGCAAGGGGTTAGCTACAAACGAAAATTGAGTTCAGCACCATAAAATTTACAAACCATTTTAAAAGAACATAGTTTAAAAGCTTAGAATAAATGGAGAAAGATGTGTACTATCCTACTACGAAAGATTAGTTGAACATTTTTTAAAATTATCCAGGACTCATGAGCAGTAAAAATTTTACTATTTATTTATCTTTTGCAACAAACCATTTATCATTGGCAGTTGCTGCAGGGTAGGGTAGGCTGAATACTGATAGAAGGGGATATTAAAGCAAGGCAAAGCTTAATGTGTCTGGCAATCATGCTTACCAACACTCCTGAAACTCTAGTTTTTAAACCTCCTTAACAAGGTGTCGGTGAAATTTTGACAAACCAATCATAAGAAAAGCTCTGCTGATTACTGCTTATCACTCTCAGTTTGTGATTTAATTTATGAGACCAGTTGGTCAAGCTTTAAGCAATTGAGATGCTTAAGCTCTAAATTTGATGGATATTTGTTGTTTGCTTTAGGAGGGACAAAATCTGGAACCAAAATTGAACCTAGTTTAACAATTCGGTGGGCCTTGTTAACTTAAAGTTCTCCAAGTCAATAAGAAAATTAACAAGGGTAATTATCCAACCCCAACTAGTGTACCATCAAGTATGTCAATGGAGTCATCAACACGCCTCTCTATTTGAATACTAAGCAAACTCTCTCCAAACAACCAACAATATATCATCATAAATTCAGTACCACAGAGAGCTAGGTATAATCATCAACATAGAATAAAAATCATCAATGCAAGGAAGATGGGGTCAAAGTTGTTACATATGGAACAGAGGATTCTGAGTTCTCTGTGGTTTCCATTGATGAAGGGATGTAAAAATCAACGAGCCTTCGATGAAATGCAAACAAACTTCGATAACCCCTTGGGTTGCCGAGAAATTAGGAAAGACAACAAGAATCCGAGAACTCTTCGAACTTTGAAACGGATCAGTGAAATCAATATGCAAGTATCAGAATCAAACTAATTCAATGAAGAAGGCAGGCTTGTACTCGCACTGTTGCACCGCCACGGAACATGAGCTGGGATCCAAACACGGCGACCTGTGTTGTGAAATGCTCCAAATGACCTACGATATTGAATTCCAGCTCACTACACAGTCAAAAAAATTTAAAAAACAACGGTCAATAATCATTAGGAATTCAAAATTCCATAAACCCTAAATAGAATGTAGAAGAAGCTAGATCAGTGGGTAGGAAATCAAATTAATTTTTACACTTGCTAAAGCTTCTCTGCCAGCTATGGAGTAAGGGTGGAAACAGGCCAGGCCAGGCTGTATGCATGCCTAACCTGCCCTGTGGCCCGTTAAAGAGGCCTGTATTTTTAAAACTTTTTAAGTAGGCTAACAGGCCACAAGCCTCACCACAAAATAGGCCGAAAAAAGCATACTTTAAACAGGCTGGAAAGGCCGAATTACACAAATTAATATTGAAACCAAATACAACAAAATAACAATTTTCATTACAAGTTCACCAATTTAAACCGAATCAATGTAAAGCCACTAGACCTTTACATCAAATCTTCAATATAATTTCTTCTTCTGGTTCAATATAATTTAAGTTGTTGTCATAGTAGAGTAATGGTTTCTGAACACTTTCTCCAACAGATTTCATCCCAACAATATGTATAACAGCATCAAACCTAAAGAGAAAGGTAGAGATAAAAAACAGCTAGTGGTGATGGAGTGAAAGTATAAACAAACATTATGCTTCAAGCAGAACCAAAATAATCATTTTGAACAGAATCTTATGTCATAATCCCAAGTCCTTACTTTGTGGAACAAATTTTTTTCTCAAGAGCAGCTCTGTCCCGGAGGTCTACCTACAATTGGCAAAAATAATAAAGTAAGCAACAGTAGCCATATGTCAAAACTTGGCAAACTTAAGCCATTTGCAAAGCTGACGAAGTCAACAAATTGGGAGCTAGAGGAGAAAATCAAAAGTATCCCTATTTAAATTAATTTAATCACAATAAAAAACGCAATTATACAAAGCTTGGATCCAGAACAGGAAGGAACGGTTCTCGCTCCAAAGTCACAACATATCAAAAAACACTTCGAACTGATAAAGCCCGAAACTGTAGGGAAAATATAATTTTGCACCACCGACATATCTTAATCTGTAACGGAAAGAACAAAAGCACAAAAACTTTTGGCTTTTGGACCAACGGCAATTACAAGATGTGAGAAGCGCAACATCTCTCCAAAATCCAATGCATTAGTCTTTAACATCCCTAGCTCCAAGTACTTAAATTGACACTTCAGGGCAAAAATTGATACTCCCGTAACAACTTTACCAATTCTATCTCTGACACTCGAGCTCAGAAAATACGACTCCACAATCCCAGATAATGGAAAATTGGCTTTTATCAAAGATCAAAGCGAATAGAAACAAAAGGATTTAGATGAGCGCAGTCAATCATAAAGAAAAGCACTAAAAATCAGAACGAAAATCACATCTCAGTGAAAACTCATATGTAGTTGTGTTTTGTATCTTCTAACAGGTTGACTAAAATGCTCAGAAGGAAAAAGAATATGGTAAATACGAATCCCAGACTGAAAGATTCCCAGTTATATCAGAAACTCGCTTACAAACACTGACCAATACAAAACAGAGAACCGACTATGAAATGAGAACTGGAAAGCATTATTCCAAAAATCGAAAGTTACACAATCGGAAGGGAGCGGGGTTACACTGGAAAGCCGTCGACTTTGAGTGAAAGAAGGAACGAAACAGACAAATCTGGGACTCTGCGTTTGTACGAGTGAGTGTGTGACTGAGAGAGGGAGAGAGGGTAACCCTTTACCTGGTGTGGCGTCAGAGACAGAGGAGCGACGATGAGTAGAGTTGCCGGAAGACGGAAGTGCTGGCGTGATTGAGAGATTGGGACGAGTTGCCGTCGGCTAACGTGATTGGGATTTGAGAGCAGGCACTGGGCTGTGAGATTGGGACGAGTTGCCGACAGGCCGCCTGGCTTGTCCCTACTACGGAGCTTTCTAAAATCTTTTGCTAGGAAAGAAAAAGAAGGAAGAAAAATGGCTTCGGGATAAGTTTTAAGAATGGGCTTTGATGAGGACTAAGGGCCCATCTAGGGTATATTGGGCTAAAAATGAGCCCCATACTTTTGGATTAGGCCCAACACCATGTAGTACTGCTGAGAGTCAATGGGCTTACTGGAATCCCCTTGAGTGGTTATGTTTTTAGGCCGAAAATAAAGGACGACTAAAAGATAATATGTTCAAGAGTAAAATATTATATCTCATCCTGCATTGTTTTAATTACAAAGATCTCTCCTTTATTTTAAAAACATACACTTAAGTCTAAACCTTTAAATCTATTAAGAATATTCTAGAAAGATTCTAAAAATATACTTTTAATTAAAATGTATATAAAAATAAAATTTATTTATTAATTTACCTTTGACACTAAATCTCAAATTTTAATTGACATCTGGTAAATATCAAAAATTCTTTAAAATTCGAGTAAGTTTTTAAAATTTTTGTAGGAAAATATAAATTTATAAATTTAAATGACTAATACAATCTTTTAAACCTATATAGTTTATTATATTTGATGGGAGACAAATGTGTTTGATATATATTTTTAGTCATTTAAGAAGCTAAAAATAAATAAATATGGTGAAAAATAAAATTATAAATTATAAAATCTTATAATCAACATTTTTAACATATTAGAAAGTTAAAAAATCTATTAGAATTAAATTTTGGTGGTATAAATTTTTTTTTTTGGCCCATGTATATATATTTTAAATGATTCTAATGTTACAAAGGTGCATTTTGGTAGATCAAAAGTCCAAAAATCAAACTTAACGGTCAACTAATTATTTGAGTGAATGGAAATAAAATCTCAAAATACAAGGGAGGTTTGTGTAACATACATTTTAATTTTAAAGAGGTCTATATGGGTTTTGAAAATAGAGAGGAGATCTATATAATTAAAGCAAAACAGAGAACTGGTTAGAGTATTTTTCTCAATGTTTAATTTTTTTTAAGGGGCAAAGGGAAACAAAACACTTATATTTTGTATGGTTATTTTGGATTTGCTACCTTAACATTTAGCTTCCATGCACTTGTTGAATTATGAATTGTGTATTGACTAAGTTTAATGGCCAATTTGAATTTATCAATATTGCATGTCAAACCTTGACAAAAATCTATAGTATCAAGTGTGGGAATAGAAGTATCAAATTACTGAATGATTCATAAACTGAAACTAAATTTATCTTTTAATATTGGACTATCATCCCCTCTTTTAATTTTTTTAGCCAAGCAAACTAGAACTAAGGTTACAAATATAATTCAGGGCAAAGTATTCTTTTTAAAATATAAAATATATATATATATAATCTTATTGTGATAAAGCCTACTTTAGATATTCTGATCCATATTCTTAAATTTACAAAGTGTAAGCTAATTCACATCATACTAAATTATTTTTTTACATCAATTATAGATTGATCAAGTAAAAGAGAATTAATTTATCTTTAATTCAAATTGAGAGTTTCATATCTTATAACTAAAAGACCACGTTGAAAAAGCTACTCAAATCAATTATCTCCATACTTAAATTTAGCCCAATAAAAACATAATAAATTAATAGAATTGATGGGTTCCTTAAACATCTAGGAGTTCGATCACTGACGGTGTGTATATGGAGAGAGTCTCATTGCTAAGCACTAAAACCCCTTTGAAAAGTCTACAATACGAGAGAATTAGTCACTGCTACCAATGGTGAAATACCTAGCCTACAAAAAATATAACTGCAAAATAATTGTGATCAACTTTTTTAAAAACAAAAAATAAAGCGTGTCACTATTTTCTCAGCTATTGGGTTCAAGGTCAAATCTCATGTTATAAATAAATTAAAGAGCCCCCAAACATTACTCTAATTGGTAAGGAGTAGTTTGCTTATACAAGTGTTCTTTAAATCCGAAGGTATATATTGATCCTGGTGACCTGAGATTTAACTCACCTAAACTCTTAACTCTTACGCTATAAAAGAAAAGAATAGGAGGATGAGCTAATAAAGAAGTAATCAGTGTCATGTTCAAAATTAAAAGTGTAAAGCAACAGTCTTGGATTCAAAGAAAGGTTAATACTTGTTTCCATGATTGTGGAATGTGAAGCCACTTTTAAATTTTCATACTCCAATTAGGCAAACTGTGTGGAGTACGTAAAATTACCACTGTTCACCAACGCAGCAAAAAGGCTTCAACATCAATACTTAAAAAGCTGAATGAATCTCTGGTAAAAAATAAAAAAAGGCTGAATGAATCCCCATCATCTCAGTCTGTAATTAAGCAGTGTGTCATCAAAATAATCATGTTATACTATGTTTTTTTAAGGGTTAAGGTCGTTTTTTTTTCAAGTATCGCCGGCGACCAATTTTGCCGGAAGTTTTTTTGGAGCAATGTTGCGCCGGAAGTTTTTTTTTTGGAGCAATGTTATTTTTCGTCAACGGTCAACTAACCGTTGACCGTTAGGGTTGTTAACGGAGGGGCAACATTGCTCAAAAAAAAAACTTCGGGGCAAAATTGCTCCCGGAGTTAAAAAAATGTTAAAAAGCATTATTTATGATATCATATATTTTTAATTGTTATTTATATAATATCTAGGGGTGGAAGCACAATTTCTTGCAGCTTCACCCTTAATGCGTCGCTGTTCAACAACAAAGTGGCCTATTTTTTGCCGGTTTGAAGTAGACCTGTTTTGCAGTGAGACCTATGACCTATTAGCCGAATTATAAAATTTTAAAAAATATAGGCCGCCTTAACAGGGTATAGGCCGGGCTCGAGTGAAAAATGGCCTCTAACAGGCCTCTTTGTTGTCGAGCAGTAGCCTGGCGCATTAAGGATTAAATCTGAATTTGGCTTACTGTTTCCACCGAATTTTTAGATATTATATAAATAAGAATTAAAAATATATGATATCATAAATAACATTTTTTTTTGGTTAAATAGTAATTTTTGCCCGAAAATTTTTTGGGATCAATTTTTTCCCGGAAGTTTTTTTTGAGAAATTTTGCCTTTTCGTTAACGGTCAACTAACCGTTGATCAGATTAACGGAGGAGCAACATTGCTCTCAAAAAAAATTTACGGGGCAAATCGTCTTCCAAAAAAACTTTAGGGATAAAATTGATCTCCCAACGATATCTTAGGAGCGAAAATGAACAAAAAACCCTTTTTTTTTTTTACAGTTGAATCAAAATCACAAAGAAGAAAGACAGTTAAATAACTAATAAAAACCTAAAAAAGTATGCTATCATGTGAAAATGACAGAGAAGTAATTTGGGAAGAATTTGGGTTTTTATAGTGTTGGTACTTTTACAATAATGTCCCTAATAGTTTTTTTAAAAAAAATAGGAGAATCAGAATCACTCACTCCCCCATCCTCATCACTACCCACAAAAGCTCAGAAGGATTTCCATTTTTTCTCTGCACAAAAATATCCTACGTCACCGACAGCGGTGATCATGACCGCCACCGCCAAGACCCTTCCTTCCTCTGGCGAACTCCGGATTCTACTCAGAAGCGAGAGCGACTCTTCAGTCACAAAACTTAAAAGTTTCGAGCTGCTTTCGCCTTCTTATTCGAAATTCCTGTTTCATCACATTTTTTAAGGCACTGTTTGCCTCCTGTTTTCCCTCATAATTCTCCACACATTTTTTTTAATAATTTTGTGAATTCGGATCATCTCTGAGAATCTAATTGGCCAAGACAAAGGTTGAACAATTTAAGAGATCCCAAATTTACATGGTTTCAAACACTTTAAGGTCTCTCAATTTATTTTATGAAAAAAATATTAATTGTAATTTTTTATGAAGAGAACATGAATGGAAGACAAATAAATTTTAATATAAAATTGTAAATATGGAATGTTAATTAACCTAATTCAAGTGATAAAAAAAACAACCCTCAGATCCAATGTAATAAAATCCGGATCGGACCATAGATTCAAAGATAAAAAGCCAAACTGATCGCTAAACCAGTCTAAGATTAACCCAGTTTATTTATTTAAAAAATCATATTTTGTTTTCTTTATACTTTTATATTAATAACCTAAAATCTTCACTTTCTTACCAGTTTAACTTCAGCCTGACCCATTGACTCTTAACTCAATATCCGATCGGTTTAGTGACATGTCCGATTTTAATAACCTTGCTCAGATCACATTAAAAAAAGCCCTTTTGTTTTATTAATTGTTATTCCATGCCAGCCTCTACCACTATCAACAAACAGCATCGAAGTATCCTCGTTTAGATTATTCAGGAAACATTCTCTAGGCTCATGATCTGATGTTCTAAAATCCTCTTCAAAGAATTATTAAAAAAACAAAAAACAAAACTCAACAATCTGGGGAGCACTTGCGTAAGAGACAATTTTAAGGTCCACATTATTATAACAACAAAGTGTGGAGATCACAGTCCAAAACAATGATGGCTTTCCTGCAACTACTAAGATCATATAAAAAAAATATCTTAAACAACAACAACGAGAAAACGCTTTCATGGGATCAGGGTATTGTGCCTGTCTTTATCTTCAAAATATTAATACTTTAAAAACACCAAATGGGGAATTCTTCCTTTTTCTCTTTTTTGACTAGCCCCAGTACAAGATACCCTTTTTCTTCCCGCCACAACAGTGAAAAGCATCGTATAAAGACCATATGCCCTTAACTTCACATGCTTGTGTTCTCCACTTTCACTTTTTAATCCCATTTCACAATAAAATATATATAACACAGTCACAACAGCAACAAAAACCAAAAAACAACCCCATCATCATATTCATATGTATGTTCCACAAAATATTGAAGACGGCCCCATCTATTAGACCATGTAGCTCTATGCCTTGATGCCTTTAGTTTTTTTTTTTCCCTTTTTCTTTCTTTCTTTTACTCTAACCCTTTTTACAGTGATCAGGCCCCAGCAATGGAGGATCCTATATATTCCTCCAATTTTTGCCAAAAATTTCCCATTTTTTTCTCTCCTCTGAAGGAAAAAAAGAAAGTTCATATTCTGTTCTTATTGCTCCTCTCAGCAGCAATGGAGAGAAGCCTTGAGACTCCCTGAGTCCACACATCATACTCCCTCTGGTTTTTGCACTCGAACTCGACCACGCCACGCATCACTGTCTTCAGCCCAAAGTAGCGCCGGTTCTCGCCGCCTTCTAGCAAGTGGCGGCCGGGCCAAGCGGGCATATCCTTTATCACTCCCTGCACCACATCTGCATAATTCAAAAAACGAAAAAGAAACAAAGCATCAGGATCAGGATGTGAGTTCTCTTGAGAATTCAAAAAAGAGGAGGGGGTGGGGAATTAAAGAAGAACACTTTAATCTTTTGAAAACCATTGGTGACCAGAACTTTCACAAATCCCCAAATGGAACAAGACCCACCTCCAAATCTGTTACCAAATAATTATGAAGAGAAAGACAAAAAAGTAATCAAAGAGAAGACACAATACTACAAAAGAGGAACTCACTCTTTTTCTTTTTTGTGATGGTCCCAGCAACATGTCTACTCTTCATCTTCAACATAACCTAAAACCAAAAAAAAAAGGCTTCAAAAAAGAGTAAAAGAATGAAGATTTCTAAGAAACTAAAGTTGCATAGATCCAACCCTATAACATCATCATCATTCTCCTATCAGAGAGAGCCCACATTTCTTAGCTTTTTCCCATGATCAGGTTCACACTCATCATTAACCAGAGCTACTAATTGAAGATCCTCAAATAATTATCCACTGATTGGTCATTTCATCATCATTGTCCAGTATCCAACCCAAAAAAAATAAAAACAGAAGGACATTATCTTAAAAACAGATAGAATAAAAAGTCTCACACACCTGGTTCATCCTGTTCATGTAAACTGATACAATTTTCCAATGAAGATCGCCTGCAATTGTCAAGTCAAAACACAAAAACCAACCTTAATCACTCACCAATCAAGCATGTACATCCAAAAATTTGAACAGAAAACAACAGTGTTTCTTGTCCTATATAAATTATTCTTATCATAATCCTCTGGTTAATAGAAGATATAATTTTCATATTCGTCAATTTTTTCTAATTTATCCCTTATTGATGTTCCCTCAACAATAATCAAGGAATGGAGGAGATGATGGAATTAAGAAAGATAACTATAGTATTTTAGAAAATACATGATATAGTAACTAACTTAACCAACTTTCATAATCTAATCAAATTAGTTACATATTTAGAACTGAGGGAGCATCATGTATACCTTTGCGAGTTCGTTTAAGAAGTTCACAGCCTCTGGCTAGTAATTCTCTGCTGCAGATGCCTAAGAAATTCTCTTCCGGGGCTAATTCGCCGCTGAAGCTACTGTTTGAGTTGCCGGTGCTTCCGTTGCCGCCGCTTGCTCCTCCTCCCATGCCTTTCTCTACAGGAATTACTGCTGCAATATTCCAAACTTCTTTCAGGGCCCTTGCTTTCAATGTGGCTGCCCCACGTAAAGCTGTGAGAATTCAAAACCACAAGCCAAAAGATTGGCCTCATCAGATTCATGTCAATGTCACAAAGATCAAAATCATATTTTGGTCCACAACTTATAGGGCCCCTAGTCAACTTTTAATGCTTTGAAACTGTTTTTTTGTACCATTTTGATTCATGCAAGTATTTTAGAATATGTGATGCTCAGAAGAATGTATGGTTGGTGGCATTTTAACTTTACCCTTTAAATATCTCTTAAAAATTTTCAAGATATTAAAATTAGGTATTCAAATTTCAGTGATTTCATTACCTGTAGCCGCTGCTGCGGTTAATGTCATGATGTCTCCGGCGGAGCTCACATTCACGGCAGAGCCGACCACCGATGCGAGGTGCTCACGTTCAGCACCCATGGCCTCTGCTGCCTCAACGCACTGGGCGGCGACCAGTGTCGCCGCCGAGGCCACAGCCATGTCGGTCTTTGCCATCTGCTCGTCTTTACCTGCTCCGGATGAGGCAGCGGTGGCAGCGGCAATGGCCGCAACGGCGGCCGCAACCCCTGCGACAGAGACGGCGGCATGGAGCTGGGCATTGTGGGCCCTAGTTTCCTCTTTCTTCTTCTCCTTCCTATCCTTGAGCCACCTCCCGACCGTCTTCCCTCCACCACCTCCGGCGGCTGCAAACGTACCTCCGGCCATGGAGGTGGGCCGGAACTGGGTACTCAAGTTGTTGTTGTTGCTGGTGGGGCGGTTATACTGCATAAGAAGAAGAAAGGAAATTCGCCGGGTCCATTATTAACAAAAATAAAATCCGGAAACGCAACAACAACAAAACCATGTGCAAACATCTATAATTTGATTTTCTTGTTCCTTCTCACAGATGAAATAACCACTGAAAAAAACTTAGGCTCAAGAAAAATCCCAATACAAGCAACCACCTCGTGCTTATCGGGTCCATCAGCAGCCATTATTGCGAAATCACAATAGAGACGAATTTAAAAAACTCTGTTCTGCTAAATCAGGACTAGCACACGACAGCTTCCATCTTTCTAGACGAAGCAGGACAGAAACAGCAGCAAAAATTTAAAAATAAAAATCACTGATATAAATTAATAAATATTCTTAACTTTTATCGTAAGTTTTCGTTTTTCGTTCAACCGACTTATTACAGAGAGAGGTAATCTAAAATAAACTATCTAATAATCTAACATAAATAAATGAGTTAGTGAGTAAATGTGCCCTATGGGAAATGGTGGGAAAACGAGTAGGAAATTAATTATATAAAGACATTGAAGATGGTAACGAGAGGAAGAACAACCACCAGAACTAGTCTCAGGCTATTTCACTCTCTGGGTTGTATCATTAAAAGTGCGTTGGTTACAGTGAAAGCTGAGCTATATGCTCCGTTCTAAGTTGGCAGCAGTAAGAGACCAGAAATCGTGTTTCGTACCACAACCAAAAAGAAAAAAGGAAACAGCAGCAGCAAACATGGCTGTCGGATTAGGTGGATGTCAGGTTCCGGCACGGAGGCCACCGCCAAGCTATAAAAAGCAGTAATAATAATAATAATAATAATACTACATGTACTAGACACTAGTTAAAGCGTCATGATGGATCTCACAGCCATTAGGACTCTTTTTTTTTTTTTTAAGCCGTACTAGATTAAAGAGGGACACAAACCTTGACATCGTCGATTTCAGAGGGGGAAACAGGAGGACTGTCGGTTAAGGAGCCACAACTGTGAGTTCCGTTGAGAGGGCCACTACTGTGTGAGAGCCTGCCTGAAGTGCGTGGAGATACCTCCTGCTGCGCGAGTGAAAACCCATAATTATTGCGTCAGTTATTGTTAATGAAGAAATTAAAAATTAGTAAAAAAAACCAAAAGAGCCATTGATTGTTGTAGCCAAACTCGTTAGGATAATAATGAAAAAGGATTTTGAGGAGAGAGAGAGAAAGAATGATTGTCAGTTAGTGGGTGTGTGGGATGAAATCACAAAATACTCGTGTGAGGATACAGAACGGAAAAATTGGAATCTGAGAAAATTGGTGCACAAGGAATGTGAAGAAGAAGAAGAAGAAGCGAAAAAAGAATTTGATTAAAACTTGGGAACAAGACAAAAGTCAGCTAGAAACCAAAATCAACTTCTGAGAGTGTAAAAGACAGGAGTGAGCCAACAAGAACCAGAAGGAAAAAAAAAAAAGAAAGCCCAAAGAAAAAACAGTCACATAAATCCATTACAGATGTTTCTATCTTCGGGGAGAGGAGGGGAAAAATTTCGAAATCCTTAGAAAAACAGAAAAAAGAACCATCTCATCATCCACTGAGAAAAACAAAAACAAAACAAAAAAAGAAGAAAACAACTCGGTTGATTTGACCGTACATACATGCTCTGCTCCACTGAGCTCACTCACCGACTGTGACATAATACGCTCCATGACCATCTGAGAGGTTTCGGAGGAAGCAAAGGAGAATGGGTTTCCTGAGAAGTTGGCATTCTCTTCTATTTCGCCGGCGATGTCTTCAAGGATAGGACCGCCGTGAGCGCCGCCAGTGAGGCCTCCTCCATTTGGGGGCTTGGAAAGGGAGAGCTGAGCAGGGGAGAGAGCTTTGGAGACTTCGAGAGCAGAGACGCTCCATGAGCGAGAGAGGAACTCCATGGGTTCACGCGGCGTCTCCGGCGGCCTGAACATGACGGAATGAAACGGGTCGGGTCTCCAGGACTCGGTTTCCGGCTTGTCCATTTGGGAGTTAAGAGAGAGTAGTGAAGGGAACGAGGAACACACAGAGAGGGAGAGGAAGAGAGAGAGAGAGAGGTTGGTATTAGAAAGTAGAAAGAATCGTTGGCGCTGCTTCGATTTGGTTCGGCGTTTTTATAGAGAAGCGGGGAAAAGAAAGAAAAAAAGGGGAAGAGATTACTCATCAAATTATCAGTTGAAAAAACAAAACAAAAAAACACGCAAGTTTTTTAATTATACATGAGCTATTTCAATTTGGTCTAATGGGAGAAAGTTAATCACTTAAATCAGCTGCTTGGGCATGTTTTGGATGGGAGGAGTTTTTCCTTTTCTTATTTTTTTCGTTATGATTTTAAAATTATTTTTTTCGTTTGGATGGCTTTATGGGAGGAATTATGAAAAGTCAGTTTATAGGCTTTATGGGAGGAGTTTATGGTTTTTTTCTCTTATAATTATCTTTAAAGTCACTTATTCATAAGTCATTTCAAATAAGTTTATTTCACAAAAGTTCTTATCAACCACCAATCCAAACATAAATCACGTTTCACGATCGAACTTTTACCCAATCAAACTTTTCTATAAGTCAGATTTCACCGATATCTAAACAAACTATTGTATCAAGTTTTTTAATTATACATGACTATATATTAGTTTGGGTTCACAATAAAAGTTATTTTTTTAACTTGATTTATGATTTTTGAGATAAGTATATGAAAAGAGTTTTATCTCAACTAACGTAAACATACTTTTTAAATGAAGAAGAAGTCACGTGTTTTATTAATTTCATGTGAGTTTAAAATTAAATAATAAACATCTTAGCCTAAGAATTATTTATTTGTAAATTAAAATTAAGGCTTGAATCTCAACCATTTAAGTCTTATCTTAAGTAAAAGGTAAATATGCGTGAGGAAGGATGACAAGGGAAAATAAAGGCATAGATGTCATTTAATAATCCTTCATTTCTTTTTTTAAGAAACAATCATCTCAGTTCACGAGTGATTCTAAATATAATAAATAAGTCTTTTTATCCTAAAATTTTAAACTTATTTTTCATTTTAACTTCCATTAAATATATACCATCTTATTTATATACCTTTTAATAAAATTATATATAAGTTTATATTCTAGACAGGACATCAGTATCCTAAGTAGCCCATCGAGGATATTTTAAATAGTACTCCTTCCGATTTTAATTATAGGAACACTTTTTTGAGTTGATTTTGGTCCTAATTATAAGAGTAAGTTTTAACTTTTGTCAATTTTTTCCTAAAATACCCCTATTGCCACTTTCCCAATAATAATTTAATAATACACATATATATTCTATAAAGTAAATAATGTTTTCAACTCATTAATGTCATATACACCTTAATTATACTTTTTTTTTATATAAAATAATTTTGAGCAATTTTTGTCATATTTTTCTCATATCACCCCTACTAATACTTTCTCCACAATAATTAATTTAACAACACGTTTATATTCTATCAAGTGAGAGATTCTACTTTATTTTTTTTAACATTTATTTTAAATCTACAGTGTTTCATGATAGTAAGAAATCATTTTGAATCTATAAAAAATTCTTTTTTTAAAAAAAATATGGTATTCAATTCTAATCTCACAATACCAAATCTCAGAAATCGCGTGGCTTTGGTATTGTTAACAAAAAAGAAAAAGAAAAAAAAAATCATTCATACCTGAAGTTTTACAAAACTAACAACCGAAAAAAAAAAAAAAAAAAAAAAAAAGCCTATGGACTGTTAACTAGAGAAATCACGTGGGCTACGGATCCAACTTATTTTGCCTTAGTTTAATTTTTAATTTTAAGTAGGGGCATTTTTAGAAAATAATTATAATTAATTTAATTTAACTTTCTCTTTAATCTCCTCAAATTCGGTAAATAGTTCTATAATTAGGAATGGGAGGAAGTACATAAGATTTCATTACTTGGTGACTTAATTAGAATAATAAGGATTATATATTTCTTATAAAAAGTGTCTTAAACATGAGGTACTCCCTCCGGTCTCAATTGAAAGATCAATTTGACTTTATTGGAGAAATTAATGAAGTTAATTAAATGACTTTAGAATATTTTTTATTTTTATTTTTTCTCCAAACTGATTAATGCGACTAATAGATTAATATATAATTTAATGATACACAACATGTGATATGATTAAATAACTTATTTAGCTTCTTTAATCTCTTAAAAAAATCAACTCAATCTTATCATTAGGACCGGAGGTAGTATTATGTAATGTTTTCTCATTTAATCATATGTAATAGAAACTACCCTTAATTAATGATGAAAAATCTTATTTAATATATACAATCAATATGACAAAAGGCATAATGTAAAAAAAATCATAAATATGTGAGACAAAAGAGGAGTAATAAAGTTATTGTATAATAAATACAGGCAATAAATTTATATGCTACTACTACACTATCTATTTTAATGTACCAAATAAACCTTCAGGCTTCAGTGGTCAGTAGGTCACGGTAGATGGAAATGTTAAATTATATTAATATTGTGAAGTAA
Source organism: Acacia melanoxylon (assembly GCA_019022615.1). Taxonomy (NCBI): domain Eukaryota; kingdom Viridiplantae; phylum Streptophyta; class Magnoliopsida; order Fabales; family Fabaceae; genus Acacia; species Acacia melanoxylon. The sequence continues at coordinate 5,319,183 of JAFJYJ010000013.1, forward strand.
CATTTCGTAATTTTTGCCCATGATGCCAATTTGCATGGGTAGGATTTATCAATTCGTTGTCATTAAATGCATTCTCTTTAGATAAAGAAGTTATTCTTCATAAAACAACTTCCACATGGATATTAATTATTTTAAAACATTTTCTTCAACAACAACAAAAAGTTTCCATCTTCTTCATAGGTCAAATGGCTAGCTAGACTTAGAGTTGTTTTTTTAGGGAGAATCTCACTGTTGAAATAAAAAATCCTATATAATTTGGTAAAAACTCAACAAATTTTAAATTATGTCATTAACCTAATTTAAAATATTTAAATGTTGGTTATTTTCCAATAATATCTCTGACCCCATGATGGAAAGAAAAGAGGAAAGAAAAAGCAATAAGTCCTCTAATAATCTTCTCGTTTCTTTCTTCTTCCTTTCTGCTTGCCATTTATCGAAGAAACGGACGGAGTAATTAGGAAGTAAAAACCCTAAAACTATGATCATAATCACTGGGTTGCCACGTAATGCAAATTCAGGCGAGGAGCAGCGAAACCAAGCACTGAAAATTGCACCTTGGTAGTGACGGATCTTGGGTTTTAGGAGTTTAGAATCAACAATGAGAAAAAAGATCAAATGACCCTCATAAACAAAACAACATCTTTGTTGGATGAGAAGAAAAATGGAAGTTCGTTTATTTCATAGCTTACTCATAAAGAAAAAGAGCTCCAGAAGAAATCTCTATTACTAATTAGGCGAGGATTATAATGTGTAGGGGCAGAAATTGGCAAGGGTACCAACCAAAATACCTCTGTAGCTATGTCATACAAAACTATGAAGAGCTAAAGTTAAATCTAAATCAGTATATAGAGGTAATTTGATTCAAATTTTAAATCCCTAGTTGTGTCACATAATCTAATTAATAATTTATTAAGTTTAGTAACGCAAATTAAAATTTAAGTAATTCAACCGTCTTTATATAAAATTTTCTCATTTTTCTATTTTTATTTGATGAGTATTTCCAAATAGTCAGAGGAGAACTCATTGACTTGGTTTTGGTGATTAATCGTGTGTTTGGATTAGTTTTTAGAGAATATCTTTTACGATTTACGAAATAAGTATCACTTCTGCCTTATTTATAAATCCATTTTGACTAAATCTCACATACTAAAGAAATGTAGTTAACTCAATGATTTGGTCAAAATGGATCTCCGTTTTATATAATACTATATTTTAATTGACAAAAATTTAGGTGAGTTTCATTACATGACTTTGTCAAAGTTAGGCTACTTTATTTTACCAAAAACAAAGTCAGGCTACTTCAGTTATTCACGAAAATGTGTCCGGACAATCCAAATAATTTAATTTAGGAAAAATCTTATATAAATACCCTATGAATTTGTAAAACCCTTAAATATCTGTTGAATTTGTTAAAAAACTTAAAGATATAACCATATGAGGATTTACAAATTCAGATGAAATTACATTTTTATCCTTAATTTTAAATAATTTTTTTTTTTTTAAAAAGACCATCGCCGGAGAGCCACCACCGCCCCCGGCGGTGATGGGTTTTTATGACTTTTTTTGTTTTTCCTTTATAGACAAAAAAAAGGTAAATCTTAAAAAAAAAGTCATAAATACTATTAAAATATTTGTAAAATCATAGTAGTTTGATTTCGATTCATAAAGAAACTACTAAGTTAAAAACAAAATGAATCTCTGTTTCTTCCGACACACTATAAATCATAAATCAAGAAATTTTAATAATCAACAAATGAAACAAGATCAGTAAAAAAATACTAGCAGTAAATAAATAGTAGAACAAATGAAGCGGTTGAGCGGGGTGGTGATAGGATGTGATGGGACCGCAGCAGGGAGGCGGGAGTGAATGAGGCGCGTAAGGGAGACGCGCAGATGATCTGGCGGTGAGAGATAAATCAAATGGATATAATATAAATCGTACGGTAGGATTTGGTTGAAGGAGCGCTGCACTGACACAGTTGTACTCTGTTTGGTTTTGTTTTTGTCTCCTTTTTTGCTCAGTGTTTTTGTCTCCTTCGCTTCACTAATTTGATGCCCTCATTGTTCTCTTGTACCTGTGCCCAAACAAAGTTCCTTATTCACCTCTTTTTTTAAGGGCAACTTGTATCCGCCTACCTCCCAGGAGAATTTTTGGGTTTCAGATTGAGCCGTAGGAATTGTATGATTGAAAATGTAGAAATATTATTTAGGATATTATTTATCTTTTATCTTCTAATGTTAGGTTCTTCTTATCTTTTTCCCCGAGAGGGGGCAATCGTGTTGCAGATCTCCTCATAGTTGATGCTTATAAAAGGGTGTGTCCTATTTGGTGGATTTTGCGACCAACACTTGCTTTATTATCTCTTCTAACTCTGAAGGCTCAGAAGATTAGTGATAGGGTTGATGATCCTTCGCTTTCTAGTTCTGCTTTGGATAGTGGCTAGTTTACTTGTTTTGCTTTTCTGTTTTTCTGTTTCCGTTGTATTTGTTTTCTTTATTGTAGCTGTTGTTTTCTGTTATGGTTGTCGTTTGGTTTTCTGATTGTTGTTTGGTTATTCTCTTTGTATTTGTACTTCTTTGAAGTTTATTTTAATGGAATCTTCTTTGACCAAAAAAGAGTATAGGACTATAAAGGTGAAAAGTTTTACCAATAGATATTGATACATTCCTAAAGCTCGAACTCGAAATCTCTGATTAAGCTCGAACAATCTCTACCAATTAATCTAACTTCTTAGTACTCATGCCCTATTCAATTTTCAAACAGAAAGAATGGCCCCATACTATCCTATATATATAAAGAGAATTCATGTTTTTTTGTTATACTTGTGCATTGTTTTTGTTTTTGTTTTTAAAAAAATAATCAACTATTCCCTCTGGTCCTTATTATAAGGCACCAACTAGCAAGTTTATTTAGTCCTTTTTATAAAGCACTTGCATGTTCCCAATGAGCATTAATTATGTTTTTCCATGTCTGCCCATAATTAATAAGAGTAGTGGGTGAGAGTAATAATTAATATGATATTAGTTTATTGCAATTAGTAGGGGTAATATTGGAAATTACTTAGATTCTAGGACAACTGTATTGACTTTAACTGTTTTTATTGGTTTGTGAGAAAAGTTAGTTGGTGCCTTATAATAAGGACTAGAGGGAGTATATCATCTATATGGTTAAGAATAAGTACATTTATAGAAAGACAGAATAACTAAATTTCCGTAGTTTAAAAAATTAACTCTGATATTTAGAAGTAGATGGAACATTAATTATGTATGTTAAAATAAGACAGAAGGAAGTATATTTATCTAAGTTATAAATAATTGAATTATGTACGTAGATTGAGATATTACTTAAGGAAGTACCTTTTCAATCAATGCTAAACCAACTTTTTTTATACATTTATGGGATAAGGTGCATTTTTGCCCTTAATGTTTGCCTCCAGGAGCAATTTTGCCCCTTAAGTTTTGGTCGGTGCAATGTTGACCCTAAAGTTTCAACCTAGAGCAATCTTGCCCTCATGTAACAAGCAGACCAACGTCCGTGTGCCACATAAGATTATTTGACACATAGGACGCCAAGAGGGACTGCCACGTCAGATTAAACATGTGGGTCAAAGGAGTTATTTGATTTTGTTGTTGAACCGTGGTTAAATCCAATCCGAACAGTGCTCAACCATGGATGTTTAAATGGCCAGGGTTTTCCAGGTTTTGTGCGAAGATGCTACGGCGTGATTGAAGCAAGGATGGAGCAGAGAAGAGGAATGTCTGAGTCGACAGCGTCAACAACATCGACATCGACAAGTAGGAGGAGGGCGACGATGGCACGGCGTCTTGACGGAGATGTTAGAGAACGTCGGCCGTCGACGATGTGTCGGTGTGGGTTGTTTGCTCCGCTGTATACATCCTGGACTGAGCAAAACCCAGGTAGGAGATTCTTTGGATGCGAAATTATAAACATGTAAGTGTAAAGCATCGATTTGATTGTTATGATTTCTACGAGGGGGCGTATTGTCATGGGGAATAATTTGGTATGCGTTTATTTGACTGATTTGAATGTACAGGGAACGGGGTGTGGGTTTTTCAAATGGCATGACGAACAAATGGGTGAGAGGGCAAAAGATGTGATAAATGAGCTCTTGAGACATGTGGAGAATCTGAATGACGGGAATGTGGGGCTGAGGAGAATCGATGAGGGAGGAGTTGCAGGAAATATTGAAGAAGACATAGCCACAATTTTCGCCGGCATGAGGAAGAACAAAAGGAGACTGAAGCAAAGTTTCTGTGCATTGTTCATCACTTGGTGTTTTTGTTTATTTTTATTGTTGCGCTAATTCAAGAGGATTTGCAGTTGTAATCGAACTATTATGTGACACTTAGATAAATGAAAGTGGGGATGTAATGAAATTTTTGAGCATGTAATTGTATTAGGGATTTTACTGTGTTAGCTGCCTCTGAAGTGTTAAATTTATTGGGATGGAGTTCAAAATTTGTTGTTTTGCAAATATGTAAATAATTGATGCCTTATGTATGTACCATTTTTGAAGTTGTCATTAGAGAAATCGGATCTTCAATAGTATACATTAAGAGTGCTCTTTGTATTCAAACACGTTCGACGGATGCGTGTGTTCTATTAGAAGTGAACTAAATTTTTTGTTGTCATGGTTAATAAGGTCCTTTGCTATTATCATTATAGATAGTATTAGATAAAAATTATACTACAACAAGTCCTTAATATAGATCTCATTCACGGTACAAATGGATTCCTAGTCCATACCCACCACACTCAAAATCACAAATGAATAAGTTTTCATTACATTGGTTAAAGTAAATGAATAGAATGTGAAATGAAGTTTTCATTATTAAGTTTTCATGGAGATTTGTTGGCATTATTAAGTTTTCATTCACGGTACAAGAGGGCTCTAAAGGCATGAAACTACTCCCCTGTGTTAACTCATCAAATGAATAAGTTTTCATTACATTGGTTAAAGTAAATGAATAGAATGTCAAATGGCAAAGAAAAATATTCTAAAAGAGCAGCATAATAATGCGAACAAAAGCACTTGCAATTTCTGATATTACCGTATACCTGGCATAATCCAAAACAAAGTCAACATCTAATAGCAAAAAAGGAACCTAATAATGCCAACAATGGCAATACCAGTCAAGTTGTTAATCCTAATTGGAAAGTATTATACAATAATAAGCACACATACAGTCAAGTTGTTACAATATAAAACAAAACATGCCAACATGAAGTGGCAGTGAATGAAAGAAAGAACAAGAACTCCAATTAGCCACCTCCCCTTCCTATTCCCTTTCCTCTTCCTGAAGTGGTGTTATTCACAGTCGAAGAAGTGTTCAAGTTTGATTGCGTGTGATGAAGAATTTGTGATCTTGTTATAGCAGGTTGGCCCCTCCACAACAATCCTGGAGGCTGGAAAGGGAGATCTGAAGGAATCGTGACCGCTGATCTATCACCATAATACTTGATTGGCCGACTTCCTATGCTACGTGAAGATGAACTCATGCTCCTTGTTTGCCGCATTATGGTCTCATTCGGGATTGGGAATCTTGTTTCCGGGTCTTCATGTTCCTCCATGTACTCTGCAACGGTGCCCTCATGTAGGACAATTCCTTGACCAATACCAGACTACACAATAATAAAAACAGAAATGTTAAGTCTGTGAGTGAAGAATGAGACAAGTTAAAGATGGAGTAATTACTTACATAGTACACAGTATGTCCAGAGTGGTCATCAATTCGAAGTCCCATGCCCATTCCAACTCGACTCTTATACAAAGGCCTTCCACCACATAGTTGTGAAGCATGCACATGTGAGGTTGTTTGAGATTGCTGTGTACTAATATTCGATTCAGCGGTACGCGAAGGCGCCTGATTTTTCTGGAAAAAAAGCTCCAAGAAAGGCCATATATTATGTCTCAGAGGTTGCAAGTAGATGCTATCCTAGTTAGTACATGATTATATAGGAATAACAAATACTGCATGTTGAAAAGAAATTGAACCAGCAAACTATCAAACTACTTACATGCTTGCAGGTTTTTTTATTGTGGCCTTTTTGGTGACAAATACTGCATTTTGAACCTGATCCTTGTTTGGACATCTTCTCTGGAGGAGGGGGTGGAAGGTCAGTGCTTGTTGTGACATTGTCTTGTAAAATACTTCCTCTTTTCTTTCTCCTCTCAGATTCATTTGTCCTCCTCCTCTTGTTTGGGGGTCTACCAGGCAGGATGCAAAATGGAGGTGGTTCCATGGGCCGGAACTGATCAAGTTTCCAAAAGGCCTTGCCTCTAACAGGTTGCAACTTGGTTCTATAACTAGAAATGTATGTGTCCTTATGATAGAATCTTGAAATTTGCGTAACCGGATCAACATTAGCATGAAATAACGCACAAATTGCATGCTGACATGGGATACCAGTTAGGTCCCAAGCCCTACAAGTACATTGCTTTCTAGTTATGAATACATTATGTCTATCCTCCCCTTCACACACTTCATACGCATCGTCACCATTAAATAACAAGGTACACCTCATTGAGAGGAGTTTATTTGTCTCATATAAACTAACACACTTGGGGCTATAGTTACCTCTCCACCTACGGACATTAGACTCACTCTCTGCCCACTTAGTCATCATTTTCACCCTAATGCCATCTATCATCCTTATAATAGGTAAATACCTATATTCATCAAGCCAAGAATTTAAACTTTCACTTATGTTGTTGTCCACCATCCAACAAAAACAATTAGTTTGAAAATACGCCCTTACCCAACTCTGTACAGGATATGTGACAACCGCCTCTGCTGCTTCTTTTTTCAATTGACCAAGAGCATTCAAGTTGTCAATGAATTGTTCATGAAATGTGCTCCATGCACATGCAAAAAACCTCTTCTTCAATTCTCTGCCCCTCCATGCCTTGCTCCAATTGGCATATATATGTCGCGCACATAGTCGATGCTCAGCTAGTGGGAGAACAATGGACACAGCATTCATCAACCCCTAAGTGATTGAGTACAACACAACTCAGTTTATACTTGTAACCAAAACCCCCATGTGTAACAGAAATCAGACATGACACTATGCAAACAACTAGTTAGGGATTAAAATTGAAGCACTATCATTTTCATACACATGATGTAAAAACAGAAGAAATCAATATTGAACTTATGCATTGTATCAGCCCACAATTTTACAATTTTAAAATTAATTTTAGAATTGTAATGCCAACTGAAAATGAATCAGGATTTCAGTCAAACTCACCTTCTGCATGTCAGACATAATAGTGACGTCATTACCATCCTCCAAGCCCAGAGATCTCCTAATCCAGTCCATGAACCACTTCCAATTATGAGTGTTCTCTTTTTGAGTTACTGCAAACGCTATCGGGTACAAAGAATCAGCTGAATCCAATCCAGTGGCGGTCAGCAGCATACCTCTAGCTTTTCCCTTCAAAAACGTTCCATCAACTCCAATGATGGGTCTACAGCCAGCCTTCCACCCAGTCTAGCACACATACATTAGGGGTATTAGAAGTGAACATAAATGACTAAATTAACTTGCATATAATATACATAATTTGTCAACAAAAAATCTAACCTTTGAAGCATTAAAGCACACATACATGCGGCTGAACACTCTCCTTCCACTTTCAAGTGCCTCCTTGCTAATCTCAACTGATATATCAGATCCTGGATTAGAAGTCCTCAACTCGTGACAGAATGCCTCTAGCTTGTTGAACTCATCCACATAACTCCCTTCCATCTCCTCCATAATCTTCTTCTTCGCTCTTTTACATTTGTGAATACTGACATGCAACTTGAACTCATCTCGACAATCCTTCCTCATGTCCGACAACTTGTATTGTGGCCTCTCTTGCACCTTTTGCTTGAAGTGAGTTGCCAGCCACTTAACTGATGCCCTAGGATTCTTGAACACCCTACTGCAACTATGTTCCAAATTTAGGGTCTTCACAACAAGACCTGGGTTTCTTCTATGTTTGGAAGCAAAAACAACAAAAGGACAACCCTTCTCACATCGGGCCCTCACTCTTAAAGGCTCACTTTTGGTTAGTTGTATATTTACACCAGCCTTTATTGCATCGGTCTAGAGTTGCAAGTAAATGCTTCTTATCGCAAAAAGCTGGACTCTAGTGTGAAAAAGGGTCTCCCATTGGGCCCACAAATTTCCTTTGACCCTCTCACTTCGGGTAAAGGCCCATCTCCTCCACTTTGGCTACCTTCATCCTCATTGTCCTCATCTTCAAAGCCACTCCCATCCTCACCATCATCGTCTAACATATCCTCATCATCTAAGAGATCATCATCATCTAACACATCATCAACATCTCTATGACTCCCAGATTCACTCCTTTCACTCTCATCACAATCCTCACCCTCTTCCTCTTCCTCTTCACCTTCACTTGCATTCAAATTATCATTCTCCCCATTGTCATGTAATGCTTCCAACAGGTCCTCATTTGCATCACCAACGGCAACCTCCACTACTATGTCACCATGTCTGACATCATCACCCTCCAATTCACCACCCTCCACATGACGACGCTGAAAAGCTTCAAAGCAAGCTTCAACGTCAACAATTTCCCCTCCACCATCACGATTTATTGAGTCACCATAAACCACATCTTTAATCTTCTTGGAGAAATCACACAGGTCTTTGGACAACAAATCCAGATAATTTCTCTTCTCTCTCCAATAAGACACATCACCTTCGTTCCCACTACCCACTTCATCCCCGTAGATTAGTTTTAGTTTCCCTGACCACCTTTGTTGCGTTGTCAACCTCACGGCAAAAAGCTTCCACCACCCACGACTTTCCACTACTACCCCCACCATCGGGACCACTAGAGGGTTCCCCACAACTTTTTGAACCCATCTCACCCAAACCCTACGGTATTTTCAAAACAAAATCAAACCATTTTACCCACAAAAAAACAAAATAAGGGTCATATTGTGAAATCACTATACACAGTAATAAGCTACAAGACACACACACACACACTTCCCTAAAACTCAGAGATTCCATACCTCTTCAATCTGCACGAATCGTCCTTGTCTGCCGATCACATGCAACCCACTTTCTTTGTCGGTGTCGTCTTTTTCGAATGATTAAAGCTTCACAGCACTTAGAATCAAAACACACTTTCTCTGTTCCTCTTCCATTTTCGCACCCTCCTCTGTCGTAGCTTTTTCGAGCCCTAACTCTGTTCTCCACAAATATTAACTTGCTGTAATGTGTATCTCGTGGGTCAAAGATATCCAGTGGGTAAAGGATGGGACGAAGATTAAATCACTCACTCCTACTCAGCAATATTTGTCCGCGTGTCATCCAACATTGCCAACAGCGTGTTGTATTCCGCGCACATGTTGTCAACTTAACAGTCAACGTAGGTTTGACCGTTGGATGAGGGCAAGATTGCTCTAGGTTGAAACTTTAGGGTCAACATTGCACCGACCAAAACTTAAGGGGCAAAATTGCTCCTGAAGGCAAACATTAAGGGCAAAAATGCACCTTATCCCTACATTTATTACAGATATAGTCCCTTTTTTTGTATGAACACAAATCCCCGAATATCCTTGTATCTGCTACCTTAATTTTTTTTTCCCCCTTCTTATTGTAATTTGCAGGAAAGCATAGAGATATTTTGAGCAAAAATGCTGATAGAAAGTTAAATGAAAATAACAAATCAGAAACCACCAAATAAGATTGGGACACAAGCAAATGAAACATAAATAGTAAGTGACCAGTAATAACTAGGAATTGTAGCTCTCAAATTTGCTGGAAATGATGATATAATAACTAGTTGTGTCTTTGGTTTTCATATGGTTTGGGTTAAAAGGTGTTGATATGCAGGATTTGGATATATATTCATCAGTCATATTCCTCAATCACACAACATGATTGATCTTGAATCTTGATCCATCCAAACCACAATAATCCCATCACATGCTTTTGTTGGATTTTTTTTTTTTAGTATGACTATATGGTTGGGATATTTACGAATTATCAACCCAATCAGGGGAAGTTATTCCAAAGTCGTGTATGCATTCCATTCACATAATGAATATGTTTGACCCTTCTCATTGATTGCAATATGAGTTATTACACTATGATTTGCATTGCCTTAATTTTTGAAGACAGTATGCTTATATGTGTGGAAATCTAATCACCACATGATACTTGGTTGACACCATGTTTAGGATGTTTGGCACACTAAGCTTGACTGATAATATAAGTTCACTTAACTATTCTCTTTTACTTTGATATATGTTACTCCCTCCTATCCTAATTATATGACATATTTATCTAATTTTGGAGAGATTAAGGATGATAGTTAAATTAGTTAATTATAATTGTTTTTCCCAAACACCCTTATTTTAAAAAAAAATTGAATGGAATGGGATTTCATTCATTAAGAATAATTACAGATACAAAGGGTATCAAAACAAACTGTAAAACAGAGATACATGAAGCACGAAGATATGAACTTTAGAAGACAGATCTCATTAGTGAAAAACTTTTCTGAGCATGTTTACTTTAATTCTCTGTTCTTTGTCGGACATCGATCTCCTACCTTACACACGACTTCTCCGAGCTTTCACACAGTCTAGCGTCGTCAATCGTCCTCAACAACTTCTGGTCTACTCTTGGAGGTTGTGAGTATAATTTAATAGTGATGTCATTATTAAATATAACAAAAATTGCTCAAAAATATTTTATTATGAAAATAAAAAACCGTAGAATTTAGGTGTATGGTCATTAATGAGTTGTAAACATTACTCACTTTATAGATAATATAAGTGCATTATTAAATTATTATTGTGTTTAATTATTATTGAGAAAGTATCAATAGAGGTATTTTGGGAAGAAATTGACAAAAATTAGAACTTTGTCCTATAATTAGAACCAAGATCAACTCTAAAATATTGTCTTATAATAGGACCGGAAGGAGTGAAATTTATCATGAGAAAAAGTGACTTTGTTGGTTTTTATGGGAATCAAATCATGGCATGTTTCTTCTAAATGAGAAAGATGATTTTGAATGCATGTTTTCATAAATGAAAATAAAATGGAAAAGCTCTCTTTCATGAAAAGTAAATAAAATTGATTTTAAGGTTTTTATGTCGTGTGAGGTTTTTAGAACCTCCTTAGACAAAAATTGATTATTCTTCCATGTGAAATAATAGGAATCTTTTTAAGAAGTTTAATCCAAGACCCTTCTAAAAATCTTTCTTTTCTTCGAATTAAAATAAAAGAATTGATTTCATAAGTAAAGAACACAAACAAACAAAATAAGATATTTTCTCAAATAAATTAAAGGGTTAAGGTGCAGATTTCCAAACAAACTATTACCCGAGGAGTATCTGACACAAAAAAATAATTGAAGGGACTAAATTGGCCAATGAACTATTAAAAAGTGAAAAAAAAAAACACAATTTTGAGTAGATTCGCCAACGAACTATTACCCCGTCACTGTTTTAGTGTCTCCGTCTTCCATTGACTGTCACAGTGTCGGCGACATCGGCATCTCCAAAGCTTCCATTGTTGCTGGGTATTCCACTCACCCTCTTGAACTCATCCAAGCCCAATCCACGACTTTTTTCGACCGCACGCGCCTTTACACCCCGGGTTGCGTCCTTCCGATGTCACAGCAAGAACCGTCGCATTTGTCACGCGCTTACTCGCATGGGTCCCATCTTTGTTGGTGTTTACCTTATCCAACAAGAAGGCTTAACCACTTTTTTCTCCAGCGTTTCCGCTACCGTCCTATCCCAGTGCCTCATATTTTAACGTAGTAGTGATAGTTGTTTTTTTTAATAGTTATTTGGTATTTTTTTCACTTTTTAATAGTTCGTTGGCCAATTTGGTCCCTTCAATTGTTTTTTGTGTCAAACGCTCCTCGGGTAATAGTTCGTTGGCAAATCTGCACCTTAACCTTAAATTAAATAAACATTTTCTTAAAAGACACCAACCTATTGACACGCATTTCTACTTGAACTACGTAGGCTTTGATCCCATTAAAAGGTATGTAGGCTCGAGGTCCTATTCCTAAGTCAAGTCCAACGATATAAATAAATAATTTTATTTCTCTTTATTTGTATTCTCTTATTGTAAATAATTTTCTTTTTGTTTATTATCTCTTGGGTAATTATGATGGAATTAAGAGGCGATATTATTTCTAAATAATTAACTTAGGGCAACCATTCTTAAGAGTGGATGCTGAGGGGTGTCTAACATATTTCTCACGCACAATCAACTCCTGAGCCCTAATTGGTTTTTTAGACCATTTGTCATTTTCTAAAAAAGTTTCCAAAATCATCCTATTCTAAAATTTTGGTGGTGACTCCATATTTTCCAAATTTCAGTGCACTACAAGTGATCTGGTTATATTTTTAGAAAATGTTTTTCTTTAAAAAAATTGACAAATTTACAACAACAACAACAACAACAACAACAACAAAACCATCTGATTTAGCTTTGGTGAATTGCTATTTTTCTTGACTAAAGTTTATTATTTCGCCAACTATCGATAAGTTCTCTTTTAAATCAGTTCAGTTCATTTTTTTTAAAACCATACTTATAACCAGTTCATCGATTAGATTGGCTATTTGGTGAAATTTTCATCCCATTAACTTAAATTATTCTATTCATACATGTACTAGATTAGTAATATGTTTTTTCCCCTTAAATTAAGGTGTCTATGATTTTTCTTTTCTTCTTTTTTTAACCTAAACTTTCATCATTAAACCATGTGCATGTTACTCTTTATTTGTAATATTACTCTTTATTTGTGATATTTTAATCTTTCATTTAAAAATGTGTCATTCATTTTCATATTTGATTTAACTCCACATACACACATACATAGGGTAAAAGTGCAAACATACACATGTGTTTTATCTTAGAGTATCCAACAACAAATATTTTTTTTCGGTGCAAAATTACACATGAACTTTCAAAATTGGGGCAAAAGTATCATCGCCGTCAGATTACCTTAACAGAAGTTACTTTTGCAATGGGCTTCACATTATTAAAAGAAATAAAAATGCCTAACTTTTTAATTTACTTTACTGCCCTCCCTTCCCCCTATCAGTCACTCGTCACCATCCTTCAAACTGCATCGATCCTCCTTCTCCGGCTACTGCTTGTGCCGTCGTGTGTGTAGGCTTTATCTCTCCCTCAGATCTCAACACCAACTCAACCGACTCAAATCCGAAAAACTCCACAGGACGCGCAATCTTAAGAAAAACTCAGTTTCATCTCTCTCCCTCAGATCTCAACGCACGATTCAAGCTTCTTTGGTTTAATGGTTGATAGATCGTTAGGTTTGGCTTATTGCCGACACAATCTCCTGTGGTGTGTGAAAAATTTAAGTTTCAACGACTGGTTTTGAAAACTAGTCGTTTTAACTCAAAATAAAAAATAAAATAAAATGACATGAAGGGAGGCAAATTTGAGTTTAACGACCGATTTTTAAAAACCAAGTAATTGTAAATCAAAATAAAAAATAAAATAAAATGACATGAGGGAGGGAGGCTTAAACTAAATGATATTGATATTTTTTTCTTAGATATATATTGTTTAATTTATTAAATTTAATTAGGAACTAACTAAATGAAAATACGATTAGATTTCTTCTCTTAACTATCGAAATTCTAGGCTACATACTAGGAAATAGCTATAAATATGGGATAAAATCACAGTGGTCATATAATCTTGAAGCTTTTATTCTAACGGTAAGTAACACTAATTTTTTGCAAAATAAAAATAAATGGTGTCACAAAAAAATAAAAAAATAAATGTGTCTAAGATATAACTATTGTTTTTATTAAAACAATCATTATATCACAACATTTAATGTCTATTTTATAAAACGGACGTTAAATATTCACTTTTAACGTTTGTTTTTTTAAACCCGACGTTAAAAGGAAGGAGAAAATTACAACAATGCCACCACCTACGTTTTAACGTCTATTTTTTAAAAAACAGACGTTAATTGGGGGACGTTAAATTCTTATTTTGTAGTAGTATATTAGGTAATCGTAGACTTCTTTCCAGTCTTGGACATTCTTGGATTTTGTCGATGATGGCGTTGGCGTCTACCGTTTTGAGATTAGCTAATTGTAGGTTCTATTTTTTGGTTGTATCTGACGTGAGATTTGGGTTTTGGGTTATTTGATTTCCCCGATTCATGTGCTTTATGTGAAATCATTGTTTTCCACGACTTGAGCTTTCGGTCTCTCTCGTTTTGTTTAAATCTCTTCTCTTCTCTTGATTTGTTTCATCGAACAAGATATCGGCTTAGGTTTTGGATAAGATCCCACAATTTTGTGTTGGATGATGATGAATTGAGAGTCTGGAGGGTGATGAATCGAGAGGCTGGAGGAAGAGGGGTTTTTTATTGAGTTGGGGGGTATTTTGGTATTTTAACGTTGTTAAGTCAATCTGACGGTGATGATATTTTTGCCCCAATTTTGAAAGTTCATATGTAGTTTTGCCTCTAAAAAAAGCATTTGATGTTGGGCGCTCCTCGAAATAAAGTACATTTACATTTTTGCACCTTTACCCCACATACATATATGTTTGTGTGTAAAATAATAATTGTTGGTGCATCATATTTTAGCCAGTTAAAGTGGTTTTTTAAAATTGTATTTTGGTTTTCTACATGTGTCAGAAATAACATACCCTTAACATTTATTTGTAATTTTTAGCACATATCTAATTAGAGCCGGGTCATCGGGCCGGTCCGTTTAAACCCTGGACCTTCAAGGGCCGAGCTTGAAAAATGGACGAGATATTTGAAATTGGCCTTGGAAGGCCACGGGCCGGCCTTGCAGGCCCGTTTCACTGTAGCTTTTCTCTTTTTCCTTTTTAAATTTATTAATATATATATATATATATTGTATTTGTTATAGAGTTATTTATCCATTTAACTACAAATACATAATAACTATACTCTAATTTTATGATTTGGTTTATTATTTGTTGCAAATAAGATTATGGATATGTTCATGATATGGGAAAAGAAATTCATGATATTCTTACTCATGAGCCATAAGCTACTACTCAAAGTAAAGAATAATCAAATGTCATTAAAATTGATGATAGTGACGAAGATGACAATAATAATAGTCATAAATCTTAATGTCATTTAGTGATATGCTTTTTATGTTATATATGAGTTATTTGTGAACATAGTTTGCTTTTGATTATGAATTAGTGATTGTGCTTATTTATTGGATGATTCATGTTGTAATTTATTAATTATATTTTTTTTAAAAAAACGGAGGAAAAATAGTTGAAATTTGGAATAGTAATTTTCGGACCGGCCTTAGCCCTAGTGCTCTCGGACTTAGCTTTGAAAAACAGATGTTTTTCTTACCTCGGGCCCTTGATTCCCAGCTCTATATCTAATATTAATTTTTCTTATCGGGTTTATAATTTTTAAAGCTTCTTTTGAAATTTTCCGGTCAATTTACATAATGGTCAAAATAACAAATGTACGTTTTAACGAAGGGCTAACATTGCACCATTTTTAATATTTCAGAGAAAACATTGCATGATTTGCTCATTTAAAATATTCATTATCCACAAGAGAATTTTAAAGAGAAAAATGCCCTTATTTTTAAAAAAATAAATAAATAAGAATTTTCATACACTTGCTTCTAGTGACTTCTAATTATAAATATAAATTACGTCATTTAAACTCATTTGTATTTTTAGTCAAAATGCAATCTAAAGGTCAATATTTTTTGAATTAGAAAGAAAGGGTCTGCCTTTTTGTGTGTGTTTGATGTAAGTGTTGAAAGAGTGTGTGTGTGTATGCGACCCTATTGTCAACGGTATGCAACACTATTGTCAACAGAAACTTTTTCCATAATGCCGAGCTTTTTTGGTACTTTTTTCCCAGAGCTTTTTTAAAGTCGAGATAGCTTTTAAGCGCCATTCACTCCTACCGCCAATCCAAACAGGCCCATTGTCAACGGTATACGGGATCTTACTCCCATTAATCAACACCCGTCGAAGGAAATCAAGAGCGCTATATACGATATCACCATTTCTTCTAATGACTTGACTGATAAATTAGTGTGGACCAATGCCAAGAACGGTGTGTATTTAGTGGAATTGGGATAATATAGAGGTAAAGAGGGTATTCTCTTCAATGGCAACAAAGCAGGGCCCTCCTTCGTCATTCCGTTATCCTGCTGGAAATCGATTTGGAAGATCAAAACTATCCCAAGAATAGAACAGTTCATTTTGCAGCTTTTAAATAACGTTGTTGCTACCAATGAAGCCCTTTTCTGTAGGAAAAGATCCTAGGGTGCTAATTGTTCGATATGTATTGGAGTTGAGGAGACGATCGAGCACTTGTTTTTTCACTGTTCCTAGACCAGATGTATTTGGTTCAGTTGTACTCGTAACACAAGGTTTGATGTTGCTAACATAACGAATTTCAATGCTTGGTGGATCACATTGACAAGTATGCCCTCTCTAAGTAAGTACGATCTATCATTAATTTGCTGGACCTTATGATTTATTTGGAAGCAAAGAAATGATATGGTTTTTGATCATAAAGAACCAAATCCTGTTGATGTTATTAAATGGGCAAGGAAACACAACTCTGACTATTGGGTGATTTGCGGAAAAAATCTATATAGTTCTGAGGGGAAAGAGGGATGCACTTCTCACCCATCTCATTGGTCCCCGCCAACTGTAGGTTATCTTAAAATTAATTCTGATGGTGCTTTCCCGATTGAGAAGACCGGTGCCACTATTGGAATAATTTGTAGGGATCATTTTGGTGATTTTAAATGGGGTTTTGTGAATAAATTGAAAATAATTTCCATCTTTATGACTGAAGCCTTAGCTTTAAAGAGGGCATTAATGCATGCGGTGGATCTCGGGCATGACAATGTGGTCTTCGAAACCAACTTTCCACCTTACTTGATTGTGTTAAAGCTAATTCACCACATTTGTTTGATTGGAGGAGTATGAGCATATATTGTGCTAGATCTTATTTGTCTTTTGACATCCAAGGTTGGGTTCTCATTGTCTTTTTTTCTGCAGGTGGGGTAAGCAAATTGGTGAGCAATTGCGGTGATCTTTATAAAGGAGTGTGGCTTATCGGGTGAGCTTTACAACCAACATCATCTTTGATGTCACTTCTAGCTTTAGATGCTCAGAAGATGGATGAAGCTTACCAAGATGCTTCTCCCCCGATTCTTTCAATGGATGGTGTTTGTTTGTAGTATTTTCTTTTATTTCACGTCATTTGTTTGTTCTTCGTAACACAGGTTCTCCTTTATGATTTTGTGCTATCTTTGCTTTGTATTGTCTCTTTGTATTGGTTTGTTGTCTTTTGAAGTATTAATACAGGTATCTTTGCCCAAAAATGAGAAACAGTGTGTGCGTATGCTTTTGTTTTTGGGAAAATCCCCTTTCTAAGTTACCAAAATATTATAAAAAAAGATCAAAAGTCAAATCTTAGAAAAAGGTCTTTTTTGTATTATTTAAGAAAACGTTATGTTAATATAGTTGTTAAGATATACTGATATAGTTGTTAACGTATACGGATTTAGTTGTTAGAATATTGTTGTTAACATATACTGATTTAGTTGTTAATGTTGTACTGATATAATTGTTAACATTTATGAAATAATACCAGAAAAAGCCCAGAACGCTTTTTTTAATATATGACTTTTTTTAAACCTTTTTTGATAATTTATTGGTTGTTTGGGTTCTAAGAGGGATTTTCCCTTTATTTTTTAATTCTTTGAAGATGAGTGAGGGAATGGGATGAGCGTGGGATGAAGAATTTAATGAGATGGGACATTCAGCCGTGACATCAATCATTGGCTCAGTGGCTTTCATTAGTCATTATCTCTTGCTTTGAACCCACCAATTCTCTTTAACCAAAACAATAAAATTCATTTAGATTTTAAAATTTTTATATGTGATTTTTTTTTATTATAATGAGTTATCAATTACTATGTTATATTTTAAAATTTAAGAGATTTTTTATTTTGTTTTTTCCCTTCTATTTATAGGATAGAAAAATAAAATTTTTTCATATAAATGTCTAACTTTACTCTTAATTTATTATTATATTAACTTTATTCTTATAGAGTACTCTTTCTGGTTCAAAATATAAGAATCAAACTTATAAAGAGATGTGTTTTTTTTATAAGATCCATTTTTCTTTTATTTCTTCATTCAATGTTTTTTTCCTCTCCAAATTTCCCCCACACTCTCATCATTTTTTTCCCTTACATTAAGAGCTGGACAATATTTTTTTTAAAGAAAATTTCCTATTTGTTTAAGTCGGCCAAAGGAAAGTTTGAGACACACATATATGAGTAATTAAATTTACCTTCCTAGCATTGATCATTCCACTTATACAAATTTTAAAACATAATCCACAATTTAAGAGATAAAATCATCAAATTTGCTAAAGTTTATAAAAAAACCAAATCATTCTCAAGCAATCAAGATATACTAGTAATAATTTTGTTTAAAGAAGAAGGGAGGATGCTAGAATTTTTTCTCTTTAAAATTGGGAGGAAATAAGATGGAAGTGTGCAAGTTATTGGTTTTGTAAAATTAGCATATGCTAAAAAAAAAACAAAAAACAAAAAATAGTATGGGTCAACCCGCCAACCTGCGAGCTGGCCCGCATTAACC
Organism: Acacia melanoxylon; assembly: GCA_019022615.1. NCBI lineage: Eukaryota > Viridiplantae > Streptophyta > Magnoliopsida > Fabales > Fabaceae > Acacia > Acacia melanoxylon. The sequence continues at coordinate 5,337,895 of JAFJYJ010000013.1, forward strand.
TACAAGCCATGTGGTGGCCCTCACTTTTGTGGGTTGAGAAAATTCCAACCCTAACCCTGCACCAACTGCAGACTAGCGAGTTGAGTCTATATTATAAGCTCTATCTACTTTCTATTTCTTTCTTTTTCTCATTTATCATTTCTCTCACTTATCCCTTTAATAAATAAGGGTACATTTGAAAAAAAAAAGTAGATATATTGCATATTTATTGTTTTAAACTCCTTTTAACTAATTTTTTAATAAATGTAAAACAGTTATTTGGTTCTTATATTTTGAAGCAGAATGAGTATAATGCATATTAAATAGAGGTAAAGTTAGAAATTTGTAAAATTTTCGGTAAAGTTAATGAAATTTAATTTTTTTCTTGATTTGTGTGAAATATGTTGGGAGTGTCATATAAATAAGATGTATTTTACTTTCTACATATATTTCTCCCTTGGCTCTTTTTTTATAAGGAACAATTACAAAAGCATGCAAGTTAAATTGAAAGTTAGAAGTAATAAATGTGTGAAAAATATAATTTTTTTCCCAAATGTTCCCATATTTATTAGGAGAATAAATGAGAAAGAATGAGTGATGTATGTATGATAATTAATGCAAAAATATGTATTTAATGGATGTAAAAATGGAAAGAGAGTACAGTATTACCCCAAAAAAAAATGTAAAGAGTGATTTCAATTTTCAAATACACAAAACATATTATCTATATTAAGGACGTCGTATAAGAAAGATTGTTGTCCATGAGTACTTATTTACTTGTATCCCTAATTTATCGATTTATAGATTTTTTTTTTCGTGAAATTTATTGTTATATTGATTGTTACTGACAGAGTGATCAAAATTCGGGGCATAAAATCAGAATTAATCCAAGTGATTGAAGGGGCTCTTTCTATTACACTTAGGATAAAAACTCATACTTCTGATTAGGTTGATTTATGAATACTTCCCACGTTCATAAACTAGGAAAAATGATAGGAAAATATGATTTAAATTTTAAAATAATGTTGACAAGAACAATAAAACAATTGATAACTGTTTTGTTGTAAAATAACATATTTGAGATTTTGAAGTTTAAGTACTATTTTTCCTATAAAGTATTTTATATTAATGATATCCGTATAAGTATATAATGATATAATAGTGTAAATTTAAATCAGCTTGTGTTTGCATTGAAGCTAGCTAAAAAATGAGCTTGTTCCTGGGTTACAAATAATACAATGTTTATGCATATTAAAAAAAAATTGTCAATTTTGTAAATTATAATGCCGCGTGTCTTGTCACCTTTTCAGGTGAGGAAAAAAAAAATAACAATTCAGCTTATAAAACAAAAAACAAAAAACAATTCATCACAATATTTTTCTAAACAAGTTAATCACCAAAAGAGTTGAAGAATACGGACAAACAACTTATGGTGTGCGATTATTCAACCAGTCTAAAATCTAAATTATGGATATTTTTTTGTTATCCCACCTAATTCACCGAAACCTTTGATTCCGATTAATTTGGATTTTACCCGCGTCGGGCCCACCGACTTCCATCCCATTGGTCCCTGACAGAGCACCGACCTCAAGGTTCGACCCGAATCCAAAATGGGCATTGTTAGTTCTGTAATTAATATAATTATCTAGTCTACCATGTGATTTGGGAACACGCAATGAGATGAAATAATAATTTTGTGGATGAAATTTCTTACTCTTAAATAAAAACTAAAAAGACTATAAAATAAAACGACTCTAAAAACGTTAAATTGTATTTTTGTATATGACTAAAATATATTTTTGTCTTAAAAGTATTTTTAAATGAGCCATTAGCATCTTAAATACTCATATGATATCTCTTGATGTTAGATTGGATTATGAAAAAACCTTAAGTCTCATTAACTATATCATAAAATTTAATAACTTTCAAATTTCATCTCTATTTAATATACATTCTACTTGCACAATAAATGAATGGTAAAATTATAAATTTATATCAAAAAATTAATCATGTGACTTATAAATAAGATAAAAAAAAAATTCTTTACATTATAAAGACGACTAGATAAATGAAATTGTAGAGTAATGTACTTCCTCCAATTCGTTTTATAAGATGTCTTTTAAAAGGTATATTTGGTTCTTTATGAGCTTTTTTTAATAGTTTTAATGAGCATTACATTTTTTTTTCCACATATGCTTATATTTAATAAGGGGGTTGAGATATAGTATAAATTAATATGATGTTAAAATTTAATGTGATTAAAAAGCATGATCCTAAAAATCACTTGAATTTTTTGACGAATTTAATACTTCCTAACTATTTTTATGTGGGCATGAATTAATTAATTAAAAACATCTTATAAAATAAATAGGAGGAAGCATATCATGAGTCATGACCTTTCAAAACCAGTGTAATGTTGTCATTTTTTAACAATTAATGCTAAGATAGCATTAAGTAATAAAACCTTTCAACTTGCACTAACAATTGACTTGATGTTGATTATTAATAATATGAACTTTGCTCACATTTTAAAAAATTATACTACCTCCGGTTTTAATTATAAGACATAGTTTTTTTTTTTTTGGAGAGATTAAGGAACCTAAATAAGTTACTTAATCATTTCACATATTGTGTTTTTTTAGATTATATATTAGTTTATTAGTCAAATTATTTAGTTTGAAGAAAAAAATAAAAATAAAAATACTCTAAGCTAATTTAATTAGTTTATTTAATCTCTATAAAAAGTCAACTAGGTCTTATAATTAGGACTGGAAGGAGTACCATACTTCCCCATCCTAGTATAAGAGTTTACTTTAGTTGCTTGACAAAAAATGAGTTTAGTTATAAATGTAAGGAGATAACACACTATATCTCAAAGCTATAACTTTCTTTTCATGCTATCTCTATTAATTATAGATGTTAAATAAGGTTTCCATTAATTAAGGTAATGATTTAAGAAAATATTTTATGAAAATCATCACACATTTGTTATAATTAAGGGCTTGTTTGGATTGACATTTGTACAAATAGCTATCCCAAAATAGTGTTTTGCGAATGAAGTTGGGATAAAAGTCAGTTAACATTATGTAATTTACATTTAATGATATTTTTGTGAAAAAGTTAGTTTCAATACCCATGTGACTTCTATAACCTCAAAAACACCAAAACTTGACTCTATTAGGTCGAACTCGACTTTTGAGGCAACATTTATTTGATTTTAATATCAATCCAAACATAATTTTTAAGCTTAAATTAGCTTTATTTTCAGTATTTAAACTAGCTTTTCTTTTCTTTTTTTGGTGAGTTATAAGGTAAATCTAAACAAACCCGAATCAATGTAAGACTAGATGGATGACATTATTTCTGTCATTTTTTATTGAATAATTATAACTCCTAACAAAAATTCAGAACAATAATAAAGTTCAACTTCAACCCTCCAATGTGTGTTTAGTGATTTCAAGAGGGTGTGAACTGGAATTTTGGTTTTTCTCTAGAACAAGGCAATCTGGCATGTCTTATACTCATTTTAGTCCTTATTATAAGACACCAACTAACTTTTCTCACAAACCAATAAAAGTAGTTAAAGTCAATAAAGTTATCCTAGAATCTAAGTAATTTCTAATACTACCCCTACTAATTGCACTAAACTCTAATATTATACTATCAATTATTACTCTTATCCACTATCCTTATTAATTATGGGCAGACATGGAAAAAAATAATTAATGCGCATTGGGAACAAGCAAGAACCTTATAAAAAGTACCAAATAAACTTACTAGTTGATGCCTTATAATAAGAACCAGAGGGAGTAATATGTTTGGGTAACTGCGAATCATCATAGTTTTAAAAACCATTTTCAACAAGTCAAGATAAAATTCTTTTCGTTTACTTATTTTGTAAAGTAAATCGTAAAAGATATTCTCCAAAAATTAGTTCAAACACAAGATTAATCATCAAAACCAAGGCAATGAGTCTATTTCCTCTGACTATTTAGAAATATTCATCAAATAAAAATAGAAAAATAGCTATAAGTCTAGCTAGCCATTTGACCTATGAAGAAGATGGAAACTTTTTGTTGTTGTTGAAGAAGAAAATGTATTTAATAATTAATATCCATGTGGAAGTTGTTTTATGAAGAATAACTTCTTTATCTAAAGAGAATGCATTTAATGACAACGAATTGATAAATCCTACCCATGCAAATTGGCATCATGGGCAAAAATTACGAAATATACTTCACGATATTAATATAATTTAATATTTCCATCTACCGTGAGCTACTGACCGCTGAAGGTTTATTTGGTACATTAATAAATTAGATTGTGTAGTAGCATATAAATTTATTGCCTCTATCTTTTATGCAATAACTAACCTTATTACTTCTCTTTTGTCTCACATATTTATAATTTTTTATTTTTACATTATGCCTATTGTCATATTGATTGTATATATATATTAAATAAGAGTTTTCATCATATAATTAAGGGTAGTTTCTATTACATATGATTAAATGAGACTATTTTAGGAAAACCAATACATCATATAATGAAGGGTAGTTTCTATGCATGGTATATGCATGAATGCTTCATTCATTTATGTATCAATTTTTTTTTCTATATAAATATCAGGGTTATAAAATCCGGACTAGACAAGTGGGTTCGTCTTCGAAATCGATGAATCGGTCCAATCCGAGTATTAACCTGGTTTAGGATTTTAAAAGAAAAATTTGATTTTTTTTTTAATTTTCTTTATAATTTCATAACCCTTAAATCTTCACTTTGTCATTGTGTTAGCTCCGGTCTGACCCACTGATCTTTGACCGTCAACCCGTTTAGTGATGGGATTCGGTTTAATAACCTTGATAAATATGGCTCTTTCCAAAATTATGTTTTTGTGTATGTATATTTTAATTATAATTGGATTGATCATAGTTCATCCAAGGTTAGAGTACTCACACTTAATAAATCAATGTATTGAATTTTTTTTATAACCCTTTGGATCATCTAGTGTCCGACGCTTTTTTTGAATCATACTATTAGCTATATGAACAATTGATTATCACTGTTTTTATTTATAAGTTTCTTTTGATCAAAAAATTTAGTCATATTTATTAGTTACTTTTGATCAAATAAATGAGATTAACTCATTTATTACTATTTTTCCATTATGCCCTCATTTTTAATCATTAATACATCATTAAAGTAGGGGTAAAGTTGGAAACATTTATTAGAGAGAAGAAAGAGTTGAAATTGGTAGTTGGTGCCAATCATAAATGAGTACTTTTGATCAAATAAAAGTTGAACATTCACCTCATAATTATTGAGTTAACTACCTCTTCGATCATAAATGAGGGTAAAGTTGAACATTCACCTCATAATTATTGAGTTAACTACCTCTCTTTGGTATGCGTGATTTGGTCAAAAGGAACTTATAAATAGAACCAAAATGATAATCTGAATCGAGGTTTTATGATCAAGATACCATTGATTAGGATTTTTGTTCTAATAATTAAGTGGGATTCAAAGTGAATTTGCTCACATTCTAGTGTGACTGCCCTTAGTTGATTGTCTTGAACAATTTTGTAATATCATTGAATCGAGTGTGATTTTTATTTTCAATACCTTAGCTTACTAAATTCACTATCCTTATCTGAGTTACTTTTTTTGGGGAGAGGAATAAGAGGCGCGTGGGTGGCTCGTGATTCCGACAAGCAACAAAGGCGGCAGGCGACCAGGAGTGGCTTGCCCTTGCCATGGTCAGAGGGCGACAGTTACAAAAGCGTCCCTGACACCAAACGCTGCGTTTCGATGCCACTAATCCTACTGTCCCTCCTTTTCTTTGTCTCCATGTGGATCAACTCTTATTCACTGCCCTTTCCTGACGTCACCCTCTCCTTCCTACTATTATCATCTTTTCTCCCCCTGCCCTTGCCTTTTTCCCATGTCTCCCGCTCTTTTCTTTCCTATTTCTGTATTAGTAGTACTGTAAAGTCGTCATAAATAAAAATATTATTTTTTTTAAAAAAAAATAATTTCCCATGCTACTGTACTACCATATGTTCAAAATATTTTGCAGGCGCACACATATATATAAAATATGGCAAAAAAAAAAAAAAAATACCACTTGAATTAAAAAATCTTAAATAAGTGATTTTCACCTCAAATGAAATGTCAATTGCTACTCAATGTATCCCCATGATAATTATGTTAGATGAGAAAATGAAATGGTAGCCATAGAAATAAATAAAAAATTGAGAAAAATAAATTATTTAAAAAAAAAATAGAGAAGAGTTAAAATTGCGTGGTCAAATATGTGTGGGGCTGAATTCATAAGTGAGTGGGAATATTTGTGTGTGAATAAGTGCAAAATGTCTTTCCTTTGTTTCTCCCATTCCCTACAATTTCCCCACTTTCACTTACTCTCACTTATTCTCTCTTCCTTTTTTATTTTATTTTATTTTCTTAATTCAATAAAATTCCTAGTACTTAACTCTCTCATTCAACTTTGGGTCCCAATTTTATTTTATTTTTTATCAAATCAATTTTAAAAAATCATTATTACAATGTTTTGAAGAAATAAGAAATTTATAAGTTATAATTTTGGAAAGATTTCATAATAATTTTATCATTCAAAAAATATTTCTTAAACAAATTTTTAGGGTTAATATAATCTTTTATCTCTCAAGTTTGCTTTTATTTTGGTTTTAGTCTCTCAAATTTTAGACTATGGCTTTTGATTTCTCAAAGGATAAAATGGTCTAAGTTTTTATTAAATTATAGGGACTGATGTTTTAAATAGAATGAAACTTCATGGACTAAAACAATGTTTTGATTTAAAATTTGAGGGACCAAAAGTAAAATAAGTGTAACTTTAAGAGGCTAAAGATTGTATATGTAAATCCAAATTTTTAATATAAATATATAATTAGTGTCCAATATGGACGTGAAATTTTCCCAGCACCTTTTTGTTTTCAAAGTACTCTCTTTAGTCTTTAATATAAGATATATTATTTGAGAAATTAATCTCAATCCTAAATATAAGTCACAATTTTCATATTTTTATAATTTGTCTTTATTGATGCTCTTTCAACAATATATAATAAAGGAAAATAGTGAATAAAGGGATTAAAGAAGATGGTAGTGTTTTAGAAAATACACGTCATATTAGTTGTAATAACTAATTTTTTTATTCTAATTAAATTAGATAAATATATACTCATATTATGTAAATGTAATTTCTCCAACTTCAATATTGCAAAGCAGAGTAGTGCTGTCTCCGTTCAAAATCATCCTAAAAGTAGGCATTTTTGTCTTTCAAGATGTAATATTAATGTAATTAATATTTTTTTTCAAAAATGTCCTTAGTGGGTCGGAAAAATGATTTTCTAATTGTAATATGTATTAAAAAAGGAAAATATGAAAATATTTAATTGTAAAGATCATTAACTAACTTACAAGGGGTGTAAATTATTTGAGGTGTCTTGGAAATTTAAACGGAGAGGTATAAATTTGTATCGATTTTTTGAGCAAAAATATATTTTATCGATTAATTATTGTTGCTTTAATATAAATATTTTTAAGTTCTATTTCGTCATGTTTCATATTATAATTTTAATTTTTAGGAAAAAAATAGAATAGCTATAAATTTTTGAAATGATATTACTATAATTTTTTTAAACTCGATTATGACAGTGGTTGAGTTGAATCAAATGAAATAGATAGCTTGACATAAAAGTGAAAAGAATTTAAAAGTCCCACACCTTCATATATTAACCAAATATAGCTCACTTCTACCTAATTTACATAGACTGATAAAAATAACTAAGTGTATTAAATTTATCATAAAATTCAAATAATTTTTAATTTTACTCTTATTAGCTACACTAAAATCCAACATTATATATTAATTTCTCGTCTTTCACTACTCTTATTAAATATAAACATATAAGAAAAATATATATTTAATACTACTTAAAACTAGCAAATACTAGACCCATATGTTCCTTAGGGTGTGTTTGGTTTGATGGGAGGGGAGGGGAGCGAAGGAGAGGGTGGTTTAAGATTTTAGCTCATCTCTCCTCCAAAATTTTAAACCAAATGAGTGGATGAGATTATTTTTCCTTCCCTCCCATCCCCTTCCCTGAAACCAAACACAATCAGTTTGTTATGAGGGATTTGGAGGGGAGCGGAATAAATTTTTTTATAAGTTGAATTTAAAGAAATTGAAGAAATGTGGTTATTAAGTTTTAATAAAAGGAAGATGCAAGATTAAAGAGTAAGGAAAATTAATTAAATTTTTTTAACCCCGCTTCTCTAATTTTTTAAAATCAAACTCAAATTTTTTTCCCTCCGCCCAATTTCCCTCCCCTCCCCTCATACCAAACAACTCTTAATGTATGACATATTTATCTAATTTTAGAATAATAAGAAAATTAAACAAATAAGATTTAATTATAAGATGTGCCATTATTCCTCTAAAATATTTCTTTGTTACATTAGACTATATTTAATTAGGTTTATAATCCAGAGATTATTTTAGAGAAAAATGTATAAGAGATCAAATGTGAGAAAAAAGGTCTTATAGGTCAAATTATAAGAAATTTAGTTGACTTAAGGAAGGAAGCTAAATAAGTTCTTAATCATTTCGTATGTTGTGTTTTTTTAGATTATAAATTAGTTTATTAGTCAAACTATTTAGTTTGAAGAAAAAAAAAAAATAAAAACTATAAGCTAATTTAATTAGTTTCCTTAATATCTCCAAAAAAAGTCAACTAAGTCTTATAATTAGGACCAAAGGGAGTATTATATCTAGAATTAGATAAGCATCTTATAAAAATGACATAGAACAATATACCTTCTAGAAGAAGTCTTTATAATAAAAACCAAAATGAGAAATTTAAGTGAAAGAAGCTCAATTATCACCAAACAAGGATGAGATCTAGAGTTTGAAGCTTATGAACAAAAAGAAAACTGAAAAAGATATCATCATTGTATTTTAACCAGTAAAAGAAGATTAGGACCACATATTAGAATCTTATCCAATCATAATTTGATATTAATTACAGGCTAGTTGGGCATAGTTTGAATAGAGTTAGATTACAGGGCACGAAATAAGTAAGAATAACAACCCACATTAAATATGGAGCATATTCATAGGTATAAATAGAGGATGTTAAACATTTATTTTTAAAAAAGTTAGAATTATGTACGTGTTTCCCCTTCCTTTCTCAAATATTATGGGAATTTTCTGTAAAAAAAAATGCTAAAAAAATACTTTAGCTACTAAAATTAATAAAACAGTGAAGTGATAATGATTAAAAAATGATAGGAGAAATTGAGAGTTCAACGTCAACAGCTCTTCATTAATTAATTTCACAGTGTCTGCTATTAATGCAAATGTACCCATCAAAGCCCCACTCAACTTCCATCCTTCTCAATAATTATTGCTTCCTTTCTTCTTTTTTTCATTTTTCATGTCAAACAAAAAATCGGGCCAACATATATAGTCTAAAAGTTCATCTCAGCAAAATAATGTCAATTATAATTACAAGGTACTAGAAATGGGATCAATTATTTAACTAGTCAGTCAAGATCATAATGATTCAAGAGTCACTCATCAAACAGTGATAATCAGGTCAACCCAATCATGATTCAAATATTATAATTCAATTAAAATTATTCATCCTCCCGTTATAAATATAGAATAAAGTTTGTAGTATATTTTACACTATAAATTTTATCCTATATTTAAGGCATGAGATAGTAATATACAAAAACCATGAAAAGAGTGATCTTTAAATAAAAAGACATTGATCCATGAATAAATAGAAAGTTAATGTAAAAACCACATGTAATTCAATAAAACATGGTTATTAAATTAATGTATAGATCTCATATAATTCAATATAACAACGGTTATTAAAGTACAACTTTGAGAGACTGTTTTTTTTTTTTTCTTTCCTTTTTGTCTCAACGACTTCATTTTATAGTCAACATGTCTAGGACTCTTTAAAACTAGTTGGAGAACTAATTCACCGATTCATTGAACTGACCAAATGGCCTAAATTGAGTTTTAAACCATCAGAATATATACTAAATTGAATATGGTCTGTGTTCAAAAATAAAAGAACATCATAACATAATACTACTTCCGGTCCTAAATATAAAATATAGTTTATAGTGCAACTGAAAGAATAGTTAATATAAATCAATTGCTTAAATGTAGTTTGAAATGCCCACATGGATTGATACGTATAGTTAAAGCATATGGTTTTGGAATCCCTTTAAAGACCATTTAAATCCTACACAATGAGCATCTTTCTTTAAGGAGATTCCTTAACATTTAAGAGTAGTTGAGTAGGTGCCATATGAGATAGAGCTCCTTAGGATTCAAACCTATGCAATGATTCTCAAGGTGGGTCTATGTGGTCCGCATTTTCTCTAAAATCTCAAACATTTCTTCCAAAATCATCACAAAATTTGGGACTTGGCTTCCCTTTTATACTCATTTATATCTTTTTCCCTCATTTTCTCATTTTTACTGTTAAATTAAGATTTCAACAATCCAGATTTATCATATGATAAAAATATTATTGTAAGGGAAAAATATGAAAAATGATAGTAAAAAAGGATGATAAATCTGGACTATTGAGATTTTAATTCAATGGTAGAAGAGGAAAAATGATAGTAAGGGGTATAGGAGAAAAGTTATGTCCTAAAATTTGTGCATAATATTTTTTTTTTGGATAACAAAAAATAAGAAAATTGCCCATAAGTACCTATTTGAAAATTTTATTTCTCAAAAGCACTTGATATGTTTTTTTATTTAGAAAGTACCAATACTCTAAAGAATTTTATATACAAAAACATCAGTAGTACTCGAATTGAGATACTTGTAAGCAATAAAATTTCTAAACAAGTATATATGGACAATTTTTTCCAAAAATTAGTTGAATTAGGTCCTAGAGTATATAAAAACCTCACATTCAAAATTGGGTCACACACAGCTACAAGTTTGTGAATAATAGTATGATATTTTGAATAGAAAAAGAAAAAGACAAAAGTTTAGGGGAAATAATTGATATGATATGCATAAGATGTACAACGAACGGGTAAAATAGTAGTCTCAGTTCCCAAAGACGTACGAAATATGGAATAAGAAAGAAGGGTTATAATGTTGTGTATTCACTGAGATGCAAACAAAATAAATTTGATAGGTTGCTAGAAATTAAAGAGAGTGTAAATTTATGGTAAACAAGGACATTCCTTTCTCCACCCACACTCACCACATATTTCTGATCACTCAAAACCTGACACAGAAAAAAAGAGCCTCACAACTTCAATTCATTTTGGTTTTCAACTTTTTGAACACTAAACTTTCATGCATATGACCGAACCCCTTTCTTGCTCCAATATAGATTCCACCTAATTTATCAACAAATATTTTCTTTAGTCCTTGTTACAACAATTTCTTTTAAGAAAGAATGAGTGGTCCTTATTATAATTTATTAAGTGAAATATTAATTACATTTTGTATAAGATTGTCCCTATATGAAGTTTGACGGAAATTTCTTTTTTTTCCCCCTCTTCTCACGATATAATTTATTATTTAAATATGGGTAAATTTATTTTTTTAAAGAAAATTTAATGACTTAAGTACCTCTATTTGACCATGCAGGGTTGTTGGAAAGTAGGAGTACCTTATAATAAGTAAGGGAGGAAGTACTGCATTTACACGCATAAAAAGCCAAAATTAATCTTACCTTTGGTTGATAGTAGTCAAGTATATATAGATTAATATAAAAAAATCCAATACTAAATATATTTGAATTGAAAATATAGACACACACATATTCCTTTCGATCCACAATGATTTACTTTTAGAAAAACATTTGGTTTACAATATAAGTCACTTAGGAACCAATTTAACGCTTAATTGTGACTCATTGTATTTTTTTTCTCCTTTAAAACATCATTTGATATGGGTAAAGTTGATTTTTTTTTGGGTGCAATTTCAAACAAATTTAATGACATAATTGTTTATTTCTTAATTACGATGAATTAATTAATTGAAGTGACTTATATTGTAGACATGAAGGAGCTTCCAATTTTTAATATAAGATATATTTTGTAGTTCTAATTTTTTATATATATTAAAGTGGGTTTTTCATTCAATATCAGACATTCACGCACTCATTCACATGCACACACACCAACCTCACATTTAAACAAAACTTCTGTTCTCAACCATTACTCAATTAATGTAGGGGCTGATAATCTCTTTTAAGTCTTGATTTGAGCTGTGGGAATGGAAGTTTGTGCTTGAATTAAAGAGTTGCCTCTATCTAGAACCTAATAATAATACTCTAAGATTAAATTATTTTACAGCACCATACAATATAGTTGTAATTTTTTTCCTTCCAATGAATTAATGTGCTTGTGTGTGTCTGTGTGGCTCTCTATGTATAACTCAAGACACGATAAAGCTGGCATATTATTATTATTATATTGGATCCTCAAGTGAGAAGCATATTAATTATTGATTCAGTTAATGAATGCATGCATGCTCCAAATTATGATATCCCTTGGCAGCTTTTGTTTATCGTTTATTATTCACCACATGTTCACACAGTGACTCTTCTTGAATTCCTTCTTTTTCTCTGTTTATTTGGACCCTATCTTGTTTCTCTGGTGGATGATATATCGGTGTCTTCAATCTCTGTTGCAAGCTTTAATTAAGTTCCTGCATTAATACACGTACTGTGTCCACTGAGGGCTTGTATAAACTTCCCCTTTCGGCGCACACACACACCAAGAGAAATTAAATTAATTTTTCTGCATAAGAAATTTAATACATATAGAAAATAATTTCTTGTGTTTAGCTAGTGATCAGTGAGCCTTATTATATGTGATGTATATGAACTCCGATCCCTTGCTTCGAGAGATATAGGCATTGTAAGTGATGATATATATATATAGAGGGCTTTTATCTTATTTACCAGCTTTTCATCCAGCAATAATTCTCTGCATGATTAATTATTGCCTTTTGTGGGCTTGTACTGGGCATTACATCACAATGTTCTTCACTTTGCCCATGTACGTATAATAATCATGTTTCATACTGCTGTAATTCTACAGTGGCAAATTAAATTTGAGAATAGACCTGTATATATGACAAGAGAATAGAGCGTGCATATGATGATGAGATGGGACACGTACGTCAATAAAACTTGCACTCAAAGAAGAAGAAAATAAAGACTATGTAAATGATTGGCATATATGTACGAACACGTGTACCAATATAATAGGAGGACGAGTTATTATTAGATTCCAAAGAAAAAATGTAATCAATTACCAAAAGATCCCAATATATATATATATATATATAACAACTGCAAGGACCGGTTGTTATTTTATGTATTAAAACTTGTCATTGCATGTAATCTACTTTCTCTGGTTTTAATTATAGGAACACTTTTGTAGTGCAAATTGCACAACAAAAGTGTTCTTATAATTAGGACCGGAGATGGTATTTATTTTGTGAGACTTTTTATTTATTACATATTCCTTCATTGAACTTCAAAACGATTTTCCCAATATAGTATTGTATTGTGAATCAATCAATGATAATATTCGGAGATGAGTGAGGCCTGTATATGCATGGCCTGTATATGTATGAAGAAATTAATCAAGCTAGAATCAAGATTGAATGCAGAATTCACTGATACTATGTAAGATATATTGTTGTTGTTGTTGTTGTTTTGGGGTTATATGTGTGTGTGTATATATAGACACGTACACACACTTATACATAAAGTCTACGAAGGATTTAATTAAGTGGAGTATTTGATTAACACCACCATGCATGCAAAGTCACCGTTATATTATTATATTGCCGCCCATTGAGTATACTGCATGTCCGATTTCATTTGACTTTAACATCACATTGTATTATTAGTGGAACATGGGACACATGCACACAGAGAGCAGACAAGAGGGAGTGCGATAATCTACATCTTCTCAATCCACTTCAATATCGTATCATTTTTACGTAATGAGTTCCATATGACTTGTGCCCATTATGATTATGCTTTCATTGAGAGTCCGCCAATCTAAGAGGGTTACCTACTTGTCAGTGTCTAACTTAGGTTGGTGTGAGTGATAGAGCTTTCATCCTTTAATCAAATAATTGAGAGTTCGATTTCCCACTTTTGTTTAGAAATATCTGTTCTGTGTTCTTTATATCTCAAGAGAGATTGGTCAATTTTTACTATTGTTAGAGATGATGTACTTCAATTCTGGTCTCATTAAGTAAAAAAGTTAATTGATACATATAGATTAGATTCTTTGAGTTACAACATAAGTTTTCTTTCCAATCTCATGATTATATTATCATTCCATATGTCTGTTAAATTGTTGATCTTTGAACGGTTTCTAATGATGCCTCAATATTTAATTAAGTTATGCCATTTTTCAAGTTACATCATAAGGTTTTAAATCATGTACCTCCTTTTAACTTTCTCGGCCTTTGAGTTTTGACTAAAGCTCGTGTAGTATATGTTCTTATCCATTTTGATGGCGTTTATTTTGCATGAAAATTAAGTTGAGCTATATATTTGGGGTAGGTTATTTTGCCTACCCTTCCCTACCTCTCTCAATAGCGTTATATTATAATCTTATCCAACGGTGGAGATTTGAGGGATAAAATAAACCGTTTTACCCATTTCTCTCTCCCTCTCTCTCTCCAAAATCTCTCTCTCTCTCTGTTCGTTTCTCTCGACTCCATTTGCCCTAAATGTTGTCGTTGGCCTTGGGGACTCACCTTCACGCCGAGATGTTGTACGATTTAGAAAACAAAAAAAGTTATGCAATCTTCTTCACTCTTTTATCTACTTTCCCAAGAAATCCACATCCCGTATTCTTCCTCCTTCGTATTATTAGTATTATTTTAATCAATCCCAAGATCTCCAATCTCTTTCATCTTCAGTATTTGTTTTGGTTGTCTCTGTATTTTACGCGTCACTGAGTACTCTGTTTAGGTTGTGATTTGATCATTGTCTCATAAACAAAAGAGTTTATTTTATCCGTTAGATTACAATCTCATCCAACGGTGGGGATTTGAAGGATAAAATACACCCTTTACCCTTTCCTCTCTCCATTGCCTCCCTCCCTTTCTCTCTTTCGCTCTCTCCTCTGCATGGCTCGCTAGTTCTCTGATTACAACATCAAGGAATACACCAAGCGCCGAGCTATTGACGCCTTTCGCCACAACCAAAACCTCACCGACCAAAGTCACCTTTCCCCTTTCCATGTACACCAGCCATTATTATTTATTCTATAAAATGATTTGAATAATTCGTAGTTTATTTGTTTTTTAAGAATTTCTGTTTTGATTTATTTTGGATCGAGAGGTGAGACTTTTTAAAATTTAATTAGGTCGTTACATTTCAGGTCTGGAAATTTGAAGATCATAGTGTTCATACTGATATATATGGATCGAGTCTGGTTTTCTAGAAATTAATTATAAAAAAAGTCGCATCTTGTTAGAAAAACATAACGATTCGCTACTTAATCGTGCCTCATTAACTAACAGCAATTGTTCTTCGACCTCATGAAGGTCAATCTATTATTTTTAATGAAGAAAAATAATGAAATCCTGCATGTTCCCGGTAGGTTATCCCTGATGTTAATCGGAGAACTGGCGAGCAGTCTCATATTTATTTATGATTTAAAGATAACTTGATTCTCTATATATCTTATATTATACTCTCTCTTGCTCTTAATATAAAAGTTAGATAATTAATTTATGTATATTAAAAAAATTAGTTAAATTAGTTATTTGTAAGAAATATATGTTTTTTTAAAATCTAGAATAACCTTTCTAATTAAAGTAGTGGACAAAATATATGTTTTTTTTTTTAATTTAAAAAATAAAGTAGATTAAAATCTTATATTTAGAACTAAACTACATCTCTTATTTAACTTTGTATATCTATGAGTTCGTGAGTAGAATATAGGTACTTAGGTTGTTGTTAGAGGATTTTCTAGTAGTCTGAAATTGAAATCTCTCCTATAAAGTATGCCGGGACATGAACAAGCTATTTTATTAATATAGAATTAGTCTTAATTATTTTTGTCATGTATAAATTCACAAATACACCATAATTTTATTCAGTGTGAAGTAGCATAATTAACATTAACATAATGCACAATCATACTCATAATAATTAGGAGGACAAGTGATGACTTATTATCATCATTATTTTTTCTGAGAGCAATTATAATTTTTAAAGTTTTTTATTTAATTCTAAAGTAAATCTCAAATTCAAAGATAATATAAGAAGGAAGAGGTGGGGCCTACATGGGAATAGTGGGAAAATAAAGGAGGGTTGGTGGCTAGAGAAGAATGAAATACGGAAAAGGAGGGGACCAGCAGAGTGGTAGTGGACGAAGCTTCAGTATCAGAATGGAAAGCGCAGTTATATGCAACGAAGCCCGAGATACCCCAAATAATTAATAAACAAAAGTCACACAAATCCCAATGCATACATATTCAATTTAATTTTTTTTAGAGCATGAATCCCAACTTTCCAAGTGGTCTATTGCTTTTTTTTTGTGTGTGTGTGTAATACCCATTTTTTCATGGAAGTATTGGTAAGGGAGCACTCAACACTTAAAAGTTTTTTTGGTATCATTTTTACTTCGGAAGTTTACAAACATAGTAATCTTGCAAATCGGTTGATCTTGACCATTGGATCGTTGCTCTATTTGTAAACTTTCAAGGTAAATTTGCTCTTAAAAAAAACTTCCAGGGCATATTTGCTCCTTTTTGTAAACTTTCGGAGCAAAAATGATACCAAAAAAACTTTCAGGTGTTGAGTGCCTCTTACCAATACTTCTATAGTAAAAATGGTATTTAACCTTTTTTTTTTTTGTAAAAAAAATAGAAATGTTCTGATTACTCTGTTATTTTAATGGGGCACACAGGTCATTGTACGATTTTATCTGAGATACCATTGGATATTAAATGTGAATATATCTTTTAACAAAAATTTGAATTTTACTTTACCTGGTTGTGAGACATTAGTCATTCTCCTTAGACAATTATAAGGGTGGGAGGCCTAATTACTCTATTTAGGGGAAACAAAGAAGTGTCTCTTTATATTAGTGGTAGAAACTATTTTTTTAATTAATTTATAATGTATGAGATAAGAATGTGAGAATAATTTTATCTTTTGACTTATATAAACATTATTTTACAACACTATCTCAAACAGCTCAAAATAGTCTAATATAGTTATCACTAGGTTTATCATGGGTAATTAAATCATTTAAAAAAAAATAATTTCAAAAAATTTCACAAAAACTTAATAAGAATTAAGCCATTTAAAAAAAATTACCAAAACTTAAATACAATTTCTGAGGTTCAAATTTCTCATCTCTAAATTCAAAAGGTGCACTCATCACGAGTTTAAAAAAAATTATAAATGAGAAAACTAATTGCATAAAATTGTCAAATAAACCCAACAACCTTTAAGCTACTAACGACTAGCATTCATCAAATTATTTCAACCAATATTGAAAAATATTTTTCTTACATAATTCACATACCTATTGAACCTTTGGGTTAAGGTAAAAATTTTGTCTCGAGAATTTTTTTGTTGAAGAATAATGTTACTTTGAAAGTTTTTTTAGGTTTAATATTACTCAAAAGTGTTAAAATGAAACAATGTAGTATTTTTTGTTAAAAAATTAACAGTTAACGTCAATTATTTAACTATACTGGACAACATTACTACGATTTAAAATTTTAGAGACGATATTGAACCTGAAAACCTTCTAAATCAACATTACTTCTCCACAATAACTTATAAAATAAATTTATATCTTAACCTTTAAACATTTTACTAAGGTTCTAACTTGCAACCCCACACTGAAATAAATGTTTTAACGGAGGCTTTTGTTATCAATTGGGCTACAAATTAAAGTTATTTTCAATTGGATATAATACTCCCTTTGGTCCTAATTATAAAAATCTTTTTATAGTGTAAATTGTACAAAAAAAGTATTTTTATAATTAAAACTAGAGATAGTAATAGCTAAACTTAACCAGATATGCTTAGCTTGTTTACATGAATATGTTTAAGCGAGTGATGACTCATGGGAGTAAATTTAATTTTTTTGGGGATGTTTTAAATTTTAGAACTAAGAAAAGAAGGGAGACAAATATTCAAAGAGAGGGTACCAAATAGGGTACGAAGGGGACCAACAATTGAATTAATAGAAGGCAGTCCCTTCCTTCAATGCTCTGTTTCTGAATCTCCACTCTCTGGCCATTGGCCTCACTTCTTATCTCTTATCTTTTTCCCCCTTTGAGTCTTTGACTTGACTTGACTTACTTCACCCCTTCTCTTTTTTCATCTTTTATTATTACATTTACAATTTCTCACAAGAGATGTTTTCTATAAATCACAAAATAAACATGTGGTCCATCAAAAATCATGTCTACTCTAGTATTCTATTTCAATGTGCTTCTTCTTTTTAATTATTACATTTAATTTTAAAATATATCATAAGAAATATTATTTATGAATCACAAGGCAATGTGGTCCATCAAAAAACATGTATAATTTAGTATTCTATTACAATATGCTTTTTTTTTCCCATATACTTCAAAATTATTGCATTTAATTTAAGGAGACACCACAACACTTTTGTAAGAGCCTTATTTGATTTGTGTTTTGGGGTTTCACAGATCAGACACTTTCTCCTTGTCTTCAAACTCTTTTTTATATAATATGTAATCATTAGGGCATGTATGAATCTTTTTATACTTCATTCCTGGCTGACACAGTATTTTCTTAACATTATAGTATCGATCCGGAAACACATTATCATTTGGAAGTATATCCTTAAAAGCCTTAAGGGATTTTGAAAAATTATTATCACTTCATCCATGTCGTGCTTTTAAGCTTACTAATTTCAATACTTCTTTCAACAATTGATATTTTTTACACCTTAGGTACAACGGCTTCTTTGCATCACTGCACACATTATCATATATATGAGATTGCTCAAAAGCCTCTTTTCCTACATCACGAACAATGTCTTATATCTGATCATCCATATTCGTGTCGTTATCATTAAAAGTCACTTCCCCCTATTGAGATGCTCTTGGCATTTTTATTTATTCATCAAGCCATACCTATAATGTATAACTCTTACAAAATTCTTCACAAATTAAATGTGTATATATACATGCAGCACTTAGTCGTTTCTCATAAAAAAAATTCTACACAAGGGCAATAAACATCTCACTATCATCATTGGCATTTTTTTAAAGGAAAATCTAAAAAAAAAAAAAAAAAACACCCTATTATCATATTCAACACTCGTCCATTTAATTTTTATCCATTTGTGATCCACATTTAAATTCCTATAGACAGAAATAGTTAACATACATTATCCTAATTGGAAATGCAGAAGCAAGTGATAACTCAAGAAGAGAACAATATTGATTAAATACCATATTTATTAGTTGGTTCGAATCCACATATTCCACTATACCCAAGGTGGTAAAACCCGTGCCACCACTAACATCAACAACTACCATATTTCTATCACTGAGATCAGCTGGCTCATCATACATTGAAATTAAAAAAACGCAAACTGCTACTCTACAATAGAAGCCAACAAGCTAAATCTTAAACAAAAATTATGGGATTGAGTTGCTGAACTTAATGCTGGGGCATAACTTGCAGATGGGTCACACAACTCGATGCTATTAGTAACTGATTCAAAGACAAAAAGATCAGCTGGCTAGTTAAACTCCTTGGCTCGAGATCCATAATGGCCAGCTCCAAATTCATGAGTGATATAGTACAAGAATCCAGTAATAATATGTACTATTTGACATGCAATTATATCCTATTGTAATTTAATTACCAGTGAAAATTATTGCAACGGAAAAGATGGAAAATTAAGGTAACACATGAACTATAGATCAACCATAAACAAGAAACGCCGCAGTTATTCAAATTAGCTGACTAGTTAGCTGGTGAGTGTGTGCGTAACAAGGTGTAAACAGAAGCAAACTGCAACAAAATAGAAATTTAGCAGGGAAATCAGCCTTCTATTGATAGTGTGGATTCTAGTCCACAAATACTCTAAACAAAGAATTGGCACAAGCCAGAAAATAAATAGGTGCTTGCTTACCATTATTGTACCAAAAATTGAAAAAAGAAAAATCGGCATAAAATAAGCTTGCTGGAACTAGCTTGTCCAATGAGAAACGTGAAGGAGCCCTGCAAACCACACAATTAAGCTCTCTCGATCACAAACTCAAACCACAACTTGGAGGTAGTGGAAGAGCGGAAGAAAACAAGCTATAATAGTACCATTTTCTTCTCTCACCGCTAGCCACGTCAACGCCGACAAGAGAATAGCAGCAACAAAGGCACACAACAAATGAATGTCATGAGAAAATAGCAGCCACGAGGGCACACATACCGGCGGCGGTGGTAATGATGAAGGAGTGACGTGCAAAGGTGGAACTGGGTGCGACGGAGGAGTTTAGAAGAAGCAATCAACCGAGCTCATAGAGTAATCGCGTGAAGAAGAGAGGATTCAGAGAGAGCGAGATTCAATTTAGGCACGACAAAGAGAGGATTCAGAGAGAGGGATTCCCCCTATCTTTTAAACCGGTTATTGGGGGTGAGCAAATCAAAACTGAAACAGAAAACCGAACCGAATAATTCGGTGTTCGGTTTTTTCGGTTTTTCGGTTCGGTTCGTTTTTTAAAGTAGCTTAGTTCGGTTTTCGGTCCGGTTTTTGCAAAATTATTTCGGTTAAAACCGAAAAAACCGATTTTTTATATATTAGTTTTTGGGTAGAAATAACCGAAATTAATTAAAACGAAGATGCATATGTATGAGTTAGACCCAACCTTATGAGTCATGTAAAATATATTATAGTCGGGTTGCACTCAATAGTCAATATTGTAGATTGATTCAAAAAAAAAAGTAGATTGACCATTTTACGAGTTAACCTAAACGGGAAGGCCCACAATAAGCCCAAAAACCGAATTAACCATAAAACCGAACTGAAATATTTCGGTTTTTTCGGTTTCGGTTCGGTTTTTAGAATATGTGTATTTCGGTTTTAACCGAAAAACCGAATGCTCACCCCTACCGGTTATGTTCAAAATCAAGTCTAAAAAATTATTTTTTAGATCGGTTATTTAAAACATCAGGCCTTAAAAAGGAATGAATATATTATTTTTTAATTGTGAATCTTTTAAACCAATTATTAGAAACATTAGGTCTAAAAAGTTTCATATTTTAGATCGGTTATTAAAGACATCTGGTCTAAAAAGTAATAAATATTTTAATTTTTAATTTCTTTTAATGAAGAAAATATATTTAGACTTATTATATAGAGAATCCCTTTAGACACTACAAAAAAACCTCGGATTACCCACGGGATTACCGAAAAAAAAAATTTGGAAATTACCCACGAATTCAGTCGGTAATTTCAGCTACCGACGGAATTATGTTGGTAATTTATGAAGGAATTTTTTCCCTCAGTAATTCCGTGAGTTATCCGAGGTTTTTTTGTAGTGAGAAAATATATTATATAAGATTTTTTTAATTATTTTTAGACCGAGTGTTCAAAAATCTAGTCTAAATATAGTATATTTTAAACATTGTCTTAAAGAAACCAGTCTCAGAAGTTCTTTATAATTACAAAACTGTCACCGATCAGACTTTTTAGACCTTATCTTTTATAATTTGTCCAAATTTAGTGGTTTAAAAAGCCTATTTTATAATATTGAAAATTTGGGAAAAGTCCCCAATTAAAATTTTAATTGGCAAGAAGGACTTAAGAGTATTCACACTCTTTATGTACAAAATTTGCAGAGTGCTAATACTCGTTTGGTATAAAATTTATTAGGTCTGTATCACTAATTAAATTTTTAATGAGACTTTTATTTTCCAATTTTCTCAAAAAAAGAAAGGGGACTGATATGCATATGGAAGTAGGTGCTCTACAAAACAAGAATATGTGTCGGGAAGGAGGAGCGGGGAGAGCAATACACAGTGGTGGTGGGACGTCCGCCGCTGACAGAGGCGTCTGTCAGCGCCGTACATTAAAGGAAGCACAGTGTTGAGGCTCTCACCACTTTGACATTTCCCACCTTAAGAAATTGGAGCATGTGAGTTATTCACATTTCACATGATATATTATATACTCCCTCTTATATATCTATGTTATATGGTGTTCTTTTGGATAAAAAGTTATGGCTCCGGTTCCTCTCATTTTCTCCCTCTCCTTATCTTTCTCACAGTTCCATCTGGACCTTCCAAATCTCGATCCAACGGTCAGTTTTTTTTTTTTTTTTTTTTTTAAAAATTGGATCGCATCTCGGCCGTCTGGGAAATCGGGATTGGATTTACCGAGATGCATGGAAGGATGGGGAGAGGGAGGGAAAATGAGAGGAACCGCTTCCAAAAAGTTATATGGTGTTTTTTTGGATAGTGTAATATTAAAATTTTTATAGGAAAAATTAGAATGAAGGAATTGTAATTATTTAGAAGGACCGAATATAAAAAAATTTAAAATACTAAAATGTCTCTCACAATCTTTTATACTCATACATTATCTCCCACATTCTATTTTTAAGACTAATAAAATATTATAAATTTCATTAAATTAAATAACAGTTTTTTCAATTTTCAATTTTCACAACTTGCAATGATATCTAAAGAAAAGATTACCCATTCTTCATTTTTTTTAAAATTGACAATCTTTTTATTAAAAATAGAATTATATAATTTTAACAAAAATCAAAGTATTTTATAATTTATCATATATCTTAAACCATGAAAATTTATATGATTTACTTTTATTTTGGAATAAATTTATGTGGGTTAAAAAATTCATTTAATGTTAATAAAAAAATCTAAGTAATCTATTATATCCCTGAAAAATATGAAATGAGTTTATTTTTTATTTTTATAAAAAGAACTTAATTGATATTAGACAATATGAATAGAGCAACTTGATGATATAAATTGGTGAAAAAAATAAAAAAAAATATGAGTTTAGCCATTGTTAATTAAATAATATATTAAAAAAAGATATGATCATATCATGATAGACGATTTTAATTATTTTTTAATTATGAATACAAGAGATAGTATAAGAGGTTTAGTTAGGGGCAATTTAGTGATTTCAAATTTATATTATGATATTTGGTTATTCTAAGTAATTATAATTTTTATGATCATTTATAATAAATATTATTTTATCTAGTTCATTTATTTTGATTCTTCATATTTTTCATATATGCTCATATCTAATAAGAGTAGTAAGAGAGAATAAAAATTAATATAATGTTAGAATTTAATGTAGTCAATAAAGAAAATATTGAAAATTACTTAAATTTAGATAGATTTAATATTTTTCACTCTTTTTATTGGTACATTTAAATGCAGACATTCTTTTCCTTTGTTAGTGACTTATATTTGTGACTAGATGGGTTATTTATTGAAAATTTAATCATTAAATTCATATACAATTTAAATCTAATTACATTCGGTCTCTGAATTTTAACTCAATATAATTTAGGGTTAAAGTGTACAATTTGACCAACAAACTATTGGCTCAAGAGCGTCCAGCACAATTAACTATTACCTGGACTATAAATACCAACAAACTATTTAAAAGTTAAAATTAGCACAATTCGGTTAAAACAAAATTAACTCCGTTAAAGACATACATCCAAAGGACCTTCACTATGAATCAGAGTGCAGACGACAGATCTTAGTTGGAAGAAGGGGATGATCTGAACTTGGACATGTAAAAGCTGTCAAATACTCAAATATGCGTGTTATTTTGCAAAAATAAAAGAAAATTTATGCCCAAAAGAAAATTTCCAAGAATTATCTTTGAGTGAGTTTCTCTGAACAATAACAAATGGTTTTATTGGAAAATTTCTGAAAAAATCACTCGACTCTTCCTTCTTCTTCTTCACACGATGCTCTACAACCCAACTCGACGCCAGAGAATCCAAATCACTCAGAATCTTCTTCATCAATCTCAGAACTTTCCCTTCCCATGGAAACCATCCCAGAAACGGAATCAAAACCGAAGGAAATGTTAGACTTGGCTATCACCCAAGAGGGGGGTGAATTGGGTGTCGAATAAAACTTAACGAACTTTGAAAAACTTTTCGCAACTTACTGAAGGAGGTTTGAATGACAATAATAATTTATAAACCGATAGACGGTCATTCAAAACATATATGCTGAAATATAAGAGTTTAGGGAAGAGAATATGCAAACAGAGATTTATATTGGTTCGGCCTAATCCTTGACCTACGTCCAGGTCCCCAAGCTCCGCTTGAGATTTTCAATCTACTATTTCCTTGTTTGACCGGGCACAAGAGAAAGCCTTTACAACCTCACAAGTTTGGTCGGGCACTTGTGTAGTCTTGACAATCTCTTACCGAGATATCTTCTTACGTACTGTAAGAATACAATTACCGACTCTGTAAACGAAGGATGATCATCTCACTCTTGGACTCACTCCCCCTTACAAGTTGTAACTGTACACCCACTCTCAAAGGTTCCACAACCTTGATTTGATCACTAAACAGATAATCAAATAAGTGTTTGGACTCTCTCACAGAGTAGATGAATAAAAATCACTGAAGTACATAATCGATCATATCACTCTCTACTGTAAACTATATAAACTTTGAGAAACAGAGTGTATGAACTATCAACGGTGAAGTAGTAAAATCATTTCGTTGGCTTTTTCGATTCATTCATCAACCGTCGTCACTCCTTCCGGTTTGAAGACTTCGCAATTTATATGTTATTGTGTTTCGACCGTTGCGAGCATTCGACCGTTGGAGATCAGTTGGAAGTAGCCGTTGAAGCTTCTGTTGCTTTTTGACCGTTGAGCTCTAATCCAACTTTAATCATAAAATGTTTATCGTTGACTTCGTTAATGCTCCGTCTTGAGTGTTGTATTAATAGCCATAGAGAAGATTCAAGCTTTTTGTTGGAATGTTGAAACTATCCGTTAGACTCGAAGCTTTCCCTCGTTGCATTTAATGCTTCTCTGACACACAAATTGCTTTATGCCAATTTGTTGTTAATCCATGATAAAATCATCTGAAACTCATTAGCAAACTGATTAAGAGCAACTAGGAGTAGTAATGAGTAATGATATGTAGAAATGAAATCACAATCGATGATTCAAGAATTACGAAGACGAAAATTTCAAAACAGAGGTATCTTGCTCAAGCAATAATCCTTGCTTGCTCGGGCAAGCTTATCTTGAATCAGTTAAAAATGTTCTTGGCTGCTGATGCTCGAGCAGAGCTACCTTGGTTGCTCGAGCATGGTACTCGAGCATGAAGATTTTCATGCTCGGGCAAACATTTCGTTTGGCGATGGAAAAGGCTTTTACTTGCTGTTGCTCGAGCAAGCTAATATTCTTGCTTGGGCAACCCATAGACAGAGGCGAGAACTTGAAAGAATTCCAATGCTGCTCGGATATCCCTTTTTCCCTTGCTCGGGCATGATAATTTTCATGCTCGGGCAAGCTTTTCTTTATGTAGAAACAAAGTGCTTCTACTCGTTCTTGCTCGAGCAAACCAACATTCTTGCTCGAGCAAGACACAGACAAAGGTGAAATCTTGAGATTGATAGATGTTGCTTGGGCAAGCCTTCTTCTTTGCTTGGGCAAGACTATCTGACTTGTGGATTTTTGCTTTTGTCTCGATGTTGCTCGGGCATGCTTCATAAGTTTACTCGGGCAAGTTTTAGTTTCTGGTATAAATCCAAGTTTAGCAAATCATCCCATTTCAGAAATTTCTTCAAATATTCTTTCCATTTCAATAAAAATCAGCTCCAAGCTAGTTGTAGTTCGTCCATTAACATCAGATGAATGAAGGTTGTTCTTATCTAGTGTTTCGCAAAGATCAAGAACAGATTGTCAACTTCAAAACATCATATATCCTTCAATTGATACTTTTTTTTTCTGTGATCTTGATGTTTTTGAAAAGGTATTTGAGTCTAGTTTCCAATGGCACATATTTCAGCTCATTTGGATTTGTTTTTTGTGAGATACACTCAAATTACCGAGGCTTGGTCTGGACTGTGACGGTGATTTTTGTGTCAACTTGCAAAAATCATAGCTCTCTCATATGAACTCTTTTGGGGATTAATTTTATATCAAAATGACTCATTGGGAGTCTAGTTTCATATGCCATTAGTTTCACGTCAATCCGATTCCTGGTTTGGGAGATATCATTGAATTACCAGAGGTCGCCAGCTGAAACGCGAAAGCAGCTGAATAGAGTGCTAAAATTCGACATTGCTCGAGCAGGCTTTCTTTTCATGCTCGGGCAAGAGCGGATTTTGGGCTGAAAATGCACCTTGCTCGAGCATAACATTGTTGTTGCTCGAGCATGACTTCAGAAACTCAATTTGCTCGAGCAAGACACTGTTCAAGTGAGAAAAAGGGCTGAAATTACATAAATGCCCTCCAACAAACCAAGTATTCATCAGGAAGCTTGAACTTGCTTGTTTTAACTCCGAATTGAGCCGTTCCAACTTCTATTTGATCATGGAGACTTGAATATTGATATTATCTTAATATTTAACAAGTTATTCTTTCTTCAAACTCCATTCTTGATCATTCTTCATTGTATTAAACCTTCACATCTACATTAAATATAAGAATTAGTCAAAGTATAAGATAAATGTAGTATGCAAACTTTTTGCTCTTAAGAATGACATGTATACAAGACATCATCAAAACTTATCATAACCAACAGAAACAAATTCCCCAAAAATATGCATAAAATCCTTTATCAGCTTCACAACCCTGCACTTTTTGTTTTCTCCGATGTACGAGTACAGATCGCCGATGAAAATGTCAATTTCAGATTCGTATACATACCTCAGCAATTCCATTCTCGAGCTGAGAGGAGCTCGAGCATGACGAGTTTCTTTAATTTTCGCCAATAGCGGAAATCCGGCGCGAATCCGAAGCCAACGAGGTTGTAGCGAGGTAGACGCCGTGGCTGGATTTTGGGCGATAGGCTAGGGTTTTGTCGTTGGTGGTGAAGCAATCTTTGATGGCGGCCTTCTATCTTGACTGTCGTGCTCGACACGGACCGGAGGATCGTGGCGATGATCGATCTCGACCTCGGGTGGAAGATCGGTGCCGTCGGCGTCGATCTTGGCGAAGATGGGGAGTGGATGGAGCGTGGAACAAATGCCCGGATGTGAATCTTGGGAAACCACCCAAGTCCAGCGGTCAAATGGTCATGGGAGATTTCGAGAATCCATTTCACTATGATGAGGAAGACGGAGTTAATTTTGTTTTAACGGAATTGTGCTGATTTTAACTTTTAAATAGTTTGTTGGTATTTATGGTCCAGGTAATAGTTAATTGTGTTGGACGCTCCTGAGCCAATAGTTTGTTGGTCAAATCGCACCTTAACGCTATAATTTAATCTAACATTTATATGATCGTTGTGAATCTTACAAGTTGATTTAATGAGTTTATCATTTTTGCGTATCTAAATTGTAAAATTATATCAATTCACTCTTAAACATGTGTTAGCTTCAGTCTCGGTTGAACTTGCGAGTACAATGATCAAGCTTATTGGTTTTATGTTTTTAGCTTACAAAATCATCTCAACTTGCTCTTAAACTCATGTTAACCTTTTAGATTTGATCATGTTTGTTGACTTTATAAATAAACTTCAGGAAAATTCCTTTATTGAGTATGATAAATTGTAAATGTTGATGGATTTAATTTCAATTATTCATATTTGAAATATATCTAAACTAAATTGTTGTCATTTTTTGATTATATAATTTTAATAGCTATCGACCAACTATATAATATGAGTTTACATTCTATGATCCAAATTTATGTCTTTATCACGAATTTACTTAAACTCAAGAATTTGACAATCTTGCTCACAGGTTTTATCTATTTAATCCATTTAAGAAACCTAACTATAATTGAGCCAAATTTAGATAGGTCAAATGATTAATTATTTTATATGTATTAATAAAATAAAATGGAAATATTTTTATATTTAAAAAATTGGTGAAAAATCCTCTATTGCAAAATTTATTGTCCAAAAATACCTAAAATTTGTTTAAGGACTCAAGTGCGGTCAATTTTTCGCAATTATAATTCTTCTATAATTGTGTGTAACCAATCTCCAACTACGTGTTAAAGGGAAGACATTTACAAATGATTGAAAATATGTTAAACAATCGGCCCCGTTTGGGAGTTATTTTGGAGAGAGAATAGCTTTTGGGATTTATGAAGTAAAAAAGGCTTTTTGAAAATAGATTTTGGAAAATATCTTTTAGAATTTACGAGGAAAAAATGATTTTTGGAAAATAGCGTTTGGATATTTAATGAGTGTTTGGATAACTTTAAAACTTAGGTTTTGACAAAAACTTGCCAAACACCCCAAAATTTTCTAGAAGCTATTCTACATCAAACCTAAGTTTTGAAAAAGTTTGTTAAACACCTCAAAATTGTCCAGAAGGTATTCTACATCAAAACCTTTGTTTTAACAAAAATTGGCCAAACACCTCAAGCTAAAATTTCATTAAAACCTTTGTTATAACCTTACTAAATACCCATATTTTTTTCAAAAGCTATTTTCTATCAAAACCTAGATTTTG
Organism: Acacia melanoxylon; assembly: GCA_019022615.1. Taxonomy (NCBI): domain Eukaryota; kingdom Viridiplantae; phylum Streptophyta; class Magnoliopsida; order Fabales; family Fabaceae; genus Acacia; species Acacia melanoxylon. Next base: position 5,366,607 of record JAFJYJ010000013.1, read on the forward strand.
TGAAAAGCTACTTTTTTTTATAGCTTTTCTCTCTCCTCTACCATCATCATTATTTTTTTAGTATGAACCAATATCCTTAAGATATTTGTTAGTACCTTTTTATCTGCGAAATATTTTTTAAAGATTAATCGTCATTACTCTGAATTTTTTTTTCAAGATCGGAAATATTTTTTAAGTATCTTTTTAGTACCTTTTGGTACCATGAATTTTTTTTTTCAAGATCAGTTGGTACCTTGAAATATTTTTTCAAGATCAGTTGATACCCTGAAATATTTTTTCAATATCCTAAAATAAATTTTTAAGACCGTGAGAAATATCTTTTGAATGAGTTAGTAAATTATCTTTTTAGTACCCATCAAGATCCTAAAATATTACTAAAAAATGATTTTCATGATTTACGAGGTAATTTTTTTTTGGAGAATAGCTTTTGAGATTTACGAGATATTTAATGATTTTTGTTTTATGAGTGTTTGACAAACTTTTGTTAACCTAGGTTTTGATGTAGAATAGCTTCTAAGGGTATTTGGAGACTTATGAAAAAACCTAGATTTTATTTCCAAACCTTATGTTTTGGGAGATGTTAAACAGACCTCAAGGATTGGCTCTGCAATGTTTGGCATGAGAAACCGAAGATAACTTAGGATTGAGAGTACCGTAAAAATGAGATTGCTCCAAAGTCACCTCCCCTAATATTACGTTATCAATTATAGAATTGCAAATTTAAGAGACAAAAATATCCCGTTTAAAATATTTTCCGCACAAAAATACCATCTATCATTTTTAACCTAAATCAGCATCACTCTTCACCTGACCTGTCATAATCGTGTTCACATGTTCTTCTCACTGCTCACCCCTATAATTTGATTGGAGGTATGAGGTGCAGTGTGTCATAGGAATTTGGGTTGAGCTGCTTAGCATTATTTTTTAAATTTTTTTAACAACAAGAATATTATAGTCTTTTATTAATATATGATTATTGATCAAAAAAATTAATATATGATTGATTATAAAATAAAATTAATGCAAGTATTTTCTACTAATATTGATTCCTACCGAACATTTCTCTTTGTTACTAACAATTACAATTGCCACTTGCAACCACAGTACCAATCCATCAAAATTCAGGTTTGAATACCAAACAGGGCCCAAAAACCTAAATCCTTAAGTACCTTTGATATATATTTTGCATCAGGAGCACATTTTTGGTTCATCAATTTGATGAACACAAATGTTCTTATTACTCATTTATACTATTAGATTGTTACATTTAATTTAATTTAATTTTATATTTTAAATAAATTTTATTTTAACATATGTAAAATCTAAAATAATTATCACTCCTTATACAAATGAATTTGTCATTTAAAAAGTATAAATTTTAAATTTATACTGTTAAGATTACATTTAATCGATGAAATCCAAATATCGGGGGCTTATTATCACATCTAGAGCAGGATATCTGGCAAGTAATCACACTCTCACTTTTGAATTTTGAACCACTAAGCTCTGTTAAAACACTAAGCTCTGTTATAACACCTTGATTCGAAAGTAACTCATTTTGAACAAGAGCTCTGTTACTTTCAAATGGGGAGATGTTATTGATATCTGTCAAGTAATTAATTAGTCTATTTTGAACCACTAAGCAGGATTACACAAGTCAGATGAGTTACTTTCGAACCACTAAGCTTCGTTATTCGGAACATCATTCTTGGTTCTTGATTTTTCTGATACCATAATTGTGTAACACCTTGTTCTGATATTAACAGTGTAACACCTTGCTCTCATACAACCAGTGTAACACCTTGCTCTGATACCAACAGTGTAAACCCTTCCTCTAATACCATACCGTGTAACACCGTAAAAAGTAGAAGCTTTGGAAAAATACTAGGTTAACCAGAATATTATGTATAAGCCTTAAATTTAAATCCATATTAAGGGTTAGATGACATGTTCTAGAGAAAATATGAATTAAAATCTCAAATGATACTTGCCTATATTCATTTGACATTCTTTTACCATTCTATTATGTAAATTGGAATATATTAGAGGAATTTTAAGACTTAGAATTTCATCAAGGTAAAAATGGTATCATTTAGACAACGACATCTACATTATATGATTGATGAAAATCAAGAAAGAAATGCAAGTAGTTTTATTTTCAATTTATTCACAGTACTTTTTGTTGAAAATTATAATGTAGTCAGAAACAAATATTGTTTTTGATGGTGGCCGCGACAACCATGGTTAATGCCGTAACGGGCAACGATGGAAGAACTTCGTCGTCTTCTTCGGGAAGAACTTAGAGAAGTCTCTGATGGCCTTAATAGAAAACTAGCACACCTAGAGGATCTCATCCGGCAACATCAGATCCTCCTATCGTCAGGCCAGCAGCCATCGGCACAGCAGCCTCCGGGCCCATCGCGCAACAACAATCGCCGCTGGACGGAGGCTGAGATCCGGGCGTTGATACAGTTGTGGGTTCAATACCCGTTTGAGAATCCCGGTAATATATGGGACAATATATCAACATCTATGAATGGTGTATGCACACGAAAAGCCTGCACGAAGAAGTGGTATAGTCTGTTAAAACAGTATCTTAGGGTTGGTTCATTACGGGATGGAAATCAAACTCGACGCTTTTATAACATCCATCAGTTCCTGAATCCTGTACCCGGTAATTCTGTGTTACTTTAGTTTAATTTTGTGTTCTATATATTAGATAATATATCGAAGTCCCATATCTAATGCTTATTCACGTTTATTATCAGGTGCTTGATGATAGACTATTATTAAAGCATGGGAATGAAAGTTCAAAGGCCAATGCCTTGATCTTTATTTTTCTTTTGGTTTGTTTATTATTTGATTGTTGATGAAATTTTTGTTTTGATTCCTCTAAGACTGTTGATAATGAAACAGTTTGGATTCTCAACATTGTTGCTATGATTTTTGAAATTGTTTGATAGAGATGCCTTCCCTGATTGTTCAACTAAACACATGCGTGTGTTTCAGTTTATTTACAAAATTTTGTGTTGTCATGGGTAATATGGTATTTTGTTATTATCATTATAGATATTAGAAAAAAAATTATACCAGCGTAACACCCTTCTCTGATACCATACAGTGTACAACTTGCTCTGATACCATACAGTGTAACACCTTGTTTTAAGCTCTCACACCTTACCAGTGTAAAGCCTTGCCTTTACACAAGTCAAATGAGTTACTTTCCAACTTCTAAGCTCTGTTATTCAGAACATCATTCTTGGTTCTTGATTTTTCTGATACCATAATTGTGTAACACATTGCTCTGATACCAACAGTGTAACACCTTGCTCTGATACCATACGTGTAACACCGTAAAAAGTAGAAGCTTTGAAAAATACTATGTTAACAAGAGTGTTATGTATGAGCCTTAAATTTAAATCCATATTACGGGTTGGATGATATGTTCTAGAGAAAATATGAATTAAAATCTCAAATGATACCATTCTATTATGTAAATTGGAATATATTAGAGGAATTTTAAGACTTAGAATTTCATCAAGGTAAAAATGGTATCATTTAGACAACGACATCTACATTATATGATTGATGAAAATCAAGAAAGAAATGCAAGTAGTTTTATTTTCAATTTATTCACGGTACTTTTTGTTGAAAATTATAATGTAGTCAGAAACAAATATTGTTTTTGATGGTGGCCGCGACAACCATGGTTAATGCCATAACGGGCAACGATGGAAGAACTTCGTCGTCTTCTTCGGGAAGAACCTAGAGAAGTCTCTGATGACCTTAATAGAAAACTAGAACACCTAGAGGATCTCGTCCAGCAACTTCAGATCCTCTTATCGTTAGGCCAGCAGCCTCCAGGCCCACCGCGCAAGAAATATCGCTGCTGGACGGAGGTTGAGATCCGGGCGTTGATACAGTTGCGGGTTCAATACCCATTTGAGAATCTCGGTAATATATGGGACAATATATCGACAACTATGAATGGTGAGCCGGAGCGAAGTAGTGGTACAGTCTGTTAGAATAGTATCTCGGGCTAGTTCATTACGGGACGGAAATTGGACTCGACACTTTTCTAACATCCATCGCTTCCTGAATCCCGTACCCGGTAATAAACGTGAATAAGCATTAGATATGTTACTTCGATAAATTATCTAATATATAGAACACAAAATTAAACTAAGGTAACACATAGATTTCAATCAGTTTTCTATTTATAACATCTCCCCATTTATAGCCATTTCAGTTTCATTGCTTTTCACTCAGCACATACGATCTTCATTTTTTTAAAAAATTAATCATTTTGTTCTTACAATTTTACCTTAATTGTAATTTATTCTCTAAATTTTATGAAGTATAACTTATAATTTTGATTGGGTTGAAATTTAATCCTTAAATTTTGACCATGTGCAATTCAATTCTTGTAGTTTTAAATGTTGACCCTAACATTTTGGAAAATAAAATTATAAGGACTAAAATTATTTTTTAAGGTATAAGGATTGATATTTTAAACGATTTAAACTACAAAAGATGGAGGGGTATCAAGTCAAAATTTAGGGATAAAGTTTTAAGTGAGTCAAAATTATAGGGATTAGGTTACATATAGTTAAAATTTAAAGATTGAGTTAGCATTGAAGCAAAACTATAGGAGCAAATTATGTTAGGACTTGAAAATTGAATATTAAGGATTCCTACCATTAACGGGACGAGTTTATATGTTCATTGAAACAATTGAAATTTTAAGCCGTTGACATCTATTTTATATGGTTAAGAATTTTTTTATCTGATATATAGTTAAGATTGAAAGACTTGAATTTTTATTGTTTAAATACTTAATGGTAACAAAAAGCTTATGTTTACTCTAGCTTTTATGTATTAAAATAAAAATAATTAAAAATACAAAAATAAAATAACACTGAATTTGGATTGTCGTGTTTGAGCTTGAATGATTCAAATTTAGTGCTAATTGTAAAATGATTAGCACCCAAATTCAAACAATTAATCAATAACGATGTTTTATTGCTTGCTAAATGTGTTCATAATATAAATAATGAAAACTCCCTCTGGTCCAAACAGAAGATATATTTAACTTTTTTTTGGAGAGTTTAAGGAAACTAATTAAATTACTTTAAAATATTTATTTTTGTCATTTTTTCTCCAAAACTATTTTGCCTAATTTATAAACTTATATATAATCTAATGATACATAACATATAATATGATTAAATAAGTTATGGTTTAAGTTTTGTGTGAGTCCCCCACACTAACATTTGATTTTATTTATCTTTATTAGTTTCTAGCCTATTTTTAATGAGAATAAAAGATTATAGGCAATGATGCCCTTATTAGTTATTAGTGTTTAATATATTTGAAGGAAAAGAAGATTTTTTTTTTCATATACTAATTTAGATAATGAAGATGATGAAGATAATAATCATGATGATGATGATATGATGCTGATGATATGTTATTATTACATTTGAGTATTGAAAAGTATAAAAAGATATTTCTCATCTTTAAAGCTGTTTTTTTAATTCTATTTTATTGTTCATTCTACTTTGAGGCTAGTGGGAGCACATACATTTCGAGGAAGCATTAAGTATGAATCAGTAAGCTGTATAATATTTCTAATTTTTCATTTCCTTGTTAAATTTGGCGAAGCTGGTTTTTTTTTTTTTTTTTTTTTTTTTTTTTTTTTTTTTTTTTTTTTTTTTTTTTTTTTTTTTTTTTAACACTTCCAAGACAATATTGGTTATCCATAAAAACTCAAAAAAAATAACCAAGAAAAAAAAAAAAGGTACAGTCATGCTCATGCACACATGGAACCATACTAGGAAATAAAGTCCCACACCTATTTGGTTATTGGTAGAGTATGATAACACTTAGAGTTAGGAATTAAATTTGGCGCGGCGGCCCTACAAGCCGGCTTTGTGAAGGGCTCTTCCAGGTTTCGGAGTAAGAAAAACATCTGTTTTTTAAAGTTTTCTAGAGAAAGCGTTAGGGCGGTGGCCTCCAAGGCCTAGAAGTTACTATTCTAAATTTTGACTATTTTTCTTCCGTGTTTTTTTTTAAAGAAATATAATTAGTGAATTACAATAATTAAAGTTCTAATTTATTAAACAAAAGCTGTCAACATTAATATCAAAACAACACAAATCATCTAACAAATAAGCACAGTCACTAATTCATAATCAAAAGCAAACTATGTTCACAACTAACTTACATAAAACATAAGAAGCATACCACTAAGCGACATTAGTACGATGGCTATTGTTATTGTAATCTTCGCCACTATCATCAATTTCAACGACATTTGATTGTGCTTCACTTTGAGTAAGCTCTGGTTCATGAGTAAGAATATCATGAATTTCTTCTCCCGCATTATGAACATATCCATAATCTTTATTTGCAACAAATAATAAACCAAATCATAAAATTAGAGTATAATTATTATGTATTTGTGTATTTGTACTTAAATGGATAAATAACTCTATAACAAATATAAAATACATATAAATTAGTAAGTTACCATAATATGTGAAACCATGCATCCAAAAAATAATAATAATAAATTAAAAAGGCCTCCAAGGCTTATTTCATTAAACTCCTTCAATTTTATTTCGCCTACCAGAAGAAGTGAGAACTAAAAAGACGGCGAAAGGCTTCGGCTGCATTTTTTCGACTCTAATAACATTGCTCCTATTTTAACACTTTAAAACCCACATTGAGCTTAAAAGAATTTTCCTGTTCCCACAGACACGCAGTTTTTATATAAAATTTAGGAAAAATAATAGAAAAATATCACTTAAACTTTAAAATTCTATTAACAACAACAGTCATGAGATTAACAAGAATAATAAAGTAATTGTTAAATCATTTTGTTGAGAAATCACATATTTGGGATTTTGAAGTTCAAGTAGTACTCCCTCCGGTCGTAATTATAAGACCGAGTTGACTTTTTTTGGAGAAATTAGGGAAGCTAATTAAATTACTTTAGAGTATTTATATTTTTGTATTTTTTCTCTAAATTAATTTGTGTGACTAATAAACTAATATATAATCTAAAGACACACAATGCTACCTCCGGTCCTAATTATAGGAATACTTATGTAGTACAATTTTCACTACAAAAATGTTCATATAATTAGGACCAGAGGGAGTATATAATATGCTCAAATAATTTATTTAGCTTCCTTAATCTCTCTAAAAAAAGTTAATCCAGTCTTATAATTAGGACAGGAGGTAGTATTTTTTTAGGATTTTTCCTAAAATTTAACCTTAATCCTTAAAAAAAAAAAAAAAAAAAAAAAAAAAAGTAGATTAGGGGGAGACAATAGAATCCGGGAGAGATATGATGTGAAAGAATTGACCAAATTTTGAGTGTCAATCCATAAGCTCTGGGTTTGTGGCCACCAAACTCATTCATAGCCTTTATAATTCCAACCAACTAGCCTGTCCTTCCTTCCATCCATGTTTAATTTGTTTTCTTAAAAATATTGAAATGTTTAATGGTTAGATGGGACATTTTCTCAATACATTTTTGGAAAAATCCATCACAAGACTCATATTAGCAAAAGAAAATGTCAAAAAAGGCTCAAGAAAAAGTCACATGTCAAAAAAAGTCTTAGGACATTTTTTGGTATTATTTCACAAAACATTAACAACTAAATCAATCTCATTAACAATTAAATCAATATCCGTTAACAACTAAATCAGTTGCATTAACAACAATATCTAATTAATAAATCAATACTTATTAACAACTATATTAGTCTCATTAACAACTAACGTTTTTTGAAATAATACCAAAAGAAGCCCAGGACCTTTTTTGACATGTGACTTTTTCTTGGATCTTTTTTAACATTTTTTTTTTTTTACTAATATAGGCCTTGAGATGGATTTTCCCTGGGCTAAAATGTCTTTTTATCTCATCATTAGAGGGATTTAGCAAAAATGTTGTGAATTGTCAAAAGAACTATTATCGATTAAAATTAACAATACTCATGTCTAACACACAATACTTCTGAATATTAGGTAATATTATAAAAAAACGATTTTCTCTTATTATTACTATTTAAATCAAACGGACGATTTCAATGAAAAAAATAATTAATAATTGAGTTGATTCAACCTTTTCTATAGGATAGAGTAAAAATTATTAAAACAATTTGTCCTATACACTGTATGGTGAATTCAGACTTGGGTTCTCAGTTGAGCTATTAAATAAGAAAATAAAATTTCCCAAAACTGTATACAGTGTTATGTCAATGGTCAATAAAGGGAGCCAAATGATAATAAAACATTTCAACTAAAAATAAAAACGGTGTAATGATCCATTGCCCATTATCAGCCCATTGGGCACAATAGTTCAAGAATAAGAGGCCCATTAAGAAGTGTGGCAGTTCTTTTCTGGAAAAAAGCATTATTTTTGCAGCAAAAAGAAACTTAACACACACAGCAGTTAAAAGGCTAAAATGCCCTGAAAAATTTAACGATTGGGCACTGGCACTAAGAAGTTTTTGAGCTGGAAATTTTGTCTGAAAGTTTAACAACGAGGCAATAATGCCCTTACCTAACGGATCTAAACGGTTAACTATTAGTTGACCGACTATATTGAGGTGGTATACCTATGTAACATCTACGTCACTTTAGTTAAAATGCATTTTTGTGTCAGAAGTTTCTGTGGAAGAGCTATGGGCACTAAGAAGTTTTTTAAGGGGGTAATTACACACTAGGAGTCACATACTTTTTTTGGTTGATTTATTTCATATTTAGGATGCCACCATCTTGAAAATCAACAAAAATTAAAAACCCATAAATCAAAACTACATGATATGAGCAAAGAAACTCATAAAACCAATAATTCAAAAAAAAAAAGTCCTTTAGTCCAAAAGAGTAAATGCAAATTTTGGATTCATGAAACTAAAAGATGGAGAAGACAGGAGTATGGAAAGTTACTTAATGCTTATATATTTAAAAGAAAATAGAAAAGACAGAAGAAAGCCACTCATTAAAAAACTCTTCACAATTTTATTTTGTGAAACATACCCATATCTATCATCAACAGAATAGAAGATGTGGGCGTACTTCACAAAACAAATTTGTGAAGCATTTCTTGGTGAGTGGCTTTCTCCTTTTCGATGTTCTCCATTTTCTTTTGTTGTAGCTTCTCGTTTCATAAATATAAAATTTCTATTTTATTTTATTTTGGATTTGAGGATTTTTAATTTTTAATTTTACTTTTGATTTTGATTTTTCTTGTTTATGATTTTGATTTATAGGCTTCTCTACTCATATAGTCATATGCATGTGTTTTGATTCATAGGGTTTTTTTTTTTTTTTTTTTTTTTTTCAATTTATTTAATTGTTTGGTACTTAATGATTGCCTCCCAAATATGAAAAATCAACAAAAAAAATCTATAATTTTTGAAGTATTATTGCCCCTGAAAAACTTCTTGATGCTTACAGCTCTTTCGTGAAAACTTCTGAGGTAATAACATCCCTAAACCCAAACGAAAAAGTTTAAGTGGATGCCACATGAGCATGCCACCTCAGCAAAATTAGTTAATTAACGGTTGACATCTAATATCCATTAGATTAGGGTAATATTGCCCTGTTTTTGAAAATTTTAAGGCAAAATTGCCCTCTCAAAAATTTCCTAACGGCCAATGTCTATTCGTGAAAACTTCAAGGGCATTTTAGCCCTTTAACCCTATATATATGTGGCAAAAAAATGCAACATATTTCTGAAAAAAATTATCTAAAATATGGTTGTTGTAATTTTTTTGTGTGAGCAGATAAATATACTGTTATAGTATAGTTAATTCACCAATTAAATTTTCAACATGGAATTTTCCTCCAATTTTTCCTAGAAAGTAATCGAATCATCGATTTAAATTGTATTTTAACTCACATTTTGACATCTACAAAAGAAAAACTAAGGACTTGTTTGATTTTATTTTTAAAAACAGTTTTTTCTAGAATAAAAAAAAAACTTGTTAAAACCTTTTTTGAATAAGTTATTTTCAAAAACTTAAAAATAGAAACAGTTGTTAGTTGTTTCCTTTTTTTCCTCTCTTTTTTATTTTTTAAAGCGGACACCTATCCACGGTCAACACCAAACTAACGTTGATGACCATTGTCACATCACTCGTGGTAACAACCACTGCCTTCAAAAACAGATTTTTTAAAACAACTATTCAAACATTTTTTTTTTTGTTTTAAAAAAATTCAAACTTATTTCCAATTTTTTTTTTTTTATAAAACTGCTTTGAGAACAAAAAAACAAAGAATAGAATCAAATAAAGCCACAAATTTCTACTACTTTTTAGTATGATTATTTTTTTCTTAATACTATCAATCAGTATCCGGCGCCTTTTCTTAATCCTATTACCAGGTATTCGAATAATCGACTACTAGTTTTTGGGGATACCCCTCCTAATATAGGTGTCTCCTTTGAAACTCAAAACCCCAAAAGATCTAATAGAACCTTACATTACTAGACCAACTCCATGTTGACTTTGGTATAATTATTATTTAGATATCAATTGAAAGTGAAAGTTTTTGACATTTTGGTGAGTTTTTTTTTTTTTTTTTTTTTTTTTTTCAGCAACAGGATGGAAAGAGCCTGAATAAGCCTTACGAATTATGATTTAGAATCTTGATTAATTTGGACAAACCACTTCAATAAGCCTTGAGGATTTTCATAAATGAAGGTGAAGAAAATGAACTACTTATAATTTGAATTATTATATACATCTACGCATGACTGGAAAATAAAATCATTAGTATGTTTAATCTAAAACAAATTAATGCTACAAAACAGAGAGTTGCAACAGCATATAATCACTACTGCTTATTTAACAAAACATCCGAATGTAGATCCTTAAAGTACTTTAATGAAGTAAAGTTAATGAGAGATAAAAATGAAGTATCTCACAGGAATGATGCCAATTTCTATCTTCATATCTCTCTCTAACTTCACTGCAAAGTAATTTAGAAGATCCTTTTTACAAACACATCCATGGCTCACCAAAAACAAAATCAGATACTCTCCCTAAAACTATAAGCCACTGATGAGTCCTATTGCAACTGAATCTTAGCCATGTACAGAACCAGCGCCAACATCCAAAAGAAGCTTCTTTGTACAACCGAGCTAGCTGATAAACACCAAGAAAAAACAGAACAAAAGAAAAGAATATGAAACAACAAAGTGCAAACAAGGTCCAAAAGAAAATTGCAGCATGTTATAGTAGTTTGCAGAATAGTTTTCAATGACACTACCGCTGGTCTTGAATATAAGATTTTAAATTATTTTGTCTCTCAAATTTATAATTTTCCCTCGAAGTGTCCCTATTAATTGTACATAATATGGGCATTCCATTCAAGGATAATCACAATGCACAAGATTAGAAAGGTTATTTTTGGCATGTGTTACATATAACTAAATTAATTTTCTTAATATCCACAAATTAGTTATCCAGCTCTTGTATAAAGGACCGGAGAGAGTTGCTTTGCAAACATCAATCTTATTAAGATTAATATTATTAGAAGGAAAACAGCCTTAGTGGATTAAAATCTACAAGACAAGACGGCTAACTGATTTCAAAAATGATAAACACACCATGACTCTGTCAAGATACATCAAATTACTGATTTTACCTAGTTAAGTTTTACCTACAAAAGCAGCAAAACGAAAAAAGAAGCATATAATCTTTATATGAGAATAGAACACAATCTGCATCTAGAAAAACTTAAATGCAGACCAGGAGTTCAGACTTGATCCTTACCGTCGTTACTGTTGCTATCCAATGCTGGTGGTGGAGCACTCGATGAGTTTGACACTGATATTCCCAAATCCTTGCAATCCATGCCAAGAGAACCTTCAACCCAAATTCAAGGTTCAAAATAAGCCGTCTATTTTATGGAGGACAAAATGTGAGCAGAGAGAAGAAAGTTTTCCATTTAATCTAATCATAAATCTCAAGCTGATATACTAAACAGAGTATTTTATATTTGTAATCTTACATTCTCTTAAGCAAGGGAAGGCAGTAATATTGAGAAGATTGTAAAAGCCAGCATCGCAGACACAATTGTAGGAGAACACAGATGTCTTGTTGCATGATCCGCCTCCACAATCAACCCAATGACAAACTACATGATTATATGAAAATAATTTTATACAACAAAAACATAAAATAAAACAGAAAAATGAGATCCATTAGCTACATCTGTCAATTACCATGCAATATTGACTCAGTGTTATTTTTTGCTTTCTCTTGAGCAGGGGAAGGTGCGCTGGAGCAAGAGTGTTCAAGAGTACCTATAGAGCATATCATACAAATCTGTCAGCACCCCAGAAAACAAACAAAACTGCAACGAAAGATTGTCAAGTACATCAAGAACTATATCATGATCAATAACAGATTCACATGTTGATTTTTCATTGTACGTTAATTTGAAGTTGCACCTAAATATTTTCCGACTGCAATATCAAGATCACTCTTTTCCTTTATTAGCAGATCTTTGCAGATTCTAAGTGTCAAAAGTAATATACCAGTGCTTCCGTTTATTAATAGGTTTGCTTAGGATTCCAACATTCAAAAGTAAATGAACTACACAGATTGAAGCATTTTGCAAACAACGTGGATAGACAGGTGCACCTGAATGTTTTCTGAATCCGAAAGATCAACATCGCTCTTTTTGTACATCGGCAGGCTTGTTTATTTTAAGATTTCACTTATCAAAAAACAATTGAAACAAAGGCTTTTAATATTTTGCCATAAAGTTTAGTTCTCTACTTTGATCCATGAGCAATTTGCGATCTCATCAGCCAGAAATTACTATTTGATTATTGGAAGTCTGTTTAAGCAGTGGAACAATTAATTGATTTGACTTCATGCTCTAAGCGAACTGCCTCTTTGGAAAGGAAAAGCTTGAATGGAGTATCACATAGTTGCAGAAATCCTCTTGTTTATAATTTTATAGGGGACCACACTGTCTTAAGAATCAAATGAGTCCAAAATCACTTTAAATTCAGCACGCCTCAAGTTTAGAATCTTATTCTTCGATCTTACTTCAATATCTCAATCAAAAGATCACACAGTCACGCTTTAACAGGCTCCTAGCATGTGCAGGCAATCTCTAAGTTACAAGCAAGAAATAATTTTATCTTCGTAGTTTAAAATTATTTGTCTTGCCACCTTCCTGGTTGAAAGTCAATTGCTTCAAGTTTTATGTGATTTAGACAGTTCCACAAAGTTTATACCAAAAACCTTGACCTTTTAAACACATGCAGCCAAAATAAACACAGTACACTATGGTCAATAATGTTTCCCGAAATTAGCAATAAATTTCTCTGACTCCAAAATAGTAGTACAAACAAACATTTAAGGGAGAGAGAGTTCTTACAATTGGGAATTATGCAAGGAAGAAACTTCAAATTGTCGTCGTCAGAAATTCGAGTCTGTTTCCAACCTGGATCACACTCGCATTCGTAAAAAGAGCTATTGCTCGTAGACTTGCAAGTACCTTTTCCACATCGAACTTGTTTGCAAATATCCTCTGAAAATCATCAATTCACGTTTAGAATAGAACAGTATGAGAAGATTCTTTAGATTTTTAAGCTATAAATCTTATGAAAAAAAAAAAAAAGAAACCAGAAAATAAAACATGTAAACAGTCGAGAAATCTCAAACCCAGAAATTAAAATAGACGAAGGATCCCAATAAGAAAATCCATAAAAACAGATCATATAAATCAAGATTCAAAAGATAGGTAATGAAGCAGCAAGGGAGACAACAGTGAGAGAGAGAGAGAGTGAGTCACAAACCGGCTATTGGAGCGAGCAGAGGAGCCAAGAAATCAATGGAAGCAGACAGAGGTTGAAGAAGAAGAAAAAGAAATAACACAGAAGCAACGACACTTGGATTTGCAAAGGCCATCTCTAACTCACACCCAAGGAGCAGAAAAAAGATGTCAAGAATGTGTATATTTAAAAACTAATTAAATTGACTCATGGGGAGGTTTAAAAAAAGGGGGACTCTGAGAACCAGTGAATCCGAAATAATAGCGAAACGTGGCTCAGCTATAAAAAAGGGTAAACGAGCACAGTGCGAGGGTTGGAAGTTGGAGTCTTGACCGCAGTCTGAACCAATCTGTCAATTTGATCTAAACCAGTCATTCTAATCCACGTAATAACAGAACAAAATTACCAAGTCTGATCTTTGAACTTCGAAGTTACTCCAAAACATTACTCCTCAACCTCTCTTTACTAATTCTGGCTCAGTTCCCTTTTTTCTAGCCAATATATAATTTGATTATATTTAATATTCAAATTAACCACATAAATTGGCATAAAAATTAAGATTGAGTTTGATCATCACCTTAATTGCCACCGGCCAGCCAGCCAATATTAGCCGTTGGATCCGAAGCATGGCGGTCCTATTCCAATCCATCCGATGTGGAGGCTTTTTCTTGGCTAGTAGCCTAGTATCTCATCCCATGTGTGAAAGTTGACAAATATAGTTGATTGCGTTATTTTGCCGAACACGTAGAATCCTATCCCATGAAACACGAAGTACAGATTTGACATTCCCATTGCAGGACGCTGTTTTTTTCTTTGTAAATTGGAAAAATTGTTAAGTAACAAGAGGAAATAATGATTTTAGGCGCCGAACCTACCTGAGTCAATGAACTTGACGAAGGAGGATTAGGGTTTTTCGGTGTCTTTGAATTTTTCCCCCATCGCGATCTCAATCTCAATCTCCGTCTTTTGCAATATCGCACCATAATTACTTCAAGACTTTTATAGAGGCAACTGAATTACCATATCCATATTGCTTTTTCTCTCCACGTCAGTGACATAATAACGCCCTTCACATGACTTCTTGTGCTTTGGAAACCAAACTCCTTGAAAAGTCAATTTGGAAGCACTTCAGTTTATGGGTGATTCCTATTCGATCATCGCCCTAAAGACGACGGAGCCTACAAGTTTCAGAGACTTGATTCAACTGTCACTCTCTCTGTAATTTTCATTGCCCACTCCATTTGACATTTTGTGATCTTTCATGATATTTTGAATAAACTCTTTTTTTGATATTTTGGCTAGCTTTTACCTTTTTCTTTCCCCCTACTACTCTTAGTTTGAACGGTTAATATTTGATGTTTTATACAAATATTAATAAAATATTTAATTACTAAAAAAAATTAAATAAATTCAAAAAATACTAAATTTTAATTATGATAATTTAAAACTACAAACAAATATTTATAAAGAATATTTTTATAAAACATTATATCTGAACTGCTCAAAATCTTAATATAAACGTTAAGATGAGTAGTAGAGGGAAGAAGGAGGAAAGAGAATGATAAAAGTAGATGACGGTAACCAATCCCTTTTTTACTCCTTCCAATACCCAATATGGCAATTAGATAACTAATTTATATATATTGAAAAATTAATTTAATTAGCTGTTTATACTAAATGTGAGTTGATTTACTTGTATTTTATTTTTCCTACCCCAAAAAAGAGTAGGTTAACTAATGTAATAGATTAATGAAGTTATTTGTAATAAATACATGTTGATTTTCCAAAAATACTATATTTCATCATGACTTCTTTAAGAAAGAAACCCGTTAATATGTACAATTAATAAAGATGCTTTAAAATGACTTATAAGTTTAGGTGGCAAAGTGATTTAAGATTTTATATTTATGACTAAATTTGAGATAAAATGGATTAAATTATTATATTTAGAAATAAAGTAAACCCTCAACTAATTCCCATAATTAGGAGCAAGGAGTATATTTTTATTGGCAAAAAATTATATATTTTTGCAATTTATTCTATTTAAAATTTGGAAGAATCCTGTATAAATCCAATTGAATTACTAAGATCAAATTCAGGTACACTTTTAATAAATTATTAATAAGGCCAATAGGTCTAATTAAGAATTTTTTTTAATGTTATTAAAAGACTAGAACATCCTCCTATAATTAAAAATAAAAATTGAAGGTAGCTAGATGTAGCCCATTTTTTTCTATTTAATAAATATTTTCTCTTTATTTTTATTTATTTTTTTTGATAAAAAAATATTTACTTTTTTATATAAAAAATATTATATTAGGTCATTGATGAGTATTGGGATCGAGGATACAAGTCAAGGTTATAAGGCCACCTTATTTATCCAGCAAAATTATTTGAATTAGGATTCAGAAAATGCTTGTTTGTGAGCATTTTAAATAAGTGGTTTTGTGTTTTACCAGATAAAACCCTTCAAACATATTTATATCATATAACAAATTTAAAATAGATGGTCCAAAAAAGCGCTAAAAAAGGCTTGACAAAACAGCCAAAATTCATATGGAATAAGGATTTGATGTAATATGGTTATAGGTCTAAGGTTTAAATCTACTGATATAAACGTCAGAATTATTTGACTTAATTGATATCAAACACTTCTTTAAATATTGACTTAAGTAAGAGGTTGTGAGTTTGACTCTTTATGGATATGAATACAGGATGCATGAATTCCTTTTGCTAGGTGAAGGATGAAAAAAAATAATTGTAGATATAACTAAAAGAAAATTATTCACACAATGCATGGAGAATTTAAAATATTTAAATAAATATGTCATTTGAAAAATGAAAAAAAAATTATATTTAAATTTAGTAAAATATTTATTGTAATTTTATTGTCAAGAATCTACCCAACAATTTTTATTTTTTAATTATAGTTCTTTTGTGAAGTTTTAAAATATATAACTTTATCATTGAATTATGGTTTAAACAGTTAAAGTATAGTTTTACCTTAATAGAATTTTCAAAAAAAATTATGGGTACTATACTATTTTTTTGAGCAATACTATAATACATAATTTTTTAAAGAAGGTAGAAAATTTAACATTCCAACTTACTCCCTGTGTATCATCATAATTATATTGGGTTAAAAATTTCTTTCAACCCGCATTAATGATTAACTTAATAAATGCAACCCTGCATCAGATGAAACATTGGAACTTGTTTTTTTTCCTGCCAATCAAACAAATGGGTTTTATTTTTTGTTTTTTTGGGGTAAAGTGAGTCAAATCAAGCATGGTTGACTTATGGTATTTTTTGGGACTGTAAGAACCAAGAACAGAAAAGAGAAAGTAGCTAGACAAGAATGGGTTAAGGGGCATTTTTGCTTCGAAATTTTCTAACATGAAATAATTTTGCCTTGACGGTTAGTTTACTATATATGTTGAGTTGATAATCCACATCATTTTGTTAAGGTGCAAATTTGCGCTTAAGTTTTAAATCCAACTTAGGAAAAAATGTAAGTAGATACACGTGACTTTCAAGCAGTAAATTTACACTTTAACAAAAATGACATGGATGACATGTAGATTCTTAGCTCAGCATATTTGGTCAACTAATAGTCAAAATTAATCGTGACCATGGTCAGAGAAAAATTGAAATTGGTCAAAGTTCAACACTTTCAAGGTAAAGTTGCCTCTTAACTCAACAACAAATTCATTCAAAGATGAGAAGTTGAGAACCACCTCATCGTCTAATGGCATCAAAGGTTCCCCACAAGCATCAAGTTATGTGGCTGATCTCACTTGTAATTTCAAGTTGTTAGTGTCTATCCCTTCCAATAAAACCAAAATGATAACCGAAAGAAAACCTCAAAACAAGAATAGGGAATGGAGGTTTGAAAACGTAACCTAAATGGGCACGATCCCTTTAAACAAGTAACAATTCTAAACTCTCTCCCCCAAAGACCATCACGGAGAGGACGCCTAGGGAAAACGCTCTTTATGGGGCAATTTGTACGCTCAAGGGGGAGAGAATTTTGAATCCTTAAGTCATTTAAATGCAAAAGTGAATCTGGTTTTTGAAGTCGTGCAACGCAATTTATTTAGGAAACAATAAAATAGCTGTACTTGCTTTCAAACTCAACATGTGAAAGTAGTATTCATCCACTAGAGACTACATGACTGAATATCGACAATTGTACTATAAGATAGAAAACGAGGGAGTAAGATGAATGAACCATTTGATTCATTAGCAAAAAAATTATATAAAAAACAACTGATATATATATGCTATCAGTAATACAATCATTATCTACATAAGCACATTTGGAGTTTATGAGGCAACAAGTGAAATATGTTTCCTACAATGATTTCAATCATACAGTAGCAATCTGGTAAAATGAACTATCACAAGAATGACAATGAGCCTTTTTTATAATAACATTACATACTCTGCCTGTTTCACTTCGTGTGCTTTTTCCTACCCATACGAAAGTTTTGCAAAAATCTCGTTATAAAATATGGGAAACCAAAGAATCTTACAAAATTTTGACAATCTTTCTTCCCTTCTGATGATGTATCTGCTAGTGAACTCAAGTGGCCCACATAAGTTTTCCCCTCGTATACATAAGAAAGCTGCTGCCATAGAAGAACACTCAGTCCTATTTGCACCGACAAGCTCGAAAAGAAGAGGTAGACAAGAACAAGTCCCCTCGTGGATAGAAGCAGAACAGATCTAAGGAGAGCAGAAGTAATATCATACATGGCTCTCCAAACTACATCTGTTCTGGTAATCCCTTTGAGGCCACCAAGGGAGGAGTATTTCACAGACGGCCATATAAGATAGCTTGCATATGCAGACATGATTGAAACATAGAGTGTACTGACCACAGCTGAAATGAGGAAAGCGATGAAGTCACGGTGATTAGCCACGCCAACACAGTTCCCGATCTGCAAAAGGTTACAAAACCAATTACTACCATAGCTTTCAGATTATTCCTCATAAAGAAATTGGAAGTCTAGCCATGACATTATGGACAATACCAAAGGCGTCCACTTCCACAGAGTTGATAGGCAATGATTAAGACCAAAAATCAAACACCATTTTGTAAAGCAGAAGAGAAAAGAAAGAGATATCTAAGTCCCAAGTACAGAACATTTTTTCAGCAGCGTTGATAACACATTATCCAACAAGCAAATGGACATGTCAGAAAAAAAGTTTACACTTTCAGCTAGAGCACAGTTTGGACACACCTGATTCCATAACCAGGAGAACAATAAAGAAAAAAATAGTGCTAAAGACATGAAGCCCCATCTAGATAACATTGTAAAAATCCTTTTCTAATGTTCATCGTATATGTGAATAATACAGTTTAACATCTCTATTTTAGTAGATTTCATTAAAAAAAAGTATAGGGTGGGGTACTTTAAAGATATTAAAAGGCTGATTTGGCTTTTTCTTTGAGTATATACAAGCATACATGCTCATTGGCTGCATATGCAAAACCGTTGCATGAGCATGATTCACTGAGTAAACAGTCGCCTACACACACTACAAGTTGGAATCAAATCCCACCACGATCTGGAAGTCGTCCATACAAAATAGTCCCCACCCCAAACATAAAATTATTCTCTCTTCTAATGGCCATAATCAGACAGACAACAAATGAAAATTAATGCAATTAACTGTTCGTTCACAGTAAATTAGAGCAACAGAAGATAAATTGGACAAACTTGGTCCATAACAGAATAACTGAATTATCACACAGAAGAAACAGTTCATAATAGTGTCCCTTATTGAACCCATAAAAAAAAAAAAAGATGAAAAATGGAACAGCCACTTAAATAGACGTAGTTGTATAACAGCTATTATAATTAACTTCGCTTTACCAGGAACTACCCTGTTAAATATGCCCATGCCCTTGAACAGAAGCAGACCTATTAAAGATCCCTTTGGCAGTTCTCAGAAGAAAACAGTTTCCTTCAAATAGTAAAATCAGGTAAAGTTCACTGGATATTTGTTTATGTATATTGTTTATCCCAAATCCTGTAGGGACATGCAACACTGAACATTCAAATCCAATACTGCCAACTGTCATTCCAGAAAAGAGCATGCAAACAGTATTTCAAAGTTTAGAAAAAATGAGGTTGTTATGTATGGAAAATATATCATTTCAGAAAAGATCATGCATAAAATGTTTGCAGAATCCTTTATTAGAAAGCGATGGTGATTCTTTGGGTCGCAGGTTAAGATATTAAACAGTCTTTGTTAAAAGTGTTAGAGCTAATGAGGGTAGCCAAAAAGATTTCTTCTTTGTAGTAGAAAATCTTTCCAAGAAAAATTGAGAGCTGAAATTTGATAACAGAATGAATGAGGGCTTTGTTGAATTCTTAGCAATAAAGCACCCCAAAATCATTCTCTTTATTCTCAGAAATCAGGACTCTGACAAAACCATATTCATGCTTATCATATGAATGAGCTTGATTTTGCCTATAACTTCAGGCTGTCAGTTGCTTACCCTTCTAATTAAATTGACACCTTTAACTCACACCTAGTACTCACAAAATCCCTATTCTGCTGCGTACGCAGGTAAATACTCCAATAACAATCATCCTTGCTGAATTCAAAACTCCAAACTCATAGAAAGCACGTCTATTTCTTGCGCCCTTTGTCAATGTAAATGTCAACATGAAGATGCCAAAATCACTGTACATTATATGCCATCATTAATTTATTCTTTATGTTAATCTACAAACGTTTCTTATAAAGGCAGTTGGTGTATCATTTATTTTCGTAATTGAAGTATTGACCCAACAAACTGAAAAATTAATTTAAAAGCTATATAACTCACAAGATTACTGAAGCCTCCCAGTATACAACAAAATTCTAGCTCAAGTAATATTTATTTCTAATAACCTATTTGACAGGTTAAATTAGAACAACATATTAATAAGTCAAAAGTTGTAAGGTTAAAGATGGCACACATGGTGTGTATTATGTTAAAAAGATTTTGGAGAATGTGCAACAGATTATGAAAATTTTACATCAAAAAAATGATGAAAACTTACAAAAGGGCAGTGATGATCCATGTCCATAATACACTTTTCACATGAACGGCAATGATGAGTTCCAGGTGGCTTTGGTTTCGAGCAGTAGTCACAGTAAGTGTAGTTTTCAAGATACCCTTTCCCAACAGAAGGGTAGCTTCCCCACAATATATTTGGCGGTGTGCCTGCACACTTAAATGCTGCCAGGCTGAAATAGGAAATGGTGGATATGGACAAGATTGCAGTTATAATGCTGTGAGTAATCCCGCAAAGACTGAATGAAAGGACATAGGGGTAAAGTGCCCACAAACCTCCAACTGCATCAGAAACCAAAAGAATATTATAATAAGCACAGAATAGTTCACCCAAGAGTTCATTTTTAGGAGCAATATTCATCTCGATCCTACAAGATACTTATCTCCATCTAGGGTGGACCAAAAAAAAAAGTACATTTACTTCAAGATTGGCATATCAATTCTAATACAACAAGAATACTGATAAGCTAGTATACTTTAGCATATATTTTTAGATATTCAGCAAGGAAATAAGGGCCACAAAAAACAAAGTTGTCACATGCAAGGGTGGCATCAGAACTGGTTCAAACAAGAGTATAATGGTACATGGTTAAATCATCCCCTGCCAAATCTTGAATCAATGTTACCTAATTCATGATGTGTTATGGTACAGAGTACACCACTTTATATAATTAGCAATACTAAGGGGTTTACTAAGTTGATACGATTTGGATCACCTCATGTACTTATGATATCATAATTGTTATATCAATACATAATGTAAAATCTATAGGAAGCCCATTATTCATATGTCATGAACATCATGACTCGCCTTACACTCTGTTTGAGCACAGAACCTACTATCTAGTAATTTTAATACATAAAATAAAAAATATCCCATACCCACTCAGCAAAACATATTATGAATTACGTGAGATGCATCAAGCAGAGTATTTTTCTTTTGCAAATGCATTTGATCTTCTCCTGTACCTTCTAGATATCCCCTTTTCAACAAGCACTTTTAGACATATTCAACAAAATAAAATTAAAGGAAGCAGAATTAAATCATGGCTAGTCATAATATACTCACTGAGACATAATAAATAATCTTTTATTACAACTTCCATTCACTAGAACTCCAGTAAGTCAAAACTTTCCTAATGAGGTGGTTTTGTTCAACCACTACTATTGGTACATCACCAATTTGGTTAGAACAATTTCCCTGCTGGTTCAACCAGCTTGAAAACAGGAGAAAACTCAATGCAAGACACAACTTTTGCTCCTTAATATAATTATTCCAGCAACATTAATTGATCTCAAACAAAGAAACAATGGCCCATTTAAAATTTTTCAATATAAATTCTGAAAGGAAAAGAAAATTCATTCAACTGGACATAACATGTCATGAACAAATGTGCAAGAAATTTTTTTGGACAAAAAGAGTGGGGGGATGAATTTTGGGCAGAACCAAGGATGGATTAGAAGTCTGATCAAACAGGATAAGAAAAGGTAAAAGAAAAACTGCACCAGCAACAACAGCGGCTTACATATCACAAAGAGCATAAACGTGATGACAATAGGAACAACACATCGATCACGAAGTCTTCTCCATTTAATGCACTTGTTTTCTTGTTTTTGTTTGTTTTGATTTGTTATGGCCCCACACCAGGCACATTTGAAAACAGATGTACAAGATGGAAGTAGTAGGCGCAGTCCACAGCCCCAGCAAGTTGTCTCGTAATTGTCCGTAACCGCAGTAACATATTGCTCCTAAATGTGACTTTTATATGAGCAACCAAGGAAGCTACAAAATTTTCAAACTGTAAAAAATGGCAAGCAATAACATACATGAAGTCATCTATGTACTATAAGAGGCTGAATCATAATTGGTACTACCTCCGGTCCTAATATTAAAACCGGGTTGACTTTTTTTTGGAGATATTAAGAAAGCTAAATAAATCATTAGATTATATATTAGTTTGTTAGTCAATTTGGTCTTATAATTAGGACCAGAGGGAGGGAGTACACAACAAATTATACATGCATCCAGAACCATCTTATTTTCCACTTTTTTTTCAAGAAATAGTAAATGAAAGTTCATAAACAAAGCATACATTTATTTTGTTAACTTCAGTAAAACATTTCTTTTCCTTCTTGATAATAATGCACAAACCACTAAGAAACAACTCAATCTTTTAAAGCAATCATGAAGAAACCCTGAGAGATATCTTCTCAGCAGATTAGTTCTATTGAGTAGCTAAAAATTGCAGTGTCCTCACCTAGCAACGCTTGAATTAAGATAGTGAAATCCCAATTTTTAAGTTCACTGATAAAGATGTAAGAGAAAGTTATGTTACTATGGCGGTCACTAGGAATTTTGTCATGCAAGAAGCCGTTGTAACTTTATTCATCATATAACACAGAAAATTATATACGCTTCATTTATCTTATATCTTTAAGAAACATAACTCCATGTATTGTGAAGTTTCAAGCTATTTTCATTTAACTGCGATTTTACATATACTATTGTACCCGTAAAAATGTGGCATTCCTAACGAAAAGCATGTAAATATCAGCTTTCTGATTCCTTGAGAAGAAAAGAAAAATTGAATAAAATTGGTTAGGGTTCTACGATGAAGCTGAACTAATTTCAAAACACAAGTTTTCTTTGTTTGTTTGTTTGTTTTTTTAATACACAAAACCCAAGTTTATTACTTGGATGCAAGAAATTCCAAACACCCCCCCCCCCCCCCCCCCACATAAACCCACTAAATTCAAGGAATTAACCGCAACCAAAGGGCGCCCATTCCAAAGAAGAAATTCTATAAACACTTAAATAAAAGCAAACAATGGGATGGCGAGCACATTACACTGCGAGAACATGCAAATTAGAGCTGGATAAGGCAAGCAGCACAGATCATATATTAATGAAATCGAAGATCAAACAAAATTTTTAGTAACTTGATAAAGAAGCTTGCCTCGGAGGATCTAATGGCTTCCGGCGTCCTCAATAAATCATCGTTGGAGGTCCCTTCCACCATTTTTCCTCTCTTTATTTCTGCGTGTCTAAATCAGAATGCTATTTTATTTGTATGTCTTTTTTTTCCTTCTTCTTCTGAGTGTTTCTGTGTTGATTAGTATGCTCAAAGCTTTCCTGCCAATTCGCCAATCGGCAAGGAAAAACCAGAGCAATTGTTTGTTTGACCTCTGGAAATGGACTACGGAGAGAGAAACCAGGAAATGGGTGACGTCGGAGAAAGGGCGGACGCGAAGGATGGACTCGCGAATGAGAAGGAAAACTCAAAGCAGGCCTTATTGGGCCTCCTCTGTTGGGTCTGATGGGAACTTATGGCCCAAATATGTCTTGTTGGCCCACATGTAGTGGCCCGGGTGCTCTTTGGTGTGCTTTTACAGCAGATCCACTTTATCTCTATAATCGAGATACAAATTGTACCGTTAATGATTTATAAAAAATTTTTTATTTATTATAAATTTAATAGATATTTTGATGATTGATTACAATATTTCTCCATGAAAAGAATTCTAAAAAAGTAGTCATAAAAACATGTAAAAACACACTAAACACTTAAATCAACTGGCTCTGGACGTTTCTAATTTAACTAGCTAGTGATTTCGTGTTTGAGCTTTGAGCTTCGGATATGCAACCATCTGGATAAGGAGTCCACATTAGGTGTCCAATAATTAGGTGCTTCTTATATATGCTAATACCTCTACTAGAGGTATGAGCATAATTTTTTATTTATTTATATATTGTATTTATTTAGATTTAAATTATATGCTGCTTTCTAAAATGTTTTTTACACCCAATATCTTAAATGAATTAATTTCCAGTCTTGCATTCAGAAATATTTGTCTGTAACACCAGTAGATTGGAAGCTAATTCATTTGAGATACTTGGTGCAAAAAACATTTCAGAAAACAGAATATAATTTAAAGGGTTAAGGTGCAGATTTGCCAACGAACTATTACCTGAGGAGCGTCTGGCACAAAAAAAAATTGAAGGAACCAAATTGGCTAATGAACTATTAAAAAGTGGAAAAAAACTCAAAGAACTATTAAAAAGTGAAAAAAAAATACCAAAGAACTATTAAAAAAACAACTACCATTATTACGTTAAAATATGAGACCGACGTAGGATATGATAGTGGCGGAAACGCTGGAGAAAAGAGCGGTTAAGTCTTCTTGTTGGATAAGGCAAACACCAACAGAGATGGGACCCATGCGAGCAGGCGTTGTAACAACGACGGTTGCTGCTTGTGGCATCGGTGGCACACAACTAGGGTGCAAGACACGTATCAGTTGAAAGTCGTGGGACACTTTGGATGAGTTCAAGAGGGTAAGTGGAACACCCAAAGAACAATGGAAGCTTTGGAGACGCCGACGTCGCCGACATTGACAGAGTTAATGGAAGACAGAGACACCAAAAAAAGTGTCGGGTAATAGTTCGTTGGTGAATCGCTCAAAATTGTTTTTTTCCCACTTTTTAATAGTTCGTTGGCCAATTTAGTCCTTCAATTGTTTTTTTTGCGCCTTCGACGCTCGGGTAATAGTTCGTTGGCAAATATGTACCTTAACCCTAATTTAAATCTAAATAAATACAATATATAAAAAACAAAAAACATATTTAGAGGTATGAGCACATAAGAAATATTTAATTATTGGGCACTTAATGTGGACTCCCAGACAAGTTAGTAGCACCGGATACTAGTAGATTAATCCAGAAAAGATATGTGAAGGAATAATAAAATGAGATGAATTTAGATAATAAGGATGAGATGTGGCTATAGGTCAAAAGTGAATAGAAAAATAAAATTGACAAAATAATTTTTGGCCCCTAAGCTTTCTCTTAATTACAGATTTAATTCCTAAACTTTGACTCAATCAATATGATTTGGGCTAATCCATGTTTCCCACCTCTAAAATTACTCAAATATAAAAAGTCAAGACTCCTTCATGTTGGTGGTGACCAAAATAGCTAAATGTCACCTTCCTTACCCACATAATTTTCTAGGAGATTCAATAATGAATATGGCTTAGAATTTCCTCCATACTCCTCTTATTCTATTTATAAGATACTTTTAATATGTTTTATTGGAACTAATAAAAATATTAAATATCATTAACCCTATCTCAAAATATAATAACTTTTCAATTTTATCCTTACCAAATAAATATACACACACGCTCGCACTTTAATGAAAAGTTTAAAAAAATAGCATTCAGCCTCTCTTTATCATATAAATAGAACTAGATGAGTATACAAATTGCCTTCTAGCTTTTCTTTTAGGTATAAGAATGCCTTCTAACTTCATTAAGTGTTTCATTTAACTATGTATGGATCCTCTTGAAAGCTACAATTATTATGCAAAACAAATAATCTAATAAATGTGCAATCATTTTGCATATTAAACTTAAAAGAATTTCCAAACCACCTTTAATGCCTTAAATTCTTCAAAGGCGTTATATCTACTATTAACGATAAATTTCAATTTTTTTTTTTTATATAAAGTTGTTTTAAACCTAAAAAAAAAAATTAGAGAGGTATTTATTAACTACCTGCAAATATGACACCCTATTTGGGGTTGAGGTAAAATTTGTCACTGTATAAA
Organism: Acacia melanoxylon; assembly: GCA_019022615.1. Lineage (NCBI taxonomy): Eukaryota > Viridiplantae > Streptophyta > Magnoliopsida > Fabales > Fabaceae > Acacia > Acacia melanoxylon. The sequence goes on from JAFJYJ010000013.1 coordinate 5,393,101, forward strand.
ATGAATTATGCGGAGACTTAATCTGCACATTATACGAAATGTAAGAAATAACTGTGAATAGTATAATTTAGTATAAATTTTATATTATAGATTATTACTATATTATTCAGGAACATATTTTTAATTTCTTGCTTGAAAATTAGTTCATCTATAAAAAGATTAAAATTAAATAAGATTTGTCAGTCCATGAAGATTTATTGCATGATTAATTGATAGACTCTGAAAGTCTGATTAATTCTGAGCTAGGCGCACACACACGTGTGTGTGTGTGTGTATGGTTAAAGTAAAAGCCATGAATGTGATTCTAAAGCTGCTTGTGCAGATTTGGCTTCTGATAAGTAGTAATCAATGCCATCAATATTTATTTATGTGTTTCTTAGGTATAAAGAAAAGCATGAAATATAGATTCTAGTGATGAACCATGCATTAGACACAAACAGCATTGAACACGTACCAACCTTTATGCACCACAAACCCTAAATTACTACTACTTTTGGTACTTATTACGATCCTTAATGTAGAAAAATTAAGGAGTTGATTTTGACTTTAATTATAAGACTTATTTTTTGTATTTGTCAATATTTTCCTAAATTATCTTTATTAGTACTTTTTCAACAATAATATAATCAAGTAAGAGAGGGATGTAGAGGATTCAAGAAGATGATTAGAGTATTTTAAGAAAAATATATCACATTAACTAATTTAACTAACTTCTTTAGTCTAATTAAATTAGACAAATAAGTCTTGAATTAAAGGCTAAAAGGGACGAGGGAGTATAAGATCTAGTTCGTCACTACGAACAACATCTTATCTTATATACTATCCGGTTTAATTATAAACACTTTTGAAGTAAGTAAAGTCTTTCTATAATTGGCATGAGGAAGGGAATATTAAGGATGAAAGCTAGTATTATATATACTAGAAACTAGACCCCATAAATCATTCTCAAGTTTTCAAATCATCGTAAAGGACAGAATTTATGATAATTGTGATTAGACGGTGATTTAATTACAATTATTATTAGACCACACATAGGGTCTCACAACAAACTTAGTAAGCATTATAATACTACCTCTGGCACTTAATCCCATTCACCATACAATTTATGTTATGAACGAAATCTTATATTAAGAATCGAATCTATTATTATATATACAGTACCGAACAAATTTAAGCTTTATGTATATTGATCCTGATGAGGCCAAAATTGATGCAGACACACAGGAGGCAAAGATGGATGAGCTGTTTGATGGCGATGGTTTTTGAGACCCTGAGGAAAATGAAAGGCATTTTCGACAAGAGGACCACCTAAGAAAAAAGATTATTGAAGGTTGTAATGTTGTGATTGGTTATACTCTCTCTGAGGTTGATAAATTCAAATGAATGAAAATACGAAAAGGACACATTATTTAGTTAATTTGCTGCTGTAAATGTTTTTGTACATAAGTTTTTACAGCTTATTATTAGAGTTCTTCTGATTTAATATTTATGGTCCCAAACATATATGCTTTGGACCACACACAACTCAAAAGCACAGTCCCTGCAACTTGGATTTCGTCAACTGTAATTTTACGTATTCAGTAATTTCTGAACAAGAAATGTATCCTTCTCATTTGAATTTGATGCAGTAGAAGAGCCAGCTTCAAATTGAACTTTTTCAGGTACATTATTTAATTTCTTTTTTATGGGTCTGAGTGTCTATTATATATTACCCCTTTATTATGTAATACTTTTTAGTTAAATTCGAATATTATTAAGTTAATTCATAACAATTCTTTCAAATTCACTTAAGCTCATTATTTAGCTCCACTAAATAATTTTTTCTACTTATACAACCACTGTTGATTTGTATGTCCGCGTTTATATTAAAATTTACAGTATCGAATTTTTTTCTTATTTTATAAATAAACAATTATTATTTAACAACAACAAAAATATAAGAGATATCCTACACCGAGAAGCACAGATACGTAACAATTATGCCGAATACGGTAATTTTTAAAATTTCAGGATACGAGTACGGGATATACGTTATATATTTCAATATTTTAGGAGATGTGTATGTCAGTTTTAAACAAATAACTTTAAAATAATAAACCAAAATATTAATTTTTTAAGCTTTTAAGTTTAAAGTCATATAGAAATATTGTTGACAAAAAAAATATAGTAATATAAATGATAGAATAAATTATGGATCATGAAGTACAATATATATATTGTATTTTTTGGGTCATTTGTGTTACTTTTTACTTGAAGATTGGATATGGACCGACCTCAAGAACCTAGAGAGAAATCATGATTATTTGTTGGACTTACTTCTCTATTTTTGGTCGGTTCTCAAATCAGAGATCGAAGAGGACTTAGTACGAAGAGGAAGAGTACAAAATTCTTTTGTTTGTTTATGAAGCAAAGTATTTGGTGCCATTTTCTTGAGCAGAAAGCATCTAGGGATCTTGCCACATTACTGCATATAAATATTATGATGAATATCGGTATTAAGTAGGTATTACACTAGGCACTCACACACATGTGTGTGTATGGTTAAAGTAAAAGCCATGAATGTGATTCTAAAGCTGCTTGTGCAGATTTGGCTTCTGATATAGTAGTAATAAACCACTGCATCAGACACGAACAGCATTTAACACGTACCAACCTTCATGCACCAAAAAACCCTAAATTACTACTACTTCCGGTACTTAATACTCCTCTGATCTTGAATGTAGAAAAATTAGAGAGTTGATTTTGATCTTCACTGTAAGACTTATTTTTCATATTTTTCAATATTTTTCTAAATAATCCCTATTAGTATTTCTTCAATGATAATTAAGTAAGAGAGAGATGAATGAGATTTAGGAAAATGATTAGGATATTAAAAAAAAAATCGCATTAACTAACTTTAACTAATTTCTTTAGTCTAATTAAATTAGACAAATAAGTCTTAATAAATTAAGGGCTGAAGAGGGATGAGGGAGTCTAAGATCTTGTTGTCACTATTACATGTAAGTAAACATCTGAGATGAATTTTGTCTCGACTTCTTAAAAAAGGGTTTCTGAAACTACGGTTTTAGAAGTTACCAAACACTCCCGAATAGTATTATATATACTGGAACTAGACCCGAGAAATCATCCTCAAGTTTTCAAATCATCATAAACTAAGGACAGAATTTATGATAATTGTGATTAGACGGTGATTTAATTACAATTATTAATAGATCACACGTATGGTGTCACGACAAACTTAGTAAGCATTATAATACTACCTTAATCTCATTCATAATGCAATTTATGTTAAGAACGAAATCTTATATTAAGATCAAATGTAGTACTAGTATTATATATATACTACCGAACAAATTTAAGCTTTATGTATATTGATCCTGACGAGGCCAAAATTGATGCAGCCACACATGAGGCACAGATGGATGAGCTGTTTGATGGCGATGGTTTTTTGAGACCCTGAGGAAAATGAAAGGCATTTTCGACAAGAGGACCACCTAAGAAAAATGAACTGTTATATTCAAATGAATGAAAATACGAAAAGGACACATTATTTAGTTAATTTGCTGCTGGAAATGTTTTTGTACATCAGTTTTTACAGCTTATTATTAGGTTTTTCTGATTTAATATTTACCAAACATATATATATATATATATGCTTTGGACCATACACAACTCAAAATCCCAGTCCCTGCAACTTGGATTTCGTCAACTGTAATTTTACGCATTCAGTAATTGCTGAACAAGAAATGTATCCTTCTTATTTGAATTTGATGCTGTAGAACTATTTGAATTTGAACAAGATGTATCCTTCTTATTTGAATTTGATGCTGTAGAACTAGAAGAGCCAGCTTCAAATTGAACTTTCTCAGCTACATTATTTAATTTATTTTTCATGGGCCTGAGTGTCTATTATACTTTATTATCTAATGCTTTTTAGTTAAATTCGAATATTATTAAGTTCATTCAGGACAATTATTTCAAATTCACTTAAGCTCAAAGTATTTAGCTGATCAACTAAAAAAATTTTCTTCTTATACAACATTAAAATTTACAGTATTGAATTTTTTTCTTATTTTATAAATAAACAATTATTATTTAACAAAAATATATGTAAGAGATATTCTACGCCGAGAAGCACAGACACGTAACGATTAAGCTGAATACGGTAATCTTTAAAATTTCAGGATACGAGTACGGGATATACGTTTTATATTTCAATATTTTAGGAGATGTGTATGTGAGTTTTAAACAAATAACTATAAATATTTAAAATAATAAACCAAAATATTAATTTTTTAAGCTTTTAAGTGAAAAGTCATATAGAAATATTGTTGACAAAAAATATATATAGTAATACAAATGATAGAATAAATTGTGGATCATGAAGTACAATATATTGTATTTTTTTGGGTCATTTGTGTTACTTTTTACTTGAAGATTGGATATGGACCGATCTCAAGAACCTAATAGAGAGAAATCATGATTATTTGTTGGATTTACTTCTCTATTTTTGGTCGGTTCTCAAATCAGAGATCGAAGAGGACTTAGTATGAAGAGGAAGAGACCAAAATTGTTTTGTTTGTTCATGAAGCAAAGTACTTGGTACCATTTTCTTGAGCAGAAAGCATCTAGCGATCTGTCTAGATAAGATCATCCAAATTAAAAGAGATCTAGCATAGTTAACTTTTTTAATCAAGGAGAAGAGGGAATAAGTGAATTAAAAAATATGACTAGGATATTTTAGAAAATCCATGTAATATTAACTAGTATAGTTAACTTTTTAATCTGTTTAAATTATTATATAAATATGTTTTATAATAAAGAAAAAAATCAGAAGTAATAATTAGCCCATGGGAAAAGGTTCTTAAAGGGGAGTAATGAATCATGTGGCGTGAGAGGGAGTACGTAGTAGAGTGACTAGTTACAGAGCACAAAGTTATGAAAATGAATGTAGAAACAAAAAAGTTGAACGGGAAGAATCTAATCTGCCTTTAATCAAGGTATCTCCCACATGCAAAGCTTCAATCTCTTTGTAAAACTCCCATGTGAGTGTGATCGACTATCTCCAAAGTATGCATGCATGTTATGAGATTCTCGTTTTTGTTTTGGTAATCATGTTTGAGATTTGAGATTCTATTCAACTATTCACTTTTTCCACTTTTACTATTCTCCACCTCTAACTAATCAATTCAATTCCGGTGCTTATTATATACTCCTTCCAGTCCTAATTATAAAATCACTTTTGTAGTACAATTTACATTACAAAAATGTTCTTATAATTATGACCGAATGTAGTATTTATATAAGGTGCTTTTTAGAAAGTATTTCTCGTCCTTTTTATAGGATTGTTTGATAGTTATAGAGAAAATTAAATATTTTGTTGTTAGGGTTAAGGTGTATCTAGTATCATGAAGTATTTTTTGAAGTGCATCGAGCCCCTGAAGTATTTTTTTTCTCATGTACCGAGCACCTTAAAATATTTTTCTAAATGCATCCAGTAACATAAATTTTATTTTTTGTGTGCATCTAATACCTTGAAGTATTTTTTTCAAGTAATAGTTTAGGTGATGGACGCACATTAAAAAGATCTTTAGAGTGTTGGGTGCATTATAAATTGCTTTATGGCACTGGATACTTCTGAAAAAAATACTTCAAGGTGATGGTTGCACCTTAACCCTTGTTGTTATGTACCCATGCATATTTAATAAGGATAATGAGAATGGATAAATGAATTAAAATGATGTTAGAATTCAATGTAGTTAATAAAAATACTGAAAATCACTTGAATTTTATATAAAAAAAAATTTAATGTTTTAAACCGTTTTTATTAATATATGTGTGAATTATTTAAAATCAACTGGAACAAGACTGCTGGAGATCAAGTTTTTGAAAATGGAGAAGTAAATGCATATAATCATTTACCCAAAAAAACATGACATTCCAATTCAATCTCACTTTTTTTTAAAAAAAAAAAAAAAGTAACCCATTTAATTAAAAAATGTGTAATTCGAGGGTAATATAGAATAGAGTGTGTAACATTTATTAATCAGAAAACCATATCAGTCCAAAATTTAGGAAAAACCGAGAGTCAATTAAAAACAGGTCAAACCAGTCAAATCCAATTTATGTTTCTAAACTTTGTTTTATGTATATCTTTATTTTATACGCATTAGACAAGAAACTAATGAGTAAATAGGAAAGAAACATGTTTACATATTGTGAAATTATTAATTAATTAAATAGTATGTATGCGTATATTATAGATATGTTACGTCTCTTAGTTTGTTTTAATTGTAAAATATTCATTAAATTCATTAAATTATGTTTTTACTTCTTATCTTTATTCTAATTATATTTATATACTAATTTTATTATTTAATTACAATTATAAAATATACAAAATATATATTATTCATATAGATGGTAAATGGTACTCCCTTCGGTCCTAATTATAAGAACTATTTATCAGAATTTGGAGGGATTAAGGAGAGAAGTTAATTTAGTTAATTGTAATTATTTTCCAAAAATACCCTTCCTTAAAATGGAATTATAATCTTTCGTATATAGATTTTTTGTGGCGCTCTGTGCCCATGCTATTCCCACCGCGCTCACCACGCACAACGCCCACACCAGGCTCCTCATCCCCATTATAATCTTATATTAATGTTTTATTATGTTATTTTTTTAAAAAAAATAGAATTATAAATCTTCCGTTTTTTTTTTTGTGTTTTAATTTTGTAATTATTTCCATTAATAGGTAATGGGATGCTCTTTATTCATTTCAAATTATTTTATTTAAAAAATAAAAAAATAAAATAGAATCTCTCACTTGATATAATATAAGCGTGTTGTTATAGTAGTTATTATGGAGGAAGTATTAAGTGTCTGTTTGGCCTAGCTTATTTTTAGCTTATAATCTACTTATAAGTATAAGTTAGGCCAAATAAGATTTTACATAAGCTCTTATAATTATAAGAGCTTATTTTATAATGAAGAAAAAAGAGCTTAAAAATAAGCTCCTATGAGGAGCTTATTTTTAAGCTCTTTAAAAAAAAAAAAACTTGTAATCTCTTGATCGAACACTTTTGCCATTCGCGTAATCATCACCGCCACCACCACCACCACCACCATCGCCATTACCGCCACCACCACCCTATTATATACTTTTTATGATAATTTTTATTAGAAAAGGTGCTTATGACAAAAATTTTGTCAAACAGCTTATTTTTAATTTCAGCTTTTAAGTAGCTTTTAAGCTAAAAAATTTATATAATCACCAAACAGCTTTTAGCTTTTTTTAAAAGCTTTTTTTTTTAGCTTTAGCTTAAAAGTAGCTTTTAAACTAAAAATAAGAGGATCCAAACGGGCTCTAATAGGGGTGATATGAAAAAAATTGCTTAAATTTTTTTTATTAAAAAAACATTAGAATTGAGGTGTATATAATATTAATGAGTTGTAAGCATTGCTTACTTTATAGAATATATAGGTGTATAAGTGTATTATCAAATTATTATTGTGTTTAATTATTATTAAGAAAGTATCAATAGGGGGTATTTTAGGAAGAAATCGTCAAAAGTTAAAACTTGATCTTATAATTAGGACCAAAACCAACTCCAAAATGTGCTCCTATAATTAGAACCGGAGGGAGTATAAGTAATTTTTCATCTTCATACCATGTTTGAGAACTTATTTATTTATTATAATAATATCTCCAATCATTTATATATATAACATCTCGTAGTGCAAAAAATTATCAGATACTTTGAAAAATAAGCTTCAGAAAAATTTATTCTCCACCTCTACCTCAACATTTTCTATTTATATAATATCGTGAATTGAGGTGCTTGAACAAAATTTCGTCCAAGATTCCTCTTTTTTGTCCCATCTTCCACCATATATGTTAAACAATTATAATATTTTTGGCAAAATATGATATTCCAAATTATATTAAAATATTTTGATAGTTTAATTTTTGTGTAATAACTTTTCAAAGAAAAAAAAAATTGAAGAATGTTTTTAGTTAATTTCAAGTCTCCTTAGTTAATCAATAATCAAGTAGACAACAGGTAGTTCTACATAATTAATTATAATTAATTAATTTCAAGTTTGGTGAATTACAGAATGTCTTTAAGTTATCTGCACTGTATTTCACATGTTCATATCAAAATCTTCAAGATAGGAGGAGAACAAAAAAGACTTTCTTATAGTCCCCACCCAAAACAGTATTCTTTATCTAATATTATATGATCAATTATCAGATTATCGAGAGTGATGTCCTAGACATGTCCTGTATATGCATTCAAAAAAGTGATTAATTTATCTTTGGGGTGATTAAAATATTATCATTTTCAAAAAAATAAGAACAAATACTCTATAAATTTAAACAAAGTAATAAATGTCATAAACACACACTTATGTAATTATATTATTTTTCTCAACATCTCATCATCAATAAAAGAACTCAAATATCATGGCCTACTCAAAATAGTGATGGAACACATCTTTCTTATTTTGCTAAAAGGCTCAATTTTAGTGTTAGAGAGTCTCTTAAACACGATTACCTCTAATAACAAAATATTTTATTTATTTTTAAGGTTGAGGTCGTGTTTCCATGAACAGGACATCGAATCAAAATGGGGAGCAAATAAACAGGCCATGTGAGATGCCAACTAATTTTTTGTTCATGATTTGATATCCTTTTAATGACAAATCCTTACCCTGATCCCTACTTCCTGTATACATATATAGCCCTATTAATTTATTGTTCTCATGTGTGTGTGTTGGTCTTATTGCACCCAACAGAAAAAGAAACTAAATGATCATTGCCTTCTAAATTAAATGATCATTTTTGTCTCGGAAATTCTGCTTTGGAAGTACTGGTTCCTGATTATTATTTATTTTTTTCATTTTTGTCCCAGAAGTTAAAAAAACATAGTATTTTTTCCTGGAAGTTAAAAAAGCGTTTTTTTTACCGTTAAGATTTTGCTACGTTTTGTAAACTTTCAAGAAAAAATTGCTTCTAAAAAAACCTTTTGGATACCCATTGCTCCTCAGCCAAACTTCTGGGAAAAAAAACTTTTGGGTGCTCAGTGCTCACAAGAAAAAACTTCCGGAGAAAAATGATACTTAACCTAAACTAAATTGATTTTTCTAGAAAAAAAAATATTAAGACTATTTATTAATATAGAGAAAATATTTTTTTAAAATAAAAATAGAAGAGTGTATTGTTTTATGATATGGCCTTATGTTAAAGGCAACACACTTTCATGTTTTTTTTTTTTCCGACTCTACACAAATATCAAATCCTTATGCCCTCAATTCGCTGAGGCCCCATTTGGATCAAAGAAAAGGTGGGAATGAAAAAGAATTGAAATGAAAAGAATGGAATGAAAAATATTTTCCTTCGATGTATTTGGTTTGATAGGAAAATTTATGTTTGGTTGAAAGAAACTAAGGTAGGAAAATAAGGAAAAATACCCCTAAACAAATATTATTTTAAAAAACGTTATGTAGAGAGACACAAAGACACTGTGCATAAGAGTCATGCACACTTGAGTGTGCCTACACACTCCAGTGAACACTCGAGTGTGCATCAGGAGAGTGCACACTCCATTCAGTGTGCACTCTCGTGCACACTTGAGTGTGTATGATGCACACTCGAGTGTGCACTCATGCACTCAAGTGTGCACTGCGAAGTGCACTCTCTCTGTACTTCTCTTCCTCCTTCCTTTGGTCGCAATTTTCTTCCATTTCCGTTACCTTCGGTTTGATGGATTTGTAGCGACAAAGAGGCTATTGTCGGCGGCTTCTTCTTCCTCCTTCCACCTTCTCTCTCTTCCTTTCCCTGGCGTCACTCTCTTCCTCTCCCCAGCATCACTCTCTTCCTCTACCCGGCTTCTCTCTCTTCCTTCGGTCTGACGGATTTGCAGCAACAACGCGGCTTCTTCATCCTCCTTCCATAATGTTTACTGGAGTCATTCTCTTCCTCTCCCCGGCGTCACTCTCTTCTTTCTCTTCCTCTCCCTGCTTCTCTCTCTTCCTTCGATCTGACGGATTTGCAGCGACAACGCGGCTTCTTCTTCCTCCTTTCATAATGTTTACCGGAGTCACTCTCTTCTCTCTCTTCCTCTCCCCGACGTCACTCTCTTCCTCTCCCCCCGTCATCACTCTCTGCCATGTGATGAGGGCAAATTGGACTTTAATGCATTTTCAGAAGCTATGGAAAATGGCTTCCCACCTTTTTTGGTGGGAACCTATTTTCATTTAAACGTGGGAGAATGGAGCGTGGCGGAAAAATGTTTTCTAGGGAAAATTTGAATCAAACGGCCGCCGTCACTGGAAAATGCCAATTTTCCTTTTCCCTTCCCTAATTTACGGGGCCTTATTCGCATATGTAGTGTTAATTTAGATTCTTTCTCAATTTTTTTTAAAAAATATATTTTAATATATATATTTTAAAAAATATACTTGCTTGATCCAAACTTGTGTATATATATAGTCGGGGGTGGATCCATAAAATTACCGAAGGGTACCATTGGCGGGGGATTTGGGGGTTTTAAGAAATTTTTTTAATTCTAGAATTGTTTTTTTTAAGAAAAGTTTTAAATGCATTAAAAAACAAAAGAATATAAATAATAAAAAATAAAATATTAAAAAAATATTCATGAAATCAAGTAAATATTGATGATGTAATAAAAGAGGCAATTATTTTACAAACATACCATTTAGAAAAGCAAGGCTAAGGCTAAGTGCGGTTAGAAATGCATTACATAAATTACATGAAGGGTGGACACTCAATAAATTCAAGACATATATTTTAATAAAAATAATATTACAATAAAAATAATTATAATGTCATCCCTCTAGGTCTTATTTTTTTTGAATTCCATCATAATTGCTTTATTATCAATATTATCAAATACATTTTTTTCAATATAAGGCACTAAACAATAATTCAATCATTTATCCCCCATCCGATTACGAAACGATCTTGATGTATTAAAGATGGACACTTAATTTAAGGGTGGGCAATCATTCAAACACGTATTAATTTTTTTAATAATAAAAAAAAAATCTCCAATTTAAGAGTGGGCACTTGCTGCCAATCATATATGTAGATCCGCCCTTGTATATAGTTATACAAGTTTGTGGACCAATCTATCAAGAGAGGCATGGGACAACCGGTTCTAATATTGGATCCATCTATCTATCTTTCCATTATAGCTTTTCCCTTCAAGTGAAGATTTGCAATCCCTTTTTATCAAAAAAAAAAAAAAAAAAAAAAGATTTGCAATCCCTTCACACAGAATTCTTAAAGCAAAATAGTATCACAAAATTTATTATGTATGTTATGTATTGATTTTTGCCTCCACTTAAAATTAATCCAACTTTGATTTATTACCAGTTAGTATTGCACACGGTTTAAATTATTTTTAAAACTTCAAATTCTCTTTGACTGAATATTTCTATGATTTGTCATTTGTATGGCATCAAAAACCGAATCAATCATTAAACTAATCGAAACAGTGGTTTAACCTTGGTTGAACCGAAATCAACCTAATACTTCAACAAAAATGGCATTAATCCATGAGTAAATAGAATACTTGTGTATAAATTATACATACCGATAATTTTTCTTTTAAAAAAACAGTTCAAAATAATGTTGTTTCAGGCTTAGCAATAAAGGGAAAAAAATAGAAAAGTTCAAAACTTCTAATGGACCATGACTGGCTAGATTACTAATATAATTTGTGCCATCTTGTTAAGGGCCGATGTTAATGGAAAGGGTTGCCCATTAAGGGTTCAACCAACGAGAAGCGAAGTGAAGTATCATAGTGTGAAATTCTGGAGATGTCAGCCCTTAAATGGGATGACATTGTTATGAATATCACATGGAGAGCCTCACAAATATGATGAGATTTATAAGTTTAAGGGGCTATCCTTTCAAAAGAGTTAAAAGAGTTCAGTTCATCACAAGTTAGCACTTGATGGCTTTTATATTTAGCTTCAGTTGGAGTAATGAAATTCAGTACTTATTCTGAGGGAAAAAAAAATCAAATACTAGTGGACCACATAGCCCTACACAAAGTTTACTCATTTTCTACAATCCACCGAGAGGGTAGAGAAGAGCCCTTAAGATGCGTTTCACCTATCTTCTTTGGGCTCAATTGGCAAAGAGGTTAGACACTCTTACCAAAGGAAGGAGGTTCAATCCTGGAGTTGGTCAATGCCACTTGGGGAAACATCTTATTTCTTAGGTGCTTGCAGAACGTTAGGGTAATAGGCGGTTCGCTTGTCAACATCTGTCGGTATGACGCAGAAGGAAGGAATTTCGCCCGCTTTCGGACGCGTGAGTGAACCCGACCCCTTTCCTAAAAATTTATTATAAAAAAGAAAAGAAAAAGACGGGCACTTTCCCTCCTACTGCCCCATAGTACAGTATATAAAAAATTATAATAATTTAAAAAAGAGAGAGTATTTTACAAGGAACGTGCATGTTCTTCTACTTGTTGGCCTACTCACATGGTGGCATCTGATCGCAATAACCAACCAATTAAATTACCAAAACACCCTTGTCGACCGCTTTGAACTCCCATCTACCTGTGGGGACACCATTGGAACTCAAACATATCCCCATTCCAGATGCATCGAGTCCATCTCTCCATATCCTTCCAATATGTTGCTTCTGGTCACGCCTCCTACCTAATCTCATGATCCCATAAAATTACAGTTAACATTAACACCCAATATTTAATCTTATTAATTCATATTTTAATGCTGGAGATAAGTGATTACAATTATTTTACCACTTTTTGTAAAATCAATCTAAGGTAAGGGTTCTTATTATTTTAAGTAATTTTGTGCAACGTAAATATGTTGTAAATATGTTAAAGGAGGGATTTTATCTCGTTAAAATAATTATTTATAGTGAAACCAAATAGGCACTTACCCTATAGTTTTATTGCCTAATTGATACTACCATAAAGCTCACCTCTTTTTCTTTTGTAGGAAGTCACACTTTGGATCTTCAAGCTTAGATATTTCAGCTTGCCTTTTAAACTAGAAAAATTTGATTACACTCCCTCCTATTGTTAATATAGGAAGTAATTTGAGAGTTAACCGTGATTCTAAATGTAAGACCTATTTATCATATTTTTCAATTTTTTTTCTCATATTACCTTTATTAACACTCTCTTAACTATAATCAATGATTATAAGGGATGGACGGATGAAATTAAAGAAAATAATTAAGGTTTTCTAAAAAAATATATTATATTAACTAATCTTGAATTGATTTGCACTTTTTAAATAGTAGTCATCTCACCACCAAACGCTTAGGTCAGCTGGTAAGGGCTGTCCTAGCTTAACCACGGGTGTTGAGTTCGAGACGTGGGAATAACTTCCGATCTGCCCGAAAGGGGCCAACCCGGTCTCGGTCCGAATTAGTCTGGGGTCGTTGATGTACCTGATGGCTTCCCCTCGAAAGCGCCAACTGGTCTTGGTCGGATTAGTCGAGGTCGTTGATGTCGCGAAAAATGGATCTGACAGGACGCGGATGCACTACAAAAAAAAAAAAAAAAAAAAAAAAAAAGTAGTCATCTCTCTCTGTTTTTTTGTTTTGTTTTTGTTTTTGGTTTTTTGGAGTTATAGGGTCCACATGAGTTACATATGACGTCAAATAGTCATCTCTATTTCTAGAACTAGTTTCTGAAATTGAGTGGCGCTTTCGCTGAGCAGGGACAGTAATCAATAAATACAAAGGAGAGCCAGAGAGATTAGGCTGTCAAAAACAGAGCTGAGTCTTAATGATTGGGCCATTAATGTTGTGAGACTGAAAGCAACAACACCTCACATATTATGTAACACAGAGAGAGCCAACAATTCCACAGAAGAAGAAGAAAGAGATCTGCATTTCGTCTTGTTCCTTTCTTCTCCATCTCTCTCTTCTCACTGTTCCATGTTCTTAGCTTCCTTCTCCTTCCTCACACATGGGCAAGACCAGCAAATGGCTCCGAAGCATCTTGACCGGCAAGAAAGACAAAGTTAAAGACACGGACAAATATGCAAAAACCACTGACATTAATCCTCAACAAGATCGAACCCCCAAAGAAAAACGACGATGGAGCTTCCGAAGATCCTCCGCCTCATCCACAACACCAACGGCTGCCGCCGCCACGACACGGCCGCCTCCCGTAGAATCAAATCCCGTCGCTTCTAACTCACAGCCGATAGATATTGCCGCTGACGATGAGCAGCAGCAGATGAAACACGCCATGGCCGTCGCTGCCGCTGCAGATGTCGCCGCTGCCGCCGTGCAGGCTGCCGCAGCTGTCATTCGCTTGACCGCTGAGGAGGCTGCGGCCATTAAAATTCAATCTGTTTTCCGTTCATACTTGGTATGTGAATCCAGGATTAATCCTCCATTGATCATTAATTATGTATCAGAACTCGATTAATTATTTCTGAGATTGGAGAATTTGATAACAGGCGAGGAAGGCATTGTGTGCGTTGAGGGGATTGGTGAAGTTGCAGGCACTGGTGAGGGGTCACTTGGTGAGGAAGCAAGCGACGGATACGTTGAGGAGAATGCAGGCTCTGGTGACGGCTCAGGCAAGGGCTCGAGCTCACAGGATTCAAATGGTTTTATCCGAAGATCCCAACTATACTAATAATAATCAGAGAAGACATCTTCAAGAAAACTTGATCACGCAGATCTATGATGTAAGATTTCTTAATTATCTTCAAATTATGATCTTAGGCATGATTGGATTTATAGAATGCTCTGTCTTTTGGCTTCGTGAATGAATTTACAGAATGCTCTGTTTCTTCGCTTCGGGATTGAATTTTCGGAATGCTCTGTTTCTTGGCTTCGTGAATGAATTTACAGAATGATCTGTTTCTTCGCTTCTAGAATGAATTTGCAGAATGCTCTGTTTCTTTGCTTCGTGAATGAATTTGCAGAATGCCCTGTTACTTTGCTTGCTCACTTAAATCTGCTATTGAAAATTGTCTGGGAAAATAAATTTACTTTCGTTTGGAATTGGATTTGACCATGTCTGGTCTTTGGTCGGTGGAAGACATGTGATTTTGTTGGGAATGGTGTTGATAACGTGTTTTTTTTCTTTGGTTCCAAACATATGTGAACATGTTAGAGTTTAGACTTTTTTTTTTTTAGGCTTTAAAGTTTGGTTTTTTGCTAGTTCATTTTTTTAAAATTTAAATTGAATTCATTTATAATCTGATTTATTAAATTATGCTTAAATATCTTATCAATTTTAATTTTAAAAATATAATTATGGTAATTTAACAATGACTATTTCTTATTAATTAAATCAATTCTTAAATACTCCTCCATTGCTATCGCTGGTAAAAAGATTGATTTTTGTTCTAAATATAAAACTTTATTTTTGAAATATATTATTTTTCTCCAAACTAACTTACCTAACCAAAAATGATATATAACAAATGTTTGAGTATTTTATTAAGAAGTTTGTATCATATTTATTATAATGAAATAATTTATCTAACTTTCTCAATCAACCAAAATTAATTATATAGCTCTTAAATTTAGATATGGGAGTAATTCTTAATTTATGTCATTTACTTGTGGTTTCTTTTATGTGAATTTATGAAATTTTTAATGTAGGAAATAGACATGAACCAAGAAGAGAACATCAAGATAGTGGAAATGGATGTATGTGAGACCAAAGGTGACTATGGAAGGAGAAGAAACAACATCAACAACAATAACTACAACCCAAATTACCATCACACATACAATTCACTAAAGCAAGAAGCCCAACGGGCCATCTCCCCAAGCCCATCAACCTTGACCGACATGAGCCCACGAGCCTATAGCGGCCACTTTGAGGACTGTACATCCTTTGGCACGGCCCAAAGCAGCCCGCAACTATACTATTCGGCCATGTCGAGGCCTGAAGATCTCAAAACCCTCCCTTTCACCTTTCCAAACCCACCACCGTATGCAGAATCGGTTATGCCTTATGACTACCCTTTGTTCCCAAACTACATGGCCAACACAGAGTCATCTCGAGCCAAGGCGAGGTCGCAGAGCGCGCCAAAGCAACGGCAGCCAGAGACATTCGAGCGGCAGCCGAGCCGACGGCGGGCTTCGGTGGAAGGGAGGAATGTGCCTAGGCCTGTGAGGATGCAAAGGTCATCATCTCATGTGGGCTCCACGGCCCATAACTATCAGTATCCTTGGTCCATGATCAGGCTTGATAAGTCCTCAGCTTCACTCAACCATAGTGAGTGTGGATCTTCCAGTACTGTTCTCACTAATACTAACTACTGCAAGTCCCTTGTTGCTTTTGATGTAAGTGCCTTCTAATTCTCCTCTTCACTTTTAGTATTTCTTTTTATCATACAAGATTGAATTTATTTAGAGATGAATTCAGTCAGGGGCAACAAAAATTCATCTCAATAGTCTATTTACAACTAACAATAATTAATTAAAAATAATATGCAAGTCTTTATTTCAACTTATTTTTAATCACATCTCTCTCTCTCTCTATATATATATATATTTACCGGGCTTTATAGTTTAAAATGATTTTTAATCGTACCCCTATAATCCCAAGTGCTTGCTAAAATTCATATGAAACTATAAGGATTTGATAAAATGAAAAATTATAGTAGCTTGATTAAAAATTAAGTGAAACTATATATAGGGACTTAAACATTAATTTTGTTTTAATAAAAAAGATATGATCTTGTTCGTATAACTTGAGAAGTTTGTTTAATTGCAAATAAACGGTTGAGAAGGATTTTTATGGGGAGAGGATCCTCTCATTGGCGGATCCTCTCCCCATCCCTCTCCCCCGGATCTTAGCCGTCAATCCGATTTGGACGGCCGAGATGAAATCTAGATTTTTTTTAAGAAAAAAATTATTTTTTTATAAAAAAATGAAAAAAAAAAACTGAACAGTTGGATCAAGATTTGGGCCATGGTCCGGATCGCTATGATGAGGGATGGGGAGGGATCCGCCAATGAGAGGATCCGGACCCATTTTTATGAGCTCTTAACAAACAGTTTTTTTTTTTTAAAAAAAAAATTCTGAGTTTGACAATAATAGCTCAAGTCTTTATTATAAAATCCACTTTAATGAAAAATTGAGGTACAAAGTATACCTTATATTAAGGATTGGATGAAGTGGTCTTAAATATAAGATAAACTTGATTTTTTTAGGATATTAAAAAAGCTAATTAAATTACTTTAAAGTATTTATATTTATCGTTTTTTTCCTTCAAACTATTTTGCCTAAATAAAAACTGATATATAATTTAATGATACATAACATATGATATGATTAAACAACTTATTTAACTTACTTAAGCTCTTAAAAAAATAACTTTATTTTATATTTATGAGCGAAAGGAGTAGTATATTTTTAGACATGTTATGACTCACCATTGGTTGTGTTTATTTATGGGTGCAGCCTTATGGAGGAAGGTATTATAACTAACCAAACATTTCCTGCAGCAACAAAAGGGAACCAGTTTTTCATGAACAATCATGAGTTAATAACCTTGAATTCAATTGCATTTCAAGAGTCAAGACCCACTTATGTAGAGATTTGTTTTTCCCCCTTTTTATGTTTCTTTTTTTCTTTTTAATATGGCCATGTTTGTGAATTATTTTGTGAGGAAGACATTTTTAACAAGTTATGATCTTTGTGTAAAAATTGTTCCCGGTAACATATTCCCAGGCAGTATTGTTTATCCAGGTTCTAGCCTTATTCTCATGAGGTTTTATTTTAAGTATTTTTTATTAACATATATTTGAAATCAACTATTAATATTATACCAATTAAAATTTATAGGGACTAATTCTTTTAAATCAATTAAAAAAATTAATTATTTTTTCTTACTCTTTTATCTTTCTTTTTTGGGGAAATTTAAAAATTTTACATATCTTACATCTTCTTTTATTACAAGTTTATAACCCCATTTCTTTAATTTTTTTAAATGCAACTAATTTTTTTTTCTCCTCCCCTCCCCTCTAAATCTGTCATACCAAACAGCTCATAAGTCCCAGAAGTTAGATTGATTCATTCATTTAAATTACCCTGGCATAGTAATGAAGTTATTATACAATCATAGTAATCGTACTATTCTATGTTAATTAGTTAACCTTGTGTGTCATCTTTAGTCTTATTTATAAAATACTTCCAATATGATTTATTAAAAGAATTTTGTATACTCCTATTTCATTAACCATGTCATAACATTTAATAATATTTGAATTTTACCTATGTTTAATATTATATATATTAATAAGAAGTTTAAAAAAATAATTGTATACAGAATAATGAATTCAAGATCAAATTTTGCATTCATGTAATAATTTTATTTTGGACAAAAAATTCATGTAATAAATTAAATGAGAGAACTTATATTAAGGACAAACACAAGTGCTCTCTTTATGTATGCACTGTAAATAGGACTAAATTAAAGGGATAAATATCAATTTTGTTACGGAAGTTTTGGTTTTAGAGCACCCAGCACCCGGAAGTTTTTTTGGTATCATTTTTGCCCCGGAAGTTTACAAACGTAACAATCTTGCCCATCGGTTGATCTTGGACCGTTAGATTGATCATTTTTTGTATCATTTTGCCCTTGGAAGTTTACAAAAATTTGCTTAAAAAAAAACTTACAAGCAAATTTACTCCTAAAAAAACTTAAGGAATAAAGATATTTGCTCTTTTTAAAGAAACTTACGGAATAAAAATGATACCAAAAAGGTTCTAAGTGTTGAATGCCCCCTAACCAATACTTCCGTGACAAAAATGGTATTTAACCCTAAATTAAAAGATGACCGTTTTACTCTTATTTATAAGACACTTTCAATATATTTTGCTAAAACTTAAAAAAGCTTTAAATTTCATTAACCACGTCTTGATTTAATAAATTTTCAATTTCACTTCTATTTAATATATATACTTAAGAAAAGCTTAAAAAATATTATTCTACATAATTATAAACTCCGGCGACACACAAATATCCTGTTTACTAATCTGCTAACGTCCGCCTCCGCCCCATGTCTGTTTGGTAATCTCCCGCGCCATTTTTGTTCCTTTCTTTTCTTTCAAAAAACAAAAAAAACAAAACTTTTAATCCTTCAATTTTTTAATTATTATTTTAATTTATAAATTTTTACTCAAAATAACTCAATTATTATATATAATTAGATAGATATACAAAATTATTTGAAACTCTATGATCTATCCTCTGTGTGTGTAATTAAATTTATAAAAACTTAAACTAGTTTGTAAATTATGAGAAGTGTTTAAAATGATATATAGATTTGTTCCCGGTAACATATTGAGTTATTTTAAGTGAAAATTTATAAATTAAAATGATAATTAAAAAAATTGAAGCATTAAAAGTTTTTTTATGAAACAAGAGAAAGGAACCAAATGGCGCGGGAGATTACCGACTTGGAGCGAACGGATTAGTAAACGGGAAAGACATCCAAACGTTCAAAAATCCAACGGCTAGTGGAAATTTATCAATTTCCCGCTTAATCTCTCTCTTCTGCTCTTGTTCCTCTTGCTCTGTTCCCTCCATTTTGCTCTGTTCTCTCCATTGCTGTTTCGTGGCTATGGATTCTACTCGTTCTTCTTCAACGAAACCAACCAGAAACCCAGGAAAAGGTAGAAGAAAGATCGAGATCAAGAAGGTTGAGGAATCCAGCAAGCGTCTCGTCACCTTCTCCAAACGCAAGTTAGGGCTTTTCCGAAAAGCTGCTGAGCTTTCGCTGCTGTGTGAGTCTGAGATCGCCGCCGTCGTTTTTTCTCAGCAGGGTAAGGTGTTCTCCTCCGGCTACCCTAACACCGACTCTGTCATCCAACGCTACCTATCCTCCGACACTTTCTCTTCCTCCTCCTCGGACCCTGCTGCCGGAGAATCATCTGGGCTGTCGTCACTGAGGCGGGAATACGAGGAGGCGATGAAGATCTTGGACGACGAGAAGAAGTCTCTGAACACCGTGGCTGAGGCTACTTCTGGGTCGGGTTCTGAAGACGGGTCATGGTGGAACCGCTCAGTTAGGGAGATGGGTTTGGAGGAAGCCCAGGAATTCAAGGAACGGCTTCAACAGTTAAGGCACAATCTGGTTGCCGCAGCAGAGGAGAAGAAGGAGGAGAAGATCACTACTACTATGACTGCTTCGGTGGTGACTTTGCCGCCGCCTACGGAGGAGGAGGAAAGCGTGTTCCAGTCTATGTTGAACGATGATTTGGGTATGGCTGAGAATGACCAAGCGTGGGATTGGGGTTGTGATTCATGGATTGACACTACAAGCTGGAATGAATCTTCTTCTCTGGTTTGGAATAGTGATGCTGGCCACTCTTATATTAACGACAAGGGTTTATGATTCTTGGGGTTTAACTTGATGTTTGATTAATGCTGTGGAGATTAATTAGGAAGTTGAGGAGGTTGATCTTCTTGATCAATTTTTTGTGGGATCATATATAGATTTGTTGATTCGTTATTGATTCTGGATTTGGAAATTCACTCTCATTCTTTTTTTCGTCAACCCCTATTTTCGTCATTTTATTCTTTGATTCTGTCTTTCATGGTTAATGTTTTGTGCTTTGAATTACAGTAATCTCAAAGGCTATTTCCAAAACCTCCCCACAATATTTTTGATCGCATTAAGACAACAATGTTAAATTAAAACAACATAGAAACAAAGACGTTGTTTGAAATTTGAGACAAGATACGCTCAAAGTGAGGTTTTATGTTCCGTAGTTTCTAGTTATGTAAACGACTTTTCTTTTAGATTTCTCATTTTTTCACATGGTTTAGATTTCTCATTTTAAAGTATATATACTAAATTAATATACTAAAAGAACAATGGATTATGACGGAATTATGTTCCTAATTAACTGGTTTTTTTATATATTAATATTTTATGGGAAAAACACTTCTCACGTTGTAGGAGAAGTGTTTTCTCATGTTACACACACATGAAATGGTGGGACCCACATATATATATATGTGGGTCCCACCATTTCATGTGTGTGTAGAAATCTTCTTTTTTTCACGCAACATGAGAAGTTTAAACCCCTTTAATATTGAATAGTTATTAAATTAAAACATAGTTAATAAAGTTTAAACTTTTTCTTAGTTTGGCAAAATATATTGAAAATTCTTGATAGATAAGATTAAAATAATTCTCATTTAGTCTTATTTATAGGACAAAATGAAACAGAGTATTCTTCTTTAATATAAATTACCTTGTTAAAATTTAAAGATTGATTTTTGTTCTAAATATAAAACTTTATCTTTGAAATATATTATTTTTCTCCAAACTAACTTACCTAACCAAAAATGATACATAACAAATGTTTGAGTATTTTATTAAGAAGTTTGTATCATATTTATTTTAATGAAATAATTTATCTAGCTTTCTCAATCAACCAAAATTAATTATATAGTTCTTACATTTAGAATTATGGGAGTAATTCTTAATTTATGTCATTTAGTTTCTTTTCTGTGAATTTATGAAATTTTCAATGTAGGAAATAGACATGAACCAAGAAGAGAACATCAAGATAGTGGAAATGGATGTATGTGAGACCAAAGGTGACTATAGAAGGAGAAGAAACAACGTCAACAACAATAACTACAACCCAAATTACCATCACACATACAATTCACTAAAGCAAGAAGCCCAACGGGCCACCTCCCCAAGCCCATCAACCAACTTGACCAACATGAGCCCACGGGCCTATAGCGGCCACTTTGAGGACTGTACATCCTTTGGCACGACCCAAAGCAGCCCGCAACTCTACTATTCGGCCATGTTGAGGCCCGGAGATCTCCAAAACCTCCCTTTCACCTTCCCAAAACCACCACCCTATGCGGAATCAGTTATGCCTTATGACTACCCTTTGTTCCCAAACTACATGGCCAACACAGAGTCATCTCGAGCCAAGGCAAGGTCGCAGAGCGCGCGCGCGCGCCGGCGGGCCGAGAGACGTTCGAGCGGCAGCCGAGCCGACGATGGGCTTCGGTGGAAGGGAGGAACGTACCTAGGCCCGTGAGGATGCAAAGGTCATCATCTCATGTGGGCTCCACCGCCCATAACTACCAGTATCCTTGGTCCATGATCAGGCTTGATAAGTCCTCAGCTTCACTCAACCATAGTGAGTGTGGATCTTCCAGTACTGTTCTCACTAATACTAACTACTGCAAGTCCCTTGTTGCTTTTGATGTAAGTGCCTTCTAATTCTCCTCTTCATTTTTAGTCTTCCTTTTTATCATACAAGATTTTATTTATTTAGAGATGGATTCAGTAAGAGGCAACAAAAATTCATCTCAACAGTCTATTTACAACTAACAATAATTAATAGAAAATAATATGCAAGTATTTATTATTTCAACTTATTTTTAATCACATCCCCATATTTGTTTTTGCATTTTATTGGGTCCTTATAGTTTAAAATGATTTTTAATCATGTCCCGTAATTCCAAGTGATTGATAAAAATCATGTGAAACTATAAAGATTTGATAAAATGAAAAATTACAGTGCCTTGATTAAAAATTAAGTGAAATTATTGGGAGTTAAACATTAATTTTGTTTTAATAAAAAGATATGATCTTGTTAGTATAAACAATTTTTTAAACACAGTTTAAACAATTTTGCCTTGATTAACCAAGTTTTTTTAATTGCAAATAAACGGTTGAGATGGATTTTTATGAGCTCTTACTAAACAATTTTTTAAAAAATTGAGTTTGACAATACTATCTTCCATCTTTATTATAAAATCCACTTTAATGAAAAATTGAGGTACAAAGTATATCTTATATTAAGGATGGGATGAAGTACTTCTCCGGTCTTAAATATAAGATAAAATTGATTATTTTTTTTTGGAGATATTAGGAAAACTAAATAAATTACTTTAAAATATTTATATTTATCATTTTTTTTCAAACTATTTTGCCTAACATAAAAAATGATATATAATATAATGATGCACAACATATGATATGATCAAACAATTTATTTAGCTTCCTTAATCTCTAGAAAAAATCAATTCATCTTATATTTAGGACTGGCGAGTAATATATTTAGACATGTTATGACTCACCATTGGCTGTGTTTATTTATGGGTAACCAAACATTTCCGGCAACAACAAAAAGGAACCAGTTTTGCAGCATCAATCAGGAGTTAATAATCTTCAATTTAATTGCATTTGAAGACCCACTTATGTAGAGATTTGTTTTTCCCCCCTTTTTATGTTTTTATTTTTATTTTTGTTTTAATATGGCCATGTTTGTGAATTATTTTGTGAGGAAGACATTTTTAATAGGTTATGATATTTGTGTAAAAATTGTTCCTGGTAACATATTCCTAGTCAGCATTGTTTATCCCAAACCGTTTCCAGATTCTAGCTTTATTCTCATGAGGTTTTATTTTAAGTACTTTTTATTTACATATATTTGAAATTAAATATTAATATTATACCAATTAAAATTGGGTTAAGGTGCGATTTAGCCAATAAACTATTGGCTCAGGAGCGTCCAACACAATTAACAATTAAGTAGACCAAAAATACCAACAAACTTTTAAAAAGGAAAGCGCCCAACACAACGCTTAGTTAAAAAAGATAACGTCCAGTTATCTAAGAGTGCAGATTGGCCAACAAACTTTTACTCCAAGAGCACCTAGCACAATTTTTTTTTTTTACTTTCGGGAGCGCCAAAGACAAAATTCTAAATTTTATTAAATTAAATAATTTTTTTTTCTCAATTGTCATTATTCAAAATTACTTGTATAGACATCTATGAACAAAAATTACTCGTTCTTCAATTTTGTCAAAATTATAATTTGCTAAAATAAACAAAAGTTTTAATTAAAAATATAATTATATGATTTAAATAAAACTCAAGGTGTTTTATTTAAATCATATAATTATCTGAACACCGTGGCTGAGGCTACTTCTGGGTCGGGTTCTGAAGACGGGTCATGGTGGAACCGCTCAGTTAGGGAGATGGGTTTGGAGGAAGCCCAGGAATTCAAGGAACGGCTTCAACAGTTAAGGCACAATCTGGTTGCCGCAGCAGAGGAGAAGAAGGAGGAGAAGATCACTACTACTATGACTGCTTCGGTGGTGACTTTGCCGCCGCCTACGGAGGAGGAGGAAAGCGTGTTCCAGTCTATGTTGAACGATGATTTGGGTATGGCTGAGAATGACCAAGCGTGGGATTGGGGTTGTGATTCATGGATTGACACTACAAGCTGGAATGAATCTTCTTCTCTGGTTTGGAATAGTGATGCTGGCCACTCTTATATTAACGACAAGGGTTTATGATTCTTGGGGTTTAACTTGATGTTTGATTAATGCTGTGGAGATTAATTAGGAAGTTGATCTTCTTGATCAATTTTTTGTGGGATCATATATAGATTTGTTGATTCGTTATTGATTCTGGATTTGGAAATTCACTCTCATTCTTTTAACTGTCAATCCCTTGTTTCTTTCATTTTATTCTTGGGTTAAATGCCTAATTTGCCCCAGAAGTTTTGATAAGGGGGTACTCATCACCCGGAAGTTTTTTTGGTACCAAATTTACCATGGAAGTATTAGAAAGGAAGCAAATTTGCCCATCCGTTAATTTTGACCGTTAAGTTTAATTGAGTGTACACGTGGCATGCTACCTCATCAACCCAATAAGAGTTAAGTATCATTTTTTTAGGAAGTTTTCGAGGAGCAATTTTCCGAAAGTTTACAAAACGTATCAATTTTGCTCTTCTTTCCCACATATTAAATTTGACTATTAAATCATCAAAGACCACACATGTCATGCCTTGAAAAGTTCAAACTTGGAGTTAGAGAAGGAGATCTTTGAGATGTTGAGCTCAAAGCGCGCGGAATTTGTGAACCGGTCCGCTAGTCACTGGGAAGCATCACTTATGATCTAAGCAAATGATCAGTCTATACAAACGTAAATATTATCACTATTGATTTGTTTTTGAACCAATTTTTGGAACAATTCATTTCTCGTTTTGCGTTTCATTTGTTTAGATTATAAGTGATGCTTCCTCCGGGTTTTATGACAGACCTTTCGGTCCCCGTGACCAATTCGGCCTTCATTAAATTCTCGCCGCCTTGAGCTCAACATCTCAAGGATCTCCTTCTCTGACTCTAAGTTCGACATTTTCAAAGCATGACATGTGTGGTCTTTGTCTGATTTAATAGTCAAATTTAATATTGGGAGAAAGAAGGGCAAAATTGCTACTTTTATAAACTTCCGGGGCAAAATTGCTCCTTAATGAAAACTTCCGGGGCAAAAATGATACTTAACTCTTATTCGGGTTGATGAGGTGGCATGCCACGTGTCATGAGGTGGCATGCCACGTGTACATTTAGTCAAACTTAACGGTTAAAATTAACGGAGGGGTAAATTTGCTACCTTTTTCATACTTCCGAGGTAAATTTGATACCAAAAAAACTTCCGGGTGATGAGTGCCCCCTTATCAAAACTTCGGGGCAAATTAGGCATTTAACCCTTTATTCTTTGATTTTGTCTTTCATGGTTAAAGGTTTTATTCTTTGAATTACAGTAACCTCAAAGGCTATTTCCAAAACCTCCCCACAATATTTTGGATCGCATTAAGATAACAATGTTAAATTAAAACAACATAAAAACAAAAATGTTGAATGAAATTTGAGACAAGCAATGCTCAGAGAGAGGTTTTATATATGTTCCTTGGTTTCTAGTTATGTAGATGGCTATTCTTTTAGATTTCTGATTTTAAAATATATGTAGTAAATAAATATACTAAAACAACAGTGGATTATGACGGAATTCTATTCCTAATTAACTGTTTTTTTAATATATTAATATTGAATTGTTATTAAATTAAAACATAGTTAATAAAGTTTAAACTTTTTCTTAGTTTGGCAAAATATATTGAAAATTCTTGATAGACAAGATTAAAATAATTCTCATTTAGTCTTATTTATAGGATAGAATGAAAGAGAGTATTCTCCTTTAATATAAATTACCTTGTTCAATTTATTATATGAATGTAAAGTTTTATCTTGAATTTATTATTTCATATACAGTTAATTTTTTAAACCTCTCATTAACACACACACATATTTATAAAGATTTATTAAATTTTGTAACAAAGTTGTTGAAATGTAAGAGTTTTCTTTTAAAAAAGATATATTGAGAGTGCTTTATAAATAACGCCAGTTTATAGATGAGCATATCATATCATGATATTATCAGAACTATTTTAATCTTACCTATCAAGCACTTTCAACATAGACTGGGGTGATATTATATTATATTATATCATGATCTGTCGTCATTGTTTAATCTAATGCCAATAATCATTAATTCTTCTTAGGGTGAGTGTGATCTTATAACATCATCTATATGCTAACTTTTTTCAGTTGGGGTGTCATCTGATTGGATTTCACTTGTTGTTAGGATATTGACAAACAATGCAATTGAGGCTAATGATGGGAAGCCACTGCCACTCTATCAGAAAGCTCCATGTGGTCTGACTGTTGGCTGTCCAGCTGATTTGGCACTCATAAGAATGCAGGCTAGGTTATAGTTTTGAGTGCAATATTTGATACTTGATGTTCATGAACCTTATCCTCGATAATTAGTGCCCCCCTTTCTGCACTTATCTATTGGAACTATAAGTGCAAAGGTAACTTTTTATATCTGCATTCCAAGAGGCATTTTTAGAACAGATTAGGAGTCATTTTTTTTTTCCCCTATTTTAATGTTAAGCATAGGTAAAAAAAACCCATATATATTATAGAAGTTGAACCCCTCCTCATAGGCTGAACTGCTAGTCCTGCAAGGATTTCTATTCTGTGCCTTGGTTCTTAAAGCGAGTTCACTGTAATTCTTGCCTCATTTGTGACTTACATATCCTCCATCTTGTAGGTGGGAGTACCGTTTCTGGATTTTTCGCATCAGCTTGCAGTTTGCCATTTGACTATGTCAAGACACAGATTCAGAAGATGCAACCCGATGCTGAGGGAAAGTTTCCATACAACGGCTCTCTCGACTGTGCTCTCAAAACGTTGAAATCTGGAGGACCCTTAAAATTTTACACTTGATTCCCGGTGTATTGTGTCATGAACCTTTGTATAACACATAGTTGTTTGATTAAATTTTTTCAGACTTAGAATTTGTTCGCACATTGAAATCTGGGGTTTTTTTTTGTCCCCTTTCCTTTATAGACATGTGCAATTTAACGTTTTCTTTCAATGGCTTGTTTTTTAATAGCCTTTCTCTTATGTCATTGGGTGTATCAGGCCTTTGAATCACCACATACACATGGAAGCTGTTTTTCATTCCTCAGGCTATATGCTGACTTGCTTAGTGGTTCCCAAAAGCATAATTGCTTATCCACAGGTGAATTTTGATTTCTTAACGCATTTAAAATTTGGAATTGATGGGTCAAAAGGAGAAATGGTTTTGTGCAAGAATTGCCACAGCTAATTGCAAAATTCTGTAGGTCTCAGTAGCCAGTGAGGAGACTGATACTCTTTTCTTTGTAAAACACTGTTAACATTAGTTTTCTTCTAAATTGGTAACTGGAAACCACTAAGGTTTTGAATGACTGTAATCATTGTTGCCACCAGTGAGGTGAATTGGAAACATGGAAAGACTAGGCTATCTAGTCATCATTAGTGTAAACAGATCGATTTCACAAAGTGATTTCTTTTAACAATTCAAAGATAGGGTCTCAGCTGTAGCAAAATATCTAAATTTGCATTCTGTGTTTGCAGGTCTGGAAAGGCCAAGTGTTAGGATTTTACAGAATATAGGAGAAGATAGGAAGGAAAATGAACTCTAGAGTCAGTATCTGAAATCTCTAGCCAATTGAATAATACAATCAGATTACAATGCTTGTCTGATGAAACATATTACAAACACTTATATAATTTAGTCAATACAACTTCCTATATAGCAACTTCCTATAACTGCTACATAAAACTACCAATTAGATAAGATAGGAGTAACTACTATGAATAACTACTATAACTTATCCTAATTACTTGTCTTCCTTCTAGAATAAACTAACAGGGGACGTGGACCCCTATCAATATTCCCCCCTTGAAAATAAGCCTTGTCCTCAAGGCGAAAAGGTGGTCTATCTTGCCATTCAATTAGAAGTTCAAGGATCGGGACTCCAGCTGTTTCTACTACCCGAGAATTCAACACTTTGGAAGGTTGAAGAGTGAATTCCATTGTTTCAGTCACGGGTAGAGGAGATACAGCAACCTGAGAAGTACATCCATGGGCTGGTTTCAGCAAGGAGACATGAAAAACTGGATGAACTTTTGATTCAGGAGGAAGAAGGAGTTCATAAGCCACAGCCCCAATGCGTCGAATGACAGAAAAAAGGACCATAATAACGAGCTGATAACTTCTGGAAGCATTGACCAGATAGGGACTTTTGACGGTAAGGTTGTAGTTTGGGAAAAACTAGATCACCAGGTTGAAATTCCATGTGCCATCGGTGGGAATCTGCATAGGACTTCATATGGGCTTGTGCATCCAATAAATTGGACTTGATCAAGTTCAGAATAGCATCACGTTCAGTAAAGAAGTCATCTAACTCAGCAATAGGAGAAGTACCCGATGCATATGGCACCAAAATGGGAGGCTCCCTACCATAAACAATTCTAAAAGGCATATATCCTATAGAAGTATGGTACCCAGTGTTGTAAGAGAGCTCTACTCAATGAAGAAAATGAGACCAATTTTTCTGATGGTCTTGGCGGAAACAACGGAGATATGTTTCTAAGAACCGATTCGCCACTTCTGTTTGGCCATCGGTTTGAGGGTGATAAGAGGTGCTCATTTTCAGTTTGGTACCTGAAATTTTAAACAATTCTTGCCAAAAAGAACTCAAGAAAAGAGGATCCCTGTCTGAAATGATGGATTTAGGAATTCCATGTAGACGAATAATTTCTTTGCAGAAAATAGAAGCTACTGATTTTGCGGTAAAAGGTCGAGAGAGACCCAGAAAATGGCCATACTTGCTGAAACGGTCTATCACAACGAAGATGACATCAACACCATTCGATTTAGGCAATCCTGTTATAAAATCCAGGGAAAGATCCTCCCAAATGTGATTAGGGATTGGCAAGGGTTGTAATAAACCCGTAGATGATTGAAGTAGATATTTGCTTTGTTGACAAATAAGGCACTTCTGTATAAACTCTTTTACCTCATCTTTCATATGGTCCCAAAAGTTGTAAATCTGCAGCCTCTTGAGAGTCTTTAGGACCCTTCCATGGCCTCCAATCAGAGAAGTATGTGCCTCAGAAATTAACATGTGAGTAAGAGATGAATTAGCAGGAATTGCTAATCTGCTGTTATAGAATAAGCGCCCAGAAACCAGTGAATAATGAGGGACTGAATTGGGGTCTTGTTGGAGTGCAAGCAAAATCTTATTTGTAAAAGGGTCTTGCTGCAATAATTCTAGTAAATCCTAAAAAACAGAAGCATGTGGTATGGCAATACTAAAAAACTCAGCTGAATGAGGAGACCGAGAGAGAGCATCAGCACCCTGATTTGATGTTCCTTGCCTATAATTGATTCAAAAATCAAAGGGAAGAAGCTTGAGTAAAAGACGTTGTTGTGATGGATTAGTGAGTCGCGGATCCATAAGGTATTTGAGACTGAAGTGATCTGTTTGTACCAAAAATGGACGCCCAAGTAGATAATGGTGCCATTTATTTAAAGCCATCACCAATGCTAATAATTCTTGCTCATAGACTGATTTATGTTGATAAGAAAATGACAGCCCCTTGTTATAATAAGCAATTGGATGTCCTTCTTGTTGTAAGATAGCGCCAATTCCAATAGAGGATGCATCACATTCCACAATAAAAGTTTTAGTGAAATCAGGTAAATGTAAAACAGGAACCTGTGTTAGGGCTGTCTTAAGGCGGTTAAATGCAGACATAGCAACACTGTCCCAATGAAAAGCATCCTTCTTGGTCATGTCTACAAGAGGCTTTGCAATATGGCCATAAAGGTGTACAAATCTTCTATAATATCCCGTGAGACCCAAAAAACCATGAAGTTCAGAGATGTTTTTTTGGCAATGGCCATTCAGTAATTGCAGAAACTTTGTCTGGATCAACACACACGCCCTTGGCAGAAATAATGTGGCCCAAATAAGAAATATCCATCTGAAGAAAATCACATTTCTTGGGATTAGCATAGAAATCATGCTGCTGCAAAGTCTGAAAAATAGTCTACAAGTGCATCATATGATCCTCAAAGGTTGCACTATACACCAAGATATCATCAAAGAAGACCAAAACAAATTTCCTCAAGAATGGATGAAAGAGATCATTCATTGTTGCTTGGAATGTAGCAGGAGCATTGGTAAGTCCAAAAGGCATGACAATGAACTCGTAATGCCCATAATGTGTTCGAAAGGCCATTTTATGAATATCAGCAGGAAGCACATGAATTTGATGGTAACCAGACCGGAGGTCAATCTTGGGAAAAAATTAGCACCATGTAATTCATCAATGGTAGGAATAGGGTATTTGTCAGGGATAGTGAGACGATTGAGCTCCCTATAATCAACACAAAAACGCCAAGTTGCATCTTTTTTGGGCACCAAAAGAACAGGGCTGGAAAATGGGCTAACACTAGGCTGGATGAAGCCTTTTTGTGATAAGGCAGTCACCTGATTTTCAATTTCATCCTTTTGAGCAAAAGGATATCTGTAGGGACGAATTTTGGAGGTACAACATTAGGGTACAAAGGTATTGCATGATTATACTGTCTGAAGGGAGGTAAGGTTTGAGGGTCTTGAAACACTAGTGAATAAGACTGAAGTAAATCTTCAAGGGTATCAAATTGCTAAACAAGTGTGTTGCATACGAAACTGCATAAGGATGCTGAAGTAACCTGTTGAGGGATGCCCTGTAATTTGTATCTTTTGCCATCAACCCAAAAGATCATAAACAATTGTTGCCAATTAGCTTCCACCGTGTTTAATGATGCTAACCACTTGATGCTAAGAACCATGTCCACATGTCCCAAATTGAATGGAAAAAAATCATATTTAATTGTTAATTCGTTGATTTTCACTTCTAGTTGCTGACAGATTGAAGTACATCGTACCATTCTCGCATCACCGACTTGAACACCGAAAGGAGGAAGTTGGTGTAGAGGCAGATTCATGCTTCGAACTAAGTCGGAGGATACAAAATTATGTGTAGAGCCACAGTCAATCAATATTAAAATTGATTTAGTACCAAGAATCCCTCGTACCTTGAGAGTCGCTGTCGATGGGCTGCCAAAAATTGCATGAAGGGATATCTCTACTAAATTATCGGCGGTTTGTGATTGTGGATCCTCATCGATCAATTCTTGCAACTCATCAGGATCGTCCGTTATATCCATTATGCGTAAGGAAGAGACGTTACATGATGCCCATGATTAAATTGATCACCACATCGAAAACATAGCCCCTTGTCACGGCGAAATTGCCGTTCACTGTCCGGCAAGCGATTTGGGTTTGAGTGAGATGGAGTTTGCCGACGGGAGTTTGAATTATCAAAATTAGAATTCCGCTGAGAACCCAAAATTGAAGCATTAAGCGGTTGAGTCGATTGTAAATTTGGAGAGTATCCTTGATTTGTTGTACCCAACGGATTTGCGGATCCAAAATTTTCGGAATTTGTTGCGGAAGAATAGCCAAATTGGTTGCGCTGGAAGGGTATGTTATCTCGCGCATTATAGTCGTTGACACTGTATTATTAAAACGCTGACTCATACGTTGGCTACTCTGAGATTGGAATTTTGCCTCGAATTCTAACGCCAGGCTTACTGTCTTATACATTGTACGCGGCTTCTGGATTTTGACATCCGCTTGGTATTCTTCCTTTAATCCATTAATGAAAACTCCGAGAAGGCAATGCTCCGGCCATCCCTGAACATGCGATTGACGGCGAACAAATTCCTGTTTGTACTCTCCTACCGTGCCTATATGTTTAATGCCACAGAAATGCACGTCAGGATTTTGGAACTCCGCAAGTTCAAATTGTTCCTGAAAGACTTGCACTAATTCTTCCTAGTGTCTGATTGTTCATCTCGAAGAGACCCAAGTGAAAGTATCTAATGCGTCTCCTTCGAGGTTTATTGTTGCAACATCTACCTTTAAATCCTCAGGTGTTTGATAATATCTGAAATACTTCTCAGCCCTTAGGATCCATCCTCTTGGATCTCCACCCTCATATTTTGGAAATTCGACTTTCGAATATGGTCTTTTGTTTGAATTTCTGTTCCATGAAAGATTGTCTACATCCATCTCGTCTTGTTCACTGAAAGGATCCCGATATTGCTGACTCGTTTCTCCAGGAATCATTATGGGAGACTTTGCTTTCTTCAAGGCGTTGATTTCGGAATTCATAAAATTCAACTGCGCAAGGATAGCCACCAATTGTTGCTGATTAGAATCAGGTTGTGCCTGAGTTGGTTGCTGTACTAAAATCACAGCAGGATCATTTTGAGGATGAAGATTGGAATTGGGTGGGAAATCGGAATTGGGTGGGTTCTCTGGATTCTGATTTGGATGTATGGGTGATTCATTCTCATAGGAAGAATGTCGAGTGCTAACCATGATTTCAACAGGTCTAAAGGTTCGACCTGCTCTGATACCAATTGTTAGGATTTTACAGAATATAGGAGAAGATAGAAAGGAAAAGGAACTCTAGAGTCAGTATCTAAAATCTCTAGCCAATTGAATAATACAATCAGATTACAATGCTTGTCTAATGAAACATATTACAAACACTTATATAATTTAGTCAATACAACTTCCTATACAACAACTTCCTATAACTGCTACATAAAAATACCAATTAGATAAGATAGGAGTAACTACTATGAATAACTACTATAACTTATCCTAATTACTTGTCTTCCTTCTAGAATAAACTAACAGGGGACGTGGACCCCTATCACCAAGGATCAAGGAGATGGAAACATGGTCAGAATGATGGTTTCTTTGTTCAATTTGAATAATCTTAACTTAGAAAACTCTAGATTATTCCCAGTTCTAATGAAATGGGACTAATATTATGCAGGATTCTTTTCACCCCTCTTGATTGCAGCTTGTTTTATGAAAACATTCCCTCATGTAACTTATAGTGGGTATTATTGTGGAAGTAACAAAAAATAATTTCAGGAAACGTTGCTTACGTGCTATAATCAGTTTTTTGTTTTTTTTTTTCCTTTCATGTTTTTGGATCACCTGGTGTTTTCCTTCCAAATGAACTTATGTGACAAAAAGCAGACAAATGTCAGAATTTTGGGCTTGTTTGATTCAGTTATCTATTTATGTTATGAAAACAATTCTGTAAAGCAATTGTTTAGGCACTCTTTTTTCCCCTCATAGTGAGCATTAATTGCATGAATCCTAAGATGAGCTTGAAATGAAAATGCCAGGTTCCCTCATAAAATGCTGTGAAACGAAAATATAGTTTTGTTTCTTGCCTTTGCTTCATGGTGCAAAGTATTCATGTTTGTAGTTTGCATCTAGCAATAAATTTAAAACTAGTTTTTCTTAAAAGAAAATTCTAAATAGCTTGCTTGAAAATCTTGGGCTTGCAGTGAATATATCATAGATGAATCTTGTTTTGGAAAATTCCATATACATCTGCTGTTCATGCAGCTCTTAAGACTCCTTACGAGAATAGTTTTGCTTATGCCAGTACCTAATACAGAAGGTCCTTTTATTTTTGGGTCAAAATACAGAAGGTCCTTAGACTACTGTTATTTATAATATTTTTCCTAGGTGATATGAAAACTTTTGCCGTTGAGAAGTAGTGTGCTGTCACAATGTGTTTGATATTAGTTTTCAAAACATGTTCAACATAGACATGACTCCTTTCCTGAAATGCATGTACTTGGTAATAATAACATAAAAGCTTGGCTGTTAGTCATTAGTGTCGCATTGCGTTTGATAGAAGTTTTCAGCACAGACACAGACGCTCTCATTTTTTGTTCAG
This sequence comes from Acacia melanoxylon, assembly GCA_019022615.1. Classification (NCBI taxonomy): domain Eukaryota; kingdom Viridiplantae; phylum Streptophyta; class Magnoliopsida; order Fabales; family Fabaceae; genus Acacia; species Acacia melanoxylon. The sequence continues at coordinate 5,427,155 of JAFJYJ010000013.1, forward strand.
TGTGTGTGGCTGGGTTTTGGCTATATATATAAACATTGAGATTGATAGTTTTATTTTGTATATTATTTTACAGGGACCCAGAAATCTTGGACAGTGTCGTTCATGAAATTCTTCCGCATATATCCAAAGAAAAGCTGCATAGTTCTCAGCCATTTATTATCATTTGGTTTATGCTCTTTTTTCCCTGGGAACAAAGAACTGGAGGTTCATGGGAATTGTGGAGTTCCCTAGATTACCTAAATGTTATGAATATTTGTCTTGCAAGGCAAATTTTGGAAACATGAAATGCTGGCAATATGATTATTCTTTCGTCAAATAGATCCCTCAACTTTCTATTATCCGCTGAGACAGCCCTAGCGTTTCAAGTTGCAATTTCTTGTTCTGGTGATCTCGTGCACCCGCACCGGAACCGGTGAACTGGTCAATAAACCGGTCCGGCGAACTAGTCAGTTAAACTAGTCCGGCCATAGATCTGGTTGAAGTTTCTTTTTTAATTGATTTTTAAAAATTTCCTATTAATTACGTTGAAATCTTTAATTTCTTACTGGTTTAGCTCCGATTTGACTTTGACCACTCCGGATCTGACCCTTAACTCGCACTTGGCCGGTCCGGGTTTCAAAACCTTGATCTCAAAAGCCTCAAATTACTTGTATTCTGAATGGTTCGATCATTGAATGGACCTTTTAATTTGGCCTGAAATTTTGTTCCCAAATGTTCTTTGTTGATAGACAAAAAATCCGATATCTTTACTGCATAAACCCGCTGCTACGCTACTGTTAGTTTTAGAAGTCTGATTGACTCGTTCATTTCAATTACAATTCAGAATTGTGAAGAGAATGAATATGAAAACTCTTATATAATATCATAAAAGTCGTATTATTCCATGTTAAAGTAGATAACCTTGTGTCAGTTATGATATGCTCATCTATGAATTAGCCTTATTTATAAAGCACTCCCAATATATCTTTTCTAAAAGAAAACTCTTACATCTCAACAACTTTGTAACAAAATTTAATAAATCTTTAATAAATATGCGTGTGTTAATGAGAGGTTTAAGAAAAGAAAAATAATGAATTCAAGATAAAATTTTACATTCATATAATAAATTAAATAAGTTAATTTATATTAAAGGATAATACTCTCTTTCATTCTGCCTTATAAATAAGACTAAAGGAGAACTATTTTAATCTTATCTATCCAGCACTTTCAATATATTTTGCCAAACTAAGAAAAACTCTAAACTTTATTAACTATGTTTTAATTTAATAACTATTCAACTTTATTAATATATAAAAACCAGTTAATTAGGAACAGAATTCCATCATAATCCACTGCTCTTTTAGTATATTTATTTACTACATATACTTTAAAATGAGAAATCTAAAACATGTGAAAAAAAGAGAAATCTAAACGAATAGCCGTCTACATAACTAGAAACCACGGAACATAAAATCTCTCTCTGAGCGTTGCTTGTCTCAAATTTCATACAACGTTTTTGTTTTTATGTTGTTTTAATTTAACTTTCTTGTCTTAATGCGATCCAAAATATTGCCGGGGGGTTTGGAAATAGCCTTTGAGGTTACTGTAATTCAAAGTACAAAACCTTAACCATGAAAGACGGAATCAAAGAATAAAATGACAGAAATAGGGGATTGACAACTAAAAGAATGAGAGTGAATTTCTAAATCCAGAATCAATAACGAATCAACAAATCTATATATGATCCCACAAAAAATTGATCAAGAAGATCAACATCCTCAACTTCCTAATTAATCTCCACAGCATTAATCAAACATCAAGTTAAACCCCAAGAATCATAAACCCTTGTCGTTAATATAAGAGTGGCCAGCATCACTATTCCAAACCAGAGAAGAAGATTCATTCCAGCTTGTAGTGTCAATCCATGAATCACAACCCCAATCCCACGTTTGGTCATTCTCAGCCATACCCAAATCATCGTTCAACATAGACTGGAACACACTTTCCTCCTCTTCCGTAGGCGGCGGCAAAGTCACCACCGAAGCAGTCATAGTAGTAGTGATCTTCTCGGCCGCCGCCGTAGTCATCTTCTCCTTCTTCTTCTCCTCTGCTGCGGCAACCAGATTGTGCCTTAACTGTTGAAGCCGTTCCTTGAACTCCTGGGCTTCCTCCAAACCCATCTCCCTAACTGAGCGGTTCCACCATGACCCATCTTCAGAACCCGACCCAGAAGTAGCCTCAGCCACGGCGTTCAGAGACTTCTTCTCGTCGTCCAAGACCTTCATCGCCTCCTCGTATTCCCGCCTCAGTGACGACAGCCCAGATGATTCTCCGGCAGCAGGGTCCGAGGAGGAGGAAGAGAAAGTGTCGGAGGATAGGTAGCGTTGGATGACAGAGTCGGTGTTAGGGTAGCCGGAGGAGAACACCTTACCCTGCTGAGAAAAGACGACGGCGGCGATCTCAGACTCACACAGCAGCGAAAGCTCAGAAGCTTTTCGGAAAAGCCCTAACTTGCGTTTGGAGAAGGTGACGAGACGCTTGCTGGATTCCTCAACCTTCTTGATCTCGATCTTTCTTCTACCTTTTCCTGGGTTTCTGGTTGGTTTCGTTGAAGAAGAATGAGTAGAATCCATAGCCCCGAAACACCAATGGAGAGAACAGAGCAAAATGGAGGGAACAGAGCAAGAGGAACAAGAGCAGAAGAGAGAGATTAAGCGGGAAATTTCCACTAGCCGTTGGATTTTTGAACGTTGGATGTCTTTCCCGTTTACTAATCCGTTCGCTCCAAGTCGGTAATCTCCCGCGCCATTTTGTTCCTTTCTCTTGTTTCATAAAAAAACTTTTAATGCTTCAATTTTTTTAATTATCATTTTAATTTATAAATTTTCACTTAAAATAACTCAATATGTTACCGGGAACAAATCTATATATCATTTTAAACACTTCTCATAATTTACAAACTAGTTTAAGTTTTTATAAATTTAATTACACACACAGAGGATAGATCATAGAGTTTCAAATAATTTTGCATATCTATCTAATTATATATAATAATTGAGTTATTTTGAGTAAAAAATTATAAATTAAAATAATAATTAAAAAATTGAAGGGTTAAAAGTTTTTTTTTTTTTTAAGGAAAAGAAAGGAACAAAAATGGCGCGGGAGATTACACAAACCGACATGGTGCGGACGTTAGAAGATTAGTAAACAGGATATTTGTGTGTCCCCGGAGTTTATAATTATGTTGAAAAATATTTTTTAAGCTTTTCTTAAGTATATATATTAAATAGAAGTAAAATTGAAAATTTATTAAATCAAGACATGGTTAATGAAATTTAAAGCTTTTTAAGTTTTAGCAAAATATATTGAAAGTGTCTTATAAATAAAAGTGAGTAAAACGGTCCTCTTTTAATTTAGTCCTATTTATACTGCATATATAGAGGGAGCACTTGTTTTTGTCCATAATATAAATTCTCTCATTTAATTTATTACATGAATGTTGTCAAAAAAAAAATTATTACATGAATGCAAAATTTGATCTTGAATTCATTATTCTGTATACAATTATTTTTTTAAACTTCTCATTAATATATATAATATTAAATAGAGGTCAAATTCAAATATTATTAAGTTTTATGACATGGTTAATGAAATAGGAGTATATTTTTTTTTAATAAATCATATTACAAGTATTTTATAAATACGATTACTATGATTCTACAAGAACTTCAATATATATATGCCTGTTGTGTACAATTTTGAAGTGTAATTGAAATGAATGAATCAATATAACTTCGGGATTTATGAGCTGTTTGGTTTGAAAGATTTAGAGGGTAGGGGGGGGAAATTTTTATAAGTTGCATTAAAAAAATTAAAAAAATGGGGTTATAAACTTGTAATAAAAGAAGATGTAAAATATATACAATTTTAAGATTGCCCAAAAAAAGATAAAAGAGTAAGAAAAAATAATTAAAAAATTAAATTGATTTTCTTAAAAAAAGCCCCTATAAATTTTAATTGGTATAATATTAATATTTAATTTCAAATATATGTAAATAAAAAGTACTTAAAATAAAACCTCATGAGAATAAGGCTATAACCTAGAAACGGTTTGGGATAAACAATGCTGCCTGGGAATATGTTACCGGGAACAATTTTTACACAAATATCATAAACTATTAAAAATGTCTTCCTCACAAAATAATTCACAAACATGGCCATATTAAAACCAAAAAAAAAAAAAAAAAAACAAAAAAAAAAACAAAAAGGGCGAAAAAAAACAAATCTCAACATAAGTGGGTCTTCAAATGCAATTAAATTGAAGATTATTAACTCCTTATTGATCCTGCAAAACTGGTTCCTTTTTGTTGTTGCAGGAAATGTTTGGTTGGTTATAGGACCTTCCTCCATAAGGCTGCACCCATAAATAAACACAACCAATGGTGAGTCATAACCGTCTAAATATATTATTCGTCAGTCCTAAACATAAGATAGCGTTAATTTTTTTTAGAGATTAAGGAAGCTAAATAAGTTCTTGATCATATTATATGTTGTGTATCATTATATTATATATCATTTTTACGTTAGGCAAAATAGTTTGGAGAAAAAAAAATGATAAATATAAATATTTTAAAGTAATTTATTTAGTTTTCCTAATATCTCAAAAAAAAATCAATTTTGTAGTACGTCATCCCATCCTTAATATAAGATATACTTTGTACCTCAATTTTTCATTAAAGTGGATTTTATAATAAAGATGGAAGATAGTATTGTCAAACTCAATTTTTTAAAAAAATTGTTTAGTAAGAGCTCATAAAAATTCATCTCAACCGTTTATTTGCAATTAAAAAACTTGGTTAATCAAGGCAGAATTGTTTAAACTGTGTTTAAAAAATTGTTTATACTAACAAGATCATATCTTTTTATTAAAACAAAATTAATGTTTAACTCCCAATAATTTCACTTAATTTTTAATCAAGGCACTGTAATTTTTCATTTTATCAAATCTTTATAGTTTCACATGATTTTTATCAATCACTTGGAATTACGGGACATGATTAAAAATCATTTTAAACTATAAGGACCCAATAAAATGTAAAAACAAATATGGGGATGTGATTAAAAATAAGTTGAAATAATAAATACTTGCACATTATTTTCTATTAATTATTGTTAGTTGTAAATAGACTGTTGAGATGAATTTTTGTTGCCTCTTACTGAATCCATCTCTAAATAAATAAAATCTTGTATGATAAAAAGGAAGACTAAAAATGAAGAGGAGAATTAGAAGGCAGTTACATCAAAAGCAACAAGGACTTGCAGTAGTTAGTATTAGTGAGAACAGTACTGGAAGATCCACACTCACTATGGTTGAGTGAAGCTGAGGACTTATCAAGCCTGATCATGGACCAAGGATACTGGTAGTCATGGGCGGTGGAGCCCACATGAGATGATGGCCTTTGCATCCTCACGGGCCTAGGTACGTTCCTCCCTTCCAACGAAGCCCGCCGTCCGCTCGGCTGCCGCTCAAACGTCTCTGGCTGCCGCAAACAAAGGGTAGTCATAAGTCATAATTGATTCCGCATAGGGTGGTGGTTTTGCGAAGGTGAAAGGGAGGTTTTGGAGATCTTCGGGCCTCGACATGGCCGAATAGTAGAGTTATGGCGCTTTGGGCCGTGCCAAAAGATGTACAGTCCTCAAAGTGGCCGCTATAGGCCCGTGGGCTCATGTCGATCAAGGTTGATGGGCTTCGGGAGGTGGCCTGTTGGGCTTCTTGCTTTAGTGAATTGTATGTGTGATGGTAATTTGGGTTGTAGTTATTGTTGTTGATGTTGTTTCTTCTCCTTCTATAGTCACCTTTGGTCTCACATACATCCATTTCCACTATCTTGATGTTCTCTTCTTGGTTCATGTCTATTTCCTACATTGAAAATTTCATAAATTCATAGAAAAGAAACCACAAGTAAATGACATAAATTAAGAATTAGTCCCATAATTCTAAATGTAAGAGCTATATAATTAATTTTGGTTGATTGAGAAAGCTAGATAAATTATTTCATTATAATAAATATGATACAAACTTCTTAATAAAATACTCAAACATTTGTTATATATCATTTTTGGTTAGGTAAGTTAGTTTGGAGAAAAATAATATATTTCAAAGATAAAGTTTTATATTTAGAACAAAAATCAATCTTTAAATTAAACAAGTTAATTTATATTAAAGGATAATACTCTTTCATTCTCCTTATAAATAAGACTAAATGAGAATTATTTTAATCTTATCTATCCAGCACTTTCAATATATTTTGCCAAACTAAGAAAAAGTTTAAACTTTATTAACTATGTTTTAATTTAATAACTATTCAACTTTATTAATATATAAAAACCAGTTAATTAGGAACAGAATTCCATCATAATCCACTGTTCTTTTAGTATATTTATTTACTACATATACTTTTTAAAATGAGAAATCTAAAACATGTGAAAAAATGAGAAATCTAAAAGAATAGTCGTTTACATAACTAGAAACCACGGAACATAAAATCTCACTCTGAGCGTATCTTGTTCAAATTTCATACAACGTTTTTGTTTTATGTTGTTTTAATTTAACATTGTTGTCTTAATGCGATCAAAATATTGTGGGGGGTTTTGGAAATAGCCTTTGAGGTTACTGTAATTCAAAGCACAAAACCTTAACCATGAAATATAGAATCAAAGAATAAAATGACAGAAACAGAGGCTTGACAGCTAAAAGAATGAGAGTGAATTTCCAAATCCAGAATCAATAACGAATCAACAAATCTATATATGATCCCACAAAAAATTGATCAAGAAGATCAACATCCTCAACTTCCTAATTAATCTCCACAGCATTAATCAAACATCAAGTTAAACCCCAAGAATCATAAACCCTTGTCGTTAATATAAGAGTGGCCAGCATCACTATTCCAAACCAGAGAAGAAGATTCATTCCAGCTTGTAGTGTCAATCCATGAATCACAACCCCAATCCCACGTTTGGTCATTCTCAGCCATACCCAAATCATCGTTCAACATAGACTGGAACACACTTTCCTCCTCCTCCGTAGGCGGCGGCAAAGTCACCACCGAAGCAGTCACAGTAGTAGTGATCTTCTCGGCCGCCGCCGTAGTCATCTTCTCCTCTGCTGCGGCAACCAGATTGTGCCTTAACTGTTGAAGCCGTTCCTTGAACTCCTGGGCTTCCTCCAAACCCATCTCCCTAACTGAGCGGTTCCACCATGACCCATCTTCAGAACCCGACCCAGAAGTAGCCTCAGCCACGGCGTTCAGAGACTTCTTCTCGTCGTCCAAGACCTTCATCGCCTCCTCGTATTCCCGCCTCAGTGACGACAGCCCAGATGATTCTCCGGCAGCAGGGTCCGAGGAGGAGGAAGAGAAAGTGTCGGAGGATAGGTAGCGTTGGATGACAGAGTCGGTGTTAGGGTAGCCGGAGGAGAACACCTTACCCAGCTGAGAAAAGACGACGGCGGCGATCTCAGACTCACACAGCAGCGAAAGCTCAGAAGCTTTTCGGAAAAGCCCTAACTTGCGTTTGGAGAAGGTGACGAGACGCTTGCTGGATTCCTCAACCTTCTTGATCTCGATCTTTCTTCTACCTTTTCCTGGGTTTCTGGTTGGTTTCGTTGAAGAAGAATGAGTAGAATCCATAGCCACGAAACAGCAATGGAGAGAACAGAGCAAAATGGAGGGAACAGAGCAAGAGGAACAAGAGCAGAAAGAGAGATTAAGCGGGAAATTGATATAGCCGTTGGATTTTTGAACGTTGGATGTCTTTCCCGTTTACTAATCCGTTCGCTCCAAGTTGGTAATCTCCCGCGCCATTTTGTTCCTTTCTCTTGCTTCATAAAAAGACTTTTAATGCTTCAATTTTTTTAATTATCATTTTAATTTATAAATTTTCACTTAAAATAACTCAATTATTATAAGTTATTTCATCAAAACAATTTCGTACCTATAAATTTTTACTCTCATAATTCCTCCGCTCGGTAAAGTTTGAGAAGAAATTATGTGCGTTTGATAAAACTAACGGACAGATAAAATAACTTAGAAATTAGGAGGGGCTTTTTTTTTTTTAAAAAAAAAAGTTAACAGTATGTACAAAATACATGTTATATACAATTTGCTATGGACCGACCAATGTCCTTATTTGCTATAACGTGGTTTTAAATGTAATTAGATGTGTAAATTAAAATTATTTGACACTCTACGATCGATCTGTGCTCTCTGTTTGTAATTAAATTTATAAAAAATTAAACTAATTTATAAATTATAAAGAGTGTAATATATTTTTGGGCAAATGTGCAAAAATACACATGTGCTTTGCTCTCAGGAATACCCAGCACCAAATACTTTTTTTGGGTGCAAAAATACACATGTGGTTATAAAAATGGGGCAAAAGTCACATAAACAGTTAATAGAGAAAACATCTGTTACATTGGAACCGGTTGTTATCTAGATCAGTGGCGGAGCCACGTTGGTGCCTGTGTCTGCAAGTGCAGACAAAAATATTGGTTACATTGCAATTTTTTTCACAGAAAAGCCAATAGCTCAGTGGATGAGGCGTGTTATATCAAAGGCGCATGTTGCTAGTTCGAATCCTACAGGCGCGTTTCTTTCAAATTTTTTTAAAAATAAATGAACCCACTTCCTGTCACTCCAATGGTTGCTTCAACTGACCGATTTGAATGCTGCACCTACAACAGTTGCAGGAAGATCAAGAGTAGTTGCAAATCCGCATGATACTAATGCTTATGAGTTATGGATTCTAATGCTTCTGAGTTATGAATATCAAAATTTTGAGTCTCAAAGTCTCCACTTCCATTTTTGCTAAGGCACATTTGTTCATTAACAAGCCTGCCTGCTTCTTTTAATTTTAACGTTGGTTATATTCTTTTATTTTTTAATACATTTAAAAATTCCTTAAAAAAAAATCGGAAATTTGAATCCCTACTAATTTGCAAGACATAAACTACAATTCCTGGCTTCGCCACTAATCTAGATGGCATGAAACGTGGCAATGGGGGGGGGGGAGCTGGCATTTAGACGCTGAACCATGGCCTGAGTCCCCAACATGTGTGATTCGCAAACGACATTCAACCGGAGAGCTGGTTGTACTCAATTCTGACATAGAAAGGTGAATGACAATCACCATATTGCTCAGGGAAAGTTCCAGAAAAACGATTCCTAAATGTGATAAGACGTTGCAACTTGTTCCTTTCACAGAGGTACTTAGGCAATTCACTAACTAAGTCATTGGTAGAAACATCAAGCTCCTATAAATCGGAGTTTCGACCGAGATCTTTGGGTAGTTTCCCAGTAAAGCTATTATTAAAGAGTTTTAATATCAATAGATTTGGATTTGTAGCTACATTCCCAGGGATTTCTCCTTTGAGGAAATTGTCATTCAATGATAGAGAATGGAGCCGCAAGGCAGCAACTGAATCCGACAATTTCCTTGTGAGACTATTTTGAGAGAGGTCTAAACTAAACAAACTGCTAAGGTTTCCCAAACCTTGAGGAATTTCACCTGAAGGTTGGTTTAGAAATAGCACAATTTGTTCTACACTTTTCAAACCCAAAAAGCTATCTAGAATTTTACCCAACAACAAATTTCGCGACAAATCCAAGTTCTTGAGCGATATCAACTTCCCTATTGAGTCCGGTATGCTCCCTTCGACGTTTGAACTGGCCAAAATTTTGTGACAAATCCAAGTTCTTGAGCGAGATCAATCGCAATTTCAAAGCTTTAACCAAAACCAGCCCCATAAAAGAATTTGAAGGAGAATCCCATAATTCGAACATAAAAATTTAAGATTTTTGGAATAAGGCAACGAAAACTTCACGCAAAATGAGAAAGGACGAGGAGTATGAACCTGAAACAATGAAATTCAACCAATCAATAACATCTCAACGTGATTTGAGCTTTAATAGCCACAGGGTCGATGACCCGATAAAGGAAAGGACCTCATCTCTAATAGAATAGTTATAAGATATATGCCTCGTGCTCTTTTCTCTCCCAACCACAGCCAGATCTGAGCTCCTATCTCTTCTTTTGAGAAAATACCGCACCTCCTTCCTTCCCTTGCTTTTGCCGCCGGAGACGAACACCTCCTTCGTTCCCTTGCTTTCGTCGCTGGAGATGAACACCTCAAGCTAGGTCCAATACCCACAGGGTCGATGACCCGATGAAGGAAAGGACCTCATCTCTAATAGAATAGTTATAAGACATATGCCTCGTGCTCTTTTCTCTCCCAACCACAGCCAGATCTGAGCTCATATCGCTTCTTTTGAGAAAATACCGCACCTCCTTCCTTCCCTTGCTTTTGCCGCTGGAGACGAACACCTCCTTCGTTCCCTTGCTTTCGTCGCTGGAGATGAACACCTCAAGCTAGGTCCAATACCCACACGACATCGTGGCCTTCGCCAACGCCAATCTCTCCATATCACCTTGAATAATATTTCCTAGTCAGCAATTCTTTTTCCACTTGCCTTCTTCTCACTCCAATTCATCATACACATCAGCATTAACGGTTAACCATGGTTACTTAACAGTCAACGTCCTGTGTCTAAAAGTTTTGTGTGACTTTTGCTCCTAAATTGTAACCACATGTGTATTTTTGCACCCAAAAAAACATTTGGTGCTGGGTGCTCCCGAAGGCAAAGCACATGTGTATTTTTGCACCTTTACCCTATATTTTTTATACTCCATTCAATAGAGTGGAAATTGTATTTAGTTTTCTAATACACTTTTTTGTTAAGGACAATTTAAACACACACAACCACATCAACAGTTCTAATCAAATGGGATAAACATTATGCATGTTTCTCTTGCCCCCCTCTTGATTGCAGCTTATTCTATGAAAATATAATCTAATACCCCCTTATGTTCTAAATATAAGACAGATTTGACTTTTCTATAAATATTAAGGAAGTTAATTAAATAACTTTAAAATATTTATATTTAGCGTTTTTTTCTCCAAACTATTTTACCTAACATATAAACTGATAAATAATATAATGATACACAACATATGATACGATTGAGTAAGTTATTTAACTTTCTTATTGAGGAAGCAACAAAAAATAATGTCAGGAAAAGTTGCTTACTTGCTATAATCAATTTTTATTTTCTTCATTACCTGGTTATTTTCTTTGAAATGAATTTATCTGACAATAAGCTGGTAAGTGTTAGAATCTTAGCGCTTGTTTGATAATGTTATCTATTTTTATGTTCTTAAAACAATTCATATTCAGATTTTGGAAACTTTCAATTTCCCTCTTCTTCTTATTGCTCTGTTCTCTCCATTAGCTGATATGCTTCTTCTTGAATGAAACCAACTAGGAACCTTGGCAAAGGTAGACAAAAGATCAAGATCAAGAAGGTTGAGCAATGTAGCAAGCATCTTGTCACCTTCTCCCAACGGAAATTCTCGGACCTGCTACCGGACAATCATCGGGGGTGTCATCACAGAGGCGAGAATACGGGGAGGCGATGAAGGTTTTGGATTATGAGAAGAAATCACTAAATGAACACCATGGCTGAGATTCGTTCTAGGTTGGGTTCTGGAGATGGTTCGTGGTGGAGACGCTATGTGGGAGAGATGGGTTTGTAAGAAGTCCAAGAGCTCAAGGAAATGCTTCAACAGTTAAAGACATAATCTTCTTGTTGGGGTAGAAGAGAAGAAGGAGACGACAACGACAACTACGACAGCGGCTTCCTTGGTCACTTTGCCCTCGCCGACTACGGAGGAGAAGGTGACTACTACTGTGATTGCTTTCGGTGGTGACTTTGCCCTCGCTATCTACAGAGGAGGAGGAAAGTTTGTTCATGTCTATGTTGAACGACAATTGGCAAGTGGTTAAGGATGGTGAAACGTGGAATTAGGGTTGGGATTCATGGATTGACACTGTGATTGTTTGGAATAACGATCAGAACCTTCACAACCATCTTTTTAATTGTTATTTATCGTATAAAAGGTAAGTATGTGAGAGGAGTTTTGTCTCGATCTATGTAAATAAGCACTTTTGAGGTCTCAAATGTGAATTAGTATAATATTTTTATTCAAAACAATTTGATCCTTATAAAATTCTTATTCTCATAATTCCTCCACGCCATAAATTATTGGAGATTAGGAAATGGAAGACAGTAAAATTTATGTGTCTTGATCACAATTAAGAATCAATGTTCAATTCATAATTTGATTTTCATTGTTCTGATACCAACTTGTCATTACCCAATGTCTGATATCAACTTTGTACGCATAGCAAAAATATGATTTTCTGATACCAACTTGTCACGACCCAAAATCTAATACCGGATTGTCATAATCTGACATCTCGTACTTAATTGGTATGTGTAGCAAAAATATGATTGTTGGATACCAATTTGTCACAACCCAAAATATGATATCAACTTGATACGCATAGCAAAAATATGGCCTTCTGATACCAACTTTTCATGACCCAAAATCTAAGACTTGGTGGAAACGAAAGCATATTATCAAACAGAAAAAGGTAAAATGTGTGTTAATCACAATTAAGAATCGAAGCTCAGTTCATAATTTGTTTTTAAAATGTTCTGATACCAACTTGTCATTACTCAGTATCCGATATCAACATAATACGCGTAGTGAAAACATTATTTTCTGATATTACTTGTTACGACCCAAAATTTGAGATTAAGAAAGGAAACTTGAAAGATAAAATGATGTTCTGATACCAATTTTCTGATACCAACTTGTCACGACCCAAAATCTGGTTCGTCTTGTTGAGGTAGAAGAAGTAGTAGAAGCCATGGCCACAAAACAGGGAGAGAGAGCTAATATTGGAGGGAACAGGGTGAGAATAACCACAGGAAAACAAGAGAGAGAACGAGAGGGAAATTGATTCCAAAAACTGAATATGATTTTTAGTTTTCTAAACGTTGGATATCATTTATAAACTGAGCTTTCAAAATTAACTGAAACATAAACTTCCCGTTTACTAATCCATTCACTCAAGTCTCACTTAAAATAACTCAATTATTATAATTTATTTAATCAAAACAATTTCATCTCTATAAATTTTTACCCTCATATTTCATCGGCTCGGTAAAGTTTGGGAAGAAATTATGTGTATTTGATAAAACTTCAAAACTGACCGACAAAATAATTTAGAAATTATAAGGGACCTAGTTTTTTTATTAAAAAAAAATGTTAAAAGTATGTACAAAATACATGTGTTAAAATTTGCTATGGACCCACCAATGTCTGTATTTGCTATAATGTGGTTTTATATGTAATTAGATGTGCAAATTAAAATTATTTGAAACTCTAGGATTGATATATGATATGTTTGTGAATTAAATTTGTAAAAGCTTAAACAAATTTATAAATTATAAAGAGTGTAATTTATTTTTGGGATAATTAACTTGTAGGTCCTTATTGTTTAACCAATTTTTACTTAGATCCTATCATTTTTATTTTTATTATTTCAGGTTCCTATACTTTCATTTTTTTTTATTATGTCCTTTTAGTTATTAGATCATTTTTATTTTTATTATTTCAGGTTCCTATACTTTCATTTGTTTTTTTATTATGTCCTTCTAGTTATTTGATCCTTATAGTTTCACACGATTTTTAATAAGGTTCTTGTAGGTTTTTTAGATTTTAATTTATTAATTTAATTGAAAATTAAATAAATTAAATCAATAGTTATATAATTTAAAAATAAATAATATAAATACATGTTTAGTTAAAAAAATTACAAAGAATATTAATATAATACATAAAAAAAAATTATCATAAAAATTTATTATTTATGTAAAATTAGTATTTATAGAATAATGTTTTATATTTATATAAGAATTTTATTAGAATTTATTGAATAACCCTAATTCAAAATCACGAAAAAACTATCAGGACTTAATAAAAAAATAAATGAAAGTATAATGACCTGATAAATAGGGGGGGGAACTATAGGGACCTGATTAAAATTATAAGCACCTACAGATTAATTATCCCTTTATTTTTTATACCCCATCCAATAGTCTAAGATTAAGTGTAATACATTTGTTTTGTTAAGGACAGTTTAAACACAACCATTTCCCTCCTGCCTCCTCTTGATTGCAGCTCAGAACTATGAAAATATAATCTAATAACTTCTAAAAGTGGGTATTATTGAGGAAGCAACAAAAATATAATGTCTCCTCAAGAAAAGTTGCTTACTTGCTATAATCATTTTTTATTTTCTTCATAACCCGGTTATTTTATTTGAAATGAATTTATGTGAGAATATAAGCTGGTACATGTTAGAATCTTAGAGCTTGTTTGATTATGTTATCTATTTTTACGTACTTAAAACAATTCATATTCAGATTTTGAAAAACTTTCAATTTCCCTCTTCTCATTGTTATGTTCTCTCCCATAGTTAATATGGTTTCAACTTCTTCTTGAATGAAACCAACTAAAAACTCTGGCAAAGGGAGACAAAAGATCGAGATCGAGAAGGTTGACCAATCTAGTAAGCATCTCGTCACCTTCTCCCAACAAAAATTCTCAGTGCGATGAGATTACAAATCAATCCACTATGAAAATACAATTTTTAAAGGATTAATGTACAAATTTGGTCCGGAAGTTTTCACTAAGGAGCAATGTTACTATAAAAGTCTTTTTAGATTCAATATTGCTCTCAAAGTGTTAAAATTGAGTAATGTTTCCCTTTTCCGTTAAAAAGTTAGCGGTCAACATCAATTTTTTAATGGTATAAGAAAACATTGCTACGTTTTGAAACTTCTGAATTGACATTAAACTTGAAGAAACTTTCAGTGCAACATTGCTCCTCAGTGAGAATTTTCGGGACAAATTTGCATCTTAACCCATTTATAAAATGCCTTCATCAATCCATCAATCGTCATTAAACACAATCTCTAATTAAAAATATACATGAGATTAGAGAGATTGCAAGTCGTTAATAGCGCATCATTAATAATATTAAAAGTATTTTAAAAATACGAATTTTAATAACCATTAATTAACTATATGCTGGAAATTCATATCAATGCATTAATCATTATTAAAAGTGGAAAATCATAAAATGACACAAATGGAAATTACTAATTGCTAAACCCGAACTGACTCATACGCAATAATATAGTTGATTGATTGAGAGTGTGACATACCCATTCACTAATTTGAAGCTTATTAGGAAGGGGAGGAGTAACTTGCTGTGTACAATTTTGAATTATAATTGAAATGAACAAGTCAATCTGACTTCTGAGACTTACAGTAGCTGCGGACATATGCAGTAAAAAGAGATTGCATTTTTGTCTATCAACAAAGAACATTTGCGAACAAAATTTCAGGCCAAATTAAAAGGTACATTCCATGATCAAACCATTCAGAATACAAGTAATTTCCATCGTTAATAATAATGTAACAAAGGCTTGATATTACAGAAACACTATAATCTTAAAAAAAAAAAACAAAAAACATAGGGCTGGAGCCTCCTGAGATCACCAGAACATAGAATTGAAACTTGAAACGCCAGGTCTATTGAGGGATCTATCTGATAAAAGAATAATCATATTGCTAGCATTTCATATTTCCAAAATTTTCCTTACAAGACAAATATTCATTACATTTCTGTAATCTTGGCAACTCCACAATTCCCATGAAACTCTAGTTCTTTTTGTTCCCAGGGAAAAAAGAGCATAAACCAAATGATAATGAATAGCTAAGAACTAGGCAGCTCTTCTTTGAATAGACGCGGAAGAATTTCATGAGCGCCAATGTCCAAGACTTCTGGGTCCCTGTAAAATCATATACAAAATAAAATATAAATCTCAATGTTTATATATATATATAGCGAAAACTCAACCCCACTCTAAACAAAAAAGAGGAGCATCTGTTTCTGTGTTGAAAACTTCTATCAAACACAATGTGACACTAAAAACTAACAGCCAAGATTTTATGTCATTATCAACAAGTACATGCATTTCACGAAAGGAGTCATTTTTATGGTGAACAGGTTTTGAAAACTAATATCAAACACATTGTGACAGCACACTACTTCTCAACAGCAAAAGTTTTCATATCATTATTGTGGACTTTGAAAGAGAAATATAAATCTTAATTAATTTCTTAATCAGAAAGAATACATAAAGACCTTTATATAGGCAAACCTAGACCTAACCCTAGAATCCTATAAAATTTAATCAAATCAAAATCAATCAAACTGATTAAGATATAATAGAAAATATCCTAAGATATAATATACCTATATCTAATCATATATCTATATCTAATATAATAATAAAATAATAATAAATGCATAATATTCCAACACTCCCCCTCAAGTTGGATCATAGATGTTAATCATGCCCAACTTGCTTATACAACTTTATACTACTGACACTCCCCCTTTAAGCTTGTACTTCTTGAGTCTCATAGGCCTATTTAGAGAGCAGCAGATACTCAATTACATTGGGAGACGAGCAGTGGCTACGACACTTCAATCTTCAAAAATATGTTGAGTTTAAGACGACGGGACCAGCGTCGGACAAGTTGAGGATGACAGGACTAGTCATCGGACGAGTTGAGGAGCACGATGACAAAGGAACTATCGCCAATGACGATGAAAGGCTCGACGACGATGACAACGTCGAGGAGGAGATGGGTTGTTGACGAAGAACTGTGCTCACAAGTTGAAGACGACGGGACCAGTCATCGGACGAGTTGAGAGGCACGATGACAGAGGAACTACCACCAACGATGATGTTGATGAAGAACTGTGCCGGAAACGATGACGGGACCAGTTGTCGGACAGGATGAGAGGCACGATGACAGAGGAACTACCATCAACAATGATGTTGACGAAGAACTGTGCCGCAAACATTACTAGGGTTGAATATTAGCTGTGCTCCATAATCAGAAAATGATGATGTTGCCGGAATCTAGAAATTCGCACCGGAGATCTCGCCGAAAAATTTAAACCCTCACCGTAAGATTCAAAAAAATCACCGGAAATGGCCGGAAATGAGAAGAGGAGACTAAAACAGGAAATCACCGTAGAAAATACAGTCTCACGCGCTGTCACCATGAGTCTGCCAGCCAAGCACGTGAACACCACGCGCCGTCGTAGAAGCGTCGAACGGCCACCAAATTTCAGGCGTTCGCAGATCGGAAGTTGGGGATGCCGGTGGGGTGGCGCGTGTTCCAAGATAGCGTCAGCGACAGAACACGTATTCTCCTTTCTCTCTCTCGTTCTCACTCTGTTTATTGATGCAGAAGGAACCAGACACTCAAATGAAGATATTCCAACGACCGGGCCGACAACGACGACGACGATGAAAGTGGCGCTCGGTGACTTGCGGCCTCTCCAACTCTCTCTTGATTCAATGCTCGAAGCAATGACGGTGGAGCATGAAGGAGATACAGCTTTTAGAGAGAGCAAGTGAGTCACCAACGCCGATGAACAAAATCGAACTCTTTTGTCTTCAAGATCAATCTAGCTCTGATACCATGTGGACTTTGAAAGAGAAATATAATTCTTAATTAATCTCTAAATCAGAAAGAATACATAAAGACCTTTATATAGGCAAACCTAGACCTAACCTTAGAATCTTATAAAATCTAATCAAATCAAAATCAATCAAACTAATTGAGATATAATAGGAAATATCCTAAGATATAATATACCTATATCTAATCATAAGATATGATATAATATATCTATATCTAATATAATAATAAGATAATAATAAATGCATAATATTCCAACAATTATCACCAAGGAAAAATATTATGAATAACAGTAGTCAAAGGACCATGTGTATTAAGTACAGGATATGCAAAACCATTCTCGTAAGGAGTCTTAAGAGCTGCATGAACAGCAGATGTATATGGAATTTTCCAAAACAAGATTCATGCATGGTATATGCACAGCAAGCCCAAGATTTCAAGCAAGCTATATTAGAATTTTCTTTTAAGAAAATCCAGTTTAAAATTTATTTCTAGATACAAACTACAAAAGTGAATGCTTTGCCCCATGAAGCAAGGGCAAAAAACAAAACTATATTTTTGCTTCACAACATTTTATGAGGGAACCTGGCATTTTCAAGTCAAGTTCATCTTAGGATTCATGAAATTAATGATTGCTATGAGGGGAAAAAACAGAGTGCATAAACAATTACTTTACAGAATTGTTTTCAGAACATAAATAGATAACAGAATCAAACAAGGCCTAAAACTCTGACATTTATCTGCTTCTTGTCACATAAAGTTCATTTGGAAGAAAATAACCAGATAATCTAAAAACATGAAAATAAAAAACTGATTATAGCAAGTAAGCAACTTTTCCTGAAATTATTTTTTGTTACTTCCACAATGATAGCCACTATAAGTTATTAGCTTATATTTTCATTTAATAAGCTGCAATCAAGAGAGGGCGGAAGAGAAACCTGCATAATGTTTGTCCCATTTCATTAGAACTGGGAATAAACCAGAGCTTTCTATGTGAAGATGATTCAAATTGAACAAAGAAACCGTCATTCTGACCATGTTTCCATCTTCTTGATCCTTGGCCTTTCCAGACCTGCAAACACAGAATGCATATTTAGATATTTTGCTGAAACTGAGACGCTACATCTGGGCAGTTAAAAAATCAGTTTGGGAAATCGATCTGTTTTACAGGAATAATGACTAGATAGCCTAGTCTTTCCATGTTCCCAATCCAACCATTTAGGGGTTTCCAGTTACCAATTTGAGGAAAACTGATGGCAACAATGGGCCTATTTGGGTTGGCGGTAGGAAACGGTGGCTTAAAAGCTACCTGACTTTTTAAAAGCCCGGTAGGAAAAAAGTCAGGTTGTAGATCATGATTTGTGTTTGGATTGCCAGTTTGGCTTTTTGCAGAAGTAGCTTTTTTCTTAACTGATGAGTGTTTGGATTGTTATTTGAAAAGTCGTTAAGATGGAAAATGATCGAAAAGGGCATGAATCATATTGAGTACTACTATACATATTAGTTGTACTGCAATAAATAAAGATAAAAATTTATATTTATATTTAAAATTGAAAAAATAAAAAATAAATGTATTTATTATTTAAAAATATATTTATATTTATAGTTAAAATTGAAAGAATAAATATAGAAATTGTTAAAAAGAAAAAAAAAAAAAAAAAAAGGAAAGAAGGGGACCACTCAAGGGACTACCCTTTCGCAAAAACACTCAAATAGTCACCGTAAAATAAAGCTGTGATTTGAGTGTTTTATTAGACCAACCTATGATTATTGGTGGTGGGCCAGTCACCGTAACGCAAAAAAAAAGCTCCAAGTTGGAGCTTTGAACAAGTCCAGCAGCGTTTGGCAAAATGAGATAAGTCACCGGATGTCCCAAACAGGGCTTGGTGGGCTTTTTGTCACCGGCTCATTTACTTAAAAGCTGGTTTTTTTACACTAAAATGTTAATAAAAAAGACAACCCAAACAGGCCCAATGTTTTACAAAGAAAAGTGTACACCAGTCACCTCACTGCAAACTGAGACATACAGAGCACTTTGCAGTTAGCAGTGACAATTCTAGCACAAAAACATTTTTCCTTTAGACCCATCAATCCCAAATTTTAAATGCATTCAGAAATCAAAATTCACCTGTGGATAAGCAATTATGCTTTTGGGAACCACTAAGCAAGCTGCTCTGGAAAAGGAGTCTTCAGCATATTGCCTGAGAAATGAAAAACAGCTTCCATGTGTATGTGGTGATTCAAAGGCCTGATACACCGGATGACATAAGAGTACGGCTATTAAAAGAAAGCCATTGAAAGAAAACGCTAAAATGCACGTTCGTGCTCATGTCTAAAAAGGAACGGCAAAAATACCAAGCATACCACAACAAGAATTCTATTAAAAAACAATAAGAATTTTCACCTTATCAATATTAACAACTGGGGCATATTTATCAGTATTTGTCTTTTCCTTATCAAGAAGGAAATAGACTCTAGGATCCACTGTAGAAGTTGCATGCCATGATTTTACAGCTGTCTCCATGGTCTCAACAAGGAAAGAAAAGAAGTCTTTCCAGCATTCTTCAGATCCATACCTTGCAGACTGTGTGAGGAAGACCAAACAGTCACTTTGGAAATGTTAAAAAGAATGCATGAGTATATATGAGAGCATGTCAGTTACTTTACGTCTTTACCATCTTATAAAAGTCTATGAGAAGCCACCCAGAATTGAAATGGACAAAACATAACATCTCAGAAACCCAGAATATAGATCAATTAATGAAGTAGAACATCCTAGACAATGTACATGAATGTATGTAAAGCACTCCAGAGAATAAAACTGGAATATATCATTAAATTAACAAAAAATACTAACCAACTCAGGTTTCAATGTATTTAAATGCTTAGTCATGTCCACATTAGATCTTTTATTCTCCACTTCTTGTGCTCGATCTCTATCTTTTGCTAGTTGGTTTATCTTCCTGATCTTTTTTGATACTTCTTGACTTTGTGGGTTATACTGCAAAGCCATCTGAAAGGCAGCTAAGGCCTACAAATATCGAAAAGCCAGGTGCATTAGAATCAGAAACCTAAAATTATAGGGATACATGTCTTCCAATCAAAAGCAAAGAGGAAAGGAAGTTGTATGATGTACGTCGTCATATCGCTTCAGGGCCTCAAGTACGCATCCTTTCCTAAAATGCCCCTGAAAGTGAATTCAAGAACACAACTGAGCATATTATTCCCATTACAAGCTTCAAATAAGATCAGTCTTAAAGAAATATAGTATATGTTTACCTTTTCCCATTCAGGTTTTAGTTTTATTGTCATCTCAGCATCCTCAAGAGCTTTTGTAAGCTTATCCAGTTGTAGCAATGCAGCTGCACGGTTACTGGTAGACAATGTACATCAGGGCAAAATGTTTTATTATTGGCATGGAACATTTCTCATTGTTGAAACTGAAAGGCATGAAGATACAAACTACCGCTTCATAAATGCACAAGAACAAAGAAAACTTTGCCTCCCAAATGCACCAAACAAATAGTATTTCTACAATTGATTTATTGATCCATATTTTATCTCCAGCAACGTGCTGTCCAGCATTTGACATTATCAGAAGCACATTGGACGTGGCAAATAGACTAATAATCAATTATCATTTAAGAATAAATAATAACTGTCATGAAGTAATTAGCCAGTGAGCAAACAAATATAACCGAATGATCAAACCCACATGAACAGCTGCTCAAATTTAAAAGAGATCAATCATCTGAATTATTGATGTCATCAATATCATGCTTAAATCAGTAACAGAAACAGTTTATGCCATATCACCAGTAAATGTTGCACCTGGTTCAGTGAATCAAGTGGCTTATTCAAACAATAGAAGAGAAAGCTATGGATTTTCAGACATTGTAATGGAAATCATATGGGTCTCAGCATTAACAACCAATTAATGTCAAAATAATAAGGAGGACCCCCATTTGCATTAAAATACTAACTATAGGAATTGGATACGTTCATTGATAACAATGTTGCATGCTATTGCACCACAAACCCAGCTTAGCAATAAATGTCAGAATTATTATGCACTGAAGGAAGTTCATGAGCAATGCCAATGCCGAGAAAGAAATAGGCCAGAACTCATGAGACAACAGTTAACATCTACAACATGGGGAAATGTTTATAGTTACTGTATAGTACTAAGCGCAAGGGTATGGACAACAATCAACACATAATGTGATACTTTCAAGCTCTCACACTCAATGGACCAGTCTTTGAGGATAGACTTTTGCATTGCATTAAGCGACTCTTTGATTGAAAGCTGACCAATACAGAAAGAGCAAGCTTGGAAGGAGCAACTTGGAAAAGGGTTACCTGGAACCCAAGGGACTAAGGCGCTAAAGCAAAAGCTGCCCACAGGAGGCATCCCCATAATAGGAAGAAGCTACATAGAAAGCATCCAGGACAATAAGAGTGAAGAAGCACCACGGAGAGTGGGTCGCCACGAAGCCCACCCAAAAGGCTGGCTACCCTTTTGCTCTTGGCTCAAATCGGATAAACTAGCACACTTGAATCATTTTTACTTTTCATAATCCATTTATTTAGAAGGAACCAGAGGCTCTCCTCTGCTGAAACTCTGCAGCAAACCGGAACTAGATGTTCAAACTGAATAATAGTTAAAACCCAACTAAACCAAAGAATATCGACTTTCAGCTCCAAATGAATTCATTAGGCCGTAACATCACAGACGCAGGCACCGATACTGTTTTCAGCCCAATAACTCACAAATTCAACCAAAACGATCCGAAAAGCCAGATCAGCAAAAAATGGCCACCAATTTGAAACTCATTAATTTAATCCAGTGAAGAATGTCACTAATTAAGCAAAACTACGCCACGGTAAACCAAACCAACCAAAAAAAATCTCGCCCGTGATTTTGAACAAGTGATCAACCTCGATGTGAAACCACTCATAATCGATAGAGTAACAAGAATCGGAAGGATGTACCTATAAAGTGTAGGGTTTGAAGGATCTTGCTTGATAGCTTGGGTGTACAGTGCTGCGGCTTTGAGATACTTCCCTGACTTGAAAAACTGATTGCCCTGATCTTTCAGAGACATTTTTTCTCCTTCCGCCGAAGGTGGGGCAGTAGCCATTAGTATTCTTCTTCTTCAAAGAGAAGAGACTCAACGGCAAAAATTTGGAACTTGCCTTGTTGAATTAATCTCAAAATTGCGGTGCGGACTCACAATCTTGGTAGGGTTTTACCGAAATGTTTGATTCGAGGGTTCTCTCCTGGAAGGTTTTGGATGCATGCTTATATAATAGTTCACACTGAAACTGAAAGTATGGTTTCTCTCATCATCGATGAGGATAGGTGTGATATTCTCACTCCCAAAATTTTTATGGGACTACCAAGTCACTAACATTTTTTCATTCCTAGATTAGAATCTCATCTACTTTTATTATTTTTCTCTGAGATTTTAATATAATAGTAAAAAAATGGTAGTGACATAAAATTGATAAGTGTGACAATATTCTATCCCTAATTTTTAATCATTTTTGTCTAATTAATTTAAAAAATCACAATATTATTTTATTTTATTTTCTCTAATTAACGATTCAGGACTTATAAAAAATAATGTGAAAACAAAATATGAGAGAATTTGTTCCCAACTTTATCGTGACTTTTTAAAACGTATATGGCTTTATTAGAGTTTTAGTTTAAATTTTTATTTTCTACACAAAGGCAATCCTATTTTCTTTTTCCTAAGGTTATATCTTTGTTGATGAAAATTCGAAAATGAGAGACAACCTTATTTTAGTTAAGCAAAACGCGGCTCCGACCATAGCTTGTTTTTCATAATAGATTGAATGCAATGGTTATCTAAAATGAGAGACAACCTTATTTTTTTTCTAAAAGCATTTAGTCCATATCTTTAAAATATTTTTATACAAATAGGTGGATTTCAATATTGATTCTTAGTACTAGTTTGTTTTAGCTTTTTAGAAGTTTAGAAGTGTTTTTATTGTTTTCGAAGTAAATATGTGAAAGAATTTTTATACCGGAGCTTGAGAGATTGTACATTATTTTATTTTTTTGCCATTCACATAGTATAGTCAAGATATATAAAACTCTAGTTTAAAAATTATTGTTTGATTTTTAAGTTCAGGATAGCTAGGTTTTGTATGGCCATGAGAAAGATGAGGCCTAATAATAATGTTATCTTCAAATATTAAAATCCCAATTGTCATAGTACTCTTTTGGTTAAGTAATATAAGATATATTTATCAAATTTAATTAGATTAAGAAAGTTGATTAAAATAATTAATATGACATGAATTTTTAAAATGTCATAGTCATCTTCCTTCCGATGGATAAATTAGAAAAACATTGCCAAATATAAAATTATATCTTATGTTTAGAATCAATATTAACTACTCAAATATGTTTTTTTATTAAGGATCAGATGAGTATTTGTTTACTTTTTTTTTTTTGAAGTTTTATATAGAAGGGATAAGGGAAAGGCTCCTTAATTAATTGATGTACCCCTAATTCAAAATATAAGACAATTTTAACCACCCCATAGGGATAAGGGGAAAAAAAGATAGAGTGGTTAACTCTTTCAATATGTATAAATTTTTTTTTAAAAAAAATCAATTTTTATAAAGAGGCATTATGATCTTTTAACATCTTGAAATCCCTAATTAGGATCTCATTAGGAATTTACTAAAAATGTAGGCTTAAATTTAGATTTTGGTATTTCACCTTAATTTAATTAGAGTTTTAATTCTATTAATTAAATAGGAATAATCTTAGAAAAAATAATTAATACTATAAATACCATCAATTTATTGTAAAAGTGCTTTATGATAGTATAAGTACCCACACTGTCTACAATATGAGAGGGATGTCTCCATTAGGGGTGAGAATAGGTCAGGCCTCTATCAGGCAGCCTATAGCCTAACCTGTTTGTTAAAAAAGTCAAACCAAGGTCTATATGTGCAAATAGGTCAGGCCTATTTTTTTAAGGCCCGACCATTTACACATTAAATAAATATATTTGTATTTGTATCATATGAATTCATTCTTATATTTATATAGATTTTGATAGGTTTAAAGTGAATAAAGCCTACTTATGGCTTTCAAGACCTGCAAAATGAGGCTTTTTTAAAGGCCTAAATTGTAAGTAGACCTTTGAAAAAGCTTCAGGCCTGACCAGATCTTGTGAAGACTCAGATATGAACCTTAAAAAAAGCATGCATTCAGACTCAGGCATTTTACCCTCATTATAGGCCCAGGCCTGTTTAGCCAAAACCTGGACATATTTCCATGCCTAGTCTTCCATTGATCTTTTTCTCCATTTACTTTTTATTTAATGTGTCAACCATTAGATTAATTTTCAATGGTTGAAATTTAATGGTAGATTAAATGGAGAGGGATGTTAATGGAGACTCCCTTTCCCCCGCAAAAATTAATGTTTAAATGTGGGTTCTTATTTTTTTCTCATTTAATATAGGTAAAATTAGAAAAAACAATCAATTTAAATAAATTTAATGAATTAAATATCCTTTCTTAATTTTAATGAATTAGTTAAAGTAGTTTACATAGGATAAGAAAGACTACTAAAGAAAAGCATTTATTCAATCGATTGGCCTTCATAGTGATCTCTTTTGCACATGATATTGCCGGCCGGTCATCATTCAGCCGGCACCTTGGCACACTCTGGTGGCTATTTGTTGAAGAAATTAAATGCATATGTAAAGTTTTTAATCCTCGGCAATAAGCACACGCCCACCGAATCTCACCGGAAAACTTGTTATGCCCCACATTCAACACCTCCAAGCTCTTCATCCCCACCATAGACTTCGGCAACGACCCAACAAACCAGCAAAACTGTTAGAACTCACATCCAAAACTGTCAAATTAACTAACCCCCCAATTTCTTTAGGCAAAGAACCACTTAATCCACTGTTTGAAACTATAATCTCATTCAATGTATCTTTCAATTTGGCCACACCATGTGGAATTATGGACCCCTTGAGATCATTATTTACCAATATAATCACAGAAGCAAGAGAATTTCCCAGATTCTCGAGCAATGTGAACCGAACTTATTGTCGTTTATCCACATGGCGTCAAGTTTCATGTCGAATAGCTGGGAAGGGACACCACCATGGAAGTTATTGAACCTTGAATCCAAGTAACGTAATGAAGGGATATTCAAAACGACATCAGGGAAAGCACCAGAGAATTGGTTGTTACTGACATCAAGCTCGAAGAGAAGCTTCATGGATCTGAAGCCTTTCGAGAGTGGTCCAATGAAATGATTCGAGTTGATGTGGATCACGGCGAGGTCTGTTAAAAGGCCGAGTTTTTCCGGCAATGAACCAGATATGTTAGCACCATTGAGGTCCACTCCGGCGACGGTGGTGGTTTTGCAGACATTCAAAATATTAAAGAAAATTAATGAATATGTGTTGTAAATATATATTAATATATCATGTTCCATGGGTGTCAATAACTTTATAAGGTTCAAGGAATTTAATTATTATTTTCATGAGTCGTCCTTTCTACCAATCATGAATTTAAGTATTGTAAATTTGTAAGAACATTCAAAAATGTACTAAATATTATGCATTAGAGGATTGCTTCCGAGCTTCCATTATGGGCAATGTACATTAGAATATTATAAAATATAGGTTCAATGTATGAATTAATATTTGAGGGATTTATTGAGAGTTATAAGCTACAGGGAATTTCTTTGCTATCACATTAAAATGTCATTGTAGAAGATCTTATTGTATTATTTAATTCTTTAATTTCCATGGATTCTTTTTATGCTTTGGACAATATTTATTTCTTTTCAAACTTTGATACCCCTATCCTATAAAACAAGAGTTTATTGTGTTGTATCTTTCTATTTTTATTTATATATTGCTCTTTATTTTAAAAAAAAATACAAATATATACGTGGGTGGTAACCTATTTTAATAATGATCTCAAACATGAGTATTACGACAAACCTTTTTTGAGTATATATATATAAAGTCTAAGTTTATGATTTAATACAAACTCAAAGAATGTTTATAGAGGTATTTATAGATCGTACACTAACAAGGTCCTTTTATCGACAATGTGATTTGAATATATAATCTTATGAGTTAACTCCTTACCAACTGGATCAATCTTTATTTGTGGTATATTTTTGAACTGCTATATAAAAAATATATCAACACAATGGAAAGACGAGTATATATTAATATTCAATTGAGTTTAAATTAACTAAAGGCATATGGAATTCCATTCAAACAACTTAATGTAATTCAAATTCACAGAAAACATCAAAAGTACTACCTCCAGTCCTAAATGTAAAATTACACTATAAACTTTATCCTATATTTAGAATCAGAAGAGTATTATCAACACAATGAAACGACAAGTAGATATATTAATATTCACATGTCCCTGATTTGGGCTCCCAATTGGTTCATCTTCGAGGCTCATTTCTCTTGGAGTCACACAACATCAAGTTGTTTATATATTTTTAATTTATAGTTCTAACGTCCTGGGTTTAACTGGTAAAGGGGTTGGATACTCCTACTAAAGAAGGGGGTTCAATCACGAAGTTAAGCGAGTCTTTGGATGAGGCGATTCTAGCTCGCAGGTGCTGCAGGAACGTACGAGAGTGATAGGCAATTTCGCCTTGTCAACATTGGTATCAACTAGGAGGAAATGAGACTTCGCCCTACCCTTGGATTGTGGGTGAGCCCAACCCCTTTCCTAAAATTTTGTATCAAAAAAATAATTTATAATTCTAATTATTTTTCCATGTTACCAGCTTGATATTTTTTTAAAAATATATATATAATATATATATATGCATATTTAAGAATAATATATATTGATTTATTTATAAACATATAATTTAATCTTACTCATATCCTAAATGTATAATTTATTCTTCAAATTATAAAAGAGAAAATTCCAATTAAACTTATTTGAAACGGTCAAAACCAAAGTTGGGTCAACACAAAATAAAAAATAAAGGTAGTTAAAAATAAATAAAAATGATTTCTAAATTAGGCATCATCGAAATTAAATTAATTAATGATTATTCAATATAATTAGCATGCATTTGTTATTTGTGATTTTAAATTCATGCGTTTAACAGATTTTTTATTTTTTCTTTAAAAAAATATAATCATTTATTTGTATATTTATATCTAAGATAAATGATGATGTACTTACATCATTTGTGCAACATCCACAAGAAAAAGTTCCCTTAAATATATAAAAAAATTGAGGATTTTACATATAATATCCACTATAACCAAACTTAATTATTATTTTCTTCGCATAAAATAAGTCAAGTATTAATTTAGCATCTTTTGCTTCATTGCCGGCCAACCTAAATAAATAAAATGAAATCATATTTGTATGTGGACCCAAAAATAAATATAGAATACCGAATCAATAATTAAACTTGAAGTTTGTATATATAGCATGATCATATTTTTCAAAAAGAATATGTCAAAGTCCGTAATTAAAATAACAAATCATACTAATTATATTGAATAGTTATTAATTAATTTAAGTTAGATGAGGCCTAATCTACAAATCCTTTTTTTTTTCTTTTTCACTATCTTCAATTTTTTTAAAAAAGAAAATAGGGGTATTTGATCTTTTAACAACATTTAGAAATTATTAAGTAGTCTTAGTCGCATGTTCAATTAAGCATTAAGTTTTGACCCCCAAAAAAAAAAAATTAAGCATTAAGTGGGCCCATGTGTGCTCTTCGCATGGCAAATTCCATGGCAAAGCTCTTTCCTCATGTGTGGGGCCCATAGGAAAAGATAGGGGCCACACAATTTACTTTGACGAACCTAGTAGTCAAAAAGATATAAGGGAAAATGACAATCAGATCACGACTATAAAAAATTATAAAAAAGTCACCGATAAATTCATATATATTACTACTTAGGTCCTAATTATAAAAATTTAGTTGACTTTTTTTGGAGAAGATTAAGGAAGGTTTAAATAAGTTCTTAATCATTTCATATGTTTAGTTTTCTTAAATTATATATTAGTTTATTAATCAAACTATTTAGTTTGAAGAAAAAAATAAAAATAAACATTCTCTAAAGCTAATTTAGTTAAACTTCCTTAATCTCTCCAAAAAAGTCAACTAGCTCTTATAATTAGGACCGGAGGGAGTGTTTGTATTGAAACAAAATCTAGGTTTTTAAATTTTATTGTAAATATAGCACTTCCTGTTGTGAATATAACTTTTTCTGTTGTAAATGGCCAGATTTAAAATTTTGTTGTAAATATAGCACTTCTTATTGTAAATCTAGCTTTTTTCCTGTTGTAAATGACCTCTGATGCTTAGGGACTTGAGTTTAAAACAAAATCCAGGTGTTTAATTTTTTTTGTGTGAATATGGCACTTCCTGTTGTAAATATAGTTTTTTTTTTTATGTTGCAAATGACCAGATTTTTAAATTTTGTTGTAAATATAACACTTTCTGTTGTAAATATAGCACTTCCTGTTGTTAATAAAAATAATATCATAAAAGTTCATAGGGACATTTTTTTATATGTGAATTTTTGTTGGGATTTTTTTTTGTAATTTTTTATGGTCTTTGGGACCTGACTATCATTTTAATACATGCCTATTTGGGTATGAGGAAGATTTAAAGAGGGAAATGAACTTAAAGGAGGGAAAGGAATGGAAGAGAAGATTGAGAGGGAACTTAAAAAAATGAGATGTTTGGTAAACATAGAAAAAGGGAAGGAAGATGATAATTTTAAAAAATATAAATATAAATAGAAAATATGAATTGTCTAAAATACCCCCTTAACCTAAAAAATATCTTCCTCTCTCCTTCATCCTCACTCTCGCGGCCGACAACTCAACCAGGAAACAAACAAAAAACCAGATTCCTCCTTCATCCTTCGTTGCCCACTCATCTCTTCCCTCTCCTTCACATCGCTGTTCTCTCCTTCACATCGCCAGTGCCGCTCCTTCATCCACCATCGCCAACGCCCCTCCTTCATCCACCATCGTTGGCGTCCTTCCTTCATCCACCTGTTAGTTCTCTATATGTTTTGATGATAACTGACATTTGTAAACGCAAATTGAAGTTTGTCAAGTAAGTTGAAAAACTTACTGTCAAAGACAAACTCGAGTTTGTTTCAAAGCTTTTGACAAAGAAAGTAGCTCAATTTTGATGAACTAAGCAAAACTCTAGTTTTCATAGGAAAACTCGAGTTTTGGTCTTCTAGAAAATCTTTCAAGTTTTTCACATTTAGACAAACTCCAGTTTTTAGTTTACAGAGACTTTTCAATATGTCCTTAAGATTACAAAACTCCAGTTTCCACCAGGAAACTCGAGTTTTGGTCATATAGAGAGTCTCCAACATTTTGGGCTTATGCAAACTCTAGTTTTGATATGGAAACTCCAGTTTTCAATTTTCCATGAGTTTTCTAAGTTTTTCTAAATTTTGAGAAAACTCGAGTTTTACTTTCAAAACTCGAGTTTGTCTTGACGAGAGAGTTTTCAAGTTTTTACTCGGTTTTTGAAAACTCCAGTTTTGACTTTAGGATAAATTTCTAGTTTTCATACTTAAATGAAGACTCGAGTTCAGTTTGGGACACTCGAGTTTTGGGCAATAAGAGAGCTTTGCTCCAGTTTACATTTAGAAACCCAGTTTTTACTTAGGAAAGATTTTCAAAGGTTTCCAATTTTAAGAGGAAACTCGAGTTTAGTTTTGGAAACTCGAGTTTGTGTCTTATAGAGAGCTTTGCTCATTTCATCAATTTTGAAAACTCCAGTTTACATTTGGAAACTCCAGTTTTTACTTAGGAAAGATTTTCAAAGGTTTCCAATTTTAAGAGGAAACTCGAGTTTGTGGTTTACAGAGAGCTTTGCTCATTTCATCATTTTGGAAACTCCAGTTTTGAGCTTTTGGACTTAAACATGTTTTCACTATGAAAGTCTAAAACTCGAGTTTGGATAAACAAAACTCGAGTTTGTGTGTTGGTTTTGAAAATCAACTTGCTCGAATTTCGAAATCTTCCGTTTGATCTTAATACTTCTTATCAACATTCACTACTATTCTTAGCTATGTTTAATTAGTTTGTTGGTGAGTTTCAGAAGGTTTAGAAGATATTAAATGAAGATTTGAACAAAAGCAAAAGGTGATGTTAGAACATTAAATGCAAAGCTCAGAAAACTTGCCTCCTTTTGTACCATCATTCTCCACACGTTGTAAAGGGATTAATATATGCTTTCCCTAAGCAGTAGCTGCTCTTCCAACGGATCTATTACAAGGGAAGTCAACACTAATCCTCTGAACAAAAGAAATTAACTGAAGAGTAGAGAGAGAAGACACCAAAGTGCCTCCAACAGGTA
Organism: Acacia melanoxylon; assembly: GCA_019022615.1. Lineage (NCBI taxonomy): Eukaryota > Viridiplantae > Streptophyta > Magnoliopsida > Fabales > Fabaceae > Acacia > Acacia melanoxylon. The sequence continues at coordinate 5,458,079 of JAFJYJ010000013.1, forward strand.
GATTAATGCACCAACGGTTATAATGGAGATTACAACGGTCATTTAATGCTCTCTTTGTATAAATAGAGTTGCATTCAATTCTTCTCAACAACACATCTGCTGAAAACGAATTGCATTCAAGTTTACCAACTACTCTTTCAGTTTTCACTTGTAAAGTATCTTTTGATACATTGATCTTCAGTGTTTATATTTATCCACTCTTAGAGAGAGTTCATTTATTGTGAATCATTTCATTGTAAGAATCTCAAGTTTAGGGACTTGGAGATTGAGATATTGATTGCAACTTGTAAGGGGGAGTAAGTTCTAGTGAGAGAATTACTCTTGAGTTACAGAGGGTGTAATCAATTGAGATAGTGAAAATCGAGAGAGTCCGGGATTTGGACGTAGGTCAAGAGGTTGGACCGAACCAGTATAAATCTTTGTGTCTTGCTCTTCTTCCCTATACTCGACTTAGCTCTGTTTTATTGTTCAAAAACATAGCACTTTGAAAAGAATTTTAAAATCCCTAATTCACCCCCCTTTTGGTGATTAAGCTCCACTTTCATTTGGTATCAGAGCTAGTTAACGTTAACCATGATCGGGGGTTCTCACAGTGTGATCTGTGGCGAAGCATTGGCTCTTACCCTCACATGGCTAGTGGACGGTGGTGACCGTCGCTGGTTGCACAGGTCGTGAGGCGGTGCGTAAAATTAGCGACTGAGATACCATGAAATTCCACAGTGGAGGTACCGCTACGGAATTTCATTTGGTATCAGAGCAAGGTCTTCTCTGAAAAGATTAAAATCTTGAGAATATCATTATGGAAGGTATTCTACCTGATGGAGCTTCGATCAACAGACCACCGGGATTTAGTGGAGAGCATTATTCTTTTTAGAAAGCCAAATTCAGAGTCTTTGTCATGGCTTCTGAATATGGCCTATGAAGAGTGTTCCAGATTGGAGAGTACAACCCAATTGTTCTCGAAAATGGCCTCAGAGTTCCAAAGCCTGAAGAAGCTTATGATGATAATGATAGGAGAAATATCACACTCAACAGTAAAGTTATTCTCATGTTGCAAAGTGCCTTGAGTCAACAAGAGTATTTTCGTATTTGTACATTGCCAACTGCCAAATCCATATGGGATGCTCTGGAGATAGCTCATGAAGGAACTGTTGGAGTAAAGCAAAATAGGATCAACACTCTCATGACAGAATATGATCTTCTTCGTATGAAGCCTGGTGAATCCATCAGCGAATTTCAATTAAGATTCACCCATCGATCAACCACACTTTGCCGCATTGGGCAAAGAATATGAGCAACCTGTTCAAGTGAGGAAAATTCTCAATATCCTCAACAAGGAATGGGAAGCTAAAGTCACCGCTATTATAGATGGATCCCTCCTAAGAAAGATCGGCTAGGACTGGACATTGATGGCTTTGTGATTCATAATGGCGCAGCTACTTGTGGCGGTCTGCTTAGAGATACCAAGGAAACATGGATACTTGGTTTCATCAAGAAATTATGTTATAGTCTTCCTACTACTGTTGAGATTATGGAGATTCATGAAGGCCTTTGCCTTAGTTGGATTCACAGTTATCACAAATTTGCCGTTTTTAGCGACTTTACTATTGTCTTGCATTTAATCAATAACGACCTATCTCGAGATCATCCCCTCAATGACCATATCAAACAAATTTGTCTTCTCCTAATTAATATGTGATTAGACTGTTATTTTTGGTCTCATGTCAAGTGAAGCCAATCGATGTGTCATCTCTTTAGCTCAAACTAGGGATGTCCAAGGACCGGGCCAGAGCGGGTTGGAGGTCAACCCGAGGTGTGCCCCGATATGACCTTGGGCTAGAAAAGTAAGCCAGAGGTCTGGTCCGGTCTGGTACCAGCCTGAGCTCGGGCTGAACCGAATCGGACCGCCAGATTTCCTGGACCAGTTTAGGCAATCCAATTTTTTCCCTTTTTTTCTTGCCTTCTTAGGAGGCAATATTTTAGCTTTGGTTTCACCTGACTTCTGAAAGTAATAAAAAGTGACTTAGTGAAAAATGATTTCTATAAATTAAAAAACACATTAGGATATTTATACTCTAGTGAGCGGCTTAGTGTAGTGGTAAATTTTTTAAAAAAATGACCTCGGGTCAGATTGGACTAGTCCAAGGGGTCTAAGCCCCTGGACCGAAGTCCAGTCCAATCCGAGCAATTTGGTCGGATCCGGTCTGATCAAATTGTCTTGAACCAATTTTTTTACTCCTAGATCGAGTCGATCAAGACCAATCAGACCTCAAGTTTTTTGGACAACTTTAGCTCAAACCAAGATCATCAAATGGATATTGAAGCATATTCACCTTGAGGAGTATAGAACAACTGATCTCACAACCCCTAAAGATAGTGAATTTTCGGTCCACTGCCTTTGGAGGGCAATGAACGGTCCACTGGGCAGTGAATGGTTTGCCCCCAATATTTCAGTCACATTCACATCACAAGCTTCGGTTTAGCTCGCTAGTGCGTACGTGTTTTTACGTGCCCTTTAATTCATAAATAAATAAAATAGATGTTTCTACCCAGCCAGTCAGTCAGTACGAAGTTGACTATAGTTATGAATTGTTGAAATCAAATTTTAACGATTTTTATTTTTTCCCTTGCATGATGATAAATAATGTTGTTTTTACTTTTTATAAGAAAAGATCCGGCTATTATGTCTAACTGGGTTTTGGTGTTTAGAAGGACATCGTTTTGTAAGTAATATTTGCTTTAATTTTCAGATCTCTATGAATATTCCTAACTGTTATTGAATGAACTATAATTGAACTAATTAATTCAGAGCATCTTTCAATTGATATGTCTCAGTCCAGCGAATTTCTCACAAGGGGGAAGAAGACAAAATGTATATTAATGTGAAATGTGAACCCGTGTGATGAAAATTTGAGCTTTGAAAAAGTCAATTAAATGAAAATTTTAACTTTGAATAAGTAATTAAATTAAATTAATATATATATATATATATATTTTTTGCTCGAAATATATATATATTTAACTTATCAACTTAATGTTTAATTTGGAAAATATTTATTTTGTCAATGTCAACCATTGTTTTCCTAACCACTAGTGAAGAAATGGTCTAACATGAGTGAATGACAAGTCTCATGTGTGTGAAATTGACCCAGTCAAAGTCCCATGTGAAAGGCTTTAGCATGGTTGTTAGTACATGTATTAATTATAAAATTTATCAACATTTTGGAATTAAATTAAATATTATTAGCACTATTCGAACACTTTGTTTTGAATTAGCACCTTGATTATTTGTTTCGTGTTTTGATTCTTTGTGTTTTTTTTTTTGTATGTAAAAGTAAACGATTTTGGCTTTCTAATTATTTTTTTACCATTATTTTGTCCCACTTGTCGAACACAAATTCTACTTTTTAAAAATAGTATATATATGCTTTACCCAACTTAATCATGGTTAGTTTAATTTTTAATATAGAAAATTTTGATAATTTCTTAATATTTGATAATTAAGTTGAATTTTTTATATTAAATATTAATATTGATATAATATAAAAATATCAGAAATATCCAAATCAGGAAGGGAAAATTAAAAAAATGGGAGAACAAGAAGGAAAGTTAATTAAGGTTAAATTGACCCAAAAAACAAATACCACTAATTTCAAATATAGGTACAATGCCTGGCAAAAAAAAAAAAATACCAGAGAGAGAGAGAGAGTATGAGTACAACATAATAATGTAATTAAATCTCATAATTAAATTAACACCATCAATAATGTCGACTTGCAAGAAGATTTTGTTGTTTCTTTTTTTCAAATGGTGTTATACTTTCGTTATTTTTCTATACGGAAAAGAAAGAAGTAAATTATATTTACTTATTTTGCCAGTCTTCAATTACGGATAATAATAATGGTGAGCCGCCGGAGGAGGAGGTGGTGGTGGTGGCGGAGGAGGTGGTGGTGGCGGAGGAGGGGGGGTGGGGGAGGTGGGGGTGGCGGAGGAGGGGGGAGGGGGAGGGGGGGTGGCGGAGGAGGTGGAGGAGGTGGGGGGTGGGGGAGGGGGTGGACGGAGGAGGAGATGGAGGGGGTGGCGGAGGCGGAGGCGGCCGTGAACATCCAAAGGCGCCACAATCAACCGGGTGAGCATAAAAAGCTTCACATTCCATCTCCGACCGCTGCAACGGCCGGTACGGAATGCAATTTTTCCGGTCATCTTTCGCCCGCAACTTCAGGCAGGTAGGCGGTTCGCTGCAGAAGTAATTAAAGGAGTAAGTGAAATTCTGCAACCTCGGCAACGAGCAGACACTCGCCGGAATCTCGCCGGAGAGCTCATTATGCGCCAAATTCAACTGCTCTAACTTCTTCATTCCCGCAATAGATTCCGGCAACGTCCCGACCAAATTATTATTACTCACATCAAACACCGTAACCTGATCCAATTTACCAATCTCCTCCGGCAAACAACCCTTTAATCCACTGTTTGAAATAATAATCTCATTAAGCGTGGCCTTCATTTTCCCCAAACTCGCAGGAACACAGCCCTTGAGATTATTATTGGCGAAGACCACGACAGACACCGGCGAATTCCCGAAATTCTCCGGCAACGAGAACTGAAACTTATTGTCGTTTATGAAAACGGCATCGAGTTTAAGGTCAAAGAGATCGGAAGGGACTTTGCCATGGAAAGAGTTGAACCTAATGTCCAGGAACTTCAAAGAACGGAGAAATAAAACGACGTCGGGGAAGGGACCGGATAATTGGTTGTTGCTGACGTCAAGCTCGTGAAGGAGGTGGAGGTCACGGAAGCTCTGTGGGAGGGTCCCACAGAAACGGTTAGAGTTGAGGTGGAAGAGGGCGAGGTCGGTGAGGAGACCGAGGTCTTCCGGCAAGGTGCCAGAGATGTTGCCGTGGTTGAGGTCGATACCAGCGACGGTGTAGATGTGGGGATCATCGGGCGCCGGTGCACAGTAAACGCCGTTGTAGTTGCACACATGGTAGCCGTACCAGTTGGTGGTGAAGTTGTTGGGATCAGAGGTGATGGAATGTTTCCATGCTTGAAGAGCATAGTAAGCTTTGATGAGTCTAGGGTTTAAGGGGACGGTGACATTAGAAGAAGAAGAAGCTTGGTGAGAAGGTTTGATAATGGAGAGAAGAAAAATGATGAAGATAACAGAAAATATTGGTAGAGTAAGAAGACGATGACGATGAGGTTGAGGAAGAAGAGAGGCCATTGATGATTATTGTATAGTGTGGCCTCAGAGAAGAGTACATAGATGATGTGTGTGAGGTTAGCTCTATATATATAATTACAGGGACGGCACTAAAAATTGATTAATTTAAAAGAGGATTTTTTTTTTTTTAATACGTAGTAATAATTATACAGATTTGCTGTCTGCAAATCGTGTTTAGCGTCTTTATCATGGTATATGATTATACGAGTAGCTCAACTATTTGACTTTTTGAGAATTGTTTTGGGAGAGGTTTATATAGTAAGGTACTCGTATTTGCTTAAAAAAATTCAATTTATCCCATACTACTTGATAAGGACTAAATTGTAAGGTTCTCAAACCCTGGACCGGCTATTAAACCGGCTTGAATACTGGGTCATGGGTTTGTAGTTCAGACTAGAGTCAAACAGGGGCGGATTTAGGGGGGCTAGGGGTGGCCCCCGTCCCCCCAAAATTACAGAATTTTACCCAAATTTTTCAGAAATTATGCTTTGGCCTCATAAAAATTTTAATTTTTTCACTCTAGTCCCTATTAAAAAGTCTCATGAAGGGACTAAACTGAAAACATTGAAATTTTTATGAGGCTAAATCATAATTTCTAAAAAAATTTGGGTCCAATTCTATAATTTTCTCCCTCTAATTTCAAATGCTAACTTTACTTGGTTTCATTATGTAATTTTCGCCCCCCTGATTTTAATTTCTGGCTCCGCCCCTGGAGTCAAACCAAAGCTAACACGGGCTAAAATGTTGAGAAATTGAAGATTTTATGGTAATTAATAAGAAATTAAGAATATTTTTTTAAAAAAAAAATCAAATTTTCTTTTTAAAATACCGAGCCAGGTGGATGCTCGGACTAGTTTACTGACCGGTTCACTGATTTTCGGTCCAATCCGGGTTTCAGAACAATGCTAAATTGTTATCTTCACAATACCTTTCACATCGGGTAGGGGAATAAATTAAGCTACACGTAGTTATATTAATTCACCCATACATATATAATATAATTTGTTTAATTTATATTGTAATTAATACATAAAATGTCATCATTAGGAGAGCTACCCCAATTGCACTTTCGAAAAATGCTTAAATTTAACCCAATCAGATAGTTATATTGAAAAAAAAAAAAAAATGAATAAATGACAAATTAATTTGTCTGCTTAACTAAGGTTTTTTGTTTTTGGTAATGAGAGTATAAGTTATATATGTATATAATTTAAATATATATGTAATGTAAGATTTATAAAAACTACACACTGTTTGCAAATATTACTCCCCCGGTTATTAATATAAGACATATTTATATAGTTGATATTAATCCTAAATATAAGACATAATTTTTATACCTGTTAATCTTTTTATAATTTACACCAATTGATGCCCCTCAACATTAACCATGGAGATCGGGAATGATAAAATTAAGAAAAATGATTATGACATTTTAAAAACTACATGTTATATTAACTAATTTTTAATCAAATTAGATAAATATGTCTTATATTAAAGACAGTAAAAGTAAATGAAAGAATTTATTCCAGATACTCCCTATAAAGCATTTATAATTTATAATTATAAAGTGACCATTTTTATCATGCTTTCAAACTCTTAATGTAGAATTATAAAATATATTATATTGCCGAACATATTAGCATGCTAAAATGATATATTGTACGAGTAGTCTCTGCCCCCTTTATATATATATAAAAACATACATTAATATATTCAGGCCCATGGCATACTAAATTGCTAACGAAGGTTTTGCTTGGTTAAAGAGTTGAAACTAGAAGGCGGCTTTATATATGCTTCTTGCGTTTTTTGGCTCAACAACTTTAATGCTTCTTACCAAAACGCGGTTTTCGTCATATTTACTCATTATTATATGTATTCTGCCTCTCTTTTTATATTATAAGACAGTTTTTGAAGTGTTATAGATATTTTAATATGTAAGATATTTTGAGAAAAATATTGTTCTATTCAAAAGCTTATTCATTCCAAAATTGGTCACATCGATGATATAATAATAATTAAGTGTGATTTTGGGTTGAGATTGTATTAATTGAAGAATATTCTTGAAAATATGAAACGAAAAAAAAATGTGTGTATAAAATGTTTGTGATCAATATTTTATATATATATAGTTGAATAAGAAATTAGGAATATAAAATTAGAGAAATACTAACATATTCTAAGAATATCGTAGAACTTTGTCTAATAAAATTACAATAATTTATATAATTTTTTTAATTAAAAAAAAAACAAAACAAAACTCAGCCAATTATAGCTTAAGAGGTTTATTTTTCTTAAAAATAGAATAAATGTGAATTTTTTAATATAAGTTATCAAATCAAATAGAATTAGAATAATATGAATTGTTACATTTTTATTAGACATAGTATATGCAATCAATGGAACATTTTCATAGGGTATGTAAGTAATTCTCTATAAAATTATCAAATTTCTCTACAGCATGTGTTGCTTAAATAAAGAACAAGGAGAAAGTTCAACGGGGTTTACTGTTTATATATATACCAATAATTAAAGCCATTATTCTTCTAGTACCTGTCTCTAACATGTTTCTTCTCCTTTCAGCAAAATAAAAAACAAAAGAAATTAATTCCACTATATTTTTGCATGATCATTCCATATATAGACCAAAAGTTTGATTATGTACCTGAAAAACTAGTACACGTCCGATCATAAGGAAAAGAAACCATATTCTGCTAACCTTTTGAAAAAAAAAAAAAAAAAAGATGAAAGATGAAGGAATAAAATTTCCTATTATTAATTAGACAAATTCTAGTTAGTGGGTGTATCATTTTCTTTTCTTTTTAATATTATATTTTGTTTTTTTTCGATCTTTTTTCCTTGCATTTTCAAGGGCTACAATAATTATTGTTAGACTCGATATGTGTTTTTTTCGATCTTTTTTCCTTGCATTTTCAAGGGCTACAATAATTATTGTTAGACTCGATATGTTTTTTAGGGTTTATGGTTTGGTGGTCATCATAGCCGTAGGTTTTGTTTAGAGTCTCATCAATCATCATTAGGAACAAAAGTGATATGGTGAATTATTTTAATGATGTACATATTTGTTTTTGTCAATGTTCTCGAAATAATTACGATATTCTTTTGTCATAAATAAATAATAATAATTTTTTTTTTAAAAAAAAAACATTTTCTTCCGATCCCTTAATCAACGAAAGTCTTTCAGTTGAATTTATTGTAACAAGTAACAATAGTTTATTGTGTTACAATTAATAATGGTTTATCATCATAGTGGCCCCAAAAAAGTAATGGTTTATAATCCTAAAGCTAGCTGTATTTTGACTGCTTCATATGTTAATAATAATGACATAAAACATTAATTATTTATGCATTAAATAAATATTATACTTTCATGTTTAAAAGTTGCTTTTATACATACATATAGATATATTGTTAATATAACAAGAAAACGTTTTTTACTTGTTAATTACTCTCCTGGGTCCTAATTATAAAAATTTAGTTAACTTTTTTGGAGGGTCTAATTATAAGAACTAGTTGACTTTTTTAGAGAAATTAATGAAGCTAATTAAATTAGTTTAGAGTATTTTTATTTTTATTTTTTTCTTCAAACTAAATAGTTTGACTAATAAACTAATATATAATCTAAGAAAACACAACATATGAAATGATAAATAATTTATTTAGCTTCCTTAATTTCTCTAAAAAAAAGTCAACTAACTCTTATAATTAGACTGGGAGGTAGTAATTTACATCTGAAAATCACACAAAACCAGTCCTTTTACGCGCATTGACCCGACAATTGTTAATCATATGTGCTTCGTTAGACCCTGGTTTTTGATTACACACACACACACACAAAACTGTCCCAAAAAAAAAAAATTTAATTTCTGTAATAAATAATCATTACATGAAAGAGGCATTTCTAAATCAGAAGTTGTCACCTATCACAACAAAACAAAACTTGCTTAATTATATTTATGATGAAAACCTTTTAAATAGACTTTTTAGTTAAACCTTATAATTAGATTTAAATATTGTTGGGCATAAACGACAGTAACTCTCCTAAAAGTGTCTTTTACTTTTACACGGTTTCAAATTTGGAATATCGTGTCTAAGTCACCACAACAATCTCTTCTATATTAAGGCCAACATTTATTGGCTTAGTTAGAATTTTAAAGTTTATATATTATATTTATTGCCAATAAAAGTTGGTTTAGTTCATAAAGAGTTAGATATAACCTATAAAATTGTAAGCTCAAATTCACAGCCGGTTATATCTACAATCCTCACCTAATGGAATAAAGCTTATTGTTATGGTATATGTTATTTGTTTTTATTATTTTTTTACCTTGTTAGTTTATATATTATCAGTAAATAATATTTACAAAGTTTTGGTTAACTATATGCTATTTATGTATTATAATAATAAATCATTATTTAATGTGTTCTATATATAACATATTTTTAAAATAGGAGCATAAAAATGATTATTTATTTACAAAGAAATAGCTAAAAATGTTTTTGTATGAAGTTAAAACGAATAATTTATCATTTATTAATCATAAATAATATCTCTAAAAATAATTTATTTTATTTTATATTATATTAATATAGGTATATTAATGGTAATAAATAGAGAGGTGGGATCATAAAAAGCAAAAAACGTTATGTGGGAAAAAAAAAACCAGATAATTCGGTTTGGAAAAATTAAGGACAAAGAGGGATGTAATGGATAGACATAGTACATTTGAAATGGACTGGTGACATTAATTTTGAGGACGTCCTTATTAATAAAAAAGTCAACAGTCTTGCCGGTTGTTCGTTTGATTCTAAAGAACGAATCATAAGACATATATGAGATAAGTGATCGAGGTTGCTTAAGACAGCAATTTCATAAGAGACAATGACGTTTTGGGATCATTTTGGAAGATGATGACTGATAATTTATAACGTTGATACGTTAACCAATTAATAATCAACTATGTACTAAAAATGTTTATTAGATCAGAAATATAATCGACTTTTTAAATTTTTAAATTAAAATTTTATCTTCAAGGTGAAAACAGAGTCTTGCAAAATTTACCACTACTTTCATGATCTACTATCTTACTTGAAAGCAAGTAGTAACGGAGATTGGTTTACACCGTTTATGATGCTCCTTTTTTTTTATTGTAATACCGTATATGATGCTCCCTTTTTATTGTAACTTGTTTTTGGATGTTGATGGCTAACACAGTTTAATTTACTCATCTTTTGTTGTTAGGTGGTTTTCAATGTAATTGTTCTGTTCTAAGAACATAGATATCTAACCATAGTGGGTTAGTATATGATTTATATAGGATCTTATGCTCTCTCTGGGATATAAGGATGTTAACACCGAAGAGATGATTATTCAGTGGTGCCTATGAGGAAGACACCAATGAATATCAGGTGATCACTGTGCTACACAAGAATATCGATTAGCCAAAGGGGTTGGGGTGTGTGCATAGTGTAACTGAATAGTAAAAAAATATAAATAGAATGTGTGCACCTGGTGGATAATATCCTATTTATAAAGATTACCTCTAAGGTTTCCATTCTGGTGCTGTGCGTGCCTCCGAGTCCGAGTGTCTGCTCCACTAACTGATGCATCCTTGCTCCACTACATGTACTGTCGGGATTAGTGTCTTACTTATAGGGTGATTAGTATTTTTCCTGCTTAAAGGAGGGATTCTGCCATAAAGTGACTTTGTTGGGCCGCATCATATTTGTGCCCAATATACGAGGCCATAATAGTTGCCCCCAAGCTCGGAAGTTTAGGGTTCTAAGTTGCCGAGATTAATTGACTGATAAAACCGCTTTTTATTTGTTTTGCTCTCCCTCTCCTTTGTTAATTTCTCTTAATTGATTTCGGAGAATTGCCGAGATAGATCGACTCTTCCACGGCTTGCCCCCAAATGTGTGTGCCGAGCTACTCTTGCTTCATGATATCCGGGATTTCGTTTGTAACTTTGAGACCGAATTGTTGTTTTCTCATATCTCCGTCAAGTGTGTTGCCCCCAATCTGGGATATCATGAATGAGAGGAATACGAATCGGTTTCAATTTGCCTATATTGCTGACATCATGGCATAAAACCGCCTTTTTATGTGCATTAACCATGATCGCTGTCTTTGAAACTCGTGAGCATTTAATGTGCATGTCTCTCCATAGCAGTTGCACGTTGTTTCGTAGCAGTCATCATTGCACTTTTAGGTTTTCAAATATGATTCTCTGTTCGAAAGGTCTTTATTGCCCCTGACACTTCAGATTCAAAATGCTTATAAATTCACGTTTTTCGCCTCTCTTCAATACTTTCTGTCAAACGTTCACTCTGTCTCGCCTAAAAAACTCTTCTTCCTCTGAAACCTTCTTCCTCTTCATACTGTCACCAATGAATTCCAACTTTTTGCAACTTTTCATAGAATCAGGTACTCCTTCTACTTCCTTGCCCTTTTTAACGTCCGTCTTGCTTCGTCTAGTCTTCTACAACTCTGCATTTTTGTTTTTCATTGCATCTCATCATTTGGTTTTCTTGGGTACACCACTAGGGTTTTTGGGTTTTCTGGGTAGCAGCTTTGATATTTCCAGTATAATGTCATCCCCTTCTTTTATTTTGATTCAAATTTTCTGTGCTGGGTGGCGGTGATGACCACATAAGGAATTCCTTACTGAAGGTAAAAGATGACACCTTGGTTTTGAGCCTTCCCAGTTCAACTTTTGCTATTATTTTTGCTTTTTCTAGAGTCTTCATGGATAGCAATAGTCCTCCCCCGTAGATATGTATGGTAACCCAATTCCTGAAGAAGATAGAGAGATACTCAAAAAACTCATAATAAGTGGGCCAAAGTATTGGCTCTGGGCAATGGCTCGTACTGAGGAAGAAAAACAAGCCGCACTACTTGGTAAACCTAGATGGAGTAGGAGTAAGAGGAAACCCCAAACACCATTGCCAGCTAATCAAGACCCCTACACCTCTTTCCCGGGGGTTCATTTTTATCCACCCCAGATTTCAAACCGAGATCCACCCAGACCCATCTAAGCTTCTCCTCTTGCCCAACTAGAAAACATACTCCTAGATAAACCTGGGTCTCGTGCCAAAATCGTCATTGACCCTTGTGATGAATGCCTCTTTCTGGGCATTGAACTTGCCAATAGCGGTCGTAACTCGGAAGTCGAGCGGATATTGACCTCCTGCAATCATGGACGTACTCCGACTTGTATCTCGGCTCCTGTCCACCTGGATAATCCCGGCCTGCCACCTGTTGATTTTTCTCATGGCTACTCTTTTGACCGAGGTATACTTCCTGTTTCTGACTTGTACTTTGTACTTTTTATTATAGGTATAAATGGGTTCACCTTCGCGCCACACCGAGTTATCCACTATGGGGGAATCGAGTTTTGCTGGAAACTCATACACCTCCAAATCATCCGCCCCATGGATCGACGAGGTGCTTAGTATTAAGAGCACAATGACCGCTGAAGAGGTCATCGAGCTAGTCTCCGTGACAAGAAGGATTATGTCTTTCGCCTACCACGCCTAACCGAATCCATATCTAGCTGTCGAAACAGAAATGACGATCCCCATTTCTTTTTTTTTTACAAAAATTGCATATCTTGGCTCGGTATGCGCTTCCCGTTTACCGAGTTCCAACTATACCTCTTACATCACTTGCATCTTGCTCCCACCAACTTCATCCCAATAGATGGGCCTTTGCCATCGCTTTCAAAAACCTTTGCTAAGAGAAAAACTTAACTTGCACCCTTCCGATATTCTTTCATTTTTATTTTGTCCACGAGGCTCGCAGTAAAAAGGCCAATAAGGATGCCAATAAAGAGGTCAACGACGAAGCTCCAACTCGGAAGGTTGGACCTCTCTTCGTAGTGTCCGTACCCGCAAACTCTTCAGAGTTTTCACCAAATCATGGAAAATCTTCAAGCCCTCATTTTTCAAGGTAGTTGTCGTGCCCAAACAACTATCCTGGTTCCTTCAAGCCTATGAGTCCGGGGAGATGGAGGAAAGATTTCCCCTTTATTGGACTCTAGATCACCACAAAAAATCTTCCTCCGATTATGACTTTTCTTCCCATTCCTTCTCTTTTGCCGAGAAGGAAACAATCACATTTTTAGAAAAAAAAATAGCTAAACTTGGCCTGTTGAAGTCAGCGGACTATGTTTTAACAACCCAGCCGAAGAAAAGACTTCCAGCGAGTATGTACATTCTTTTATTGTGTTGTATGGCATGCTTAATCTCTGCTGAATAACTGATCAATTGCTTTATTTTGCAGATCCAAGAATGGACAAAGACCGGCCTTTGCTACCGCCTTAGACAATCCCGGCATTAAAGGTACGTGACACTTAAAAAAGCGATCCACGCCAAGTATCTCGAACGGCCTCCAGGAAAACACATCTTTATTCCTTTTCAAAAAGTCCTCCAACTCAAATCGAACCGTTGGGTTTAGTGCTTTGTCAATTTTGGTAACTTGTCTCGGTTTAGTACCCAGAACGAGATCCTCCAGCTCTCCATTTGGTTATGCCCTCTGGATCTTTTCTTCTTCCCGCAGATCTAGCTCCACCAGATTAACTGAGATGAGGATGATGGTCAAACCTTTCTTTCTTTGACTGTTTCAAAATATCACTGCTGAGATTCTTTTTGATCACCTTTAACCGTGACCACCTCGTTCTTGTTACTGACCAACTTCAGCTTCTGGTGCTTAGTTGACACCAGCATATCCCAGTCATGTATCGTCGGTCGCCCTAAAATGATGTTGTATGAAGATGGGAAATCAACCACAACAAATTTTACCCGTTTTGACTTGAATGCCTCCTTGATCCCCAGTGTTAACTTGAGGTCAATATATCCCTTTGGACGGGTATCTTGTCCGTTGAAAGTCGTCAAGGTTGTCTTGGACGGCTTTAACTCCTTCGGGTCAAGCTTCATTTGCTTGAATGCATCCCACAAAAGAATGTCGATCGAACTCCCGTTGTCCACAAATATCTTCTTAACAAGGCAGTTCACTACCGTTCCAGTAATCACCAAACCATCATGATGGACTGGGGCTACATCTTCCAACTCATCCTTAGTAAAACTGAGTACAGGAGGTTTCGTCTTTGCAGAAGAGGAGCTTTTCTTGAATTCGGGGCGATCCTTGATGGAAAGAACCTCCCTTAGGTACCTCTTCCTCTGGCTCGCCGAATCTCCCCTTCCTCCAAATCCTCCGCTGATAACGTTGAATTCGTTCTTTGCCATTCTTGGTTAAAGGAATCGAAGTTTATCTCTCCCCACGGACAGCGCCAATGTTCTGTTCTAAGAACACAGATGTCTAACCACAGTGAGTTAGTATATGATTTATATAGGATCTTATGCTCTCTCCGGGATATAAGGATGTTAACACCAAAGAGATGATTGTTCAGTGGTGCCTATGAGGAAGACACCAATGAATATCAGGTGATCACCGTGCTACACAAGAATGGCGATTAGCCAAAAGGGGTGGGGTGTGTACACAGTGTAACTGAATAGTAAAACGATATGAATTGAATGTGTGCACCTGGTGGGTATCTCCTATTTATAGAGATTACCTCTAGGGTTTCAATTCTGGTGTTGTGTGTGCCTCCGAGTTCGAGTGTCTGCTCCACTACCTGATGTATCCCTGTTCTACTACATGTCTCTGCTCCACTACATGTACTACCGAGATTAGTGTCTTACTTATAGGGTGATTAGTGTTTTTCCTACTTAAGGAGGATTCTGTCATAAAGTGACTTTGTTAGACCGCATCATATCTGAGCCCAATATACGAGGCCATAATAGTAATTAAAATAATAATATGAATATGTAACCCCCTAATTAGACCCCACCACTACAAATTCCAAACCCCCACTTTTAGACCATTTTAATGCCAGTTTGACTTAGTGGTAGAAGCTATTTTCTAATGTGATTAACAATATACAAGGTAAGTTTGTGAAATGAATTTTATCTCGATTTGCATGAACGTACTTTTCCAACGCCCACTAAAACAGGAAATGATAATGCAACATCTTTATCTATTTGCACCTTTTTTGTTGTCACTTGCTTTAGGATGTTGTGAGCTAGCACCATTGATGATACTCTTCTTTTGTTGTTAGTTGCTTTTGGATGCAATTAAAATAATTAAATAATAATAATACATAACCTCGTAATTATTTTCACCCCCAAACCCCCCTCCACTTCAAATTCCAAACCCCTACCTTTAGACCCATTTAATGATAATGCAACCCCCTCTTTGTCTATTTTCAGCACAAACACTTTACCAACTCAATCCTTTCACATGCCCTCAGTCTCACCTTTCCCTTGCCATGAAAAAACTGTCATTTAAAACTAATTAATTCAAATTTAATTTTGTTATTATTATGCCTACTTACAATTCCTTATAAGTGATCTCATTTACAAATGTGAGCAGAACCAAGCACCCTCCCTACTAATTTATTATTTATAGATGAAACAACAGTGCACATTGACATTTTCATTGCCATGTGACCCTTCCAAAGCACAATATGACCACTATTGGCTATACAAAAGCCTACGAACTCCATGACTAGAAGGACACATGGGTTATTGTAGCACATGTTCTTACAAAGTTTGTTTCCTGTAAGAAGACCCCACCACATGCCCCCTAGAAGGTTGGCATGATATTGGCGGATGAGCAAGTACATATGTAATGCATTTCCACCATTCCTTGCGATGCTCACAATATGACCACTATTGGCCATACACAAACCTGCGAACTCCATGACCAGAAAGACACATGGGTTATTGTACATGTGTTCTTACAAAGTTTGTTTCCTGTAAGAAGACCCCACCACATACCCTTGGAAGGTTGGCATGATATTGGCAGATGAGTAAGTACATATGTAATGCATTTCCACCCTTCCTTGTGGTGCTTAACCCGCATTACTAAGGATGACTTTTGTAATACTTGCAGGGCACCCAGATCGAGGGTTTTGCTACACGACAAAGATTATTGGAATGTTACATGAAAGAGATCATGGAGGGAAAAGTTTACCACGTTGAAAATTTTGAGGTGTTGGAGAACAACGACAAATACAAAGTGACCACACACTCCTGGAAAATCAGATTCCACAAGGTCACATATTTTGAGGAAGTAGATTTCTCAATCCCTAAGGAAGCATTCAACTTTGTTCCCCTAAAAATCCTTGCCAATTAGACCGCCAAAAATAAAGAACTGATTAGTAATCAACATTTGAAATTCATTTTTTCATACCAAATGAAAATTGGATGTTGTGCATCTCACTTCCTACCTTCGAGTTGTTAATCAATTTCCCCCAAAACATATATGAAAGGATTTCTTCAAGCTTATTGGAAGTTGAAAGACCTGGAAAACAAACTATGGCACCTGCAAAAGATTGAACCTCACACTTGTTGATAAAGAATATAACTTGTCCCACAACACCCTTATGGCCTATTTTTTTCGTGAAAACCCAGCAAAATGCCATTTTAATAATAATGCTTAGGAAAAAAACATTTTACTTTAAATAAGATTATGTTTTTGCTTTCATTGAATAGTGAGACTTCAATAAATGTGGTGTTGTTTGGAAAGTGCATAACTGACACATTCAACCAAAACATTGTGGCAATGGAACCACCAATCGTCATTCTTTTGAGGTTTGCAAAGATCAACCAAAACAAAGGTAAAGAAGATGACTACAATTATGAAAATCATGCCTGCTTCTTTTGATTATCTAACATAGGTTTTTTGATCATTTTGTTAGCATATGGTCATATCACCAACGTCTCTGAAGCAATAAAAATTGTGTTCAACCTTGAAATACCTGAAGTGAAGAGCCTACTAGACAATGATTAATGTATCAAAAATTTGATTGTCCTTCCTTCATGTTTATCCTATTCAAAAGTGAAACAACAATATTATTCCTTTATTTGATTCCCTTATTTAGCCTTCAAACAAATCCTACTATTGCTTATCTCTTGTCTCAAGCATCAAATGTCAATAAACAACACTTCAACAAAGAATGCCTTTTGGTATTTCCTGTGAGGATCCCTCCAGCGGGATTATAGAATATTAATATGGTTAACGTGTGCCTTTTTAGATGCCCAATGTTATTGCAATAACTGAGCAACACTAATCACAAACACACTACCAACTAATAACCCACCATAAGTCACCTTAAAGAAGATTAATTGCTATCTCTTGAGTTCTCTAAAAGTTACAATTCATGAATGCAAATTGTCTATTTCATTTTTCAAATTCAATAAATTTCTTCGACGAGTGATCGGGGGCTCCACACAACTTTCATGGAATCCTAAGACAATCACATTGCTGGCGATATATCACCCAATCAACCTTCAGGAGATAAGAGACTAGGATCCTCAAAAAACATGAGTAGCCAATTCGACATGCAACATGTACAACAACATGGTGAGGCCAATGCCACCTAGAACAACAACATTGGTGGCTCAACACTGAAGAAGAGTCGCCTTCAAGGGCAAACTAGTACAACAGTAATTCTAAATTTGGAGGTGCAACTTTCAACCCACAAAGAAGGTAATTGAGCAGTATTATATTGTTAGTCACTTTTCAATTTTATGATACCTTTTTAATTTCCACATGAATATTATTTGAAATGTAGATGAAGCTCAAGATAATTGCAATGACGACGACATGCAATGGAAGTTGCACCACTGAGAACTGTGGACATTTTTTAGGGCATGTATCTGGATGAAGGCGATCCTATTTATGAGTGCCAATAGTGTGGTTCACTTCTATGGTATAATGAGAGAATTAAAAGGTGTCTTGCTACCGAATACCCTCTTTTCTTAATCTACTGTGGACATGGGAAGATTACTATATCGTACTTTGAGTACCCCTCGCTTGAACTAGCCAAACTCTTCTTTGACAAAGAGGATGCGCAATCCAAAAGTTCTTGTCAAACATAAGAGCATATAACAACATGTTCTACTTCACATCCTAGGGAGGAAAGATTGACCACACAATTAATCAGAACGGAAAAAATACCTTATTTATTCAACTTACATGTGATACCAAAGCAACCGAGGAAAAAGGAAACCTCACATGCAACAACTGACAAAGCTGATGTTGTGCATACTCAACCGTCAAATGCTTGTAAGTTTGGATCTCATTGCCAAAGTGATCTTTAGTCTCTAAAAAAATACACCAAGTAGAGTCCACTGACTTGTGCATCGCATGGGGAGAATGTTAGATTCCATATTTTGATGATAATAAAGCATAGAAAGGTTTTGCAAAAGATTTGAAAGATAAACAAAGCATTTGGAACAAGAAAATATCATTGTTTTGCAAAAATTGTTGGATCACTTTAGTAACCACTCGAGACTTTGAAATTGATCATTGGAAGTAGAAAAACAGATTACCTGAGTGACCACTTAAGTGATGTGATAAATCCTAGTTAAATCATCATGATGATCTTTCTAGTGAAATATTTTTCCAGAAGAATATCACTCGAGTAACCCCTCAAGTGATGTGTTCAAAAATTCATCACTACCAAATCACCATAGTGAACTAACCCGTGATCAGTGTTGTAAAAGTTTTCAAAGGGAAAATCACTTGAGTGCCACTCGAGTGATGTTTTAAGCTCACTCGAATGACCACTAAAGTGATGTGATAAATCTTATCACTAATACATCACCCAAGTGATCTGTCTATTGATGCTACTCTAAAATGTTTTTGAAGAAAATGTTACTCGTGTGGTAGAGTGACCACTAAGATTACTCGAGTGATGTGACAAAGAGGATCACTAGCACAACATTGCAGTGATCCTGTAAGTATTCTGAAATTTGAAAAAATTTATAAGTTTAAGATCACTTGAGTGATGTGTTAAAATAACATCACTAGTAGAACACTCTAGTGATGTGATCAAGTGATTTTTTTCCCTCAAAATCAAAGGAAACAAGATCACTCGAGTGAACACTTAAGTGACCCTGTAATTCTTCATCACTAGTTGATCACTCAAGTGATCTGAAACAAGATCACTCCAGTGACCACTCGAGTGATCTCATTTTGTGCATCACCAGCACATCAATCTAGTGCTCTGTAAGATTTTCAAATTTCCAAGAGAGGATAACTCAAGTGATGCTTTCCCAGAAAATAGAGCATCGCTTTGAAACTTTTTAAATCATTGGAATGATTGTGCAATTTGTTCTTCTTGTTTCTAATCACTCTAACTCTTTATTATACTAGTACTTAAGTGGTTTTTAGGTGATCAAACAAAGATTAACACACAAATTAGAAAAAGCACTTTTGTGTCAAAAGCATTAAATGCGAAGGACATTGAAAAGACGAACATTCTCTTTGTTCCAACGGCTAATTCGTTAGACACAAAGAATGTTTAGAGACTTCAACAACTATAACAAGGACCAAGAACACTCCAATGGCTACATTCAATAAGATAACAGTCATTTATTCACTCTACCTATAAATACCCAGAGCATTGAAGATGAAGGAACAATCTTCTGCGAAAAAATTATACATTCATTGCAAATTCTTAAGCTCTTCAATTCAAGTATGTACTTCAGTAATCATATATATACTCTTTTTAGAGACATTTATTCATTCATTTATTAGCTAATAGATTCAAGATTGTTGAATATTGAGTGGGAATTAAATTGTAAAGTGTGAAGATGTGCAATTGTTCTTTGAAAAATAACTAGCTTGTACTGAGGTACTAAAAGCCCGGTGAATCTTAGAGAATAGTGGAAATCTTATAAGGCTTTTGAGTATTGGACGTAGGTCAAGTGGTTTGGATCGAACCAATATAAATATCGTGTGTTTATCTTTAGTAACATCGCTTCAATTCTATTTTATTCCTTTAAAGTTTGCATTAAATTTTTAGCTTTTAATTATCACTCAATTCACCCAGTCTTGATCTAACAGAGAATACCTCATTTACAACTATAAGTCTATAACGCATATAAGCTCTTATTTTTTTTAAATAATTAATTGACCTTTTCAAAATTCAAAGTGCTATCCTTTTATCTTGTATCTAAAATGCTTTAAATTCGGTTGTGAGTCTATATTCTCACAAGCCGGACTAGTCGGTTATTAGAAACCCCATTTACCGGTGGATATCCAAAAAAAAAAAAAAGATTTAAAATGTTATTTTTCTTGTTCATGAACTAAGAGTCTTCGTAGGATGGAACGAAGATATCATTGATCCTTGACGAATTGGGATGGAATAGAGAAGGGTCTAGGATGCCCCCACTTGCAGCTTTAGGTGACACAGAGATGAAACAGTCAATCAATATATATATAAAATAAGGGTTTAAAAAAACGGAAATAAAGACGAAATTGTTGTGTTTAAAATAATTATGGTTATTAAGACCGAATTGGACCAGATGGTTCAACCATAAAACCGATGAACTGATCACCTAACCGGTTTGGTCCGGCCGGTTCAATCTGTTTAATTTTTATTTAGAATTTCCTAACTTTAAAAATTCATATATAATTCTACATATTTTTAAAAATTATAAATTAAGACTTTATAGAAAGCTTGAGATGTCTAATTTCTAATGTAAAAAATAATCATTCAAATATATTATCATTTGATCTTCAAAAATTATCAAATTCTAAAACTATTCCAAAAAATATTATTGTTGAAGTTCACTTCCTCAGGTTTGGCTTCAAGTTAGTTTTGATTTGGTTTCGATCATCCGACACAACACTACTCAAATAGGTTTAGTGGCTGGTCCATATTTAATAACCTTGAAAATAATTGAAATATTTCGTATCAAACACTACTTGACGATGATATAATCTACTATAAATTTAAAATAATTAAGTGTAAATATTTCATCCCTTGCATAGTTGTGGAGAAGCAGTTTATTATCATATATATGAGACTGCTTACGATTGCATGCTTAATTGCTTGTGCCCCTTTTTACTCCAATAAGCTTTTTTCATTACTTTTCTATCTATTTTCCCTTTCAATAGTTGCCTAGCTTTTTAAATATATTCACTAATTTTTGTTTATAATTGATACGGCGCAATTATATTTTATAACAAAATTATTTAAATCCCTTTAATTTTTTAAAAATGACAACAATAGTTTGGCTTAGAACAATTTAATCAAATTACAACAATAACTAAGACGACGATAACTAATTTCACTGAGAGCAATTATATCATTTTCATTAAAAACTTCATAGGAATTTAGCTATTTTGATCAATATTATTTGAGAATTTCTTCATTTTGGTGCCTTGGTGGTCCTATAATTTAAAAATCCTTATTAACCACGTTGCTGTTCATGACATTTTAACCTCGACGCTATTTATAAATTATGAATAATGTGCTTGGTTTTTGAACTCTATATATAGTTAAATAAAGCTCATTAAATGCATTCTAGATGTAGATGTTGCAACTAATTAAGCTTTGGTGAGTTCCAAATTAAACGATGAAATATAACAAATTGAGTCTACAAATTGAGTAGGTGAGCTCCAAAAGTTCTGTACAACCCATATAAAAAGAAAAGATTGAAGAAATTAAGAAGAAAAAGAGAGGGATTAGGTAGGTTTCAGACAGCCAAAGCTTAATTAGTTGCATTGTCTATTCAAAGAATGCTTGACCCAACTAATTAAGACATATATTTGCTTTAATTAATTTATTATTAGCCCTTTCATTTTCTCTTTTTGAATATATTATATATGAAGCCGTTGCTTATTAATTATATTAATTAATATAATCCCACTTGTGATCCGAAAGTTATCACGAAGCTATAATCAAAGTCAAACCAAATTAAGATACATGCATATATATATATATATAGTTGCATCTTTGAATGAAGATTTTACTTCTTTTTCAATATTCTTTGTATTGAGTTTG
This sequence comes from Acacia melanoxylon, assembly GCA_019022615.1. Classification (NCBI taxonomy): domain Eukaryota; kingdom Viridiplantae; phylum Streptophyta; class Magnoliopsida; order Fabales; family Fabaceae; genus Acacia; species Acacia melanoxylon. Next base: position 5,480,183 of record JAFJYJ010000013.1, read on the forward strand.
ACTCTTCAACAATAATAGTTCACCAAATACATATATATACATGCATAATTAACTACATGTGGTTCCTAAAATAGAATATATTTGAAAATTTGATTTTGGTCCTAAATATAAGACTTATTTTTTTTATTTTTTTCAGTTTTTTCTTACTTTACCCTTATTAATACCTCCTTAATAACAATCAAGAAAGAGATAGAAGAAGAAAATTAAAGAAGATAACTAAGGTGTTTTAGAAAACTTATGTCATATTAACTAACTTTCTTAATCTAATCAAATTAGGTAAATATGTTTTATATATATTAAGGAGTAGATGGAGTAACGTTTTTAAGACTTAATTAATCATGCAAGTTGTGACACTCACACACACAAGATAATATGCATTTTTCCATAGTTTCATTTGGGAAAAAGATTTTTTTTTAAAAAATACAATTTGAATTTTAAAATCTTAAATAAGTCTTGTTGTTTATAAGTGTAACATCCTCCATTTTAAAGGACAATTATTAATTATTACTTAATTAAATCATTTATTAAAATTATATATATATATATATATATATATATATATATATATATATATATATATATATATATATATAAAGCTTTGGATATTACTAGACCCATACTTTTTAACTAAGTATTGCTTCAAGATTTGCCAAAATATATTAGAGTATGTCAAGTGAGCTCTAATGTAGCAATATACAACAATCCAACATGTATCAAAAAGTTGGAAGCACTTTTGTTAGTAAAAGTCGCTTAAGCTTCTGAAACCTTCCCTGATTGACCCACATGAAAACTAGTTATCACCTGAAAAATATTTGTAACCATCAATCCAACTCATTATAAATGCTAATATGTGCTCAAAAGGTGTCAAGTGAAACATTTTATATAACAAAATACTAGATATATAATTTACAAATTTATTAAATCACAATTTTTGTATCTAATTTCAAAATCAAATTTCATATCATGAATCACATATATAATATGCCAAGCAACATATCGATACCCTGACAATCCTTGTCACCCCCACCCTTATTCCGCTGATAGAACTCATGGATTGTAACATAATAGGTTTAGTCTCTTTGATAAGATTGCACCAAGCTCTCCAATAATGAGGTATAGCTCGGCCAAAGACTATAGAACTCATATCGGACCATGGGTTCCCTTTCCTTCAAATATAGAAAGGTGTCACTGTCCTAAGGGTTGACCTTTAACCTGGCCAAACGAAAAGGAAGATACCAAGGGCGCTGAAAATATCAAAGTCATTTATTGTGTACCAAGTGGTAGCATACCACGTGGTATTATATACATAATAACTCTCATCATCACTCCACATCCATCATCGCTCACATTATGATAAACAATCATAATCTTGACGTGTATATACGAGTCTCAAACAACATTTGTAAAAAATAGTACATCGTGTCAATAATTATTGTTATAAAAATATTATCTCAAATCATTAAATCATAACAAAAATGCATATCTATAATATCATAATTTTTTTTAATAACCATTTTTAAAAATATACACAATCAACATATTAACACATATATAACAAATGGAAAGTGGTTACCTCAAGTTCCTGACACAAGAAATAAACTTGAGAGATATCAAGTTCACTCTAAAAATAAATGTATAATTACACGTTAATAAAATTAACAACAATACCAATTAATATAATAATTAATTAAACTATAATTGTCTCATTTTAAATTTTCTTAGAAGAAGTGCGAATTTATCTATTCCTCAAATTATCGTTACAATCTCAATTCATTCTTTCATAAATTATTTCTCACTAATTATAATTATTAAGATAGTACCATATCTTCAATTTTTCAACCTAATACTATTTTTTATAAGTATAACCCAATTTATTAAACAATCTCCAAATCTCCACATACTCAAAATCATATCAACTCTAATTTAAAATCTTAAATCTCAATTCATAATTTCACATAGTTCAAGATTTAGCAAAACTAACCGATTAAACCTTTAATAATACCTCTAGTAATCCAACTAAATGCTTTAATTCTCATTTAATCGGTAAAAATATTCTATATGACATAAATCCTAAATTCTTTTAAATAGAAAATAACTTTAAATTCTCACAACAATCAACTAACAAATCCAAACCCATTAAAGTTATTTATTATTTTATTAACCATGCTCTTCATATATACAATTATCTATTATCAAAACTTAAAACTTTGCCAATATTCAAATCCCAAAATTTTCAATAATCAATATTATATTACCCTCATTAGAAAGAGAAAAATATGTATAACAACTTTCATTAAGAAATTTTATTGAAAAGAAATTAATTTCACTAGTTAAATGATCATATAAAATAAATAACTTAACTTAAAAACTCAAATAGGCTCTATTTCTTTCTCTTTTCTCTCCTTCCTTCTCTTTTCTCTCTGCTCTCTCGTCTCTCACGATCCTCACACTCACACACATACACTATTAAACACACACACACACACATACTGCACATACATATATATAGGGTATGAGGCGGTGGAATGAAGTTTTTTTTTAAAAAAAAAAAATGTCTCCCTCTGCCACGTTAAGTGGCAGGATGCTGCCACCTACCCAGATGGCAGCATACCTGTCACAAGGTATATACATATACCTTTTTTTTTTTACCTTTTTATTTAAAATTTATTTTAAGGATATTACAATAAGGGTATATGTATTAACTACAAGAGTATAATAATTAACAACTCATTTTAGTAATAAATCATTAATTTGATATTTTAAAATTCAAGTTATATTTTGAGTAAATACCTTTTTGGGTCCCTGACAAAAAACACGGACCCCATTTTAGTCTCTAGGGACTAAAATGTGACTTTTTTATGATTTAAAAAGGGCTTTTAAATTTGTGAGGGACCAAAATGTTCACCAATTGACCCTTATTCGTCCTTTTCGGGACTAAAATGACATTTTTTGTGTGAGGCCAAAATGGGGTCCGTGTTTTTTTCCAAGGACCCAAAAAGGTATTTACTCTTATATTTTCTTGTCTCTCTCACTTTTCATTTGGACTCATCCCTACCAAAAAGCAAAAAGAAAAACAAATACACCCTTATCACTTAAATTTGTTGTTCCATGTTATATGTTGTCAAACTGAAGATTAATTATGAACAAGTCAATAATTGTATATATGTGAGCATAAAAGCTATTAAACATTATTATATCATTTACAACTTATGAAAATTAGATTGATATAAATAAGCAAAAAATTATGTATAATTATTTCACTACTATAGATTTGGGCATTTATAACGTTTATTACATAACAGTTACAAATAATAAACGTCAGATATGTCGAGGAGAATGTTGCACAAGGATATATAACGTTTGAACGGAACAGTTAATTATGTGAATCATCATGTATTACAAGGCGGAATTCACGAAAACACAAAAATAACCGTTGTAGCCATTGTTGTAAAAAAAAAACTAGTGTAAAAATGTAAAAACTTACGTTTTTACTAGTGTGATATGTGTTAAAATACAAGTAAAAACGATCCTCAATAAAAACGGGTAAAAAGCCGCATAAAAACGTAAAAACGGTAAAAACGTAATGAAGAATATTGGGAAGATGTAGACAACTTTGACGTTGATGACTATGATTAGGAAAGCTTGATTGAAGTTGAAGTAAGGGAACCTATGGATAGTCATGATTTGGACATTCCAAGTTTTGCAAATGAACTTGTTATAAAAGCAAGAGAAGAGGACATTGTGGACATGTAACTAATGCAAGATGATGTGTTTGATTTGAATCAATTGATATAATTTAGGAATTGTTAAACTTTATTCTTTTGATGTTTTGAAACTTGGTTGTATGAGTTGTTAAACTCTTTTTGTGTTTTTGGACTTATGTTTTATATAGTTATGTGACTTATATCTTTTATTATGAAGTTTTTTTTATTGAAATTTGAGTAGTGATTTATGTTTTTTTTTTACGTATAAAATTTTGTATCATGTCATTCAGTAGTAAAAACTTTAAGTTTCATATCGTTTTTATGATTTACGTTTCTACCACCATCTTCTGTTTCTACGTAGAAACTTGATTTTGGTAATATTGATTGTAGCTAATAACCGTTATTTATTTAGGGTATGTTTGGTTATAGGGGAAAGGAGGAGAGGGGGATGAAGGGATTTTAGCCCCCTCCCCTTGTTTGGCAACATAAAAATTTTAGAAGGGGAAGGAAAAAATTTCTGAAATTTCCCCCTCTAGACCCCCCTCCAAAAAAAACAAATTGGAAGGATTAATTTTTTCCCCCTCTAGACCCCAAAAAAAAAACAAATTGGAAGGATTTTAAGGGGAAGGGCAATATTTTGCCCAGCCTTGACTACTTTGCTCATGCTTCTTTTCAGTATTCTCAGACTACCTAGTCTCTTTTCTTCTTCGCTACCAACATTGAGGCCTTTAATTCTAATATATATAAAAATTCTACTTCATCTGCAACAACAGTTCGTTTATTGCAGCCTTTAATTTGGAGCCACACTCCATTCACTGTAAACTACAAAACTTTGACATATACTTTGCGAGTACACAATGATTGTGTGTCTGCATCAAGCACTAGCTCATTGCAATTTTTCTTATTGTGTGTCTTTATATTATAATTATAGTAGTTCTATTTTTTTTTATCAAAATACTATTTATAATAATTATTTTATATATTTGTGTGTATGTTAAGTATAGCTATAATTATTGGATATATTTTTTTGTATTAAATTTCAACAAAAGTATGAAGGGTGAAGGTGCAATTTTACACATGAACTTTGCCCCAAGGAGCGTCCAGCACCACGACTTTTTTTCTAGAGCAAAAATACACACGCGTTACCTTTTGGGAGCGCCCAGCACCATGGCCGTTAGTTGACCAAACGGTCAACTTTAACTTGGATGGAATTACCCTTTTGCCCTTAGTTTTAAATATTAAAAAAAAAAAACTAAAATACCACCCGGCCGGTGGGCCCTACCACCGCCCCCACCGAGACCCGCCGTGGCCGCCGGTGGTCGCCGGCCGGGGGTATTTTAGTTTTTTTTTTTAATATTTAAAACTAAGGGCAAAAGGGTAATTTCACCTAAAACTAAGGGTAAAAGTATAATTTTACCCGCGTTACTGTTCACTTCCATTCAAGTTAACGTTGACCGTTTGGTCAACTAACGGCTGTGATGCTAGGCACTCCCAAAACGTAACGTCGTGTGTATTTTTGCTCCAGAAAAAAGGTCGTGGTACTGGACGCTTCCTGGGGCAAAGTTCATGTGTAAAATTGCACCTTCTCCCAAAGTATGAAAATAAAATACATGGGTAAAGTTGTCTATATAAAAATATTTTCCCTCCCCTTCCTTTCTGAACCAAAGAAGTTAACATTAAAACTCATCCAATCCCCTCCCCTCTTATCAATCAAAATGAGGTAATATTAAAATTTATTCCTTCCCTTCGCCTTCATTAAAATCTCCCTCTTCCCCTCGCCTTCATTAAAATCCCTCTCTTTCCCCTCGTTAAAATCCCTCTCTTTCCCTCCCCTTCATTAAAATCCCTCTCTTCCCCTCCCTTTCATGAAAATCCCACCCCCCTCCGTTGAACCAAATAAACCCTTAGTGACAAAAATGATGATTCTTAAGAAACAATTGTTATGTAACACTTACAAACGATTTATCTTTCCAATACTTATATCAGTGAAGACAAATCATAACTGTCTTTAGAAACAACTGTTATCTAATTGTTTCATTACCCTTCATAACATTCGAACATTCAATGTCTTAACTCATAACCCTTCGAGTCTTGTTAGACCTTTGTATGTCATAACTCATAACTCTTCATAATCAGTTAGACCTCCATTTAAACTCAACTATCCCTTGACCCTTATGATTCTTACTACTTTTCTTCATCGGCCTCCTTCTTCTCTCCTTCATCATGTTAAGATCCCAGGGAACTTCTTCTCCGCCATCGCCCCGTCCTCCTCAAGGATTATTGGTGGCAACAAATAGATCAAGTATTGAGGATCCTAACCACGTCGCCCACTCCATCAATCCATCTATTTCATCAACTGACGAGATGACATAAAAGGAAAAAGCACTGAGGAAGGGTCTTGTTGTCATGAAGGAGCTCCAGAAAGCAAATTAAGAGAGGGGGGAGGAAACTTACTGTGAGACAGAACAAAAAATGACAAATCGTGAAATCTAACAAGTTCATTAGCTGCCTCGGCACTTTTCGTTTGGCCTTGTAAGATTTCACAATTTGTCCTTTCTTGTTCCATCTCACAATAGTAAATTTCCTCACCTCTCTCAATTTGCTTTCTGGAAGCTCCTCCATAACAACAAGATTCATCCTTAGTGCTCTTTTCTCTTGTGTCATCGGCGGAGGCACTGGCTATGGTAGAGGGGGCACGTGGTTAGGATCCTCAATAAAAAATACATAATGGTTATTAAGTAAAACTCATCCTTGAATAAAAGACCATGCAAATAAATAACGGTTCTAAGTTAATAAACGTTAAGTTAATAATAAATTGAAAAAAAAAACAAATTGTCAAATACATAACAGTTATTAAGAATTAACCGTCACCATTTATAAAATATAATACTAAAAGACATGACGGCTAGATAATCCATGAAACCCTCTATATATAAACATCCGAAAACTGAACTACACTTCTCTACTTCCATTTCAACTTCTCAAAGCCAACTTCTATTTCAACAAAACATCATGGACAAATGCAATTGAACTTCTGATTCATTATCTACCAAAAAATCAAAATATGAACTCTCTCTACTAACAAGCATTGAAGGTCTCGTCCACGCAAACTAAGAGCTTCATTATATGGTCCAAGTTAACATGCGAGATCAAGGACACATAGACTAGTGCTTGAAGGGACTTACCTCTCTCATTCACTCTTTTATTTCTAGTTTGTTTATTTACTTTGTCTTTTTTTTTTTGTAAAATGGTGGTTGCATAATCAACCACCAATTTTTTTTAAAAAAAAAGTTATATATATTATGGTTATTAAGTAACGACTGTCACTTATCAGATTATCATGCAAATACGTAACGGTTGTACTTTGTAACCGTCATATATTGTCTCACAAGATAAACAATTACGGTAAAATTGTCATGAAACATTAAATAAACAAACAATCGATTTGTCTTCTAACTTCATATCAGCAAAACAACATAACGGTTTCTCTTAAATAACCGTAAACTAAATGGTTCCAACCTTTCCCCTTCCCTATGCTCATGATGATAATATTATATACTTCTTCATTCTTCGATGATCAGCACGAGAACCAAGCACCCTTTCATTACCCACCATTGTGCACGACTGTTCCTCTCCAACTTCCAATGTATGGAATGATGGTTCGAATCCATCACTTCCAATCTATATAAACTCCATATTTCCTTATATTTATCGTAATATTTCTTCTTAGTCCTCCTCTATTCTTTCAATTTCCAAGATGAAATGTCATGCTGAAGACTTGCTAAAAAATACACAGCATCATCCTCCTCCTCTACCTCCTTTTCATTCTCTACAAACTCCACCACTTCCTTCTGCCCCTTTTCCTCCTCCACAACCTCCGCCTCCGCCTCAAGTGGAGGTAATAATGCTGCATGTAAAACTCATTGACCATGCTGTGAGGAGGCTGGCCGGATATTTTTCGAGTATGAATAGGAAGTTCAATCTCATTCTTAATGAGTATGAGATTAGCCACCATGATCCTGACATACTCTCAAATGATTCAGACCACTCATCTGATAAAGAGTAGTGTGATGATGTGAGGTGTGCAGTGAATTTACAGAACTTTTGATTCATTCAAATTGAAAGAAACAAAAATTCCTAAATTCGCAGCAAAGCTCATTTCATTCATCATGCAACTAGTCACCATATCGAGGGTGATATTTCTTGGTTTTATTTTTATAAAATATAAAAATGTAATTATTTAGGCACTAATTGCCATTTTTTTAAAAAAATAATAATAATAGCATACCTCACAATTATAAACTAATAATCGTGATATATGTATATGTTAAAACAACGACATAACTCACAGTTATTAACAAAAGATTGTAATACATATAATCAAATACATAACAGTTTTAAATTCCATATTGCTTTGACTGAAGGTTCATCTCCTGTTTTTCTATTGAGCAAGTGGCACCAAGTTAAAAGCTATGAAATTCAATGTTGTGATCAATCCTAGACTCTTAAATGAGAGAGTTTCTGAGATACTTAGTCTTGTCTCTATATATATAATAGAGTAGTACTTCCCACATTGAGTAGCAATGCAATTTAGATAGATCAATATTTTCTACACTTTAAGGCTAGAATCAATCGTACTCCTGATATATATATATATATATATATATATATAATTAATGTAAGTGTTCACATATATCTTATGTCTCTTCAGAAATTATGCCTGATTGGAAAAAACAAGTATCCCTATCAGAAAGGGAGCAAGGGTTATGTAAACCCTTGAACTCAAGGGTTTGCATAACCCCTCCACCATTTTTTATAGGGGTATATGTTTTTCCTAGAGTCTTTTGCTTTTTAAGGGTTAATTCATGTGAAGAGGCACAATTATATATATGTCACTAGTTACATTATCACTTATATACGTCAACAATTGCCATTGATTCTCCCCACAAACATTGGAATGTCTTGATCTATACCAAATTACATAGCCACTTGATGTGAAAGGTACTGATGTTGTATTATATATATAGAGTAGATCAACTAGCTCAGAAATTCTCACTTGAAGAGTCTTATATTCATACATCACGGTTATTATATAAAAATGGTCATATATTATAAATGTTCACGGTTTTTATTTATAAACCGTTATTTATGTACTTAATACATAACAGTTGTCTACGTGAGATCGTTATTAATTCTTATTAAAAGTCACTATTCTTATATACAAACTGTTATGTATGATATTGAATACATAACGATTGTAAAATGAGATCGTTATGTATCATACAAGTATTATCATATAGTACGACGATTATTTACGTGTGCCCGTTAATTATTATCATAACAATGGGCAGATTATGGTCTCACCAAACCTCAATACATAATGGGTGTTATATTAGACCCGTTATAATAGGTCTGGAATAAATAACGATTTGGAATCGTAATGTATCTGTGCCGAGCTTTTATAACATCGGCATATATAACGGTTCAGAACTGTGATGTATGACAATTAATAACCATCATATATCATGATTTCTGTAGTAACATTTTTATTTATTTATACATCAATATTAATTTGATTTGATTATTTGAGAAATTAGGATGGAGGCTATGCATTTAGGTTAGATGGGATCACCTATTATCTTTTTTCTTGAAATTCTATGATGCATTCATGTTTTTTGTTTTTAAGAAATTGGCTAGGAATAAAATTTAGGGTTAAATACCATTTTTTGCCACGGAAGTATTGGTAAAGAAGCATTCAGCACCCGGAAGTTTTTTTGGTATCATTTTTGCCCCGAAAGTTTACAAAAGGGAGCAAATTTGCCCCAGAAGTTTTTTTAATGAGCAAATTTGCCCTGGAAGTTTACAAAGAGAGCAACGATCCAACGGTCAAGATCAACCGATCGGTAAGATCATTATGTTTGTAAACTTAGGGCAAAAATGATACCAAAAAAACTTTTCGGTCTTTGAAAGTGCCCATTTATCAATACTTTCATGGTAAAATTGGTATTTAACCCTAAAATTTATAACTAGCTAGGTGATGGGAATATCCAACTCTACAATATTTTTTATTTATCTAAACGTTTGTTTTTTTGTCAAAATTTATTAAATTTTGATGCTTTATCAGTTTATATTATATTATACATGAATAAAAATAAATAAAAAATAAATATGTAAGACTATAATTTCTCATCATTTTTAGTAGTCGTTGTAGTTTTTCCTTTTTATCAAATCTTTATACTTTCACATGATTTTTAATAAGGTTCTTGTTATTTTTGTTCTTTTTATTATGTCCTTACAATTTCACCTAGTTTTTAATTAAGTCCTTCTACTTTCAAATCATTGATAAAAAAGAAGACCTTATTAAAAAAATCAGATGAAACTATAATGACCAGATAAAAAAAAAAAAACTATAGATACATGATTAAAACTAAGTGAAACTATAAAAATATGGTACAAAGGGGGAAAAAAGCTACATGGACCTCATTAAAAATAATATAAAGCGTAACTATTGGAATTTATTGATTAATATTTTTCTAACAATAATTATCACAAATTTGAAGGGAAAATACACACAAGAAGGTATCTATAATGTCTCTTCTATAGAGTCAAAGTACAAAAAATATGAGACAAATTAATTAAGCATAGAAAGGCCTAATTAATTAATTAATCACACGCTTAAATAATTTCAACAATTGATTAATTAATGTGGAATCTTCTTTTGAAAACCTGAAAGTCATATTGATGTTGCAGGGCTGCTCTATAAGTAAAGAAGGGGGATGAAGGTTCCAAAAGTGTCAGCTCAAGTTTGGTGAACAGAATATAATATTATATATAACGTGGAAGACTTGTTCTTTGTAATTATGGCTGGTCTTGACGTAAATCACAAACCTAAGTTTAATTTAATCACGTGTATTGAAAAAGTGCAGAAGCAAAACACCGACAAAATTTTATACCTAGGTAAATCTTAAAAATTAATGTACAATATTCTTACAATTAGGTACGATTTTAAAAATAAATATTATTTATTTTTAACCTAATAATGGCAAGGTCGTCTATTGGGTTGGTATGAGTCTATCAAGAATTAAAAGGTGATTGGATATATAACCTACTACTCCGTATTACATAATGAGTCAATTTGAAGATATTCCCTCGACATTGATTGATCAAGTATATATAACTTATGTAAGTGAATGAATCTGATTTTCTATTTAGTTTATTTTTAATACCCTCTCAAGTAGTGTGGGCATGGACAGGGTGAGACCCCTGCCTCGACGCCCAACCCAAGAAATGAACTGATCGATTTTTGTAACGATGTCCAACTCGCCTCGATAAAAGCTCTAACCATTTTTGGGCAAAGGGCGGGGCAAGTGAGGCGCTTTCTGCCCAAGTAGTGACGTCTTGCCTTCGTTCCTGAATATTTTAGTTCACAATTCGAGAATTTTAAAGCTTTGGAGATATTTAAAGTATAATATAATATATTTATAATATATTTAGACATAATAATATAATATATTCTAAATAAAATAATATATGTAGAACATTATTTATTAAAATATATTTAATTTTCGGGCGGGACCCCCGCCGATGCTCCTCGGCCGGCTAAATTTCAAAACCGCTCAAATTTTTTTCGAGCCGTTTTTAGGGCGGGTTGGGCAATTTTATTTGGGCTTGGGCGGGTGTCGGGCATCCTGAGTGCACTACGCTCACCCCTACTCTCAAGTATGAAATTTTAAATTTTTAGGTATTATTAGAATACACAAAAATTTATTAAATGAGATCATTAAAATTATACTAAACGATTTAAAGAAAGTTTTAATTAAACATAAATTATATTGCTAGCAAATTCCCTAACTTCCTGCAGTTTTGTTGGAGAGGTGAGGGGAGGAGAGATTTCAATGTATTCAATTTTTTTTTTTTTTTTAAAGAAAAACCAATGGACAATTGAAGTGATAAATTTTTAATACAAAGAATATGAAAAAAAAAATTATTTAAAAACATTCAACAAACTTCTCTCTCTTTGAGAGCCTGTGTGTAGTTAACATTTTTTTTTTGAAAAAAAAAAAAGGTTAAAGTGCAAAACCACCAAATTTTTTTCAAAAGTGTACTCAATACTTTAAACTTTTTTTTAGTGCAAAAGTAATCATAAAATTTTAAAAAGAGGGCAAAAGTGACATATCTGTCTAATACACTGAAAATATCAAAATACCCCTAGCACAAAAAAAACAAAAACATCAACTAACGCTCGATCTCCTACTTCTTTATCATCAACAATCAACAACATCTCCGGCTCATTGGACTTCATCAAACTCAACCATAAATTAAACCATAAAAAAACAATCTTAACCAAGACACTACAAAAAAAAAAAACATCGTATTAGCCATAGCATTACCCACAAAAAAAAATTCTGTAGGTAATTTCCGTGGGTAAAAATTACACACAGAATTACCCATGGAATTTTGTAGGTAACTGAAATTACCCACAGAAAATTTCTGTCTAAAAAAAACGTGGCTTATTTTACCATGTATTTTTTTGCGATGGAAATTTTCCGTAGGTAATTTTCATTACCCACGGAATTCCATGGGTAATGTCAGTTACCCACGGAATTCTGTGGGTAATTCTGTGTGTAATTTTTACCCATAGATTTTTTCCGTGGGTAATTCCGTGGCTAATACGATGTTTTTTTGTAGTGAAAGTAGAAAAACGCCCTCGTACAATCATGTAGTTAGTGGCAAAATGTAAAATATATGCCTAGTTGACTTTTTCTTTAGAGATTAAGGAAATTGAATAAGTTACTTGATCATATCATATGTTTATGTTGTATATCATTAAATTATATATCAGTTTGTTAGTTTGAAGAAAAAATAAAAATACTCTAAAATAAATTTAATTAGCCTCTTTAATTTTTCCAAAAAATGTTAACATTGTCCTCTTGAACTGGAGGAGTGCCTGAGAAGCTAAAAGGGTAATAGAGGTGTTGCAAGGAGCTGTGAAATCACTAATCAACATCAACTCACTGGCTCTAATACCATCAAAAAATAAAAATAATGGCAAATTCTCATAAAGAACCTACTAAAAAAATCAGAATTTTCAAAAAGCATTGTATGTTGATTTCTTCTTCCCCATCATTTGGGTTTAGTGAGGAGGGTAGACAAATGAAGAGATCGACAGAGCCGTGAACGCAGACGTAGAAATCGACGGGGCTATCTATATGTAGACGCAAAGATCAATGGTCAGCTGAGAAGTGAAACATGAGTGAAGAAGAAGAATAAGAGAGAATGTGAGAAGACGTCGTCTACTTTGCTATGCTTGATTCGCCGCTTGGTGGAGGACGATGTCGTCGTCGCCGGTGGATCTAAGAAGAACATGAGGAAGTCAAAGGGATGAAGGGAGGGTCTGAGAAAGGTAAGTGAAAGTAGGGTTGATCATAAACCATACCGGACCGGGTTTGACCTCAACCCGAGGTCTAAACTGGATAGGACCTTAGGTTGGACAACACAACCCAAGGTCCAGTCCAGTACCAGCCCGAGCTTGGGCGGGACTAGATAAGTCTAATGGACTGCCTGAACCAGTCCAGGACCTATTTTATTTTATTTTTTACCCAGAAATTGTTTCCACAAACACATGCTTTTTACATCAAGAATAAAGAAGGGGAAAGAAAGAACTTGAGTGCCACTGAGAATTGAACCATAAACATGAACAATAAAAAGGGTTTGGCTCACAACTGTGAGCTTTATGTTCGTCAATTCATTGTAGACAAACTCATACTCCTTGGTTATGTCCTTGATCGGATCAATCCTCTTGGTGTCCACAAGAATGTTGAGAAAGTTATGAGTGAGGGGCTGCAAGCGCAAGGAAGTCGCAATTTCATCTACTACCTTCCATTTGTTCTCGATATTGATAGTCAGATTGGAGAAAAAGTCGAATACATGAGGATCAGAGAAGACTTCCTCGACCTTCTCGATGTCGGAGGTGGTGGAATCAAGGGAATTATTGGCTTTGGAGACATTGGCGAGGGCGAGGGTGTAGCTAGCGATGATGGTTGCTGTCATCTTAGCTCCAAAGGCTCCGTTGGATCAACAGTTAGTATGTGACCGAACGCCGCCTGGATCTAGAAGAGCCGAAGAGGACGGAGGACTAAGTATGAGGCTTTGAGCTAAGGACTAAGGTCGAGAGCCTCTATGACTGTGTGAGTGCAGAATGCCAACAACGAATGGGAATTAAAAATAAGAGGTCGAGTACATAGCGAGCTCTGTAATCATACATCTTTCGCCATGTCTTGAGAGAGAGAGAGTGCAGTGTGGGATTTTTTTTAAAAAAAAAAAATCCGGGCAAGACTGGACCAGACTAAGAGGTCTGAGCCCTTGTCCCCAAGTCCAGTCCGTCCCGAGCAGACTAGTCTGGTCTAGTCTGCTTAATGCTGTCTTGGGCCATTTTTTTCAATCAGACCAGGTCGGCTCAGACTCTCGGACCACCGGGTTTTTTGCTCATCCCTAGGTGAAAGGGGATTTAGATGGGTAGTAATGGAATTTAAAAAAAAAAATGGTTTACTAATAGTGTGGGGCCCACTAGTAATTCTAATAGACATCATGTGCTTTTAATGTTTCTTAGAAGTTTATACTAAAAAAAAAAGTTTATGGTGTTAGGTCCACTTTTAGAAAAAGTTAGTGGATATTTTTACATCTTAACCATAAAAAAATTACACCTATAACTTAAGATACTCTCTGCATATAAGTATTTTAATTTTGTGGAGGAGGAATTACACATATGTCTAAAAAAGTAGTTATTCTTATAAATATAGAGATTAAACATCTTAGTAAATGGGGTATTGAAGATTGTAGCCAAAAAAAAAAAAAAAAAAATTAAGATTGACATATAAATGGAATTGAGGAAATCATTGATTTCCTTATTCCGACCTATCTATAATTCTCCCCTTTTCTTTTTTCACCAAAAATTCTCCCTCTGTCAAAACATGCTTTGGGTCCATCTTGATTATAGGGTCTATTTGGGAAGGTTAGGGGTTGAAAAAGCACGGTATGGAAAAAGTATAGTGGGAGTCAAATGAAGTGTTTGGATTGACATTTTTTCAAATGGACATTTAAGTCGAAAGTTACTTTTAATAAGAAACCACTAAGACATGCTTTTCACAGTGTAGATGGGCTTCTACCACCGTTAATCCAAACATAAATCACACTTACAATCTGAGTTTTATTATATCTTAAGTTTGCAAAAGTCAAATTAGAAAAAAAACAATTTTTGCCACCGCTAATCCAAACAAGCCCATATATAGGTTTTTTTTTTTTTTTCAAAACGGGGCTAGAATGCCCAACCTCATCTTATTCATCACATAAATAATACTACATCTAGTTCTTAGTATAAGACTAAATATACAATAAACTTTTTTAGAGAGATTAAGAAAGCTAAATAAGTTATTTTAAAGTAGTCATATTTATAGTTTTTTTCCAAACGAATTTGTATGACTTATAAACTAATATATAATATAATAATACACATCATATGCTATGATTAAGTAGCTTATTTAACTTTCTTAATCTTTTCAAAAAAATTAACTAGGTCTTATATTAAGGACCGAAGAGAGTACCTCGGGAGTGAAACTCCTATCAAGTCTCTTAATAGAATTGCTGATAAAGAGGATCCTCAAACTTACACAAGTCTTCACTTATTCCTATTTGCATCTCGTAGCTATGTATGTAGAATTCTATTTCTAATCCTGCCTGCTCCCCATGCTTCCTGCAACATGTGAATTGCAATATTAGAGTTA
Source organism: Acacia melanoxylon (assembly GCA_019022615.1). Classification (NCBI taxonomy): domain Eukaryota; kingdom Viridiplantae; phylum Streptophyta; class Magnoliopsida; order Fabales; family Fabaceae; genus Acacia; species Acacia melanoxylon. The sequence goes on from JAFJYJ010000013.1 coordinate 5,495,667, forward strand.
CCTTCTACAAACAACTTATGCCTCGTTTGACACCATGGAAGAGTTTTTGATGGAATTGGAAGTTGAACTAGAAGTGGAAATGGAATTGGAACTAGAGGTGGAAGTGGGCTTTAAAGTGTGTTTGGTATGGTGATCGAATTGATGTATTAATTATATTTCATTTATATATTTATATTATGAAAAGACCAGAATACCCATGAAATTTTTTGGAAAGAAAAAACTCAACTCCATGCATGGAACCCTCATGGCGTTTGCCCCAATCCTACACCATATTCACCGGTGGCACCCTAGAACCGCTGACAACTCAAATCATGTTAAACAAATTAATTAAACGCAAATTTGAGATACAAATCTATTTAAATGAACAGCACAAAGCGCAACCTCATATATTCAAATGAACATTCAAAAGCACAAATCAAACATTCTGATCTTGTAATAGAAGACAATGGTTGCATTAGGTTGGTTGACAACATTCACAGGATTGATTAGGTTCATTGACAATGTCAAAAGCATCAATTGTGGAGCATCGTTGTGATCTGGACAACAAGCACTATGAAATTTTCGAGATTGAAGAGATGTGTGTGGTGTCCTTATCAGTGTTTCGTCGTCGCTAGATCTCCTCCATCCTTGTCGAGATTGAAGAGATGGGTATGGAGATCAAAGCTTTCAAAAATTGAAGAGATGGTCATGGACAATGAAGCTTATGGAGATCAAAGCTTCCAAAAATTGAAGAGATGGTCATGGACAATGAAGCTTATGGAGATCAAAGCTTGAGGAAGAAGAGGGGATGGGGTCGATGAGGCTGAGGCAACGAACACTGGGGGGTGGGGAGGCTCATATGACGGAGGTTGGTGGTGGCTGAAGGAAAGGGGAAAGGGAAAAGTTGAGGAACCATGGAGATCATTGGTGCCTTGCCGTCATTCGTCGTTGTTGGTTCTTAGCCGTCGCTGTAAGGGATAAAGTGGTTCTAAAGTTTCACTTCCAGAGAACCCATCTCAGTTCCATAGGTCTACCCAAGTAACCCACCTCTATCATTTTTTATGGAAATGAGTTCCACACGGAAGCGGAATCTAACATACCAAAAAAACCTATTTTCAAAATTCCACTTCCATTTCCACTTCCCTACCTTTAATTCCAACGTACCAAACGGGGCATTAGTGATCCCTAGCTCTTGAGCCATTTTCAATACAGAAAAAGGTTTCCTATAGTTCAAACACCAATGCATTATAGTAGCCCACCTTAGCAAATCCTCATAACCAGCTTCCATCATCTCTTCACAGCACTCCACCACATCCTGCCACCTCAAGGCACCTTTTTGCAGCTCCATCAAAATTTAGTTTGACACAACCTGAAAAAGGAAATTTCCATTTTACAAGTTTCACACATCTCCTAATACCATTGTCATCAAACTTAATTCTTTACCATAAACATACATTCCCATACTTACTTTTTAATTATATTATCAATTTCGGTTTTAGTGGGGCACACTGAACCCTTCCTCAAACAACATGTGGTTTCCCCAGTTCCAAATCCACCAACAACTTACCCCAAAAGTGACACTCCATTTTCCCCCTCTAGCCCTTTGAATAACCAATCCCTCAATCAAGAGTTATAGAATAGTGCGTTTCCTTCAACAATGCCCAAGGCAGTCCAATAAATTGTGTATTAAATCCTCCTTTATTGCTCCACATCATGCACAATTGGCCTCATTTCCAAACAATTTCCTCCGTCTAACCGTTGTTAGGAGTCAATCATGCCTAGCTAACCACATAAACACTTGAACTCGACGTGGTACCTTAATATGCCATACTAACTTCCACGTGCGGTTTCTACAACCACTCGCCCTTGGTTTAAGGTTTCTATGCATGTCAACCACAAAAGACTCTCTCGAAGGGCCATCCTTCCATATAATTCTATCCGCCCCATCCCTGCTAGAGGGAGGAGGGATTGCCTGGATTTTCTGCACAACTTCACCAGGTAGCACTTGCTTTGGCCACTTCCAATTCCACTCTCCATCTCTTCCAATTGCCTCGTTAGGAGTCATTCCTATGGTGGGCTGATTTTATTAAAACGTTTTTTCTCGGCACAATCGCACAAGTATCCTCTATAGAAGACAAATTCTATTCAAAACACTATCAAGTATGTCTCCCAACTTTTTTGATATGCTTTTTTATCAATGGTTTTCCGTTTCGAGGTGAAGAGTAAAAAGGTTTTCCTCTCTCATAACAAGTGTACTTCTTGAATAATGATGATTGTTGTTGTATAGAGATAACAAGACATTATTTACACACACAAAAATGTCAATATCAATTATATAAAGTAAGTAAATCAAACAATTCTTTTCTTTGTTTTGTTATCTGAGTTGATGCTATACGAACAATTATTTCAAACAAATTTATATGTTTTTTTGTTTTCAAATTTAATTTTTTAGAATAACTATCCAAACAGTTTTTTTAAAAAAAAAAATTTGTTTACAAAAAATTGTTTTGAAAGCCAATTTTATAAAACTGTTTTGAGGAAAAAAAACGAAAACAGAAACAAATAAACTTTAACTTTTTAAGATTTAATTCCATGCTAACACATGTTTTATATATTTTTGTAATTTTAAAAATTTAATATTACAAAATATCAAATTAACACTACCATCATTTAATAATTTTTAGGGGCATATAACTTAATTTTGGGCCTTATATTAATCGTCCCCTCCGAGATAGACCATTTACAAGAATTTTTTTTTCACCCTTCTTCCCCTTTGAGATTTTATTCTTTGAGATAGCCATTATTGAAGATTTGCACAACTTTCATTGCGAACGGTAGAATTATAAAGAGCTCACAAAAGTTAAGTGGCGAAGTTAGAACATGCTACTCTTATTAGAGATATTCTTATTGCTCTACTCTCATACCACCTCAATTATAAGTTTACTTTCTTAACAATATGCTATTCTTATTTGGATTTGACTGAAATAAATTTATTTTTCCTAAAAAAAAAAAAAAATTATAAGAAAATACCACTTGAAATTCAAAAAGCTAAATAAGTGATTTAACAACAAAATGAGTTTCCAATTACTTTACTATTCTTATTAATAGCATTATCATTGTTGTATAAAATTTTAAAATTTAAGTGATATTTTTCTATCATTCTCTCAAAAAAATAATTTGCAAGGCCTGAAAATAAACAATTGCAGAATGGACTGTCTGATAGCTAGGTCGGGCCTTATTTTGAAATAAGTCCATAGAGTTTAAAAGCCCGGCCCAAATATCAAGGCTATATATTAATATAAGTTAAGCAAGGTTTTGTGTATTTATGGCCACTTGCATAGTTCTCCATCCCAAGCGCTAGCCATGGCTATCGGGAAAAAAAAAAAAAAAAGAATTTCGAAGGGTAAAAAGGGATGAAAGATCGGAAAAAATAAGAGAACGATTCTAAACTGTTTCATGGTTTTTTTGTGTGGAAGATTTTGATTCCCTTTGAGATTCTTATATTTGTATCGACGGCCATTATTGAAGATTGAAGTGCACACAATTTTCATTGCAGACAATAGAATTATAAAGAGCTCACAAAAGTTAAGGGCAAAGTGACTCAATTATAAGCTTACTTTTTTAAGAACATGCTACCCTTCTTGTTAGGGATATTCTTATTGATTTAACCTCATACCACCTCAATTATAAGTTTACTTTCTCAAGAACATGCTACCCTTATTAGAGATATTGTTATTGCTTTATCCTCATGCCACAGATAAATAATGTTGCTACTAAAGCGCCTTTTGAATGAGCTTGAAAATAAGAGTAAAAGTCTTTAAAAAAAATATCCCTATTTAATGTAAGATTTAATGTTTTTCTTCATTTCAATGAAATATGGCTAGTGACTTATAAATAGTATCTGATGAATATCCATATGGACAATCAAATCACTCAACAAGACAATGTTACATTAAGAGTGGATGGATTTATACAACAAAATTTCTGCAACTTAGTTGTAACTAAATTCCTCTAACTACTTCAAAGTTATTATATATTATATATTGTCTGAACTTATATATTGATCTAAAAGTTATAGAAAATTGGAACTTTTTTTTTTCTTATTGTATAACAATTATTTATTTGGTAACTAAGGACATGTTTGGTTTGAGAGATTTGGAGGGAAAGGAAATTTTTACAAGTTAAATTTAAAAAAATTGGAGAAATGGAGTTGTAAGATTTTAAAAAGGGAAGATGTAAAATACAATAGTAAGAAAAATTAATTAAAAAATTACAACCCCATTTCTCTAATTTTTTTAAACTAGACTTAATTTTTTTTTTCTTTGTTCACTTTTCCTCCCCTCCCCTCATATCAACAGCCCCTCCCACACACAAAACTTTTAAGTTCATTTTCGTTTAGGGGGAAGCGAAATTTCCAAATTATTTGTGTTTGATTGAAATAAATTTATTTTTTTACTGAAATTTCTCAAAAAAATAATTTACAAGGCCTGAAATAAACCATTGAAGAATGGACGATCCTATAGCTAGGTCGGGCCTTATTTTGAAATTAAGTCCATACGGTTTAAAAGCCCGGCTCAAATATCCAGCCCTAACAGCCTAAAAGAAAGAAAAGGCAATATATTAATATATATTTTTTAAAAAAAAAAAATCGTCTTTAGCGAAAAAAAAACGTCTATTAGGGTTTTGTGTATTACGGCTCGCATAGTTCTGCACTTCAAGCACCAGCCATGGCGGTAGGAAAAAATAAGAGAATTTCGAAGGGTAAAAAGGGAGGAAAGAAGAAGACGTAAGTTTCCACCTATCTCTATCGATTTGTATTCGATTCTAAACTGTTTGTTGTATTCGATTCTCATCTGTTTGTTGGTTTTTTTTTTTGTCTTTTGTCAATTTTTCTTTCAGAGTTGATCCGTTTGCCAAGAAGGATTGGTATGATATCAAAGCTCCCTCTCTTTTCCAAGTTAAGAATGTGGGCAAAACCCTCGTCACTCGTACTCAGGGTACCAAGGTAATTTTGTTTTTGTTTTCACTGATTTATTTTTCTACAGAAGTCGGGTTATCGTTCTAAATATAAACCTCGGAGCAAAGCCTCATGATTTATCTATAAATCTTGTCTTTGTATTATTGCTCACTATTTTCCCCGTATTCAATTTCCATAGCTTTGATTTGTAGGGCAGTAGTAAGATTTATCTTCCTTAATTTGACGGAATCTTAGAACGTTGGGGAATAGTTTTGTTCTCTTGATATAAAAATGCTTTGGCTTTATATTGTGCCTTTGTATGTTTGTCTATTCTGGTTGTTTATAGGCTATACTAATTTACAATAGCTTATCTATGGTCCTGTCATTAAGTTTATTTTATTTTTAATCTATGCCTGTAATTTTGAATGCTAACGTTTGAGATGGGTTCTTAAGAGCACAATGCAATTGTACAACGTTCTGGGTTATGCTTTCTGATGAGGTGCTTTTTAAATGATAGATTGCCTCAGAAGGACTGAAGCACAGAGTGTTTGAGGTCTCTTTGGCTGATCTCCAAGGTGATGAGGATCACGCATTCAGGAAGATTAGGTTGAGAGCTGAGGATGTTCAAGGCAAGAATGTTCTCACAAACTTCTGGGTATGATTCTTGACTGGTGCTAGTCTTCCTTGTATACTGTGTTTGATGTCCTCAATGCTTATAATGCACAACTAACACTTTTTGCTGCTATCTCTACTCTCTAGGGAATGGACTTCACAACTGATAAGCTGAGGTCATTGGTTCGCAAATGGCAAACTTTGATCGAAGCTCATGTGGACGTCAAGACCACCGATAACTACACATTGAGGATGTTCTGCATTGGGTTCACAAAGAGGCGTTCAAACCAGGTTAAGAGGACCTGTTATGCCCAGTCCAGCCAGATTAGACAGGTATGCTTTGTTGCTGTTAGTCTAGTTTGTGGAGGAACCTACATTGAGTACTTTTTATACTGAGGTTGTCCATTTAGTAATGCATCTGTATCTCTTCAGATCCGCAGGAAGATGCGTGAGATTATGACTAACCAGGCTACATCCTGTGATTTGAAAGAGTTGGTCCGCAAGTTCATCCCTGAGATGATTGGAAAGGAGATTGAGAAGGCAACATCTAGCATCTATCCTTTGCAAAACGTGTTCATCCGCAAGGTCAAGATCTTGAAGGCTCCTAAGTTTGATCTTGGAAAACTTATGGAGGTACTTCCCTTAAATTCCTGCCTTTTTGGATTTCTATATCGACACCAGAATGCACATCTTGTTTGTGATGCCTTTTGATTCTCTGGTTTTTCTGGAATGTAGTACCATTCATACTTTTGTGCTTCCTTGTAGGTTCATGGAGATTATTCTGAAGATGTTGGTGTTAAGGTAGACAGACCAGCAGATGAGACAGTGGCCGAGGTTCCCACTGAAATTGTTGGAGCTTAAATGAGTTTCTGTTGCTATTTTTCTGTTGGATCACTTGGTGTTTCGTCTACTCTGCATTTTTTCCTTACTTAGATTTACCTTTTAAGCCATATTTACCTTTTTGCATGCTTTTACTTGAGATTTGGTCAAATGTCCTGTAATAATTTTAAATTTTTTGTAACCCTAATTTATAAGATTTTGGATTCTGTTTTATATTCCATTCACATTGATGGAGTGCCCTTTAAGATGATCGTATTCCCGTTTCTGTTTTAAAAGTTTCAGTCGAAAAATTATTGCTAAAGGAGTTATACATGTACTGGAAAACATAAAATAAAAAAAAAAAAAAATCATTAACAAAATGTAGGATTGGACAGGGATCTTAAATAATATTCTCCCTCCCGTCCTAATAATAGAACATAGTTGATTTATTTTAGAGAGATTAAAGAAGCTAAATGAGATATTTTGAAAATTTCCATTCCCTTTGAGATTCGCTTATTTTTACCGACAACCATATTGAGGTGCGTACAATTTTCATTGCGAATAGTCGAATTATAAAGAGCTCACAAAATTAAAGTGACTCAATTATAAGCCTACTTTTTTAAGAACATGTTACTCTCATTAGAGATATTCTTATTGATTTACTAATTTACTTTCTCAAGAACATGCTACTCTTATTAAAGATATTGTTATTGCTTTATCTTCATACCACATATAAATAATGTTGCTACTAAAGCGTCTTTTTAATGAGCTTGAAAATAAAAGTTTCTTGTGGTAGAAATTGATAAGGAGAGAAAACTACATCTTCTTACTTGGTTACAAATTATTAGAGATAAAAATTCTTATTTGGTTACAAATTACTAGAGATAAAAATGAAGGTGGTTTGGGAATAAGAAATCAAAGAAAAACAAAATGAGGCTTTTATAATAAAACTTTCTTGAAAGCTTCTTCACAGCATAGATGCTCCTTGGGTTAGAGTTCTCAAAGATAAACACAAGTATGGTGATATTGATAAGCCACTTGTAGGGAAGAAGATCTTGTCCCTCACTTGGAAAGAAATTTGTACGATGAGGATATATTAAATATTAAATAGGGATAAAATTTAAAAATTGTTAAACTCTAATGCATAATTAATAAGATTTAATGTTTTTCTTCATTTCAATGAAATAAGGCTAGTGACTTATAAATAGTATTAGATAAATGTCCTAGTGGACAATCAAATCACTCAACAAGACAATGTTACATCAAGATTGATGTGGATGGAATGGATCTATATAACAAAATTTCTTCAACTTAGTTGTAAACTCAATTCCTCCAACTACTGCAAAGTTATTATATATTGTCTAAACTTATACTAATCTAAAAGTTATAGAAAATTGGAACCTTTTTTTTTTTCTTATTGTATAACTGTTATTTTTTTTGGTAACTAAGGGCATGTTTGGTATGAGGAATTTGGAGGGGAAGGAAAATTTTTACGAGTTAAATTTAAAAAAAATTGGAGAAATGGAGTTATAAGATTTTAATAAAGGGAAGATGTAAAATACAAGAATAAGAAAAATTAATTAAAAAATTACAACCTCACTTCTCTAATTTTTTTAAACTCAACTTAATTTTTTTTTCCCTTTGTTGACTTTTCCTCCCCTTCCCTCGTACCAACAGCCCCCTTTCACACACAAAACTTTTAATTTCATTTTGGTTTAGGGGAAGTGGAATTTCAAAATTATTTGGGTTTAACTGAAATAAATTTATTTTTTTACTGAAATTTACCCCAAAAAATAATTTACAAAGCCTGTAATAAACAATTGAAGAATGGACGGTCCTTATTTTTATTTTTACAGCCAGGTCAGGCCTTATTTTGAAATAAGTCCATCTTGTTTAAAAGCCCGTCTCAAATATCCAGCCCTAACAGCCCAAAAGAAAGCAAAGGCTATATATTATCAGTTAGACAATTCGTTTATTAGGGTTTTGTGTATTACGGCTCGCATAGTTCTGCACTCCAAGCACCAGCCATGGCGGTAGGAAAAAATAAGAGAATTTCGAAGGGTAAAAAGGGAGGAAAGAAGAAGACGTAAGTTTACACCTATCCTCCTATCCTCTATAGATTTGTAAACTGTTTCATGTATTCGATTCTGATTTTGTTGGTTTTTTTTTTGTCTTTTGTCAATTTTGCTTTCAGAGTTGATCCGTTTGCCAAGAAGGATTGGTATGATATCAAAGCTCCCTCTCTTTTCCAAGTTAAGAATGTGGGCAAAACCCTCGTCACTCGTACTCAGGGTACCAAGGTAATTTTTTTTTCACTGATTTATTTTTCTCCAGAAGTCGGGTTATCGTTCTAAATTTAAACCTCGGAGTAAAGTCTCATGATTTATCTATAAATCTTGTCTTTGTATTATTTCTCACTATTTTCGCCGTATTCAATTTCCATAGCTTTGATTTGTTAGTTTTGTTCTCTTGATGTAAAAATGCTTTGGCTTTATGTTGTGCCTTTCTATGTTTGTCTATTCTGGTTGTTTATAGGCTATACTAATTTACAATAGCTTATCTATGGTCCTGTCATTCAAAAGTTTATTTTATTTTTAATCTATGCGTGTAATTTTGAATGATAACGTTTGAGATGGGTTCTTAAGAGTACAATGCAATTGTACAACGTTCTGGATTATGCTTTCTGATGGGGTGTGTTGTAAATGATAGATTGCCTCAGAAGGACTGAAGCACAGAGTGTTTGAGGTCTCTTTGGCTGATCTCCAAGGTGATGAGGATCACGCATTCAGGAAGATTAGGTTGAGAGCTGAGGATGTTCAAGGCAAGAATGTTCTCACAAACTTCTGGGTATGATTCTTGACTGGTGCCAGTCTTCCTTGTATACTGTGTTTGATGTCCTCAATGCTTATAATGCACAACTAAAACTTTTTGTTGCTATCTCTAGGGAATGGACTTCACAACTGATAAGCTGAGGTCATTGGTTCGCAAATGGCAAACTTTGATCGAAGCTCATGTGGACGTCAAGACCACCGATAACTACACATTGAGGATGTTCTGCATTGGGTTCACAAAGAGGCGTTCGAACCAGGTTAAGAGGACCTGTTATGCCCAGTCCAGCCAGATTAGACAGGTATGCTTTGTTCTGTTAGTCTAGTTTGTGGAGGAACCTACATTGAGTACTTTTTCTATTGAGGTTGTCCATTCAGTAATGCATCTGTATCTCTTCAGATCCGCAGGAAGATGCGCGAGATTATGACTAACCAGGCGACATCCTGTGATTTGAAAGAGTTGGTCCGCAAGTTCATCCCTGAGATGATTGGAAAGGAGATTGAGAAGGCAACATCTAGCATCTATCCTTTGCAAAACGTGTTCATTCGCAAGGTCAAGATCTTGAAGGCTCCTAAGTTTGATCTTGGAAAACTTATGGAGGTACTACCCTTAAATTCCTGCCTTTTTGGATTTCTATATCGGTACCAGAATGAACATCTTGTTTGTGATGCCTGGTTTTTCTGGGTTGTAGTACCATTGATACTCTTGTGCTTCCTTGTAGGTTCATGGAGATTATTCTGAAGATGTTGGTGTTAAGGTAGACAGACCAGCAGATGAGACAGTGGCCGAGGTTCCCACTGAAATTGTTGGAGCTTAAATGAGTTTCTGTTGCTATTTTTCTGTCGGATCACTAGGTGTTTCGGTGCCATGTTAAGTAAGCCCAGCGAACCATTTTTGTTTCGGTCTTGATTAGAAGTTTTGTACCATTGAATCTATAACCTGCTTTTTATCAAAGACCCAGAGAGATTGCTTTGCATGCTTTTACTTGAGATTTGGTCAAATGGATGGTAATAATTTTAAATTGAGTAACCCTAATTTATATGATTTTGGGTTCTGTTTTATATTCCATTCACATTACTGGGGGATGGAGTGCCCTTTAAAAAGTGAGCTAGGTAGGCAAAATTTTCTCATTTTGTAAGTTGACTCTCAGGGACACCAACTAGACGGCAGGCAATTTTAGAACAAAAAAAATTCTTCAAACAGATTTTTCATCCCCTCGAGATTGTTGAGAACACGTTGAAGATGGTTAAAAGAGTGTTTCCACACTGCTCCTTCCATGAAGTTCTTCACTCCGCAACTCAACCATCAGATATAATTTCTGATCAACTTTCACAAGTCAGGCTTCACTTGCAACGTTTTACTTAATCTGGAAAAAGGAAATAGTGAGCCTTTGAATAGAACTCTCTCAATTGACTTGATGATTTTAACTTCGAAAACTGAATAATAATTTTGCACAAGCTCAAGGATGCAAACAAACTCCGAGGATGCTTTGCTCATATTTGCTTGGCAGGATCACTACAGGTGTATTTGCACCTCTATACTAAGGATTAAAAGACAGATTGCATTTTCAAATGAACAATACAGCATTGCCTATGGAGTATGGTGATCCAAGACATCCGGTCTTTACTCGGAGTTTCCTTCTTTTAATATTGCTATTGTTACTTTTAATTATTTAAATGGGTTTAATTTGTCAATGCTATAAAATTTATGTGTATTAATATCATTTTGTCACTTTACAAAAAATAATAAAACATTTTATAAAACATCAAATATAGGCCTATATAAAAGTTGACATGATTGAGATGAGAAGTGGAGGGAAGCGGATGGTAAAGGGATGTGGAGACACCTTTTACCTATCGAATATTACCATGGACCATGCTCTGTAGAGCTGGGGGAAACAAGCCATGTTCGTCGGGTTGGCCTATTCAAGCCTTGAATTTGTAAGGGATTGATTTAATATTTCTGCCTCAAAAGTAAAAGTGGGCCTAAAACGGCTAGCCTTATAGGGTTGAGGCCGGTCTTATTATGTCCAAATGTTTTTCTGGTAAAAAAACATACATGATAATAATATAATTAATTTTTTATACTTTGTTAATGATGTTGCAAATATTTGGTTGTTATTATCTTTTTTAGAATTAAGTTTATAAGAACATCTTGTATTAAAAATCCTAAAAATTAAAATCTTGTGAAAGATATTTCTTATTTCATAAATAATCTTACTTTTTTTGTATTTTTGACTTATTTTCTAGTGATTGTTTTGTTCATATTTTATGTTATTTATTTTGTTGACTAATTGCACATTTCAAAACATATTTATAAGAAATATTTTTGATTTTATTAAGTCTTATCATTTGTACTTTGACTATGATTTAGTAACTGTATTTTTTATTGTGTTATATGTATAATTTGTATCTTAATTTTGACAACATTTATGTGTTAAATTAAAATTTTCATTATTAATCGCTTGGCCCTTTAAGGCCAACCTTGGCCTTGATGCTCAAGGGCTAGGCTTCAGAAAATGACTATTTTCTTTAGTCAGGCTTAAAAGTCGGCCTTTTTAAATCCTGGCATATGAAGAGCCGGCTCTTTTTCCTAGCTCTAATGCTTTAAGGATAGCTAAAAAATGTGGTGATTTTGCATAACAAAAGATGACAGTGTTGATGATGGAAATCAATAAGGGATGTGTGCACCCCTTTGTTGGAACTATTAGACACAACAAATCACTCATGGTTTCTCGTCATCAAAACAACGACTACAAAACCAAGTACAAAATAACGACCACAAAAATAATACATATAAAATTAGAAGTTACAACTTAATAGCTCATATAGTCACAATGTCATTCAAACCATTTGCAGCATTAGTGTATGAGAAAGATGAAGATGCTATAGTAGCAAAGCACATTTGATTTACCGAAGGTTATCAATCTCCTTTTCTTTCTCAAAATCCTCGTAAAATGTTCCTCTTATTCAACACTCAACCATACAATAATTAGCTTCAAATTTTTGTATTGGCCGAAAGGGAAAGGCTTGCTCAAAGTCCTTGGTCTCTCTTCACTGTCTTGCTTTATAGCAGTAACTCCATATGATATAAAAATCTCAGCCCACAGACAAATAGACAATTCACCAGTTAAGATGGTGCGTCTTTTAAACGGAGGCCATGGCTTCCCAACAATATCAGCACCTGTCAAAACGATTACTCTCTATTTCAAACCCTTTCACTCTGAGAGCCTCACTGATAAGCTTGTAAGAACCCCGTTTAGTCCATTTCTTGCAAGCTCTCTCCTTTCATGGAACCATCTTAAATTATCCGGAAAATGTCCTTAAAATCCCAAGTTACTATTGACAAGTGAAAGAGATGTCATTAACAAGTTATCAGACTTCTTCTGATATTATTTTCTTTAGTTGAGACTTTAATGACATTTTCCTTTCCAGTACCATCTTTTTGCACACCTTATATTAACTAAATTTTGAAAAGTATATATAAGTATTTTTTTTTTTATTTTGAATGAAACTGAAATCTATTAATAGCTCAAAGAGCGAAATGAAACAAGGACAAATACAATCTCCTATCCTTCCCCAACTACCTCCCATTGGTATGAAGGAGCGGTTGATGAAGCGCAAAAACTACCAACGATATTGTGAGATGATTTAACCTAAATGATCGCCTAAACTATTATTCCCTAGGAATATGATTAATCAAAACTTGTCATTCTTTAACTAACCACAACCCCAGATCAACTATGACGTCCCTAAAGGGATGAGAGTGATCACAACCCCTAGTCAAAATATTTATTGCTTCAATACAATCTGATAAAACAACTACTCTTCTGTATTCTTGGTCCCTTTTAACAGTCAAAATAACCCAGAGTTATAAGTATTTAAAAATAGAGCAAAAATACTAAATCAGGTAACTCTGGGTTATTTTGACTGTTAAAAGGGACTTTTAACTTAAAAAAACTGACTTGGAAAAAAATCACATTCATCGACCTTATCCTTTTAGTTCCTCCCTCCAATACCCTCCGTATCATTTTCCCTCATTTCTCTTTTTTTATTATTGGATTAATACCTCAACAGATGAACATTTTATAAAAAGATTATTATAATTGTACCTAAAAAATAAATTTTATAAATTTTGTATCTTTGAAGTAAAATTATAATAATATATTTATAAAATGTTAAATCAATGTCAAACGTAACCCAGAAAAGGAAGGGGGCAGATTCTCTCAGTACCTAATTTCTCCTCTTCTCTCAGTAGCTTTATATCTTAGCCATTCAGCCCATCCAACCACCTATAAAGAGACACGTGTTATTCAAGTCAGCCCCCCTCTCCTTCAACATCCCGACCTTCTCCTCCACCTTTGCTGCCGCCGCCCCCTCTATACTCACCCCCGCCATCGCCTCCTTTAAGCCGCCACATTCCCTTTCTCTGCCGCCAAGGTCCCGCCATTCTTCATCGCCCCCAATCTTGCTTATGCAGACCCAGTTGCAACAAACAAATAATCAATCACACCAAACTTCAATCACTATGTATAATAAAGTCATAAAAATAGGCTCAGATACATGGACTCGGGGAGGGGAAAAAATTGGATTCTGTCATTGCAAACTAATTCTTCAAACCTTCCTAACATCATTGTACAGTGAATATGTTAGAGCAAAAGTATAAAAATACAGGACCAAAGAGGAAGAAGGGGCTTCTTAAATTATGAGCCTTGAAATGAAACTAAGGACAGTAAGTATGAATGTGGGAAGGAACGCAAGGAAATCGCCAACTATAATACCAATATACATAATAACTTGAGGCTCGAGCATTCACTCCTTAATTTTTTTCCTTTCAATCCAGTGAAAAGAATTGCTGACCACATTCGCGCCAAGAATTTCAAGCACTAGCTTCAAAGGAATCCTTCGTCTCTCTTGAAAACTAAGAAACCAACCACACCAATATGCATGATTCCCGCAATACCCGAAAACAGAAGACTGATCTTCTTCCCTACGTTCATCCAGTGCGATGGTGGCCGCGGGGGCGACCTATGGTGGAGGGGAATTTGGAGTTTGGCTTCGGTATGGGTCTGCATGAGCAAGATTGGGGGCGACGAAGAATGGCGGGACTGTGGCGGCGGAGAAAGGGAATGTGGCAGCCTTAAAGGAGGCGATGGCAGGGGTGAGTATGGAGGGGCGGTGGCACCGAATAGGGAGGTGGCGGCAGCAAAGGTGGAGGAGAAGGTTGCGATGTTGAAGGAGAGGGGGGCTATGACTTGAATAACACGTGTCTCTTTGCAGGTGGTTGGATGGACTGAATGGCTAAGATGTAAAGCTACTGAGAGAAGAGGAGAAATTGGTACTGAGAGAATCTGCTCCCGAAAAGGAACGGCAGATAATCCAGCCAAAGCAATCATTCAAAAGTTAGAACTCATCATAACAACAATCGAACATTAACTGGGCTACAATAATTCCTAGAGGTGAAGCAATGGAATCAAGAAGATGCCGAGAGCTTTGAAAATTTGCAATCTGATTTTGTATGTCTGAACAAATGGATCTTCGACAAACCCACGAAGCTTCTAGGCAGGGAATAACGCTGGGTATTTGGCACCTGAGCTGGCGTCCGTTGCTGCGCCGACGCCGGCGAGCAATGTATACGGTTTCGGAGTGGTGTTGTTGGAGGTTGCGTTGTGGGCGGAGACCGATGCCAGAGAAAGAGGTGGAGCTGATTGATTGAGTGAGGGATTTGCACGCGAAAAGGAGTATAGTCGAGGCGGCGGATTCAAAGATTAAGGGTGAGTAAGATGAGGGAGACTTGGAAAGTTGGGGATGATTTTGAAACTTGGTTTGGCTTGTTATTACCCTAATCCACAGAGAAGCCCAATCATGAAGGAGGTCGTTGTGCTTTTGGAGGGCGACGAACTCACGGCGGTGCCGGTGGAATCTTGAGTAGTGACGGCGGCGACTGTGAATCTCAAGAAGGGGGGCGCGACACGAGAGGGGAGACTGGGACAATTTTGCACCGGTGGGTAGGTTTTTTTATACGGAAAATGATTATAAAAAAAATGGTCAAAATATGTTAAAATTTTGAAATATTGATAAATATATAAAATTATATAACTTCCCTTACTTTTTATTTTTTTAAGCTCGTCACCGAAGCTCCGGGATCATGACCGCCAACCGGCCGTCGAAGCTTCAGCGGCATAATATATTTTTTTGACTTTCTTAAGCAAAATTTGTCAATATAAATATTTAAGTTATTAATAGTGATACTAAAATTGTATACATTGGTCTAATATATTATTTTGAATTTTCAGGTAAAAGTTGTCAATACAAATAGTTTGAGTTGTTAATATGATACCAAAGTTGTAAACGGACTATTTGTTTAATATTTCCTATATATATATGAGATATGATATTGTCACTACCACTTTTTCACCGTTAGATCAGAATCTCAATAGGAGAAAGAAATGATAAAGGTAGATGAGATTCTGATCTAACAGGGAAAAAGTGGTAGTGGCTTTTTAATGACATAAAATTAGAATGATAATATCCTATCCCTATATATATATGTGTGTGTGTGTTTTTTTATTAATTCTTTTTTTTTTGTGCATTTCTCAAGTAAAAGTCACTAATGATACTTGTTGTTAATAGTGATTACACCGAAGATCCGACAATCTAATGTTTTTTTTTTTTTTTTTTTTAACATTTTCCAAGCAAAAGTCGTTAATATTGATACTTTAATTGTTGATAGCGCAATACTAAAACTATAAATAGGGTATTTGTTGAATATTTCCTACTAACTTTCATCATAACTTCAATAGGCTAATACCTTTTTTTCATTTCTCATGTAAAAGTTGTCAATATAGATAACTGGGTTATTAATAACGATACTAGATACTAAAATTATACACAGGGTATTTGTTGAAGAAATTCCAAAAAAAAAAATCAGGTCGCTTTTACAACTTTAACATCGCTATTAACAACTCAAGTATTAATACTGACAACTTTTACTTTAGAAATTTAAAAAAAAAAAACATATATATTATACTGTCAAAGCTCCAGTCTCCAACAAGGACTTCGAAACTCCAGTGACAGGCCACAGCCAACAGTTGCCAACACCGGAGCTCTGGCAGCTAGCAAGGGGTTTTAGGAATTTTAAAAAATAAAATAAAAAAAGGCATTTATGTAATTTCATTTATTTGTCAATATTTCAAAATTATAAATCCGTCAAATTGGAATTATTGAAATTCACCACAATGATTTGTCTTTTACATTATTTGACATTATTTTTCTGTCATTTCCCTTTTTTATTCAAAAATAAATTAAAATGATAAAATTTGCAGATAGATTTTATTATTATTATTTCCCAGTAAGCTTTTAGTCAAAGGCTCCCTCTAAAACAGTCAACGTAACCCAGAGTTAACTGATTTGGTATTTTTGCTCTAATTTTAAAAATGGTAAAGGTACAATTTTACACATAACGTTTCTTGAACCCCCATCACCATAACGTTTTTCTAACAAAAGACATACGACGTTACATTTTGGTACAAAAATACCACGGCCGTTAGTTGATTGTCAATGGATGGAAACTCGTAAATCGATTTGGATCGACATGACGTGGATTAAAAAATAAAAAGAAAAAAATTCGGAAAAAAATTAGAAAAAAAAATTAACAAAATTAGAAAAAAAAATTAAAAAAATTAGGAAATAATTAAAATAATTAGAAAAAAAAATTAAAAAAATTGGAGATAATTCAAATAATTAGAAAAAAAATTAAATAATTAGGGAAAATTTAAAATAATTAGCAAAAAATTAAAATACCCCCACTAGTGGGCCCCACCAGCTTCTTAGTCGACTTCACACATCATATTAGATTTATCTCTATTGGAAGAATTGACAAGAAGATTATCTTAATTAATTAATTAATATTTTTTTTTGATCTTCAACAAATTTACCCTATACAATCTTCAACAACGCACACAAAATTTCAAAGGCGGGCACATAAAAAAAATTTAATTATTTTAATTTTTCCTAATTATTTGAATTTTCCCTATTTTATTTTATTTTATTTTTCTAATTTTTTGAAATTTTTCCTAATTTTTATTTTTTTTCTTTTTTTTTCTTATTTTTTTTTTTTTTTTTCGAATTTTTCTAATTTTAATTTTTTTTAAATTTTTTTTTAATTTTTCTACTTTTTTTTCTTCTAATCGATTTTATTTATTTTTTTAATCCACGTCAAGTGTTAATCCAAAACCGCCACGTCATTGTTCCATCCAAGTTGATTGGCCAACTAACTACGTGCAGTATTTTTGTACCCAAAACGTAACATCGTGTGTACTTTTGTTCCCGAAAAACGTTATGATCTTTGGACGTTTCGCAAGAAACGTTATGTAAAATTGTACCTTTACCCTTTTAAAAACTTGTATACTTTTGTACCTCCCAAAAAAATTTGGTGTTGAATGCATTTTGAGTAAAAACTCATGCGTAATTTTACAACTTTACCCTAAATAATACTCCCTCTAGTTTTTATTATAAGGCACCAACTTGTAAGTTTATTTGATTCTTTTTATAAAGCACTTACTTGTTCCCAATGAGCATTAATTATTTTTTTCTATGTATGCCTCTAATAAATAAGGGTAGTAAGTGAAAGTAATAATTAATATGAAATTAGAGTTTAGTGCAATTAGTAGGGGTAATATTGAAAGTTACTTAAATTGTAAGCTAACTTTATTGACTTTAACTATTTTTATTAATTTGTGAGAATTGTTAATTGGTGTCTTTATAATAAAGACTAGAGGGAGTAAGACTAATAACTTGCTCAAATTAATTCAAACATCAGCCTAAGGATATGGATCAGCTAGCTTCCTTTTACTTCGACACTGGTGCTAGCTTCTCGCTGGGATTCATATCATTCTTTTTTGGGTAAAGATGCAAAAATACATATAACCATCAGTTAAGGCATTTAAATGGTACGGGGTATTTTTGTTCTCATTTTAAAAGTTTATGGGTACTATTACACCTTCAAAAAATATATGGTATTAGGCACACTTTAAGCAAAAGTTCATAGATATTATTTCACATTATCCCTTCTTTTTTTACCCTTCAGAAAAGTGTTTCATTCAAATAGCACTTCAAAGTTAAAAGGCTCTTGTTGTCTTGAGATATTCCAATATTTTGAAGAATACTTCTTAAATAACTAAGGTGAAAACCATCTGTTAAAAATTATTTTAAAAAATGAACATTTAATGATTGTTACACTAAACTTTAATTCATAAAGTTACACGTGATAACCAAATAGCACTGATAACTTGAACATTAACGTGGAAAATCCCAACATAAAACAGTAGGAACTTAATTATAACTATTTCTCCTTACTCATAACAACAAAAATGCATTAAAATAATTGAACATATCAAAGAAATGATTATGCCTAAATGCTCCCAACATATTATACATTACAACTTGAAGTTGT
This sequence comes from Acacia melanoxylon, assembly GCA_019022615.1. Lineage (NCBI taxonomy): Eukaryota > Viridiplantae > Streptophyta > Magnoliopsida > Fabales > Fabaceae > Acacia > Acacia melanoxylon. The sequence continues at coordinate 5,514,316 of JAFJYJ010000013.1, forward strand.
AGATTATGAAAGCATCTCCAACATAGAAAGCAAGCTCATTTATGCACACACCTAGGCATAGTTTCTAATGCAGAGAAATTGAAAAGAAACGGGAAAAATAAAATAAACGGGGTTTGCTAACTAAGAAGCAAAATAATTCCCATCCTAAAGGTGAGGAGCAGTGAGAGAAGGAAATGATGGGATGGATTGTAATATCAACTTCCTGCCACTTCTGCGAGTTGGAGATGATCCAAATTCACAGTTTGGAGATGAGATCCTCTTGCCATTTGGAGATGATGTCTTGACGCTGGGAGATCCGTCGCCCCGGAGAACCTCCGGCATTTCGTCGTTGGAAACTGGTTTAAATGGTTTTTCGAACTTGGGTTGAGACCGAAGGATGCTGGGTTTCCCGAGTTTTTGGCTGGCATACAATCCAGAAGCTGGTATAGTAGTAATGAAAGAAGATCTTGGTGGTTTTCCCTTTGATGAAAATGACAGAGGAAGCAACGGTCTATCACATAGTTTTGGAAAAAAGAAAAGAAAAGAATGAGAATTGATAATCAGTTCTTTCTATTATATTATTAATCAGCAGAAGGGCAAATAACAAAAATGAAACCTGCAAATACGTAACGGTGTCGTGGCAAGAGTCGATTCTGGATGTTCTTCGTTGTTCTGGATCTCGGATTTTTGTAAAGATTTTTCAGCCACAGCCTTCTCAGATGACTCTGTTTCTTCTTCTGGTTCAGCTTCTATTCCAATTGGAGCAGAACCTGAAGAAAAAGAGAACTTGACAATAAGCGGAAGGAACTAAGACACAAGATAAATCATTCTAATCATCTGCAACATAAGGGCAGACTTACCATCCTTTCTACCATAACCATTCTTGCATCCTTCACATCTACAGCTAATGGAGCAACCAACGCCACCCTTCAGAAGAAAATGTTGATTGTAATTCATATTAAAACTGAAATTTGAGGCAAATATGATATCACAACGGAAAAAACCTGATAGCATTCACAATATTTCTTCAAGCAGTTTGATTTCTTGCAGTTACATCCTCTTTTGTGCCGTGCAGAAGCTGGAGTTTTGTTGGGATCGTCCTGCAAGAAGAAAATAATTAACACCAAACAAAATGTGCCTCAACTTGAACAAGAAGGAGAAAGTGGAGTTGAAATTAGATAACTAACCCCAATTTCAGGTACAGAATCTGAGCTTCTAATGACTTTAGGAGCAAAGGCTAGAGGATTACGAGACTCAATCTGCTTGCGAGTTGCAAGAACAGTATCCTCATGAATAGGCTTGTTGAAGCAATCCTGGCAAGAGCAAGGTTCTATGCAGTAGACACCAGCGGCAAAGCACTCACAATAACTGATCAAAATTATAACAAGTGAATTAAAAGAGAGTTCTGATAACTATAAAGCCATTTCTTTTTCCTTTTTTCTCTATTTTCTCATTGTCAGTGAAACAAGTAGGTGCATGTATGCAAATAACACAAAAATTAGGCACAAAATGTGAAGGAAATTGACAGGGTTCAGGACACAGGCCTGTTGCAGAACCAGTAAAACTAAAAAACATAGAAAAAGCACAACATAGGATATATTTTTAGTTTTGAATTTAGGAAAGCAAATATTACAAGATTTCTGTTCATAATCTGACAAAATTTTGAGGCCTTTTTGAAAGACACATGAATAATTGGTAGAGGGAGGTTTACTAGATAATACTGTAGGACAATTTCATGAGCAATAGTTTTCACAACTAGAAAGTTTCGTTTCAAATTTTTAAAACTAGATAACATTTCAAGACAAAATAGTAAAACAACAGAACAAATTCTTTTTGAAGATTCATACCAGCTAGAGAACCCAGCAAGATCACCAAAGAAGCATCACCTAAACCTTTGGAAAAAATTTACTTTCTCCAAGTCCGATGGTCTACTTCATTGATTTCATATAGGTTTAAATACAAACGAATAAAGAACATATTAAGGCAGTTACATCAAGCATTGTTGATTCAATAAGAAGACACCTCAGTAATACTCTACACACACGTCTACAACAACCAGGCAGGGGGGGAGATCACTTAGTAACTTACTCAAAATCCTTATTTCCCAAATTTTATCAAGAAGCCAGAGCAAACATCAAGATACATCTAAGTTTTAAAAAAAACAAAAAAAAAAAAAAAAAAAAGAGGAAAGATTTAAATGCAGACCAAGTTAGAACATGCAAAAGTTCTTATGTCACCAGTAACAGAGGAACAAGTATTTGAAAGTCAACTTACAGCTTCAAACACTTTGATTTCTTGCAATTACAACGCTTACATGATTCACCATCTCCAGCTGGCTCCAACTTACGCCTGCAAATCAAACTTTTCATCAGTCCAGTGCAGAAAAAAGAGAGCATAACTTTCTAAAAAAAATAAATAATAGGGCTGATCAAGCAGAAGGATTTGTAATTAACAAATGTACTTGCCTTTTCTTTTTGGGGCTATTGTGGTTGAAATCCTCATCAACCACATATCCTGAGGGCTGGGAACAATCTTCAGCTGGCTGAAACCCATTGTCTGGCAGACCTGAATCTCCTTCTGCTGGTACAGGCACCAATGCTAGACTATGTTCTTGGCTTGAAGATTGTTGCAAGGCAGGGTTTGGCAGACTAAGTTGTCTTCCAGAAGACATATTTTCGATGTTTAAGCTTTTGTAATCTTTTATGCCCCCAAGAGCATTCAAGTGTAAGCCAATTCCAGGCAAAGTGCACCTCTGTGAATTACCATTGCGTTTTGCAGGAAGCAGCTGCTTATCAAAAGCAACATTCCTCTCATCAGATTGTAATGCGCTGGAACTACTGTTATTTGAACCATCATTGGAGTTCTTCCTTCTTCCTCCAACCATCTCAAAGTCTAGACAACGCCTCCGTATGCCATGGCGTGTTATAGAAACAAGCTACACAACATCACAAGATAAAGGTTAATTTAGAATGATTTATTTGTTCAACAAATCAATATACACAATAGGGGGAAATTTCCACGCCTTTAATATTAACAGTTAATTAATAAAACAAGTAAAAAAATGCCACATGATGCCTTATGCACAAACAATATTGATAAAGGATTTTGCAAGAATTAGAAGTGCTACTTAATTTTCAAAAAACAAAAAAGGGATAAAGGTCATTTAAGCACAAACCAAAAGCAGTAAATATCAACCTCAAAAGAATCACAGCACATGAAAATGTCCACCAGGATACTTAAAAAGCATATTGTGAAAGAAGCAATTACTACACATAGAAGATAAAATCAAAAAATTTATTGGACACTAAATACATGAAGAAGACAAATAATAAACTACTCAAAAGACTCTGTTTGTGTGTGAATTAACAATGAAATTCTGAAGAAGAAAAAAACCACATGGAACCATGCATGACATGAACGAAAATACATACACATTAACACAGTTCAGAGTACTAAAACAAAGCTTCACATTTCTACCTGATTATTCAATGTATTATTAGGATAGCAACCCATCCCAGCAGTGTTAGCTAGATTGTCCTGTGCCTGATCATTCTCAATGACTTCTCCTTGTTGAGAAGGATGATCTTCAATTTCATGTTCCAAACCAGAAGCAGCTGGATCAACAATTGGCATTTTTTCACCATGACTTAAGGTAGTTTGTGGCAACTGAGACATAAAATTGCTAAACGGTCCACTGGGGTCAAATGATTTCTGCATTAGACCCTTTAAAGTTTCTCTTTCATTTGGAGAATTGAAGATTAATAGATCTGTAGCATCTGCAAGTAAACCGTCCCAGTCACATTCTGGGCCTCCAATTCTTGGCTCAATTTGACACATTCCTGGAAGTGGCACTTCAGTCTCAGGTGGATTTTGTTTACAGGCTTCATCAACATAGGTAACATCTGATGCTGCTTTACCAGACATATCCATAAGTGAATTTGTCTCATCACCACCAGTGGGAGGATCACAAGCTGGGCTACCACAATCATATTTTAAGGTTTGTGGTAGCTCAATTGGAAACTCCGGCTGCTCGTTAGATGGCTCAATTGTTGAATCTTCTAGGGGAATCCTTTGATCAGCATTTCCTTGTGGCTCACTTGAGTTATGATATGCATGAGCTGAATCTGCAAGAGCTTCTTCACTTGAACATATTTTTTTCCCATCTTCAGACAAAACCTTATGCTTTGATGCATCTAAAACGTTATGCCTGAAATGAAGTGAATAGTAGCCATCACAAGTGGGTCATTAAAGCATTAATACACAACATACACAAATTAAAACTACGAAATTAAAAGAACGTTAAACAGGCTATTGCAAATTACAGTTACCTCCTTAGAAATCTAGATTCCCTTTGACAGCTGACATGGGGTGATGTAAACACAGATGGAGGAGATGAAAAACTGAGTGAATTGATGGTCTGAATACTATGAACAGACTTAACAGGCTTTATAGGAGAAAGACTATTGATAAAGTTGAAGACGGGTGAATCCTGCATAAAAACATAGTCAGACTCAAAGAAATAAAGCACAATCCCATGCACACACAAATATGAGCACAAATGCACAATTAACAGTAAATCAGCAAGTACATTGTGGATAATCTGCAAATATACCAGATCCACAAGGTTTACATGCCAAACCATATAAATATGCACATCATGTATGCGATTTGGCATAAAGGAAAGCATGAGTATAAAAACATGTGGTATAAAACCTATGGGAAAATTGACATTGACACCAAAGGAGATGGTTATAGGAACATGTGGTATAAAACCTATGGGAAAATTGACATTGACACCAAAGGAGATGGTTATAGGAACTTTAATTCGAGAGTCGCATATTTGACTTAAGCAAGTTTGAGTCAAAAACTCAACTTAACTTCAGAGCCAGTTGATTCAAACCCAGAAAAATGACCTGCTCACTAAAAATACTCAAAGAAGGTAGAGGCAAAAACAACAGAAACTGAAAGATTTTCCAGTCTGCTGTATAATTTGGAAGACTGAGTTAAAAAGCCAGTACAAAACCTAAAGGAGTTCCCAATTGTACTTGGTCAGAGATCTATACCATTATTCACAGAACCGTGAACAAAATCTGTTCAAACAAAACCCCAGTATAACAATTCACAAGTGGACTCTCACTTGCATGACAAGAATTAAAACATAAAACTCCACACAAAAAACGAACCCCACCAAAAATCAAGAACAACCCACAACACTGTTGAATTAAAACATATGCATGGTCCAACAAAACAAGTGAACCCCCTTTGGCCATGAATAGGCTCGAGACTACCATGAAGACCCCCAGAAGGAACATCAAGTTGAAACCGAAATGAAAAACACGAGAGAAAGAAATTCGAGAGAAGGTCCAATAAAGGAAACCTCAAATTTGGAGATGGGAGTGCCGATCTGGTTCCTCTCTGGTGTGTCCATTTCCAGAGAGCCAGCCTCACTACATTCCTCTTCGCTTCTGCTTTTGACTCTCTGTCTCTCACTCTCTCTCTCTATAATTGTGGGGTTTCGCTTTTGCTGATGCGATGAGGATTCAAGAAGCGCAAAGGCGGGAGAACATTTACTCGTAGGGATAACCCCTTCGTTGCCACGATTGCTTCACAGTCACTTATGTGTCGTCTATTATATTCATCTCTGTGTTTTTTTTTTATGGTCTCGAGCCTTGGTAAGAAAAAAAAAAAAACGAAACCAAATTTTTTAACGTTCCGATAATGCCCCTCCTTGTCGCCTTTATCGAAAAGTAACGCAACAGTCAAGATGTAACAGTGTTCCGCATTTTACACCGCGAGATTTTCTTTTCGGTTCTTCCTCTTTCTTTATTTATTTTTTTAAGGATTATTTTAATTTCACTATGCCTTTTCCTTTCTTTTTATAAAAGGGTCCAAATAAATAAAAAAATTATTATATGAAATGCCCCAGATACCTTCTATTTTGTATGTATCTGGATTTTTAATTAATTGCTTAATTCCTAATACTTCATTACCTTTGGATATACTTTAATTTTAATTACTTTTTCTTTTTTTCTATCACGTGGGTGTTATTAATTATTAATTACTAGTGGTAATTACTGTATAAATTTTTCCAGTTAAATGCGGTAGACTACAGAATCAACATTTAATTATATATATTCATTACTTTCCGTTTCATTTTTCCAGTGTGTACAGTATTTAATAGGAAAAAGAAATTAAAGCTGTTTTGAGGAACTCACCATTTTTCGGCTCATTAATAGGAATATATTTTTATTGAGTTAATTTGATTATATGCAATATTTATTTTAGGTATATATTAGAAAAAGAGATAGATAATTATGATTTTTTTCTCTTGGCTAGAGACTTAAACTTAGATACAATTTATTATATCTTTATATAAATTAAAAATAATAATAATAATTTTTAATAATACAATTATGAGTATATAATTAAATTAAAAAATTTAAAATGTGAATCAGGTGCTCTTTACCCAATTTATTAGAACAGGTCTTTGTTCCTGTAAATTTGATATGGTTACTATATAAAAGGCAGAAGTACAAAAATGAATGAGGTTGGCCGAAAAAATAAATAGAGGGGAGAAAATTATACAGTGAATTTTTATATTGAGAAAATAAAACTTACTGTGTTAAATAATTAATCTTAAGCTTGTTTGAATGTTTTGTTACCGGGGTAGTCCTACTCATATCACCCCTACCATTTAGGAAAAGTCAGTATTAAATTCAATGAATAAATGTAATTATATATATATATATATATATATATATATATATATATAAAAGTCCCTATTATAAGACAATTTTAAGTACCTTAATGAACTTTTAAATTTATTTTAGATTTTACCCCATATTGTGACTTATGATAAGGATAATTCATTCTTTTAAAAAAGTGATTTGTAATGGACAAAGGAGCTTAGCGATTATCCCAAAATATTATTCCCAACTACTTGTATATGTGAATTAGTAATTTAAATAGGTATAGTCCTAAAAAAATAATTAATACATAGAATAAGACCATTTATTTTGTTTTTAAAAACAAAAGGATTTATAATAAGATAAAGAGTTAAGATCATTTTCGCTTCGAAAGATATACGTAAGTGAACAATTTCGCTTTCCGAAAGTTTTTTTTTTTGAAAGCAATATGCCCCGTAGTTTAAAAACGGAAAGAATGTTCTTCCCCAGTTATCAACCCTAACTGCTTCATTCGTTAATTGGAGGGCAACATCGCCCCAAAAAAACTTTCAAGACAAAATCGCTTTCAACCGTGTATTTCGCAGACAAAAATGATACTTAACCGTAAGATAAAATAGAAGGAGTAACTTACCAATTGACCAATGGAATGTTCACAGGTGGATGGGTTTTTTTTTTTTTTTTTTTTTAATTAGGTGAAGTGAGTTGGTATAAATGATTTTGGTGGGAAAATAGTTGCTTGTACTTTGCGTCTACTGACTAAATGGACAATGCACTAAAAATTTAACCTAACTTTCCCTGCTCTATTATTTTTGTAGCCAGTGAGGGTAGGTATATATTCATTCTTTCCACCACTTTTTAAATTTAATTTTTAGTTTCCTATTTCCCTGGAAGACTCTGACCACATCTTTCCTTTTAAAATAAAAAAATCATGTGACCTCAAAGAAATTTAATTAATATATTAATATTATCTACTGATAATTAATATTAACATTATGAATATTAAATTGATAATGAACCTATAAAATTAAATACACGAAAAACTGCTAATGATAACGAGTTAACGACAACCACAAAAAAATCAATATATAACTGATGGCAATAATTAAATAAAATCATGTCTTTAAAGTGGGTGTTCTCCACGTGGTTTTAAAAGGTTTTTTCTCCAATTTGGGATAAAATTTATCTTATACTCTTATCTCATAAATCGTAAAAGTTATTCCCCATAACCTAATCTCAACGTGTTTAAAGTTGCCTTTAATTAAATTAAAATTATTATTATTATTTAAAAAATGAGCGAGGACATCATTACGGTATCTCGCATGCTACAGGACGTTGAATTTTTCCATCACCGCCACCTAAGCATTTGGTTTTTGGCGCGTCAGGAATTTGAAATCGAATATGATCTGCTGGTGCTGACCTAATTATAACTGATAAAGCTACACTTTCTCTGAACCGTTGATTAAGAGGACCTTGTTATTGAACGGTGGGAAATTACCCTACTTTCTTTATGGGACCCACACTTGGAATTTAGCATCCATGAATATGACGTTATGTGTTTGTTGGGCTGTTTGCATCATGGTTTTAAAATTAATAATTAAATATTAATAAATTTGATTAAATGATAAAAGGCTCCAAATAATGGTGACTTCAATTGGATTAAGTTACATATAATATTCAATACCCTTAAACAAGATCTTATCATGTGGCATAATCCAACCACGCCAATGATACATTTACAATTAAAAATTGAGCTTGTTTGGGAGAGCTTATATGAAGAGCTTATGGAGCTTATCAAAAGGGTTTATGAAGTTTTTGCTCAAAATTTTTATTTGGGTGAATAAAATTGGCAACCGAGCTTATCATCAATCAGAGCTTATTTTAGAAGCTCTAACTCCTAGCTTATCATAAACACTTATTTGAAAAGTTCATGTGCGTGGCTACTTTCATAATCTGATGCTACTTTCATGGACGCTGAAAATGAGAATATTAGTGTAAATGAAGAGTCTTCCTTGACTAATTCTGCTGAGGAATCTTCAACCCAAATGAATCAGTCATCTTCAATTGAAATGAATTAAATTCGTAACACAATTAAATCCCAAATTGTACCGGGCCTAATTTCCTAGTTACTTATGCAATATTTATTTGATCAAATTATATATTTTAATATTGCCAAATTTTGTAATTTAGCATTTTTCATATTTTTGGTAATTTTGATTTTAATTTTTTTTTTATAATTATCTCAAAAGTCACTTATCCATAAGTCATTCCAAACAAGTTTGTACCCAATTAGACTTTTCCATAAGCTACTTATGCAACTACCCATCCAAACATAAATCACGTGTCATAATCAAACTTTTACCCAATCTGACTTTTACCTAATCGTCCGATTGTCCACCGGTATCCCAAACAAGCCCAATAGTATTAGCTACCAACGGGGATTGACACAAGTGGTGAACGATCAACATGTCACTTAAAGAATGCCTCGAGTTCGAATGAAAAAAAAAAAAAAAAAAAAAAAAAAAAACTTCACCAGGAGAAAATAATAATAATATTAATAGTATTAGCTATCTAGAGATATTACTACATGCAATATTTTTCTTATAAATCTTTTAGCCATTTCTTTGTGATGTTTAATGCTACTAAGGATAAAATTTAAGTCTATTTGTTTTTCATTAGGTTCAATTCTTCAATCAAGTCTCTTACAATGTAGATGGTCGGATGGATCATCCAATTCTAAATGTAGAACATGGTTTAGAAGTAAATATTGACTCTAAATGTAATATACTAATATCACTTTTTTATTTTATCTATAATATTTATTATTTTTAAAATTAATTTGTATAACTTATAAACTGATATATAATCTAATTAATAGATGTCATACATAAGTATTTTAAAGAATTCATGAGACTTGTGTAATAATTAATTTGTTTAAAAAAAAAATCTAATCAAATTATATTAATATATCTTCCATTAATGACGAGCAAGCAATAAAAATTCATATTGATAAAATTTTAAAATTCTATTGGACCATTATATATTAATAATGAAAAGTCCACATTGAACCTAATAAATATAAGCAAATACACATAAATTTTATTCTTCACATCAATTCCAGCTGAGTTCAACTTCTAAGAGAGAATAATTTTTCCACCGTAGCTATATGTGTGTGTGTGTATTCATAATGTGTGGAATTTGACTTTAAAACACTTTAGTTCATTGTACCCAATAGAAGCACGTCTAGCTTTGACTTTGCAGTCACTTTTTCACTCAACCCATATGCTTTTTTTTTTTTTTTTTTTTTTTTTTTTTATGCTACTATGGCAGTACTTCATAATTATATAAATCTCACACTCTAGAGTCATCATCATCATTGTTATTTTCTTGAAACGTTAATAATAATTTTTTTTTTGGAAAAATAATAAATATAGCAGACATGAAAAATCTGTATAGTCTAGAATGCAATAATAACTTGATGAAGTGTAACAACAATAATAATAATAATTTGATGGGAATCTTTACATGGCCATAATCACTCTAGTAAGCTATTAGTCAGTGTGATTATGTTGTGCATGGAGCCTGTTTACGTAAGGAGCGTCAATCACAAAAAGCAGTTTGTCAGAATCTCATCATGTTATTGTGGAAATTACTTGTGTTTGACTAGATCATTTGTAATCAAATTTGTGTGATTTTCCTTTTTGGCAATATTATATTATTGTGTTAACTATTTTTAAAAATTATATAAAAAAAATGATTTAAAAACAAGTAATCCAAGAGTTATAACAAGCTATGTTGTTCATAATTATAACTTTAGAAATTACTACTCTATTAAAAATTTCATGAGGCATTTAAGGTCTATCAATCTCCTATCTGGTATTTTTGGACGATCAATTTTGCAATAATTTTTTTTTAGCACGTTTACCATGACTATTTTTTTTGTGGCATCATTTTTTACCTGACAGTTATTTTTGTGGCGGGATCTAAACTATTGTTATGAAAAAAGAAGAAGTAGCAAATATTTTAATGGTTGTGATATTTTTGCTCTCATTTTCAAAATTTATGAATAGTTTTACGCTTGTAAAAAACATGGTATTTGACGTCTTTGGGTAAAAGTTTTTGGACATTTTTACATTTTTACCCTTTGTTTGATGAAAAATGAGATAATTAAAAAATGAGAAATAACTCATCAATGAATATTTTTTTGGGGAAAATTAAAATAAAGGACCTAGAGGATATAATATTTCTTATAAAGGGGTATAAAAATTATAATTACTTGGAAGGACTGAATATCATAATATAAATTTAAAATTATTAAATTTCCCCTAATCAATCCTCTTGTATTCATAATTAAAAAAATAACTAAAATTAAAACTAAAACTCCCTATCATGATATGATCATATATATTTTTTTCAATATATTATTTAATTAACAATGGTTAAACTCATATTTTTCTTAATTTTTATTTTCACCAATTTATATTATCAAGTTCGCGATTTATATTATCAACGTTGACATCAATTAAGCCTCTTTCTATAAAAATAAAAACTAAAATTATATTTTTCAGGATATAATAGGTTAATTGGATTTTTTTTTAAATTTTATTAACCCACATAAATTGCTTCTAAAACAAAAATAAATCATACAAATTTTTTTAGTTTAACATATATGATAAATTATAAAAGACCTTGAATTTTATTAAAATTATATAATTTCATTTTTATTAAAAATTTTGTTGATTTTAAAAAAATTATAATTCTTACAAATTCAAGAATTCATATATTTTTTTATAGATATATACATTCAAGTTGTAAAAAATGAAAATTGAGAAAACTATTGTTTAATTTAATGAAACTTGGAATTTTGTATTAGTTTTAAAAATAGAATGGGAAAGAGAATGTAGGAGGAATGCATAAGATTTTGTTATGAGTATTTTAGTACTTTTAATTATATATTTTTATATTTGATCTTTTTAAATAATTATAATTTTTATGGTCATTATCTATAAATATTTTTTTTAAGGTCCTCATTCTAATTTTTTTTTTTTATATACAATTTAAATACGAGCATGCACACAAATATATCAACATTAAGTTTAAGTTGGGGCTTCGAGACATAGTAGGTGGCGCTACTAGTAGCCAACCTCGCGTTGACACGTCATTAATGATTTGGGAGGTGAAGGGTGGCATTGCTCGTGAATGGGGTTAATAATGAAGGCATATCCAAATATATATACATGTAGGGGTGAGAGGTGAAACTGTAATTAAAAGGCACATACAGATAGAAATAGAAATGGGAAGGGGATAAGGACATGTTCATATAAAAGGCGTGAGCGACATTTAGGGCAGTGTCCCAAAGGATTAACTCATTTCCAATGTTAGGCCCTCCAACTAGGTGGTCCCCACTACTACAACTACAAAGAAGGGCGGGTGGTCCCAAAGCAAAAGTCATAAAGAGTAGATAGGTGCCAGTCACGTGACTCATTCTCCTGATATTAGTTATTCATTTTAGTTAATTAATTAATTAGGAATAATAAAAAAAAAGGAGGAGGGAAATGAAAATAATGATAGAGGTGGGTCCAACATGTCCTTTGGTCTCATTCCCGAAGATCCTATGGGGGGAGGGGAGGGTGAAGTTCATGCCAAAATCATAATGTCGACATTTAAAGCAACATCCTCTCTTTCTCTCACACGTGTCACAAGGCAAAGACGTGAATGACCAATTCCATCACAAAGGTATATTCTCTTATCAATATCATCGCCACTCCCGTGCTTGTCCCTTATTTTCGGGTTTGTAAACTTTTTTTTTTTTTTTTTTTTAATTTCAATGATTGTTTGCCAATAATCTGTGATTCTTTGACCTCATTAAGTGCAAGATAATGGTAATTTTTGGGAAGATGGTGGGGCTGAAAAAACACGATATGAAGGGAAAAAGCGTGATAGGAGTAACATAAGGTGTTTAAGTTATTTTTTTTTAAATGGGTTTTTGGCCAAAAGCTACGGTTAAGAAGAAGTTACTAAGACTTGCTTTTTCACAGTACAAACGACATTCTACCATCGTCAATCCAAATATAAATCCTATTTACAATCTGACTTTTATTCTATCTTAAGTTTACAAATAAATCATATTGGAAAAAAGTCGTTTCTTCCACCGCTAATTTAAACGGGCACGTTCGCAATTCAGGTTCATATGAGAGGTTGAGATTTTAATTTCATTCTTAAAATTAATAGTCAATTAAATTCAAGATAATAATTCTCATATCCTAAATGTATGACCTAGTTTCTAGTTCAATTTAGTTTTATAAACTAGTTCATATATTTAATAATGGAGGTAGTACTATATCAATTAGGGGTGAACATTCGGTTTTTCGATTCGGTATTCGGTTAAAAGCGAAAAAACTGAAATACTTGTGTTTTTATCAACCAAAGTGAATAAAAAACCGAACAGAAAAAACGAAAATATTTTGGTTCGGTTTTTCGGTGATTTCAGTTTTTGGAGAGTTCAAAAAAGAAAATATTAATAGAAGCAAAATTATGAAGAGTTCATTTTTTCCCCAGAAAATAATAGAATATCAAATTAGTGAAGCAGAAATTGATTCAACATTGGATTTGTGAGGGTCGATCTCTGGAGATATTGATTCAAGATCGGATCTGTGAGGGTCGATCTCCAAAGACAATGTAGGGCTTTCATTGACAAGCGAAGATGCATTGTGACCTATGAGTGAGGGATGTTTTTGAAAACGGTATGGTTTGGAGGTGAGGCTGTTTGGCTGTGTCCGAGTAAAATTGAAGATTAAAAAAACGCATATATATTATATGACGCTGTTTTCGTATATATTTGGTTAAAACCGAATTAATTTTACATGAACCGTACCAAAAATCGAAAACCAAAATAATCCGATTTTACAAACCGAGAAAAAACCAAAAACGGAATAAACCGAAACCAAAAAACCAAATAGGCTTCGGTTCGGTTTTCGGTTTCGGCATTTGATTGCTTCACCCCTAATATCAATTCACTTAACATGAGTGATTGAGATTTTTCATCCTTTAAAATATTATTCCCTCCAATCCTTTTTATAAGTAACAATTACTCAAAACACTAAAATAGATTAGTGGTTAAAATTTGTTAAAAGCAATAAATGTGTGAAAGAGATCTTTTTTTAAAAAAAAAAAACTTATCCTTATTTATGAAGATTATGAGTGAAGGAGAAAATGAGTGGGAAAAAAGAGATCAGGGAAACATGCAATTAATTGAGGGTAATAATAGAAAAGGTGGATAAATTTTTAGACAGCAAAATTATTGCTTATATAAAGAAGGGTTAAGGAAATGGCGTCAAAGACAACAAACTATTAAATTTCGGGAGCGTCAAAGACAATTAACTATTAAGTGGACCACCCAAAGACAACAAACTTTTAAAAAGCGAGCGCCAAAGACAACATTAAAACAAAGTTAACGCCGTTAGCAAAAAGTTAACGTCATATTATCTAAGGAAAGACCCAAAGACAACAAACTATTATTCCAAGAAATACCAAAGACAAAATTCTAAATTTTACTAAATTAAATAATTTTTTTCTCAATTGTCATTATTCAAAACTACTTGTATAAATATCTATGGACAAAAATTACTCATTTTTCAATTTTGTCAACAAATTTTTTAGATTTTTTAAATTTTATTAACATTAAATGAATTTTTTAACTTACATAAATTTCTTCTAAAATAAAAATAAATCATATTTTTTTTTTTGGTTTAACATATATAACAAACTATAAAACACCCTGGGTTTTTACTAAATTAAATAATTTTTTCTCAATTGTCATTATTCAAAACTATTTGTATAAATATCTATGGATAAAAAGTACTCATTCTTCAATTTTGTCAACAGATTTTTTAGATTTTTTAAATTTTATTAACATTAAATGAATTTTTTAACTCACATAAATTTCTTCTAAAATAAAAATAAATCATATATTTTTTTTAACATATATAATAAACTATAAAACACCTTGAGTTTTATTTAAATCATATAATTATATTTTTAATCAAAAAATTTGTTTATTTTAGCAAATTATAATTTTGACAAAATTGAAGAATGAGTAATTTTTGTCCATAAATATTTATACAAGTAGTTTTGAATAATGACAATTGAGAAAAAAATTATTTAATTTAGTAAAATTTAGAATTTTGTCGCGCCTTTCTTGGAATAATAGTTTTTGTACGATTTCCTTAGATAACTGACGTTAACTTTTGTTAACGGGCGTTAACTTTTTTTTTAACTAAGATTCGGCATTGTCTTTGGCTTCCTTTTTAAAAGTTTGTTGTCTTTGGGTGGTCACTTAATAGTTAATCATGTCTTTGACGCCCTAATTTAATAGTTTATTGTGTTGGACGCTCCTTAACCCTATAAAGAATAAGCTCATGATAGAGAATGTCGCTGATAAATAGAACCAGAAGAAGTATAATTGATTTCGGAAAAAAAAAAAAAAGTATAGTTGAGGGTTTGTATTAGGTCGCATTTGTATTCCAAACTCAAGGGGTTTGTATTAGCTCCCATTTGTGTTCCAAACTCGAGTCACAGATTTGCCTGCAATTGGGTGGCTAGTGTTGGAAACACCTAAAAAAATATACAATATATAATTTGAGCCGTGTGCCCTAGCAAGGACGGACCTTGATGTATACAATGGGGCCCATGGCCCCCCAAAAAAAATTTGTTCTAAATTTGTAATGCAAATTAGATTTTTTTACATATTTAGCCCAAAAATTTCTACATTTGGCTTAAAAATTTATACATTGCCCCCAAATATTTTTTCTTAAAAATTAGTTAATGAGTATACATTTAGCCTTCCCAAAAAATTCTTCCAAGGTCCGTCCCTGTGCCCTAAGTCCTTGATCAAGATTTATTCCGATAGATTAAAAACGAATCCTTTCTACGAAAAGTAAGGAAATATAACAACAAAAATATAGAGGAATTGAGGAGAATAGAGGGGAGAAGAGGGTAGAACATGTAGAGTTTGGTGCCTCATCACCACGCACCATGCATTGCCTTTTATAGGCAGAGGACAAAGCTGTGTAGCTGCTCAAAAACCCATCAAATAGTGAAATAAACCAAACAGAAGAATTAAGAAAGTAAGCTAATTTGGACTATTTGTGATAGTTTTAGAGGTTGATGAGCTTCTATAAATAAATAAAAAAATAAACAAACATTTTTTTTTTGGTTCAAAAACAAACAAATTTGATAGAAGTCATTTTTTTAAACTTTTGATGTGACTTTTTTAGCTTATGGAAAAAAATGTTAGGGATATGTGATCCAATAAAAAATGTATTATTAAATATACGTTTGTAAGATTTAATTTATCCATTAGAATATATTTAATTAAGTACTTTAGAGTTTTTAAATTTTTTAATAATAATGTAATTTTTTTTATCAAATTTCAATTAAATTTTCTATCTCTAATTATCACAATATATACAACTATATATATATATATATATATATATAGTATTCAATAAGATTCATGTCATTTTCATTTATTTTTCATTTCAACTAACTTTTCAAACACTATTCCAAACAAGAGCATTATCGGGAAAAAAGTTACTTCTTTTCTCGCTATCCCAAACAAAAATCACATCTACAATCTAACTCTTATCCTATCTTTCGTTTGTAAAAGCTCATCTAAAAAAAGTCATTTATGTCACCGTTATCTTAAACAGGCACTAAACCGTTGGACAACATAATGGCTTAATGACAATTAAAACTGTAGTTGCATTGGTTAATGGTGGTTTGATGCTATTAAATCGCTCTAATTAAAGCTATTAAAAATGATTAATGAAGAAATAAAATTGACTAATTAAAACGCACAAAAGCTCAAACAGTCGGTTACAACACTACTTTCCTTATCCCTATTACTTGCTCAAGTTTACATTTTAGTATACATTAAGGCCTTTTCAATCTTGCAGCAATAAAATATGAACCTTTATTTTTGACACCCACATATTAAAACTCAAATAGCTGGAGAGTACTGGAGACCTTGCTGTCTTAGTATTAATTATGACTTTTTTAGAGATGAAATTCCAGAGGTCTTAGTATTAAAATTTCTTTTTAAGTGATTATTGTTTAACAAAATATAATCGTGTGCTACTTTTTGAACTTGTTGAGTGCAGTATGCTGCTCTTTCTGATATTAATTAAATATAAAAGTTAGATAAATAAATTATAATGAGTAAGAAAATTAGTGAATTCATTTTGTTTTTGAAAATAAAATAAAATTACGTGCTGTCTTTATAAAATGCCCTCTTTTAATTTATAGGAATAATTTAAGGAAAAAAATATATACCCCCTTTAATTTGATCTTTAATCGTAGGATCTGATTGTAGAATTGATATTAATCCTAGATGTAAAATCTATTTCTCATATTTGTCGTCTTTCATAATTTACCCTTATTGATGCTTCTTCAACCACAATTAAGTAAAATAGATATAGAGGGAATTGAAGAGGATGGTTAAGACGCTTTAGAAAAAACATGTTCTATTAACTATCTTAATTAATTTTTTTAATTTAATCAAATTAGATAAATAAGTTTTATATTAAGAATATAAGGAAGTGTCATCTTTATGAGAGGGAAGAAAGGGGTGGAGAGCTTCCCTAGCGATGTTGTTGACCGTAAAGTGCTCGTTGGATGTTAAGAATGTTTGGATAATATCAAATTATCAACAGTAGAAAAATGACATTATTATGAATACTTAAGGTTTGTTTAAGTTGACGTTAAATCATCTCACAAACTTATTTCGTATATCATAATCACGTTGGAAAAACAGTTTCTACTAATAATCCAAATAGGCACACAATGTAATTGGGAAAATCCACTTTAGCAAAAGCAACAATCTATTTGCATTGAGAAAATTCAAGTTTCAGGAGCAGAACCAAATTTAGCAAAAGAAGCTAATTAAACAAGTAGTGAATGAAAATAATTAAGTCCGCTTTGGGATTATTTTTGGTTGTTCTTAAATGGGTTGGGTCGTATTGTGATCCTTGTAATTAATTATCCCTAGAAGTTGACTTTGACAATTAGAGGTTTCTGATTCCTTTTGGTACAAGAGATGTTGCAATCACTATACTAATAGAAATGAAGCATTTTCATTAATTAAAGAGAATCAAACAAGTGGTGTTAGTAATAATATATACATTTGGTTTTTAATGATGTCAAATATTATAATAAAAACTTTGCACGGGTATTAATTCTTATATTTATTATTACTATTTGGGTTGAAATACTCTGGACTTTTATTAATTAATGAATAAAGTAAATATACAAAGGAAGCAAGTTTGCATTATATAGACCCACAATCAAAAACACATCCCAACTCTACAATCAAAACTATTTAAAGAATATCAAGAACATAGTATTCCCTAATATTAATATATATATATATATATATATATATATATATATATTACAAATATAACCACATATATACTTCTTAACAAATCTTATTCATTCAATTTAATTGCACCACTTCATCCATCATAATTGAGTGCATTTGATTTAACCTAGTCGTATTGTTTGCTACTCGTTACTTTTTCTGATAGGTGCATTAGCATCTCGAGCTTTAGTTGATTGAGTAACAGCGCTAGAATTTGTATCTAATGACTAATTACTCAAAAAAAAAAAACTATATATAGGAGCTTAGTGCAAGTTTGGATAAGCATGAAAATGAATTCATAAGTATAAAAAAAAAAAAAAAAGATTAATAGTCCGTTTGGATCCTCTTATTTTTAGCTTAAAAGCTACTTTTCAGCTAAAGCAAAAAAAAAAAAACTAAAAGCTGTTTGGTGATTATATAAATTTTTTAGCTTAAAAGTTACTTAAAAAGCTAAAATTAAAAAGGTATATTATAATAGGGCGGCGGCGGCGGTAGCGGTAACAGTAGTGTTCGATCGAGAGATTACATATTTTATTTTATTTTTTTTTTTAAAAAAAAAGCTTATAAAAAAAAGAGCTTATAAAAAAGCTCCTATGAGGAGCTTATTTTTAAGTTCTTTTTTCTTCATTATAAAATAAGCTCTTATAATTATAAGAGCTTTTGTAAAATCTTGTTTGGCCTAACTTATACTTATAAGTAGAAGATAAACTAAAAATAAGTTAGGCCAAACAGAGTTGATTCATTGTAACACATTATATCCTACTTAGTGTATGTGAGAGATCTTTTATTGTATTCATTCATTTTTTTTTTTAAAGAGATTCTTTATATATATGTGTGTGTGAATCATATAGAGGGATTGTTTAAGGTTGGGTAAGCTTGAGAAATGAAAAATTAACAACTTCTGTAATTAAGGGGAGAATATTGAGTGTTCAATGAGGCCAATAATTTAGTAAAAAATGATAAAGATAAGAAATAAATCTTATATTTAAGACTAATATTAACTTCTAATTAGATCCTACATTAAGGACCGGATCGGACGTGTAAATTTTTTACAATTAACTTATTTTTTAAGTTTCATAAAAACAATTTAATGAATTTTCCTTAAAAGAGGGCTGAAAGGAATATAAAACATAATTAAGGAGCCTGACATGTGCATGTGCAAGGCATAAACAAATCCATTGACAACATGTGTGTACACTGTACACACATATATATACTGATATACATATACGTATATATATACATGTGTGTATATATTCAACAAAGCATAATGTGATTATGTTTATGATTAATCTCTGCGATCGCAATGCCAACACGTACGTATATACGCCCTGATTAACCAAATATCAAAATCCATATATAGATAATTAATTAATATTTTTTCTGACATGAAATCTGATCTAAAACACTACTGTACATCAGTGGCGGAGCCAGGATATAATATTTTTTAGTTCACAATTAGTGGTGGGATTTAGGGGTTCGGGGGCAGCGCCCCTGAATTTTTTTTTTTTTTAAGGAGAATAAAAGGCAACCAACTCCTTCGTAAAGTTTATGACAAAAAATGGGGTTCAATTGAAAAGTATTTCCGAAGAAATCAATTTAAATAGAACAATATACTCTAATCTCATGGCATACAGATACCCAGATGTTATACAATCAAATTCCAAAGCAACATGCAAGGAAAAATTATTATGGTTTGTCATATGTGATAGGATATTAAAAAGTCAAATTAACGAAGGAGCATAACAAATACTATAACTCACAAAGCTGTCCACCAGAGAATACAACACTTTCAATAGGTTCAAGACCAAGCAGAGAAACCGGACGCATATAAAGGAGAAAGGAAAATAATGAGAACACAGAAAATTTTTATAGATAGGCTACTGTCCTTATCCACCATTTGGGCCTCCAAGTCCATGCCCAAAAAATAGCTTAGAAAGTTGTCCAAGCAAGAGCTCGAACACAGGATCTCATGTGGTACTAACATGATTACCACCACACCACCTAGACAACTTGTTATAAGGTTTTTTCAAAAAATATATATCTTCTTAAAATTTATGGGTGCATTTGCACCCATAAGAACAAACGTGGCTCCGCCAGTGCTGTACATTACAGTTGTTTGTCAACAACCCCCAAACATTAAAAAATATTATTAGTAGTAGTAATATATAATTAAGTAGAGATAATAATATATGTGCTTCACTTGCTTTGATCATTCCAATGCAATGAAACAGTAAGGAGATTTGTTTTTGGTTGTTTAATTTAAGGAATAATAAACTATAAAATTAACAAATGAACTATAGTTATCTTCTGACAAAGGAGGTGTCAGAAGAAGACTCTAATTTTTTATATTAGTATTAGTATATGACTAGAGGGTATAGCAGAAGGATTTATTAAATAAAAAAAAACAAGACCACGTTCTTGTTCTAGTTGTCCTGGTTGACTACGTATTTTAATGAACATATTCCTTAATTGCAGTGAGCTGTACTGTGTTGTGTGTTGGTTTTATCAGTAAATTAGCAGAACAAAAGGCCAAACTTGTTCTTAACCCTCTGGCACGATTTCACATAATAACAACAGGCCGGAGTTTCTTATTGATTATATTTCTTTCAGTATTTGTTCAAAGAAAGTTCCTTTAATTTACATTTTTCATGGTATAACATGTTTTGTTTAAAGTACTACCTCCTCTCCTAATTATAAGACCTAGCTAGTTGACTTTTTTTTAGAGAGATTAAGGAAGCTAAATAAGTGACTTAATCATTTCATATGTTTTGTATCCTTAGATTATATATTAGTTTATTAATCAAAGCTAATTAATTTGAAGAAAAAAATAAAAATACTCTAAAATAATTTAATTAGTTTCTTAGTTTTTTAAAAAAAGTCAATTGTGCCTTATAATTGGACCGGAGAGAGAGTATATATTATCGCATCCCATCCTAACTAAATATATGACCTAGACCAGCTTTAATCCTAAATATAAGACTACAATCTATTGTTTTCTAAATTTATATTACCTCCCGTCTTTATTATAAGACTCGTCTTGATGAAGAAATTAAACTATAAAATGGATCTTATAGCTAGTAATTAAGGACTGGAGGTAGTGATTATTTTCTCAAAGTATCTATCTATATTAATTGCATACATTAAAGGGTTCCATTAAGAGATAATTACAATGCACGTAACTAGGAAGAGTATTATGAGAAAACCCCACACATTTGTTACAAATAATTAAATGAACTAATTTTTTTAATATTCATAAATTTTTTAAAATTCGGCATATTAAGGACCAAATGTAGTTTTTTGTTTATTCCTTCTTAATATTTCTAACGAACCATAAAACTTTTTAATTAATTAACAAAATTCTTCAATATTACTTGAGACTTTACCAGGCTCCAAATTGAAGATAAACTCTTCATGGTATCAAAAAAATGGTATTAAAGAAAAAAAAAATAAACTCTTCAAAACATATATGCTTTAATTAATTTAATTTGCAATATTAGAAAGCACGAATTTACTTAAGACCTTGAGGGCATTTAACCACTTGCCCTCATGGGAAAACGTAGTTTTATTTAATTTTTCAATTGAACTGTCGTCAAAGTCCATGCATTACTAGAAATATATTAAATTAAAGTCAATAAAATTCTGAAATAATTGTTGATTGCTTGTTCTTGTGTGTGTGTCCTAGAAATTAAGGGTAAGGAATCTAGGTTGGGGAATAGTGCATATTATTGAAAATGAAGAAGTGGTTAAGAGAAGTTTGTCTTGTTGTTGGTGAAATTAAATGAGTTGTGAGGACAAGTTAAAATGTTTCGTTTGACATAATGTATCTTTCTGTAACGAAGTTTCTTCCATGGCTGTTTCTGTAGCCATGTCGTTTTCTTCTCTGTAATTTCTTCCCTCAACTTTTTCATTCACTCTAAAACATATCTTTGGCCTCGTTCGTATGGCCACCATTAATTTACAATGTAAAACTACACGAACTGCCATTAAAATATGGCTAACATTATCTTGATTTTTGTGGAACATGTTGAGAACAAGTAACATGGAATATCAGGCTAAGATAGTTAGATCCGTAGGATGTGTTGAAGGGATTCTAAATGGCTAACATGAGTTTTTGTCCTTTAATAATGCAATTAAAAAATATAGGCTTTTTTTTTTTTTTTTGAAATAAAAGGCTGCTCGATCCTTTTAGTTCTTAATATAAAACTTATTTACTGAATTTAATTAGATTGAGAGAGTTAATTGAATTAGTTAATATGACACGTGTTTCCTAAAATATCAAGAATCAATAAAGATAAATTAAGAAAAGAGATATAGATATAAAAAATAGAATTAAAATACATTTAATTAAAATCAACTACTATAAGACTAGTTAGCTAATGATAAGACTTAAATGTTTGGAGAGAATGACTCTAAACTTCATAAGCAGAATATTAGTGGCAATAGCTTCAACATCAATTTGGTGATTTTCGTAGGTCAAAAAATAAGTATAACAGTTAGCTTTTTTTAGCATGATATCAAATGTAATAATTTAATCATGCATCAGTAGGTTACATATAATCTGTCTGATCCTGGTGTTGAGAGGTTGATTCTATGTTAGATATATAGATGAGATATGTAAAGCTCATGCAAAATAAACATAAGAGGGTTTCATTAATTGCAGACACATATCAACCATTCAACATTTTAGATTTATTAAATGAAAAAAAATAATTATATGATTATTATTTACGCATTCTTATGATAAAACAAAGAATAAAATGTTGACAAAAGATCACAATCACTGTGAGATTTTTATTTTTCACGTTAATCATATACAATTTTTTAATTTTTATTTATACTAATTTACATTTATATATTTTGTATAATTTCAAGTTACAAGGCGTATAGGACCTTTCTCTAACTTAAATCTAAATCTACACTAGTTAATAATTTGGAATAATGAGGATTTGTTACCAAATATTTGTAACTTCAAGGGGAAAAAAAAATCAAAAGAAAATGGGCTCGATCGACCAGCCTGATTTTTAGAGCCCAAGCCCAATATTAATGCTGCTTTTATTCCAGCATAATATAATAACCACGAAAGTTTTTCGGGCAACTGATAAATGATAATTTTATAACTAATTTAATTCAATTAAATGGAAAAAAATATTGAAAATAAAATAGGTATACACGATTTAAAAAAAAATCAATTTATATTATTATTCACACAATAAACAGAAAAATAATTTCAGATACAAGAGTGCCTTTATTTTTTGATACATATATACAAACTTCGGAAGATTAAAAGGGGGAAAAAAAAAAAAACAGCCTCGTCCTTCTTCAACGATACTTTATATTATCTGAAGGCGGGCTTATAATATATAAACCATATGAAAAAATTTAAAAAAAGTTATATATACACAATGAGCACTCGTTCTCGTTCATATATTATTGTATATCATATATGCAACCTGAAGAAAGAACAATGAAGATATCAGTGGCTCCCAGGCACAACTCCAGCTGTCTTCAATGTCACTGCAGTTCGAGGACTAAAAAGAAAAACACATAATAAATTACTTGAGTAGAATTAATTGATATGTAATAGTTTGATTGACAAATGAATGTGATTATAAAATTACATATCAATTAAATGTTGAGAAATGAAGAAGAAACTTACTGAGTGAAAGGGTTGGGGTGAACAGGATCGGAGAGTGTGTTTGTATTTTCTTGAATGTGAGCAACCTTTCGGAGCATGGATCGGTTGATGAACTTGTCGGCGGAGTCAATGATGCGGTCGGGTTCGTACACCTCCGGCAAGGACTCTCTTCTCTTCTTGTTGACATGAACACTTGGAGCCCTCGCGAGCTGTTGAAATGCAGTGTGTGCTGCTAACATCACCGCAACACTCACCATTCCAAATACTATTTGAATCGGTGCCCACTCTCCACCTCCCCTATACATATAATTTCACGTAATTAATATATATAAAAGAATGTACTAAAAACTGAACTGGTCATTAAATCAGTCCAGGCAATGTTCTTAGGATAAGTGGTTTTATTGTAGTTGAACCGGTAATGAATCCAATCATGTTCAAAATAATAATAATAATAAAAATCCTTACGTAACCCTAAAAGAGTAAAACTTTACTAAGATTTGTCTGGCGGTGTAAGGCCCCTTTTGATTTCTTTAGGTCTCAAGTTTGAGTATTAGAAGAGTCACTTGTGTTGAGACAACTACGAACTTCAAACCGAATACCGGATGAAATAGAGTTATTATCAAATCAAACATTTGACATGCATGCTGTCATTCTTTTTATGTCAATCCTGTCTAAAACTCTTAACCGTAACAAACTCGTCTGCTCGACTCACAAGGGTTGGATTTTAATAATATGATTTTTTCATGATTTATGCAATGTTTTTGTAGGCAGGAAAAGTGTTTTTATATAGGGTTAAAACCAATTTTACCGAAGACGCGCCTGGGAGCAATTTCGCCCTTAAGTTTTCGAAGGAGAATGTTACCCCCGAAGATCGAACGGAGCAATGTTGCCCCTCCGTTAGAAACCATAACGGTCAACGTTAGTCGACCGTTAGTTGACCGTTAGGGTTTCTAACGGAGGGGCAACGCTGCTTTCGTTTTGATACTTCGGGCAACATTGTTATTACGTTCACGGGAGCAATGTTGCCCCTTCAAAAACTTAAGGGGTTAAATTGCTTTCACAGATCAAGCGCAAAATTGGTACTTAACCCTTTTATATATAGAGTTAAATGCCTAATTTGCCCCGGAAGTTTTGATAAGGGGGCACTTATCACCCGGAAATTTTTTTGGTATCAAATTTGCCTCGGAAGTATGAAAAAGGTAGCAAATTTTCCCCTCCGTTAATTTTGACCGTTAAGTTTGACTGAGTGTACACGTGGCATGCCACCTCATGACACGTGGCATGCCACCTCATCAACCCGAATAAGAGTTCAGTATCATTTTTGCCCCGAAAGTTTATAAAAGTAGCAATTTTGCCATTCTTTCCCCCAATATTAAATTTGACTATTAAATCAGACAAAGACCACACATGTCACGCCTTGAAAATGTCGAATTTGGAGTCGGAGAAGGAGATCCTTGAGATGTTGAGCTCAAGCGCGCGTAATTTGTGAAGCCGAACCGGTCATGTGGATGAAAGGTCTGTCGCAAAACTCGGAAGAAGCATCACTTATAATCTAAGCAAATGAAATGCAAAACGAAATGAATTGTTCCAAAAATTGGTTCAAGATAAAACAAATCAATAGTGATAATATTTACGTTTGTATAGATCGATCATTGTTTAGATCATAAGTGATGCTTCCTACCGGTTCGGCTTCACAAATTCCGCGCCTTGAGCTCAACATCTCAAAGATCTCCTTCTCTAACTCCAAGTTTGATCTTTTCAAGCGCATTTACGTGCATGCCTTTGATCGATTTAATAGTCAAATTTAATATGTGGGAAAGAAGGGCAAAATTGATACGCTTTGTAAACTTTCGGGGCAAAATTGCTCCTCGAAAACTTCCAGGGGCAAAAATGATACTTAACTCTTATTGGGTTGATGAGGTGGCATGCCACGTGTACACTCAGTTAAACTTAACGGTCAAAATTAACAGAGTAGCAAATTTGCTAGCTTTTTTATACTTCCGGGGCAAATTTGCTTCATTTTTAATACGTAAATTTGGTACCAAAAAAACTTTTGGGTGATGAGTGCCCCTTTATCAAAACTTCCGGGGCAAATTAGCCATTTAACCCTTTATATATATAAAGGAAATAAGAAATGGAAGTTATTGCATACTTAGGATGAGAAACACCCTCGTGGGGGTTAGCATGAAGATGGGCTTGTTCTGCTAATGTGGCTGGTTTCATTTTTGGGATGGTCGACGTGGCAATCCTTCTTCTTCCTCCTCTTAACTGTTCCATCATCATTGATCTCATGCTAATTCCCTGCAATTTTCATTTTCATATCAATTAAATACCCATAATAACTAACTAATCGACTCTCATAGATCATACTTTATGAACAGATAGGTTAAGAATGAGAATGAATCCAAAGTTATTAAGGCTGCTATAGGATTCATCATTTACCATTCTGAAGGCCATTTTCTGTGATCACGTAACCAATTAAATTTCGAGTTTGCAGGTTCTGTGATGTTTCTCCAAGAGGATCTATTTATATTAGAGCAAGAAGCACTTCGCCATTAATTAATTAATCTGATGATGATGTGGAAGTTTTGATGGTGCACGTAGGACCTTAATCATTTTGCTAATGAAGAAGGAGGCTGTGGATCAGTCAACAACCTTTGGTTTCGCCATTATCTATCAACCACCTGTATGTCTAGGAAATTAATCATTCAGTTATTAATTAAGTAAATTAATTAAAACCTTTCATTAATTTCCTTCTCTACCAATGGTCACCTTGAATCTTTCAGCTAATGGAGAGCATATAGCCTCAAGTTTGAATTGCCTAATAATATATACTCCTTCATGTTTCATGTTCTTTTTATACTCATTTGATCCTTAGGTCCGTTTGGTTCCACGAAAGGAAGGGGATGGGAGGGATTTTAATGGGGGAGAGAAAGGGAGGAGATATAGGGAATTTTAATATTACATTGTTTGGATTGATCAAAAGGAAATGGAGAGGAGGGAGTTTTAATGTTACCTTGATTGATTCAGAAGGGGAGGAAAATATTTTTATATAGACAATTTTACCCTTATAAGTTTTTTTTTTTTTTAAAAAAAATATGGTAGAAGGTAGAATGTTTAATAAAAAAATAAAATAATCTTGACATTTTATATAAATAAAATTATAATTTTATAATTATCTAAATTAAATGAATATATTATAATACATAATTATTTATGGATAATATCATATATGTAATATATCTAAATATTTAATTGTACTTATAATAAATATAATAATATATACATAATGATTAAATATATAATTGTTATATCATCTGATCTTCTCCAGCAAACTATGAGTTCAAGACGCTGCAGCACCGTTTTCTTCAAATTTTGAATTTCAAAACCCACCCAAACATCGCTTCACACCTCCTGGCCAGTTTGTTGCCTCATCTTCAAAGTCGTCATCCTTTTCCTCTTCAGCCTAACACTGTCTATTTATATGTCTTAGTTGTAACGAAATATTGTTGTACCTTTACATCGGAGGAAGACAGCTTCCTCACAACGTTCTTGATTCCGGCAAGTTGTGGGGCGGTGGATGCTCTGTGACAACAAGCTGTGTTGGACGCTCTGCGATGGCAAGCTCGGTGTGGAGGGGAGTGTAGAAGGAGAGAGAAGCGTTCAAAGGGGAGAAGGAAAGAGGTAGGGTATTTTGGGAATAATAAAAATAAGTATGGGTAAAATGGTCAGATCAAGTGAAAATATTGCTCCTCCCCTCCAAATCAAGGACCGAATGAATTTACTTTTTTCCAGAGTTCTCTTGCTCCTATTTATAAAGAACAATCATATGTGTGTCCGGAGCATTTAATTATTAATTTTTTTCCTATTAAAATATCATGTCTGAAGCAATATTTTTAAAAAATTTGACGCTTTATGTTTGAGAAAAAAATTTGATGTCTTATACTCTCTCCCGGGTTCTAATTATAAGAGTAGTTAGTTAAAATTTTTTTTTTTTGGAGATTAATATATGAACATTTTTTGGAGTTTTTTTGTCACAATTAAATTAGCTTTTGTCAAGTTTTTTTTTCAAATTTTCAATAATAATTAAAGACAATAATAAATAATGCTACCAATATTTAATTAAATTAATATATAATTTAATTGACTGTATATAATATAATCACACATTCACTGCAACCTAATTTAAACACAACATCAACTCTTGAAAATGAGTGCTCAGAGAAATAAGTAATTTATTTCAACTAATTTTGCCTACGGTGCCTGGGCTGATCTCTCCAAAAAAGAAAATAATTATAATTAACTAAAAACTCTTTCTTTAATTTATAATTAAAGAAGTAGGAGGAGTAATATATAATATTAAAGACCAAATGGAGTACTCTTGTTAAAGAGAAGGGTTTACTCTACAAAGGTGCCTATTAAATCAAATATAATTAATTTGAGTGAAATTGACTCGACATCTCTTAAACTTCTCATGTCATCCAAAGCAAATGATATAAAAGCCATGAAGCATTTTGCTGTGCCCATCTGACACCATAATAATACAAAAATGTAAAATTAAACGAATAATGTTGGTTGACTTGATAACCATGATATTTTTATACTATTTTGAAACTTGTATGTGTACATTTGTACTATTTTATTGACTGCCATATATGTTAAATTGTTAATGTTAGTTGACCTAATAGCCCTAACATTTTTACTTCATTTTAAAACTTTCATGTGTAATTTTGCATTTGAAAAAAAAAATTCATGCTAGCATATGAAAAAATAATCCAGAAATATATTTTCACTTGAAAATTTAATATAAGAAGAGTTACTTTTATTGTCAACACTTAATTTTGTTCAATGATATCAAATATTATATAAATATTTTTTTTTGGCTAAAGAAAAAGTTTAGATGGGGTACACCAGAAATTTCACCGAGGCCTGCAGACGCTCCGCACTCAAAGAACACTTACATGAGTGAAATCTTTACAGATCGCCCACCAACGAGCTCCTCACATCGTGCGCATCAAACCTCCACCTTTTTGAAACCGACACCTTACCTAATCACACATTAGCAAAAATATTATATAATTGTCTAATCCTATAATAATTTATATTTGATGCACCTGGGCATTTGCATGGCCCAGTAGTTATTGGGTTTATTTCCACAACTTTAGGCATTATGGGCTTGGCTTTTCAACAAGGGAGCTTATTTTTTATTTTTAAAAAAGGAGCATGACTAATTCACCTTTTGATGAAAAACTAAAAATTTATGTAATCCATAATTACATAAAATTTTAATAATATATAGGAGTATCATTTTATAATAAATAATAATACTAAAATTTTAATTCAACTACATGATATTATGGATATCATATTTAGGTTCATATTAACTATTTCTTTTATTTGTGTGCTTACAAAATAAACAAGCAACAAAAAAATACAACAATACATAATGCTTTGTAATGCAAGGAATCTAAACATATGTAGTCATTTGAAAAAAAAAAATAGTATCATATTTTAAAGGTTACAATTGTTAGGTCATTTTTATCATTCACAGCTTTTGTTTTCCCCACTGAAAACTTAAATATAAGTTATAAATTAAAGTTCACAGAAAATTAAATTATTTATAAAATATAAATGGTATAATTTATTTTTCTGATTTCATGCAATATATGACCACATGGTTTTTTTTTTTGTAATTTTTTATTTTTTATAAGTAGGAATGACAAGACAGCAAGAAAGAAAAAGGAAAACACGAGATACAATAATAACAAAAATTAGGTGACTCGCCAGATTCATGATGAAAGCAACGAAACTACATTCTTTTGAATTAAAATAAGATCCAAAGTTTTAACTTTTGTAAGTTTTATATTTCAGTAGTTGGAAAAAAAAAATCAGGAACAATTTCAGTAAAGAAAGCTATTTTGGTCAAATAGACTTTAAAAGTTTTGATAAAGACGTATATATTCCTTTAAATTAAAATAAGATCCAAAATTTTAACCTTAACTAAATCATTTTTTATCATACATTTACATACTTTTATGTGTAATTTAATTTATCATAAAATTATATAAACTAGGACATGCTATGCATGGTAAAATTGTCTTTTTATTTTCACAGAAAGGTATCAATAAGACAGGCACTTAAATTCCCCTGCTTCTCTCGGTTTCCTCTATGCACAAAGTATGTTCTTATTGTAGATAATCATATTCAATCAACGGTTAGGTAATAAATATAATCTAAAAATTCGATTCACACACGGTAATGAATCAATCTCTTTCTGCTAGACCTAACCTGGGTTCTCATTCTCTACTTTTCTTTTAGGTGTTTATCTTCCTAATTTGGGGGCGTGAGGCCGTGAGATATATATATATATATATATATATATATATATATTTATTTAGATTAAATTTTATGCTGCATCTTGAAATATTTTTTTGCACTCAGTATTTTTAATTAATTAGTTTTTAAAATATTGGTTTTACAGGAAAATTATTTCTCAATGCGAGAGTGAAAAATATCATATGATAGTTATAATTAAAAAATTAAAATTAGACTGTTGAAAACTCATAAAATGAATTGTTGCGATGAGCATAGAAATCAAATTCAAATTAACCTAGTTTCAACCAAATATGGAATCTTTTTTTAACCCAACATGCATGAAACTATGAAAAGCTCCAAAGGTCATCTTAGTGAATAACTTCACACATGATTCCTTGCAACTTCCCTTGTTTTTCTTTCCTATTTATGAACATTTACATTATTTTCATTGTGCTGTCTTTAACATTATTGCCAAATTTAACAAAGGACAACACTATCACCCACAATTAGTCATTGTAAACACAACAATGCATTGCATATTTGTCAGTATTATTTTAAGACCACTTGGTCACACAAGTTATAAATGGCTCCATTACACATTTACATTGGTGGGGCAGGGAACAAAAAGAAGAAAGAAGAAAGAAAAACCTTTATTTTCAGTACAAATACAGGAAGGTTGAAAATTAAAGCAGGTAATTTTTGCTTATTGATTGATATTTGATCGTATTTGATAACCTAACCCCTCCTTAAATTTCTTTTCTTTCTTGATATTCTTGCAAGATTCCCGTTCTCCCCTTTTTGATTTTCCATCGATTTTTTTTGAAAGATTCTCTCTCCTCCACCTTACTTTTGGGAATCACCCGCGCTTTTTCTCTATTTTCATTTTTTCCCTTCTATCTGAGGCTCATTCTTCGGGATTTTTTCTTTCTTTCTGGGTTTGGTTGATGATTTCGGATTTCCTGTTTCGTTTTAGCGTTCTCCTTTCTCTCTTTTCAATGGCTTCAGCCAAATGCAGAAAAAACCCAAACTTGAATTTCTACCTTCCTAAACAGAAAATCCCCAATTTCATTTGAACAATGCCTTCTTTGGATTCGGTTTCTTCTTGTGTGTTAAAGCGGGGGATTTTTTAGGTGTTAACCTCCCTCCCCAATTCTCACGTTGTCTCTGATTCTTATAAAGTTCAAAGGTAGCTATTGACAACCGCTCTTTGCCGTTATTTATTTCGCGTTCAAAGTCAAATTTTCCGTCTATCATTATCGCTCTCTCTCCCTATTTATTGACGATTTATCTCTTATAAGTTCTGTGCGTTTGTGGGTTTTCCCGCGTGCTGCTTCTTTATCATTCTAGATTCTGATCGTGCTCTCAAGGTTTGTGCTTTGCTAATTAATTAATATGCCTTTCTTCTTAAGAATTTGAGATTTCGATTGTACATTTTTGGGTCAGTGGTCTTGGTCATCCTATAGTGGGAACTGGGTCAGTTTCTAAATAGTCTTACTTTTCTACGTCCAACTATATGTTTTATCATAACTTTCGATAGTCAATAAAGAGATGATCGGCGAAGGGGAAAGACTTTTTTTTTTTTTTTTTTTTTTGAAGCACACGCAGTTGAATTTTCTTGACAGAATAAATAGAAGGAGGCTTTGTTTTGAGAACTTTCGTAGTTTCATCAGTTTCAGGATTATATATATGCATCAAATTTGCTTTTAGAAACTGAAAAGGTGGATTCTTTTTTTCCTTATTGTATCATCCATTGCTTTCCATTTCTTTTGTGATTTGGAATTTGAGCTTGTTGAAATTGGGTATTCCTGAAGGATTTTGTAGCCGTAGAAGGAGGTGTTGGAACACCGAAGATGGATTTGGAAGCAGGGGCTCTGGATTCCAAGATGAAGGGTGTTGGGAACATTAGCAGTAATGATAAAATTTTCAGAGCTGATAAGATTGATCTCAAACGTTTGGATGTGCAGCTTGAAAAGCACTTGAGCAGGGTTTGGTCCAGGAACATTGAGTCCAAAAGGCCTAAAGAAGAATGGGAGATTGATTTGGCCAAATTGAATCTCCGATACGTTGTAGCTCATGGGACCTATGGTACTGTTTATAGAGGCACCTATGATAACCAAGATGTTGCAGGTAATTATGCCCTTTTATGCGCAATAAGTATTTTTCTTGGTTCTTTATATTGTTTTGCCGAAAGAATGAATGGAGAGAAATTAGAATGTGTTACTCGACATGTTTGGACATTATCAGGTTCATTATGTATCTGGAACTTTTAAGTGTAGCCTACTTTTGAACTTTGAGGTTATGTTTGGATGGAGAGAAATGTGAGAGGAAAACAGGGGGATGGAATAGATGGAAAACTTCCAAAAATGGCAATTTTTTTTACTATTTTTAGGAGTTTTCTCTCCAAATATCCTTTCCTCCCTAATCTTCTTTCCATCCAAACATAGGGTGATTGTTATCTTTACTTTTTTGACTTTTGTGCAATGTTCAATCAAAATTACGGGCAGTACAGGGTGCTTGAGTGCTTGAGAAGCCCTAGGAATCACTGCTTTATGCTAACCTAGTTAGAAAAGAATTGGGTCTAATAAATGTCATTCATAATGTTGCTGTTGACTCTAAGACATATCTAATATCTTCATATAAAACAAGTTAAAGTTAGGCAACTGTGAGAATCATCATTGATTTAGATTTTGGAACAAACCTTTTTTCTTTCAGCCTATGATAAAGGGAATCTGACTTCTCAATTCATGCCATCTATGGTGATTAATATTTAGGCTCGGGAAGGGTTAGATAATTGCTTGTTTTAGGATACTTACTTTGCTATTATTACAACTGATGTTTTGGCATGGTCTTTTTTTGTTGGTTTTATCAAGTCCTTTTGTGATTTGAACGAATAGTGGTGGTTGACCTTTGACGCGTTCTCTTTTCTGCTGTGTGTTGGAGCTTGCCATTCTTTATTTTCCAAATGAAATAATGCAGTTGTTGGAATTTTAGATTAAATCTGATGGTTTCTTTAGTAAACTCTGTTTGCTATTCCTCACTTCAAAGACACCAGACTTAGTTATGAAGTTGAATATTCTGGTGTTCAGAAAATTCTCACTGTTCTCTTATGTTGAATTTTGACAGTGAAAGTTTTGGACTGGGGTGAGGATGGTTTCGCCACAGCTGCTGAAACTGCTTCTTTACGCACATCATTTCAGCAGGAGGTTGCTGTTTGGCACAAACTTGACCATCCAAATGTTACGAAAGTACAGTCTTCTCATCTGAATATATTTAAAATCATGAACTAGATCTTGTTACTGAAAAGAGTTGCTTGAAGTGGCAGCTTTGAGAAGCAATGAATACTTATTTACGCTGTAGAAGTAATGAAACTTTGAATGCTTGCATTGTCATGCTTAATTTACTTTGATTTGTAAGAGAGGGACTTAGAATTAAATTTTAGGGTCTAAACAGATATATCGTTTAGCGCACGCCTTCAGTTTTTTAATCGTTTCTTATTCATTCTTGCCGCAGTTTGTTGGAGCTTCAATGGGAACCTCAAATCTTAAAATTCCCACAAAGAACTCTGATGGCCAAGAGTCCCTTCCTTCTAGGGCTTGTTGTGTTGTTGTTGAGTATATCCCTTGTGGGACACTAAAACAATTATTGTTCAAACAGAGGTATAAGAAACTTGCTTTCAAGGTTGTGGTCAAGCTGGCTTTGGATCTCGCAAAGGGGTAAGTTCCATTTTCTTTTATCTCTACAAAATCTGCAAATTGATTTTCTATTGAATTGAAATAATTTTATTCCCCTAATTTACAGTCTCAGCTATCTACATTCAAAGAAGATTGTACATCGTGATGTCAAAGCAGAGAATATGTTACTAGATCGCGGTGGAAACTTGAAAATAGCCGATTTTGGAGTGGCGCGAGTTGAAGCACAAAATCCAAGTGACATGACTGGCGAAACTGGAACCCTTGGATATATGGCACCAGAGGTATTAAATTTTAGTTTAGGAAAATAAAAAGTGCTTCTTTAGCTTTATTACATATATTTTATGGGCTGGTCTGAAAAACAGATTGGTATTGATTAATGTTTGCCTTCCTTTAAGGATGTGCTTCTGTCACTATCTGCAAGCGGATGGAAGCTAAGCAACTTGTTCTGTTTTATTCTTTAATATCAAACATTATATTTTGTGTAGGTTTTGGATGGTAAGCCTTACAACAGAAGATGTGATGTGTACAGCTTTGGCATTTGCTTGTGGGAAATATATTGTTGTGATATCCCTTATCCAGATCTTAGCTTTGCTGAGGTGACATTGGCAGTTGTCCGTCAGGTTAGTTCATGTAACGAGTTATTTGTGTATATGCAGACTTATCAATCTTTCATGAGCATTACGGTAATTTCACCACTGTAATTATTCCAGTCATGTGTCTCATGTCTTTTGGATGGCTTTCATCATTAGTCAAATTACAGAAACTCTTATAATCACTATAGTATAAAAGAAATTCTTCAAACTAATGACATTTAAGAATTTTGGAATCTGTTTAGCTTGGAATGTATGGGTTTGAATGAGGCTAATTAAGCTATCCTAATCACATGATGTACATATAAATTGGTTTGATTCTTAGGTATTAAGTATTACCACTTTGAGGGTTCTTTTTGTGTGCTTTTTTTGAGTGATAATGGTGTTCTAAAGCATCCAATTATCATGTACTGCTAATACAGCAACATTTTAGAGGAAATAGTTGTGAAGAACAAAGTTGAAGTTTTCAAGTGTCTATTATCAATATCTCTAATAATTCTATTGAAGAGCCTGAGAACAAAACACTTGTACTGTGCCAATGGCCTTGTAGCCTAGTGACATGAATGCTTCCCTGTAAGTGGGATGTTATGGGTTTGATCTAACATGTAATTTCATGCCGTTAGTGCATGCTCCTCTAAATGAAAAAAAAGGAAAATTTTTGCTAAGAATCTACATTTGTTGGTGTTGTTGTGCAGAATTTGCGACCGGAAATCCCACGATGTTGCCCGACATCTTTGGCTAATATCATGAGGAGATGTTGGGATGGGAAGCCAGAGAAGCGTCCAGAAATGGGCGAGGTGGTGAGTTTTTTGGAAGCCATAGATACAAGCAAAGGAGGAGGAATGATACCAGAAGATGCCACACCCAAGTGCTTCTGTTTTGCCCCATCTCGTGGTCCCTAACTTTTCAAATGCAAGTTGAAGCTAAACACACACACACACACAAAAGATATATATATAATTGCTGAGGGGAAGATAGAGAGAGTTGCAGATGGCAAATCTTGTTTTATGGTTGGGCATGAGACTACCCCAACTTGCTTTCCCAGTTGGTGGTGGAAGAGAATGAAGGTTCATGGAGACAAAAGGGAAATAAGTTCGACACTTGTGTTTTGGTGAAATGAGAAGCAGAGATTGGTGTTGTAACCATTTTTTTGGGCGGGGCGTCTATTAAATTTTTTAAATATATAATCATTTTGATTCACTTATCTGAGCATCTTGTGGTGAATTGGTATTGTGGTCAGCTGGAATAAGATGTAAACATTTGAGAGACTTATCACTTAATTATAGTATTACTTCACCTCCTTAATATAAATATAAATAAATATATATATATATATATATATATATATATATGAGAATTAACAAGACATGGGTTCTATACTTTGTGTGGAATATGAAAAATAGGCGGTAAGATTCAATTATTGATGGCTTTGTTAAGTAAAAGTTTCTAGAGATGCTTGACTTTAATCAACAATGGCGGAAATGAATAGAAAATAAAAAAAATTAGTGAAAAAATCTTTGGAGAAACTCTAAACTCAATGTTTTAAAAGTTGAATTGGGGATTGAGCTTGGAAAGGCTAAGAAGTCATAGTTTAATCGGCCAGGTCATTCAGGTAGGTCGGTGATGTAATAATTAAATAAAAAATAATAATATTTAGTTATATAATAATGTATTTAAAAATAAAATATTAAATTATCAAATAATTTTAAAATAAGTTAATAAATTTATATGGTATCTCAGATGGAATGAATCAGATGTGGTTCATTTAGTTTTCAGAGATGGGTTGCTTTGCTTTTGTTCTCCTTCTGTTTTCAGATCTTGACCATCAAGCCCTTGCCATTATGATGACAGTTAAAGTTAACGGAATGTAAGGCCCATTATTGGCTGTGTTTGGGTCCACGTTACACTCAGCGTTGCAAGCCAAATACTGAAAAAAACTCAGCAGCATTTCAGTTAACAAAAACGTTCATATAAATGTATTTGGGTTGGCATTTTCGTTCTTGGGCTTTTTGATAAACGCCCATTTAAAAAAAAAGCTCCCCTCTAGCTTTTGGGCCAATGAAACGCAAAGATTTTGTGGGGCCCATCTGTTTTCTGACGTAGGCTGAGGAAGAGAGAAGGAATGAGCAGTTTTCTTTATTTTTGTGGGCCCATTTTCTCGAGCCAAATGGGAGAAAGGGAGAGAGAAAGTTCTAGGAAGTTATAGTGAGTTGGAACTTTCTTTTGTTAATTAAGCTAATTTTATTTTTTAATTGATGACAAAAAATTTAATAAATCATGATTTATTGGATTATATATTAGTTTATTAGTCAAACTAATTAATTTGAAGAAAAAATAAAAATAAAAATACTCTTGAGTAATTTAATTAACTTTCCGAATCTCTCAAAAAATGTCAATTTTTTCTTATATTTAGGTTCGGGGAGTATTCAATAAAATTCATACCATTTTTAGTCATTTTTCATCTCAATCGACTTTTCAAATAATAATCTAAACACTCATCGAGTTTAAAAACGCTACTTCGCAAAAAGCCAAACAGACAATCCAAACACAAATCACATTTATAACCCGACTTTTTTCCTACCGAGCTTTTACAAAAGTCGATAGCTTTTTGCCCACCGTTTCTACCGCCAACCCAAATAGGCCCATTAAAGATTACTTGGCAGGTCTAGGTGCCATGTAATTTTTTTTAATAAATTTTATTAATTTAAGCTAAATTATTGAACACAAAAACAAAAATTGGACTCTGGGCATAAAGCAATGGCAGCTCTAACAAAGAATCGCCATGCTCTCCCTAGAAGAGATGAGAAGGGCTGAGGTGAGCTAGCTTATATTCCGTTAACTTTAACGTCCATCTTAACGGTAAGGAATTGGTGGTCAAGAGCTGAAAGTTAAGGGTTTGATTTTTGAACTTTGAAAAATGAGGGAGGTTATCTTCAACTTAGTTAAAGCTGAGTGAGTGAGCGAGGTAATATGTATTTTGCCTTAATTTTGTTTTTAAAATTGCATTGAGGTCCCAAGCTATGAAAAATATTATTAAAAGATGCTTTGAAATATCCAATTTAGAGGTACATCCTGTGGGATTTTTGGGTAACATAATCAAAATGTCGAAAGAACCAATTACCCTTAGTGTTAGTGATTCACCTATCAACATTGACGAATAGATTTGTTAATGAGGAAAAAACCATTGACAAGTCCAGGGACGTCCATTGATAAATTTATGGGCGTTCATGACAAGTGATGCGGTGACATTAAGGATACTTGTATCTTTTGACATTTCAATTACATTACCCAAAAGTTCTACCTGTAAATTAGAGATTCTAAGAGACTTTGAGTATTTTTTTTTTTTGTTGCCCACCCAGTTCGCTTCGCCCCAACTAATCCGGATCCGACCCATGTCGCGCACCTAGCTTTGGTGGGAGAGTCTCCGCGGTTTTTTGCAGATTCGCGCTCGGCCCCGAAACCTTACTTAAACGACATGCCGCTTACCACTTACAACCCATGGTGTAGTTTTTTTCTTAGTTTGGAACCTTAGTGCAATTTGCCCAATTTTTTATTGAGGACTTTGTAATTTTTGTCCCCCAAATTGAAACAACAAAATGAAGAAGCCCAAACTTGTTTCTTTTTTTAGGGTCGAACTAGCCCAAATTTCATTTATTCAAGTTTTTGGAAATGGTATAAACAACAAAAAAGATTGAGTCCAATCTTTTAGTGGTTTAATGTGAGCCCAAATCTGAATCATTATTCCTCCCCTCCCCTCGTTT
This sequence comes from Acacia melanoxylon, assembly GCA_019022615.1. Classification (NCBI taxonomy): domain Eukaryota; kingdom Viridiplantae; phylum Streptophyta; class Magnoliopsida; order Fabales; family Fabaceae; genus Acacia; species Acacia melanoxylon. Next base: position 5,552,393 of record JAFJYJ010000013.1, read on the forward strand.
ATCAATCCATTTTTTTTTTTGATAAGATCAATCCATTATTTAATTTTAATCTGTTTGACAAAGCTGTTGAATTCTATCTTGGGTTTCATGGCAAAAAAATAATATATATAAAAAATTTATGCCTTTGGTTTACGTGATTTTAAGTTTTAGGCCTGTTTGGACTTTGGATCAAGATCATAATTAATTACGAGATCCAAAACCAAGGTTTTCTGGAAAAATATCCTAACCTCTCTCTCTCTATATATATATATATATATATATATATGGAGTTAGGAATCAGGGCTTCTTTAAATGCGATAAGAATACGATTGGTTCAAGGGTCAATTTATCTCAAAATTTTTTAAGGGGTAATTTTGTCTTATTTGTTATCCCAATCAATTTTAATCGTTAGTTGATTAAATAAGTTGAATAAACAATTTGCATAATTTTTGTCACCCGAAAATTTTAATATAACTTTGAAATTAAAAAATAAAATAGATGATATATAGATTTTTGGAGTAAATTTATACCTTAAAAAAGATGAGATGGCATGTGAATTGTAATTCAGCAAAGATATTTTGGCCAACTAAAATTCAAAATTAACTGGAATAATAGTCAAAATAAAATTATTCTGTTTTTTTTTTACACTTTCAAGGTAAAATCGGCCCACGAAAAACTTTCATAGTGAAAACGTGTGGAACAAAATAACCTAAATAACATATAAAGTTATTTTATTTTCTTTGAAAGTGGTGGACAGCAATTAAGTGGTGGACAGCAATTATTGGCGAATCACCGTGTCATTTTCTTATCCTTAAAAGTGAAAGAGGTGTTAGCATTCTATAAGGATAACGAAAAAAGAAGGTGAAACGTGGAAAATTTCACATAAAAACGTCATTTCAATTAACTCTCTCAACATAGTGGAAGACATTTTCAACAATGGAGTTGAAATAAAATGCTTCTTTAGCTTTATTACATATATTTTATAGGTTGGTCTGAAAAACAGATTGGTATTACTATAACTTGATTTAAAGAAATGTTTGCCTTCTTTTAAGGATGTGCTTCTGTCACTATTTGCAAGCGGATGGAATCTAATCTAAGCAACTTGTTCTGTTATTCTTTAATATCAAACATTATATTATGTGTAGGTTTTGGATGGTAAGCCTTACAACAGAAGATGTGATGTGTACAGCTTTGGCATTTGCTTGTGGGAAATATATTGTTGTGATATCCCTTATCCAGATCTTAGCTTTGCTGGGGTGACATTGGCAGTTGTCTGTCAGGTTAGTTCATGTAACGAGTTATTTGTGTATATGCAGACTTATCAATCTTTCATGAGCATTATGGTAATTTCACCAATGTAATTATTCCAGTCATGTAGCTCATGTCTTTTGGATGGCTTTAATCGTTAATCAAATTACAGAAGCTCTTATAACTACTGTAATATCCGTTCTTCAATTCTTCATCTGTGATGTTTTTCATTTTATTGTGGGACCATATGTTTCCCATTAGCCTTATTATTATAATAATAAGACAAGTATCCATTCACCTTTCATTTCTTTCAATGACATACCCACATGCGTGATTTTCTCTTCTCAATTATAAAGGATGGCCTACTTTCCTTTTCTTACACTATCATCCAAATAACTTTATCTACTCAATTGACTTCCTTGCCCGAATCATTGCATTATCTGTCCAACAATTCTGCATGATTCATCTTTTCTATTAATATTTGTCCACATGCCTACATACTATTCTTCTTGTGATTACAAGACGACGGACAGCGTGATACAAATTGCACCAAAGTCTCTTTCACTCTCTTAATTAATTATGTATTTTATAGGCATGCGATAGTCTAACCACCCGACATATTTCTTTTAATCATTCACGAGTTCATACATGTGTGGAGCCTAATTCTGCTTATCTCTTCACGGGAGGAAATAATTATTGATGAAACGCACTCACGCAAGAATAAATATACGCTCTGCATGCCTTCCTTATTTTCATTTCGGGTTACATAAAATAGAGAGAGAGAGAGAGAGAGAGAGAGAGAGAGAGAGAGAGAGAGAGAGAGAGAGAGAGAGAGAGTTGAAATAGGAACATAATGAAAGAGTAGAAGTGTGAGACGCTTGCCTACATCATTCTGGGAGTGAAATTCAGAAGTTTTAAGAGGCAATAAGGAAGAAGACTGCTAAGTTGAGGGATCAAGACAAGTAAGTAAAGCGCTTTAACTTGTCTTGTGCTATTTTTGTATTGAGGATAATTTGAAAAAAGGATTATCCATTATTTCTTAGTTTTTGAAGGCATGAAATCCTAAGAGGATATACTGCTCAAATTTCTAAAATGGTTTGGAATATGAGCTAAAAGACAATTTGGTTCATAAGTCATAGAATTTGTAAAGTTACATTAAAGTGTTGCTTTACGTTTTCTAAGTAATATTTTGGTATGAATAAGAAATGGTGGAATCAAAGGAATTTTGATTATTTTAAAGCTACCAAAGTGTTTTTAACACGAAAGAAGAGTGAGAAAAAGGTTGGGATTATTTTTCCATAAAATGGACATATCAAGGAATATTTATGTTCTGGAAGCACATCATTTGTATTTTGTGCAATTAAATATGAATTTTCAAAGTTAATGAAAATTCTGTCAAATTATAAGTATTGTCCTAAAGTAAGGAAGAAATGGTATTTAATATAATACCTTATAAAACAAAAGGAAATTAATATTTATTATGGTCTTACTTTAGGATATTGAAGGAAGGCCGAGTTTCTACGCCGGAAATTTTATAAGTATTTGCAAAGTTGAGGTTGGTAACTTAATCTCCGATTCCTTGTGTTTTTATATATGCCTTATATGTGCATGTTATGTGGATTCGTGGCCGGGTTTGTATGTCCGAGTCATGCGTTTTATTTAACTGGCTGTGGGTTATTGTTTTTATATAATAATACTGCATGCCTGATTACCCAGTATTTGTATGTGCTTTCGCCGAGACGTTACATTTGCTTTGTGCTATGTATACTGATTGCGGTGCGTTTTGCTAATTGTTTATTGTTTTCTGCAATATATGAAATATTTGTCATGTATAATTTACACTTTGAATATGAGATTAACTGTTACCCTGGGAATCATCTGATCACTGATTCCCAGAGATACTTAAAGATTCAGGAAAGTGTTCTGGATCGGGGAGTAAGGCGATACTGTTGCAGTAGACGAAGAAGACCCCGGAGATGGGGATTTAATTAAGTAAACTATATATATAAGTTTGGATTGTTTAATAGTTATTTGACTATTTTATGAGATGATTGTATTACTTAATATCCACCTAAGGGATAAACCATGTCTACTGGATTTTTATTTTGTAATACGCGTATAATCCTTCGGGAATTAAACATATTATATCAGTTACTCATCGTCCATATGCTAGTGCATGCTTTCTGTTGCAAATACTCTGAAGTGGTAATCGTATACGTGAATAGTGAATAGTACCGTATACATGAATAGTGATTAGTCGTGTACGCAATTAAATGGAGTATTTAATGCGGGTGTTACAACTACTATAGTATAAAAGAAACTCTTCAAACTAATGACATTTAAGAATTTTGGAATCTGTTTTGTTTGGAATGTATGAGTTGAATGAGGCTAATCAAGCTATATCCTAATCACATGATGTGCATATAAATTGGTTTTGATTATTAGGTATTACCACTTTGAGGGCTCTTTTTTTTTTATATATATATATATATATATATATATATATAGTGAAAATGGTGTTCTAAAGCATCCAATTATCATGTACTGCTAATACAGCAACATTTTAGAGGAAATAGTTGTGAAGAACAAAGTTGAAGTTTTCAAGTGTCTATTATCAATATCTCTAATAATTCTATTGAAGAGCCTGAGAACAAAACACTTGTACGGTGTCAATGGCCTTGTAGCCTAGCGACATGAATGCTTCCTTGTAAGTGGGATGTTATGGGTTTGATCTAACTTGTAATTTCATGCCGTTAGTGCATGCTCCCTTAAATGAAAAAAAAAAGGAAAACTTTTGCTAAGAATCTACATTTGTTGGTGTTGTTGTGCAGAATTTGCGACCGGAAATCCCACGATGTTGTCCGACATCTTTGGCTAATATCATGAGGAGATGTTGGGATGGGAAGCCAGAGACGCGTCCAGAAATGGGCGAGGTGGTGAGTTTTTTGGAAGCCATAGATACAAGCAAAGGAGGAGGAATGATACCAGAAGATGCCACACCCAAGTGCTTCTGTTTTGCCCCATCTCGTGGTCCCTAACTTTTCAAATGCAAGTTGAAGCTAAAAAAACACACGCACACAAGATATATATATAATTGCTGAGGGGAGGATAGAGAGAGTTGCAGATGGCAAATCTTGTTTTATGGTTGGGCATGAGACTACCCCAACTTGCTTTCCCAGTTGGTGGTGGAAGAGAATGAAGGTTCATGGAGACAAAAGGGAAATAAGTTCGACACTTCTGTGTTTTGGTGAAATGAGAAGCAGAGATTGGTGTTGTAACCAATTTTTTGGGCGCGTCTATTAAATTTTTTAAATATATAATCATTTTGATTCACTTATCTGAGCATCTTGTGGTGAATTGGTATTGTGGTCAGCTGGAATAAGATGTAAACATTTGAGAGACTTATCACTTAATTATAGTATTACATCACCTCCTTAATATATATATATATATATATATATATATATATGAGAATTAACAAGACATGGGTTCTATACGTTGTGTGGAATATGAAAAATAGGCGGTAAGATTCAATTATTGATGGCTTTGTTAAGTAAAAGTTTCTAGAGACGCTCGACTTTAATCAACAATGGCGGAAATGAATAGAAAATTAAAAAAAATTAGTGAAAAAAATCTTTGGAGAAACTCTAAACTCAATGTTTTAAAAGTTGAATTGGGGATTGAGCTTGGAAAGGCTAAGAAGTCATAGTTTAATCGGTCAGGTCATTCAGGTCGCTGGTGTAATAATTAAATAAAAAATAATATTATATAGTTATATAATAATATATTTAAAAAATAAAATATTAAATTATCAAATAATTTTAAAATAAACTTAAATAGTTTGATTTTAGAATAAGTTAATAAAGTTATATGGTATCTCATAGATGGAATGAATCAAAAGTGGTTCATTTATTTTTCAGAGATGGGTTGCTTTGCTTTTGTTCTCCTTCTGTTTTCAGATCTTGACCATCAAGCCCTTGCCGTTAGGATGACAGTTAAAGTTAACGGAATGTAAGGCCCATTATTAAAGATTACTTGGCAGGTCTAGGTGCCATGTAATTATTTTTTTTTAATATTTATTAATTTAAGCTAAATTATTGAACACAAAAACAGAAATTGGACTCTGGGCATAAAGCAATGGCAGCTCTAACAAAGAATCGCCATACTCTCCCTGGAAGAGATGAGAAGGCTGATGTGAAATTTTAGCTTATATTCCGTTAACTTTAACGTCCATCTTAACAGTAAGGAATTGGTGGTCAAGAGCTGAAAGTTAAGGGTTTGATTTTTGGACTTTGAAAAATGAGGGAGGTTATCTTCAACTTAGTTAAAGCTAAGTGAGTGAGCGAGGTTATATGTATTTTGCCTTAATTTTTTTTAAAAGAATTGCATTGAGGTCCCAAGCTATGAAAAATATTATTAAAAGATGTTTTGAAATATCCAATTTAGAGGTACATCTTGTGGGATTTTTGGGTAACATAATCAAAATGTCGAAAGAACCAATTACCCTTAGTGTTAGTAATTCACCTATCAACATTGGCGAATAGATTTGTTAATGAGGAAAAAACCATTGACAAGTCCATGGACGTCCATTGATAAATTTATGGGCGTTCGTTAACAAGTGATACAGCTGACATTAAAGATACTTGCATCTTTTGACATTTCAATTACATTACCTAAAAGTTCTATGGGACTTTCCTGTAAATTAGAGATTCTAAGAGACTTTTAGTAGTTTTTTTCTTAGTTTGGAACCTTAGTGCAATTTCATTAACAAGTGATACAGCTGACATTACGGATACTTGCATCTTTTGACATTTCAATTACATTACCCAAAAGTTCTATGGGACTTTCCTGTAAATTAGAGATTCTAAGAGACTTTTAGTAGTTTTTTTTTCTTAGTTTGGAACCTTAGTGCAATTTCATTAACAAGTGATACAGTTGACATTACGGATACTTGCATCTTTTGACATTTCAATTACATTACCCAAAAGTTCTATGGGACTTTCCCCGTAAATTAGAGATTCTAAGAGACTTTTAGTAGTTTTTTCTTAGTTTGGAACCTTAGTGCAATTTCATTAACAAGTGATACGGTGACATTACGGATACTTGCATCTTGTGACATTTCAATTACATTACCCAAAAGTTCTATGGGACTTTCCTATAAATTAGAGATTCTAAGAGACTTTTAGTAGTTTTTTTCTTAGTTTGGAACCTTAGTGTAATTTCATTAACAAGTGATACAACTGACATTACAGATACTTGCATCTTGTGACATTTCAATTACATTACGCAAAAGTTCTATGGGACTTTCCTGTAAATTAGAGATTCTAAGAGACTTTTAGTAGTTTTTTTCTTAGTTTGGAACCTTAGTGCAATTTGCCCAATTTTTTATTGAGGACTTTGTAATTTTTTTTTTGATAATCCCCCCCCCCCAAAAAAAAAAAAAAAAAAAAAAAAAAAAAAAAATTGAAACAACAAAATGAAGAAGCCCAAACTTCTTATTTTTAGGGTCGAACTAGCCCAAATTTCATTAAATGGTATAAACAACAAAAAAGATTGAGTCCAATCTTTTAGTGGTTTAATGTGAGCCCAAATCTGAATCATTATTCCTCCCCTCCCCTCGTTTATCAATCCATTATTTAATTTTAATCAGTTTGACAAAGTTGTTGAATTCTATCTTTGGTTTCATGGCAAAAGAATAATATATATAAAAAATGTATGCCTTTGGTTTACATAAAAGCAATACGTGATTTTAAGTTTTAGGCCTGTTTGGACTTTGGATCAAGATCATAATTAATTACGAGATCCAAAACCAAGGTTTTCTGGAAAAATATCCTACCCCCCCCTCTCTCTATATTATATATGTAGAGCTTTAGGAATCGCAAAAATTTCTTTAAATGTCGGAATAAGAATACGATTGGTTCAAGGGTCAATTTTATCTCAGAATTTTTTAAGGGGTAATTTTATCTTATTTGTTATCCCAATCAATTTTAATCGTTAGTTGATTAAATATGTTGAGTAAACAATTCACATAATTTTTGTCATCCTGAAAATTTTAATATAACTTTGAAATTTAAAAATAAAGTAGATAACATATAGATTTTTGGAGTAAATTTATACCTTAAAAAATGATGAGATGACATATGAATTATCAACTCAATATATTTGGTTAACTAAAACTCAAAATTAACTGGAATAATAGTCAAAGTAAAATTACTCTGTTTTTTTTACACTTTCAGGGTAAAATCGCCCCGCGAAAAACTTTCAGAACAAAATTGTCACTTTCCGGACAAATTGTCCCTTAGTGAAAACGTGTGGAACAAAATAACCTAAATAACATACTACCTCCGGTCCTAATTATAAGACATAGTTGACTTTGTTTGGAGAGATTAAGGAAGCTAAATAAGTTACTTAATCATTTTATATGTTGTATACCTTTAGATTATATATTAATTTATTAGTCAAACTAATTACTTTGTAGAAAAAAATAAAAATAAAAAAACTTTAAAATAATTTAATTAAACTTCCTTAATTTTACCAAAAAAGTCAACTATGTCTTATAATTAGGATCGGAGTATAACCGGAGGGAGTATAAAGTTATCTTATTTTCTTTGAAAGTGGTGGACAGCAATTATTGGCGAATCACCGTGTCATTTTCTTATCCTTAAAAGTGAAAGAGGTGTTAGCATTCTATAAGGATAGCGAAAAAGAAGGTGAAACGTGGAAAATTTCACATAAAAACGTCATTTCAATTAACTTTCTCAACATAGTGGAATACATTTTCCACAATAAAGTTAAAATAAAAATGATTGTCTTGTAGCTTCATCATATTTCTCTCCCACTTGATATGGACGGTCTCCTAACCTCACACGTACATTTCCCTCCAAATTGGGATCATGACTTGGAACTTCACTTATTTACGCAATTTCACGAATTATCCCCTCAAAATTGGGATAATGACAATCTTCAAACTTGCATATTCTTAGGTGCAAATATATTAATAAAAAACTACTCTTTTAAAATTGGAATCAGCCAAATTAAAAGAACAAGTTATTCTATTTATGTTAAAGTGTGTGAAAGATAGAATCTTTAAATAGATTTGATAATACTCTATCTGATTTTTTATATCCAACATATTTAGAGAGTTGATATTGATCCTAAATATACGATATATTTGTTATATTTGTTAATATTTTTCTAATTTACCCGTATTAATATTCCCCCAATAGTAATCAAGTAGAAAAGGAAAGTGGAATTAGATAAGGTGATTAGGGTATTTTAAAAAATATACGTCATATTAACTAATTTCACTAACTTTCTTTATCTAATCAAATTAGGCAAATATACCTTATATTAAAGACCAGATAAAGTAATTTGATATTCTTTAAGCTTTATTTATAAGTCACTTTCAATATATTTTATCGAAAACAAGAAAAATCTTAAACTTTATTACCCCTATCCTAAAATTCAACAGCTTTATAACTTCAACCCTGTTTTATATACACTATACCCTATTAGAATAAAGTTTATACAACAATAAATTAAGGGTAAAATTGTGCAATTATATAAAAGATTTAATGATGTGACTCCATTCTCCCCACCTTATAAATACATACGACCGGAAGACCATATGAGTACCACACATTTTCATTTATTGTGGCAGTTCGTCTACTTCAACTCTTCAAGCATATTGCACAAATTTTTCCCTTCAAAAGATAGAAATGAGACAGTGTGTACCTCTCCAACAGTTTCATTGTCAAAGGAGAAATTCAGAACCAAAAATATTTCTCAAAGGGGAAACCCTTAAAAAATTAAAAAGACCGGAGGGAGTATCATTTGTACCATATGTTTGGGATCATGTTACAATGGAGAATAGGAAGTGGAAACCATATACTTTTGTATGGTATCTTAGACTTATCTTCTTTTAACTTAGAAGATTTATCGAATCTAGACCAATCCAGATTAACTACTAAACATTGTTGCATTCCCGGAACTCAAACTCAATATTTCTGATTAAGCTAAAACAACTACTATAAGTAAGTCCAGGTGTGGTTGGAAACCATGTTTTGACATATACAGTCTCTTCATTTTAATTTTGGCCTTCATTGAATCTTTCCTTTCACGAGCCACACATTAAATGCAAAAATTGGTTGATAAGGAAGAACCATCATGATTTAGGGGTTAGATTTACTATAAGAGAGGGGTTTCTCTTGTAATGTGTCCAATCAATATTCGAATATCTATTTAAATGAGTGTCTATATTTAGTGTATGATCATACCTCGAATAAAACTTCCTACAATAAAAAGGAGAGGTGCATGCAAATAAAGAACAAGAACAATCAATGACTCACTCTTTGATTCAGTGTGGAACCATCCACTTTCCATCCACACCACTGCTCGTTTTCTTGGGGTAAAATTTAATGAAGGTTTTTATTAGAACCTTGATGAATATTTTTCTGGTTCTTATTATAAGGCACCAACTAATAATTCTCACAAATCAATAAAAATAGTTAAAGTCAATAGAGTTGTCTTACAATTTAAGTAACTTCCAATATTACCTCTACTAATTGCATTAAACTCTAATGTTATATTAATTATTACTCTCACCCACCACTCTTATTAATTATGGACATATATTGGAAAAAAATAATTCATATACTTTGGAAACAAAAACGCCTTATAAAAAATGATAAATACAATTATTAGTTAGTGTTTTATAATAAAGACCAAAAGAGTAAATACAAGGTCCACTTTAAAGTTTTGGTATTATAAATATGAGGTCGTTTCTTCTGGTTTTCTATATTAGATTTTTTCATGGTATTAAAACTCACTTCAAGTTGGCCGGTTATATTAATAAAATAGTCCTCGTCCACTCTAGAGTTTTGGAAGGATTCACCATATTGGATTTTATACATGTTTCTTCCATTTGCCCAGACTGAAAGGACAATGGTTTAATTTTTTTAATTTTTTTTTTAATAATTCTGTTTTGCGGGATTTTTCTGGACTTGGCTTAGGTCCTTCGTGGACTTGCATCCGCTACATCAAAGAGCGTTGTTTTGGTGCCAAGTACACACTTGGTCCCATCTTTAAAAAAAAAAAAAAGATCACGGATAAGTAAAAAGATAATTCGATGATGAATGAATGCATCAAATTTTTTTTCATGATTTTGAAAAATTATTATAGGATCTTGAAAAAATATTTTAAGGTACTAACTGGTATTAAAATGATACTTGAGGATATTGACTAGTACTTGAAAAATTAATTTATGATCTCAAAAAATTATTTTAGGATCTTGAAAAAAATTTCAAGGTACTGACTGGTACTAAAAAGATACTTTAGGATATTGAAAAAAAATTCATGATCTTAAAAAATTATTTTAGGATCTTGAAAAAATATCATTTTTTTTTTTTTTTTTAAAAAAAGTATAGTTTTAGTAGTCGACGCAAGTAAATAAGACATGTTCTTACCGAAATTATTTTTTCAAGATCTTAAAATGATTTTTCAAGATCGTGAAGAAATTTTTTAATACGATTCAATATCTTGAATTATATTCTTACTACACGGAAGTGCCAAATTCTTTTTTTTTTTTTTTAAAAAAAAAGGACTAGGTGTGTGTTTGGCTCCAAAACTTTTTTTATAATATCTTGTTTATTTGATACAACGGACGCGTTTTAACTATCTCCTATCTCTCTAATACTACCTACTATTCTTTGAAAGGACCTAAGCTAAGTCTGATTTTTTGTGGTTCTTACCTAAAAGTTTCATTTATTTGCCCTTAAATTCTTTATGTTTTTCAAAAGAAAGTTTGCCCCGTGAAGTATTTTTTAAGGAGCAATTTAAACCTTGTCATTAACTCTTAAAAAATTCTTTAAGTGAAGGTGTATCCAACACTTAAAAAAATTTTCTTAATAGCAACTTTAGAGTTTTGGACGTACCTAAAAATTATTTTAGAGTGTTAGATGTATTTTAAAAAATATTTTACGGTGTTGGGTGCAGATGAAAAAATATTTCATGATGCAAAATTGTATTTTCACAATCTCTTCGTATTTGTGTTTTCCATTTTAAATGAAAAGAGACAAAATTGTATTTTCACATTTGGAATGAATACCACCCAAATCTCTTGAGACTTCATTACAATTTGATAATTTTAAAAGATTTGGTTGTGATTAATTCTTTTACTAGAGACCTTATTGTAATTTTCCCTTGTTTAAATTATCTTCATTGATTGCACATGTTAAGATAATTTGCATTAATTTGCAATTTCAATACAAATGACTTAGAATGGTATTTTGGGAAAACCCTCACATATTTTTAACAAATAACTACTTTAAACAATTTTCTTAATTTATCTAAATTAATTAAATAGATATTATATTAAGGATCAGAAACAATAATGCTTTTTAAATTTTGAAGTTTCTATTTGTTGCCTATTCATCTCTTTTTAATTTTTTTTAAAAAAAAAAATTATGTTCAACTTTTTGTAGACTCCTTTTAAATTTACTACCTTCCAATTAGTAAAGTTTTAAATCAGTATCTGTCCCACTCTGGATGAGTTTGATGGTTTGGACTGATGAGGACCATTATATTTTATTAACATATTAACATTGTCATGTTGTCTTAAATTCTTGTATAATAATTTATCCCCTCAAGCCTCCTTGCAAATCGACCTATCGGATCAAATGATAATGCTATTTTATTGGGGCAAAAAAGAGATATTGCTATTGTTTTTTTTTTGGGCCACGTGGCATAACTTTTAATTCGACAATTTAAGTTGGATTCGCTGTAAGTCTCCACTCGTTTGAAGAATGTATTCTAGTCCTATTGATATGATTTCTTCAAGAGTTTATCCTTTTATTTATTTATGTGTGTGTTGTGTGTGTAAACCACGTAATCCTCCTTCATATTCTTTAGAGATTGGGAGAGTTCAAATTCCTAACCCCATGCTTAAAAAAATATTTCAAGAGGAGCACTTAGTATGACAGTTGAGCCAACCATTTTTATATCAAAAAGTTGGATTCGCTGTAAGTCTCCACTCGTTTGAAGAATATATTCTAGCCATATTGATATGAATTTTGATCAAGAGTTTATCCTTTTATTTATGTGTATATATAATAACTTGGGCTCCTTCATATTCTTTAGAGAGAGTTCAAATTCCTAACCCCATGCTTAAAAAAATATTTCAAGAGGAGCACTTAGTATTATTTAAGGTTGACATGGACGATGACTAAACTAAATTTCATCACAGCTAGTAGTAAGGAACTAAAGAAAATTATAGAGAATGACATATATATTTTAGAAATTACAATTCAACCCTTCTCTCTCCAATTCCCCTCTCTCTACCAATCTCAATCTTACCCATCGGGTCGTCCATCTTTGCCTCCTTGCCATCGTTGCAGCCTTTCTGTAATTTTCAAAACTATCTGGGCCCTTCTCTATAATTTTCTCCAGTTCTCCACTGCCAGTTGAGATGAAATTTAGCTGAGCTACCGTTCATGCCAGCCTTAAAAATACAAAAAAGTCAACTAATGGTTAATGGGTATTTTTGCTCCACTTTTACAACCACATAGTCACTTTTACAAAAAAAAAAAAAAAAAGTGTTTGATGCATTTTGAGAAAACCAAATGTATATTTTTGCACCTAACTCTTCATTAAATTCCCCCTCAAAATTCTTTTTGTAACATCCTCCATTTTAAAAGGACAATTATTAATTACTAACTTGATTAAACATTCATTAAGATGTTTTATGCACAAAGCTTGAGCTTTGAATTTTACCATACCCATATTTTTTTAGCTAAATATTGCTTCAAGATTTTTCCAAAATATACTAGAGTATGTCAAGTGAGCCATAATGTGGCAATATACAATAATTCAACATGTACTAAAAAGTTGAAAGCACTACTGTTAGCAAAAGTAGTTTAAGATTCTGAAGCCTTCCCTGATAGACCAACGAGATAGCTATTACGTGAAAAATATTTGTAAATATTAATCCAGCTCATTATAAATGTTAATATGTGCTCGTGAGGTGCCAAGTGGAATATTTTGTATAACAAAGTACTATATACATAATTTACAAATTTCCAAATAACGAATTTTGTAATAAAATTTCTATATCAAATTTCATATCATAAATCACATATATAACATGCAAAGCAAAAGATTGATGCCTGATCATCCTTATCACCCCCACCCTTATAACCGCTAATAGAACCCATGAGCTGTAACATAATAGGTTTAGTCACTTTGCCAAGACTACACCAAGCTCTTCAATGATGAGGTATAGCCCAGCCAAAGGATATAGAACTCATATCGGACCATGGGTTCCCTTTCCTTCGAATAAAGAAAAATGTCACTGTCCCAAGGGCTGACCCTTAATCCAGCCAAAGGAAAAGGGTACCAAGGGCCTTGAAAATATCAAAGTCATCCACTATGCACTGAGTGGTGGCAAATCACGTGGTATTATATACACAATAACTCCTATAATCACTCCACATCCATCACCACTCCACTTCATGATAAATAATCATAATCTTGGCATGTGTATACAAGTTTCATACGAGATTTGTAAAATTAATACATCGTCTCAATAATTATTAAGATAATAATATTATTTCAACTCACAAAATCATAACAAAAGTACGTTATCCAAAACATATAATATCATAATTTTCTGTCTCCATAACCATTTCAAACTACTCATTGATATATTAAATCAATAATGTAAAATATCACCCGTCACATTTCAAAATAAAATCCTACAAGGCAATTTCATTAAGAACATAGTTTTCATAGATTTGTATCACTCACAAACATCATACAAGCATGTATAACAAGAAGAAAGTGGTTACTTTAAGTTCTTGACACAAGAACTAAGTGTGAGAGAAATCAAGTTCACTTTAAAAATAAATATATAATTATACGTTGATATAATTAACAAAAAATATCAACTAATAAAATAACAAATTAATTAAACTATAATTATTTTAGTTTAGTTTTCTTAGAAAAAGGATAATTTATTTATTCCTCAAATCATTATTACAATCCCATTTTCTTCATTCATAAATTATTTCTCACTGATTATTATTATCAAAATATCAATATTCCTCAATTTAACCAAAATACCTAATTTCCTATAATAAAAGTTTCACTTAAAAATTCAAATATTCATATTCATTTATAAACCTGAAATCCAATCCATCTGATCCTCAATATAACCTCTAATAAATTATAAACTCGAATATGAAAGACCTACTATCACCGATCTTAATTTCTCAGCTTAATACTAACTTATATAAGCATAACCCAATTTATTAAGCAAATCTTCAAATATCTACATAATAAAAATCATCTCAAACTTTAATTTAAATTCCAAATCCCAACTCATAATTTTAAACCATTCAAGACTTAGCAAAACTAAATTGATTAAACTGTCAACAATACCTCCAAGAATCTAAATAAATGCCTTAAACCTCATTTAATTGGTAGAAATATCCTATAAAACATAAATCTTAAATTCTTTTAGATAGAAAAATTAAATTTAGATTCCTACAACAACTAACTAACAAACAAAAACCAATTAAAATTATCTATTAATTATGCTCTTCATATATACAGTTATCTATTATCAAAACTCAAAACCTTTTTCCAAAATTCTAACTTTAAAATTTTCCCTAATCAGTAATATATTACCTTCATTAGAAAGATAAAATTACATAGAATAACTTTTATGGAGAAATTTTATTGAAAATAAATTAATTTAACTACCTAAATAATCTTATAAAATAAATAACTTACATTAAAAACTCAAATAGGCTCTCTTTTCTTCTCTTTCTCTCCCTATCTCATCGTCTCCCTCTCTTTCTCCAGCTGTCTTCCGTCTCACACTCACACACATACCCTATTTCACACACACACTCACCACAGATACGTATATAAGGGGAAGGGAGAGGCGGTGGGAATTATTATTTCCCCCTTCCAAGTAAAGTGGCAGCACTGCTACGTCTCCCAAAATGTGGCAACATGTCTGCCATTTTTATTATTTTAATTTTTTAAAAATACACTTTTACAAATTCCATAACGCTTTACAAATCTCATAACGCCAATTACAACTTTTTTTTTTTTGGAGGTTTACACTTTTAACAAATGAGATTTGTAAACCTCCAAAAAAAGTTGTAATTGGCGTTATGAGATTTGTAATTGGCGTTATAGAATTTGTAAATCGCGTTATGGAATTTATAAAAATGTATTTTTTTTAAAAAATTTCAATCGAGAGGTAAAAAGTATAAACCTCCAAAAAAAGTTGTAAATAACGTTATGAGATTTGTAATTGGCGTTATCGAATTTGTAAATCGCGTTATGGAATTTGTAAATACCGTTGAAAAAATGTTAAGAAGAATATATATATTTGTTAATGTATATATATAATAAAAAAACTAAGTGGCCCAAAAAAAAAAACCCCCACCCACCGGCGGGATATTTTTATTTATTTAAAACTAAAAGTAAAAGGGTAATTTCACTCGAATTTGTATATCCCTCATAAGTCCTTAGTATCTCTCGGTCTTTTTACAATTCGGGAGACTTACGGGGTTTTACAAATTCAAATAGTATTTAATTGAAATTTTCCCTATAAAAATTAGGATGTTACACTTTTTAGCTGAAACACGTAGGTAAAAATGCATTAGTTTAATTACCTTTTTTGATAGAATTAGTTTAATGACGTTTATTACATGAGGGTAGTTATTAGGGAAACTTCAAATTGAAAACATTATAATAAAAAGGGTTTTATTAAATTTCTTAATATGTATATATGAGATGATCAAAAGACCTCTATTAAAGAATTAGAGGAAGTATTTATTAATTACATCATATATACTTCTCTCTCCTTTTTTTTTTTGCCAGAACATCATATATACTTCAATTCCTACATTTAGTACGTTATTTATTATAAGTAATTTTTAACTCCTTCATATTTGTCCAAAAAGAAGAAAAAAAAGTAACAAATGATTCATTAACATCTCTAAAATATAAAAATATTTTAAGTTATAATCTTTGTATTTTTTTTATTTGTTTTTTGTCAACAATAATTTTTTTTATATGCCAATTTCATTTTTTAGAATGAACAGATTAATTACTCTCAATATTCAAAATCAACTGTAAAATCAAACCCAATTTTCTTTTTTAAAAAAGGCGACTTATGATAGACAATAGATAGGGAAAATTGCCTGTAAATCCCAGTTTGGAAATTTATTTGTCAAATGGGACAAGAAAGCATTTAAGGGTGTGTTTGGTTTTTTTTTTTTTTTTTTTTTTTTTTTGGGGGGGGGGGAGAGAGAATTTTTTACCTTATATTGATCAAATTGTCTGCGGGAAATTTTCAATATTTCAAAAATACACTTTCAACAAAAAAAATATTTTTTTTATTAATAAATTTGGCCAACGTCCTCCTCCCCCTCAAATCAAACAGGTTCTTAAAGAACCTTTGTGCTTTAGGTCCCATTTAACAAATAATTTGTTATACAGAAATTTTTGGGCAATTTTTCCCAGTAGATTAGTGCATGGTGCTATTTCTATAACAACTCTGAACCTGTTTTACCATTACTAAGAAAAATATTAAAACTTCCTAAATTTTAATAAGTTTCTAATTTTGTTGATATTAAATATACATACTCTCTCTGGTCATTTTTATAAACAACTTTTTCTTTCTTAGGATTGATCCTTAATATAAGCCAATTTATCCTCCTATCTCAAAATTTAAATTACTTTTTCTGTTTCTACCATTATGAAATAATATCTTTACATTCATCATCTCTCACTCACTACTAATTCTCTTTTATTTAATCATTTATTATCCATTTTCCTCATATTTTATACTCATTCTCTCTCCTATGCTCTTCATAAATAGGGGTATATTTAGAAGAAAAAAAAATGACATTTTTTATTATTTATTGTTTTTAGCTAATCGTAATAGCTAGTTCATTTTACGCAATTAGGAAAAAAATTGCTTATAAAAAGGATTAGAGGGAGTATTTTAAAAATTACTTCATCTGGTTCAAAATATAAGAACTAAACTTACGAGGGTGTTGGTTTTTTTTTTTTTTTTTAATAAATATTATAAGAAGCACTTTGCTCTTATTTCTGCATTTAATGTTTTTTTTTTTTTTTCAAATTTATCACACTCTCCCTTATCATTCTTCTCTCCTACATTCTCTTTCTTCTTCTTTTTCTCATTTATTATCTCTCTTACTTGTTCCCTTAAGAAATAAGGGTATATTGGAAAAGAAAGAAGATATCTTGCAATTTTTTGCCTTTAACTATTTATAAATAACTTCTTGATAAATGTAAATTATATATTTGGCTCTTATATTTTGAACCAGATGGAGTAAATAACATACAAGACCATTTAACGAGAGGATGAGAAACAAGAGGATGAGAAACGAGGAAACTAATGATATAATCAGAAAAAAAATGTAGTAAAAATTTTATTTAAATACCAAATGAAATTGCAAAACCCTCAAATGTATGTTAAATTTTGTAAAAGATTTAAAGGTGATAAGGACTAAATTGAGATTTTTAAATTTGGGTGAATTTACCCGTTTGCCCTCAATTTTTAAATAAATTAAAAAAAGAAAAAGAAAAATGACCCTCACCGGAGGGCCACCGTAGCTAGCTGCCGGAAGGCCCGAGACCGGCGAGGGTTTTTTTTTTTTTTTTTTTGGGGTGTGGTTGAATATTTTTTTTAATTTCTTGTGTGGTTGAATATTTTTTTGGATCTCAGGCTGCTGGTGGTTGTAGGCAGTTCGACGGCCGGCCATGGTGGCCCTTCGACGAGGGTCATTTTTTTTTAATTTATTTAAAAACCGTGGGCAAAAGGTAAATTTATCCGAATTTGATCTTTGTCACCTTTAAGTCTTTTACCAAGTTTAACAGATATTTGGAAGTTTTGCAGTTTTATTTGGTATTTAAATGAAATTTTCCCAAAAAATGTACCACTCTAATCTTTTTTTTTTTTTTTTTTTTTTTTTGAAGTCTAGTTTGTAAAAAAAGTATTGATCCTTGTTGTAAGTCTGTACGGAAATAATTAATGATAGTGTCCTCTTAAATTTGGAGAGAGAAGATGATAAACGAGACTCGGAGGGGATGATAAACGGTCAAACCAACATTTAATGAGAGGATGGAAAACGAGGAACCTAATGATATAATCAGGAAAAAAAATGTACCACTCTAAAAACAAAGAGAAAATTACAGGTTTTAAGGATCATAAAAAATAGTAAAAAAAATTCTAACAGAAATTTATGTATGGAAACAAAATCTATGTTTTTAAATTTTGTTGTAAATATGACACTTCCTATTGTAAATATAATTTTTTTATGTTGTAAATTATTAATTTTAAATTTTGTTGTAAATATAAGACTCTCTTGTAGAATATAGTCTTTTTCTATGAGAAAGAAATTAGGAGACTTGAATTTGAAACAAAATCCAGATGTTTAAATTTTGATTGTAAAATGATCATAAAACTTTGTTGTAAATATAACACTTCATGTTATTAATAGAAATAACATCAAAAAAATCCAAAGGACTTTTAATGAGAGGATGGAAACGAGGATCTAATGTGTTTATTCAGGAAAAAGACCGATTTTCCCAAAAACAAATGTTGGTCCTTGTTGTAAGTTTATCCAGAGAGTAATTAATTAACGATAGTTCACAATTTTGTCTCTATTAAACCTAGAGAGAGAAGAAAAAGGCAAATGAATAAAATATTTTTTATACCTATTCATTAATAAAGGTAAGATTAAAAATTTATCATTTTATAATATATTTAATAAGTTTAACGTTAACTTATCTTTAATCCTTACGAATAAGGAAAACTAGACTTATTATAAGAAAAAAATCAGTGATTTATTCTTTCTCTCCTTTATAAATAAGGCACCAAGTCAATAACTAATTTTTTTTTTCACATATCAATAAAAACGGATAAAAGTATTAAAATTTTTCTTAAAATTCAAGTGCTTTTCAATATTATTTTTACCAACTACACTAAGCTCTAATATTGTATTAATTATTACTCTCTCCTACTATGAATCGCTTTTATTAAATACAAGCATATATAGAAAAAATATTTAATGCTTCTTGAAAACTAATAAATACCTTATAAAAAGGATCAAGAATACTCCCTCATGTCTTTTGTATATAAGAGCCTAAAATTTAAATTGTCTTGATTCATTTTATAAGTGTTTGACAAGAGTTGTATGAACATTTAATGAAGTTTTTTTTTTTTTTTTTTCATTTTTATCCCTTATTAATTATATATATTACATTAATTATAAAGTTGTTAATACTTATATTTATTTTTCTTCTCTCTCTTACTTCCCCTTCATAAATAAGGGCATGCTTAAAAAAATAAAGTTTGTAGACATACTTATTATTTTTAAGTAAATTTAATTATTTTCTTAAATTACCTAATTTAGTTATTGAGCTATGGAATAGTGATTAGAGCTTTCGAAGCAGTTTTTCAATTATGATTTGCGGTATATGAAGTAAATATATGGGAGGAATTTTATTTTAATTTACGTGAATAAACACTTTTTAAAACCCATAAGTGAGCCCTAACAAGTTTTAATACCAATACCACAGGGAAAACAAACTTTTTTTTGCTAGAAGGAGGGAGTATCACTTATCATAAAAATGAACAAGGGCAAGTGTTAGGGGTATGGTGGTAAATTTTAAAGTTGCCCTTCCATGTGGATGAATATGGAGCAACAAACGGGTCATGTTCAAGACTTAATTGAAAAAACAGAAGAAGAAAGAAAGACAAGGCATATTAGAAGCTTCATGTTATATATATATATATATAAAGGTTGGCACTCAGCTTCTTCATCAACGCTTTAAAAACCGAAAGAATCAGAGACAAACGTTCGCAGCTAAGCTAAGGTTCAGTTTCTTTCTAGCGAGGAGGAGGAGGATGGGGTTAAAAGGGAAGGATACGACGTCGTTTATGAGTGATTTCGTCCACGAGTGCGGTGGCTACGCCGTCATAGACGGAGGCTTTGCGACGGAGCTAGAACGTCACGGTGCCGATCTCAACGACCCTCTTTGGAGTGCCAAATGCCTTATCGATTCTCCTCATCTCGTCCGACGGGTACTGCTTTGTTCCTCACTCTCTCTTCAGTTTGTTTTATTTATTATTATTTGATTTTGAAAAAAAAATTATGTTAATATACTTTCTGAAAATATAATTACCGTTAATGACATCTATTTCCAACTCCTCCGCCTCACCCCCTTCGCTTACTTGTCATCAACTTGAGCACTATTGATAGAGTACAGTGTTTAGCTGTTGTCCTTACCAAAGAAAAAGGAATGTTTCAGAATCAAATCATTCGATTTTGTGTTTGAGTTAGCGTATAATATGGATTGAGGTGATCATGACGCTTAGATGTCTGGTACGTCCGGCCAAGTGGGTAAAAACGTCTCACCACCAAAAAAATGGTTAGGGCTTTTATTGGATAAGATCAGACATCGGGTTGTAAAATGCAACTTGTTCATTTTTCGGGTTGGGCATCGGCTATGGGTCTCGTCCTACCCATGCTCACCCTTAAATATGGAAATCATGTAAATCGAGATAAAGGTCATCGAGTTATCTTGTAATTACGTACTAATAATCATTAAAATAACTATGTACCAAATATTGCTTCACCAAGCAGGCCCACAAAAAAATTGCTTTACAAAAAAGTGATTATTCAGAGAAATTGTGATTTTGGTTCTATATTAATTATAAGACGGTCTTATCAAAAAAAAAATATATATATAAGACCGAGGAAAATGTAATTGTTTGTATTATTCTTAAATCAATGAGTTATCTAGAGTAGTTCATTTGTAGAGGGGGATTTTTTTTTGGGGCATATTTAGAGGGGGAAATTAATGATGGACTTGAGTCGTTTTATGGGATAATTCACTTTAAAATGAAGACAGTAATCCTTAAAAATGACGCAGGCGACACGTGGGGGTTTATCTTGTCCACGTGTCAACATATATGTGGGGCCTGTGGCTGCTGGGGATACGCCTCTAGAAAATATAAACACACGTATGCTACTCAATAATTGGTTAAAAAAAAAGGTCTTATTAAATAAAGAAATACCATTATGCTAATAAATTTTTGGGAAAAAGATATAAAAAAAATTAAAATTGTAAAATTTTAAATTAGGGTTTTTTTAATAAATAGGTTGTAAATTGTTTATTAAATTTTGTCATTCTCTTATTAATTCTTGATAACAAATTTAATTTGAAATTTTTTTCCTTCCTATCTTTTTCTCTAGATTTTTTGTCTTATTTGTTGGGCCGTAATAAATGTTTTATTTATTTTTAATCGAAGCATGAAGCATCATCATATCATCAAATCATATCAAATTTATTGGCAGAAGTTAGCATGAGTGGAAGAGGCTCCGATCACTTAAGTAAAAGGTCTCGGTTTTGAGACGCTTGAGTGTAGAATTTCGAGTAGTTGTATATTTTGCCACCATTTTTTATATAAACAAATCATATCAAAATCATATATATTATTTATATATTTCTCCTTTCAATTTTTTTTTTCTATCTTTTTCTCTAGATTTTTTGTCTTATTTGTTTGGCCATAATGAATCTTTTACTTATTTTTGATCGAAGCATGAAGCATCATCATATCATCAAATCATATCAAAATATATATATTTCTCCTTTCAAAAAAAAAAAAAATTCTAGAATTTTTGTCTTATTTGTTGGCCATAATGAATCTTTTATTTTTTTCAATCGAAGCATGAAGCATCATCATATCATCAAATCATATATATATATATTTTATATATTTCTCCTTTTTTAAAAAAACAAATTTCTAGATTTTTCTCTAGATTTTTTGTCTTATTTGTTGGCCGTAATGAATCTGTGATTTTTTTTAATCGAAGCATGAAGCATCATCATATCATCAAATCATATCAAAATTATATATATTTCTCCTTTACACACACACATATGTATAAAATATATTCCTCTTTATATATATAAATTTACATTACATTCTCCCTAACCATTTAAATTTTTAATTAAAAAAGTGTATATAACACAAAATTTGCATGTAATGATTACAGGTTCACCTAGATTACCTTGACGCAGGAGCAAACATATTAATAACTGGATCCTATCAGGTGCTTAACCTTACCCTTCACCTTTTTTTTTTTTTTTTTGAGAGGCTTAGCCAAATTGTTCTAATGTGGGCTTTGATTAGGCCCAATTTAATTGAGCTTAAGCCCAAATTACCTTCTCCGGAAAATTCTATACACAGTTCATTGATGGCAGGCTACAATTCAAGGTTTTGAAGCCAAGGGGTTAGCTCGAGAAGAAGCTGAGACTCTGATCAGAAGAAGCGTAGAACTTGCACGAGAGGCTCGAGATATTTACTATGACAGATGCACGAAAGATTCTTCTGACTTCGTTAGAGATGGAAGATACTGGAGACGCCCAATTCTAATTGCAGCTTCTGTCGGAAGTTATGGCGCTTATTTGTCTGATGGATCTGAATATAGGTCAGTGAAAAGCAATAAGCAATGCTTGATCAAACTAGGGATATGTAGAATGATCAAATTATACGGAATTTTAGCTATAGTTAGTTTGATACAAGTTTTAAAGGTGTTGTAATCTGTTTTTGGATTATCTGGTCATTTTAAGTGGTGGTTCTGTGTAGGAATCAAAAGAAAAGTTATGATTTGATGTGAATTGTATATGACACTCGATGTTGGTACTAAATAATATGACCGGTACAATGTGAATTTTACCCCTATCCACAAGGCTTGAATCCAAAAGGTCTAAAGATTTAAGTAAGGCTGGTTCTGTGCATCACGGTTTTGAGTTTTAAGGATGATGGATTAGTAATATAATGCTTGTGTATCTTCACAGTGGGGACTACGGTGATGCAGTTAGTGTTGAAACACTGAAAGATTTTCAACGGAGAAGGGTGAAGCTTCTTGTTGATGCAGGTGCTGACATAATTGCCTTTGAGACAATACCAAACAAACTGGATGCGCAGGTATACTTTCCTATTCTATCTAGGTCAGACTTTACTTTGTTGATTGCAAATATTTGTCAAATCAAATTTTTGGAACTTGATATATTCAGTGATCAATATACAATATCACATAGGATGTTTCTTCAACAATGAAACTACTGTTGAATCATTTGTAACAAACACTAATTCGTTAGCGTATTATAAGTGATTGAGCAAACTCGGGTTACGGTTGAATTAAATGCAGGCGTATGTTGAGCTTTTGGGGGAAGAAGGCATAGATATTCCTGCATGGCTTTCATTTAGTTGCAGGGACGAAGGGAAGGTGTGCAGTGGCGAGTCTATTTTGGAGTGTGCTTCCATTGCAGAATCCTGCAAGCAAGTGGTTGCAGTTGGAGTCAACTGTACTGCTCCTAGGTTTATTCATGGACTGGTTTCTTCCATTTTAAAGGTAAGTTTTAGTGCAATATTTTGCTTTCTACGTTTTTTTTTTCCATTTAAGTTGCATGGATTCTCTCCAGGTCATCTGAACAA
This sequence comes from Acacia melanoxylon, assembly GCA_019022615.1. Classification (NCBI taxonomy): domain Eukaryota; kingdom Viridiplantae; phylum Streptophyta; class Magnoliopsida; order Fabales; family Fabaceae; genus Acacia; species Acacia melanoxylon. The sequence continues at coordinate 5,576,172 of JAFJYJ010000013.1, forward strand.
CCAGATGCAGAGAGAAAGAGAGAGGGGTTATGGTGGGACCCAATGTCAGTTTGAGTAAACCAATCCTTTCTCTTTTTCTGTCCACTTGGATGGTCCAAGACCTTGAAAGAATCCTCTCCATATAACTTAACCTGTTCTACTACTTGGGGTAACATGTTAAAAAAGTAAACACATTGATGACTTAGGATGTAGTTATTAGCATGTATTTATGTAAAACAAGAATCAAGAGACTAAAACGAGACATGAAAGACATCAAGTTTACTATCTAGTCTTCTTATCAGCTGTCAGATTCTTCTTATGGTCCATATTAAAGATTTGTTCTCCATGTTATACGCATCTTTTATCGAAAGATCAAATTGATTTTTTTTTTTTAAAAACACTTGGCATCTGGTTTATGACAGATAGAGAGGCTTTCCTCTCTTTGACCCTGCAGTTAAACCTTTGTGTTAATTGACAAATTCTGTATTTAACAGATTTAATGAACAGATTTGGCATTGTGCTCCTAACTTGCATCGTTCATTTCTTGCTAATTATTCTCCAAAAATTATTGTTTTGTCTTCAAAACAGTCATCTTTATGAACTGCAAATTGTATGAATGTCAGGTTACAAGTAAACCTGTGCTGGTGTATCCCAACAGTGGTGAGACTTATAATGCTGATACCAAGAAGTGGTCGGTGAGTTCTTGAATCACTTTCTCTGTAATGTAACATTAAAAATCCTACATTTTCACCAAAGTTCAATGAATACTAATCTCTTTATTAAATGCCACTTTCTTCCAAATAAAGAAAAAGGGAAACGGCTTAACTGAAAGTCATTTTGCAGAAAACAAGTGGGGAGGTAGAGGAAGATTTTGTCTCTTACGTAGGAAAGTGGCGTGAAGCTGGAGCATCCCTCTTTGGTGGTTGCTGCAGAACTACACCTAATACTATCAGAGGCATAATCAAGGCACTTTCTGGAAAAGCTTCTGGAGATAATGATAACCTCAAGTTTGAAGAGAGCACATAAGTTTTAGTGTTTCTTTTTCTTTGCTTTTTTTTAAGTGGTGTATAAAGTGGTCATCTCTCTATCTCACCATCTTTTCTGCTATGGCATGCTTCTACCTGTATTATATATGTACTGGACCAGTGAGGTTTTGAGTACTAATAAGAAAGATGCTTTTTATTATCTATAGCAGTGTTGGGATGGAAAAAACCAATCATTCTTGACATTTCCCCACACAGATATCTCTTAAACTATTTGGATAGACATAACAACCATCCTTGTATCACAAAGTGAGTTCAATTATATAAATTATGCGATGTCATTGGATTATATTAACAACTGATTAAATATATTATCCACCATAAGATCCCGTAGTCTGAATTTTTATTTAATAAAACACCATAAGAAATATTCATTTGGATTATTTTTCAAAAAGACATGAAATTAAGCCCCAGGTAAACCTTTTAGTTTCAGTCACATTTTATTAGCATAAAGCTTAATAAAACTTATAAAATAGCAATAGCGAGCAGTTTAGAACATCACTTATCGTTAGTTCATATTTGATGATCAATCACACCAAGAATAATTAACCATTAATTTAATGCTAAAGGAAATAAACTGCAAACTAGACGAGGCAAGGTATGTTCTTGATTGTGTTGGTAGATGTTGATCTAAGGGAGAAAAAGCACTTGATTAGTAGACAAAGTCAGAAGCCAATCATGTTAAGGATGTGCATTTACGTAACTATTATGTTCCCAAAGATCAATTTACGAGATAAACAATTTTTTCGATTCGTGTCTTAGAAGAGTTAAGAATCAAAATTATATTTGTTAACTCATGTTATTTTTACTTCGAGAATCAAAATTACGTTTGTTAACAATTTTTTTTTTTTCATTTTGAGAATCAGAATTACGTTTGTTAACACATTTTATTTTTATTCCGAGAATTAGAATTACCTAATACAATACAAATCTATTTCCAGATTTCATCAACGGTATAAAATAATAAATTGTAACCAAAATGCCAACATTTCATATTTAAACAAATATCTAAAAAATATAATATTTTATTGTGTAATTTTTTTTACAACTAATACTAAAATAGTAACATGACTCAACTAAATAAAATAATCTATTTCTTTACTTTTGCTCTCATTTTTTAATACCATATTATTACCTTAATATTAATTATACAAATGAATAAATAAATATACATAAGTCACATGACTCAACTAAATTTCCATGATATCACAATAATTTAAAGCAAAAATAATTGATGTTGTATTGAACAAAAAATATGACAAGTTTCCAATGTATTTCGAATATGTCTCTTAATATGTTAATATCATATTGGGGGCAACCAGGGACGGACCTTGGAAGAAATTTTTTTGGTGGGGTCAAATGTATACTCATTAATTAATTTTTAAGAAAAAAAATATTTGAGGGGCCAAATGTATAAATTTTTGGGCTAAATGTATAAAAAAATCCAATTTGTATTAAAAATTTGGGACAATATTTTTTTTTTTGGGGGGGGGGCATGGCCCCCCATTGTATACACAAAGGTTCGTCCCGGGGGGCAACTGATTATCTCTAGCTAATTGATTTGCAATATTTTTATTAATAATGTTTATTTCAGTCACTTGATTTGAGGGGCCTTCATCATCTATGGCTGCAGATGAATGAGTTGATATTGCCATGCTGGGATTTGCATAATGTGCTATATTTTTGTCTGCTATCTGATGATCCCTAATAAAGTTATGTACTGCACAACATGCAATCACAATGAGAGTTTGCTTCCGAAATGAAAATGGAGGCATTTTACGTAAAATTGGGAACCTATTCTTCAAAGTTCCAAATGACATTTCGATTACATTTCTCAAAGAAGAGTGCCTATGGTTGAACAACTCCTTAGTTGATCTGGGTTGATTTCACCTTCTTTATAGTCATTCAAATGGTAGCGCTCTCCTTTGAATGGTGTTAAATAACCATCCCTTGTTGGGTATCCAGAATTAACGACATAAAATTTGCCTACAAATTGACAAGAATTTACCAAAAAATAAATTGCAATAATAATAAGGACAATCAAATGTCAAACTAAAGGAAAATGTCATTCACATTGTTGTACAAACTCATCGTACCTGGTGGGGGATGAGGGGAATTCCAACCTAGGAGTTTCAAGTGCAGTAGTAAAAATGCGACAATCATTTGCAAATCCTTCCCATTTGGCATACACAAAAGTGAACTTCATGTCAAAGGAGCATGCACACATGACATTTTGGGTTGTAATTTGTTTCCTGCCTCTAAATGGTATTTGCTTATTCTCAGGTAATGTAGCACTTATGTGAGTACCATCTATTGCGCCAATACAATTCTAATATTTAAAATGAAATATTAGAATGAAAAATAATTAAATAAAACTCTGAAAATAAAAAAAATGTGTAAATGCTTAAGAAAAACTTACCTTGAAGTATGGGAAACGTTTAGGATTGTCCCTAATTTCCTTTGGAACCATATCTAGAGGAGGTGGTTTAATGATCTCATGTGCTAATTGAAGCACCGCTTTCAACACTTTGTTGAAATACTTGCTAATTGTTTCCCCTGAGCACTGAAATCTCTCACAAACATTCCTCTTTGAACTCCATGTCCAATCAAGTACAAAAAAATTCCTAATTGTTCATCAACCCTAACATATCTACTATATGCTAACCAGCCTTTTGCGTCATCAATGTACAAAGTTTGTTGAACATAAATCTTTCCATTCTAAATGCCTCATATATTCTATCTGAGTGGCCAAATCTAAGTTCTGCAACCCATTCAGCACCTATCAGGCTACTATCTCTAATTGGTTCTTTGGTATATATTGAATTAATAATAATAATAATAATAATAATATTCAACAAGTTTGATATAACAAGATCTTTATCTATTGATTCGTTGTCAATATGAGGTTCAAAATATTGCCCACAAGTTAGACACAGAGGAGTACCAGCCATGAGAATACTACATCAATACAAATTATCATCAATAATTTCATGCTAGCATATTTCAAAAAGTAAATCACATTAATAAAAAATATCCACATCATAGTCATTTGAAAGATGAAAATTAAAATATGGTCTTCAACACCATTAAACATGATAAAATTAAAAAGTTGCAACATAATTTCATTTATTTAAAAATTTATATGAGTGAAGCTTTCCTTTCATGAGGAGCCTTTATAAAGGCTCCTCTCCATGCTTGGCTCTCAACCATTCGATCAACTGCTTTGCGGTACGCTTCATTCTCTAATCCTACCATGTCATTCAATACATTCATTGCAGCCTCAATTGAGTATGGATCCTCATTCACTTTTGTAGTAGCAGAATTAGCAAAGTTATGGCGGCATTGGTTTTGTCTAATCTTAACCAGATCCTGAATGGCTTGACATGTCATTGCAATATCTTTATTCTCACTACGTCTTCTACGCTTTGCATTTGGGGTCCTATCTTGTCTATGTAGTACAGGATTGGGTGTCTCAACAGGATCAGCTGCAAATAAATCTTCATTAAGCATATGCTCATCTTCTTTATATTCTTGTCTATGTAGTACAGGGCTGGTCGTCTCAACAAGACTGTCAATATTATCACCATCTTCATTTGAAATTTGGTGAACCTCAACATTTCCCATGCCATTATCTCCACTTGCATAGACATCCCCAAATATCTCAACTAACTGTTCCCAATAAGGAAGGCCATTCTTCCGAAATTTCTCCCATTGAGGATTATCCTGTACAAAAGATTTACTTAATTTTGTTTAAAAAAATCAACAAATTTATAGAAATCATATGGGACACTATGTTAAAAGTTACCTTAATATGGACATCCCATAAAGATGCATCCTTAATTGTATCAGTTTCCAAAACAATGTTCCAACCAAAACCAGATATGCTTAGTAATTTCTTGAAACTTGAATATTCTTGTCTAAGTTTATTCATCTTGTTTTTTAGTTGATGAAGTGTGTAATCAAGCCTTGTTTGTTTTGCAAATTCATCTTTAATGCTCTTCCATGCTTTATTGCTGAAAGTAGAGGTTGTTCTATTCCCTTTTTTTTACTTCCTTAACCATCAAAGTAACAAAAAGATTTGTGTTTCTATCAGTCCATTTTGCTGTGAACCCTTTGGATGCCATTCTCCTTACTGATAACATGTCAAAGACATAAGAGAGCATTTTACAACATGTATACTTTGGATTGATGAATAGGATTATTAGGGAAAACAAAACATGACCGTCGAACCCAGGGCTAAAACCAAATGAAATAATCAAATGAAATAGAATTTGTATACGAAAAAAGATTCACAAAATAACGCATTGCGCTAGAGAATGAATCTACATGGAGAAATTGATTCAAGATCCATCTAATCCATCAATGATTACTCATCTATAAAACAACCAGCTTCAAAACTTCCCCAAAAAGATATAGTATATTGAAAATCACGAAATTAAGTTTCGAAAGCAGAAAAAGGAAAGGGGAAAAAAATAAACCAAAACTCACATATAGACTATTGGATCTACACCGAAGCCTGGATCAAAGCGTCGGGTTGAAATTTTGAGAGAATTAGGAAGAGGGAAGGTCAACGCTAGGGTTCCGTTTGCTTGAGATATAAACAAAGAAAGAGAGGTTGTTGAGAGAAAAATGATTTTGATTTTATGCCATGGAATAGAGAAGCGAGAAGTCTTTTGCTTCTTTTTTGTATCCCCCAACACAAAAAATAAATCGGTTCATTCGGCAACAACAAAAAACGAATTTACCAAACATTATTCCTATCCATTTTTATTTTTGAGAATAGAAATTAAAAATTAAAAATATCCATTTTTATTTTTGAGAATAGAAATTAAAAATTAAAAATAATTTGGGAGCGTTATCATGCACACCCTAAGATGTGCTCTGATTGTCACTCATTTGCAAAATTAGTGTCAGATTAAACAAAGGGATATCACGATTAGAGATAATAACAGGTATCATATTTTCAAGCAAGGATTTTGTTCTTGTGGAGATTACTGGCGATAGAATTACAAAGAGATTTTACCAAAAAAGAACAAAAGAATTACAAAGAGGAGTTTTGACGCCTGATACTACAATTCAACTACTCTCTTGGCCAATTTAAGCTAAATAAGCACCAAGTCAAACAGAGAACTGAGGTGGGGAAAAGATCAAGGGAGATATTCTTCGGTTATACAAAAGGAAAAGTTCGCTGAAACATTTTGCCAAGTCAATGGTAGTCAGTAAACAAAATGGCTTCATGACAAACCTTCTAATTTTGGAAAAATGGAATCAACGAAAGCATGGTGCATTGGATCCTCCTTCCAGAGTTTAGCAATATGAAGATGAGACGAGGTGTTACGATGGACTTCTTCGACAAGCCAGATGCTGGCTTCAGCTTTGCTCGGATGGATGATGTCATCCAAGGGCTTGTACTCATCCTCACTGTCAATTCTCAACTGGTCCCACTGCTTAAGGAGAACATTTGTGAGGTAATGAAGGGGCTGACCATACAATTGCTTCATGGATCTGCCTAATCCCATCCATGAGGTAAAGGGGATGACAGAGCCACGGTATCTTGGGATTGGGATCTGCTTCATGTAATCCTGATACATTGCTGCTCTTCTGATCAATAAATCTGCATGAGTTAAACAATATTTGCAATTACAAGAGTATCAAATAGTTGAATGACAAAAAGAAGCCATAGTGCATGCATTAATGTTTAACGTGAAACGCAAAAGCATCCTTGATTTTATGATTTTTGGGGTTGTGTTATATAAATTATTGGAAATAAACTGCAGGATGGCAGAGTGAAGGCTTGCATATGAACATATTCAAAGCAACAACTATGAGGTATTTCAAGGTGCTATAAACACTTGTAACTCAAAGATCTTCAGCTTCTTAATTATTTTAGAAATCAATGTTTTTCACTTTCTTCCTCATGATGCTCTATGCTTGAAAGCAGTAATCAAAATCCATTTTGTGAATTGTATAGCTGAAAATTATATTGCATTTTTATTGAATATCCAATACATGTAAATGGTGAAAATATGTGAAAAGTTATAAGCAAGGAATGAATTCTCACTAACAAGAAACATAAAGGATAACCACACATGCAGATATGTTTATGAAACACCTGTGCACTGTGTGCACAAGTAGAACTGGTAGCTCATTAATCTAAATCCATGGGAGCTTTGGTCCATAAGCTGCAGCAAAAACGATTTCTTAGAGCAATATCTTCAGTGAAATTCTGGTCAAAGAAAAGGAAGGAAAAGAAAAATGAATAACATATGCCATAAACTGAATTATAAATAAACACATGATGTTTGTGTACATGGTTTAAAATTTAAATGTCTTCGTTCCTCTACATGTTATATAAGATGATTAATCTTAAGATTCACAGTTGTTTAATTGAAATCTGTATACATTAAAGTTTTTACATAAAACTCCGCAGATAAGTTGTCTTCTTTACACTATTAATCATCTTATTTACTGTATTGATGCAATGTCAGACAATTCATTAGAAAACAGAAGAGCCAGATTCCCAGTAAGCAAATACCTTCAGACAGTACATCTCTGGCAATGTGGGATACTGCTATGTCAATGGCAGCCTTGGTATTGCTCCCATTACTGATGTCCATCTCTGAGCCTGAAGAGGATTCACCTGATTCTGATGAGACTTCAACTTCCTCATTCCATGGAAATGGCCTCTTCATGGTGCTGACTAATAGAAGATAAAAACCTAGATACATGCATGTGTGTATGAATATATTGATTGCAAACTGGTTAAAAACAAAAACCGCCATGAAAAGATAAAAACACAACAAATATAACCCAAGTTTTAAAGAGGAAAGGTGTCCTTAGTGCGCTAAATCACTAGTACGCCTAAAGTGAGAAGTGCTAGAAAGGACATGTACAAGCGAAGTAAGATGCTAAAATAGGAAAAAATATACTATATGCAAAATGAAAGTCAAAAATATATTTTTATTCCTCATTGTTTCGGTCAACTATGGTCTTAGCCCTACACTTCATTTCTTTACATATCAGTCTGTATAGCTTTGTTCAGGTAAAAAAGTCAGTCCTTCAGTTTCCTCAGGTGCGATGACGAGGCAAACAGAGCTGACATGGCATTATAACTACTAAGTGTTTTTTTCTGGCCGAATATAACTGCTAATTGTTGCAGATATGGAAGAACACATGGGCAAAATAGTTGACTAGGCCTTTTTGTTTTCTTAATGCAATCCATAAACGAGAATGCAATGTAGCAGAATCAACATAATAGTGGGAACAGAAAGAAAAAAAAAAAACGCATTTTCTTCTGAATGAAGGTAAGTTAAATTAAAAGCTCGAAATTACGCAAACAAAAAGCTACGAAAACAAAAAAAGATTTTCACATTCAGGAGGTATTCTTCTCTAAATAGAGACTTGATTTGTTCCTGAATGAGCTGATATCGCAAGCTGGCTATCCGTTAGCATATTTAACTAGTCGCGTCGGGTTGAAAATAAACTTTAATCTACCAGTTTTTAAACACACAGTAAAAAGACACAAAAGGAAGCAGAGAAGTGCAGATATCAGAAATTGAACACAAGAAGAAAAGTGAGATAATTAAGGAACATAATTATTAGAAAGCATTGTTGACAAAACATAATCTAAAAGGGAAAAAGTCGAGAGGGGTTCATATTCAAATCTGCATAGGAACTCCAAATCAGAATCGAAATTACCAGTGTCGGATCCATACCATGACAGACTAAAAAATCAATCAATGCAGAAAAAAACCACATATCACGAAACTCCCTCTCGGAAAGCCAATCTACAGCTTACACACATAAGAACCAGAACATAACCAAAAAAAAAAAAAAAAAAACACTTACCGGTTCCTTCTGCCGCTACGATTCCTTCTTCTCCACCAATCACGAGCTGTGGTTTCTTCTTTGCCTTCACCACCGAGCCCTTCCTAGTCGGTCGCTAATCGTTCCCCGAGCGCAATCGACAATTTCCCATTCGCCTTCACCACCCAGCCCTCTGCGAATCAGTCTCTCTCCTTCACCGAGCTGCAATCTTCATGCCCTAGCCTGCGTTTTGATTATGTCATGCCGTTTTGGTAAATGGGTTCCATTTTTCTTTCTTTCTCGTTTGTTTGTTTTTTTTTTTTTGGGTATGAGAGTTTCACTTTAACACATTCTGATTGTGAGTCCCAATACTTAGTAAATTTTGGTTGTGTTCCAGGTGTTGTTTAAAAATTGTTTTCATCCCTATTCCTTATATAGCCCAAAAACTGTGTGTTCTGTTCTAAGAACACAAGTGTCTAACCACAGTGGGTTAGTGTATGATTGATATATGATCTGTATGGCTCTCCGGGATGTATATGAGTTAATACCCAAAAGATGGTGGATGTTCAGTGATGTCTATGAGGAAGACACCAAAGAATATTAGATAATCACTGTGTTACACGAGAATGACGATTAGCCAAAGGGGGTGGGGTGTGCACAGTGTAACAGTATAGTAAAAGGATATGAATCGAATATGTGTACCTATGGGTAATCTCCTATTTATAGAGATTACCTCTAAGGTTTTTCTGGTTTCGCGCCTCAAGCCCTCAACGTTCGCCATGTCATCTCGCTCCATTACATGTCTTTTAGGGATTAGAGGGTGATTAGCGTCCTACCTACTTAATGAGGGCTTCCGTCATAACATGCCTTTGTTGGGATGTATCGTATTTGGGCCCAAAAGACGGGTCCATAACAGTTGCCCCCAAGCTCGGAAGTTTAGGACTCTAAACTACCGAGATTTATTGACTGTTAAAAACCCGCCTTTTTGTTAATTGCCGAGATTAGCAGTTGCCCCCAGGTTGATCGACTCATTCGTGGCTTGCCCGTATAGATGTATACCGAGCTTGCTACAAAAACTTGTAAATCTCTTGTAAAACTCCTCTTGCGATAACCGGGATTTCATTTGCAACTTCAAGACCGGATTACTGGTTTCCCTTATCTCTGCCACGTGTGTTGCCCCCAATCCGAGATTTCATAAATTGAGAGGAAAATGAATCGGTTTCCCTTTGCCTATATTGCTGACGTCATGGCGTAAAAACGCCTTTTGCCGCACCTTAACCATGATAGCCGTCCTTGGAACTCGTGAGCATTTAATGTACACGTCGTTCCATAATCGTCGCATGTCGTTTCGTAGCGATCATCATTGCACTTTTAGGTTTTCAAATTTGATCCTCTGTGCGAATGGTCTTCATTGCCCCTGTCGCTTCGGATTCAAAGCATTTATAAATTCTCGTTTTCCGCCTCTCTTCAACACTTTTTGCCGACGTTCTGTCTCTCTAAGAAAAAATCTCTCTTCCATCGGAACCCTCTTCGTCTTCATCTTATTTATTGAGTTCAATTTTTTTGCAATTTCTCATAAAATCATGTATGCCCCCTGCTTCTCTATCCTTCTTACCGTCCGTCTTGATTCATCTACTCTTCTACTGCTCTGCATTTTCGTTTTTCATCGCATCTCATCATTTGGTTATCGAGGTAAACCTTTAAGATTTCTGGGTAGCTTTTTTGACATTTTCAGTATAATGTCCTCTCCTTCTTTTACTTTCATTTAAACTTGCTTGTGCTAGGTGGCGGTGATGACCATATAAGGAATTCCTTACTGAGGGCAAAAGCTAACACCTTGGTTGTGAGTCATCTCAATTCAATTTCTACTATTACCTTTGATTTTTCTTTAGTCTTTATGGATCACAATAGTCCTCCACCCATAAATATGTATGGTAACCTAATTTCCAAAGAAGATAGAGAGATACTTAAAAAACTCACAAGCGGTCCAAGGTATTGGCTCTGGGTAATGGCTCGTACTGAGGAAGAAAAACATGTCGCAATACTTGGTAAATCTAGCGGGAGTGGGAGCAAGAGGAAACCCCAAACACCTTTTCCAGATAATCGAGATCCCTACGCCCTTTTCCTAGGCTTCCAGCTTAATCCACCCCAAATTCCAAACCGAGATCCACCCACACCGATCCGGGTTTCTCCTCTCGCCCAATTAGAAAACATGCTTCTAAACAAACCTGGGTCTCGAGTCAAAAGCGTCGCTAACCCTTGTGATGAATGCCTCTTTTTAGGCATTGAACTTGCCAACAACGGCCGTAACTCAGAAGTCAAGTGGATGTTGGCCTCCTGCAATCACGGACGTACTCCGACTTATATCTCGGTTTCTGTTCATCCGGATAGTCCCGGCTTGCTGCCTGTTGATTTTTCTCATGGCTACTCTTTTGACCGAGGTATACTTCCAGTTTCTGACTTGTACTTTTGTATTTCTTCACTATAGGCATAAATGGGTTCACCTTCGCATCACACCGAGTTATCCGCCATGGGGGAATCGAGTTTTGATGGAAAATCGGACACTTCCAGATCATCAACCCCGTGGATCGACGAGGTGCTAAGCATTAGGAGTTCAATGATCGCAGAAGAGATCGTCGCGCTAGGCTTTCGTGACAGGAAAGACTATGTCTTTTACCAACCTCGCATTTCCGAATCCATATCGAGCTGCCAGGCAAGTAGTGATGATCCCTACTTCTTTTTCTTCTACAAAGATTGTGTATCTCGGCTCGGCGTGCAATTTTCGTTTACCCAATTTCAACTATACCTATTGCACCACTTACGACTTGCTCCTACACAATTGCTTCCCAATAGCTGGGCCTTTGCCATCGCCTTTGAAACCTTCTGCCAAGAAAAATACCTAACTTGCACCTTGCTCTTCTTCTTTCATTTCTACTCTGTCCATAAAGCTCGCAATAAAAAGGCCAGCACGAGTGCCAATAAAGATGCTAACGACACTGCTCTGACTAAGACAAGTAAAAAAGTTAAAGGAGCCAATAAAAAGGTTGACGACACTGCTCCCCCTAGGAAAGGTTGGACCTCTCTTCGAAGTGTTCATGACTGCAAACTTTTCAAACCTTTTACCGAGAAAAGCTTCAAGTCCTCTTTTTTCAAAGTAGTCGCCGAGCCCAAGCAGCTACCCTAGTTTCTCCAAGCCTATGAATCCGGGGAAGTAGAAGAGAGATTTCCTCTCTACTGGACTCTGGAGCACCATAAATTCTCCTTTTCCTATTTCGACTTCCCATCCCATCCTTCTCCGAGGCTAAAAAGAAAACTATACCCTTTTTAGAAAAGCAAATTGCAGATCACGGCAAGTTGAATTCGACATACTATATTCGAACACTTCAACCCAAGAAAAAGCTTGCAGCGAGTATGGACATAATTTTTACTACATCATACTGTATGCTTTGTCTCTGTTGAACTGATAACTAATCATTCACTTATATCTCGCAGACTTGAGAATGGAACAAAGACCGTTATTTGCTGCAGCCTTGGACAATCCCGGGATTGAAAGGTCGGGGGCAAAATCAAAACGAAGCATGCCGGATTCCGAGATAGCTGGCGCTAAAAAAGCTAAACAAGCAAGCATTCCAAAGAGGTCTAAAACCAACAAGGTAGTCCCGACCTTTTCATCCAAGCAGATTGCTCCATCCGAGACAAAGATTATTGTCCCTTCGTCGTCGAGAATTTCTGCGGACCCTCCTTCTACAGAAAATCTGGCCGACTCTCCTTCCCCAAGTCTTCCTCCGCCGCCTCTAGTCCCTGAATTCTCTTATGGTGTCATCTGGAGAGAAGGGGTACCGGTTCAGCTTAGTAACGCTATCGGTCTCCCAAAACGCTTCTTTGTATAAACCAAATATGACACTCCCGAGCTTCAAGAATTACACAATATAGAGCTCTACACCTTGAAATGTGTCGGGTTAGCTCGAGCTTTGACCACGATGAACGTGAAATATGTTAGACAAACTGACGAACTGAAGAAGGTCAAGCAGGAAGCTAAGGAAAATACTCGTAAATCCTCTGAGATGGTGTCCACTATTATGGACGATGCTCAAACAAAAGTGGGAGAAGCGGACGCAGCGGGGGATAAAATGGGAGAGGAGCTTCAAAAGGTTAAAGAAGATTTGGAGAAAGAGAGAGAGAGAACTCGAAGGAGGCTAATTCGGAATTGGATCGGCTTCGACAGGAAAGCCTCTGGGATTAGAGAACTCTGGAACAATCCCGGTCGGAGAAAACAGAGTATCTTGCAGAGCTGAACGCCCACATTGCCGCTTTAGAATATGCCCAAGATGCTATAAACATAAAGGACGAGGCCATAAAGAAATTTGTCACCGAATCCTTCGAAAATGCCTTAAAGCAAATCCAGCTTTTGAACCCCGCCATTACTCTTGACACGTCCGAGATGGATTGTATATCTTGGGTTGTGGACGGCAAGATAGTCCCACTCTTTCCCCTTCTCGATGATGCCTCCGAAAGTCAACAGGAGATAGATCAGGATGGAGGTGAGGAGGCTGAAACTGACGCTAGGACTCCATCTTCCTGAGGGCCGAGATTCCAGCGTTATCTTAATCTAGCCTTGGGGTACTGAAGCCCCATTCTTGTAATCTTCAGCCGGGTTAATAACCGGTTTTTATTCCTGTATATCACTAAGATATTTATAATGAATGAAACACTTACTTGTTGCAAATACAGAATATCTCATTCATTTGTTGAATCTGAATATTCTTCCGAATTAAACTCCGCATTACATTTGCTTCCTTCCGCGAACGTAAATTTGTCCTTAATTCGTCTAAATGACTTGGCCAGAGTCAGAAATTCGTTGCGCAAAATACGGGTTTGGGACCACCTAGAAACTAAACGCTCTAGTGTGGTTGACCAGAAATCAATCGGGGGTAAGAGCCGTCCGTCACATATCTAGGTTTAGTGTCGCCACCACACTCTAAATATTCCGACTTGATCAAGGTCGTTGTGACGACTCGCCTTATTACCCCAAGCTTTGACGCATCACAGCCACAATGAGCTTTGTCGGTTTTACCGTGTCCCAAAAGAAGCACGTTTTAACCATTATGGGCTTTACCGCATCCCGAAGAAATATGTTTTAACCATTATCATGACCTTACCGCATCCCAGTATTGACCTTTGCTTTGGTGTTACCGCATCCCGAAGGAGTACGTTTTAACCTTTATCTTGGCCTTACCACATCCCGGTGTTGACCTTTGTTTTGGTGTTACCGCATCTCGAAGGAGTATATTTTAACCTTTATCTCGGTGTTATCGTATCCGGAGGAGTACGTGTTAACTTGATCTCGGTGTTACCGCATCCCGGAGGAGTACATTTTAACCTTATCTCGTCATGGGCTTTGTATCCTAGACATTTTATATATGCAGACCGAGGGATTTTCCATGATCTCTCCAAGTTCTTCATTTATAATAAGTTTAGCGAGATGGTCGCTTTACACAATTCCTGAAATAGGAAATTACAATTCTCGGCAATCGAGCCTTCTTTTCACGGATGCCGGTCTTTAATTGTAGTAAAACTTCAACTTATCCGCATTCCACATTCTCTTGACCGTCTTCGCTTTTAAGGTTTCTAACGTATAAGCTCCATTCCCGAGATTTTCTCTAACTCAATAGAGACCTTTCCAATTTGGTGCTAGCTTTCCTTCCTTGGCATTTTTATTGCCTATATCGACTCTACGAAGAACCAGATCACCTTTTTCGAATGACCGTGGCTTCACTCTCTTATTGTATCTCGCTGCGACAAGTTGTTTTGTGGCCAAATCTCGGCAGTGTGTCGTGATTCTGACTTCATCGATGAAATCTAGCTCCATCGCCAAAGCTTCGTTGTTTTCTTCTTCATGCACGACCTTGATTTTCCTCCACGAAGACTGACCAATTTCAACTGGGATCATGGACTCACATTCGTATGTCAACCTGAAAGGTGTTTCCCCCGTTGAAGTTTGAGTGGTAGTCCGGTGTCCCCACAAGACATAACACAACTGCTCCACCCAATTGGACTTTGCCTCCTCCATCCACCTTAGGCAAGAATTCTATTCAGAGCAGCTAATCTCCCGGTTAGCTATTGTACTTCTTTTTGTTTCTCGGAGCCTTCATATCCAGTACGGCCTGGCATTTATCTGGATTAGCTTCAATTCCTCTATTCGTCAGCATGAAACCCAAGAATTTCCCGATCGAAACTCCAAATGCGTACTTAGCCGGGTTGAGCCGAATTTGGTGCGCCCGCAGCTTATCAAACGTCTGCTGCAAATCATGGATGTGGCTCCTTGGCTCCGCTGACTTGACGATCATGTCATCAATATACACTTCGACGCTCTTTCCGTTCTGATCCTCAAATACCTTATTCATCATTCTCTGGTATGTTGCCCCGACATTCTTCAGACTAAACGGCATCACGTTGTAGCAATAGTTCGCCCTTTCTGTGATGAAGGCCGTCTTCTCTTGATCCTCGGGGTGCATGGAAATTTGATTATACCCCGAATATGCATCCATAAAGGAGAGGAGTTGAAAACCAGAAGAGTTATCCACCAATCTATCTATACTAGGCATTGGAAGAGCGTCCTTAGGACATACCTTACTTAAATCCTTGTAGTCCGTGCAAACTCTCCACTTGCCATTTGGCTTCTTGACCATGACTACATTGGACAGCCACGTGGTGTACTGAACCTCCCGAATGAATTCAGCTTCCAACAACTCCTTCACGTGCTCCTCCAAGGCTTTCACTTTTTCTTCACCAAGATTTCTCTTTTTCTGGGCTACCGGGACGAACCCCGGCTGAATTGCCAACTTATGGCAACAAAATTTTGGATCCATGCCAGGTATCTCCGATGGCCTCCAGGCAAACACGTCTTTATTCCTCTTTAAAAAGTCCTCCAACTTGAATCGAACCGCTGGGTCCAATGCCTTGCCGATTTTAGTAACTTGTCCCTGTTTAGCACCAAGAACGAGATCCTCTAGCTCTCCATTTAGCTTTGCCCTTTGGATCTTATCTTCTTTTCGCATATCCAGTTCCACCAGATTAACCAACTCCTCTAAAGACTTTTTCACCTTACACGGACTCTTCCCCTTAGGGTTCCAAGATGAGGATGATGGTCCCTCCTTTCTCTCTCTGACTGTTTCAAAATAGCATTGCCGAGATTCCTTCTGATCACCTTTAACCGTGACCACCTCATTCTTGTTACTAACCAATTTCAGCTTCTGGTGCTTAATTGACACCAGAATGTCCCAGTCATGTATCGTTGGTCGCCCCAAAATGATGTTGTATGAGGATGGGAAATCGGCCACAATGAATTTTAGCCATTCTGACTTGAACGCCTCCTTGGTCCCCAGTGTTAACTTGAGGTCAATATACCCCTTTGGGCCGGTATCTTGTCCGTCGAAAGCCGTCCTCTTGCACGGCTTTAACTTCTCCGGGTCGAGCTTCATTTGTTTGAATGCATCACACAAAAGAATGTCGACCGAACTCCCATTGTCTACAAATATCTTCTTAACTCGACAGTTTGCTACCATTCTAGTAATCACCAAACCATCGTGATGGCCTGGGGTTACATCTTCCAACTCCTCCTTAGTAAAACTGAGTACATGAGGTTCCAGCTTTGCAGAAGAAGAGCTTTTCTTGAATTCAGGGCGATCTCTGATGGAGAGAACCTCCCTTAGGTACCTCTTCCTCTAGCTCACCGAATCTCCTCCTCCTCTGAATCCTCTGCTAATAACGTTACATTCGTTCTTTGCCATTCTTGGTTGTTTGGGAATCAAAGTTTATCTCTCCCCACGGTCGGCGCCAATGTTCTGTTCTAAGAACACAAGTGTCTAACCACAGTGGGTTAGTGTATGATTGATATAGGATCTGTATGGCTCTCCGGAATGTATATGAGTTAATACCCAAAAGATGGTGGATGTTGATGTCTATAAGAAAGACACCAAAGAATATCATATGATCATTATGCTACACGAGAATGGCGATTAGCCAAAGGGGGTGGGGTATGTGCACAATATAACAGTATAGTAAAAAGATATGAATCGAATGTGTATACCTTGTGGGTAATCTCCTATTTATAGAGATTACCTCTAGGGTTTCAGTTCCTATGTTGTGCGTGCCTCCAAGCCTCTCAACATTCTGCTCCACTACCTGACATGTCTCTGCTCCATTACATGTACTACTGGGATTAAAGGGTGATTAGCGTCCTACCTACTTAATGAGGGCTTCCGTCATAACATGCCTTCGTTGGGCCGTATCGTATCTGGCTCAAAATACAGGTCCATAACACTTTGATTGTAAATTATAGTTTTTTCTAAAGAAAAAATTGGTTGTGCTCTTATACTTGGATGAAGTTAACTTTGCTTGTTTAGTTTTGAAAATTTTTTTTTTTAAAAAAAACTTTGCTTAGGAAGCGTAACACTCTAAGTGCGTACTTGATTATTAACTACATATAGTTAATGTGGTTCAAACCCTTATAAAAATCTCTCTCTCTCTCTCTCTCTCTCTCTCTCTCTCTCTCTCTCTCTCTCTCTCTCTCTCTCTCTCTCTCTCTCTCTCTCTCTCTCTCTCTCTCTCTCTCTCTCTCTCTCTCTCTCTCTCTCTCTCTCTCTCTCTCTCTCTCAAATAAAACTCTTCTCATATATATTTTTTTATTTTTTTATAGAGTACTTTCAACTAATTTGTATATAAATTTATTTTACATTGATAAAAATTTCCAAGGCCTCCCATATAAAGGAGATTTTGTATGAGATAAAATTATAAAGACCCACATTTCAGAACTTTTTTTTTTTAATGGCTATTTCAATACTAATTATAAAAAAAATTGACAAATAAACATTAATGGCTATAAAAGTAACTTATAGTAAGAATTAAAAAAATCCTTCTAATATATATCTTATAATAGGATAGAGAGCGTAAAATTACTTGAAAATAATAACTCTAAAAACGGCTACTTTGGTCGTATTTATAATTTTTTTTTTTTTAAAAAAACCAAAACACACACACCAAGGGAGGTAGTTAGCTTAATGATTATGAGATAACATTTCAACTTTGCCCTCATTTATGATTGGCTATTTTTCAATTCTTTCTCCTCTCTCTCTATCTTTATTGGTATAATTAATATAGGCAAAATTGTCATAATTTCATCTATTTCCTCAAAGTTGACTTATAAATAAAACCAAATTTTTTAGTAAAAAATGATTAATTTATAAATAAACAGGAGTAATACAAATAAATAAGTGGGACGGTTTTTTTTAAAAAAAGAAAGTCTAGGACCAAAATCAAAATTAGCTGAAAATACAGTGATCTTTTCTGTGTTTAATTTTTTTTTTTTTTTTTTTTTTTAGAAAAAGGCCCAATGATCATTTTCCTCTCGAAGAAAGGAATAAAATATTATCACTATTAATTTTGTCACTACTAATGTCACTATCACTTTTTCACCGTTAGATCAGAATCTCATCTACCTTTATCATTTCTTTTTTTATTGAGATTCTGATCTAAAAGTAAAAAAGTGATAGTGACATTGATAATAAAAAAAATGGCAGTAACAATATCGTGTAAAACCCAAAACCTTTTTTTTTTGTACGTTCCTATGATACGCTTCGCTGCTATTGCCTGGCAACAGTGATACTGTGTTACTTGCCTTTGGCTCTAGCAGCTCACTCTCACTTACTCCCATCCTCTCCCTTGACCAAAAAAAAAAAAACTCCCATCCTCTCTCTGTCTCTCTCTCGTTCTTTGCGGTCACAGGCGTTTGCCCCTCCCCTGAACCCTAATCGTTGCCGCCACAAAGAACTGGTAGGTGTTTGTTGTTGTTGTTGTGTTCTGCTTATTATGTGTGTAAGGTGTAGATTGGGTTTTCAAGAGGGGGTTTTCGTGACGTGCGGTTTTTCTGCTTCGATTGATTTTGACTCTGTAATGATATGGGTCCAGCACTGGTGATTTCGATTCTGATATGGAGTTTCTTGATCCTATGCAGATTTAAATATGAGCTCTCAAACATCATCTACTTTGTCTCTTAGATTATGTTTTGTCATATTTTGATGCTTTCTCATAATTATGTTCATTAATTATGTGTTCAACCTCTGATACCTTCACCTCTCTGCTTCCTTTTGTGTCTTTTTATTGTTTGTTTATAAACTGGATGATTGAACTTCATTTTCCCCCCGAGGGTCTAATTAAATGTGTCAACGGTTAGCCAACTTGCGATTTCAGCTCATTCAGAAACAATGAAGTTTCTATTTTAGAGAAGAATCCCTCCTGAATGTGATAGTCTTTTTTGTTTCCCGTAGCTTTTTGTTTGTGTAAATTCAAGCTTTTAATTTAGCTTGCCTTCATTCAGAAGGAAACGCTTTACCTTTGTTTTGTTCCCACTATTATGTTGATTCTGCTACATTGCATTCTGGTTAATGGATTGCATTAAAAAAACAAAAAGCCTAGTCAACTATTTTGCCCATGTGTTCTTCCATTTCTGCAACAATTAGCAGTTATATCCGGCCAAAAAAAAAAACATAACTAGCAGTTATAATGCCATGTCAGCTCTGTTTGCCACGTCATCGCACCTGAGGAAACTGAAGGACTAACTTTTCTTACCTGAACAAAACTATACAGACTGATACGTTAAGAAATGATGTATAGGGACTAAGACCATAGTTGACCGAAACTATGAGTAATTAAAATTATATTTTTGCCTTTCAGTTATGCATATAGTATGTTTTTGCCTATTTTAGCATCTTACTTCGTTTGGACATGTCCTCTGATTCCTCATTGGCAACTGGTCACAAGCTACACCAAATTACATATCCAGAAGCTTCAAGTCTTGTCTCTATTGAGTATATACAAGTGTTTGGCTTTTTTGCTGTGCAGATCCTCAGCTGCCTACTAAGAGAAAGACTAAAATTTTATAAAAACTAAAAAAGAAAAGCATAAATGGAGCCCAGTTTCTTAATAGCTAAAATATTTTGCTGACTCTGAAACCGTCTCTTCCAAACTTACTATGCATTTTTGCTTCTGTTATACAAACTCTCAGCATGTTCCTTTTCTTTTAGCATACTCCTGCATTGGAGCTCCCCCACCAATGTCTTGAATGTGCTGTTGTGCATTGGATCTTTGTTGAATAGAAGAAATAGAGTAGTTCATAAAACAATTTTGGTGTTCACTTCCCTTTTTCAAATTTTTTCTCTTTGTATCAGCTCACACACTACATTTTCCTTGGCTGTCTTTTGCGGTTTGTGAAATAGTTTGGGTCTTGTTGGCATGCTTCTTACTGCATATGTGAACTTTGTGATAGTATGCTGTTTTTGCTATGAAGTGCAGTATGGTCTTTGCTTATAAACTGCCGCAGATTTTTGTCCTTTGCCATGAGTCTCATATTCCTGATTGCATATAAAGCAGGAAAATTAATTATTTATGGTGAGACAAAAATTTAGCAGCATGTTTCTGTATATAATTATAGTTCTTTTCTTTCTGTAAACCATCTCATACTCATAATCTCCTCTTATATTGCTTCCCTGTATCTGTAACTTTATTTGTTTCTCTGCTTATTCTTTGAAACAGCGTGTAAAGCATAATCCAAATTATTAGTGTGCTTTTGGATGCCCAAGAGATACAGTGTAGAGGATTTCCACGACATAACCTAAACAGTGTTTAATCCCTGGTTGTATTATTTTTCGGAGAAGAATGCAGGGTTTGTTGAAAATGCTATCTAAGTTGCGAGTCCTGAAAGTCATTCACCATCGTATTCCTCAAAGGCTTACCAATAGTAATGGGTTGCGCTACTTCTTGTACAGCAACCCACTTTGTACGATGGTCGATTCTCAGCAATCTCCTGAGTCACCAGAACTTCCTGTTTGGGTCAAGTTACCTGACAATCAATCCCCTGAAGGTGCAGACTCTGACGATGACTTTGTTATCCCTGCACTTGCTGATTGGGTTGATTCCCATATGCTCAATGGTCAAACCCAATTGACGAGACTCTCTTTGAGGGGAAACGAGGATGAAGATGATGTCACAGCAATCTGTGGAGTTCTTAAAGAACTACATCCTTCTCCGGAGAAAGTTGCTGAGTTGCTAGAAAGATATGATTTTCCTGTATCAGAGAATTTGGTTCATAAGATCTTGAATAGGTTTTCAAATGACTGGATCCGAGCTTTGGGGTTTTTCATATGGGCAAAAACACAGACTGCTTACGTGCATTCTCCAGAATTGTACAACTTCATGATCTATGTTTTGGGCAAGGCAAAAAAATTTGATCTTGCATGGAAATTGGTTGAGGAAATGCATCAACTTGAAGGGTATCTGACATTCGATACAATAGTTTTGTTATTGAGGAGGCTTTCCAAGTCAGGAAAGTATGAAGAAGCTGTGGAAGCATTCCGAAATATGGAGCGGTTTGGTTTGAACAAGGACATAGAAGCAATGAATGCACTCATGGACGCATTGGTGAAAGGAAATAGTGTTGAGCATGCTCACAAAGTTCTTTTGGAGTTTAAGGATTCAATTTCTCCAGATTCTCGGTCATTCAATATCCTGATTCATGGGTTTTGTAGAGCTAGAAAACTTGACCAAGCCTATAAAGGAATAGAGGATATGAGGGAACATGGGTTTCAACCATGTGTTGTTACATACACTAGTATCATTGAATCATATTGCAGAGAGAAGGATTTCCGCAAAGTGAGAGAAGTTTTTGATAAGATGAAGGAAAAGGGTTTGTCTCCTAGTGTTATAACCTACACTATTTTCATGCATGCGTTAGGAAAGGCAGGGCAATTATCTGAAGTTCTGGATCTTTATGAGACGATGAAGAGCAATGGGTGTGTACCGGACCCCCCATTTTTTTCTTCATTGATATATATTTTTGGCGGTGCTGGCAGGCTTAAAGATGCACGCGATCTGTTTGATGACATGCCAAAGCAAGGGGTTGTCCAGGATGCTTCCACGTACAATACCATGATCTCCATTGCTTGTACACACTCACAAGAGGAGACTGCTCTTAGGTTGCTCAAGGAAATGGAAGAGAAATCATGTAAGCCAAATGTAGGGACTTATCATCCATTGCTGAAGATGTGTATCAAAAAGAATAGAATGAAGGTGCTGAACTTTCTTTTATGCCACATGTTTAAAAACGACGTGAGTCTTGATGTGGCAACTTATACACTTCTGATAACTCGTCTGTCTAGAAGTGGAAAACTTGATCGTGCTTGCTCTTTCTTCGAGGAAATGGTCTCACAAGGGTTATATCCGATGCACAACGTAACATTCAAGACATTGGTAGGGGAGCTCCAGAGCAGGAGTATGCTAAAAGAAAAGGAACATATTGAGAATTTGTTTCACAGAAGCAAAAATGCATTGTAAATTTACAGGAGACGGTTTCAGAGTCAGCAAAGTTTTTTGGCTGTTAAGATTCACTGAGCTCCATTTATGCTTTCCTTTTTTCTTTTTTGGCTGCTATGTGGAAAGAGGAATCCTAACAAATTGTTCCAAACTCATTGTGTTTTTGTGTGCATCTCTTTACTAATTCTCTAGGACTTTAAAGTAAAACCTTAGTGAAAAATGACATAATTGAAATAGACAATGAATAGAGATAGTGCTAACTACTAAGATGCCTCATAATGACCAGTAAAACTGAGGGTCTGACGTGGTCAAAACTGATTCTAGGAAATATCAGTTGGATCTGACGAGAATACAAAAGGTAATGATTTGCTTTCAAGTCTCATCTTAATTCCATTATTTGATGAAGACATGAATGAACTCTCCATAGGTGAAGAATCTCTTCCTCATTCACAACTGTTTGAAGTTGATGAATGCCAATATTATTTATGACAACATCACAAATACTATTTCAACAGTCAAGATGATATAGATGCATCAAGCTCTCTGAACCACATATTTTTTCGGGACGAAATGATTTTTAAATGATAATTGAAAAAAAAAAATCAGTTTTATTTCTTTTGTTAAACATCCATTACTTACGTGTGTATTTAGGATCTAGTCATATATTAGTCCTATAATAAATGCAAAAAAAATTATTGATCGTTTTCAATGGGGATAAGTTGGCTTAGTATGAGATGTTGGCCATTACATAACTAGTTGGGTCATTTATATTGTATGCAGTACGAAAAATGAGTTATAATGTTGTTATCAAATAACGATTGAAACTTTCAAAAGTAGCATTTCAATCGTGATTTACAATATATAAAATAAGTATGTAAGATGAATTTTATTTTGATTTACGTGAATAAACACTTTTAGGATCCCAAATAAACTTACTCGTTAGAAACACGGTTTTGCAATCTTCAAGATAAAACTATTATCGCATTACTTTGGTTCAACAGATTTTCAAATGCATTAGAAGATCAAATTTTGATTGCTTGCAAGCTTGTTCATGATATTAAGAATAGGAGCCTTGGCATATAGAAGGAAAACGTTTATGAAAGAGTAATAGTTGAGATTTCTAGAGGGATTATGATCTTCCAGAAATGGTTGGGTGAATAATTATCCCTAAAGAATCAACAGATTGAGGTGGAAGAACTATGCAGTTCATAGGTGTCTAGTCTAATATTGAATAGTATGGGGCATATCATTAAATATGATATTGGACATCTCATACTATCTTTGTCTTTATTAATTGATCATGTTTGGATCGCTTGTATCCCCCAAAAGTTATAATTTTACTGGTCAAAATCCTTTGTAAATAGCTTTTTTCCATAACTAGATGATAATAAACCCAGCTGGGTGGTTTTCAAAATAATTTATCTTATTCAATATAGGATTAGATAAAGCATATGTTACTTTGTTCTTCATTTGAAACCTTATCAATCCTTGCTGAAGTAGTTGGAATAGAGAGATTAATTATCTGCTCTACCTTTGAAGATGAGCTTACAAAGCAATTTTTAGAAAAAAAAATTCTTAAAAAAATAGGTAAGTTGAATTATTTATAGTAAAGACATTGGTATAATAAGTTACATCCTATCAACTGTATTACCTTTGTTCCAAAATATAAGATTCAACTTTATGGAAAAATGAATCCCAAAATATAAACTTCGTTTTATGTTTGCCTAAGTATTTCTTGTTTTTTTTTTAGACTTTATCCCTTGTTGACTGTATTTATTGCATGTATATATTCTCTCTCATTTATCTTTTATACACATAAGGACTTAATTGGAAAAAAAAATAATACATATTTATTTCCTTTAACTAATTTTAACTGTCTTTTCTTTAATGTAAATAGGTTATTTGAAGCTTATAATAAGGTATAGAAGGAGTATATTATTGAGCTCTTGGTCTAATAATAAAATTAGGTGCAGGCGAAGAAGAAGAAGAAGAACTAAGGCAGGTGGCATGCAGAGGAAGGGAATATTTTGAAAGCTTTAAGAAGAGGCCCAAACAGAGATTAATATGTTTGTTGTTGCTTTATTTGGGAACAGAGGATTAAATGTGATGATGTATGTTTTGGGAACAAGGTAGTAATTGTTTCCAAAGACATAAATGATTAAGAAGGATTTTTACTATTAGAGAATGTTTGTTCTGTGTTTGACAATTTTTTAGCCATGATAGCATCTTAAATCATGTTTGACTTAGTATGAAAAACATGCTGCTTAATTATGAGGTTTGTATTAATTAATTCTATGCCTAACCTTCATTGTTGAATTAGTCTCTCTTATCCTTTTAATAAATTACAAATAATTGAGTTACATAAATTAAGAAGTTAGTAAAAATTAGTTAAAGATGGTAAATATGTAAAAAAATGTTTTTTTTTATAAAAAAAATATACCCTTATTTATATAGAGATGAAGGAGAGAGAATGAACAAGAAAATAAATAAGACAAAGTATGTGGATTGAGTAGGATATAATTAAGGGTTTAATCAGGGACGGAATTAGGGGGCTAGCCATTGGCTAGGGGTGGCCCCCGCCCACCTAAAATTATAGAAAAGAACCCATAATTTTATGGAATCACATTTTAGCTTCATAAAGTTTTTAATATTTTTACTTTAGTCCCTTTTAATAGTTTTATGGAGGGACTAAATTGAAAATATTAAAGTTTTATGAGGCTAAAATGTGATTTCCTGAAATTGTGGGTTCATTTTTGCAATTTTCGCCCCTCCTAATTATAATTGCTGGGTCTGTCCCTAAGTTTAATATTTCAGTTTTCGCTATTGAATTTTTTTTTCTGCCACACTACATAAAAGTGAGCGAGTCCCATTGTAAAAAGAAGAAAGAGAAAATATTAGTGGGACCCAATCACTTTAATGTGAGTGTGGCAGAAAAAATATTTCTACGGTAAAAGAAAAAACATTAAACCCTATAATTAGTACCGACATATATTATCAATTAAGGGTGAAAATAGAAAAAGTGAATTAAGTGTTCTTTTGTTCCCAGAAAAAGGAGGCTAAACTGGCCACCCTCCACCTCCCCCTATACAAGGGACTCCTTTACCTCTATGATACAAGTGCATAAATTAAAATTTAAGACATCTAGAGAGTGTAACTTATAAATAAAACCAAATGTATTTTTAAAAACGTAACTCATAAAAAGCACTAAAGAGAGTATTTTAGTTTGGGGCTTGGAGGGGGAAAAATCCTTTAGCTAAAGACATATCGTTGAAAAAATGAAGCAGCAAATCATGAGGTATCAGGATAGAAATAAAAATAAATATATGTTGGCAAAAAAATAATAAATATATGATTATTATTTTTTGATCGGAAATGATACTTGCATTACTAGATAAAATCAAACATTACAACAGGAACAAGGTAAAGGGAGATACCCAATACAGCGAACCATAGCAGCAGCAGAAAGAAATGAACATTACAGCAAAAACAAGATACAGAACTACCTAAACAGCAAACAGTAGCAGACTACCTAGGAAGAGAGAAACATTACAAACAGAAGAAAATTAGCCAGCCTCCAGATCAGAACTTGAAGCATGAGAATCATTCACAACAATGTTAGCCTTTTGAGCATCCAAGGTTAGAAGGGAAGATAAAGAAGGTGATGATTGAAGAACCCTCCCGACCGGGCACACCTCTTTATAAGCAATCACTGCTAGATAGTCAGCTACTCTATTACCCCGTCTAGGGATATAAGATAAGGAAAACTCAACCTTGTTAGAAAGAAGGCTAATAATATCATGAAGGATGCTTCTGCTTCTCCAGTCACATAAATCAGGAGACTTAGCATCATTACAAGCAAGCAAGGAAAGACAATTAGTTTGAAAACAACTTTGTCATGGCCCAGATCCACCACTAACATTAGTGCTCTTTTCAAGGCGAGAGCTTCAGTCATAAAAGGTGATATAGACTTAATTTTATCCACGAAGCCCCATTGAAAAACACCAAGATAATCACGACAAACCACCCCAATAGCACCATGGCTACTACCAGATACATAAGCACCATCAATATTGAGTTTAAAATACCCAGAATTAGGAGGAGACTAGCGGTCACACTGAGCAATTGGTCTATCCGAGCCCCCCAACACAGGCTGCATATTATCACAGTGGCTCCAGAATTCAGCATTACTCATTCTTGCATATTCTATGACAATAAAGGGGTTGGGGGCCACATGGTTAAAAACTTTATCATTCCTCTGTTTCCAAATATACCATAGTATCCAGCAAAGTAATGAGATGTCTTGGGGATTAAGGGATTTCATACCATTTATCATCAGCCACCAAGCATTGAAGTTTGTCACACAAGAGCAATCAATTCTAACTCCTAAACTGCATCCGAACCAAACACTACGCGTCCAATGGCAATGAAAGAAGAGATACTCTAGATTCTTCTCGGATTCTTCACAAATAGGGCATAAGCCGACTGAGGCCCGTTTTTTGGTGCATAGGGCAGCATTAATAGCCACCACGTTATTGAGAATGCGCCACAAGAAATGTTGCACATGGGGGGTGATTTTGATGCTCCAAACTAATTTCCAACAAGAATCAGGGACTACACAAGAGGTTCCAGCTTTATGAGTATGGCCGAGGGACTTTGATTTCACAATATGGTAGCCCGTCTTAACCGAATATGCACCATTCTTTGAATTAGTCCAAAACAGCTTGTCCTCTAAACCATTGTTAGGGATAGGGGCTGCCTAGATAGCATCCTTAACTTTTTTCGATATAAAAGACTCAAAAGGAGAGAGATTCCAAGAACCCTCAACAATAAGATCACTAACTCTTCCATGTTTGAAAAAGAAAACCTCGCAATTTTGCGGTTTATTGGGAAAAGAGACGCCAGGGACCCAATTATCACCCCAAATTCTAATTGACTGCCCAGAACCAACATCCCAATGAAGATCATCTCGTAGGAATTCTCGGCCTTCAAGGATACTAGACCAACACCATGAAGCTTTGTAGCCTTTGACTGCATCAAGGAACTCTACTTTAGGAAAGTACACACTCTTCATTACTCTAACCCACAAGTCACCAGGACGACTCAGGAGCCGCCATGCAGTCTTAGCCAGTAAGGCATCATTCATAATAACCAAATCTCGAAAACCCATACCACCCTGACTCTTTCCCAAAGTAAGGTAATTCCACGCCTTCTAGTGAGTCTTCCCTCCAAATGCATTACCATCCCACCAGAAATTGGCTACAAGGCTGTGGATTTCTCTGCAAGTTTTAAGTGGAAACTCAAAACAATTCATAGGATAGATGGGTATAGCCTGAATGACTGCTTTAATCATGATTTCCCTTTTACGAAGGAGAGGAAATTATGCCCCCACCCTTGAAGTTTATTAGTTACACGCTCCCTGATATAGGCCAAGGCTTGCTGCTTAGTCTTCTCCCATATACTCGGAATACCAAGATACCTCCCAGGATCCTCAGAAGTAGGGATATGTAGTAGATTACTCACCATCCTACGTACATCATCCGAAGTATTAGTAGAGAAAAACAAGCAAGATTTATCCAGATTTATAACTTGGCCAGAAGCCTCGCAATATTGATGAAGAATGGAAGCCAAATGACAACAGTTACTCTGAGTGGTATTCATGTATACAAGAGCATCATCCGCGAAGAAGCTATGAGAGAGAACCGGGCATTAAGACTCAATTTAATCCCCTTAAGCAAATCAGCCTCTTGGCTTTTAGTGATCATAATTAAGAGGACTTTTGCTACCAGAATGAAGAGATATGGTGAGATAGGATCCCCCTGTCGTAAGCCCCTACCAAGTGATAAGAAACTAACAACTTCCCCAGATAGACATAAACTCATCTTGATTGATCTTACACACTTCATGATTAGAGAAACCCAATCATCACAAAATCCAAATCACAAAAGCGCATTCTTCAGAAAAACCCATTTGACCTTATCATATGCCTTGCTCATATCCATCTTGAGGGCAAATTCATATTTATCCCCATCCTTTTTCCTTCTCAAGTAGTGGTAGACCTCGTGAACAATTATGATATTATCCTGAATACATTGACCCAGGATGAAGGCACCTTGGTTAGGTGAGATGCACCTATCAAGTAACGGTCTCATGCGATTAGCCAAAATCTTGGAAATAATCTTATATGAGAAGTTGCATAGACCAATGGGACGGAGATGGGAGACATGCTCAGGTTTAGCTGCCTGGGGTATTAAAGTAATGTTGGTCTCATTAATTGAATCAAGAATAGAATTGCCTTTGAAAAATTCAATCACCATATCACCTACCATAGGCCATGTATTACGTAGAAAGCCCCTGAAAAACAATCTAGGCTAGGAGCCTTGGAGCTCCCCAAACTAAACGCTGCATGCTTGATCTCTTCCTTGGTAACCGGTAACATCAATCGCTAATTCATTTCCGGCATAATCTTAGAATCAATACATGAAAGAGCAGGCTCCATGTTGATCATTCTTGAAGAGGCAAACAATTTTAAAAAATAATTTGAAATATTATCCACCACAACATTCTTCTCTAGTAACCAATGGCCTTCATCATTTCTAATGCTCAAGATGCTATTACGCTGCCTACTTTTTATAGTAGACAAATGAAAAAAATCTAAAGTTCTTATCGCCCTCCAATAACCAATTAACATGAGATCTTTGCCACCATAATTTTTCTTCTAGGTCATATAGACGATTAATGGCCATCTTAACATCACTAATGGCCTTGGATGACACCGCACATAATCCACTATGAGAAAGAGAAGCTAACTGAATTTTCAAATTTTCTAGCAACCTGGCATTATTAGGAAAAGCACTCCTACTCCATTTCTCAAGGACCCCTATACACCTCTTCAAGTTACCAGCAAAGACAACAATAGCACTATTACACCCCTCAATAACAGATCCCCAACTACTATTCACAATATGGGGAAACTCAAGATGCTGCGTCCAATTTTCTTCAAATCGAAAAGTCTTCTTCCTTCGAATCAGATCAGGTTGACATTGAATAAGTAGCAAGTGGTGATTAGACCCGACTGGTTCCACATGGTATACTTGAAGATTAGGAAATTGCTCCCTAAGAAGATAATTACCCATTGCTCTATCAATTCACTCCCAAATTTTTGCCGGTTTTCTCTATTGTTACACCAGGTAAAGCGGTACCCATTGAATACCAAATCATCCAGTTCACATCTAGCCACAAAGCATTTAAAATTCAATATCTTTCTCCACGCTCTAGGTCTCCCCGCCATTTTCTTAGACTGAAATAAATGTCATTAAAATCACCGAGGCATAACCAAGACTCACCTTTCGACTAATCCTAGTGATTTCTTGCCAACATAATCTTTTGTCCTCTTCACAAGGTGGACCATAGACAAAGGAAATATATGAAGGGCATTCCAGTTCATCAGACTCAACCCGAGCATGTATAATATTGAAGGAAGAAAATAAAATACTGACATTAACCATCTCATTCCACCAAATAGCTAGACCACCACTTCTCCCCACTGGGTCAACGATCCACTCTTCATAAAAACCACAACGACGCCTCAGCTTTCTAAGATATCTAGCCTTATGCTTAGTCTCCATTAAGAACACCAACTGGGGGTTTTTTTTTTTTCCAGAAGCACTCTTCCTTCATATTCCTGGCTGTCAAGGCAACCCCAAGACCTTGACAGTTCCAAGCCAAGATATTCATGGTGCACCAGTGGTTGGTCCCATCCAACCATCGGCGTTTTGATCAGATAGAGAAGACTGATCATTAGAAATTATAGCGTTACCTGAGAGCCAACTAGAAGGGAAGTCTATTTCCTCATTGCCTAAGGACGTCGGCCCCTCCACTTGCTCCTCTTCTTTTCGATTTCGAAGAAAATATTTCACAGACTGGAAACTCTTCCTTCGCCTATGAGGAGCTGGTGTCTTTGTAAGACATAATTTTGGCACTTCGGGGGATCAAAATATAGCTTCCTCTGTTTCTTATTAACCGCTGGGCCCAAATCCACTTCATGTGGCCTTTTGAGATGGAAAGTCTTTAAAGAAAGTGAAACCACAGAAATGGGCGAGAGCCAAGAGAAGGGATAGTAGGAGAAATAACCTCCAGCTTGGGTTCGGCCTCTCCTGGAAATTCCACACGGTAATACTACTCCCCACTTTGCAGAGATGGGCTATTCTCCTTGTTGTTTAATGGGCCTTTCTCGAGAGAAGGCCCAATTGATGGTCCACCAGGTGAACTCGATGGATCCTGCCAAGCAATAGGTTGACTACTTGCTGACATATCCTTCTGCATATGAGAAAAACTGGGACCACTAACTTCAGAAACATTAAATGTTCTCCTCACGCTAGAGTCGAATACCACATCTGAGATCGAGCTCCCCACTGAAAGTCCCTGCCAAGTCACAATCTTCTGACATATCGTGATTTCCTTACCAACTTTTTATGGCATCTGACATTCCTCCAACCTAGGACCCAGCTTGCCTCCTGTCGCCTCCTTCGGCCTACTCCTCTTGGTCGCTTCCTTCTCCGGCGACCAACACCGGCGGGGTTCAGAATTTGAATCTCTCTTCTCAATAAAGGAGGCTTCACACCAATCCTTCTTACACACAACCACAACATCCTCAATAGATCTTACCCCTAAGGCACCCAACCAGCTGCCATACAAGATCCCCTGCCCTTCATCATCCTTACGAGCTTGGGGTTCCTTACAACCTTGACCTTCATGCCCTATCCTACCACAAGTATGACAAAAATATTGTAACCTCTCATATCTAACGGAGACCCAGGCCGGTTCTCTCTTAGCACGCGGAACCCAGAACCCCGTCTATTAAAGGGTCTCGTAGTTGCACCAACGACCTCACCTTGATAAAACTTCTTTCCATTCTACCTCCCACCATCGGACTTTCTAGTAAGATTGTTTCACCCATAGAGTCACCCAGGATTTTAGCATTGTTATCATTGAAAGCTTCAAGTGGAACTCCATGAAACTGAACCCAAAACGGAGCCATGTCAAAGTTAACATCCTTGAGTACCATATGGTCCTCCCACACCAGAAGATTAAGCAAGAATCCTTGAATCGACCACGGTCGTCCTTTAAGAATCCGGCCATACTCCCTGGAATTATGAAATCGAAAGAGAAAAACGAGTTGACTACTATCAAGTTCATGCACCTCCAAGTCATCATCTAACTTCCAACCTTTTTTTAATCATCGATATAACAGTAGGGATGTTTAGCTTCTTTCCAACCTTCCAACCTCCAAGTCATCATCTAACTTCCAACCTTTAGCTAAAGACATATCTTTGAAAAAATGAAGCAGTAGATCATTAGGAATGAGGATAGAAATAATAATAAATATATGAACCAAACACTGATGAGTTTTTATTACTACATAATAATAATTCGTATTATATGACAGAATTTTGGGACAAAAGCCTCCTAGAATGACACGTGTGCATCATCATGTAATTATGCTGCACAAATGAAATATGGTTAGATGAAGATCAGCATAAACAAAGCGTGCTTAAATGCATAATTATTTATCTAAATTGGTTTCCCAATATTACATCAACCTGGTCCTATATGTTTTTCCCTAATTATGACCTTGAATAGTTCTTTTTAATCACCACGCTCATTAATTGCTACTACTTCACTATTTTTCCTTAAAAATTTGACGCTGTAAATATTTGGTCCAAGTGCACTTCGTCACTCTAGCTACCTAATCACTTCAATCATTTGTACCATCTATTTTATGAATAGCATTTATTTTTCTTAATTTATTCAAGAGTTTCCTCTTTTCTTTTGAGACTTTGGACCACTAGCTTAATACCTAATCACTCTAACTTAACTCTCATGATAAATGTATTTGAATTTATATTTTTTTTCTTATGGATGAGACCGCTTACTATATTAATAAATAACTTGTTGGTTGATAAATAACATTTATTTATTAATTAGCTACTACTTTTTAAGTACTTAATGTTCTAATTGATGGGGTAGTATTAGGATTTAAACTCCTTTTAAAAATAGTAAAATTAAGAGTTTGATTCAATGAGTACCATTTTTATAAAAATTAAATGGGTACTTTAAGAAACCAACACAAATTTCTTACTATTTTTTTTTTTAATTTAAAAATAACTAAATTAACTAATTTTATTAATTTTAGTAAATTAGTTATTCTACTTTTTACATCTAAAATAAAAGGGTACATGAAAAAGTATGTCTAAAGCATGCATAAAAAATAGGAAAAATTGCACTTAGTCTCAAGTAAAAGAAAATATGATAGAGTGGTCCCTTAAAATTTTAAATTTATAGTAAAGTCTCGTAAGACATTTTTGTAATATATTACAAATGTGAAAAGTCCAAAATAACTCTATTGATTAAATAAAAGGATGAACAGATGATTGTTTATTCATTAAAGGTATTTTGGACTTTTTCATATTTGGAATATATTGTACAAATGTCCCACAAGCCACAGGACTTCATAGCAAATTTGATATTTCAAGAGATCTTTATGTCGTATTTTCTCTTGTTTGGGACTTATGTGAAATTTTCCCATAAAAATATAAGCTAAGGTAATACCACCAATCCATTAGTTCAACTGGTAAAGAGTTGTACTAGCTTTACCATGGGTTTTGAATTCGAACTCTGGGAACGCATCAATGTTAAATATTTCGTGGTAGAGATTTGTCATCCTTACGGTTCAACCTTATAGTCTGGACTCCTAATAAATCCTCCTAACTAGAGCTAAAAGGAGATACGTACAGGATACCAAACCGCCTCACGCAAAAATATGAGGTAGTAGAGTACTACCTTCCTTTTTTAACGTTGGAAGAAAAACAGATGTGAAAAATGTGTGATGCAGAGTATAGTTGAATGTATGTGTGAATCTCTTTAATGGTAAGGTGGATAAAGAAAGTGACAGAAGAGGAAGGACTTTGAGACAACCAAAGAACCTCAAACCCAAAAACCCATTTGCAATACAAAAGAGGGGAACACAATGGGGTCTCTATCAAAGCCTGAAAAAGCAACAAATAAAGAATCGTTTGGATGGTGATGAAGAAGAAGGACAAAGAATAATAACAGTAAAGAAAACTGAAAGAAGAAAAAATTAAAAAAAATAAAACAACAAAGGGAAAGAAAATCTGGTGCCTTTGACTGCCTCGTAAAACATAATTTTGGTTTTGGGCATAGATTTTTACAAGGTGGGTGGGTTGGTAAACAAAAGGCAAAAGCAAACGCAGCATATCTTCTTCTTGTTTTTTTCTCTGATTTTTTTTTTTAAATTATTATAACCTATTTGTGTTTTTTTACAAAACATGTTTTAATTGTAAGGCGGATTTTATGGCTATGGGTAGTGAAAATATGTTAGGTTTTAGTCAAATAGATTTAAGACTGAAACATAATTCTAAAATCTGAACTTAAACCTCCATATCAACGTTTTTAAAGGTTTAACTCTACATTTTCAAAAGGCTTGACATGATATAAAAACTCTTTTAAATGTATATTTAAAATGTAAGTCTTTAATTAAGTTTAAAAGCCTACCTCCTTTAATTAATTAATTAGATGTCATATTCAAATTGCATACGATTAGGTTGTCGAACTCGGGAGTTTAAAAAAACTCATGACAATAGAGGTAGCTCGTATCGTGATTAACTCGAATCGTAAATTCGTAAGAGTTTAATTTTTACCTTTAAATAGATATTAATAACATATAATTTAATAATTAAAATATAAAAAATAACAATTTGGTTTAAAAAAATGTAAATTCAAAGAATTAAAATTAAATCCAACAACATTTATAAGTTATCATATTTAACAAAAAAATTCTATAAAATTTATATTTAAAGTTGTTGAACATGATAAATCAAAGAAATTAACACAAGTTTAAATGTAAAAAAAAAAAAAAAAAAAAAAAAAAAGAGGTACACACTTAAAGCATATATGGAAATAAAGCAGTTTATTTACTCAAAAAAAAAAAATTGTCACAAAATCAAGAAATAAAGCATATCTAGAAATAAAGCGGAGCCAAGAATAGTAAAAAGAAGAAATGGAGATCTAGCAAAGGCTCATCACATGACACAAAGGAATTGGGAAGAAAACAATCCTTTTTTTCACAAAAGCCACTATGATGGGGAGAGAAGCTCCAGCTTCACCTAAGAAGCAATTTTTCTCATCCAAACACTTTTTTTTTTTCATGTTTTCTTTCTCAAGCCTTGTTTTAAGGGAAAATCATTCTCATGGCCTTTTTGGAGGAAAAAAAATATCTTAAAAAGGCCCTCAAAATTCTGAAATCCCAGAAAAGACCTATATGAGTTGTTAACAGGGCTGATATAGTTGTTAACGAGGTACTGATATAATTGTTAATAAGGCTGATTTAGTTGTTAGAAAAGTGTTGTTAATAGGTCTGATTTAGTTGTTAATTAACAATTATATCAGCCCCGTTAACAACTCACGCAAGATTCTGAAAATTTTAGAAAAGGTCATTTCAAAATTCTGAGGGCTTTTTTTGGAATTTTTTCTCCAAAAAAGGCCTGAAAAGGATTTTCCCTTGTTTTAAATGCTAGTGGACCTTTTCTTTTTTTTTCAGCCATCCAAACAGGTTTGTTCCTATGATACGCTGCTGGTGCCTGGCAACAGTGATACTGTGTTACTTGCCTTTGGCTCTCGCAGCTCACTCTCACTCACTCCCATCCTCTCTGTGTGTCTCTCTCGTTCTTTGCGGTCGCCGGCGTCTGCCCCTCCCCTGAACCCTAATCGTCGCCGCCACAAGGAACTGGTAGGTGTTGTTGTTGTTGTGTTCTGCTTCTTATGTGTGTAAGGTGTAGATTGGGTTTTCAAGAGGGGGTCTTCTTGATGTGTGGTTTTCCTGCTTTGATTGATTTTGACTCTATTATGATATGGTTCCGGCACTGGTGATTTCGATTCTGATATGGAGTTTCTTGATCCTATGCAGATTTAAATATGAGCTCTCAAACTTCATCTACTTTGTCTCTTTTAGATTATGTTTTGTCATCTTTTGATGCTTTCTCATAATTATGTGTTCAACTTCTGATATCTGCACTTCTCTGCTTCCTTGTGTGTCTTCTTATTGTTTGTTTATAAACTGGAAGATTGAACTTCATTTTCTCTCCGAGGCGACTAATTAAATGTGTCAACGGCTAGCCAACTTGCGATATCAGCTCATTCAGGAACAATGAAGTTTCTATTTTAGAGAAGAATCCCTCCTGAATGTGAAAGTCTTTTTTGTTTCCCGTAGCTTTTTGTTTGTGTAAATTCAAACGTTTAATTTAGCTTACCTTCATTCAGAAGGAAACGCTTTACCTTTGTTTTGTTCCCACTATTATGTTGATTCTGCTACATTGCATTCTGGTTAATGTATTGCATTAAAAAAACAAAAAGCCAAGTAAACTATTTTGCCCATGTGTTCTTCCATATCTGCAACAATTAGCAGTTATATCCGTCCAAAAAAAAACAACAACTAGCAGTTATAATGCCATGTCAGCTCTGTTTGCCACGTCATCATACCTGAGGAAACTGAAGGACTAACTTTTTTTACCTGAACAAAACTATAAAGACTAAAATTTTATAAAAACTAAAAAAGAAAAACATAAATGGAGCCCAGTTTCTTAACAGCTAAAATATTTTGCTGACTCTGAAACCGTCTCTTCCAAATTTACTATGCATTTTTGCTTCTGTGATACAAACTCTCAGTATGCTCCTTTTCTTTTAGCGTACTCCTGCTCTGGAGCTCCCCCACCAATGTCTTGAATGTGCTGTTGAGCATAGGATCTTATCGAATTGAAGAAATAGAGTATTTCATGAAACATTTTCGGTGTTCACTTCCCTTCTTTGAACTTTTTCTCTTTGTATCAGCTCTCACACTACATTTTCCTTGGCTGTCTTTTGTGGTTTGTGAAATAGTTTCGATCTTGTTGGCATGCTTCTTACTGCATATGTCAACTTTGTGATAGTATGCTGTTTTTGCTATGAAGTGCAGTATGGTCTTTGCTTATAAACTTCCACACATTTTTCTCTTTTGCCATGAGTCTCTCATTTTCATGATTGCATATAAACCAAGAAAAATAATTATTTACAGTGAGACGAAAATTAAGCGACGTGTTTCTGTAAAGAATTATTATTCTTTTCTTTCTGTAAATCATCTCATACCCATACCATAATCTCCTCCTTTTATATTGCTTCCCTATATCTGTAACTTTATTTGTTTCTCTGCTTATTCCTTGAAACAGCGTGTAAGGCATAA
This sequence comes from Acacia melanoxylon, assembly GCA_019022615.1. Lineage (NCBI taxonomy): Eukaryota > Viridiplantae > Streptophyta > Magnoliopsida > Fabales > Fabaceae > Acacia > Acacia melanoxylon. Next base: position 5,612,655 of record JAFJYJ010000013.1, read on the forward strand.
TCCAAATTATTAATGTGCTTTGGATGCCCAAGAGATACAGTGGAGAGGATGGCCATGACATAACCTAAACGGTGTTTAAACCCTGGTTGTATTATTTTTCGGAGAAGAATGCAGGGTTTGCTGAAAAATAAAAATGCTCTCTAAGTTGCAAGTCCTGAAAGTCATTCACCATCTTATTCCTCAAAGGCTTACCAATAGTAATGGGTTGCGCTACTTCTTGTACAGCAACCCACTCTGTACAATGGTCAATTCTCAGCAATCTCCTGAGTCACCAGAACTTCCGGTTTGGGTCAAGTTACCTGACAATCAGTCCCCTGAAAGTGCAGACTCTGACGATGACTTCGTTATCCCTGCACTTGCTGATTGGGTTGATGCCCATATGCTTACTGGTCAAACCCAGTTGGCGAGACTCTCTTTGAGGGAGAACAAGGATGAAGATGATGTCACAGCAATCTGTAGAGTTCTTAAAGAACTACATCCTTCTCCGGAGAAAGTTGCTGAGTCGCTAGAAAGATATGATTTTCCTGTATCAGAGAATTTGGTTCATAAGATCTTGAATAGGTTTTCCAATGACTGGATCCGAGCTTTGGGGTTTTTCATATGGGCAAAAACACAGACTGCTTACGTGCATTCTCCAGAATTGTACAACTTCATGATCTATATTTTGGGCAAGGCGAAGAAATTTGATCTTGCATGGAAATTGGTTGAGGAAATGCATCAACTTGAAGGGTATCTGACATGCGATACAATAGTTGTGTTATTGAGGAGGCTTTCCAAGGCAGGAAAGTATGAAGAAGCTGTGGAAGCATTCCGAAATATGGAGCGGTTTGGTTTGAACAAGGACATTGAAGCAATGAATGCACTCATGGACACATTGATGAAAGAAAATAGTGTTGAGCATGCTCACAAAGTTCTTTTGGAGTTTAAGGATTCAATTTCTCCAGATTCTCGGTCATTCAATATCCTGATTCGTGGGTTTTGTAGAGCTAGAAAACTTGACCAAGCCTATAAAACAATAGAGGATATGAGGGAACATGGGTTTCAACCATGTGTTGTTACATACACTAATATCATTGAATCATATTGCAGAGAGAAGGATTTTCGCAAAGTGAGAGAAGTTTTTGATAAGATGAAGGAAAAGGGTTTGTCTCCTAGTGTTATAACCTACACTATTTTCATACATGCGTTAGGGAAGGCAGGGCAATTATTTGAAGTTCTGGATCTTTATGAGACGATGAAGAGCAATGGTTGTGTACCTGACCCCCCATTTTTTTCTTCATTGATATACATTTTTGGCCGTGCTGGCAGGCTTAAAGATGCACGCGATCTGTTTGATGACATGCCAAAGCAAGGGATTGTCCAGGATGTTTCCACGTACAATACCATGATCTCCATTGCTTGTACACACTCACAAGAGGAGACTGCTCTTAGGTTGCTCAAGGAAATGGAAGAGAAATCATGCAAGCCAAATGTAGGGACTTATCATCCATTGCTGAAGATGTGTATCAAAAAGAATAGAATGAAGGTGCTGAACTTTCTGTTATGCCACATGTTTAAAAACGACGTGAGTCTTGATGTGGCAACTTATACACTTCTGATAACTCGTCTGTCTAGAAGTGGAAAACTTGATCGTGCTTGCTCTTTCTTTGAGGAAATGGTCTCACAAGGGTTATATCCGATGCACAACGTAACATTCAAGACATTGGTGGGGGAGCTCCAGAGCAGGAGTATGCTAAAAGAAAAGGAACATATTGAGAATTTGTTTCACAGAAGCAAAAATGCATTGTAAATTTACGGGAGACGGTTTCAGAGTCAGCAAAGTTTTTTGGCTGTTAAGATTCACTGGGCTCCATTTATGTTTTTCTTTTTTATAAAACTTTAATCTCTTTCTCTTAATAGCAGCTGAGGAGCTGCACAGCGAAAAAGCCAAACACGTATATACTCAATAGAGACAAGACTTGAAGCTTCTGGGTATGTAACTTGGTGCTTGTGGCCAGTGACCAATAAGGAATCAGAGGATCAGTCCCATGAATGACTGAGCCAGAATGCCTATATTGCATCAAGTTACTGTATTGCTTACAAGGTTCAGACGTTGTTGGGGGATCTTTTGATTGAAAAACCACCAAAGGAAGAAAATAAATTCGGCTTAAGATTTTGATGTTCAACCTCTTCACCCTTTAGAATGAACCCAGAAAAGAGTATATATAGGAAAGATCTGGATCAACGATCATATTTATTGTATTGTTGATGTCTGATACAGTTTCCTGCCGCTGTGTGGAAAGAGGAATCTTAACAAATTGTTCCAAACTCTGTTTTTTTTGTGCATCTCTTTACTAAATCTCTAGGACTTTAAATTAAAACCTTAGTGGAAAATGACATAATTAAAATAGACAATGAATAGGGCTAGTACTAACTACTAAGATGCCTCATAATGACCAGTAAAACTGAGGGTCTGACGTGGTCAAAACTGATTATAGGAAATATCAGTTGGATCTGATGAGAACACAAGGTAATTATTTGCTTTCAAGTCTCATCTTAATTCCATTATTTGATGAAGACATGAATGAACTCTCCATAGGTGAAGAATATCTTCCTCATTCACAACTGTTTGAAGTTGATGAATGCCAATATTATTTATGACAACATCACAAATACTATTCCAACAGTCAAGATGATATAGATGCATCAAGCTCTCTTAACCACATAAGTTTTTGGGACGCAATGATTTTTAAATGATAATTGAAAAAAAAAATCAGTTTTATTTCTTTTGTTAAACATCCATTACTTACATGTGTATTTAGGATCTATTCATATATTAGTCCTATAATAAATGCAAAAAATATTAATGATCGTTTTTAATGGGGATAAGTTGGCTTAGTATGAGATGATGGCCATTACATAACTAGTTGGGTCTTTATATTGTATGAAGTACGAAAAATGAGTTATATTGATGTTATCAAATAGCGATTGGAACATTCAATCGTGATTTACAGTATATGAGATAAGTATGTAAGATGAATTTTGTTTCGATTTACGTAAATAAACACTTTTAGGATCCAAACAAGCTTACTCGTTAGAAACATGCTTTTGCACTCTTCAAGATAAAACTATTATCGCATTACTTTGGTTCAACAGATTTTCAAATGCATAATTTTGATTGCTTGCAAGCTTGTTCATTATCTTAAGAATAGGAGCCTTGGCATATATAAGGAAAACGTTTATGAAAGAGTAATAGTTGAGATTTCTAGAGGTTATGATCTTCCAGAAACGGTTGGGTGAATAATTATCTCTAAAGAATCAACAGATTGAGATGGAAGACCTATGCAGTTCATAGGTGTCTAGTCTAATATTGAATAGTATGGGGCATATCATTAAATATGATATTGGACATCGCATACTATCTTTGTCTTTATTAATTGATCATTTTTGGATTGCTTGTATCCCCCAAAATCCTTTTGTAAATAGCTTTTTTCCATAACTACATAATAATAAACCCAGCTGGGTGTTTTTCAAAATAATTTATCTTATTCAAGATAGGATTAGATAAAGCATATGCTACTTTGTTCTCCATTAGAAACCTCATCAATCCTTGCTGAAGTAGTTGGAATAGAGAGAGTAATTATCTGCTCAACCTTTGAAGATGAGCTTACAAAGCAATTTTTAGAATTTTTTTTCTTAAAAAAAATAGGTAAGTTGAATTATTTATAGTAAGGACATTGGTATAATAAGTTACATCCTTATCAACTGTATTAACTTTTATTGGTAAAAAAAAAAAGCAAATACTAGTATTACCTCTATCCCAAAATATAAGATTCAATTTTATGAAAAAATGAAGGAAAATACACTTCTCATGTTGTAGGAGAAGTGTATCCCCATGTCATAGATACAAAAAGATGTGGGTCTCACTATTTCCGTGCTTAAGTTTTATATATATATATATAAAAGATGTAGGTCCCACCATTTCATGTGTGTGTAGGACTCTTCTTCTTCTCATGTAACATGAGAAGTGTAAACCCCAAAAATGAATCACAAAATATAAACTTCATTTTATGTTTGCCTAAGCATTTCTTGCATTTTTTTTTTTCAACTTTATCCTTTGTTGACTGTATTGATTGCATGTATTCTCTCTCATTTATCTTTTATACACATAAGGACATAGTTGAAAAAATAATACATATTTATTTCCTTTAACTAATTTAAACTGTTTTTATTAATGTAAATCGATTGTTTGAAGATTATAATAAGGAATAGAGAGAGTATATTATTGAGCTCTTGGTCTATCAATGAAACTAGGTGCAGGCAAAAAAAAAAAAACAGGGGAAGAAGAAGAAGAACTTAGACAGGTGGCATGCAGAGGAAGGGAATATTTTGAAAGCTTTAAGGAGAGGCCCAAACAGATATGTTTGTTGGTTGTTGCTTTATTTGGGAACAGAAAACTAAATGTGATGATATAAGTTTTGGGAACAAGGTAGTAATTGTTTCCAAAGACATAAATGATTAAGAAGGATTTTTACTATTAGAGAATGTTTGTTCTGTGTTTGACAATATTTTAGCCATGATAGCATCTTAAATCATGTTTGACTTAGTATGAAAAACATGCTGCTTAATTATGAGGTTTGTATTAATTAATTCTATGCCTAACCTTCATTGTTGAATTAGTCCCTCCTATTCTTTTAATAAAGTACAAATAATTAAGTTACATAAATTAAGAAGTCGGCAAAAATTAGTTAAACATAGTAAATGTGTAAAAAAAATGTATTTTTTTTTTTAAATATACCCTTATTTATCAGAGATGAGGGAGAGAGAATGAATAAGAAAATAAATAAGACAAAATGTGTGGGTTGTGTGGGAAATAATTAATGCAAACATATATTATTAATTAAGGGTAAAAAGAAAAAAAAATTGAATTGATTCCCCTCGGGGGGAAAAAGGAGGCTAAACTGGCCACCCTCCACCTCCCCCAATGCTAGGGATCCTTTATCTCTAGAATTTTAGACATGTGTATTTTAAAAATTGTAACTCATAAAAAGCACCATAGAGAGTATCTAAGTATGGGGCTTGGCTATAAAAAGAGAAAATATTAGTGAGGTTTTAAGAAAGAGAAAAAATATTAAAAAAGTTCCAACCCAAATCCCCTATTAGGGATTTATTATATATATATATATATATATATATATATATATATATATTAATTACGGAATTCCAATATCAAAAAAATCTCGTTGTTAAAATAGTTTTTCCTGTTGTTAAAATTTCTTATAAAAATATTGTTGTCAAAATGGCTTTTCATGTTGTCAAAATGCTTTTTTTTTTGTTGCCAAAAATTTTCTAGGTTTCTAAGATTTTACACAGAAGGAAAAACTTGGAAAATTTTTACAACAGGAAAAAGTCATTTTGACAACATAAAAAGCCATTTTGACAACAATATTTTCATAGGGAAATTTTAACAATAGGAAAAGCTATTTTAATAACATGAAAAATCATTTTGATAATGTGACTTTTTTGATATTAGAATTCCGTAATTAATAGGGGATTTGGTGTTGGGACTATTTTGATATTTTTTTTCTCTTCCTTATGACCTCACAGATATCCCCTGAAAAAAAAAAAAAACCCCCTTTAGCTAAAGACATATCCCCCGAAGCAGCAGATCATTAGGTATCAGGATAGAAATAAGAATAAATATATGATGGCAAAAAAATAATAAATATATGAATCAAACAATGATGAATTTTATTACATAATAATAATTCGTATTATATGACAGAAATTTGGGACAAAAGCATCCTAGAATGACACGTGTGCATCATCATGTAATTATGCTGGACAATTGAAATATGGTTAGATGAAGATCAGCATAAACAAAGCGTGCTTAAATGCATAATTATTTATCTAAATTGGTTTCCCAATACTGCATCAACCTGGTCCTATATTTTCCCCTAATTATGACCTTGAATAGTTCTTTTTAATCACCACGCTCATTAATTACTTCACTATTTTTCCTTAAAATTTTGACGCTGTAAATATTTGGTCCAAGTGCACTTCATCACTCTAGCTTACCTAATCACTTCAATCATTTGTACCATCTTTTTTATGAATACCATTTATTTTTCTTAATTTATTTAAGAGTTTCCTCTTTTCTTTTGAGACTCTAGAGCATGAGGGGTTTTTTACTTTTTTACCTCTCATAATAAATGTGTTTTTTAGAATTTAAAGTTATGGTATTTTTTTTTTTAATAGAATGAGATCGCTTACCATATCAATAAATAGGTTGTTGGTTGATGAATAACATTTATTTATTAATTAGCTACTACTTTTTAAGTACTTAATGTTCTAATTGATGAGGTAGTATTAGGATTTAAACTCCTTTTAAAAAATATTAAAGTTAAGAGTTTGATTCAATGAGTACCATTTTTATGAAAATTAAATGGGCACTTTAAGAAACCGACACACATTTCTTACCAATAACGTATTTTCTTATAAATAGCTAAATTAACTAATTTGTTAATTTTAGTAAGTTAGTTATTCTACTTTTTACATGTAAATTAAAAGGATAATACGAAAAAGCGTGTTTAAAGAATATATAAAAATATAAAAAATTGTACTTAAATCCTAAATAAGAAAAAATATGATAAAAAGACCCTTAAAATCTCAAATTTGCAGTGAAGTCTCCTGACACATTTTTGTAATTTATTCTAAATGTGAAAAAGTCCAAAATAACCCTATCGATTAAATTGACAGAGGAAACAGATGGTTGTGTATTTATTAAGGGTATTTTGGACTTCTTACATTTAGAATATATTGCATAAATGTCTTATAAGACTTCACTGTAAATTTGAGTATTTAAAGGACCTTTCTGTCGTATTTTCTCTTACTTGGGACTTATGTGCAATTTTCCCATAAAAATATGAGATAGTACCACCAATCACTTGGTTCAACTAGTAAGAGGTTTGTACCAGCTTTACCAGAAGTCTTAAGTTCGAACTTTAAGAACATAACAATGTTAAATATTTGATGGTAGAGATTTGCCGCCCGGTCAATGTTGTCAAACTCAAGAATTTAAGTAAACTTGTGATAGTGATGTAAACTCGTATCGTGAACTCGAATCGCAAACTCATAAGAGTTTACTTTTATTATTAAATAGGTATTACTAGTGTATGTGTATGATTAAATAATTAAAATATAAAAAAGAAAACAATTTGGTTTAAATATATCTTAAATACAAATAATTGAAATTACATCCATTAATATTCATCATTTATCATATTTAACAAAGAAATTTATGTAAGTGTGATCAAATAAAAAAAGTTAACACGAGTTTAAAAGTAAGTTAACATGATTTTGTAAGTTGCAAACGTAAAAACGGTAAACTCAGTATATAAACTCATGAGATTAACTGAGGTTAGAAATGACATGAGTTTACCAGTAACTCAACTTGTTTTTGTAAGCTAGAATCGTAAAAACGGTAAATTCAGAGAGTCAACTCACGAGTTTGACAACAAATTTTAAGATTCAACTCTATAGTATGGACTCCCGATAAATCCTCTTAGCAAGAGCTAAAAGTGAATACGTATAGGATACCAAACTGCCCCACGCAAAAATATACGAGGTAGTAGATCGAGTACTATCTTCCTTTTTAAACGTTGGAAGAAAAACAGATGTGAAAAATGTGTAATGCAGATTATAGTTGAATGTATGTGTGAATCTCTTTAATGGTAAGGTGGATAAAGAAAGTGACCGAAGAGGAAAGACTTCGAGAAAACCAAAGAACCCAAAAACCCATTTGCAATACAAAAGAGGGGAACACAATGGGGTCTCTATCAAAGCCTGAAAAAGCAACAAATAAAGAATCGTTTGGATGGTGATGAAGAAGAAGGACAAAGAATAATAACAGTAAAGAAAACTGAAAGAACAAAAAATTAAAAAATTAAAACAACAAAGGGAAAGAAAATCTGGTGCCTTTGACTGCCTCGTAAAACATAATTTTGGTTTTGGGCATTGATTTTTACAAGGTGGGTGGTTTGGGAAACAAAAGGCAAAAGCAAACACAGCATATCTTCTTCTTGTTTTTTTCTCTGATTTTTCTTCTTTTTTTATTTTAATATTTTTGTTACCTTTTTGTGTTTTATTACAAAACATGTTTTAATTGTAAGGCGGATTTTATGGCTATGGGTAGTGAAAAATATGTTAGGTTTTAGTCAAATAGAAAAAGAATCCTAAAATATGAACTTAAACTTCTGTATCAACTTCTTTTAGGGTTCCATGTTAAGCTTTCAAAAGGCCTGACATGGTCTAAAAACCGCTTTTAATGCATATTTAAAATGTAAATCTTTAAATCAGTTTGAAAGCCTACCTGCCATATATAATCCTTTAATTAAGCCAATTTAAAATTTGAAGGTTATATCTTACTAAATAGGCCTTGAGATATTAAAAGATTACGTATAGTTTAATTATTTAAATAAATATTATTTAAATTTATAAGAAAATAACAAAGTTCACTCACTCCTTTATAAAATAAATTTAGAAAATTAATAAAATTTAAAACAAAACTAATGATGCTTAAGTCTTTTTTTTATTCTTGTGTGAAACATGCTGCTTACCAGTTACCACTTCAATGGTTGTTGATGTAACTTATTGTTTAAAATTTTAATATCATTTTATTATTTTTTAAATGTGACACTTATTATTTTATGTGCCAATATTGTTATTCTAATTCTGATGAAAAACGGAAAGATCATATCCCATATTTAAATTTGTGTGGTCTTTCATTAACAAAGAGAAAATTATACTCATTTTAAATTGTAATTAATTAAATTGCACTTACTTTTGAAATATAAGAATTAAGAATTACTTTTGCTAAAAAAAAATAAGAATTAAAAATAACTCTCTTGCTCATTATTTTGAGATAGAATAGCCATTAATACATGAAATCCCTATGGATAATTAATGACTTATTGTAAATTCAGGTGAAAAATAAATAAATACCCTACTACCCAAATTGAATAATACCTACACGAGAGTACATCAGATTGAATATATGGTCCCATCCCAACTACATAATGTTTGCATTTGTTAAATCCTTGAATTTGTGGCCACAATTATTTGACCAATAAAAATTTCAGTTCCTTCTATTATTAATAGAGTTAATTATGGCTATAAAGTTTCTATATATGCATCAATTAATTAATTAGGTGTCATATTCAAATTGCAAACGAATATATTATTTTCTTAAAAAAAAGATTTGAAAAATACCAGATATAATGTGTATATGTTGAATTCTCACAAAAATTTATGTAATTGCAATGTGGCACACGTCTGATCTGAATTATTTTGAATAAATGCAAACGATTCATATTTATTTTATTATTTTCTATATTGATATTTTTCTAAAAATCTGAATTACTAAAAGTTGAAAAAAATATTTAACTCAAATTAAATATGCACCACCATCCACGTATATTTGGAAATTTCTGGGAATTTAGATCATGCTAGATTTACTACTTATTTTGAGCATGAATGAAAAATATTATTGCTGAAATTCATAATATTCATTATGTCTTTGTTGAAGATGGTTTTCTTCTTGATACCACTTGATAGCATGGTGAATGAAATTACTTTGAATTAGAGCCGGGAAATCGGGCCAGCCCGAAGAAATTGGGCCGAGCCCATCGGGTTGGCCCGTTTAAGCTCGCCTGAGGGCTCGGACTGAAAAAAATATGTCGAAATTTGAAATTGGCGCATGCAGGGCCGGCCTGCGCAGACCTCGGGCTTAATCGGGGCAGCCTGTAGGGCCCGGCCCCTAGGCCTCGGGCTTAATCGGCGGCCTGTAGGGCCTCGGTAGCCCCTGTAGGCTCGTTTAAGCGTATCTTTTTAAAAAAAAAAAAAAGAAAAAGAAAAATTAATTACTTAGACTTCCACTTAATGAATGTGTTTATTTGTAATTACTTAGATTTTTATATTTTAAACTATAACCTTTTTTTTATGTTTATTATTATTACGTATTAAAACACATAATTAGTTATTATAAATTTTAAAGAAGAGATGTTTTCATATTAAATAAACACATACTTTGGTATTACAATATTATATAAGTAATAAATTATAAATATATTTTGTGTAAAATAAGTATAATTATTTTTACTGTCGGTAAAATCATGCATGAACCAGAAGGAATTTGAAAACACACACAAAATTACGAGAGGGAAAGACGTTTTTGTCATGGGTATACATAAAGCAATTAATTTGTTTAATATTTTTTGAAAAAATAGGAAAAAACATATTCTTTGTGTTTATTTGTTTTTTATTACGAAATAATGAATGTGTTTATTTGTTGAATGATTTATATTGTTTAGATATTAATGTTGATAACATTTATTTAATAGATTATAACTTTAATGATTGCAATTTACTAATTATATTTCTTTGAAAAAAATCGAAGGAAAAATAATTAAAATTTGGAATAGCAATTTTCGAGCCCATAGGCCGCTCTACAGTACTATCGGGCCGGGCTTTGAAAAACAGATGTTTTCCTTACCTCAGGCCCTGTAGGGCCAGCCTTGCTAGGCCCTAGTCCTGTCGAGTCGGGCCGGCCCTGATTCCCAGCTCTACTCTGAATAGAAATACTGTATGATATGTCTTAATTAGTTGTAAATATATAAAGTTGGATCACATTTGCCTTTTTAAAAATTTTAAGTGGTTCTTATATAATTTTTTTTTCTGACAGAATTAAATTCTTATGATTATAAAAATAATGCATTAATTTATTTCTTTTATTAAAAAAGAAACATGAATTTGTTTTAAATTAAAATAAAATAATGAATGCCCTAAAAATTATATTTTATCTTTCATAAAAAAATATACTATATTGTTAAAAATTACTCTCTCAGATTTCAAATATAGGACAAAATTTATAGAGCAAATTCCACTACAAACTTTATTTTATATTTAGGCTAGAGATAGTACTATGTATTACTAATATGCTGCTTTGACCGTTTAAATATAAGGTCCAAGCAAGGCTTATGGGGATTCTCATTGTACTCTCATATTAATATATTTCTTAATTATTAAAAATTTTGTTCATATTAATTATTAGTTAGTATCACTACATTAATTAACTATTTGTATTTTTTTCTCGTTTACTCTCTTCTCTATGAAAAAGGGCAGTTTTTTTTAAAAAAATAAGTTGATTTTTTTTTTTTTTAAATATTATTGTCTTTAATCAATATTAACAAACTTTTTTATTTACCCGTAATTCAATTATGTGTATCTTATAAAAACAACTGAAGAGATCAGGAAGCAGACAAAGAGATTAGTTATGAATGTTCTCAATAATGTGGAAATATATTGTTCATTGTTGTAAGACAATAAGTGCAGAAGCAAAAACGAATGAATGGAAAATTTGGGGAATCCCACAAACTTTGTTTGTCTTCCTTAAAACGACATATCAAAGAAAATGGGCACCAAAATTCAAAACATATGAAATCATATTCCTTTTCTCATCATAACCTCATTGAATCTACCAACGTAGCAGCTTCTTCTTATATATTCTGCCTTTATCCACTTACAAGATACCACTCATCATGAAAAAGATGCATGCTTGGTTCTTCTTCATGATTCTTTCATTTTTTTTAGAGAATAGATACTAATAGTTTGAAATTACAAGCAGATCAAATCAACCATCTCCAAGTTACTGATTTATAAAATATAACTAGGCTTTATTTATTTTTCTCTTGATAGTTTTCTTCCCATATGTGATTGGGAACATCAGTTTCATATGTTTTTTGTTCAAGAAAAAGGAACTCACACTTAAAAGGAAGATTGTAAGGAAGTCAGATGTAAGTAAATTTAATTTAACGAAAAGATGAAGAAGTTCCATAATGAATATGATTGAATTAAAGAAAAGGTATACAAGTGAGGGAAAAAAAACTCAAAAACCCAAGTGGATTGACTCACATTGAGGCAAGATTATTAGGAATTTTGTGAATAAAACTTGCGAAAAAAACAAAGAAGTTTTTATTATTTTTTCTATAGTTAATGAATTTTCTCTTCCCACCAACTAACGAAATCATAAACAACAGTGCACTAGATAATGAATAGAAAATGGGTCATGATTCCAAAAAAAAAAAAATACTTAGACTTTTTTGATGTAAGAATAGTCTTTCTTCTTCTTGGATTGAATATGAAGAGAAATGTTCAGGAATGCAGAAGATATGGAGGTCATAAATAGTCAAAGACATTTAACAATAATAATATATATTCTTACTATTAATATATACGAAGACTTGGTGCTTTGTTAGGACCACATGTCTTCTTTTGGCCTTTAGATCTCTGCAAAATACCATAGATGGGTCCCACACAATTCACTTTTCTGTAACTTTTATATATTTTGGACTGTGGAATGCATGCCCCTCTTTTTTCCTTCTCTCATTCCCACATAATCATTCTCAAAGTCCCACACTATAAGGACAAATTAAAGTATGATTAAGTTAATCCTAGTCATATATATATATATATATATATATATATATATATATATATATATATATATATATATATATATATATATAGTGTGTGTGCATATACATCATCATCACCTTCATTGAGAGAGGTTTCATGATGAGGAAGCTGATTAGATAAGCTTGATTTGATCCCTATGGAAGTCCACTCATGACTCTTGTCTTTGAGATGTCAACAAAAGGCTTCAACTTGGCGCTATATATATATATATATAGCTCTAATTACAAGTCTCTCATGCCTTCTAAATTATTATATGCTTCTATTTTTGTACTACTGGTCTTCAATTTCAAAAAATTTTGATTAGAGAGACCATCCTTATATAACAATTTATAAACCATTATTGTAGAATGATCAATTAGGTTCAAAAGTTCAAGTGAACTTCTGGTTAATTTTTTGATTTAAAGGAGCAACCACTAAGAGCATGATGTTATAAGCTGGATTAAATTCACAACTTTTCATTTACAAATTATAAAGAAGTTTTCATATCATTAGGCTATAGATGCTACTGACATCTTCTTGTTAATTTTTGCGTACTTCAACTAATTAATAATGTTCTGAGCAAAAAAAAAAAAACTAATTAATAATGTGAGTTGTTACTTTGACCTACAGGCTCTTCCCCCCTCAACCCAGCCTAATATATATATATATATATATATATTTTGATGACTTGATACAATCATTGCTAAAAAAAATAGATATGGTGTCCCCAAAAAACGTCATTTCTTTAAAAATGAAGTAAAAAATAAAGACGATGACATTTTTGTAATTATGTGAAAGCTTTTGGCGTCCTAATCAAAGAAAATGACACCAAAAGTTACTTTTGGCATCCTAATTTAATATTGAGACACCTAAATAGACACTTTTGGCATCGCAAAATAAATTTAGGATGCCAAAAGAAGGGAAATTTGGCAACACTTGTGGGAAAAAAAGTATTTTTGGTGTCCTAAATTTAATTTAGGATGCCAAATGGAATATTTTTTAGCGTCCTAAAATACATTTAGGACACCAAAAAGAGTATTTTTAATATTTTTGACGTCCTAAAATACATTAGAACACCAAAAGGAGTATTTTTTACATCTGAAATATTATTTAGGACGCCAAAAGGAATATTTTGGCATCTTAAAATACATTTAGGATGCCTAAAGATCTAGAAAAAAGGCGGAGTCTGAAAAAAAGCTTCCTCATTTTTCAAACAGAGCTAGATCGAGTCACGCGTTTTCATCCTCTTGATCTCGTCTCTACGCCCATTAATTTCCTTCATCCTCTCGCTCTCGTCTCTGCACCCTTTAGTCAATTTCCTCTCGCTCTCGTCTCTGCCTTCGTCGATTTCATCTCTTCGGTTTCCTCTCGCAAATCTGCTCCCCTCTGCATTATCGCAAATCATCCGCTGGAAATCCAGGTCAATCACTTCCACAGATATTCTCCCCCTGTCTCTCTGATATGATCTAAGGCTCGTCGATGTGAGAAACGGTGAGGTAGTCCTTGAGCTCTCTCTCACGATCTGTCTCTAAAAGCATGGGATACACAAGCATGAAGGAAGAAAGAGGCCTCACCAAAAGAAAGTAGCAGCGATGCACTGTAGAAATTTCTAGGTTGCTCGATCTGTCATAATGGTACCGATGTGTTAATGGTAAAAACATTTTCTGTTGATACAATTTGTTTTGAATCTTAAGGAGTAAAATTATGATTAACTTTGATGCTAATGTATATGTATTCTTCTTCTTTAGGCAAAGACAATAAAATGCTTTGTTCTTTTTCTAATGAAGGTTCCAAGATCTTACTTACATTTCTTCCATCGACACTATGTTGAACTATTGATCCGTATTCAAATTATGTAGTTATTGTATTTTAATCTGTAATAGGTTTTATTCTAGCATTTCCTTTTGTCTCTACTCCTACGTTTTGATTTTCCTTTACTGTAGCTTTTAAGCATTTCTATATTTCTTCAAGGTTTTGAATCCTTTTCTGTGATGGTGCTCAAATTTATTTTTTTTAAACGAACTTACGGCGTCATAAATCCTAATTTAGGACGCCGTAAGTGGAGCTTATAACGTCCCATTTTTTTGGGGACACCGTAAGCTCTACTTACTATGCCTTGTAGATAAGTGTCCCCTAAAAAAGGACGTCAATAGTGCAAAAAAACGGACGCTGTAACCCTTTTTTGTAGTAGTAGGTACTTGGTATTATTAGATCCCATTCCTCAAGATCATATTGAGGTAGTTATATCTTAGTATGATTTTTTCTTTCACAATGTTCAACCTTCTATTTTACTTGAGAAAAAGAGAGAATTAGTATGGTACAAAAATTTCCTTGGAGTATTGAGATTGAGACAACAAAATGCCATAGTCTTTCAGTAGTTTCTATAAACTTTTCTGAAATGAAGTTTCTTTTTGAAATCAACTTATTGTCCTTATGTGTTAAGATAGCCCCTTATTGTAGCATGATCAATTTGATTCAGAGGTTCAAAAGAATGAGATATGCTGGTTAAAGTTTTCACAAGAGTGTAGGATTTTATCCTTTATTTATTATTATGTAGATTTTTTTTTTCTGAATATTACATGGGGTAAGATTGGAACATTGTAAAATAGGTGTAAACTTTATTTGTTTTTGATATCTACTATGCCCCAATAGAACAAACTCTAGACAATAATAAATTAAGGATAAAATTATACATTCATGTAAAAAATTTAATGTGGCATATAAATAAGATAAAAAAAAAATATTCTTATAAAAATCAACATATTTGCTCTAATCCTTATTATAAGGTATCAACTAACAATTTTCACAAACCAATAAAAATAGTTGAAGTCATTAAATTTGTCCTAAAATTTAAATAATTTTCAATATTACCACTACTAATTGCATTAAACTACTCTAATATCATATTAATGATTACTCTCACTCACTACTCTTATTAATTATGAGCATATATGGAAAAGAATATTTAATGTTCTTTAAAAATAAGCAAGTTCCTTAAACAAAGAACCAAATACAATTTTTAGTTAGTGTCTTATAATAAAAACTAGAGGGAGTAGTATATAACATTAACATAGCATATGGTTTTTTCTAGGTACATATATTTTTATATTGGAGACAATCATATTCGAGTGGAATACTTAGTATATATAGATATAACTTCCAATAAAAATTCGAATATTAGTGTGTCACTTTGTAAATTGGGAATGTTGGGGTATGGTATTCATTAAAGTTTGAGAAAAATTAAAGCCCGAAACTGCTATTGATCTGCCTTTAATGTTGCTTTGGGACCTGCTTGGCAATTATGAAGTAAATACAAAGCAGACACTGCTTAGTGGGATTTTACGAAGCTGCTTAATTTAGGGCATTATGTATAATATATATACTACTATATATGAATGAGTAATGACCTTTTTGGTCATTCGAAGGTGGAGATTATTTCATTGTGTTATGGCCCCTTATATGTGTTTTCTTTTATTGTCTTTCTTTCTTTCTTTTTTTTTTTTTTTTTTTTTTTTTTTTTTTTTTTTTTTTTTTTTTTTTTGAAAAAGTAATGTGCTCCAAATTGTAGAATATTCCTTGCGCCGTCAGCTCATTACCTTTTTTATTAAGTCGTTCAAATTAAATATTTGTTAATTATATTTGGTGTTTGCTAATCATCACTACAAAACATATAAAATGCATGTAGTATATATATAAATATAACTCCACAGAACAGAACCCTTGAAATGCGACGAACGACTGAAATTTGTTGCTTTAAGGCTTTTCACGTTGACAAAAAAATGCATAAAATAACCCGTATTGTACTGAAATTTGATAGTGCTGTTTTATTTAACTACCTCTTAAATATTCTGTTAAATAATCTCTGTCATATTAATGAAGGGTTAATACAAAAGCAATAATTATTTTTTTCGTTGAAATTTCAGAGCAACAAATACTTTGAAAAATAAGAAAAAAAGCTCCAAAGTGATGATGTTTAAGAATAAGGGTCCGTTTGGGATAGCGGTTGCAAAAGTGACTTTTTTCATGCTGTATTTTTTTTTATGGGCTTTTTTTTAAAAAAAAAAAGTTAAATTGTTGATGAGACTTGTGTTTGAGATAGCAGTGACAGAAGTAACTTTTTTTTTTCCAGATGAGCTCTTATTTGATATAGCGTTTGAAAAGTCAGTTAAGATGAAAAATCATTGCCAAAAGCATGAATGGATATTTGATTTTTTCTTCTTCTAAATTTCTCTAAAAACTCTTGAAAAATATTTTTTATATTCAATTTGCACTACAAATTTTGTCCTATATTTAGGATCGAATGGAGTATTACACACACACTCTCACATTTTAAATCGTATTTAAGATATTTCCACACATCTCGGGCATCATTTTTAAGATATATCAAATGTAAAAAATAATAAAATAAAATCGTATTTTACCAAAAAAAATAATATACCAAAATCATAATTATCTACTGTTCAAAAAATTTGTTGTCCTGCACGGTGGATCTTACTATGCATATTTGTTGTCCATTAAAGTAGATTTAGTGGAACAGTACATAGTTATTTGTTGTCCTGCGTGGTCATTTCCCAGAAAAAAATGAAGCCACTGTGATGGTGATGGACTAGAAGCTCCGAAAAGTGACTTCACCCATGAGCCACTTTTTTAAAAGAAGTCCATCACCATTTGATGCTTTGTCAAACGGAATTTTTTCTTGTTTTCATTGTCGCTTTTAGCCACTTTTGATGCTAACCCAAACATACCATAAGAGAGGGATGATCTCTTCCTAGATATTTATAATAAAAGCTAATTGTCTATATAAAATTCCTAATTATTTTCATTTCCCCCTTAATTATTGGTTAATTAACTATTCGCTCATTCTTTCTCACCCACTCTCTTTTTTCATAAACAAGGGTGTTTTAATGGAAGGAAAATGGAAAATCTGATACAACATGAAAAAAAATAGAGGGAGAAATAATTAATGCATTGATATAACATGTCATTAATGGGGATTTTTTTTTTTAAAAAAAAGGATAAAATTTTCAAACATCCTTCAAATGTATTTTGTAAATATGACCAGGCTATCCCAAAAGTTACTCATATCATATATATACTACTTTCTCTTTAGTATGGAATATATGATGCTTTTCAATTGGTTGGTCATTAATGAACTATTTCAAAAATTACCCCTATTATAATTTCTCTACATTTTTTAAATATAGAAAAAAAAGGGAAATTATTTAATTTTAAGATAAAGTTAAGGAGTGAATCAACTCCTATTATTCTAATAATGTGATTTGTAATAGAGATAGAAGGGTGTTCAAACATAGGACAAGAGGTAGCGTAAAGGCATATATAGTAATAGTGATGGTCAATGGGGAGAATTCAAAGTTCAAACTTGGGAGCCAATGGCAAAGCCGAAAGGGACACACTTTTCTTTGGGAATGCTTCATTATGTGTGTGTTTGTGTATAAATTTAGAATGGGGCGGCGCATGGCATGAGGTTGAGAGGCTCCAAGCTAAGTACGTATCATTCTGGTCCTATTTATAAGTCCAGATTGACCAAATCTCACATACCAAGGGAAGTTAGTTGACACAATGATTATGGGGTAAATTTTTAACTTTGCCCTCATTTATAATTGAGTATTTTTCAACTGTTTCTTCTCTCTTCATCTTCATAGGTACAATTAATATGGGTAAAATTGTCACAATCTCATTTATTACTTAAAAGCTGGACTTATAAATAGGACCAATTTTTTTGGTCAAACTGGACTTATAAATAGAACCAGAGTGGTAGTTCATAATGAAATAGTCTTTTTCAAACATTCTAAATTCTTTTTCTTTTTTTGGTGGCAATTCCACACACACACACACACATATATATAAATAAGTGGGTTAATTCAATTATAAATGATTCATATAAAAAGGAAAAGAAAAGAAAAAGGTCCATTTGGATCCTATCTACTCTTATGATGGAAGATACTTTAGACACTTTTGGATGATGAGTGAGATCTAAATTAGAAAAATATATATAAAAATACAAGTTAGTAATATTTAATTATGATGTTTATTTTCATCATTAGAATATCTCTTTGCATAATTAGTTTTTTTTTTTAAAAAAAATTAATGAGATGTTTATCCGTGACAATAAACTTATGTTTATAGTTAGACTCATGTGAGAGTTGTGTTAGATTCTCAACAATAAACATAAAACTTTATCAAATCTTATGACATGGATCAATGATAAATTTGTAATAGACCACAATCTATATAACCGATCGACTCTATCTAGTATGTGATAAAACTTGTTATTGTTGTTGTTTACTAGTTACAATAAAAAATATCATATATACTGTTTACCAAAAAAAATATATCATATATACAAATGATATTTTTTGTCCTACTTTTCAGTTTGTCCTATGTAATTTTTTGAAAGTCCTGTCTTTGACGTGTATTGGAATTTCTGTTTTTCTTTTCTTTTTTTAATTTTGCTCCTGAAATTTCTGAATTTTTTGGTGACCACTATCTAGGATTAAGTGAACTTAGTTGGTAAAGTCTAATTGATCCGTTACCAATCAAATTAGTTAACCTCTTTTGATAAATATTATCATGCTTATGTATATAATTTAATTAGTCTAAATTTTTTATAAATTGAATTGAGCCCGGGGTATTACAATGAGGTCCAAGAGAAGGGATTGATAATTTAAAACTTAATTTAAAAAATTATGTTGAGAGTGTTGCATAAAATTACTGAGCCAACCAATAATTAAATTTGACCACATAATATTAAAACATGTACTATGTACTTGTATCAAAATAAATCAGCAATAATTAACCAATTCAAGTTGACATGAGCAGTAATATTCGTTGTTGACTAGATCTACTCCTTACGTTAAAAAAGGAAATGTATATCAGCCATAATAATTTTAAAGTTATTAAATTTAAGTCCCAAATAAACTAAATATATATAAAAATGTACAAATCTCTCACCCACTCAACACAAAAGCTAGATCCAAAATGCCTGCATATTTCACTCTAACAGATTTGCATATAATGAGGCATTAAAGAACCCCACAAAGTAGGCAACAAATGAGACCTAATTAAAAGCTGTGAAACACAGAAGCCCCAAAACTGGGTAACCTGCCCTTATCTCAAAGGACATCAATTAATTGAAATATGACCTCAAAATATTACTCTATATAGTTGTCCTAAAAACCTACATTCCATGGCACCACATATACTGATTCACCTGCAATCAGCAATTACTCACTTAACCTAACACATTGCTCTTCAAATATGAGAAAAACTATATATGAATGTGGGTGTTAGAGTATATAAATGTATATATGTATGTATATCTTAGAAAGACAAGATTTTGATAGGGTTGATATTCCCAAAATTGAAACATTTTTTTGTTTTGTTTTGTTTTGATTCAGATTCAATAGTTGTCATATTCATCATACCCATGATTTAGCCATCTCACAAATAGTAGTAGCTTCTCATCCAAACATTCCTTGCCCCAACAAAAGATGAAACAAATAATTAAATAATGTATATACATACATAGAGACAGGGAGAGAGAGAGAGTACAAGAGCATGTCTGATTTAGGTGTATATACACATATTCGCTTTAGCTTTTGTTCATTCTTTAACTGCTTTTAGTCTTTTGCTTTGATTGGAAGACCAAAATGGTGAAGAGGAAGAAGAAGAAAACAGCTATTCAGGATACTGCTAGATCTCTCTCTCTCTCTCACTCTGCTGACTAGGGGCAGCCTTTGTTCCTACTGACCGGGTCGTTTTAGCGTTCAAGCGTTAAAGCTAAACGACCTGCCCGTTGCCCTTTCATGTTGGGTTTGTCTTTATTAGCTGAGGTTAAGATTACAGAGGAAAAAAAAAATTAAGAATTTCATCAGGGAAAAAAATAAAGCTCCCCCCCCCCTCTCATTCTCCCTCTCTCTCTCTCCCATTCGCCAAGCTGCGCTTTATTCCGTTCAAATTCGATACTTTGCTGTTTGTTACAGAGAACGAGGAGGTCCTCTTTTGTTTTCCGAAGACAGAGAAAGAGAAATTGGACCTCTCTCTCTCTCTCTCTCTCTCTCGTCTCCCACATTGTCTTGTTCTATTTCAGAATCTCATCTCACTTCTACGCATCAAAGTGTTGTTTTCCTATCTCTCTCTCTCTTAGCCTCGCGCTTTCTTTCATCATATTTACTCCGAGAGTGTTTTGCTTCTTTGCTTCCTAGTTCCTGCATTTTATAGCGTGGAAAGAACAAAGAAAGAAAACAAATTTGCCATTTGGTATTTTTTTACCGATTTGGGTTGTGAGCTGAGCCATTTTATGAACTGATTTCTCAAGGTGGTTTGGAGTTCTAAGAATTTGAGAATTAGAGTACCAAATGTGGTTAGTCTTGTTTCAGAGCTCAAAAGGGAGAGAAGCAGGAGACTGGAGAAAGGGATATTGTTCTTTGAATTTGTGAAATTTTTTGGGTAATTCTCAGTGATATCCCCCAAAAACCCAGAATTTGCAGAATCATAACTTTTGCATTGGAGCTGAAGAGCTGTATGTAGTTGAAATTTTTAACAATGAGAGATGGGAATTCAAAGAAAAGCAAGGTTCTTGTTTTTTTTTTTACTACTCTTCCCTTCAAGAAGGCGAATTTTTTTCATCTTTCGATTTTTATTTTTATTTTGTGTGTGTGGGAGTTTACTAACTGTTAGTTGATTTGCTTACTTGATGATTGAAGCTCTCATGGTCCAAGAAAATGGTCAGGAAGTTCTTCAATATCAAAAGCAAACCTGAAGAATTTCAAGCCGATGGTCGTGTTTATGGAGGTGGGTTTCTGGGTTTTTTCTTCAGAATTCAGCTTTTTTTTTCAAGGGTGATTGGCCATTTTCTAACATTTTAGGGTTAATTTAGCAGAACGATGTTCTTAGACTTCAATCCCACAATGCAAAAGGGCCTTGTGTATTCTCAGGTTCCTCTTGGTTTCGGAGAAATCAAGCAAAGTAGACAAATAAAATCCGCTTAGAGGAGACAAAACATAGTATAACTCATCAAGTTTTGGCTGATTCTGTCTTTTTTTATTATCTAATTTAAAAGACCTAGTTTGGCCAACTTGTAAATTAGCTACGAAGTAGTCTAATTTGCCTGTCATCTGTGAGTCTACTCTGAATTTTTATATTCTCCAATTTGTTTCTACCCTTTTACCTTTCTTGGCATCCAAACTAAGTGTAAACTTGTTCTTCCTTATCTAATGTTTGATAGTCAATTTCTGTTCTCTGGCTGCTTCATGGATTCATCTTTTGATTTTTTTGGTTTGAATTTAATGCATTGGCCCTTCTTGCTTTCTTCAGGAAGTGATGTAGATTACAGAAGCAGGAGTAGCTTCTCTGAGAGAGAGCCATGCACAATCAAGAAAAGCAAAACAGGTACAGATTTCCTCTATAGCCTAAAGAACTTTCAGTTATTATTTAAAATCCTTTTAACCTTGTTCCTCTATAACCTTGAACAGAGAAATTTAGCCGGGGCACCGAGCAGGTCAGGCGAAGAATGAATCTTGACCATCCGAGAATCATAGATGTGCAGAACTATAGGTACACATACATTCTTTGATCTCTTTTCTTTTCAATTGAAAATTCCTTTTGGCTGAATTCAATCTCTCATGGATGATTTTTTTTTTTTTTTTTTTTTTTTTTTTTTTTTTTTTTTTTTTTTTTCTGAGCAGCATGTTTGTTGCAACATGGAATGTGGCTGGAAGATCTCCACCAAGTAATATGTGTTTAGATGATTGGCTCCACGCCTCGCCACCTGCAGATATTTATGTTCTTGGGTAGGAATTTGGTACTTGTCAACATCGTTAAATTCAAGATCTGTATTAATGATTTTCATATTGACAAGTTTCTTACCTTTCTCTACAGATTTCAAGAGATTGTTCCCTTAAATGCTGGTAACATTCTGGGGTCAGAGGACAATGGCCCGGCTAAAAAATGGATGGCTTTGATTCGAAAGACTTTGAACAATCTTCCGGGTACTAGTGGAGGTAGTGCATGTTATACGCCATCTCCCATCCCTAAACCTGTTGTAGAGTTGAATGCAGACTTTGAGGGATCAGCTAGGCAGAAGAATTCGTCTTTCTTCCATCGTCGGTCTTTCCAAACAACTTCTAGCAGCTGGGGTATGGACAATGATCCTATGATTGGGCAACCACGACTAGATCGAAGATACAGTGTCTGTGATCGTGTGATTTTTGGTCACAGGCCTAGTGACTTTGATCCCAGTTTTAGATGGGGTTATAGACCTAGTGACTATTCCCGGGCAAGTGATTATTCCAGACCAAGTGACTATTCGAGATGGGGTTCATCTGATGATGATAATGGTCTTGGGGATTCACCAAGTACAGTTCTTTTTTCGCCAATGTCTTATGGTGGACCCACCCCTAACGAAGATGGCTATGGAATGCCAGGAGGGGGTTCAAGGTACTGTCTTGTTGCAAGCAAGCAAATGGTGGGGATATTTCTTACCATATGGGTGAGAAGTGAACTGAAAGATCATGTAAAAAACATGAAAGTATCGTGCGTCGGTAGAGGATTGATGGGGTATTTCGGAAATAAGGTAATTTGATAGTCCTAACTTTTTATGCTTTCTTAGATTTATTCATTATAAAAATGTTGATTACTTGAAATTGAATGTAAGAAGAGTTTGTTCGCCTATATTTGCAGGGATCCATCTCAATTAGTATGTCTCTGCATGAGACTAGCTTTTGTTTTATTTGTACTCATTTAACCTCAGGACAGAAAGAGGGTGATGAACTGAGAAGAAATTCTGATGTGATGGAAATTCTTAAGAAAACAAGGTTTCCTCGTGTTCATGGTGACACTGAGAAGTCTCCAGAGACAATCCTTGAGCATGAGTATGCAACTTTCTCATATATTACACTTTCAGTTTCTCCCAAATGCTCAAGCCCCTTACAACATAATGTTTGTTTGCATTATGAATTCTATGTGCAGTCGGATTATATGGCTTGGAGATCTAAATTACCGGATTGACCTCCCCTACCGTTCTGCTAAGGCACTTGTTGAGATGCAAAACTGGAGAGCATTGTTGGAGAATGACCAGGTATGTCCATATATATTCTCACTAATAGTTAAATAATTACATTCAATAATACTGTTTCATAGTATAACAAGTGAAATTAATCAATCTTGATATGAATTGACATTGCTTGCAGTTGAGAATAGAGCAGAGAAGAGGCCGTGTTTTTGTGGGATGGAATGAAGGGAAGATATATTTCCCTCCAACATATAAGTATTCAACTAATTCAGACCGGTATGCGGGAGATGATATGCACCCAAAGGAGAAAAGGCGAACACCTGCTTGGTAAGATCATCCATCCAAACCGAAAGTAATAGGAAATTTAGCAGAAACACATAACAAATGCAAAACATAATTAGATGCTAAAACATGAAGCAAGGGGTTTGTTCTTTATTGGAGTACAAGTTTTTGAAATTTCTTCTTCTCATGCCAATCAAACTATTGTTCTATTTTTCCGTGTAGGTGTGATCGCATCTTGTGGTATGGAGAAGGTCTCCATCAATTGTCTTATGTTCGCGGGGAATCCAAGTTTTCTGACCATAGACCTGTTTATGGCATCTTTTGGGCTGAAGTTGAGTCAAGTCATGGAAAATTGAAGAAAAGCATGAGTTGTTCTCGTTCTCGGATTGAGGTCGAAGAACTTCTGCCATATTCCCGCGGATACACTGAACTAAACTTCTTCTAAATCAAAGGAGGGCCTTGACATGAGAGATATGTTCATTTGTATTCCAAGTAAGCTCACAACCGCAAACTTTCAATGTGCAATTTACTTTTAAAAACTTGGGGTACCTCAGGAAAGTGTAAAATGAGTTGGATGTTTTTGTTTTCCTTTAAAGCTCATGCACACAGAAACAGTAACCAAACCAAAACGTATGAGAGCTTTTTTTATTTCTAAGTTTGAAAATGATCATTAGAGGTCACTCTCCTACATAGACCTGGCTTTTTTTTAAACCATATTTCCTTGATGGACCAAAAGTACAAGATTCTGAAGCTCTTGAAAAGAGTTAACACGAGTCTCAACATAATAATAGAGAACATTAAAGATTAAAGCCTAAAGAATATACTATTATAACAGCCAACTAGGTTAGTCATTCTTTTAAGGATATCTCATTATCAAACTTTGATTTAATCTGCAGAATATGTTGTGCTCAGCAGAATCTCAATAGTCTCTGTTTCTCAATCATCTCCTGCTTTGAAGTCCTTTTTTTGTTCTTTTCCTAACTGTCCTTACATTTTTTTTTTTCTTTTCTTAATATTAAATTAATTAGAATCAGAAAATTTACATGCACCTATTATACTACTGTTCAGAACTAGGTCCCCCATTGTGGAGGAATTCATCCATGGAAGAGAGGAGAGTGATAGGGACAACCCATTTCCCTCAAACCGAAAAAGGTTAGTTCTTTCATCTCTTTTCTCAATTATTTGCTTTTTTCTTGGCTTTGGCTTCTTTGGTCTAAATTTTCTCACTTTTACTTTATCTTTTTCAGGCTCTAATCTCTAGTTTTTTGCTCTCTACAGTGTCTTGGCCTTGCCTTGCCTAACCCACACAGTACCTTCTTTTTATCATCATCTTGTTAGCTACAACTCACTCAACACCAGCTTCAGTACAGTGCATAATCATTAGGTACTGCATTTTTTTTACTATCATTCTCATGCTCAATGTTTATTATAACCAAATGGTCCCTTCAATTATTAGTAATTAGCTTTAAGTCCTTTTGGAAGAATATTTTATGTTCTAGTGATTCTTCTTGATCTTGCATGCTGATGATAATAATTTTTTTTTTTCCTTTTTCTGGGTGTTGTTGCAGGAAGTGGAAGAATATTTTTTTATTCAAGATTTTTTGATTGTTTTTGGAGAGACTTATGATGATGAAGAGTGGAATGAAAGATGGTTGAGAGAATAATCATCTGGGTACTACTAACTTTTTTCCCCCTCTTTTTTTTTTTGGTTTGGGTTTCAAAGAGAGAGAAAGAAAGAGAAGAAAGATTTTTGATGTATACTGACTGTTAAAGTGATGCAAAAAAAAGGATTGTACAAAAGAGGAAGAAGAAGATGATGAGAGATAAAAACAAAAAAAAAAAAAAATTGATTTTGATGATGATTGGATTTCAAGGCCTTCCTTGGTTATCCTTTTTTTTTCTTCTGCTCTGTTCTGTGTCACTGTCTCCATTATTAGATAAAGGTGGTGGCTTTACCAAATAGAATAGTCAGCATGCATGTACTTTTTTTAAATTGACAATTATAAAATTATGTTATTTTATTCTTGTAGGGTAATTAAAACCAAAAAGTTTAAGGACAGAGTTTTGCAGGCTTGGCACAGGCAACTTGAGAGGCTTCTATTTACATGCATGCCTGTCTATTGCTGTTTAACTTTTTGACTAATTGTTTTTTTTTTCTATTTCTTAAATTTAGAATCACAAGACATTCTTACACTAATTCTAATGAATATTATTAATATCATGTGTGTTTTGTAAATTTAATATTATTATTTTAACAGAATGAATAACATTATCAACCAAATTGAATGCTTGAAACATATCATGTAGCTTTTTGTAGTGAAGTGCAATAGCAATGCTGAAGTTATTTTTTTTCAAGAAAATGTAATATGAGTATCTATTTACCTAATTTGATTAGATTAAGGAAGTTAGTTAAGTGGAAGTTGATATATGAGTATTTTTTAATTTGATTAGAAAGGAAGTTAGTTAAGTGGGTTGATATCTTACTGATGATCCTTGATCCTCTCAATCAATCTTTTGATTATTTTTACGGGAGCATTAATATGGATACATTAGAAAAACATTGACAAAAATGAGAAACAGTTCTTACATATAGAACCAAGATTAACTTCCCAAATATAGCTCATACATTAAGGACGAAGAGAGTACATTAGATAATAATTGGGTGAAACATAATTTTGTTGATAATCTTTATTTGAAAGATTTGAATTTTAAACATTAGCTAAAGATATCAAATATTGAAACTAAATGAGGTTTGTGAATGCTATGAAATTAAAAATAAATAAATAAATAATGGGCTGCTCATCAAATGAGTTAATATAGGGAAAAATAAATAGATCCCAAGTGAGAAACTTAACCTGTATTATTTAGTAGTATGTCTTTTTTCTTTTTCTTTTTTCCAAAGAAAAATAATCACATGTATCTTTTTAGTAGAGACAATTATATTTAAAAGAGTGTATCATACTAAATTTGGGCACGTGTCTCATTTGGGATATGAGTACATGTAGTCTTGTGATGTTTTGTAAAAAGAAGGACTTATTAATAATTAACCTCTTTATTTAGGACATATTTGTAATGTTATCATTAATTAATTAATTAATGAGAGACCACAAAAGTAGTTGTGAATGCTAGTGGTTGCTTTATAATCCCAACGGCATAAACCATTTCTAAATGTGGCTAATGTGATTCATAAAAAAAAGGAAAAAGCTGCAAATTTAATGAGGACAATTTATAGAGGGAAGATGATACTTCAGCACTTTTTAAACCTTTGATTCCATTGAAAACTTATGAATTGTTCTAAAAATTTTGAAGAAAAAAAAAGGAATCTTTGGTAGATGATAAATTTCTTTTGACTAGACAGAATATGCCCCTCCCAGCAAATATATGATAGTTAGTATATTTTATTTTATTTAACTTTCCTTTTCCCCTTTGATTTGTTTAAATATATGGAAAAATGAAGGAAATAATTATTTTTTGACTTTGTGTTTTCCTTCATTTTAAGAAATACAAAATTCATAAGGATATATTCAGTACAATATAAACTAAACTTAATGCTCCAAAATTGTTGTGTCAGCTTGGGACCATCATTGAAAAAGAATTATTTTGGTGATAAGAAAAATATTTCAAAAAAAGAAGCAATTAAGCAAAACGGTCCCTTATTTTGAACTTTGTTATTGTGGGGAAGTTCAAAGGAACTCATCTTTGCCCCTTTGGAGTAGTTCTGACAAGCATGTTTCAATGAATTGCAGATATTCTCTCACATTCAAGAATAATTAATTTCTCATACAGGTGAATTTTATTGAATGTTACATTACTTATTTGTTTATATATTAATATTTTGTATATGGAAAATTTTAAATTTTATAAAATGAACATAATTTAAGTTTTACTATGCAGTCTTATATAAACAATTAATCACTGCTAAAAAGTCTCATAAACATGTGAGTTGAATGGTAATGATAAGATCTAATGTAGAAATTGACAACAGTTTACTCTTCTCATGTTACAATTCAAGATACTTTATGATGATTAGATTGTTTATTTAGGACTGTATAGTAATTTCTCAACAAATTTACCAGTTATTTTTTTTTTTTTTTTTTTTTTTTATTGTTGGGTATTTGCTTGCAATAGTTAGGTTTGGTGTTAGCTCACTAATGGTTTGACTCTCTTTTAAACAAGTGAATGATTCTGTTTTTTGGGACCATGCTATATTCTATAACCTTCCTCTTAGGGCTGGGCTGAGATAAGTTTATCTTTTTGGTTCATTTTTTTTCTTCCCCTGTTAGGGAGAAAATTGACCACCAAATTAATGGTGATAGGAACAAATTTTAAGAGGAGATAAATTCTGAGAGAGGTTTTATTTTAAAACAGATCACTTCAACAAAGTTAATTAAAACGTATATATGTACGTTAATGTATTTCTCTAATATTTATATGTTTACTTATAATTGTTTTGATTTATTTAGTAATGTAAAAGTAGGTACCTGCATTTAATGGACTCCCTGATTATTTACATGTTTTTCTTGTAATGTCTTTATTTATTTTGAAAATGTCTATGTTTGTTTTGTAAATACTCTTATGAAAAAATAAAATAAGGATATTATTGTCTTTTTACTGAAAAAACTTAATTTCATTTTGGCACAAGAGGGTGCATGCCATGAAATTTTAGAATCTTTTGGGGTTAACTGAAATAAAATTGTTTGCATTGGGTTTAAGTGATATTTTTTTTATAAAAAAAATATTAGAGTAATAATGAGAGAGAAGGCTGGTGGGACCCACAAGTGTAAAAAAAAATAACGGAAGTTAAGTCTCATTAACGACGTTACTATATATGCTCATAAATAAATTGTTTATGTCTACTTTTTACATAAAAAATATATAGTTCTTATGGCTGTTCGTAGCAAAATTATTCATTGTTAAATTTGCACATTTGCCCTATATTATACTATATATATAAAGTGATATTATGTATCTTATACTCTTATATAACCAACAATCATATATAACTCATAACTCCAGCCCTCATTGTACTTAAGTTATTCTCTAATCAATTTGTTAATAGTTTCTTGTTCTGTCAGTGTTTTTAATTAATAGAAACTACATAGGAGCTGTAATTGATCTGCGTCTTGGTAATAAAATATCTTAGCATGTATTGCTTTCATTGGTAAGTTTAATTTTAGTTTATTAATTGGATTATTGATATGCCTCAAATTACGTCTTGTTCCTTTTTTAAAAGAGCAGTAGTAATTAAAAAAATGTAACATTAATAAATGTAAAAATACATGATATGTCCTGTAACATCCCATTTTTAAAAGAGGATTTTTTTTCAATCAGAGTAGAGCATTAGAGCGTAAGAGTAATTGAGTAACTGAACCATTAACAAAACGTTGACCATAGTGTAAGAGTAATGATACAGTCATCCAATGTCTAAAAGTAAATACGGAAAAAACAAGTAAATGGATCTCCATTTGGAATCCTACTCCATTTGCTTGCCACGATCAACCCTCGGTCCTCCGGACTGAAAGCTCTGATGAGATCCATTTCCCATATGGATCTCGAGGTAGCGGTTAACCTTATACTCAAATAAAACAAAAGTATATGGACAACGGTATTCATAACAATACGTATATATCGTACATATGCACGGAAGCAGATGCATGACCATAACAACGACGTAACATAAGCACAAAGCAATATGTAAAGCCTAACAACATGTCTCGCACATACCCGTGCCACAATCACAACACGTGTCCTCAGCGCTAGGAAAACTCATACGGTATTATCAATTCTATAACCCGTGTAAACTGTATGTATGATTGACGACCCTAAACAGAGCCTCAGTCTATGAACGTATCTTTCACATATATGTATATGAGCAGTATAGGATTAGGGTTACAGTACGCGTCCGTACCTCTGTTGACAGTACTATGGTACTTTTTCTGAAAAACGGTATTTTTGACAGAAAGGGGTCCGTCGGCGGTACAACGGTGGTAAGACAGCGGTTTGACAGCGATTTGTCAGCGGTTGGTGATCAGAGATATCCTATAAGGATAATATCACATTTATTAACATTTATCACCATAACAGGTATTTTAGGTAAAAATTACCATTTTGCCCCTAGTTGGACCTATCGGCGGAATTTCGTCAGAGCTTCGCTATTTTCACTCTGTTTCTCCAGAATTTTGACAGATCCTCTCTCCCAACAATATTTTCAAAAATAATACCCTTTTTTACCTTATATATGATATCTAGACTATCTTGAAAATTTAAAGATAAATCTAGCATTTCTACTATATCTACTGAAAGAACTACCGAAACTAAAGACTAGGGACCGAAGAACTTACCCAGGGCCCGGCTAGACTTCCTCAGAGCTCTTCCTTCTCTCTAAATCCTCTCTAGGATGTGGTTTTGGTGTGCAAAAATGAAGAAGAGGAGCTTGGTATTTATAGAAGAGGAGGATGGCACTATCGTAAATAAATCGAACTTCAGTCAGGCTGCTTTCTGACCGTTAGATCTAGGGTTTTGGAAAGGGGAGATCTTGGCCACACACCCCTCTTGGCCGACCTCTTGGCCCCAAAAGTCAAGAGGTGATGTCACCCAGATGGTGACATCTGGAGCCGGTACCGATAAAGTTCCCAGTTCGGTGTCCTTTTCGCGCAATCTTGCGGAATCTCAAAAATCCGGCAACTAGGTTTTGAAGTTCTATTCTTTCTCTTTAGAAATTTCTAAGTTAACTAAATTTTTGATCCCGTTAAGGGTATTCCGTAGTCCGAAGATTTTCGGATAAACGCCGATTACGGAAATAACTTCCGATAGAACCAGCTTCTGGACAAAAATTCACTGGTTCGTAATATGTTTTGACCTAAGAAACCATATCCCTGGTTTGTCACAACTAACTTGTTTTCTATAGGTTCTTATTTCTACTATCTGCCCTATTTCTGATTTACCCGGTATCTTAATGACTCATTTGGTTTCAGAAATGACTTCCGAGACAGCTCACTCCGGGATAGAACACTACAAAAAAAGGTCGTATTAGCCACGGAAATTTGCCACGGAAAAATTCTGTGGGAAATTACCCACGGAATTCCGTAGGTAATTTCCGTGGCTAAAAATTTGCCATGGAATTAGCCACGGAATTCCGTGGGTGACTGACATTACCCACAAAATTCCGTGGCTAATTTCTGTGGCTAATTGAAATTAGCCACGGAAAAATTTCCGTGGCAAATAAATACGTGACAATATGCCACGTATTAATTTGCCACGGAATTTTTTCCGTGGCTAATTTCCATTACCCACGGAAATTAGCCACGGAATTCCGTGGGTAATTTCAGTCACCCACGGAATTCCGTGGCTAATTCCGTGGCAAATTTTTAGCCACGGAAATTACCCACGGAATTCCGTGGGTAATTTCCCACGGAATTTTTCCGTGGCAAATTTCCGTGGCTAATACGATCTTTTTTTGTAGTGGAATTTCACTGGTTTATAAAATGTCCGGATGTTCGACTCTATCCCCATGATTTGAGGTAGGATTAAATCTCTATCCATTCTCAAATGTCACGTTGGCTCTTTACCAAATATATTATTATTTTATTCAAAATATCATGATTTTTTTTATATTTATTTTTCTAAGCATTTTATATTTTATTATCATTTTATTATTATTATTATTATTTATTTATTAATTTCTAATTTCTCCCTTAAATTAATTATTTACTAATTAATTTACTCATATCTTAATCTAAACAATTTGCCACTAATTACTTAATTAGCCACTTACTAATTGTTGATAATTTTCATAATTAAGATTAATTATTATTTCACAACTTTTGCACTTGACATTGGTATTTTATGTCCCATGTAAAATATTAAAAATCATGGGGCCAAAAAGTGCTTTTAATAATATTATATTCATGCTTCTCTATTTTTCAAGGAAATAATCCCAAAAATTCCTAAAATTATAGACAACATACTTCCCAAGTTTTTGTCAATATTTGTTGCCATATGAGATTAATCATAATATTTTCAGTCCATTTTTATGGCCTACAATTGCATTTTTAGGGAGTTTTAGCTCTTTATCTCCTCTAATCTTCATAGAATTTTCCCTAAGTAATAAGATAATTATGCTTATTTATTGAAACCACATATTCACCTATAACCTTTAAAGGAATATTTATTTATAATTAATAGTCATCCGGGTATTGAATATCCGGGTATTACATGTCCCATTAAAGCACAAATACTACAACAACAGTAACAATAAAGCTTTATATATCCCATTAAGTGAGGCTAGCTAAATAGATTGCACGACGCCATTGTGTGCTCTTGAAAATTAGATCTTTGGATAAATTATTAACTAAAAGATCTCGATTTATAACCTCATTGAATGTTCGTTTCGGTCTTCTTCTACTTTTTTTAGAGGACTTCATACTGCTTGATCAACCTTCCTCATTGGTTCTCTTAACGGTCTTCAATTCTTTGAATGTGTTTAAACCATCTCAAACGATTTTCTACCAATTTGTCTCCAATAGACGTAACTCCAACTTGTTTGCGTATATGATAATTGTGAATCTTATCTTTTCTTGTATGACCACGCCCTCATCTCCACATCATCGTATCGGTTACCCCCACTTTATGTTTATGTTGTTCCTTTAAAACCCAACATTCACTAATATATAACATTGTTGGTTTTAAAGAAGTGCAATAAAACTTACCTTTTACCTAATTTCCAATCACAAATAACTCCAGTGAATTTTATGATTAACTTCTCCATCAATTTCACTATCTTATTGTATAATTGATCCCATATATTTAAACTTTGTCACTTGTGGAATGACTTGCACTCCCAATTTAACTTCCACTTCACTTCTAACTTGTCTCTTATCAAAATTGGAATGAATGATTCAATTTTGCTCCTATTTAGGCGAAAACCCTTCAACTCCAGAGTCCTTCTTTCTATATCTCAAGTTTAGAATTAATTTATTCTCTAGATTTAACCAATATAAGAACTTTAACAACAACGAAAAACATGCTGATAGAGATTTCCTCTCTGATAGGCTTACTTAGAATGTCCACCACTAAGTTAAACAAATGATGAGGTCCAAAGCTAATATTTGATGTGGGTCAATCCTTATAGGAAAGTCCTTTGTCTCACCTTCAAGCGTTCTAACACTTGTTGTTACCCCCATATATATTTTGAATGGTTTTGATATATGTAACATGCACTCCCTTATTTTCCAATGCTTTTCAAAGTACATCTCTTGGCATACGGTCAAACACTTTTTCAAAGTTAATAAAAACTATATGTAAATCCCTTTCTTTGATCCGATACTTTTCCATTAGCCCCATTGGGAAATAAACTGCTTTTGTTATGTACCTTCCTGACATGAATCCAAATTGGCTCTAAAAAAATATTAGTCTCCAACCTCAACCTGTGTTAATTTACCTTTTCCCACAATTTCATTGTATGACTCATAAGCTATAATTCCTTTATAGTTTGCACAATTTTGAATATCTCTTTTTTTCTATAAATAGGGCTCAAAATACTTTTTCTCCAATTATTAGGCATTTTCTTGTATAGTAAAATCTCATTAAATAATTTAGTAAGTCACAACACACCCTCTTCATTCAAATATTTCCAAATTTTAATAAGAATACCATCAGGTCCAATAGCTTTACCATTTTCCATTTTTTCAAGAGCTTCCTTAACCTTGCCAACTCAAATTTTACGGTAAAATGACAAATTGAGCTCATCACCTTCTGTTAAACACTCCAAGTCACAAGTCAACCCTTCCCTCCATCATTAAACAACTTATAAAAGAAGACTTCCCACCCATTTTTAATATCTCCATTAAAGCACAAACGATATAGTATCATATTCTAGGAGGACTTGAGAATCTCTCTAAAGGATATTGTTAGGAATACTAATTGGAGAGATGAAAATAAGAACAAAGTCAATAATGCCATTCATGAAAGATATAACAGTCAACAATTCATCAACCGATCGATAGACACTATCCTATCTAGAGACTAACGAGGAAGACCCAAATTATCCTCCCTCCCCCTCTAAATGATGATTATACTATATGCTATATATACACTTATACATAATGAAGCGAGAGATTCTTTATATGAACTAGAGCCTTGTATTGATCGAATAAGATACAACAAATCAACACTTCCACTAACCAACTAACTAATATTCCAACAAATATTAAAACCAAGAGGAAATCGATCATTTTAAACAACTTAGCATTTTAAACATGTTAGGATTAGAAGTATATTACCATTAACATCTCTTTCTCCCTCTGGTCCCGGCCACGTAAAAAAGAGACAAATGAAAGAACTATGGAAATAAATCAGTTTAAATATAATATAATTAATTAGTATCGCATATAATCGGGGATTATAGGAATTATGAGTGATTAGGGAATCAATCATCATAATAAGTCATTACTCTCCTGTCTTCTCTCTTATGTATGAATACCCTATTGAGCATATAAATAAACACATCCATTTGAGATTATATTTTCTCTATCTTTCTCTCCTTAATTTCTACATGGTATCAGAGCTTGGTTAATTCTTGACCAATTTGAGTTTTTCGGTGGCCGCTGTCACTGTAGCGTGAACAGTATTGTCACATGAACAATGACCGTGGCCAGTCGAATAGTATTGTCACATGAACAGTGACAGTGGCCAGTCCCTATGCGTGTGAGCTCATGTCATTTCAGTTTTTGTCGCTTTTCTGGTTGTCCTTTGGTGGTTCAGTTGTCTCTGGTTCTAAGACAGCAACCTCGATGGCTGTCAGAAGTTGTTTGGTGGTTGTCCGACGAGATTCTTTAATTTTCAATACTGGTGAGTGCACTGCATTTTCCAGCAAAGTTGTGAATTTCGGTGAAACGAACCGTGGAGTTGTGAATTTCCGGCGACCTTCGGCGTCGTTTGCTTTGTTTTTGGTGCTTTGTTTGGTTACCCCTTCTTACATTTGTGCTTCGGCTTTGCTGTCTCCAACTAGCTTTGTTGACTCGTGGTTCTCGTTCGCCCCCAGTGAGAGGCTTGGTATTTTTTGGTATGGCTTCTTCTGAGTTGTTTAGTCCAATACGAGGTATTGGGTTGGCTACTGTTCTCTTTGGTTTCAAGATGTTGTTTGGTTGCTGCCCTTATATTCTAGTCGTGCTTCGTTCTCCGACGTCAAGCCTTCATTCTCGGTGTGTGTAGGCCGGTTCTTTGCTTCAAAGGTTGCGTTGTGAGACCGAGTTCACTTGTTTCTACTATTTCAACACAATCGGCGTTTCGTTTCGTGCACGTTCACTTGTTTCTAGTGGCTGGGTTCTTTGTTTGTTATGTTTTCCAGCACATTCGTGAAGTGTTCTTTTGTTTTGAATGCCGTGCTTGTGGTTGGGTAATTTCATTGGCATCTGCCGTGCTTTGCGTCTTCTGGTGAGGAGTTTGGTGGTCCATGTGTGACCCGTTCGTTGCTTTGCCTCTAGTGAGGTGTTTGACAATTATTTGCAAGCTTGAGGGGGAGTGTTGAGAATGTTAAGGGATAATGTTAAGAAAATTAGTTTGTCAGGATTTATTTATATTATGTTTTTCTTTGTACAAGTTGAGCATGATTAACATCTATGCTTCAACTTGAGGGGGAGTGTTAGGAAATAAATCAGTTTAAATATATTATAATTAATTAGTATCGCATATAATCAGAGATTATAGGAATTATGAGTGATTAGGGAATCAATCATCATAATGAGTCATTACTCTCTTGTCTTTTCTCTTATGTATGAATACCCTATTGAGCATATGAATAAACACATCCATTTGAGATTATATTTTCTCTATCTTTCTCTCCTTAATTTCTACACACATTATATCGTCCTTGTTCATCGTCGTGGTCGTGGTCGTGGTCATCATCATCACCTATCACTCTCGACCTCCGATAACATCCAAAAACTCCTCAACCTCGTATACATAATTCACAAGCCTTCAACCACATTTATATTACATGCACACTCACACCTGTACTCTTACACCTATCTACTTGTCCAAATTAAATCTTCCCTCTCATTCTCACCATTTCGTCGTCTCCGGCCACCAGAACATCTCAGACAAGTTTCCCTGTCTGTTTGTGAAACAACACTCGTCAAGCTGCATGGCTCTCTTAACTCCCAAATGTCCTCCATGCAATAAAACCACTCCATTATAAATAACCCAATATTATTGCATCTTCCTACTCATCCTCCATTGAAGCATATTTTGTGTGTATCAATAATAATCATGAAAGCAAGGTTTGTTCTTCTCTTGTTCTTGGCAGTGGCCTCCGTCGGCCTTGCCTACTGGGAAGAAGAAAACTTGGCATACCGGAAACACAATCCAGCCCATGAATCGGCCCAACAAAACCCCTATCACATACCCTCCGATAAGTTCCAAACCCGATTCGAGACCGAAAATGGTAACCGGATCCGGGTCCTTGAAGAGTTCGACAAGCTGTCTGAACACCTTCAGTTCCTCCGTGACTACCGGATCGTCGAATACCGAACCCGACCCAGAACCGCCGTCCTGCCCCACCATTCTGATGCCGAGTACGTCCTCGTCATCACTAGAGGTACGTATAGCTCTCTTCTTTATTTGATCATCCTGGATATTACACACACACACACACTGAATGCTAAGTATACATCAAATTAACTTGCATGATTAATTAATTGCAGGAAAAGCCATCGTTCAGCTTCTTACCAACCCGAACGACGTACAGCTCCTGTTGCTCAAACAATTCGATGTTCTGAGGGTTCCTGCAGGTGCCATAAGTTATACCATTAACAGAGATGACGATGAAAATCTGGAGTTTATCAAACTTGCGATACCCCAAAACAATCCTGGTCAATTTCAGGTTTATCATTCTCTTACCATTATTATCTTACAATTTCATATGAATACTTCGGCATTGCCTGATGTGCACCCTGTGGGCTGCCCCTTGCTGTCCCTAAAATTGAGGGCTTCCTTTTGATTATTAGATTCTATATAAAACGAGTCACATACCTTTTGATACCTTGGGTGAAAAAAATTGTGTTGTTTTCAAATTTTTTATGATTTTATGAATTTTTTTAGTGTAAATCTTTGAAAAAATATAAAAATTGAAAACAATACCATTTTGCCATAAGATATCAAATTATCACTTATTTTATGTAAAATCTACCCAATCTTGGAAATCTCGAAAAATAACGAACAAGATTCTCATTCATATTCTTTGTCCTTGTCTTTGTGTAGAACTTGTACCCCGCTGGTAACTACACCCCAAGTTCCTACTACCAAGTCTTCAGACAGAAAACTCTTCAGGCTGCCTTTAATGTAAGCATCATCATCTTCATCATCATCAACATCTCATTTGTGTTCTGATCTATCATATTAACGTTGTTCTTGTTGTTGTATTGAAATGGAACAGGCCTCGTACGAGGAGATTAAGGACGCATTGTGGGGACCGAACCAGTGGAAAAATGAGGTGATAGTGAAATTGACGCAGAAGAAAATAAGATCACTGATCAAACGTGCCCAATCGAGCTCAACAAAACATGGTCCTTTCAGATTGAGGAACCCTACGGAACCTCACTACTCCAACAAACATGGCTCCTTTTATGAGACTTGGCCGTTAGAAAAGTACCCGTCTCTTGAAGACCTCGGCGTCAGTGCCTCCCACCTAAAACTCAGAGAGGTACACACGCAAAACATATATAAAAATATATACCACACTGGTCCTGTTATAAGTCAGTTGTAGAAGAAGGAAAGTTTGATTCCAAATATAAGTCGGATTATTAATAATTGTCCAACTTTACTCCCATTTAATTTATGTTGGAATGAGAGAAAAAGAAGAGAAATGTGAGAATGGTTTATAAATACGGATAGAGATTGTAACAAGGGGAAATTTAAAAAAACTTATCAAATTAAGATATATTTAATGTCTTGTTAACTATCATTCGTTAGTATGTGAGAATTTATGAGATTTTGGGTGATTGCTGCCCCTTAAAGTTTTCCAACTTCCAAAAGCTTTTTTTCCTTGTCTTTTTATCATAAGGTTCTACATAAAATGAGTAACTTATTTTATTTTATTTTATAGGTAAAAAGTGGTGCAGTTTTAAACTTTTTATGATATTTCAAAGGAAAAAAAAAATATTTGGGGAGTTTAAAAACTTTAAAGGGCGGCAGACACCTCAAATCTATGAGAATGAGCTGCGAGTAACTTATAAAAGTGACCAATGTGTATATATTTACGAGGATTGGTGAACTTGGGATGATGAGTTGTCGTCTTGTTAATTCTTCAGGAATCACTGTTTTTGCCTCACTTCAATTCAAAAGGGATAATATTGGCCTATGTTGCTGACGGAGAAGGGTACTATCAAATGGGGAGCC
Organism: Acacia melanoxylon; assembly: GCA_019022615.1. Taxonomy (NCBI): domain Eukaryota; kingdom Viridiplantae; phylum Streptophyta; class Magnoliopsida; order Fabales; family Fabaceae; genus Acacia; species Acacia melanoxylon. The sequence continues at coordinate 5,650,855 of JAFJYJ010000013.1, forward strand.
CATATCCCATCAATAAGCAGCAGCGGCAACAACAAGAAGGACTTATTGAGAGATTGACAGCCAATGTAACCAGGCGTGATCTTTACATCATCCCGGCAGGTTATCCGGTGGCCGTCAATGCCCCCGAGAACGCCCAATTGGAGGTGGTCGAGTTCATGCTTAATGCCCGGAACAACACCAGGAAGTTCCTTATTGGTAACATACATACGTACATACACACACGATCGAGCTCTTAACTATAATAAAGTACACTTGATGATTAATATATGGTTGATTTATGTGTATGAAGGTGAGAAAGACAATGTGGTCAAGCAGATAGATCCAGTGTTGCTTTCAAAATCGTCTCCTGAAAAGGTGAAGGAGCTATTCAACCATCAGGATCAGTCATACTTTGTGAATCTTGAGGATCAGCCAGATGAGGAATAGGGTTTTGTTTGGTTCACTATATGTAATAAATAAACGTATAAAAGTCTTGTTAGCCTGTAAGGCAATGTGAGGGCTTTTATCCAATGTGAGGAAGCTGAGTACTACATGTATCTCTCTATCGATCTCTACGTATGAATAAATGAGGCAGTATAGTTTCTGTCTACATCAAAACTACCATCCTCCTTTTGTCTCCATTAATGTGCATTCTCTCTTCTATAAATAATTCTGTTTTGTTTCTACATGTTTAGATGTAACTCTTACCATTATGTAACCACTAATTAATTAGCTTGAACACAAAAAAAGTGACACTTCAGGCATATTACTTTTTCCGACTTCTATCTATATATAATATTATCCCCAATCTAAATATTTTTTTGACAAGATTAATAAAGCTCATTTATGATTCAATAGCTTATTTAGCTTCTTTAACTACTACTATATATGACATTTTTAACGTCCGTTTTTAGGACTCTTAGACGACTGTTTTCAAGGATAGTGTATGTGAGTGTCGTTGAAAGTTTTAAACAGCTGTTGTCTATAAAAATATATAACATGAGTTTTATGTAAAATCGTCGTTGTAATTAACTTACAAATACAACGGTTGTTTTTCACAAACAATCGTTGTAAGTCTTTCTTTTTTTAAAAAAAAAAAAAAAATCTGGTCTGGATGTCAAAAGCATATACTCAAAAGCCATTCTACCAAAAAGTCACATGAATATGAAGTTTTGTTTCATCAAGGCTTCAGAAATATAGCAGTGAATGAGGAAAGGGGAACATGATTTGAAAAAAAAAGGCATCAATGTATGTTTGTTGAAGGAAGAAATTGAAATTGAGAACTAATAAAAGCAAAAATTACTAGAGAAAATCGACAGAAACTACACCAACTACAAATGAGCTTAGATCCAGATCAAACTCAAAAACATAAAACAATAGAAATCGAAAACCACATCCAGAGTAATCCGCAAACCAATATAAACAATACATAATCAACAAGGAAAATAAATAGAGGAATTGGAGAAGATGAAAAGAGATAGGGAGAGATCAAAGCAACAATGATAGCCAAGAAAATAGAGAATAGATCTAAGAGAGATGCAACAAGGGAGCACGGTAGCGGCGCATTGGAGAAGGAGCAGCGAGGTCGATGGCGGATAAAATGTCTTCAGTGTCGGAACAGTGGAGTGGTTGAAGGTGCTAGTGATTTGGACAGCTTTTGGGCATTTTCTTCACGGTGATGCATTTGGGTAGATGAGAGAGAGTCACGGTGATGCATTTGGGTAGATGAGAGAGAGAGAGAGAGAGAGAGAGAGAGAGAGAGAGAGAGAGAGAGAGAGAGAGAGAGAGAGAGAGAGAGAGAGATGATGGGTACTGCCAGAGGCGGAGCCAGGAATTATAATTAGGGGTGAAGTTACAGAATTGAACTCAAATGTTCATAAATTACTATTTAGCCCCATAAACATTTTAATATTTTCATTTGTAGTCCCTCCATGAAACTTTTAGTGGAGACTAAAGTGATAATATTGAAATTTTTATGAGACTGAAATGTAATTTATTTCCTAAACATTTGGGTTCTATTATGTAATTTTAGGCTAGCCCCCTAGTTCCGCCCCTGGGTACAGCGAGGATGCCATAAAGGATGGAACTAAGGGTAATGACTGGAGATGAGGACCTAGAATCATCGGTCAAAGAAGCCAAAGGGAGGTAGAGAGGAAAGCGATGTTCAAAAAGCTATAGGCTCACCTCTTTGATGGACTGAAAGAATGGCTTCAATGTTGTTAACTGTTAATGTTCTCGTAGATAAGGAGGAAGTTGAGTACCAACGAGGAGTAACATAATTGATTAAGGCGTCGGTCTTCAACCTAAAAGGGAGAAGATTCAATACCTGCTGGCTGATGTAAAGACTTTGTTGGTAGGAGATCTATAAGTATCTTTATAAGCGTTCTTTGAGCTTGGAGGTATGTTCTGACCCTAATGGGTTACCGGTGTTCGCCTGCACTTAATCTTTAGTTCATAAAAAAATAAAGGATGAAGTCGAGTATGCAGAAGTCGGCCGACAATGAAGTTCCCTTTTGAACAAATGGTGTTATTAGAAGCCTTCAATTGATTTTCACTTTTGTAAGGGCGGGAGGTCAGTAAAATAATTAGAATTTCAAACTTCCCTTCCAAATGAGGATTGAGTTTTAAACACGACGCCAAGCCATTTATGTGTGACTAAATCTAAGCCGTCCATTTCTTGTAAAACAGTGTATCTACAATTTTTTTTTTTTTTTGGGAATATAGCCAGGTCCCAAGACCATAAAAAATAGCAAAAAAGTTTGATATTATTTGTATGGAAACAAAATCTAGATTTTTAAATTTTGTTGTAAATATGACATTTCCTGTTATAAATATGGTGTTTTTTTATTGTAAATGACCAGATTTTAAATTTTGTTGTAAATATAGCACTTCTTGTTGTAAATCTCACAATTTTTTGTTGGAAATAACCTTTGTACGTTTAGGGACTTGAGTTTGAAAAAAAATCCAGATGTTTAAATGTTGTTGTAAATATGACACTTTCTGTTGTAAATATAGATTTTTCTGTTGTAAATGGTCAGGTGTTTAAATGTTGTTGTAAATATGACAATTTCTATTGTAAATATGACATTTCCTGTTGTTAATACAAATAATATAAAAAAAGTTTTTAGGGACTTTTGTGTAGTTTGGTGATTTCAAGGGATCTAATTGTATTTATTTTTGGTCATTGGGACCTGCACATAATTTTCCATTTTTTTAGTACTTTCAATTATTTTTTTTTTAAAAAAGATTTGTACTTATAACGACAGTTTTTTTTTATTATTAAAAAAGACTATTTTAAAAAAAAAATCTTTGCAACTTAATATTTTTGTTTTAATAATTTTAATTTTTTTTTTTTTTTTTTTTTTTTTTTTTTTTTTTTTTTTTTTTTTTTTTTTTTTTTTTTTTTTGTAAAAACACTCGTTAAAACTAACAAATATTCCAAAAATCCAAAGGATGGGTTACAAATTACAATGAAGGAGGACTGCTTGTATACAATCACCGACTAACCCGACCAACTAGAGTTTCCGTGGTTTCAACTCCAAGGCACAGCACCACACTAGTGTTTTCCTCTTCACCTGCTTTTTTTTAGTTAAAAATATAAACAACATATTTACATGATTTAATTTCTTGATACAATTTTAAAAAATCTAAAATTTTGAAAATTAATGATAACAATCAAATCAAAATTAAAATGAAATATTCCCTAATATAACAACTATAAATATTGGAAATATCTAAAATACTAATTAATCATTATTTATATCCCATCATATATATACAATGTGCTTTTTCTTATTTGATCTAGAGTTTCCTTTGTCAAAACTTAGTAGAAGGTAAAGTGTTTTTGCCTCTACTAACATGTTTTCTTTCTGATATTTGAATTTGTGTTCTCTTTCTTATAGGGGTGAAACTGCTTACAAGTTCAACCAACAACTTACTACTTTCGATTCTAATTATAGGACAAAATTTATAATGCAATTTGCACTATAAACTTTGTCCTATATGATAAGGACTGGAGGGAGGATTAGTTATATACAACATGCTTTGATAAGAAAGCATAATGTATGTGATTACGCTCCCCACTAGAAATTATTTGTCAAGTTTAAAGTCTCCAATATAATCATTCTTGGATGTAGTTTTCTTAAGACCATCGGCCTCTTGCAGCAATCGATTGATATTGTTTTCATTATTATATGGACTAATCACCAGGGTCGGAATATTTTCCTTCATAAATTTTAAAAGTCAAGGAATCATTACTGACATGTAGCCATCTTCTATCTAGGTTTGCTCTTGAAGAATTGAAGATTTTTTTTTGGAAATGTAACTATGGAGCTGGTCCAATCTTTCTGAGTAGTAAAAGTGTCTTTGTGCATGCATTGCATGCTATAGATTCAAAATTCAGAACTTCTCAATGCAGCTTCGAAGCCTATTCTCTCAATCTCTTACACCCAAAAAAGATTCATCCTCGTTTCTACAGCCTTTGACAGAAGTCAACGGGCAGGACATTCCATCTCTTTGAACTGAGTTCTCTACTTACTTTGTTAGTGTTATTTCCTTACCGTCTTTTCTTAATCAGTTATTTAATGCAATTTATCTGCTCCTTATAGTATTGTAACCTTTAAACAGTTTATCTTCTCTTAAAGTATTGTAACCTTTAAATAAAAAAAACCAACCAACCTCCTTAAATTAATTTATTTACCTCACTCGATAACAAACCTTAACCATCGAAGATCAATTGCTTCTCTTCTCTCATTCCCAAACACTGTAATTAACCACGAGAAGACATATCAAAATTAAAAGAATTACTATCTCTTCTCTCTCTCTCTGTGGGGTCCCTGCCACGTTAAAAAGAGACAAATGAAAGAATCATGCACAATAGATGGTCCTTGTTCATCATCGTCGTGGTCACCACCACCACCACCTATCACCTTCAACCTCCGGTAACATCCAAAAACTCCTCAACCTCATTTATCTATTACATGCACACTCACACCTGTACTCCTCACCTATCTACTTGTCCAAATCTTCCCTCTCATTCTCAACATCATCATCGTCGTCTCCGGCCACCAGAACATCTCAGACAAGTTTCTGTGTCTGTTTCTGAAACAACACTCGTCAACCTGCATGGCTCTCTATCCCCCAAATGTCCTCCATGCACCAAAACCACTCCATTATAAATACCCAATAATATTGCATCTTCCTCTTCATCCATTGAAGCATATCTTCATCATTTGTTTGATAAATAAACATGAAAGCCAGGCTTGCTTTTCTCTTGTTTTCTGTTTTCTTGGCGGTGGCCTCCGTTGGCCTTGCCCGCCGGGAACAAGGAGAAGAACAAGGGAAGAAACAACCAGCCCTAAATAACCCCTATTACCTACCCTCTCATCAGTTCAAAACCCGATTTGAGAACAAAAATGGTAGTATCGAGGTCCTAGAACAGTTTGACAAGCTGTCCGAACACCTTCAGTTTCTCCAAGACTACCGTATCGTCCGGTACAGAACTCGACCCGGCACCGTCGTCCTTCCCCACCACTCCGATGCTGAGTTCCTCCTCATTGTCACCAATGGTATGTAAATTAAAGCTCTAATCTTAATTCCTTTCATTTTTTCTGGGCATTATATATATAGGAAAATACTTAGGTGGTCAAGTTCTTTATATCAATTTCGTTAAGGTTTCTAATCACATCTGACCATGTGATTGGAGAATTTAATATAGTGGATATAAAAACTTGATGTGTGTGTGTATATATATTGAAAGCTATGTAAACATCAAATTAATAATATGCATGATTAATATTGCAGGAAGCGCCATCGTTAAAGTTTATACTGAGGCTGAGGACAAACATCCTCCACTGATCCTTAATCAATTCGATGTTCTTAGGGTTCCTGCAGGGGCCATAATCTATACAATTAACAGTGGTGGATCCCAACGTGATGAAGATCTTGAGCTCATCAAGCTTGCACTACCCCAAAACAATCCTGGTCAATTTCAGGTTCATCATTCTCTTATATTATTATCTTACAATTTCATATATGAATCCTCGGAATGTCCAAAAAAGAACAAGATTCTCATTCATTCATTTCTTTGTCCCTGAGTTTGTGTAGGACTTGTACCCCTCTGGCAATTTCACCCCAAGTTCCTACTATGAAGTCTTCAGCAAGAAGACTCTCCAGGCCGCCTTCAACGTAAGCTTCATCTCCGTTGTCATCAGCAGCAACATCTTGGAACCACTTTTGGTGTCTATCCAAGGGATAGCTACCATGAGCTCAATTGATCTGGATTTAGACGGTCCAAATCTTTTTTTTAAATGATGATTTTTAAATAAAAATTCATTTTTTTTGAAGAAAAAAAAATAATAGATAAAAAATTATTTTTATTTTAGATTTTCTACCCATTAAAATATTTTTATAAAAAAATTAGATCTAGACCATTCAAACCAGTTGAGCTCGAATAGGCACCAAAATTGGTTCCACACATCTCATTGTGTTGTGATTTGTTAACGTTGTTGTAATGATATGGAACAGGCCGAATATGAGGAGATTAAGGAGGCATTGTGGGGACCAGAGCAGTGGAAAAATGAGACCATAGTGGAATTGTCGCCGAGAAAATTAAGATCACTGACCAAAGGTGCCAAATCGAGCTCATCAGAGGGACCGCACGTACCATTAACATCTTTAGGACCTGTGCCCTTGAGAGACATTAAACCTATCTACCTCAACGACTATGGCTCTCTCCATGAGGCTCGTCCTTCAAATAAGTACCCATCTCTTAAAAACCTTGGCGTCGGTGCCTCCTACTTAAACCTCAGCGAGGTATGACTTTTTTTATACTATAATATTCCTCATGCTACTTTTTTTTGCAAGCTTGTACTTTTTTTAAGTCTTAGAAGCGTCAGGTCATATCTTTATTTTGTATTGTTCACCTGAGCTTATACTTTTCTTTTTTGTCTCAGAGACCTTAGGTATGTAATATTCCTTTTTTTCTTCTGCTTGTTTTTTTGGCGTCACACCGACTGAATCGGTCTGATACTATATTAGAATTTCATATAAGGTAAATGTTGGGGTTGTTTTCCTATAAAAATAGCTTATATATGTATATGTTGAGGTTGTTTCTCTGTCAAAAATAGCTTACTTAGGACACCCTTTCATACCTTATATAACTTTTTTTTCTCTTCTTTAATTAATCAACGTGGGATTTATTCATACTCTAATATAGTAATATATACCATGTTTCATGAATTTTGATGATGAGTGGTATGCTTTGTTAATTATTTTTCAGGGATCATTGTTTCTGCCTCACTACAATCCAAAAGCGATCATATTGGCCTACGTTGCTTCCGGAGAAGGACAGAGTGAAATGGGAAGCCCATATCCGATCAACAAGCAGGAGCAACAAGAAGAAGAAGAAGGATATATTGAGAGATTGGCAGCTAAAATATCCAGCGGCGATCTTTACATAATCCCGGCAGGTTATCCGGTAGCCGTTAGTGCCTCAGAGAACTCCAAGTTGAAGGTCGTGGAGTTCATCCTTAATGCTGAACACAACTCCCGATTGTTCCTTACAGGTAACATATAAATATACATAGATATATAGACACACACGAGCTCTTAATTACATTTGTTCCTTAATATAACATCCCTTTCGTGGTGTAACATACATTTGATCTTTAGCATAAGATCTCGTTGGTTCGTAGTATAACATTCACTTAGCTTGATGATTAATATATGGTTAATGTGTGGATATATGAAGGTAAAGAAGAAAATGCGTTGAAGCATATAGACCCAACGTTGCTTTCAAAGACCCCTGAGAAGTTGGAGAAGCTACTCAATCAACAGAGTCACTCCTTCTTTGTGAGGCGTGAGGAACAACCAAGTGAGGAAGACAAGTCGACCAGAAAGGCAAATAGGGTTCCTTGGTCTTCATTCTAGGTTGACGTCATATCATATATATAATAAATAAATAAAATGTATAAAAAGTCTTGTTAGCCTGTAAGGCAACGCCAGGGCTTTTACCCAATGTGAGGAAGCTGAGTACTACATGTATCTCTCTCTATCTCTACGTATGAATAAAACGAGGCAGTAGTTTCTGTCTTCAACTCCAACTATACTTCCTCCTTTGTCTCCATTATATTATAATGCCTTCTCTCTCTTCTAATCTCTTTCTCTTTTATAATTCTGTTTTTCTTTTATAGTAACCACGTGTTTACAAGTTCTTATCGTCATGAAACCGCTTAATTAGCCTGAACACAAAAAGGTGACACCTTAATTAGACGTAGTACTTTCTCCGCTTCTATCTATATATAAGATACTTCCGGTTCTAAATATAAGACATAATTGATTTTTTTCGGAGAAATTAAGGAAGCTAAATAAATTATTTAATCATATCATATGTTGTGTATCCTTAAATTATATATCAGTTTATCAGTCAAACTAATTAGTTTAGAGAAAAAGATAAAAATAAAAATACTCTAAAGTAATTTAATTAACTTCCTTAACATCTTTAGAAAAGTCAATTCAGTAGTATTTTTAAGACTAGAGAGGGTACAATGTTTTTAGAGCCGGCAGGGTTAAGGGTGACAACCAAAAGCCATAGGCCATAGCCATTGCATCAAGAAAAAAAAAACGAAAAAGAAAAAAATCACTGTTGTTTGTTAACAATAATTTGCTAGCTCAGCAATTTTTTTTTTTTTATAAGAAAAAAAATTGAGCATATTTTAGGACCATACTGCATTATCCTAACCTAATTCCTGGGCTGGGCTCGGATAAATTTGCCATTTTTGTTTTGTTTTATTTGGGACCATTTCTTTTTTATTTTACGGTACGAAATTGACCCCCAAATTAATGATGACAGGAACAAATTGTAAGAGGAGATCAATGAGATAGTTTTAGTTTATAACAAATCACTTGAACAAGTTAATTATCAATATACGTATGTTGAATGTTAATGTATATATCTAAAATTTATTTATGTGCTTAGTTTTTTGATTCATTGATTAATGTAAAGGTAAGTCTATTAAATGGTTTAATTAGGGGATTAAAAGGGAAAAACTTAGGTACTTTAAAGTGAGTTATACAAAGGCTTATATAAAAAATGTACAAAAAGTTTCTTAATTACCAGTTGGAGGGCCACTATATCATCAATGGTCCATAAATTAGCGGTAGAAATAGTTCCTGAAAACATCCTCGTCGTCATCATCATCACCTATCACCCCTTCAACCTCTGGTAACGTCCAAAACATCCTCGACCTCAATTATATATATATATATTACATGCACACTCACACCTATACTCTTCACCTATCTACCTGTCCAAATTAAATCTTTCCTCTCATTCTCACCATTTTGTCGTCTCCGATCACCAGAATATTCCCGACAAGTTTCTCTGTCTGTTTCTAAAACAAGACTCGTCAAGCTGCATGGCTCTCTAACTCCCAAATGTCCTCCATGCAATAAAACCACTCCATTATAAATAACCCAATATTATTGCATCTTCCTACTCATCCTCCATTGAAGCATATTTTGTGTGATATCAATAATAATAACCATGAAAGCCAGGCTTGCTGTTCTCTGTTTTCGTGGCGGTAGCCTCCGTTGGACTTGCCCACCCCGGCAGGGAACAAGAAGAAGGACAAGGGAAGCAACAACGTCCGGTCGTACAAAACCCGTATTACATACCCTCTTTTAAGTTCCAAACCCGATTCCAGAACAAAAATGGTAGCATCCAGGTCCTCCCACAATTCGACAAGCTGCCCGAACACCTTCAGTTTCTGCAAGACTACCGCATCATCAGATACATTGTCCTGAGCCCAGGGGACAATGTTTGGGTTAATGTTGATATTTTGATGACCCATGATGTATGTGGCCCTGGTTCCATCGGAATTTTCAAGAAAAAATTTGGTCAGAATGCAGAGGTATTATTTTCTGTTACCCATTATCTCTGATTAACTTGTTTCTAATAATTGTTCATAATAAACTGATGTGTTGCGTTGGATTATTCTTAGAATTGCTATGTGTTGTTATTCACTGCCATTGAAATTGAAGAGTCATTTTGGGATGGATGAATTTGTTACATTTGTCTTAACAATATGAAGAGGGCCAAATATAATAATTGAAGCGCTTCAAAAACAGAAATTTTATACTTGGCATTTAGAGCAAGATTTGTCATTATAGAGTTCATCTAAACCACAACGTAACTATTCAAGTACTTTTATGATATTAAAGATTTGAGTAATTTTAAGGTATGCTGTCATTTTCTTCAATATCAGTTTGTTATTTTGGTTTTTGGATTCTTAAAAAGGCACATGGTAATTTGTTATGGCCATGACAATTGAATGTGGGCTTATAATTATGCAGGCAAACCCGGATTACAAAGGTGTGGATTGCTCTTGCTCAGGAAGGCCATACCAGGCCGGGAGAGGTTTGTTTGATCTGCAATCTAAAAGCTGGTGGTTAACAGCATTATGGCCCCTCTTTGTTAAACTCATTCTGTTTCCACAGGTTCTTCTTGGTACTGACTCTCACACTTGTACTGCTGGAGCATTTGGTCAATTTGCTACAGGCATTGGCAATACTGATGCAGGTTTTGTATTGGGGACAGGGAAGCTTCTGCTCAAGGTTAGTTGGCTTTTCATTGCGGTCTATGTGATGCTTTTGCTATTTTTAAATAGTCATTTTTTATGTTGTCGTAGAATTTGTTATGTTGTTGTAAAGTAGGCCTGTTTTTGGCCTGTTTAAGGTAGGCCTGTGTTCGGCCTGTTTACAAGGAGCCTGTTTACAGGAGGCTTGTTTTCGGCCTGTAAACAGGAGGCCTGTTTTCAGCCTGTTTTCGTTGGGGCCTGTGGCCTGTTAGGTTAAGTACATAATTTTTTTTAAAAAAACAGGCCTTTAAACAGGCTCAGACCAGGCTCAGGTTTAAGCCTGTAACAGGCCACAGGCCAGGCTCAGGCCACTTCCCTACATAACAGGCTTGACCTGTTAAGGGTCAGACCTGGCCTGTTTCCATGCCTAGTCCTGCATCAGAGTACGTAAAGCTCTCATCTTAATTAATTATCCCTTTTTATTTTTCTTGGTATTATATATAAACAAACTACATTCGATTTTTAATATAAAATCCATTTTATTAATTTGGAGAGAGTAAGTTAAATAAATCACTTAATTAAAATATATGTTATATGCTTTATTTGAAATACTAATGTGTATCATCGGATTATACATCAGTTTATAAGTTTAACAAATTAATTTAGAGAAAAATGATAAATATAAATATTTTAAAGCACTTTACTTAAATTCAAATGCAATTAAGGAGAGGTAAAAATTACAGAATAGAACCCAAATTTTTATGAAAGTATATTTCAAACCCCATAAAATTTAAATATTTTCATTTTAGTCCCTCATAAAACTTTTAGTAAAGAGTAAAGTGAAAATATTGAAATTTTTATGAGGCTGGAATATAATTTCTTAAAACTCTAGGTTTGATTCTATAATTTTAGGGGGACAACCTCTTACCCCTAGGTCCGTCCAAGCAGATTCCTTAATTAATCTCCCCAAATTAGTCAAGTGTATCATATATTAAGGATCAGTATATATATGTATATTGAATGCTAAGTATTAAGTAAACATCAAATTATTAACATGCGTGTGATTAATTGGAGGAAACGCCATCGTTAAAACTTTTACTAAAGCGGACGACAAACTTCCTCCGCTGATCCTCAATCAATTCGATGTTCTTAGGGTTCCGGCGGTGGCCATAAGTTATACCATTAACAGTGGTGGATCCGAACGTAATGAAGATCTTGAGTTCATCAAGCTTGCACTACCCCAAAACAATCCTGGTCAATTTCAGGTTTATTATTTTCTTATATCATTATCTTACAATTTCATATGAATTAATAATCCTCGGAATCACAAAAAGAGAGAGAGAGAGAGAGAGCAAGATTCTCATTTATTCTTCCATTCTTTGTCACCTGACTTGTGTAGGACTTGTAGCCCGCTGGCAATTTCACCCCAAGTGCCTACTGCCTGCTACTCCCCCGGTTTTTATTATAAGGTACCAACTAGTAAGTGTATTTGATCTTTTTTATAAGTCACTTGCTTGTTCCCAAGAAGCATTGATTATCTTTTTCCATGTATGCCTCTAATTAATAAGAGTAGTGGGTGAGAGTAATAATTAATATAATATGAGAGTTTAATACAATTAATAGGGGTAGTATTGGATGTTATTTAAATTGTAAGACAACTTTATTGACTTTAACTGTTTTTATTGGCTTGTGAGAATTGTTAGTTGGTGTCTTATAATAAGGACAAGGGAGTACCAAGTCTTCAACCAGAAGACTCTCCAAGCCGCCTTCAACGTAAGCATATTCACGACCCACATCAGGACCAGTTTAGTGCTCATCACATCAGGACCAGTTTTAGTACTCATTGCAATGATGAGCACAAAGAGCTCATCACCATTGCAGGCCGTTGAGATCTAATATTTTTATTTTTTATTTTTTTAAAAAAAATATTAGGTACATAATTCAAAACAAAGACAATCTCTTAACTATCATTTTTTTTAATAAAAAAAAAATTGATTTTCAACTGTATAGATCTTACTGCAGCGATGAGTTTTTGGAGCTTATCACTTGCAATGAGCACTAAAACTAATTCCACAACATCATCTCAAACGCTGTGTTATGATTTGTTGACGTTGTGTTGCTATGGAACAGGCCAAGTACGAGGAGATTAAGAAGCTCAGGCATTGTGGGGACCAGACCAGGGGAAAAATGAGACCATAGTGGAATTGTCGCCGGAAAAGTTAAGATCACTGACCAGAGATGCCCAATCGAGGTCATCAGAGGGAGAAGTAGACGTACCATTAACATCATTAGAACCTGTACCCTTGAGAGACATTAAACCTAGGGAAAATCCTTTTCGGCTCCTTTCATGAGGCCCGCCCTGAAGGTAAGTTCCCACCTCTTAAAAGACTTGGGCATTGGTGCCTCCTACCTAAACCTTAGCAAGGTAGGAGAAAATAGAGGATTTTTATTTACTTCAATATTCCTCCTCCTACTTTTATTATTATTATTATTATTTGTCCGAGCTTGTATTTCTTTTGAGTCTCACGTCATATATGGGCTTATACTAGTTCCAATCCTAAATACTATGGTCCTATTTATAAGTCTATTTTAACCAAATCTCACATACCAATGAGAGGTAGTTAACTCAATGATTATGAGATAAATTTTTAATTTTGCCCTTATTTATGATTATGTATTTTTCAACTATTTCCTCTCTCCCTCTCCCTCTCCCTCTCTTCATGGGTATAATTAATATAGGTAAAATTGTCACAATCTCATTTATTGTATAAAACTGAACTTATAAATAGGATCAATTTTTTTTGGTCAAAATAGACTTATAAATAGGACCACAGTGGTATAAGACTTTGTTTAACTTATAAACTAATATATAATCTAATTATATGCGACATATGATATAAATAAGTAATTTATTTAGCTTCTTTAATCTTTTCAAAAAAATTTAACTAGGTCACAGGAGAGAGTGCTATCTTTTTTAAAGTCTTAGACCGTAATATCCTTTTTTCCCCCTTCATCCGCTTGTTTTTTGGTAGTTTAGAATTTTAGATACACACACATGTTAGGGTTGTCTTTTTATCAAAAATAACTTATGGGACACCTTTTCTATTACACACACACACACACCTTTTTATCTCTTCTTTAATTAATCATTGTCGGGCTTCTTTATACTCTAATATATATGTGGTTTTTCAATTTTAATGAAGAGTTGTATGTTTTGTTGATTAATCTTCAGGGATCAATGTTTCTGCCTCACTACAATCAAAAAGCGATAACGTTGGCCTATGTTGCTGAAGGAGATGGATACACTGAATTAGGGAGCCCATATCCGATCAACAGGCAGCCACAACAACAACAAGAAGGATATATATTGAGAGACTGGCAGCAAATGTAGGCGGCGGTGATCTTTTCATAATCCCGGCCGGCTTTCCAGTGGTCGTCAGTGCTGTAAAGAACTCCAAGTTGAAGGTGGTCAAGTTCATGCTTAACGCCCCCGACAACAACAGAATGTTCCTTATAGGTAAATCTCTCTCTCTCTCTCACACGTGCTCTTTAACTAAAATAAGATAGATACACTTGATAATTAATATATATGTGATTAATGTATGAAGGTGATGGAGACAATGTGATGAAGCATATAGACCCAACGTTGCTTTCAAAGACCCCTGAAGAATTGGAGAAGCTATTCAACCGCCAGAGTGTGTCCTTCTTTGTGAATCGTGAGGTTCAACCGAGAAGGGCAAATAGGGTTGCTTGGTCTTCATTTTGACTTGATGTCTATAATGCGAGCGAGGTTAGGCCACTACATATAATAAATAATGAATAAATAGAAAAGTCTTGTTAGCATCTATAACTATGAGGCAACGTGAGGGCTTACCCGTTTGAGGAATAAGGAGGTCTATGTATCTTTCTACCTATGAATAAAATGAGGCTTTAGTTTTCTGTCTTCATCAACTACCTCATCCTTCAATTGTCTCCATTATATAATTCCTTCTCTCTCTTCAAACCTCTTATCTTCTCTGTTTTGCTTTTATAACCACATGTTTTCAAGTTCTTATCATTGGTAACCACTTAATTTGCTTGAACAAAAAAAGGTGCACTTTAGAAATAGTACTTTCCCAGCTTCTATCTATATATAAGATACAAATTTTTGATATATGTATGGTCCTATTTATAAGATATACTTAAAATATGCATGAAATTTTAACCACTTATTTTCATTTTTTGCCCGCATTAATAACATATATACTCCCTCCGGTTATTTTTGTAAGCAACAACTACTAAAATCATGTGGTTTAAAATGTTAGTTAAAAGCAATAAATGTGTAAGACATACATTTTTATTTCCAATCATAGCCTTATTTATAAATAAAATACATGAGAGATAAAGGGTGAAAAATTATTTAATATTGGAGTAAAAATGGAAAGACTAGTTTAAGTTTTTAGATAAAAAGGATTTATTCGTTATATTAAAGACTATCCCTATGAAGAGACATAATGTTTCTTATAAAAAAGACAGGAGAAAATACTATACAACTGTGCACTAATTGGAGAATTAATTTATGAGAAGTGGACAATTTGATTTTTCAGCGAATGTTCTGTTGGAATTGCTTCGGAAAAAGTTGGGTGAGCAAATTTTTGCCACACATAATATGACTCAAAACTGATTTATAAAAAGGAAAAAAAGATAAGTGATTGAGTCATAGGCAAGTAACAAG
Source organism: Acacia melanoxylon (assembly GCA_019022615.1). Classification (NCBI taxonomy): domain Eukaryota; kingdom Viridiplantae; phylum Streptophyta; class Magnoliopsida; order Fabales; family Fabaceae; genus Acacia; species Acacia melanoxylon. The sequence goes on from JAFJYJ010000013.1 coordinate 5,666,125, forward strand.
TTCGGAGACGGGGTTGCACTAAGTCATAATTGAAGGGTTAAGTTATAAGTGAGCTAAAAGTGGAAAAACCAAAAGATTATTTTTTCCCTTTTTTAAATAAATAAAAAACAACAAAAATTTTCTACCTTGCATTAATGAATTTCTCTACCTTAGCATTTGAATTATCTTTATATTTAATTATTGTTGAAAGAGCGTCAATAAGAATATTTTGATAAATATAAGAAATAAGATAGATTGTGTTCTTCCATATATTTAGAACTGAAACTAACCTCCAACTAACTTATATATTGATCATATGGGACAATAATTCTTATACAGACTGTCTTGCCCACTAAGCTGATGACATGTGGAGTTGGAGTTCTAAATGTTGCATACCCCACCTGTTGTTGCATCCATTTGTTGGTAGCTGATATGCCTTAATTAACGACTAGTTAGGTGTTTTCTCTTAATACGACTTCATGCCATTAATTAATGCATTAAGAAAACAAGAAAAGAAAATAACTGTTTGTGCATTGGGTTATTGGCAGTAATTTTCTAGCTCTGCAATTTATCCATGCATTCCTTTGTGTTGACCAAGTGGGTGTCGCTTGTTTGGGACCATGCATGGTATATCCTAACCTTCTTCTTAGGGTGACCACCAAATTATTGGAACAAATTTTAAGAGGAGATGAATTCTAAGATAGTTTTAGTTTATAACTGATCAACGGAACAAGTATAAATGTGTGTATTTATGTTAGGCTAAATTATACAAAACACTTCTGAACTTTGGGTCAGTAGTTTCATATAACCTCTTGACATTTTAAAGTTTAAATTTAACCCTCATAACCTTTCATTTTGTAACTATTAACACCTGTCATTAAGTGACTGTTGTTTTTTTAATGGAAAATGTCATGTCAAATTATGAGATAACACGTGTTATCTTACGTGACATCCTATGTAAATTATTAATTTCATAAAATCCCCCTAAACTTTGAATAGTTGCAGCTAACCCTCGAATTTTGGTCAGTTACAAATAACTTCCTTGACATTTCAAAATTTACATTAACTCTCTTAAAATTTTGATTTATAATAAATAAACCTCGTGTTGTTACTTTAATCATTTTAATAAATTTATTAAGTTTTTAACTATCATTTTTTAATTAAAATAGTTTTCTTGTATGGCAAAAACTAGAAGAATAATATTTTTTTAAAAAATAAAAAAGCATCATTTATATAACATTTACTTAATTTCTTGGGTTAAATATTGAGCATTGATAGTATAAAATTGTCATCATTTGTGTTAAATATAAGGACAATTGAGCATTAATATTTTAAATATTACATTTTTGTTAGAGGATAGCTCTTGCCCTCATTAATTTTTTTATTAGTAATGCATTTTTTTTTCTTGAATTAGAGGTTCAACGTTTATTTTATATTTTTCTAAATATTATTCTTCCTGTTTTTGCCATATAAAAGAATTGTTTTAATTGACAAATGATAGTAAAAATCTTAATAAACTTATTAAAATGATAGAAAGCAATGACATGTGGTTTAATATTGTACATCAAAATTTTAAGGGAATTAAATTTAAATTTTGAAATGTAAGAGGGCTTATTTGTAATTTATTAAAGTTCAAGGGTTTTCTACAACTATTCAAAGTTCATGGGGGTTTTATGAAATCAATAATTTATACATGATGCCACATAGGATGACACTTGTCATCTCATAATATGACGTGACAAGTTATGTTAAAAAGATAACGACTACTTAACTGCAGGAGGTTAATAGTTAAAAAATAAAAGGTCATGAGGTTAAATTTAAACTTTGAAAAGTTAGGGGATTATATGCAAACTAACACAAAGTTCATGAGGGTTTTGTATAATTTAGCATTTATGTGTTTACTTTTAATTATTTTGATTCATTTATTAATGTAAAAATGAGTCTATTTCATGGCTGATGAGGGGATTAAAAGGGGAAAAAATTATATACTTTTAAATTTACTTCTTTTTTCAATCAATTATAACAAAATAATTTTAAAATGGTTTTTGTTGCGTCCCCAAGTCACTTTGAACTTAAGATTAATCTCTATCATGTCGGAAGCGTTAAAGTTAAATCTTTCCAACAAGTGTGCTTAACGAGAAATAACTTAAAAACATTAATAACGATAATTAGTTATATGATCATTAAGGTATAAAAAAATAAATATATCTTAATTAAATTAAAAAAACATTAAGTTTATAAGTGTTCTTCCATAAAAAATCTCTAAAATCAATAGATTTTGAAGAACAAAAGGTTTAAAAAAAATGAAAACAAATCTGTCCTCTTCTAAATGTTTATATTATGTATTGATTTTAAATAAAAATTACAGTGTAAAGTTTCTTCTTTAATATCTTATATAAAAGATGTACAAAAAGTTTCTTAATTGCCAGTGAGGGGGCCATTATTATCAATGGTCCATAAATTAGCAGCACGAATAATTTCTGATAACTGTTCACCGAAGAAAAATAATTGCTGAGAACTTCACTGAAACTGTTGTTGAAGTGATTGCTTATAAATAAATTCAAATACGATTGTGGACCAAGGAGGGTTCAAGTATTTTTGTGGCTTGCTATTCGGGATAGACTGCTCACTGCTAAACGCAGGGAGAGGATGTTGGGTGGGTCTCCATTTTGTTATCATTGTGGAAGTCAAAGTGAAGATATTATGCACGTTATGCGAGACTGTGAAATAGTTGGGAGAATGTGGAGAGATTAAAAAAAGGGAAAGTAGAGGTTGAGTTTGTGCACCTACATGGGAAGCAATGGTTTGATTGGAACTTATCAAGGAAGGAAAACAATTGGGCTACTATGTTTGGGCTGGGCTGCTGGTTACTATGGGGTTGGAGGAATAGGTGTATTTTTGAGGAAGGCTATGTGTTGCCTGGGAATCTTAGCAGCATTGTTATTAGATATGTGGAGGATGTTAAACGAGCAAAGGAGGAGTTTGGGAGATCTCTAGGAGGTAGGAAGGAAATGCTTATTGGCTGGGTTGCTCCAGCTGAAGGTTGGGTAAAAATTAATGTCGATGGGGCTTCAAAAGGTGGGAAAAAAGAAGCAGGATGTGGGGGCCTGATTAGAGGAAGTGAGGGGGAATGGCTTTGTGGGTTTACTAAGAAGCTGGGGTGCTGCACTGCAATGAAAGCTGAACTTTGGGCTGTGTTGACCGGTTTGGAGCTAGCACTCTCTTATGAGTTTGTAAATGTTGTATTGGAATGCGATTCTTCTGCTGTTGTGGCCTTGCTCCAGAATTAATATGCAGGAAGAAAATGCCAGAGAATCAAAGATCTTGAGAATGATCAGACAGTATCTAACGAAGAAGTTTGAAATGTTTTGACTACCCACAAGATCGCAATAGGGTGGTCTATATCTGATTTAAAGGGGATTACTGCGGCCCCAGAGGAGACTTAACCCGACTATGAAGGAAGTGGTGAGAAAGGAGGTAATGAAACCGTTAGATGCGGGTATGATTTATCCTATCTCCGATTCAAAGTGGGTTAGTCCGGTGCGGAGTAGTACCGAAAAAGGTGGAATCACCGTAGTGCAAAATGAGAATAATGAATTAATTCCCACTAGAACATCCGGGAGAATGTGTGTGGATTATAGGAGATTGAACGATGCCACTCGTAAGGATTTTTTCCTTTACCATTCATGGAGGAGTGAATCCGGAGGATCAGAGAGAAGACAGCTTTTAGACATGACCGAGAGATTTATTGAGGTATTCATGGATGATTTCTCTGTTTTTGGCACTTCTTATGATACTTGTTTGGCATGTGTATAGGAAAGGTAACCAATGTTGTTTGTACATGTGTATAGGAAAGGTAACCAATGTGCTGATATACTTGCGAATGTCAGCATTGTTCAAGAGGAGGATAGGATTTTTTTTGTTAGTCCTCCACAGAGTATTGTTGAATGTTTGTACAGAGACATGATGGGGTTTGTATACCCCCGCTCCAGGATAGTTCATCAATGAGTATGAAGGGCTGAAGCCCCGCATTGAATGTTTGTACAGAGACATGATGGGGTTTGTATACCCCCGCTACAGGATAGTTCATCAATGAGTAAGGGCTGAAGCCCCGTTTTTTCACCAAAAAAAATAAAAAAAAAAATTCAAATATGATTGCTGAATTCTCCTTTTTACCTATAAAGTGGCATTAAGTCTTTTAATACCATTCATAAATTATTAATTAGGTTTATATATAGAATTTGATATTTTAATTATATAACTGAGATTTTTTTGATAAAAATAAATTTCAAATATTTGTATTCACAAAAATATATATATTATTTAATATATTTAGAAAGATAACTGCTTGAAGGAAGGCTAAATTAATTTTGGACCTACTAGTTAGACCGTAAACTTCGAGGTGATATTGGACCTAACTTTTGGGCTCCGATACAACAAAATAATCCATTATTTGATTTCTGTTATTATTCAACGTACTTCTTATTTTTGTACCCAAAAAAAAAACGTACTTCTTGTTTTGCATACGTTTTTTTTTTTTCATATTTAAATTATTAAATTCGATTTCCTCCTAAAAGATACAAATATGATGAAAACCAGATTATTTGAACTCAGTGGGTATTTAGATTAACTTATTTTATGTGATTTTGCATTATAAATAACTTTTTAATTAATTATAAGGGTTTCCCAAACACCCACTAAATAAATTATAAAAATGATACTAAATTGATTATCATATACTTTTTCATCTAGTATGTTGGTGTATTTTAGCCCCCCCTTTTTTTTTTTTTTTTTAAAAAAAAAAAACCTTAACTGTAATATAGATATCAAGAATACTCCTCACCAGAAACCCAAAAAAAAAAAAATCAATTATACATATACATAAAATATATATACATATACATAAATAGATACATACATATATACATATATATACACAAATACACAAATATATCATTAATTTAACTTCCTTAATCTCTATAAAAAAATCAATTATTTTGTATATTAAGAACGAGGGAGTACTAAAGAACTATGCATTATATACCGTCCTGGTTCATTATCATCTTCAAGCTTTCCACTTTTTCCTTCCCCCTTCGATAAGTTCCAAATCTATCTCGGTCTCTTTCGTCCACATTCTCAGCCTTCAAACCTCAGTTACATGCAAAGTCACACGTGTTCTCTTCAGCTATATAGATGTCCAAAACCTTCCTTCTATTTCACACCATCATCGTCCCCACCTCATCATCAAAATCTCCCTCTCTCTGCAAAATCTGTCTGTTTCAGAAATAACACTCGTCAAGCTGCATGATTTTCTATCCTCCAAATGTCTTCCATGCATTAAAACCACACACCTCACACTCCTCCACCTTCTTCTCTATAAATACCCAATTATCTTCCTGTCCATTTCAACACACGTCCTAGTAGTTTGGTTTTGTGAATAATTTGTTTGGTTCAATAATAATCATGAAAGCCAGGCTTGCTTTTCTCTTGTTTATGAGTTCTGTTTTCCTGGCAGTGGCCTCCGTTGGCCTTGCCGGAGAGAACTCGAAACTCCGAGTTTGTGTGAGGAGATGTGCCTTCCAGAATGATAATTCGTATCTCGCCTGCCATGCGCGCTGCAAGCTTCCGGCAGCGAACCGGGATGAGGAGAAGGAAGAAGCGGCGGAAAAGGACCCTCGTCTTCCCGATCCTCACCATCCCCGGGAGCCGAAAAGGGAAGAAGAAGAAGGAAGCGAGAAGGAAAAGGACCCTCGTCTTCCCGATCCTCACCATCCCCGGGAGCCGAAACGGCGAAAAGAAGAAGGAAGCGAGGAGGAGGAGAAACCTCAGTGGCAAAGAGAGAAGGAAGAAGAACGGCGACATAAGAAGGAGCAAGAAAAGGAGAAGGAGGAAGAGGAAGAAAAAGAAAAAGAAAGGGAGAGAGCGAGAGAGGAAGAAAAAGAAAAAGAGAGAGAGGAAGAAAAAGAAAGGGAGAGAGAGAGAGAAAAAGAAAGGGAGAGAGCGAGAGAAGAAGAAAAAGAAAAAGAGAGAGAGGAAGAAAAAGAAAGGGAGAGAGAGAGAGAAAAAGAAAGGGAGAGAGAAGAGGAAGAAAAAAAGAGAGAGAGGAAGAAAAAGAAAGGGAGAGGGAGAGAGAGGAAGAAAAAGAAAGAGAGAGAGAGGAAGAAAAAGAAAGGGAGAGAGAGAGAGAAAAAGAAAGGGAGAGAGCGAGAGAGGAAGAAAAAGAAAAAGAGAGAGAGGAAGAAAAAGAAAGGGAGAGAGCGAGAGAGGAAGAAAAAGAAAAAGAGAGAGAGGAAGAAAAAGAAAGGGAGAGGGAGAGAGAGGAAGAAAAAGAAAGAGACAGAGAGAAAGAGGAAGAAGAAAACCCGTATTACCTACCCTCCAATAAGTTCCAAACCCGATTCGAGAACGAATATGGTCGGATCAAGGTCCTCCAGAAGTTCGACGAGCTGTCCCCACACCTTCAGATGCTCAAATACTACCGGATCGTTGAATACAAAGCCCGGCCCGGAACCCTCATCGCGCCCCACCACTCTGATGCAGAGTACCTCATCATCACCACCAAAGGTATATACTACCTTCCTTCGCTATTAATTAGTTTAGAGAAAATACAATAGATATAAATACTTTAAAATAACTTCAATATATATACCCCTAAAGCTCCCATCTTCGTTATCATCCATAGCTGAATGTTAACTAATTGCAGGAAGGGCATTGGTTACTCTTTTGCTTCCGAACTACAAAGAGTCATTCAACCTCGAACGATTCGATGTTCTGAGGGTTCCTGCTGGGGCCATTTGTTATACCATTAATCGAGCCAATAATGAAGATCTTGAGTTGTACAAACTCGCATTGCCCGTTAACATTCCTGGTCAATTTGAGGTTTATCATCATTCTCTTCTTAGTTATAAATTACAATTGCAGCCACACACACTATTTTGGTCCTTATTATAATTATAATTTGACTAAATGGAATTTAAGACATGAAAGTTAAGACATTAATACTCCACATAATTTTATAATTTTATTCTTATTTAATAATGAGTATCGGGAAAAAAGATGTATTATATTTTCTCTCATCTGTTTTTTAATAGGGATAAAATTGGAAAACAACATTAACGACTCTCAAAGCTGGATAATTTATTTTTTACCAAATTGGATTTATAATAAGGACTAAATTGGTATTATATATGAATAATCCTCAGAATCTCCAAAAAGAACATAAGATTCTATATTCTCATTCATTATCGTTAATTCTTTCGTCTCCTTGACTTTGTGTGTAGAACTTCTACCCCTCTGGCAACCAAATCCCATATTCTTACCTCAAAGCCTTCGAAAAGAAGACTATCCAGGCCGCCTACAAGGTAAGCATCATTATCATCAACAACAAAACAAACACCCACTCTGTTGTGATTTAATTTATATATATCATAACGTTGTATATTGATATGGAATATAAATAATAACAGGCACCTTACGAGGAGATTGAAGAGGTGTTGTGGGGATCATCAGAAGAACAAGGACAAGGTTCAGAAGAAGGGGTGATATTGAAGTTGAAGAGGGAACAGCTTATATCACTGATCAGTCGTGCCCAAATTAGATTAGCAAAGGGAGGTAAAGAATCACCGTTAGGTCCTTTCAACTTGAAAAGCGACGTTCAAGCTCGATACTCCAACAACCATGGCACCTTCCGTGAGGCTCACCCTCACCGCTATGAACCTCTTTCCGACCTCGCAATCGGTGTCTCCCACCTCAAACTAAACCAGGTTAATATAACTGCACCAAACTACCAGGATATGGAGGTTTATATAAGATCAGTTGGCTAATTAACTTGGGGAGATTAAGGAGGAGGTTAACATATTTTACATAATCTCTATATTAAATACTTGTATTTATCATGAAATTATATATTAGTTTATAAGTCAGTCAAATTAGTTTGGTAGAAAAATGATAAATATAAATACTTAATTAATTTAGTTTCCTTAATATTTCCAAATTAGTTAACTAGGAGTGTGTGTACACACACTCTTAGTCTCTTATTACAAGCTTCAAATTTGTTATTAAGTGTGTCCTAAAATATAAGCTTTATTTTAGGCTTGTCTAAATATTTATTGTGTTGTTTTTAAGTTTACCCCTTGTTGACTATACTTATTGCATTTATTCTCTCTCACTTATCCTTTTTTACAAAGAGGGCATAGTTGGGGGAAAATACATTTATTACATGTTTATTACTTTTAATTAATTTCCACTGTTTTCTTAGTTAACCTAAATATGTTAGGGTTAAGAGACGAATTTACCCCAGAAGTTTTTCGGGTATCAATTTTGCCCCGAAAGTGTCAAAGATTGAGCAATTTTGCTTTCATTATTATCCCAATTAATTTTGACCACTAGTTGACCAAATATGCTAAGCTAACAGTGCACGTGTCATTCACGTCATTTTTGTTAAGGTGCATATTTGTGCCGGAAGTCCACGTGTCATCTATTTCATCTTTTTTCAAAGTTAGGTTTAAAACGTTTGGGACAAATTTGCACTTTAGCAAAAATGACGTGGATAACATGTGGACTAATAGTTATACATATTTGGTTACCTAACGGTCAAAATTAATTAGGATAACTGCTAGAATAAAATTACTCAAATTTTAAAATTCTAGGAAAAAATTGCCAATGTGAAAACTTTGCCTCTTAACCCAATATGTTATTGGAAGCTTATGCTGAGAGATGGAGGGAGTATATTTATATACGAGCACAACACATACGAGGGCTCCTGAATATTGAGTTTTTTAAAAAAGAAAAATGGTTGATTCTTCATATCAGGGATCAATGTTTATGCCTCACTACAATACAAGAGGGATAATTTTGGCCATTGTTGCTGACGGAGAAGGACACAAAGAAATAGCGAGCCCACATCTGGCGAATAAGGAGGAGGGAGAGCAACAAGAAGGACAGATTAAGAGTTTGTCGGCGAATGTAACAAAGGGCGATCTCTACATAATTCCGGCAGGTCATCCGGTGTCGGTGAGAGCCTCAGAGAAGAGCACCTTGGAGGTGGTCGAGTTCGTCCTTAATGCCCCCTACAACTTCAGGAACTTCCTTGCAGGTAAGAAAGATAATGTGCTGAATGAGATAGACAGAGAGGTGTACGAGGCGGTGTTTGAGGGCTCCGGCAAACAGGTGGAGAGGCTATTCAACCGCCAGACAGAGTCGTTCTTTGTGGATCGTGAGGAACCACAACCAAGTGGTGGCCGGGGAGGCATGTCGCAGAGGCAGATCAGAAATAGGGTTGCTTGGTCTTCATTGTTCACTACGGCTTTCGTGTGAGTGAGTGTAGTTCCACTATATATAACAAAATAAAATAATGAATAAATGAGTATGGATAAAAGCCCGGTGTGTTAAGCCTGTAAGGCACGTAAAGGGCAATGTATCTATATAGCTAGCTATGAATAACACATGAGGAGGTAGTTTTTGTCTTCAACTACGTACCTCCTCCTTTTGTCTCCATTAATGCATGCCTTTCCTCCTTAAATCTCTTCTATATACTCCTTCCGGTTCAAAATATAACAAGTCTCCTGGAATAAAATTTTGGTCCAAAATATATACTCTCTCGGATCAACAATATATGATATTTCTAGAAAGAATGCATGATTCAGAATATATGTCACCTCTAATTTAATTAATGCTCTTTTTCTTGTCCTTGGTATTAATATCCATTTTCCAACTTTGCCCATTCATTATATCACCTCTCTAAAATAGCATTCCAAATGCAATTAAACACATTTCTCAATAAAAATAGAAAAAAATTATATTTCAGGGTATATTAAATGACTTACCCGTCATTTTATTTGTTGTGATATAATTGAAGTGTCTTATATTGTGGACTTGAGGGAGTATATAAGGTTGATGGGGTAGTTAATGATTATTTCCTACTTTTAACCCTTGTAGAAAATAGAGAAGTAATAGAGATTAAATGCATATTTGAAAATCTGATCAAATTATTTAATAAGGTTAAAAATGGTCAATTTTATCAATTTAAGACATTACATGATTTAATTAGCATTCCTTGATTCATGTGAATTAGCTAACAATGTCTTATATTTTGAACTAGAGTAATTTTATAATTATACCCTCATGTTAATGTTCTTAAGAACTTGAACACTTGGGACGTGCTTGTTAGGAAAGGGAAGGAGAATATTAACATTGGAAAACCATTCATTAATAGTTAACAGATGATGACAATAAAAAGTGAAAACAATAACCAATTATCACAAGATCTTAACTATATGTGTGTTTAATTATATATCTTGTTAAGACAATAAAGGTGATAGTGTGATACTTTGGAGTGTGTTTGATGAGTTGTGGGTTATATATAATTAATGAATTTTTATTGGTATAAAGTGAAGATTCATAAGCTCCAAGGACCAAACAATAAGAAGTACAGAGAAGTAGCAGTCTGAATATTCTATCTTTTATTTGTGACTCACGTACTGAGCAACTAATAATTCAGAGTCCAGGTAGCCTCAGTTATAACAGAAACCGATGATGATATCTAATCGATCAATTTAAGGTGAAACAAAAAATATGGGAAATTTATTTATAAATGCCACGAAACTTTGCCAAAATATAGTATATATGTACGTACATCAGTACATGATAGTATATTTTAACAAGTACGATCTTATTTTGCTGACAAAACTTGTTTTATAGCAGCAGAGTCAACCATAGAGAATAATAATTACATTTAGCAAGTTGTTTGAAATCAGAATCAGAGAGTCATATACGATGAGATCCTTTTCACATGCGTTGAAACCATGAATAATGTGGGAAAAAATGATAAACATATGAAATAGGTCTTCTTATATTTAGGACAATGATAAACTCTTAAATTAGGTTTTTTTATTAAGTACTGGAGAAGTATATTCTAAGACCGAAGACAAATCGAGCCTACGTACAAGGACTCTTGCGTGACCATGTTCGTTTACGAATATGTTAAAAACCACGAGATACACTTCCTCCAATTGTATGCTCTATATAAGTGGCTTTTAACTAACTAACCATTTAAAGTTAAGATGAATTATTTCAAACTTCTTAAATTTACATCACTTAAATTGTTAGCAGAGTCTTACATTCGTTCTCTAATCTCCGAGATCTATTAAGAATTAATTAGAAGCCAACATTATATTGCTTTCATAACATTTTTATACATATTTACTAATTGTTTAGATTAAGATATAAGTAAATTAATTAGTAAATAATTAATTTAAAAGAGAAATTCGAAATTAATAATTAAATAAATAATAAATAAATAATAAAATATTTTATGCTTAGAAAAATAAATAAAAAATAAAATAAAAATAAATAAATATCTAGATATTTTGAATAAAATAATAATATAATCGGAACGACATTTGAGAATGGATAGAAATTAAATTACACCAAGGTATAGGGATTTAGTCTTGACTTTTTATAGTGAAATTCTACCTCGGAGTTTTGTCTCCGAAGTAAGGGCCACGGATAATTAAGATAAGGCGAGATAGTGCTAAAAGTGACTTAGATAAACGGACCGTGTTTTTCAAACCAGGGTTATGGTTACTTAGATCAGATCATATTCGATCGATCTTATAAAATTTGCTAGAATATATATGTATTTATTATATGATATTTTATTTCGCCACAAATTTGGCCGATAAAAAAACTAATTTTTTATCTTCTCTCGTAAGGATAATATTTGTTTCATTACTCATTATGATGCTTTTGAAAATGAGAAGAAAGTAAAATTCTTGTTTGAGATACCAAAAAGATTAGTATCATCTTATATATTGTTTTAATTTATAATTATCTGTTATTATTTGTTTGTATTTTCCAGGTTATTTGATACTATTTAGTAAATACTCTCTCTGGTCTTTATTTAAGGAACCAACTAACAATTCTCACAAATCAATAAAAACAGTTAAAGTAATTAAATTTGTCCTAAAATTTAAGTAATTTTCAATATTATCCCTATTAATTACACTAAACACTAATATCATATTAATTATTACTTCTTCTTTTTTTTTTCCTTAAAAAATAGTAATAATTAATTTTTATTAATTATTACTCTCACTCACTACCTTTTTAATTATGGGTATACATGGACAAAAATATTTAATGCTATTTGGAAACAAGCAAGTGTTTTATAAAAAGATCCAAATATACTTGTTAGTTGGTACCTTATAATAAGAATTAAAGAGAGAAGTTCAATATGTTTATTTTTTGGCCCAAGCTAAAAAAAAATTCTGGTTCCGCCACTGCATATTTAAAATGCTTTTCCAACATTTTTTATATTTTAATTAAAAAATGTTTTATAATAATCATTACTTTATTTTAATTATATATGCTCCGCGGCCGAAAAACATATAAAAACTAGTGGATCCCATTGTAATGAAACTAAATCATCATCCAAGAAAATAAAACATACAGGAAGTAAAACAAAAGGCATTTGCACGGTGAAAAAGTAGATTAATCTCAATCCTATAACATCCAAGAAAGTCTGATATTGAATATTTAGTTTACACTCAAAACAAAGATGATTCTATCCATGGTCGCTTCATCATCATCTTTGTCTGATATCGATATATCTGAAGAAAGAAATTAAAAATGATAAGGATGAAAAATGATACCATGATTATTTAAAAAAATTAAATGGTTTACAGATTCAGATATTGCAGTATTAGATTCTATATGTTGAGTCAATATATTATACTCTGATTCTTACTATAAGATATATTTAATTAGTTCGATTAAATTAAGAAAGTCACTTAAGTTATTTAATAAATATAACATGTATTTTCTAATATATCATAGTCATTGTCTTTAATTTCGTCATTATCTCTCATTCTTGATAGAGCATCAATAAAGATAAATTAGGAAAAAATTTAAAAAATGAGTCTTATATTTAAGATTAAAATCAACTCACCGAATAAGTTTTATATCAAATACCTGGAGGGAGTATTATATTATGCGTATTCCATATGAGACAATGTTGGCCTCGCCGTGAGCCAATAGATATATCCTTTAAAAAAGGGACAGATATCTGTGTCTTTGTTGATGCTGAGTCCTAGGAACTTGCAAACTACAGTACATACGACACACAAAGTACGTACACTCGATTCGCCACGTTTATATATATGTTGCTGGTTTGAGTGAGAATATACATACCAGCTCAGATCTGTATTAGATATATAAAGACAGCAAATAGAATAAAGAAAGAAACAATCACATGATTCAAAGACTTGCACTCAGAAATGCTTTGTGGTCAAGTTCGCAAATCCCAAGGTAGAAAATGGAGGGTGTGCATGTGATGTGCGGTGCAGTATATGAAGTCCTTAGAAATGACGATGAAAAATGAAGTTGTACCTTTGTTATTTGTCCTATTTATGTGGTCGATAGAATTAACTTATTCAAGGAAATCACGTTTGATTTTACATTTATTTTGACAAGAACAGCTTGTTATATAGTAGTCAATAATGGGTTTTAAAGGGGCGATATAAATATAAAGCAGCATAGCTAAAATGAGGATGTTGAAATGAGTATGTGATAATATATACGAAAAGATAAAATTCATAATGATGAAAACGAGTTTATGACATCTTAGGAGAAAATGGTATAAGGTCATTTAATAAGCTCCAACATCCTTAAATTAATGGGGAAATTACTATAAAATATCAAAGAATGGACTTAATAATTAAAAAAGTCATAATATCAAGTAATGTGTTGTCATTTTTTTCCGCTCAAACTTGTCATGCTCTTAAATTGTTATCGAGACTTTTTTATAATTAAGTTTATTCCTTGAGCCCGCGTAATAACTCCCCCTAAATTAATTTATTTACATTAAACGACAACAAACCTTACCTATCGAAGATCAATTACTTCTCCTCTCTCATCCATATAACACTGAAATCCTGAAGCTACATGTTTAAATATGTATATGCCCGAAAAGAAAATTCAAAATTATATTGTCTCTCTTCCTAAATATAAGACGTAGTTGACTTTTTAAAAAAGATTAAAAAAACTATATAAATTGTTTCAGATTATTTATATTATCGTTTTTCCTTCAAATTAATTTGTATTCCTAAAGGGAGAATGGGAAACAGAGAAGTAGAGAAAGCGATAACGAAATCAAAACATAAATAAAGAACTGGAAGTAAACGTGCTAAAGAGAAAGAAAGAAATTAAAGCAGATCGGTAGTAAACTACGCTGATCTAGTTCATAAACAGAGAGAAGAGTAAAGAAGAGATGCAGATGCAGAAAGACATAACGAAAGCACAAGTTTATTCAAATCATAAAAACTTACAGGAAAGCAGAAGGCAGAAGAAAGCTTAAAAGAGAGAGAAAGGAAAGAGTGTAGAGAGAAGGCAGAGAAGGATGAGAGAAGGCAGAGAGAATGGGTAGAGAGAGAGAATGGTTCGCTGATCAGAACCTGCCCCCAAACTGAAAGGGTTTCAGCTTTTAAAACAGATTCGGATCACTGTTTGAACAGTTCCGATTGATGACCGGTACTGTTGATTTATACTGTATTTAGCTACAGTATATACCGTAACTAACTACAGTGATCTAGCAATTACAATATTTAGTGTTACATCAAAAGGAAAAACACCTAATACTATAATGCGAGATCAAGATTTTATACAGTTTTATACATGGAAGTTACGGTTTGGTATCTTCCGTCAAAAATCGCCGCAAGTTATTCTTCGCCCAAATTGACGATTTAAATCTTCATCTTTATCATCACTTTGGTCGGATTTCCTTCGTTGAAGTACTAGCCGATTTATGGTTGCAACGCGCTCCCCGCGTTGGAATTGTTTAAGCGGGGAGAGAGAGTTGTTTAAAGTATTCTTGTTCATCTCCAACTGTGCAAGTAAGGTTTGTGCATGGGATTTTTGGTTCAAAAACCGGCTTTGATCCGTTGCACAAAGATGACGAGGATTTTGTTTGAACCAGAGATCTCTTGCTTTAGAGTTCACCTTTGATTGGTCAAATTTTGCCCACCATCTCGACAAAAGGTCATCGTTGAAGGAATGGTAAAACAAGACCTTTTTTATCATTATGAGAAAAGTGTATTGCCAAGAAAAAATCCAGGATACTGACTAATTTGGAAAAGTAATGAAGATCAATTGGAAAAGGATCTCCATTATGGTTATATTTTGTTTTAAAAAGAGACAATCTTTGTTTGAATGAGATGAAGGGAGGATTTCAGGTATAGGTCCGAAAAAATCCCACCATTGTTTAAACCATTGAGGAAAGTTATACTTGGTGTTTTTCTTAAAATAAAGAAACCAAGTATGTTTAAAAATTTTATTCGATCATAAAAGACATTATACCAGGCCTCACAATAATCCCGTAATTATATCCTCTAGGATCATAATCAATTTTGAAAGAGACATTTTTATGTAAATCTTATCCCCATTGGGACGGTGTGAGAACTTTCAAAACGGAGAGTAGAATGAGTAATAAAAGTTCCTTCTTTATCTTCTTTTCGAGATAACTCGATAGATTCAGAATCAACTAGTATTAACTCATAGAATTCTCTTGTTTTTTGTAAACTGGTAGGAATAAAATGAAATCCCGAAGGAAGACTTTTAAAGCTACCTGGTTGGGGGTTTGGAAGAAAAACTCGGGTTCAATTTGCAGGATATTTTTGACCTTATCCGGTTTGGGAATGTAAGGTGTATCCATTGGGTTAATAGCCGAAGAGACTACTAATTGTTTAGTAACCCGAGGAGGTTTTTTTCGGGCAAGTTGGAGATTAAATTCAGCATTTGCTAAATCGTACTCCTTTTACCGATTGCCTCGTGAAGAAGAGGCAAGGATAGATAAAGCAAGTGCTCTATCATATTCAAGGGCTTGGGTTTTATCATCTTTTTGTACTAATACTTCCCCCAAGTTTTTGTAGGAGGTTTCTTAGCATATGATTCAACCGTTTTTTGTCGGGTTTGGTGGAGGTGAGTCTTTGGGTTGAAGACTCAATTTGGGTTATAGGGGTCGAAGACCCTGATTTTGTTTGTGAGCGTGTCCGCAATCGTGGTTCCTGTGTTTGGAAAGTTGATTGGCTGGAAGACGATCCTGGGGTTGGTAGCAAAGACCCTTGAGTTTGAGGAGTCTGTTGCTGTTTTAGGAGTTGTTTGATGATCTCCTTCAGATCTTCTTCAGAGACCGGACTTTGAGCATCTTGAAAGATGCGTTGTTTATTATCCTCTTCCTGGAGGGGTTGCTTATTTCTTTGTTCGTCACCTGGTTTTTTCTTTCTGGTCATTTTCCGGGAGAAGGAAAAAGGGTTATGGTTTAGAGGACTCTCAACCTAAGAACTACCCCGTAGAAACTCACGGGTAAGAAAATCGGGAAGAGAATTGGAAGTGCCTTCAATGAATTCAATATCAAAATCAAAAGCACTCAAAATTGCTTGCCAACGGGCAAAAATTTGTTTTGATGCAAGGTTTTTAACATCTTTTTGTAAAACATCTTTTGCAGATTTACAATCAATGCGAACTAAAAACCTTTGATTTAGAAGATCAGCTTGAAATTTTGAAACACACAAAACAATAGCCAAAATTTCCTTTTTTATTGTGGAATAATTCTCACGGGGCAGATTCCAATGTTTAGACGTAAAAGAAATAATTTGTTCTTTATCGTCAAATCGTTGTTTGAGGATACCTCCATATCCTAATTCAAGCGTCGGTTGGACGATTTTGAAAGTCGAAGGAATGGGAAGGTTAAGACAAGGAAGTTCTTTAACTCGTTGTTTGATTTGTTTGACAATATTAGTATGGATGTCAGTCCAAGGAGGAGGATTTTTGTTTAGCCTTTGATGAAGAGGTTTTAGAAAGTTGCTAAGTTGAGGAATAAACTCAGCTACATAATTTAAACAACCCAAAAATCGTTGGAGTTGGTTTTTATCCAAAATTTGATCAGGAAATTTATTTGCAAACTGAATTGCACGTTCAATTGGAGTTATGGTTCCTTGGTAAATCCAGTGGCCCAAAAAACGTACTTTTAATTGGAAGAGACTGATTTTGGGTTTGGAGACCACTAAACCATTTATTTCTGCAGTTCGAATGAATTTTAAAACATACTTGGTATCAAAAGTGTTCCTATAATTAGGATCAGAGGGAGTAATATATAATCTAATGATACACAATATATATTATAATTAGGACATTTATTTAACTTCCTTAATCTTTTTTAAAAAAATCAATTATATCTTATATTAAACACTAGAAGGAGGAGTATTAAAGAACTATACATTATATACCGTCCTGGTTCATTATCATCTTCAAGCTTTCCACTTTTACCTTCCCCCTTTTGATAAGTTCCAAATGTATCTCGGTCTCTTTCGTCCACATTCTCATCCTTCAAACCTCAGTTACATGCAAAGTCACACGTGTACTCTTCAGCTATATAGGTGTCCAAAACCTTCCTTCTATTTCATCATCATCATCATCATCATCATCTATCTATCTCTCTGCAAAATCTGTCTGTTTCAGAAACAACACTCGTCAAGCTGCATGATTCTCTATCCGCCAAATGTCTTCCATGCATTAAAACCACACTCCTCCACCTTCTTCTCTATAAATACCCAATTCATCTTCCTGTCCATTTCAACACACATCGTAGTAGTTTGGTTTTTTGAATAGTTTGTGTGGTTCAATAATAATCATGAAAGCCAGGTTTGCTTTTCTCGTGTTTATGTGTTCTGTTTTCCTGGCAGTGGCCTCCGTTGGCCTTGCAGGAGAAAACTCGAAACTCCGAGTTTGTGTGAGGAGATGTGCCTTCCAGAATGATAATTCGTATCTCGCCTGCCATGCTCGCTGCAAGCTGCCGGCCGCGAACCGGGATGAGGAGAAGGAAGAAGCGGCCAAAAAGGACCCTCGTCTTCCCGATCCTCACCATCCCCGGGAGCCGAAACGGGGACAAAAAGAAGGAAGCAAGGAGGGTGAGGAGGAGGAGAAACCTCAGTGGCAAAGAGAGAAGGAAGAAGAACGGCAACATAAGAAGGAGCGCAAAGAAGAACCAGGACAAGTGGAGCAAGAAAAGGAGGAGGAGGCAGAGAAAGAGAGAGAGGAAGAGGAAGAAAAAGAGAAAGAGCATCAAGAAAACCCGTATTACCTACCCTCCTATAAGTTCCAAACCCGATTCGAGAACGAATATGGTCGGATCAAGGTCCTCCAGAAGTTCGACGAGCTGTCCCCACACCTTCAGATGCTCAAATACTACCGGATCGTTGAATACAAAGCCCGACCCGGAACCCTCATCGCGCCCCACCACTCTGATGCTGAGTACCTCATCATCACCACCAAAGGTACATACTACCTTCCTTCGCTGTTAATTAGTTTAGAGAAAATATAATAGATATAAAAACTTTAAAATAACTTTAATATATATACCCCTAAAGCTCCCATCTTCGTTATCATCCATAGCTGTATGTTAACTAATTACAAACATGAAACGCGTGATTAATTGCAGGAAGGGCATTGGTTACTCTTTTGCTTCCGAACTACAAAGAGTCATTCAACCTCGAACGATTCGATGTTCTGAGGGTTCCTGCTGGGGCCATTTGTTATACCATTAATCGAGCCAATAATGAAGATCTTGAGTTGTACAAACTCGCATTGCCCGTTAACATTCCTGGTCAATTTGAGGTTTATCATCATTCTCTTCTTAATTATAAGTTACAATTACACCAACACACACTACTTTAATTCCATCGTTATCATGTACCAATAAATGAAAATGAAAGTTAAGACATTTAATACTCCGTAAGTCTTAAATTTATTGACTATAATTTTCTAAATTTACTCTTATTTAATAATGAAT
The DNA here is from genome assembly GCA_019022615.1 of Acacia melanoxylon. Classification (NCBI taxonomy): domain Eukaryota; kingdom Viridiplantae; phylum Streptophyta; class Magnoliopsida; order Fabales; family Fabaceae; genus Acacia; species Acacia melanoxylon. The sequence goes on from JAFJYJ010000013.1 coordinate 5,684,945, forward strand.
ATTGAAAGAAAAGATGTATTATATTTTGTCTTGTCTTTGTCTTCTTTTTATAGAGGTAAAATTGGAAAACAACATTAATGACTCTCACCGTGAATTTATATTTAGGACAATTTTTTTTTTTTTTTTACTAAATTGGATTTATAATAAGAACTAGATAGGTATATATGAATATTCCTCAGAATCTTCAAAAAGAAGAACATAAGATTCTATTTTCTCATTCATTATCGTTAATTCTTTCGTCTCCTTGACTTTGTGTGTAGAACTTCTACCCCTCTGGCAACCAAATCCCATATTCTTACCTCAAAGCCTTCGAAAAGAAGACTATCCAGGCCGCCTACAAGGTAACAATCATTATCATCAACAACAAAACAAACACCATTCTGTTGTGATTTAATTTATATATTAACGTTATATATTGATATGGAATATATATAATAACAGGCACCGTACGAGGAGATTGAAGAGGTTTTGTGGGGATCATCAGAAGAACAAGGACAAGGTTCAGAAGAAGGGGTGATATTGAAGTTGAAGAGGGAACAGTTTAAATCACTGATCAGTCGTGCCCAAATTAGATTAGCAAAGGGAGGTAAAGAATCACCGTTAGGTCCTTTCAACTTGAAAAGCGACGTTCAAGCTCGATACTCCAACAACCATGGCACCTTCCGTGAGGCTCACCCTCACCGCTATGAACCTCTTTCCGACCTCGCAATCGGTGTCTCCCACCTCAAACTCCACCAGGTTAATATAACTGAACCAACGGGTCGGGTCGCTTGGGGAGATTAAATAAAGGCTAAATAAATTATTTAATTATAACATATTTTACATTATCTCACATTATCTCTCTATTAAATACTTATGTTTATCATAAAATTATATATATTAGTTTATAAGTAAGCCAAATTAATTTGGTAGAAAAATGATAAATATAGATACTTAATTTATTTAATTTCTTTAATTTCCCCAAATTAGTTAACTGGTAGCGTATGTGTATGTGTGTTTGTGTGTATATACTCTCCGTCACTTATTATAAGTTTCAATTTTGTGAATAAGTGTATCTTAAAATATAAGCTTTATTTATTTTAGGTTTGTCTAAACAATTATTGCGTTATTTTGAATTTTACCCCTTCCCTCACTTATCTTTTTTACAAAAAGGGCATAGTTGGGGGAAAAATATATTTATTACATGTTTATTACTATTAACTAATTTCCTTAGTTTATATAAATATGTTAAGGTTAAAAGGCAATTTTATAGAGTAATTTTGCCCTAGCTGTTATTTTATTTAATTTTGACTATTAATTGACCAAATATGCTGAATTGACAGTTCATATGTCTTTCACGTCTTTTTTGTTAAGGTGTAAATTTGTTTTGGAAGTTTTAAATCTAAATTTATTGTCAGCTCAGCATATTTGATCAATTAATAATTAAAATTAATTTGGATAACAGTCATAACAAAATTGCTCATCCTGAAGCTTATGATAAGGGGGTGGTGGGAGTGTGTGTTTGTCTATATATGTATGTGTGTGTATATATATATATATATGATCACAACACATACGAGGGCTCCTGAATATTGAGTTTTTTCTTTTTTTTGTTGATTCTTCATATCAGGGATCAATGTTTATGCCTCACTACAATACAAGAGGGATAATTTTGGCCATTGTTGCTGACGGAGAAGGAAACACCGAAATAGCGTGCCCACATCTGGCGAATAAGGAGGAGGGAGAGCAACAAGAAGGACAGATTAAGAGTTTGTCGGCGAATGTAACAAAGGGTGATCTCTACATAATTCCGGCAGGTCATCCGGTGTCGGTGAGAGCCTCAGAGAAGAACATCTTGGAGGTGGTCGAGTTCGTCCTTAATGCCCCCTACAACTTCAGGAACTTCCTTGCAGGTAAGAAAGATAATGTGCTGAATGAGATAGACAGAGAGGTGTACGAGGCGGTGTTTGAGGGCTCCGGCAAACAAGTGGAGAGGCTATTCAACCGCCAGACAGAGTCGTTCTTTGTGGATCGTGAGGAGCAACAACCAAGTGGTGGCCGGGGAGGCATGTCGCCAAGGCAGATCAGAAATAGGGTTGCTTGGTCTTCATTCTTCACTACGGTTTTCGTGTGAGTGTAGTTCCACTATATATAATAGAATAAAATAATGAATAGATGAGTATATATGAAAACCCGGTGTGTTAAGCCTGTAAGGCACGTAAAGGGCAATGTATCTATATAGCTAGCTATGAATAATACATGAGGAGGTAGTTTTTGTCTTCAACTACGTACCTCGCTCCTCCTTTTGTCTCCATTAATGAATGCCCTTTCTCCTTAAATCTCTTCTATATACTTCGATCTTCCATTTCAAAATATAACAAGTCTTCTGGTATGAAATTTTCCCGATCAATAATATATATAAATCACCTTCAGTTTAATTCATGTTATTTTTATTCATGTTATTTTTTCTATTTTACCCCTGTGATTAATACTTATTTTCTAACTTTGCCCATTCATTATATTCTCTCTCTCTCTCAAACAACATTCCCAATGCAATTAAACATTTTTTTAATAAAGATCAAAGTAGAAAAATGTACATTTTAGGATATATAAAATCACTTGACTGTTATTTTTTATTTCCCGTTATATAGTTGAAGTACCCTAGGAGTATATAAGGTTGATAGGGTAGTTAATGATTATTTCCTACTTTTAACCCTTGCAAAAAATAGAGAAGTATAGATATTAAATGCACATTTGAAAATCTAATCAAATTATTTGATAAGGTTAAAAATGGTCAATTTTATCAAATTTAAGACATTAAATGATTTAGTTAGCATTCTAGCTAACAATGTCTTATATTTTGAATAAGAGAAATTTTATTATTATAGCCATCTGTCAACCAGTTCTTATCATTAAATATGTAACCACTTGAACACTTGGTGCTTGTTAGGAAAGGGAAGGAGAATATTAACTTGAAGATGATGTAGAACCATTCATTAATAGTTAACAGATTATGACAATAATAAAAAGTGAAAATAATACCAATTATCACAAGATCTTAACTATATGCGTGTTTTATATATCTTGTTAAGATAATAAAGGTGATAGTGTGATATTTTGGAGTGTTTGATGAGTTGTGGGTTATATATAATTAATGAATTTTTATTGGTATAAAGTGACGATTCATTAGCTCCAAAGACCAAACAATAAGAAGTACAGAGAAGTAGCAGTCTGAATATTCTATCTTTTTTTGAAACTCACTAAGCAACTAATAAATCAGAGTCCAGGTAGCCGCAGTTATAACAGAAACCGATGATGATATCTAATCGATCAATTTAAGGTGAAACAAAAAATATGGGAGAATTATTAATGCCACGAAACTTTGCTACAAATTGTACTACAAACTATGTCTTATATTTAAAATTGGAGTTAGTAGTATAGTTTAACAAGTACGATCTTAATTTGCTGACAAAACTTGTTTTATAGCAGCGGAGTCAACCCATAAAAAAGAATAAAACATTTAGCAAATTGGTTGAAATCAGAATCAGAGAGTCAAATACGATGAGATCCTTCTCACATGCGTTGAAACCATGAATAATGAGGAAAAAAAATGATAAACATATGAAATAGGTCTTCTTACGTAACATCCCATTTTAGAAGCGATTTTTTTTTTTTTTCAATCAGAGTAGAGTAGAGCATTGGAGCAAATGAGTAACTGAACCATAATTAAACGTTAACCATAGTGTAATAGTAACGATACAGTCATCCTAGTGTTCAAAAGTAAATACATAAACGGTAAGTAAAGCTCCATCCCAAAGCCTACTCCGCTTGCCCCTATCACCAATCCTCTCGGTCCTCCCGACCCCGAAGCTACAAAATGAGATCCAATTCCCATTTGGATTTCGGTAACGATTAACCTTATGCTCAAATAAAACAAGCATATGGACAAGAGATAGTCATAACAATACAAAGAAAGATATCAATACATAAGCACAAAGCAAGATGCATGATCAATACAATGACGAAAATAAGCACAAAGCAATATGTAAAGTCCCACAACATGTCCGCACATACTCAATGCCACGATCACAACACGTGTCCTCGCTAGGAAAACTCATACGGTACTACCAATACTATAACCCGTGTAAAGTCAGTATGTATAATTGACGACCCTAGACAGAGTCTCAGTCTATGAACGTATCTATCACATATATGTATATGAGCAGCACAGAGTTAGGGTTACATTACGCGTCCATACCTTTGTTGACGATATTCGGTACTTTTGACAGAAAACGGTACGTTTGACAGCGGTACGACAGCGGCACAACAGCGGTACGTGATCACAGATATTCTATAAGGATAATATCACATTTATCAATGTCCAACATCATAACAGGCATCTTAGGTATAAATTACCATTTTGCCCCTGTCTTTACTACTCCACTAAATTTCGCCAGAGCTTCGTTACTTTGACTCTAATTCTCCAAAATTTTGACATATATCTTTCCCCAATATATTTTTGAAATAAATATCATATTTACCCTTAAAACATGATATCTAAACTAACTTGGAAGATTAAAGATTAATCTAGCATTTCTATTATAACTACCGAAAGAAACACTAAAGCTTAAGACTAGGGACCGAAGAAATTACCCAAGGCTTTGCTACAACTTTCTTAAGAGCTCTTCCTTCCTTCTCCACTCCAAAACTTCGAACTTAGGCAAGAGGAATTGGTGAGAAAATGTGATTGGAGGTGCCTTCTATTTATAGGAAAATTTGTGCTACTATTCATGCTTTATCATATCGAATCTCAACCGTTGGATCTTGGTTTTGTTGCAAGGCTTCTTCTTGGCCTTTGGATGGCCTAGCCGACCTCCCCCCTTGCTTTATGCAAGAATGGCATCATCAAAGATGATGTCACACACTTGCTTTATGGTCTTGTACCGATAAGGCTCCATGTTCGGTGTTCTACTCGTGTAATCTTAGACAGTCTCAAAAATACAACAACATAGCTCTGAAGGTCTATTCTTCCTCTTTCAAAATACTTGGATTAGCAAAAAAATTTATCCTATTACGGGTATTTCCTAGCCTGCCGAACATTTTCGGACAAATGCCATCGTTACTTTAAAATGACTTCCGATAACACCAACTTCTCGGATAAAAAATCACTTATTTATAATATGTCCGATCTTAAAAACTTAGTTCATGGTTTTCTAGATAGGATTTAATTTCTATCGGTTCTCATTTATCCTACTTGTTTTCTTTACAAAATATCCCATTTTACATTATTATTATAATACCCAAAATTATCCTATTGGCCCATTCTTAATTACATGGATTTAGGCATTTTAAAATTGTTAGAAATTCTTGTAGCCTTTGATCTTGCTTTATTAGATTACATCCTAACCATTGACCATTGTTTAATTTGTCTAATTTAATTAGAATGCTTAATTAGGGCATTAATCCTATGATTAGTAACCTTTTAGGGTTTAGGGTTTTCATGTACTTAATCTCACCAATTTTTCTTAATCTTTTCTAATTAATTAGCAAGTACACTTTATGCTAACCTTAGCCATAAACATCTCATTAAAGGGTTTTACATAATTTACCTTGGATATTCTCTTGTTCAAGCTTAAACAATTAGCCATTAATTACTTAATTAATCACTTACTAATTTTTGATAATTTTCTTAATTAGGATTAATCATTTTCTCACAACTATTTCACTGACATTGGTATTTTATGTCTCATGCATTATATTAAAAATTATGGGGTCATTTAGGGTTTCCAAAATAATATTAAATTTTCCCTCTTATTATTTCCAAGGAAATAATTTATTAAATTGCTATAATTAAGGACAATATTCCCCCCAATTTTTAATAATTATTTAATTGCCCTTTAAGATTTATCATAATTTTCTTAGGCTATTTTATGACACATAATGTATTTCTAACCCTTTTGGCACCTTATTTCCTTTAATTTCTATGACATTTTCCTTAGAAAAATAAGATAATTATACACACTATTTGAGGCCATATACTCACCTATCAAAAATAGCCATTTATTTATCTCAATATAAGACTCCAGATAAACAAATATCCGGGTATTACATCTTACATTTAGGACAATGATCAACTTTTAAATTAGGTTTTTTTTTTTAAAAAAAAAAAATATTTATTAAGGACCCGAGAAGTATATTCTAAGACCGATCGAAGAAAAATCGAGCTAACTTAAAAGGATTCTAAGACCAGAGAAGTATGTTAGAAACAAGACATAAACTTCCTTCCTCCAATTGTATACTCTATATAAGTGGCTTTTAACTAACTAACCATTTAAAGTTAAGATGAATTATTTAAAACTTCTTAAATGTACATAACTTAAATTGTTAGCAGAGTCTTACATATATTGTGTTATACATTCGTTCTCTAATTTCCAAGATCTATTAAGAATTCATTAGGAAATTAATTAGAAGCCAACACTGCTTCCATAACATTTTTATATATATTTAAAATGCTTCGTCAACTATTTTAATTAAAAAATGTTTTATAATAATCGTTAGTTTTTTATTATGTTTTATAATAATCGTTAGTTTTTTATTATTATAATATGCTCCGCGGCCGAAAAACATATAAAAACTATTGGATCCCATTGTAATGAAACTAAATCATCAGCCAAGAAAATAAAACATACAGCAGGAAGTAAAACAAAAGCCATTTGCACGATGAAAAAGTAGATTAATCTCGATCCTATAACATCCAAGATAGTCTGATATTGAATATTTAGTTTACACTTAAAGAACGAATGATTCTATCCGTGGTCGCGTCATCATTATCTTTGTCTGATTACTATATATCTGAAGAAAGAAATTAACACTACTACAAAAATGCTAAAAGACGACCTAAATAAGACCAAATTAACGTCCCTTTATCGGCGGGGACGTCTTGGAGGGGGTAGAGGAAAATTTTGAATTTAGCATGACTGATCTTAAATAAGGTCGCCTTATTAAGGCGACCGATTCTAGATAGATCGTTGTTTTATAAAGCGACGATTTAAGATCGTCGCCTTTATTAAGGTTAACAAGACCTTAGGACGATCGTTGCACGAGTGTGAAGTTATATTCGGTTTGAAATATAAGCAACTAAGGCATGAATGTAATAACAATGTAGTAACATTAAGTAATAGATAAATTGTAGACCATTTAAAAAAACACAATTGAAACTAAGAAGAAGATTAATTCATCTTACAATGAACTTGAAAGGACAACAATGACAAAGTGGAATAAAGTTTCCCCTAACAGCTAATAATGTGGTAAAATGTTTTGAAAAACTTCTCTATATACCACATTAATTGTGTTATCAATACACTTATTAAATTCATCTAGAATAAGTATTTTTAAACCTTGGAAACTTTTAACCCTTGATAAAGCAACATAAAGTTGTCCATGTGAGAAAACTGGACTTGGTAGGTAAAGACCTACATTTGATATCGATTGTCCTTGACTTTTGTTAATTGTCATGGTGAATGAAATGATGATTGGAAATTGTCTTCTAGTCATCTTGAATGGAAGTTTGTCCATCCATGTGTATCAAAATGTCTTGGCCTACGCTAGTGTCATTCAACGCCTTTGCCTTAATGACGTTTTTGCCTAGTTGTGTAATTTGAAGCCTCGTACCATTGCACAATCGATGCTTGATCAATGTTCCTTATTAACATAACAGAACGCCCACCTTCAAAAGCAATTTATGATGAGGAATCCTTAACATTTAATTGAATTTAGAAACTTGTATCATATAGATCATCGATATTATCATTTGCATGATCTATACCATTTATTGAGTCAGCACTAAAGTATTCTGCTTCATCTCCTGGCAACAAAGAACAAATGTAGTCATTCAAGGAATCAACATGTTCCGTAGTTGGTGTTAATATTGACCTATTGTTTAGGTAATCGTCCTCGAATAAACGCTCAACCAAATTTGGGTAAGTAGATTCAACGATACACTTTATTGGATTTCCATCATCATGAAGTAACAGATCAGATGGTAATGGTATGTTTGCAATACCATCGTGTGGTAATCCAAGAACACCCTCTCCTACAAGCAGCAGCCATTTAGAAAATGCTTTGATTTTCTCTTGCTTAGCTGGATCTGTGGAAGACTTCAGTCTCATATTTCTGGTTAATTAGAATAACTGGCATTCATTCTAAAGAGGGGAGGCATTAATAGATGCATCTACTATCTCAGCTCGTCCACTTTTAGGAATGACCGGCAGAATTTGTCTGAAATCACCCCCATGACAACACATTTCCCTCCAAAAATACTATTGGTCTTCATTAGGTCCCTCAACGTTCGGTCAAATGCTTCAGCACAATGTCTCTTCACCATTGGAGCTTCATCCCAAACAATTAGATTATCAGCCTTGATCAAGTTTGCAGTTGGTGAATTTTGACTAATTGAACAAATAGAATCTTCATTTATGTCTATAGGAATTAAAAACCTTGAATGTGCAGTTCTGCCTGATGGTAGTAAAGTAGCTGCAATTCCACTTGATGCTACATTTAGTATGATACCCCCCTTTGATCGTCTGGCAGCTGTCAATGCGTTCCAGATGAAGGTTTTCCCCGTACCCCCAAATCCATGCAAAAAAAAAAAGAATCCACCTTTATGTGAAGAAACTGAGGAAAGAATTTTATGAAATACTTTCTTTTGCTCATCAGTCATAAGATTTTCCAACCTAATAGCGTCATCGCTCTCTTTTTCTTTATTGTAGTTTAACTCCTGAAGTATTAGTTGGTTAGACATGTCGATTAGGTTTCCTTTGTTTGGTTTGGGCAAGGATGGATAGTCATTGAGGCTTTTATCGTTGCGCAGTAAAAGTTGTTCAATTTCCAACAACCCAGCAGCTTCTTTATCGGCGCTTGAAAAATGCAATTCTGGAACATGAAATAATGAAACGTGTAATTATTTTATCAAAAGCTTGTTTGTTTTTTTACAACCATGAAATTTTCAGACTAAAATAAAGCATTAATAATAAAACGTACCTGTAAATAGCTGATTACCCCGTGTGATATATAACAAATCTTCACAAATGATATCTTTAGTCCGTTCCCACACAATGCCCGGTTGTGATAAGGAATGACTTAATAACATACTGGTGAAAAAATGGCGAAGATAATTGCCTGATGCCCACAACGATGCTTCCTTAATTGCATCGATATACTCATTGTCATCATCTAACAATCCAAATACGTAACATGCTTCCTTGAATGTCGGGTAGACAACATTATTAACAGTCCTAATGTCTTCATAATTCTTTGGACCTCGAACCTTTGTCAAAAGCAAACGAAGGTAATATATCTCTCCTTGAGCAGGTGTACAATGACCAAGCCTTCCAACAAAGAAACCACGTTCACGATGCTTCCAAATTCTTTTTTCCCTAACAAATGTAAAGTAGTTAGGGAATTGAGAATAAGTTATAGTTCTTGCAAAAGGGTCGTCCTTATTTTTTTCAAACCAAGCAAAGAACATTGATTCTTTAACTCTAGGATTGTTGACAATGGATGACATTCTCTGAGTTTGAGAGTAATAAACTGCTTGTTGTTCATGAAGATGGAAACTTAGTCTCTCAACAGGTGGTTGTCTATGGTGGATATCAAAGCCAAAAATTCTCCACGATGCCTCACATGAAGATATATACCTACAATTGAGATAGTGAGAGATTTCATCAAATGTTTGTTGAGACCCTGGGGTATCGTTCTTGCTATATATGCCTGCAATTACGCGGTCATTCCCTTTACTAATATATTTAAATAGGTATTTCACAGCTCGTGATTGATTTGTCTTCTCAATATTCAAATGAGCAAAAAATAGCTTTAGCAACTTAGCATTGTAAGGGACGGCGAATCTGTTATCTAGATGAACACCCTTCCTAGATACCGTACGTCCATCATTTCTCCTTCGATATGTTGGATATCCGTTTTCATCCAACGTAGTACATGTGTTGTACCTATTAGAAAAGTACTTGGAACATTTACCATCCTTCATACAAGGTGCATTGTTAAATGATCGACCGCATGGACCATGAACCATATAACTGCCAACTAATTCATATAATTCAGGGTCTAAATCTCTGTCAGGTATCTCTGCCGATATTAAGTTATCAACCTCGAATGGTGTTTTTATTTTGTCCAAATCTGACAACCACAATATTATGTGCGCATGCGGTAGGCCTCTTTTTTGAAATTCGATGGTGTAAACATCTACAAATACACAAAACTTGGTAAACTATACATTTTTATAAGTAATCAAATACTAATGTTGTGAACTGTAAATAAGATGTTAATATTTTTATGTTTTATTATTAAATCCGCAAAACCAAATTGGCAAACCGCAAAACACTAAGAATAAATTTTAAATGGATACAAGTAATTCTTTCTAACTATGTTTGTCAAACCAAATAATAATTCTTCCAAATTCTTAATAAACATTAATATAGAAACAGATATATATCAGTTATGACAACATTAAAAATTTGAAATAAGCAAATGTTAAGTTATACTTTTTTCTAAAACATACCTGCTTTGACTGAACCAAAGATCTTTTCATCCTTCAAAGTCCGCATCAACTTCCTTAGCTTTATGTGAAATATTCTGCTTAATATTTCTGGTCTATCACATGGTTTCAAACCATCTTTCTCACAATGGCGAGTAATCTCATGCCACATAGGGTTGCATGTGAATGTTATAAAAATGTCAGGATAACCAGCCCAGGAACAGATGGCCATAGCATCCTGATAATTTTGAATCATGTATCGTGTGCCCCCAGTGAAAGAAGAAGGTAGAATAACTCGTCGTCCTGTTGATGAATGATCTATTTCTCCTCTTGTTACAGTTTCTGAAAGTCCACTATAAAGATCAACTCTTAATTCTTTTTTATGTTTCCTTATGTAGTCGAGCCTATCACTTTCTACCATGGAATATCCATCAACAACAAATTGTTGAAGTAATTTTTTGCCTTGCAAAATAAGAGAGCGCTCTGAATTCCTCCTCATCAGACGGAACGCCAAGTACTCCCTAGGCGTTAGTTTTCTCTTCTTCTTTGTCATTGACAATGATTCATTAGCATGTTCATGTGTTGAGTCGTATCCATTGTCACCATAGGGAAATAACAAAGGATATTGAAGTGATAGATATGACATATGTAGCTCATCAATTCTTTGTAAATGTCCACTCTGACGTTTGACAATGATGTCCCTTTTGGTGTATGACTTGTCAAAATCACCAACAATTAGTGCTGCTAATTCAGAAGTTGTTGGCAGATTATATTGCCTAGATAGCACACTTGAATTGCTATTTCTAATTAGCCTTATGCTAATATCATCGACAACATTGTCCTTGACTATGTCTGCATCTTTTCTGTAATTTTTTACTATAGCATTGTGTTTATCAAGGCAATCCTTCAACATTTGAACAATCGCAGGATCCAAATTCCCAGCATTAACATGACGGCTGTAAAGTAGATTATTATTTCATGCATGTGGTGTTATATTGTAAAAAACATTTGCATGTGTGGAAAATAATAATACTAATTAAATCTAACCTTACTGACGAAATTCTGTTTGAAACTTCATTGTCAGTATCATAAATATACAGCTGTGCGTACACCGGAGGATTTCCTGGAGGGGGCAATAAGCTCCCGATAAGATGGTGGTTTTGGCCTGAAAGTACAAAAGAATAAGTCCCTCCGCCTCTGGAATTGATAGAATGGTCAATTTTTCCACCCATCGAGGTAAAGCAAAACATATTGTTGTATGAGCGGATATTTCGCAAGAAATTTTTTGAATATGATGACTCCTTGTTGAAAAATAAGTTTTCAAGTTCTTCAGGGGCTTTCTTTAGTAGTGGCACGATTATCTTCCCATTACAACAACACATTCCAAAGCGGGTCGGTTATTTTTCTTGACACTTTTAATTTTTCTCGCAAACCACATTTGAGCACCACATGAATGACATTCATGGGTAGCATCACCATAATCTAAGTAGCTTGACTGGAATGAACGTTTGAAAATTGCCTGATCATGACCAACAATAAATCCATTATCAATTTCATCCTGGTTGACTTTGGAATGCACTGCATCAAAGTAAAATGAAAATTGAGTACTCATAATCCATGACAACGTGCATCAAATAAAACGAAGAACAAAAGATAACATCAAAAGCAAAACACCAAAAGAAATTTACATGCATTGATTGGTTGTTCAAATCTCTGGGTTAAATTAGTTGCAACTTGATATATTTTTTTGAAGGACCTCTTTTCTAGCTTATGTTGGGTAAATGATACTGAAGAGGTGTTAACCAAAGGAATCTCAGATGATGTGTTGATAACCGTCAATCCACTAGTATGGATATGGTTCGAATTAGAGCACCCTTGTTGGTTAGTAATATCAGACAGAGTAGACAGATTTCGATTATTTGTTGATGGGTTCATAACTATAGATTGCGGTGATTGCATGTCATTCTTTGTCATCACCAAACCAAGATTCATCCCATCAGAGTTCGATGAATAAGAATTTTTTGAACACGATCGTTTACCTACATTGTGAATTTGCAATGAATTTCAAATGAATGAACTACAATCATATTAGAATATATTCGGAATACCTCTGTAAGGATAATATACACTTAACATATAACATTGAAACCTATTAAATAAGAGTAATGGTATGTCGTTGATGAATCTTGCCTGGACTATTTGTGATATCTAAAAGAACACGTGGGCTTTCGTTCGGTGATGATTGGTTCACGAGCGTACAAGGTGTGGAACCTATTAAATCAGTTAGCATTACATTTGAAAGTTAATAACACGCGAGGATAATGAACGAATGGAACAAATCAGAGCACATACAATAGTACACACAATTAAATAAATATGCAGGGTTCATGGTAAGAAGACTCAAACTTTTACAGTATAATATATACATGTATAAGCATGTTCCAATGATGTAAACACAATGTAATATATTAATCCAATGCTGTAAGGACAGTGTAAAATATTACAGACAACACTGAATTCCATCTTCATTGCGGATTCATGAAGATCGATGGGGTTGTGGCATTACTTATTGGGCTCTTACTAAAAGGTTGGTCTGGCCCAATTTCAGAATCACGTGATATGAGCTTACACAAGGATTTGATAGCCCGATGGGCTTGTGTAGCCCAGTTAATTATATAATTTTTATTTATAATTTTTTTACAGGAAAAGCCCCAACAGCAGACAAAGGCAGTTTATATTTGATTTATTTTTAATGTACTTATATGTCCTCTTCTTCTTTTTTCCAACAATAATCTCTTCAAATTTAGTTTCTTAAAGAATGTTGTAACCATCTAATATTTAATATAATTAGATCAGATTTGAGCATTATTAAACTTAATTAAATGAAATCTTTCTATTGTATCAAATAAAAAGATAAATCTGTTTGAAAAGTGGAAAAATATTTTGAAGATATTAGTTTACATGTATACAAATTTTTACTCCAAATTTAGTATCTAATTCATAGCTTTTTTAACCAAAAAAAAAAAAAAAGCATTAGAATTTTGGAATTGACTTATCTCCAATACCTCTTCCCATCCTTTTCCATTTTTCACTATTGGATTAATATCTCAACGGTTTAGATTTAACCTCTTATGAAAATATTATTATAATATTATTTAAAAGATACAAAAATAATTTTTTTATGCAAGATACAAAATAAGCTTGAACTATTAAAAAATTTATTAATTATAATAATATTTTTCTAAGATGTTAAATCTAGACCATTAAAATCTTAATCTAATGATAGAAAAGGGAAAAAGATCGGAAAGGATATTAGAATATATTCGGCATACCACGTGTAAGGATAATATACACTTTAACATATAACATCGAAACCTATTAAATAAGAGTAATGGTATGTCGTTGATGAATCTTGCCTGGTGTATTTGTGATATCTGAAAGAACATGTGGGCTTTGATTCGGTGATGATTGGTTCACAAGCGTACAAGGTGTGGAACCTATTAAATCAGTTAGCATTACATTTGAAAGATAATAACATGCGAGGATAATGAACGAAGCGAACAAATCAGAGCACATACAATAGTACACACAATTAAATAAATATACAGGGTTCATGGTAAGAAGACTCAAACTTTTACAGTATAATATATACATGTATAAGCATGTTCCAATGATGTAAACACAATGTAATATATTAATCCAATGCTGTAAGGACAGTGTAAAATATACAGACAACACTGGCATATTCCATCTTAAATCGTTAAACAACATGCACAGTGAAATTTTTTAATATACAAGGTATTCAATACGTATAAATTCATACATGTCATAAGAGTTAGTAAGAATATTGTACAAATTGTAAAACTACGTTAAAACAGATGTTCTTCGACTAAGATGGCCTATGGCAGTCGATGGTTAAGTATGTTTCTTCCAAGTTGCAGAATTTTCTGTTATAATCATCTTCTTACTTATACAGTCCAGGAAAGGAAGAACGGAAATTGCTCTCAGGAAAACATGCAGGTATAAGAACAGAATATAATATATTTAAAATGACCTATCTTCAAATCATAAAGCCTTAAAGAACACTAACCTGTTCCTTCAAGATGTAGGCGCTTTGAACCACATGCTCTTTTTTTGCTCATTTTTACCATACACTGTTAGGCAATATTATTAGATACTGATCATATAACTTCTGAACAAAATGCTAGAAGACGTTGGGATTGAAATAGCTGTAGCATGTGAATCTTCTATGTCAAGTATATCCTATTGATTATGGCAAGGATCGCCAGATGGACCCTTTCTCCAATTTTATATAAACAGAAGCTAACTTGGTCTATCCTCAGGTCTATTCAAAATTGTTGTCTTTAGTTGTCATTTATTAAATGTTAATAATAGAATTTGAATACTCCAATATCTTGTGAATAACAAATAGACGCTGTCGGCCACTGTCTTAGTGAAATCCGCATGGTATTTTAGCTATTGGGTAATAGACCTGAGGATTCCGAGCAAAAAGTAATAGACCTGAGGGTCACCTTCACACGCGAGAGGTGGTTGTTGGATAAAACATTCTAATCACTCTTCCCAACGTTGACCAAAAGCAGCTGTCCATACACAGATGTTTGATTGTCTATTCGTTGTAACTGCATTGCAAATCAATTGAAAATGTCAGAAAGCAATTATGTTTTTATTCAAATATTTAGTAAAGAAGTTAAGGCAAGATAAAAAAGGCAAATCAAGGCAGCTTTTGAACTGATTCCTCTTTATCCTCAGATGTCTACATTGCATATGCATCTGAATTGTTTTCTCAGGCATGAATGTATTCATATAATGTTCTATTCAGTGATCATATCCAAATTTCAGCGCACAGAATGGTAGGCTTTGTATATATCAATTATTTCTTGCATGTTTTCCAAGTATTTCTTCGTTCAGTAGTTCTGTTTTCAAAATATTCGGTCAAATGAGGTCATATTCTGCAGTCTAGTAATGACAGATTACTGTACTTCAAAGTGCTTCCTTTTGGCTTGTTAAAGCGCAGAATCCTCCAACTAAATGCACCAAAATCTAATACATGTTGAGTTTTCAATTAATATCAATCATTTGCTTTTCC
This sequence comes from Acacia melanoxylon, assembly GCA_019022615.1. Classification (NCBI taxonomy): domain Eukaryota; kingdom Viridiplantae; phylum Streptophyta; class Magnoliopsida; order Fabales; family Fabaceae; genus Acacia; species Acacia melanoxylon. Next base: position 5,700,580 of record JAFJYJ010000013.1, read on the forward strand.
CTCTTATCACGCATATTGGCATGCAATGCAAGAATCTTAATGGCTTGCTTTTCTAACATTTTCAGGTTCTAACTAATTGTTGAGGTGGGAGGCATGCTAATAAAAAAAGGAGATTTATTCCCTCACAAACACACAAATGGCGATGACTGCCACTATATTAAAAAATGAATAAGTGTGTGGGGAATATGCTTTTTTTTGTTTTGTTTTTTTTTTTTTGTCGAAATGGGGAATATGCTTCTCCACCGAGGCTTCAGCTCCTCCATATGCAAAAAGCTGAATGTGTGAGTGTGCCTTCTCTTCGACCAACAAAAAAAACTGTGTCTTCTTCCATCCCTCTCTCCTGTCCTTATTCGTTCCCTTTCCATAGTAGAGCACTTAATAAAAATACGATGGCAATATTTTACGTTACTCCAACTCGCATCCATCCCTCTTATCTATATGACTCAAGCCTCCTCAAATCCACCCTTAACTATATATGTTCATTTAAATGTTACTGATCATATAAATATACAGACCTATTGTGGGATTTCATATATATAAATATTGAGAAAGAAATAAAGAGAAAAATCTAAGAAAAATAATATTAAAAGAAATCTCATAATTTATCAATAAAAACTTTTTCACTTATTGATGAGACTTTCTTGATATTATTTTTTATAGTTGAAATCTTAATGATATTTTCCCAAAAAATTATGAGGTGTGCGTAAGGGTATCTTCTCTGTTCCCTATCAAATTTATCAGTTTGGAAGAAGGTAGCTGTCATCAATGGACTCCACCATTTCAGTTACTTGATAATTTCTGATCATATATATCTTCAGTGCTGTAGCAGGCTACGTTGCAAGTGGCCTCGTCCTTATGATTCCCACTTCATGTTTGACTTATTACTCTACTTGGTAAGCGTGCCACTTGCATTGCCTAGACTTTAAGAAATGAGCCATATATCTAGTACAGAATATAACTTTTTAGTGAACTTAATCATTATTTAATATAAGATGTGTGGGGATTCGCATTTCATATTTATACTCCTTTTGTCCTTAAATTTTGTTTTAAATACGCTTATATTCATTCTCTTCTATGAATGTAGAGAATTGGGATTTGATTATTTAGTAATATAAATTTTGCTAGTGGTATTTCATTTTAGTAAGTTAAATGTTTGCTGTAGGAGGAGTTCCGAAGGACTTATTGGTATGAGCGATTGGGCATCTTGTGAATGGTAATATAACTTTTGCTAGTGGTATGAGCGATTCAAGAACAGATACTCATGCAGCCAGAGTGCTTTTTGCGTCAAATAATTTCAAGGCAACGCACGAACGAATTGCAATGTGAAATAAAATTACAATAAATAAATTAAAAATATATTGATTGTATGCTTTAGCATAGATAGTTAATTTTTTCTGAACAAAAAAAGCATAGATAGTTAATTTTTTGACTAAATCAAATCAATTAAAGAAGGCAAAAATCGCATATCAATGTGTTCCAGTAAAATCAAAGTACCCAACATATGTAATTGATTAATCAAACTACAATGACTTATGATAAAAGGAAAGTAGAAACAATATTAAAGGCAATGTTTTAAACAGCAGTATTACAACCGAAATTCCAGAAAGGTAAACTTCAGAGCGTATTAAGTCATATGCATAAGATATCAATGTAACTTCTCTTTCTTGATGTTTTTAAGAGGTTTGGTAGTGCTCAGTTTTGGTGTGCACATCTCTGCAAGGCCAAGGTCTTCAGACACTACTGTGTCATCATTTGCAATGGTCTTTCTTTTTGAGTTGGATTCAGGGGGGTGGTAAGTTGGGAGAAGGTAGTAATGTCATCTTCATTGACATTGATTTGTGAATATGTATAGTCAGTTTCCTTTGAAGCAGTAGACTCCTACAGGTAGGTAAAATAAGTTAATACATAGTGTAACTCTATAACATGTTTTTTTTCGCAAAAAAAAAAAAAAATATAATAACAAAAGATTGTGATGGCAAAATACCATCTCTGACATGGGTGTTGTGTGTTGCTGCAAGTAATATGTAAAATTTGAGTAAGTTCACTAAATTTAGTATTAATCGTTTTTAAAAATGACATGCAAAATTAAAAGAAATTTTACCTCCCCATTTGAATAATTGTTGTACCAATTGTGTATCTGCACAGAACTGACTAACTCCAATGCTACTTGTCCTATGCTTGATATTATGGCTCCTAATCCGTAGCTTGACAATTACTACCTTTCCAGCTATTTCATCCAACTCTTTTAGAATTGTATTATGCCTACCCTCCTATGGGAATTTTAAACATATAGAAATGCATAAGAATTTACAAAATAAAGTATGTACTAATTTAAATGAGTATATAACATAATGAATACCTTGTGCATATCCTCTTTTATCCTTGATGCAGATTTACCTAACAACTCAGTTGCATGACGATCAAACAACATGATTGAACATTTCCCAGTCTTGTCAAAAACTTTGTAGTGAACTTTAAACCTACTAAAATAAATATAAACTAAATTTAATAGCATGGATATATAAAGTTATGAATTAATTTGTACTTGGTTGAGTTTGAAAACATACTTGGGGACAGTCATAAGTACATCCTTTTCACATCTGGTGCATCTAAGAGTGCCATTAGACATGTACTCGGGTTTTTTGTCACAAGGACATGCATCATAAAACCACCCATATAGTGTTTCACATTTTTGAATCGTGACCTTTGAGACAATATCACACTCCTAAACATTACACGAAATATTACAATTTTTTTCTTGAAAGTAAAAAAATTAAATAATGATTACCATCTTTCTAAACATAAAGATGAAGGAATAAATTAAATAGTGAAAGTACAATAATAAAAAGATGGGGAAAAAATTACTTCCTCTATCTTAGAAATATCAGACAATGGAATTCTGGTGTGGAACCTAAGCAGTGATTCAGCTGAGTAGGTTGGATATTCGACACTTGAAATCTGACTAAACAGTTGGCTGGAGCTAGAATTTTGGCTAAGTCTGTACATTATTATTCATATGTACGATTTGTATAAGGAAAAAAAAATAACAACAATAAAAGGACTTAAGAAATTATTAATTACGGTCTAACCTTTCTTTCAACAATGATGCCTCCGGAATATTTGGATTAAGAGTGACTAAAGTTGCATTAAATGCATTACTCAGATGACCATAATCTAATATAAAGATATATATATTTGACAAAGACAATATATTAATAATGAAATAATCATTCACTTCTGTATGAAGACATTTTTTTTTGAAAAAATAAAAAATGCAAAACCTGTATTCCTATTTGATCTGGCGAAATGCAAAAGAACAATAATTGGAGGTTCCATGTCCTCCTCTTTCTTCGCATAGGTGTCCTCAGCACATTCACCCCAAAGAGTGATATTTATAACATTTTCACTAAGGCAACATGAAATATGATTTTATAAATACTTGATCGTTATACTGATGTTTTTTAAAAATGGTACACCAAATGTTTAATGAGATAAAAAGCTAGATGAACCCCTTACTTCTCATCGGCAATGCTAAAATTTAGCCTCTTCGTAATATCACTTTCCCTTCTTTAATGAGTGAAATGAAAGCTGGGATAGCAATATGCGGACTGTCAAGTTGTGTAACTTGCTTTTCTAGTTCATTCATTTATAACACCACATCGTAGGAATAGTTAGTAAGAAATTTGCTTATTTTGCAGTCCTATCTCGTACCAGAGGGTTTCGGTAATGAAACAACCGAAAAAAGCAACAGCATGTTGTATAGTGGACTGGTTATAAAAATTATGATAATATAGTGTTCATTATGGGAAAGATGAAGAAACGCTAACGTGTTAACGTCAGTTTCATAATTGACATGCTATCCATGCTATTTTTATAACATAGCCAAACATGTTGGAATACTAAAGATGTGACGGGGTGTAAATGACAACTGAACTTATGAATATTTGGACAATCTTTTTGAACAGAATCTTGATACGAGCGTCTTGATAAAACACTATAGTAACAACCAAAAAACAACACACCTACATTCCTTACAACCGCCAATGAAAACATAGAGGAAATTGTCCAGAATTTGCAAAAAACAAAGGTATAACAGCATTAAACCCTTTAAACTATTCTGGGCGTCTTTCTTGCTCTTCCCCAAAGACACAAGTTTCCAGAAGCAAGAGTTGTGCTGATTTTTGATGTGGCAGTCCACTTGCCTCCATGAAAGATAGTCACAAAGAATCTCTCTTGATGGATAGCACACTGCTCTTCCATCAAAAGAAGGAGGGTGCTTCAATTATTTTTCCCTGAAAAAGTCTCTCCACTTCATTACATACACTGATGTGAAGAATGAAACTATAGCAGGAACAATTTTACTGGCTCTCCTTTGATATAGATTAGTACTTTGTTTAAAAATAAAGCTATACTCATCACTAACCCCATAGGCAAACACTACATCCGGCTGAAACTCTTCCAACACAGCCATCGAACAGAAGTTCATTAAGTTCATTGCTCTCTCATTATTTGGCTTCACGAATTCATGTGTTTCAGAAAACTTGTGGAAATGACACCCATCAATTCTGACCACAATCCATGTGAATGGCATCAACTTAGGGTCAAATTCAAAGGACTTTACATACTCTGATTTTACATATACAGAAATAAGAGACTGGATTAAAGGAATGATTGAGACCACTTTAAAAAAACTGTATGAACCAGTGGAACAATGCGAAAAATAAAACCTCCGGCTCTAATCATCTCCACAAAGATCAGTGCGAGCACAACGTCTTCTTTGTTGAGAACTTTGCAATAACTGACCTCAGCCCTTAATGCAGGTGATAAGCACAGAAGAGAGAGACGAAGAACATAATTAAAGAGCAAGAAGAAACAGAAGTTACAGAGGTTAAGAAGAAGAAGAAGAGGTTGAGAGCAATCTGCAATATTCATTCTGCCTTCTCACATCGTGTCTGAGTGCTCAAATACATGCAAAAGCAAATAACTACCTACGTAGGAAAAGACCAAATACCCCATTAAATGACTAAGAAATTACAGTTCTACCCTTTGTGAAATAAACTACGTACTGATAACTACGTAACTGATAAACTGAAATTCACTACGTAACAGCAGGGGTATCCCTAAAGCAGACATGGAACGAATTGCTACTGCAAAAATAAAGTCATAAATTAATACGTACGCTAATGTAGTAAGAAAATGAACAAAGGCAAAGGTTTTATTCTTTCAAACTACTCATCCATAATCTGAAAATCAATCTGATAGATACTCTCCTTCATCTATAACTTCACAAACTTTATGAAAATCAGTCACCAGTCCAACAACATCTGCAAAATGATAAAATGACGTGAAACTATGAAGACTAAGAGGGTTTGCGATTCTGACCAACGATGAGTAAAGACCAACGGGTGGTGCTATTTATTTAAATGATAACAGCTCTTAAAGCAAATACCATTAATTCTTGCATGATCATGAAAGGTCGGACAAAAAAGCTGATAGTGGAGGTTACCGTTCCGCTCGCCAATCATGATACACGTCTTCAACCTGACAATGCATCGGTTGGAAAAAAAGCATGGAGAAAACGAATATTTCATCGGTAATATGGAAGAGTTAAGGACACGGCCCTGAACCATTGTTTGAATCCGCCAATGGAACTACAAGTAGGGTTGAAAAAGGTGTGGCCAGAGTATAGAGGATTGAAACAGTTGAAAATCTTCGGTTGACGTGTTCAAAGTGATGGGTGTACCAGGTAAGCACCAACCAACGATGATGAAAAAGACACGTAGACATACAAATGGCCCAATGATTAAAGGGTTAGGAGGTTTAAAAGGATATATTGATAAGGCGACCTGATTAATATTGAGTTCGCTTAAAGGCGATTCCAATTTGTAATCGGTCTTCTTATTACTTACATTAAGGCGAACGATTGTAATTTCAGTGTCGCTTAATGAGTTCATAAGGCGACACGATCATTAATTCAGTCGCCTTATGAGAATAAAGCGACGATTTCAAAATCGTCGCTTTGTTGAGTTTTTTTTTTTTTTTTTAAATATTAGCTACATTTTAATTTTTCCCTCATACATTACTAGTAACAATGAGATAGGAGATTAGCTACCAAGTTTTGGATCATATCGTGTAGTAAAATCAAGTAAAATAATACAAGAACTTGGAAAGACACAAACTAGACAATAACACCAAACTTGGAAAGACACAAACTATCAATAGGATTACAACTATGAGATATCTACCAAGTTTTTTGCATCATTTAAAACCACCAAGCAACACAAGAATCACAATAACACAATACATAAAATAATGAGATAGGAGATATCTAGCTACCAAGATTTGGATCATATCAGTGTAGTAAAATCTGAAGTAAAATAATATAGTAAACTTGCACAAACTAGACAATAACACCAAACTTGGAAAGACACAAACTATCAATAGGATTACAACTATGAGATATCTACCAAGTTTTTTGCATCAGCCAGAAACCACCAAGCAACACAAGAATCACACTAACACAATACATAAACACAATATATAACACCAAACTTGCATATTTTGAACAGACAAAACATCAAATAGATACAAATGAACAACAAGTAGCAAATTTGAATCACTAACAAAATAACATACTAATCATGCTCACTACTAACTAGGCTATGTGTTGAAGAAGATGTCTAGCTATCATGTCTCGAACCGAATCGATCTCATCCTGCGAGTACGGATCCCTAGTACCCATAAACTGTAAATTGGAAAACGTGGAATAAGATAAACCAATTAAGTGAAGGAAATAATTAACAACTCAAGTACAACAACAAAAATTCAATAAACTTGAGAATCACAGAGCGATTACGTACTTTTTGAAAATTTTGAACACGTCCACTGGTAACGATGGATTGCATCCAATTCATAACGTAATATCCGCACTCGGTGCTCCCTGGTTGTTGATGGCACTATAAATCAAAGGCAAATTGTTAAAAATGAATAAAGGCATATCGAAAGCTACTGTGTCAATGAAATAACTTGAATTGAAACTACTCACCGTCGGTTTATACCACCTCGGTCCACCCTGCTCTTTTGCATTGATAAGCTGTCTATACGTCTTGAGGCCCCTATCATTAAAATGGAAATTAATAGACATGTTAAACCATTCATTTAAAAAAAGAATCGATGATTCGGACAAAAATGTACTTACTCGGCAAACATGGTTTTGATATCCTCGTTTGGAGTGCCACCTACTGAATCGAACCAATAATAGGAGTTCTTTCCAGGACAAACAACACACAGCGTCCAATGACCACTACAACATATACGTATTAATATTAAATTAAGATAAGAAAGCAATTTATTCACAAAAATCTTATATAGACAAAACAAAAGTATGCACCTTTTATGTATTGGCGCTAGATAACAAGATGATTCTCCGTCGCCCATTGTTAAACCAATATAAATTGACCTCCTGGGTAACGTATTGCGAGCCGAAGCCGTGCATCCAGGACATAAGTATCCATACGAACCCGCTCGCTTTGTGCCGGCGCATAATTCATGAAAGACACTATGAAATGAAATGATAAATGTTATTGAAAATATTAAACAAAAATAAGAGTACTAACATAATTAAAGGGTTAAAAAACTTACGGGATTGCAAGTTGAAGAAACGTATATCTAAACAATCCATCGTCAAAAACTCCGTCAAATCTTTCTTGTCAAATGTTATCGGATATGTCTTTTCTCGCACCGACAATGCCGGAGGCATCTGCAAGCTTATAAGGCCGATGTCCTTGTACAACTCTCGCAGTGCTAAGTAGGGAAATAAGCCCAGCTTGTTCATCCTATGAAAACATAAAAAACATATTATGAGTGAATGAGCAATATAATGAAAATCAATCGGGAAACAACTCATACTCAATCATCTATGTATTTCCTACCATCGGAGGTGTCGTCCCCATCTCAATAAGATGAGCCGGCCAAAGGATGAACCATGTGATGGCAGCGCCTAGTGTGGTAACCTCCTCATCATCAATCGGGACAGTTGTCTCTTCTTCCCCCTCTCGCACACTCGTCACAGTCACCCGACGTTGGGATTCTGGAATTTGCTTGCCGTGGTGTTTGTCTTGTTCTGGGTAAACAAGACCATCGGCAACAATCTGCCGGTGTGGGTCATCCAAATATAGAGTGCAAGGTATACCTCCCTGTCGAGTGTGAGACGGATCGCCAATATGCACCTCTAGAGGGGGAGAAGTTCCGCCAATAGGTACCTCTGGAGTGTGAGACGGCTCGCCAATATGTACCTCTGGAGGCTGAAAAATATCCTTGCTGCTGGGGATCCTCGGGGATTCGTACGAATTCAAGTTCTGGGTAATATGTCTTGTTCTGGGTAAACAAAACTGATCATACGAATTCAAGTAGATTCAAATTAAAGATAAGATATGACAGAAATTTTACCGTAAAGTCGGGATTCTATTTGGGACGCCACAAACTCCCTCCAGTTCCGGAGAAATGAAGTCATAGGTCATACATGGATCCTCGTCCCACTTTGGCCCGCGAATATACTTTTTTGTCGCTTGTTCTTAAAATCCTTCCAACGGAGACGAACTTCGCCCATCCAATGCTTGTTCATGGCCTTAGTGTTAGGGACATCAAATGTTTGTCGCAAGGTGAAAGAGAATATATGAAAGAAATCAAGTAATAAGACTAAAGATACAAATGCAGATATATCGAAAGTGAGATACCAAAATCGTGTCCAAATCAACTCCTTCGTCTTCTCAGAACGAACTTCTAATTCGAGTAAACAATACGCACTTTGCTTCGAGCCATATAGCCTAAATAGCTAATGAAGCTATCTTCCTCTCTCGCAACGGATTCATATTTTCATCGAACTCCACATGCAGCCTCTTTTTTTTTTGTGACGAGCAATTAGCGCACCCGTGTGTGTGCTACCTCTCCCCTTTCTCACAACGGGCATATCAACCCTATCTCCCGATGACTCATCACGAGCTAGACATATTCCTTCATCAAAGACCACAAAAATTTATGTTAGATAGGTTTTTAAATAATAAACAAATTAATAAAATGAACCAACATGTTAAACGACCACAAAAAGAACATAGTAGTTAAACAAATCATTTCGTGAATCGAAGATCTTACTTTACATGGTTTCCCATATTCCTTCACAATGATCCTTTCTTGCAGCATATTCTTCATCATCTACCAATTCAACTTCACTTGTTGTAGGTGGATTTGTCTTGAAAGGAGTGTATCGTCAAGGTTCAAGGATTCTTCACCATACTTCTGTTTTTTACTTTGAAGTACAATTGTCATTTCTTTATTTTCAGGGTTTGTAACATAAAACACTTGTTTCGCCTGACTTGCTAAAATGAATGGCTCATCTCTATGACCAAGTCTTTGAAGATCAAGCGAGACAAATCCAAATTTAGGATCTATTACAACAGCATTATTGCTAACCCACTTACATTTCAATAAAGCAACTTTGAACTTGTTGTAGCTGATCTCCCATATTTCTTCGATCACTCCATAATAGGCCATTGATGCTAACACCGGGTTTTTGTCTTTCGAACTCGAAAAGTGCATGGATTCAGCTTCAACCATCACCCTACTATTTTGCACAGCACTTCTGTCATCTTGGTTTTTTGTGTAGAAAGAATATCCGTTTACATCGTAATCGCTCCAAGTGATGACCGAAAAGAAGGCCCCCTGAGCTAACCACTCGATTGTATCTCGACACTCCGGTCTCGTGCAATACCTTCTCACCGAACCACTTTATGAACGTCTTCTTTTGCTCATTCGCTATCTGCATGTCACTCTTCCTTGGATTCATATTCTTCAAACTCTTTCTGTGTTGATCAATGTATGGTTGAACTTCTTCCGTATTATTCAAGATGTATAGGTGTGCTTGCAATACCTCTTCACGAGGCTATTCTTCAGTTTGATTCCTCGAGTTCCCTCGCTTATCCCCTCGTCATGCTGAGATTGTATCGTCGGCCCTGATAGATAATCTTTGCAGAACTCCATAGCCTCTTCAACTACATATCTCTCAACTATTGAGGCTTAGGCCGATAAGGGTTTTTAGAATACCCTTTTAAGATCTTCATGTATCGCTCGAAAGGGTACATCCACCTTAGGTAAACTGGACCGCATAGTCTTACCTCCCTTACCAAGTGCACTATCAAGTGCACCATGATATCAAAAAAAAGCAGGAGGGAAATGCATCTCTAGTTGGGACAAAATAATATAACCATCATTCTCCAATTCATCCAACTTTTCAATGTCAATGACTTTGTTGCAGATAGCATTGAAGAAAATACTCAATCTTGTTATAGTGGATCGAACTTCATCTTTCATAATGCCTCTTATAGCTATTGGTAGTAGTTGTTGCATCAACACATGATAATCATGGGACTTCATTCCCACTAACTTCAAATCGTTCATTGAGACACACTTTCTCAAATTAGAAGAATATCCTTGTGGCACCTTAATGTCATATAGACATCCACACAAACTTTTCTTCTCTGCTTTTGATAGTGTATGAGTTCTTTGGCTCCATGTATGCCCTCTTACCATCTTCCATTACTCGTGGATGTAACCGTTCTCTTATTCCCATATCAACCAGATCTAGTCTCGCACTAATTCCATCCTTAGTCTTCCCTGGTATGTGCAAAAGAGTACTGACAAGGCTATCACAAACGTTTTTCTCCACATGCATCACATCAAGACTGTGTCTCACATCAAGACTACGCCAATATGGAAGATCAAAGAAAATTGATATCTTCTTCCATATATTCTTCTCACTCGTCTTCCTTTGCTGCTTACCCAATATGACATTGATATGTTTCACCCGACTATAAACGTCCTCTCCGGTTAATGCCTTTGGAGCCGTGCTCTGCTTTCCGGTAAGCCGTTAAAACGCTTTCTTAACTTGCGATATGGGTGGAACCGATGAAGAAACCTCCGTGACCGAGGTAGACCGTCTTTTTTCCGTGCTTTAGTTGATGGAAGTTTGTGTCCGCTTCACATATTGGACATGCTTTATGCCCTTCACACTATACCCGACAAATTTTCGTATGCAGGAAAGTCGTTTATCGTGGTAAAAATCATTGCACGCAACTTGAAGTGCTCCTTCTTATATGCATCAAACACATCTACGCCTTCCTCCCACAACTTCTTCAAATCCTCAACCAAAGGCGCCAAGTACACATCGATATTGTTCCCGGGTTGTTTTGGTCCGTAAATCATCATAGAAAGCATCACATACTTGCGTTTCATACATAGCCGGGAGGTAAGTTGTATATTACAAGGAGAACCGGCCATGCACTATGGGTCTTGCTAAGAGTTCGATACGGATTGAAGCCATCTCGTACAAAGCCCTAGCCGAAGGTTTCTTGGCTCACTGCCAAATTGAGGGAACATTTCGTCTATTTTCTTCCATTGCGGAGAGTCAGCCGGGTGCCGAAGATATTTTCCATCGGATATTCTCTCATCAGAATGCCATCTCAACTTCTTCGCCATTGCTTCACTAGTAAACAGACGCTTAAACTTTGGAATTATTGGAAGATACCACAATGCCTTCAAAGGTTGCCTTTTTGTTGTCTGCTCTCCAGAAACACTAACTTTCTTCACTTTGTTTCGTGAAGTTTTACACTTCGGAAAATTACTGAGGCCTTCGTACTCGTTTCTGTACAATATGCAATCATTAGGGCAACTGTGTATCTTTTTATACTCCATACCCATCGTAGACAAGATTTTCTTGGCCTCATACATACGATTTGGAAGTACATTATCATCTGGCAACATATCACACAACAATTCAAGCGGCGACGTGAAACCGCTATCGGTCCACCCACAAGTTGCCTTTAAGTTGACCAAATGTAAGGTCGCGATCAACCGTGTATACTTAGTACACCCGGGGAACAAAGGTGTCTCGCATCACTCGCACGCTTTCATATTCACCCGATTGTGCAAAAGATTCTGCCTCAACATCATTAATCATTTTCTCCATTCCATCATCATCATCTACCTCAACTTCATTTGCGTGGGACGCACCGGTACTTACTTCCTCACCATGCCATATCCACGTTGTGTATCGAAGGTGTATTCCATCACAAAGTAGGTGGTCCCTTATATCAGCAATAACCCTTCGACTCCCATTTAAACAATTAACACATGGACAATAATACATCCCATTTTTTGTGGCCACATTCCTTCTAGCAAATTCAATAAACTCTTCCACCCCATTCTCATATTCTTCACTAGTTCTCAACGCATTCATCCAACTATGACCCATTTTATTACCACCTACGACATTTCCAACAACAGTCAAGTTCATGTCAATTTCAAGAACGACATGCTTTCTTTTAAGGAAATTCGCAGCATTTCCCCTTAAAAGTAAGACATCCCAAAATTTTAAAAACAACCAATTTCAGCTTAATTCATCAAAACTTACTAACTAAATTAGGCGAGACTACTTCTAAATGTTTAGATAGATTTTAGTTCTACAACATGCCTTCTCTAGAATGTGTTTTCAAAAATTAAAGATGAAAATAGAGATGAAACATCAAGAAATGATAAGTCCCCACAAAAAAAGAAGCATTGGTTCCAAGAGCTTATCAATCCAATGGCAAGTCCCACAACAGTTTAACCAAATCCAATTAAATCCTTTGAGTAAAACTTCAAGCCATGCAATAGAATTATTTAAACCAAATTTGGGTGTTTAGTCCTCAATTTTTTCAATAAATTTGATCTCATAACTCTAGCCTCGTTCAATGTCTAAATAAAATACTTGCATGGGTTAAAATACTTGGAGGTTCAGAGAAATCCATTACCTAAACCAGTGTTCAAATAAAATACTTGCATGGTTTAAACAAAGGAAGTAATGAACATGGAACACAAATATGAATTGTCCAATACAATTATGTCACTCAAGCAAATCAGAGCATATGAAAGTGTCAGTAATGAACATGGAACTCTTCAATTCATAATCCTAAACAAAAGTATCAAATCCACTATTTGTCAATGCATATATAACTACCGTTTCTAAACTACCCAAAAATTTTCAACAATTTCATCATATCAAAACACGAGATGTAGTACTGTTTACCAAGAAGTAGAAGTTCAGGTTTTTCAACCTCCACGACCACAAGCGCACTTAAGATCTTAGCCACAGAGAGTGGGTAAAGAGTTTGATTGAACTCCACATGAATACACAATCTGCAGTCACAGGGGACGAGATGGAGATTTAGGTATATGGAGACGGGGGCGACATTGACGACATTTTCAAAAAAATCTGAAAGTTTATTATGTACGCACCTGCAATCACCTGCCCTAACGTCGCTCCGCCACTGGCTCGGCGTATGGGCTTCGCAAGAGATCGGAGAAGGAGGGGGAGGCACCGGAAACAGAGCACGCAAGCCGAAGGACGATGCAAAGAGGGAAGACGGAGAAGACAGACCTGATGCGGCAACAACAAAGTGGGGAAATCAACTTGAAAGGGCGATTGTGAGAGAACCAAAGCGAGTGTGAGTCCGAGTGTGCAAGTCGCGGCAACAAAGTCGTGTGAGTGTAAGGGTGAAATGTCGAGAGCAACAAAATAAAGTAGGTTTAGGCCGATAATAGGCGACCTAAAACAAGAATCGAATTCGCTTTTTTTCGAAAAAAGGCGACTCCGATTAAATTTCGCTTTTTTTGAAAATCGCTTATTTTTGAAAATTAGCGACTTGGCGACCGACGGTTAATCGTCGTCTATTTTTGAAAATAGGCGACTAAATGAAATATCTATCGTCGCCAATTTTGAACTTTATTCAAAAAATAATTAAATATCATGGCGCCAAACAAAAAATTCTTATATTTCTCATGGCGGGAAGCAATTAAAGCGTCCTGAAAAAATCTTAGAACGCCAAAAATCAATTTTAGATGTCCTAAAAAAAAATTCAGGACGTTGAACACTTATTTTCCTTATTATTGTCATTTTTTACTACCTATTTCTTATTTAGGACGTTTTTTAGGGTAGTAATATCGAATTTTTGTAGTAGTGTAAAAATGGTAAGGATGAAAAACGATACCATGAATATTAAAAAAAATTAAATGGTTTACAGATTCAGATATTGCAGTGTTAGATTCTATATGTTGAATCAATATATTATATCCGATTGTTAATATAAGATATAATTATTTAATTTGATTTGATTGATGAGGTTAGTTAAGTTAGTTAATATAACATATTTTCTAATTTTCTAAAATATATCATAGTCATTGTCCATAATTTCTTCATTCTCTTCTTGATTATTGTTGAGAGAGCATCGATAGAGATAAATTAGAAATTTTTTTACAAATATGAAAAATGGGTCTTATATTTAGATTGAGATAAACTTCTCAAATAAGCCTTATATCAAAGACAGGAGTATTTCATATGAGACAATGCTTGGCCTCGCCATGAGCCAATAGATATTATAAGTCCATTTTGACCAAAGAAATTGGTTCTATTTATAAGTCCTCTTTGAGGAAATAGATGAGATTGTGACAATTTTGCCTATATTAATTATACCAATAAAGATAGAAAGAGTTGAAAGATACCCAATCATAAATGAGGGCAGAGTTGAAAATTTTACCCCATAATCATTAAGCTAACTACCTCTCCTTAATATGTATATTTTGGTCAAAAGGGACCTATAGAGAATCAGAGTGGTATCCTTTAAAAAGGGACAGATACATGTGTCGTTGATGATGCTGAGTCCTAGGAACTTGCAAACTACAGTACATACGACACACAAAATACGTACACTCGATTCGCCACGTTTATATATATGTTACTGGTTTGACTGAGAATATATATACCAGCTCAGATTTGTATTATATATATAAAGACAGCAAATATAATAAAGAAAGAAACAATCACATGATTCAAAGACTTGCACTCAGAAATGCTTTGTGGTCAAGTTCGCAAATGCCAAGGTAGAAAATGAAGGGTGTGCATGTGATGTGCGGTGCAGTATATATATGAAGTCCTTAGAAATGACGATGAGTTGTACCTTTGTTATTTGTCCTATTTATGTGGTCAATAAAATTAACTTATTTAAGGAAATCGCGTTTGATTTTACATTTATTTTGATAAGAACAGCCATGTTACATACTCCTCCTAATTATTGGTCATCTTTATCTAACTTTGGAGATTAATAATAATAGTTAAATTAGTTAATTATATTTATTGTCCCAGAATACCATTATTTAAAATTTAAAATGACATCCAGTTACTTTAATTCTCTATTTTTTGTCAGATTTCTTTTACCTCACACACAACTTCTCCAAGTTCTCATACAGTTTGGTGTCGTCGATCTCTCTTAAAATCTTCCAGTTTAGTCTTGGAGGTTGAAAATGTAATAGTAATGCTATTTAATATAAAAAATGCTCAAAATTATTTTATTAAAGAAAACAAAAAATAGTATAATTGAGGTGCATGCATTAATGAGTAGCAAATATTACTTACTTTATAGAATATATAGGTGCATTATTAAATTTTTATTGTGTTTAGTTATTATTGAGAAAGTATCAATAGTGTTATTTTGGGAAGAAATTGATAAAAATATAACTTTGTCCTATATTTTAAGACCAAAATGAACTCTCAAATGTTGTCTTATAATTAGAACCGGAAGAAGTAGTAGAGGGCCAACATAAAGATAAAGTAAGGGTAGCTAAAATGAGGATGCGGTGATATAAGAAAAGATAAAATTCATAATGATCAAATATACGAATTTATGGCATCTAAGAAGGAGAAAATGGTAAAATCGTTTGAGGTGGGCTATTGGATGTGCCGGTTATGAGAATTAATCAAACAGTATGAGAGTCGTCTTAAAAAATGTAGATGAAGACCGAAGCAAATATTCGAGAATATAATAGCATCATGGAAAGTTGGAAACCATCCGACCCTGGAATAAGTCTTTGTTGTTTTATTAAATGTTTAAAACGTGATTTAAATTAACTTAGTTCTGACCTGGGCAAAGCAAACAATATTTTGACTGAACCCAACTCAACCAGAAATATTTGTTTGTTGGAGCCCCGAAAAGCATCAGTATGCAAAATAAACTAAGACTTAAAAAGACGAGAAATAAAAAGAAATGACAAGAAGACATGAGCACAGTTTTCACAAAAAAGTTTATTAAAGGGCTTGATTTATTTATTTTATTTATTACAGTAGTAGAAAGCCGCAGAGCTCTGATTACATGCACAAAAAAGCCTCCTTATAGCAAGCAGCTAGTTCAAGCCCTTACATGTGCCCACATATATATATATGTTGGCGCATTACATTGGAACTCCATCAAAAGGAATCTTCTTCCAAGATGGATAATAGTGGAGACCCCTCATCTTGGTCCTCATCGCTACGACTACGCTGAGCATTCACAAAATATGATTCCTTCTGGTTGTTTAGGAGTTTCTCTGCTTCTTCTCCAGATCCATTGACTGCCTGCTCTATCACTATCCTGTCTATCTGATTAATCACGTTGTCTTTCTCACCTTCAACCCCATGACAATTAACCCAAGTCAGCCTTTCATTTTCTCTTACCAGATTAAATAAAGTAGAAGTTTAAATCATATTATCTCTGGTCCTTAACATATATAGACGAGCTCTTATAAGGACCGGAAATGGGAGATATAGGAGATAGTATATATATAGAGAGTGTGTGTACCTCCGAGGAAGTTCCTCTGGTTGTTATCGGCATCAAGAAGGAAACCGACCATCCTTAGATCATTGTTCTTTGAGGCTCTGAGGGCTAGTGGATGACCTGCAAGGGCGACAAAGACATCACCTTGATTCAACCTCGAAGAGACCCTTCTAATCTGTCCTTCACTTTGCTCTTCTTGTTTCTCTTCTTCATCATGTTGCTTCTTCTCCTCATGATGTTTATTTTCTTGACCTTGTTCTTGTGATCTTTCGTTCGCCAGATGCGGGGAGGCAAGTTCAAGTTGTGCTTCTCCATCAATAACTTGGGATATAAGTATGCCCTTTGAGTTGTAGTGTGGTAGAAATAGAGATCCCTAGAGATATCCCCCCAAAAAAACAAAGAACGTAACAAGAACTTATTCGTGGTATGGTCGTAAGTGGAATTATTTGAGCCTATCATTGAACAAAGGATTGTTTAGCAAAGTGTTACCTTTTTGAGTTCTAAGACAGTGACAGACATATCCAAGTCTCGAAGAAGCTCCGGGAAATCCTCAGGGCGAGCCTCCCACATCTTACCATAGTTGTTGGAATAACGAGGTTCAACGTTTCTCAAGTTGAAGATTGGCCTTGATGATGATGGAGAACTTGAAGGGCTTCTTCTTCTTCTTGGGCTCGACGACGACGAAGATGATGATTCTGCATGCTTTCTCAGTTCTCTTGCTTGTTCCCTCGACA
Source organism: Acacia melanoxylon (assembly GCA_019022615.1). NCBI lineage: Eukaryota > Viridiplantae > Streptophyta > Magnoliopsida > Fabales > Fabaceae > Acacia > Acacia melanoxylon. The sequence goes on from JAFJYJ010000013.1 coordinate 5,717,987, forward strand.
ATTTCACCATCACTCCCTCATTTGAACTCTGCTCTTGACCTTTCTCTCCCTGTTGTTTCTGTCCAAATAGGATCCTTTGTATCTCGTTGTACTTCGACTGTTTCACAACATTACACCGTTCATTAATTCATCAGAACAAAAGAAAACAAGTTTATGATGATATACACTACTTTATATCCTTAATATAAGATCAACTTTGTATTTCAAATTCAACAACTAAATCTTATATTAAGGATGAGTACTACTACGATGATTGGTTTCTCACGTTGAAGGTGGCCTCGAGAGTTTTCTCGCTGAAGGCAAGGTAATATGACAAAGGGTCTTGATTGCCAAAGGGATATAAATTCTGCAAAAGTCAATAACCAAACACAACGACCCCATGAGATTTTTTGTTCATTAAAGATTAAAACTTGAAGACCTTATATGAATTAAATTAATGTTTTAAAGATTGGATGATGATGACCTCATATTGCCCAGGAATGTTGACAGGAATGAGAATGCTGGTAGCTCTGAACTTCTGGTTTTGTTCAACATTAGAAACATAAACAAGACGCCCTGGTCGGACCCGAAGAACATCACCTTGCTCCAGGTTGTAGGTCTCTTTATTAGTCTGGTTCACAATACCAACAATGGCCTTTCCTGTAACAATAATCATAATTATTTCTCAATTAATTAAAATAAGAATAATCATATATCTACCATTATTGTCATGAAAAACATTCATGCAAGACGGGTAAGGGGAAAGGGAGAAGAGAGAGCTCCCTACTCTATTATTCAATCATAAGCCACGATAAATAAGTTGAGGTGCTTATTATTATTGGCCTCAACCTAGATCTAAAAATTGATGACGGAACATTTTTTAAACTAAAAACTAAATGCAAATGGAAATTAATAATAAATTATAATAATCAATCAAAATTAAAACGAAATATTTCCTAATAAATATATTAAATATCTAAAAATCCTAATAAACCATTATTCCATATCCCATCAAACACGTATTCAAACTTACCTTCAAGGACGACAAGGACACTTTCAGCATCGCGATGGTGGGGGAGAAAGAGAGAATGTGGCTGTATTTCTAACTCCACCAATCGATAGTTTTGGAGCCCTTGAAGGTGTGGGTGTCTTTGGTCGAACCTTGGGAGGATTCGGATGCGACCACGTTGGTTCTCGAAGCGAGTTTTGAAGTTTTGAGATCGGAAGAGATAAGGATTCTGTTTTTGTTGTTGTGACTTCTCTTTTTCCCTGAAGGCATTGTGGCCAGAGACCATTGCCAGGAAAACTGAACCCAAGAACAACAACATAGGAAGCCTCGAAGCCATTGTTATTAGTGACCACAGAACTCTCACTCTACTCGTCGATGCAAATCTGAGCATGAACTGGGGTCTGTTTATACTGAAAGCTATAGCTAATAGTACAAGATAGTACCATGAAAGGTTATACGTACGTGTTAATGGCTTAGTTTGCATGCTATGCAAGGAGGACAAGTGGACTTGAGGAGGCATGCAAGGTGACGAGTGTTTCATGAAGGGACATGTGGTGAAGATCATAACATGATACATTGAACCTAGCTAGTAGCTAAACTGTACTGTCTTCTATTCCTAGTATAAGATCCCGTTTATAATATAATTTACATTATAAATTAGATCTTATATTAAAATAGAGGGAGGTAATAATACTAATTTTTATTTCATCTTTGCTTTTATATTTAAAGAAAAATAATCATCTTTGGTAGCTACTCCCTCCGGTCCTAATTATAAAACAACATTTAGGAGTTGGTTTTGGTCCTAATTATAGGACAACATTTTAACTTTTATCAATTTCTTTCTAAAATACCCTTATTAATACTTTCTTAATAATAATTTAATAATGCACATATATGTTCTATAAAGTAAATAATAATTATAATTCATTAATGTCATATACTGACTTAATTCAACTGTTTTTAATAAAATAATTTGAGCAGTTTCTGCCATATTTTTTTTTTCCATATCGCCCCATTAATACTTCCTCCACTATAATTAATTTAATAATATACTTATATTATATTAAGCGAGAGCTCTATTTTCTTTTTTTATTTTTAAATAAAATAATTTTAAGATTTCTTTAAAGATATTTTCCAGTTACTATCCTTGCAAAGTGATTGATATAAAATTTGGGTTATAGGCTACACATCTGATGATTTCGTATTCCTATGAATTTGTTAGGATTTTGCAATGCAATGCTAAGACCGGATGGAGAGATAATAACAGAATTGAAACTCGCGCAACTGAAAAAGCATATTTTAGAATGAATGAAAAGCACAAACGCTGTAGATCTGTTTTAAAATTTATATAAGAATATTGTAGGAAAATGAGTAAAATTAACTAATTTAACTCATCTTTTTTAATCTTTCCAAAATCTATTAAATATGTCCTATAATAGGACCGAAGGGAGTATAATATTCAATTAGCTAGTTAAAACTTAATCTCTCAATTTTGAGTTGATGTAATAACTCGATCCCTATAATTTTCTTTCGATTAAAAATTGTGTCTTAAATTTCAATCTGGCGTTATTCAGTCTCTATAATTTTAGAGCTTGTTTGGATTGCAATTAATTAATTAGTTGAGAAGTTACATTTATGTTTGAGATGCTAGCTTGTGGGAAAAATTACTTCTAGCTCAGAAATGATTTTATGGTTGAAGCAAATATTTTTCTTTTGGCTTTCTTTAAATTTGAGCATTGTAAAACTAATTTTTCAATATGTTTTTTACAATAAGTTTATGTTAAACTAACTTTTTTTAATAATAAAAATCTAACTAAACATAGATCATATTTATAGATTAATTGTATAAGACTTTTACCCGTACTTTATTATGTAAAAGTTATTTTTGTCAACATTAATTCAAACAAGCTCTTAATTGTTTAAACCATTGGTCTTTATCCAAAACTCAAAACCTAAAGAGATCTCGTGAGGCTTTACATTGTCAAACCAACTATATATGTGTTGTTTATTCATAAATATTATATTAATTGTGAATAATATTGTATTAACGACAACTGTAAAGATCTTTCAAATCGGAGTGAGTGACTGTGCGAGTATTCTTACATTTGAGACAATGTTGACCACACGATTATCTAATTGTATATATCTTCCAAAATACATACGAAGACATGAAAAAATATGTACATTCCATTCGCCATGTTTATCTAATTGTTTGATAATAGGAGAGCATCTAACAATATAATTAATTGATATCAACTGATGGTAAAAAAAAATAAAAAATCATTGATATCAAATATTTCCTCTTAGATATATACTTATTAAAAAGAAGTCTCATAATATAATATGTTTTATTCAAAATATTGTTTTTTCATTAATTAGTACCCCTAAACATTATTCTCAAACTCGTGAGTTGACTCCTACCTTACTCGAGTCGAAGGTAAACTTGTGCCAATTGTAAACTCAGTTAAACTCATAAATTTACATACTAAATTTATCATTTTTATCACATATAAGACAAAGAGCATATTCATAAGAATACACGCTATTTACAAGACGTATATGGGAATTTACAAGTCAAATATGTGTATCTACAAGACACATACAAGAATTTACAAAACCATCTCAGTCATTTATATAACAAGGTTATAAATGTCTTTTCAACCAAACAAATTAATTTCAGTTTAGTCTTGAGGGTGTAGTGAAGTTTAAAAAAGTTGAGGGCTATTTGATAGTAAATGGCTGCAGAGGGCTGCAGTGAAATTTTCCCTTAAATATATCTTCCAAAAGGGTCAAGTTCTGCCCTCGTCATTGGGGTAGAGTCATAGGCACTTGATGGTAGCGTCCTCAATATGAAAAAATCAATAAAAAAATATGTAACTTTCAAGACTTTATTGTCCCTCCTGAAAAACTTTCTGATGCCCAAAACTCTTTTGTGGAAACTTTTGAAGGCAAAAATGTTCTTTAATTAAAAAAAAGTGACATGGATGCTTGTAGGCATGCCACCTCAACATAATCAATCAACTAACAGTTGATTATTTGGATCGGTCAACATTGACCCTTTTTGAATGCAGGGCACAATTGCTCATCTTCCATTGCTTAATGGCTATATTGATGGAAATTTCTTAGGCATATTTTGCCTTTTAACCCTTTAATGTTGAAGCAACTTTATCTTTTTGCTTTTGGCTTTCTTCATAAACGTTGTAATGAAACTGACTTTTTAATATAAATTATCCAAACAAGTTTATATTCAACTTTTTTTTTTTTAATAGTCGATCCAAACATAAATTTATACATGAATTGTAATTGACTTTTGTCCTAACTTCGTTTTACAAAAGTCAATTGAAATAAAAGTTTCATTTTCTAAATTAATCTAAACAAGCTCTTAATTGTTCAAAATTTGTCCTTGTCAAAAATAGAATTATAGTTAGTAAAGTATTAAAAAATTAATTTTAAAAATTATCCTTAAACAAGTTAAATAAGTGATAAGCGTTTCCCTACTATTAAAAAAATTGTTAACAATTGTATTTTTATAAATGATTCATAAATATTACAACTTCCATTCATAATTGCCTTTTTTTTATAGACTAAAGAAGCTAAATAAGTTACTTAATCATATCATATGTTGTGTATGATTAAATTATATATCAATTTATAAGTCAAACAAATTAGTTTGGAGAAAAAAATAATAAATATAGATACTTTAAAATAATTTAATTTTTACTAATCTTCACCCAAAAAATTAATTGTATTTTATATTTAAGACCGGAAGTAGTAGTATATTAATTGTAAATAACACTCTATATTAACGAAAACTGAAAAGATTTTAGGGAGAATGACTTTTTGATCTCAATCAAGGAAAATAATACATTGATAAATCTCATAAGTTGTAAATGGTAATTGATTCACTTGTTAATCTCATATTTACTTATCAATTAGGACTTCACTACTACAAAAATTGGATATTATTACCATAAAGCAGCGTCCGATCTAAAAGTAGGAAGTACAAAATGAAGGCGGTGGCATTCTTGTAATTATTTGCAAGAAAATAGAGCATTGAGCGTCTGAATTAGAGTTTAGGACTTGTAAAATTGATTTTGTCGTCCTAACATTGTTTAAGGACGCCTAAAATCCGAGTATATTGTTTCGCGCCATGGGATATATGAGAATTTTTTGTTTGGCGCCGTTGGAATATTGTTTTTTTTTCGGCGACCTCAAAAGTAAATTCAAGTCGCCAATTGTTGAATTTAGGCGACTGAATAATATTCAGTCGTAAAAATCAACAATTGGCGACCAATTTAATTTCAGTCATTTGGATTTAAAAAAAAAGAAATATGGTAAATACATTTTTTTTGGCGTCGTTAGAATATATATATATATATATTTTTTTTAAAATTGGCAACTGAAATTAAGTTCGAATTCGCCAATTTGTGAATTTTGGCGACTGAATAATATTGGTCGCCAAAAATCAACAATTGGCGACCTGAATTTAATTTCAGGTCACCGATTTTTTTAAAAAATATGGTAAATACATTTTTGGCGCCGTTAGAATATATATATATTTTTAAATTGGTGACCTGAAATTAAATTCGGGTCGCCAAAAGTCGAAAAATGGCGACTGAATTTACTTTCAGGTCGCCAATTGTTTAATTTTGTCGACTTGAATTTCTATCAGGTCGCCAAAATTGCCATAAACAAGTAAATAGCTCGAGTCCACACCCATTCTTATAATTTCTCAGGTATTTCCCTTTGCCTTCTCTCATTGAACCCTATCGACTCAGTCCCCTTGCTCGATTCACGCCGAACCCTAATCGCATTCTCTGCGTCTCTTCTTTTTCATTTTTCACAGATGTTGCTTGCTCGCCGTTTCGGGCACCACTCTCGTTCGTCGCGTTGGCCATGGTGCTTGCTCGCCTCGTCGCCCACCGTGCTTGCTCGCCGTCCTAGATCTGCGATTTCTACTCGTCGTCCCAGATCTGTGATTTCTACTCGCAGTCTTAGATCTGCGATTTCTACAATGAAAGTCTTCGATCTACAATTCCTTTTATTTCTTTGTTTGATTTCTAGTTATTTATTTATTTGATTTGGTTTGAAGGAGTTGATGAAGCGGCGAAACGGTTTCGGGTTTTAGATCTTCACTCGATTTTTGGCTTGTGATTTTTGCTATAAGTGTTTCTTTGTTGTAATTTAGGGTTAATTTGAGTTTGAGATCTGCACATGTTTCTTTGTTGTAATTTAATTTGAATGCGGTAGAATATGTTATTATTAGAATATTTTATTAGTCCCATAATTATAGGGATTAACTAAACCTAAAGATTATAGGAGATTATTGTTAGGATGTTAGTTTTTCAAATTTCAAATCTAGATCTCTATTTTGTTTATAAATTTAATTGTGCTCTCATCTGAATATATAACAATTATTAAATCGATAATGTTCAAATGCCCATAAAGTAAAAAATATGAAGGAGATATATATATATATATATCATAAAAGACGACACGAATTGAAATCGGGACGCTTAATAAGGCGTCCCGATTTTCAATTCAGTCGCTTTATGAGGCGACCTTAATTTAAATCGTGTCGCCAAAACAACTACCCTCTCCGAGACGTCTCTCAGTAAAGGGACGTTAATTGGGTCTTATTTAGGTCATTTTTTTAGCTTTTTTGTAGTAGTGCTTTTATAATATTATTTTTCTATGTTGGAACTTAAAAGTGATTCTCCCAAGATTTTATAACATGCAGATCTGACTAAGATCTGACTACTGAGTGCGACTATTGATAAAGTTGAGAGACAATGTTGGCCACACGATTAGCCAATCACAATATATGGGAAGACGTGAAGAATATGTACACTCCATGCGCCGCGTTTATCTACTTGTTATCTACTTGTTAGACACTACCTCCTAAATATGATATCCAATTAATTTTTTTAGAAAATTATGAAAGTTAATTAAATTATTTTAAAATATTTTTTCCTCAAAATTAATTTATCCCAACTTATAAAGTGATACATAATTTAATTATACACAACATATGACATGATTAAGTAACTTATTTAATTTCATTAAGCTCTCCAAAAAAATCAACTAAGTCGTATATTTAGAACCGGAGCTAGTACTAATTAGTGAAACCCACTCGCTTGTAATTGCTCTTTGCTCTTTTTTTTTTCCCTTCATGAACTAATGGAGGTCTGTCAGTAGGATTTACCATGTTGTATTTTTACCTCCCAACTAATAGAGATCCTAAAATAAATTTTCAAGATCATAAAATATTTTTTTCAATATTAGTACCCTTAAGTATCTTTTAAGGAAACTTACATCATGGTTAGGGCTCATACACGTCAACCTATCAGATATATGCTTTGAATGCGCCCATTACCATCAATTAAGCTCAAATGACATATCTTCCTTGGGAAGCGGATTTTCTGCCCAGCGCCCTCTCTCCCCATCCCTTACAGTCGCATCTCGGCCGTCCAAATCTTGATTCAACGGCCCGAAATGGTTTTTTTTTAAAAAAAAATTAATTGCTCATCTTGTCTTATTTATAAGACATTTCCAGCTTCATTATCTCCGGTTTAAAATTCATCAACTTTCCAATTTTACCACTATTTAAATACACACTTTCCACGAAAATAATAATCTACAAAATAATAATAAAGGATAAAGTTATACAAGTGGCTTATAAATAGGATTAAAAAATACACTCCCTCTCTATCCTCTATAAAATAAGACTTGAGGAGTATATATGATGATTTGGTTCTCACATTGAAGGTGGCCTCCAGAGTTTTCTCGATAAAGGCAAGGTAATATGAACGAGGGCCTTGAATGCCAGAGGGATAGAGATTCTGCAGGCCAGAGTAACCAAACACAGCAACCCCATGAGATTATTGTTCATAAAGATTAAAACTTGAAGAGCTTATATGAATTAAATTAATGTTTAATAGATTGATGACCTGATATTGCCCCTGGAATGTTTAGAAGGCTAGCAGCTCTAAACCTCTGGTTTTGTTCAGCATTAGCAGTATAAACAAGATTTCCTGGTGGGGTCCTCAAAACGCATCTTGCTCCAAGAAGAAGGTCTCTTTATTAGTCTGGTTCACAACAGTAGCAATGGCCTTTCCTGTAACAATCACAATTGTTTATTAATTAAAATAAGAATATTTATGTATCTGCCACACATTATTGACATGAAGAACATGTGGATTCAAACTTGCCTTCGAGGACCACGAGGAGATCTTCAGCATCGCGATAGTGGGGGAGAAAGAGAGAATGTGGTTTGAATTCAATCCCGACATATCGATAGTTTTATAGCCATCGAAGGTGTGGGTGTCTTTGGTCGAACCTTGGGAGGATTAGGATGCGACATGTTGGTTCTCGAAGCGAGTTTTGAAGCGAAGTTCCTCTGGTTTAGCCTTTTCCCAATTCATAAACTCTTAATCTGTTCAGTTGAGTTTAAATCATCATATGTATATGTACTATGTATATATGTACCTCCGAGGAAGTTCCTCTGGTTGTTGTCGGAATCAACGAAGAATCCAACCGCCTTAACATTGCTCTTCTGTGAGGCAGTGAGGGCAAGTGGATGACCTGCGAGGACTACGAAAACATCACCTTGATTCAACCTCGAACACGCCATCTGAATCTGTCCGGCCTTCACTTCGTTCTTGTTGCTTTTGTTCTTCATTCTCTTCACCTTCTTCTTCAGATCTTGGGTTATTACTCTGATATGGGGTTGCAGTTTCAAGTTTCGCTGTTCCCTCAATAACATGCGCTAGAAGTATGGACTTTGAATGGTAGCGTGGTAGAAACAGAGATCCCTGGCGACAAAGTGAAAAAAAAAAAAAAAAAGGAATCAGTTTTTGTCCTCTGGAACGTGAAGTTTTTTTTTGATACTATTGAATTATATATGATGGTTTAGTAAGTATTACTTCAGTTTATGCTTAATATAGCAACAAAATAACTCATTTGCAAAAATTAAAAAATTAGTTAGGATAGTTATTTATAATATGTAGTGTGTGTTAATTTTCCTTAAATAATCTATTTTATAGATTAATGGAAACCTCCTTAATGAGTATTATTAATGGGATTATCATTTCTGCTTTTAAAGCAGATAATTTTATCTGCCTTAAAATAAAACGATGCCGCAGTGAAAACGTAGATAGCAAGAGTCATTCTTCTGATTTCTTAACCTTGCCTACGGTTTGGTTTTCGATAGAAAAAACTCAGAACATGACCATTTTCTGCTTTTCACGATGGGATTTGATTTTTGAGGTACAAGGACCATTGTTTTTTAATTTTTGACTATGAAGAAAGAAAAGCAAGAGTATTCCCATTCTATAAAGCGCATTTTCATTCCACCGCCTGAGATAAAAACGAGGGTTTAACATTTTGAATCCATTTAAGTTTTCATCTTTTCTCGTAGCATTGGTTTCTGGGGGAAGCTTCAATCATGTCGTCTTGGTCGTTTGCGGACTGCAAAGATCGTCTTCGTATTCGTCTTCGAAGGAACAATCTGAGAATGATGAACGTCAAACCAGGAACTGGTTGGACCTTCCTAGGGACGTGACGGTGGCAATTCTCCTGAAACTCGGCGCTGTGGGAGATCCTCACGAGCGCTCAGTCTGCATGCACTTCGTGGCAGATACCTATGAATTTGGGTGATCTTCATGATATGCCTTACGATTTGGAGATTATGTGCCGCCATTTGTTCCAATGTACGGTGGACCCAAAAGAAATCCCTGCGCGCCGTCCGGATGAAGAAATCAGAAGAAGACTCTTGCTTTTCTTTCTTCACGCCAGGTGAAGAAAAAGAGTGAGACTCTTGCTATCTAGGTTTTCACTGCGGCGTCGTTTTATTTTAAGGCAGATAAAATTATCTGCTTTAAAAGCAGAAATGATATTCCCATTATTAATAGGGATAAGTTAGAGAAAATATAAAGTTGGAGGAAAAGGTTGATTGGGATGATCTTATACCCTAATCTTTAATATTAAGAGCGAATTACTCTGATTCTATGTTTTTTGTCGGACTTCTCCTTCCTCACACACGACTTCTCCGAGCTCTTACACATTATGACGTTGTTGATCTCCCTTGGCAACTTTTGGTCTACTTTTTGAGGTTAGAAGTGTAATTTAATTGTGATGCAACTATTAAATATGACAAAAATTGCTCAAAATTATTTTATTAAAAAAATAAATAACAGTAGAATTGAGGTGTATGTGGCATGAGGTGTATGTGACTGATAAGTAAATATTTTATAATTAAATTAGTATAGATTCGATATATATTGGATAGGATTTATTAATATTTTATACCTATTTAATTATCTTTATGTACTTATCTATCTTTCAATTAAATATAGGATAAAAGAATATTATAAGTAAAATCTATTGATATCCTATTTTATTTTGTAGGAGATATGATGTGATCTAAAAGAGGAGAAAATATAGGAAGGCTCATCATTATTGGGCAAGGAATTAAATTAAAAAGGATATAGTACATTATATTATTATATTAAATAATATAATATGCAAAAAGATGAAACACGTGAAGGATGGATGATTTAGAAGATATGCTATATCCTATCTTTAAAGCAATTGGAATAAAGCTGTGGGACCCGCGAAAAGTATAACCTAACAAATAGCTATAAATTGAGACGCACGGGAGAAGAAAAAAACACACAATTCGAATTCGGAAAAGACGTTGAACAGCAATTGAAGAGCGCGACGAGACGAAAGCAATACATTCGGACGCGACGGAACGAGAAGGAGACTTGGGAGTCTTTATTTCTCTTCCTATCTTATTTAAATCTGGTTTTTAGTTATTTTATGGATTTTATTATAGCCATGCTTGGCTAGTTGTCTTTAGTAGTTAGGGAGAGGATGAACCCTATGCGAATTTAAAGGATTTGTTTGGATTCTTTATTATTTATTATTTTCTTGATTGAATGAATTATCTTTGCTTAATGCTTTCTTTAAGATTGATCACCTTTTAGATGGTTCATAGGTTGATGTATGACAATAGAGATGTTGGTGCATCTAACTAGAACCGTTAATTCATCATAGAGTTGCATGACCTAGACATAGGCTTACGAATTTATGCGATCTAATAATTTACGGTTTAAAAATATGATTTTTCCAAACAATACTAAGACATTAGGTTGTTTTCAAAGATAACGGACTAAGGTAGCATCAAGACATTGGGACTTAGTCTAACTTTAGAGAATTGATCGTCAATCATGGAAATAATAATCAATTAGGAATTCAATTCAAATACTTGGAGGAACATAGGGGGATTCTCAGCCCTAGCTGCGTTTTCTTAATTACTCGTATTCTCTAAACATTTTCTTGAATTTCTTGATTTTGAATTCTCATTCTTCATTAATTCTTTAAATTCTTATACTTATCAAACTCACCTCATATTACTCATTCATCCATCTAAAGCAAAAATAACGAATTAGTGATTGGAGTACTATTCCTCGTGGGACGATCTTGTTCTCATTACTTTATTACTTGTAACGACCGGTGCACTTGCCGAAGTCGCTATCAGTGACATTAATCAGTTGCAAGCATTACTCACTTTATAGAATATATAGATGCATTATTAAATTATAATTGTGTTTAATTATTATTGAGAAAGTATCAATAGGGTATCTTGGGAAGAAATTGATAAAAAAAAAAAATATAACTTTGTTCTATAATTAGAACCAAAATGAACTCCAAAATGTTGTCCTATAATAATAGCATACTTAAAGAAACAAGTTTATTTCTTAACATTTATTGTTTTTAACTAATTTTAACTATTTTATTAAACCACATAATTCGGTTATCAGGATTTTATAAAAGGGACAAGATGGAGTAATGATCATGGTGATATGATGTTAATTGGGCTCTCTCACGTTGAAGGTGGCCTCAAGAGTTTTGTTGCTGAAACCATGGAAGTATGACTGAGGATTTTGATAGCCAGAGGGAAACAAATTCGATCTGCAGAAAGTAACCAAACACAAAAGATTTTTTTTATTAATTAGTAGGTAAAGATTAAAACCTGAGGCTTAAACAGAGAAGGAGAATTCAGAATTATTATGAATTAATTAAATTGATGTTTAAAAGATTGATGGCTGGTTAGTTACCTCATATTGGCCAAGCAAGTCCAAGTAGGGATAGACAATGAGCATGTTTGGGTTTATGGAGCTGGCAGCGTTGAAGGCAAAAAAACACAGAAAGAAAAAGCCTGGCAGGCAGCGGCAGCGTGTTTTGGAGCGTTTGGGTTCACGATAGGACAAATGGGCTTTTGTACAAAAAGCTAGAAATTGGAGCTTTTAGGTGCAATGGCATTGAGGAGAGAGATGGGTTTCAGTCATCATCATTTTATTCAATGAATCAAAGGTTGGGAAGGAGAGAGCAGCAAGATCAATGGTGATTTGGCATTATGCATTCTCGCCGAAAATGACGATCAAAGGCAAGGAAGTCTCGACAAAGATCCCTCCGGAAAGAAGAAGCGAAGCGTTGGGGATGACAAGTCTGGTGGTGGCCGCAAGACATGGAATCGGGGAGTTCTGTAGAATCATCGTCGAAGTGCAGCATTGTGCAAAATCACAGATCATATAGAATTCATATTGCTTTCTTCCATTCGAAATAACAGAACAGATTTATAAGAACAATTAACATGTAACAAAGATGAGGTTGAGAGTGAAAGAGATTAACCTCACCGAAGATGAAGAACAAGCTGGAGCAAAAAAGTGGGTTCAAGATGAGTCAGGGAAAGGCCAGAGAGAAGCGATGACCCCCGAGGAGACTAATCAATGAGGGACTAGCAAGTGACAAGAGTGAGAGTGGGGGAACCGGTGGGAGTGAGAGTTGCGGACTGAAGCCTATAAGAGGAATTCTCTAGAAATGATATAAAATGATGAAGAAGGTGTTGAAGTTGAGGAAAATAACATGATGATGATTGAAGGTGTTGAGGAGAAGACTTTGGAACAATAAACTGATGATGATGTGGTATTATTAGCTCATGAATATATATATATATATATATATATATATATATATATATATATATATATATATATATATATATATATATACGGGGTTTACACTTCTCATGTTGCACGAGAAGAAGAAGATTCATATATACATATGAAATGGTGGAACCCACATCTTTTTTATTTTAAAAAAAAAAAACTCAAGCACGGAAATAGTGGGACCCATATCTTTTTATATCTATTACATGAGGATACACTTCTCCTACAACATAAGAAGTGTATTTCCCTATATGTGTGTGTGTGTGTGTAATGCAAAAACAGTCCATTCGCCACGTTTATAAAGATGTTGCTGATTGAGTTGGGCTAGGGTGATGACTTCTCATTTTTTTGATAAATATTTTGATATATTTGAGAAGTTATTAATAATAAATTAAAGAATGTTTTTTTGAGATTTTATGAGATATTAATTGAGTACATCATTTATAGGATTTCAAATTAAAATATTTTTTAAAGAATTTAGGAAAGAAAAGAATAATGAATAATCATTGGATGTTTAAAAAAAAAGGGGAAAAACAGAGATTCAGTTTCTATTATTATTGTTATTATATAATATTTCATTTCCTCTTCTTCTTGACAACTTGAATGCAACGTTTTTGGAGCCACCAATTTGAAAACATAGTGAGACTTAATATCCAAGAAAGAGCAAGCCACAATTTGAAGATAAAAGGAGGAGGATGCGGCTACACAATAAAAGGGAGCATCATCACCGTCTTCTTAATTAGGGGGTCGACATAATCAAGGAAAGAGAGAAAGGCGTTGGGGTTCTATTCTTCTTCACTGGAGGACGGGAAGACTATAGAGAAGAGATCAGAGTAGCCGATTGGATTAGAAGAGTTAGAGCTTGAAGATGAGGCTTTGAATCAATGCCCTATATATTCCTTTTCGTTTTCTCTTTTCTTTGAGGTTTTGGATTATGAATTTGTTGTTGTTTTGCTAAGATTATTTTAGTTATAACTGATTAGTTTGGTTTGTAACCTAGAGAAAATATGAACTTATAGGTGGATTATATTTTGTTTTCACTTATAAGTTATGTTTTAATGTTAATTTTGGTTACTTGATTTTGTTTATTTATTATCTGCTTAGCACTTGATCAACATTGTAACATCCTATTTTCAAAAGCAGTATAATTTTTTTTTTCATCAGAGTAGAGCATCGGAGAGTAAGAGTAACTGATATTTATATTCAAAATGCCATAAGTCTGGCTGATTACAGGAGCGGTACAATGACCGAGAATTTTCAAAGTAAATAACAACAGAAGTGTCTCCCGGCAATACTCATGCCGTAGCAACGAGAGATAGTCTTGGTGAGTCTCGTGCGGCCTGCTTGCCTTTTCTCGCCCTCGGTTCTCCTGAACCTGACGCTATGTTAAGAGCTGAGGTTCAATGCCCATTGAACCTCAGGTAACGGTTAACCTCATGCTTAAATATGACAATATATACGTGACAGATATTCATGACAGTAGCAATCAATACAACATCCCATAACAGATGTATGATTAGAATTACATAACCACGTATGTAAGATAACAACCACGTATGTAACATAACCACGTATGCTACAGCAAATCATTAGAACATAACCTCGTATGTGACATAACCACGTATGTAAGTCTTAGTCGATGAACACAACAATTATATATGATCATACAATAAGCATTAGAGCTAGTATTACGGTACGCGAACGTACCTTCGTTGACGGTATTCAATACTTTTGACGGAAAACAGTATTTTTGACAGCGGCCCGACAGCGGTATAACGGCGGTACAACAACGGTACGACAGCGATACGATTATCACAGATATCCTATAAGGATAATATTTATCAACATTTAGCATCATAACATGCATTTTAGGTACAAATTACCATTTTGCCCCTGACTCCCCTAATCGGCGAATGTCGCCACGCCTTCGCTATTTTGACTCTAATCTTCCAAAATTTTGCCATAAATCTTTCCCCAACATATTTTTTGAAATATATATCATATTTAACCCAAAAACATGATATCTACAATATATTGGAAGATTAAATATCAAAACAACATTCCTACTATAACTACCGAACAAAACACCGAAGCTTAAGACTAGGGACCGAAGAACTTACCCAGGGCTTCGCTACACTTTCTCCGGACTCCTCCTTCTCTCTAACCTCTCTCTAGGATTCAAAATTTGGGTGTGAGGAGAATGAATGAAGAGTGAAGCCTATTTATAGGAAAAATTGTGACACTATTTATGCTTTATCAGATCAGATTTCAGCCGTCAGATCTTGCTTTTATACATGGCTCCATCTTGGCCATCCATGTGTGTGTGCTGACCTCACTTTCCACTAAAGTCAACAAATTGATGTCATCCATGATGTCACAAGCTCCTACTTTATGGCCAGTACCGATAAAGTTCCCAGTTCAGTGTTCTAATCGCGTAATCTAGGGGAATCTCAAAAATCCGGCAGCACAGCGTTGAAGATCTATTCATCTTCTTTAAAACTACTTAGGTTAACTAAATTTTTGATCCCATTAAGGGTATTTCGTTGCCTGCTGAACATTTTCGAACAGATGCCATCGGTTATAGAAATAACTTCTGGAAGTGCCAGCTTCTGGATAATAATTCACTGGTTTATAATATGTCCTGACCTAAGAAACCTAATTCATGGTTTGTCACAACGGTCTTGTTTTCTATGGATTCTCGTTTCTACTATATGCCCTTTTTCTTATTTACCCTGTCTCTTATTTACTCCGTTGGTTTCAGAAATGACTTCAGAGATAGCTCACTCCGAGATAAAATTTCACTTGTTTATATTAAGTCCGGATATTTTCGACTTAGTTCACCTATTTTGAGATGAGATTTTATTTCTATCGGTTCTCATTTTAGCCAACTGATCTTTCTACCGAATATATTATTATTTAATTACTTAAATATCTAGATATTATTTGAAAAATCCCTAACCCCTTTCACACTTGAAAATTTCGCCCCCTATTCTTTTATTTTGTTTATTTATTTATTTTCTTAATTAATTTACTTTATATCTTAATTTAAGTAATTAGCCATTAATTACTTAATTAGTTACTTACTAATTTTTGATAATTTTCTTAATTAGGATAAATCATTATCTCACAACTATTGCACCGACATTGGTATTTTATGTCCTATTCAAAATATTAAAAATCATGGGGTCACTTATGCTCCTCAAAATTATATTTAATTTTGCCTCATTATTTTCCAAGGGAAATAATCCCAAAAATTCCTAAAATTAGAGACAACATACTTTCTAATTTTTAGCAAATATTTTATTGCCTCTAGGGATTTATCATAATATCTTCAAGCCATTTTATGCCTCATAAATGCATTTTATGGATTTTAGCTCTTTATTTCTTCTAATTTCCATAGAAATTACCTTAGAAAATAAGATAATTATAACTTATTATTTGAGACCACATATTCACCTATTTCTAATAGGTATTATTTACTAAATTGTGATACTTATCATAAATACGATTTTTAGGGTATTACA
The DNA here is from genome assembly GCA_019022615.1 of Acacia melanoxylon. Classification (NCBI taxonomy): domain Eukaryota; kingdom Viridiplantae; phylum Streptophyta; class Magnoliopsida; order Fabales; family Fabaceae; genus Acacia; species Acacia melanoxylon. The sequence continues at coordinate 5,734,513 of JAFJYJ010000013.1, forward strand.
AACATTAAGTATAAATTTGGAGAATTTAGGTCACTCTTGAGATAGGGATCTTAATTGGACCATAGGATTGAGTGATGTGAGATTAGAATTTATTCTAAGTTGCCAATAGGATAGGAATATACCTATAATTGGAAGCATATATATAGTCATATTAGAGTGAAATTGAGTTATTATTTCCTCTTGGTAACTATGTTAGGGACAATATGTTTAACTTGAGGGAGGGATGTGAGTGAAAGGAAGATACTTATATCTATTAATACTTTAAATTAACAAAATTGACATTGAAATTAACTAATTAAGTGAAAACAAAGTTTATAAAGTTAGTAAGGGATTAGTGACTATGGGTTGCTCTTTTGTTAATTGTGATAGGTAGTTTGTTTTAATTTGATTTAATTTTTTCTCCTATTTGAATCCAATTTTGACTTGCTCAACTTAAATGATAGTGTAATTTAATTGCTCAACTGCATTGTTGGTACCAAGTCCTCATGAGAATGATATTTTTCTCATCACTTTATTACTTGATACATCCCATACACATGTGGAGTCTTAGGCTATAAGTTTTTATAATTTTTCCCTATCAAGTTTTTTGGCGCCGTTGTTGGGGGCTTGTGTGCCCACATTGTTTTGGTTGGATTTGATTGAGCATTAGTAGCTCAAGTTTGGGTTTGTAAATATCTTGTTGAGTTTTATTGTTTTCTTTTCTTAATTTTTTTTAAAAAGCATGGATTTCACTTGGCAACTGACTGGTTTTAATTAGGGGTGGCATGGGCAGGGCTGGGCAAGGCGAGACCCTTGCCCGATGCCCAGCCCGAAGAATGAACGGGTTGCGTTTTGCAGCCCAATACTTTGGCCGGCCCGCCCGATAAATGCCCTAACCATTTTAAATTTTGGGTAAAGAAGCTTCCCTACCCAGTAGTGACGCCTTGACCTTGCTTCATAAAGATTCTAGTTCACACTTCATATAATTTCAAAGCTTTGGAGATACCTGAAGTATAATATAATATATTTATAACATATTTAGACATAATAATATAATATATTTTAAATAAAATAATATTTATTTAAATAAATTTAATTTTTGGGCGGGCGGGACCCCGCGATACCCGGCCATTTGCCCGAGTTATTGGTAGGGGTGAGCAAATCAAAATCGAAAACCGAAAACCGAACCGACTAATTCGGTGTTCGGTTTTTTCGGTTCGGTTTATAAAATACACTTATTTCGGTTGTCGGTTATCGGTTCGGTTTTTTAAATTTTAATTCGGTTATAACCGAATTTACTTGGCCTTGCCCAATGTGAAGAGAACCCTCGGCCCGGTGAAGTGAAGACCACCGTCGGCCCACATCACGTCCGAGTCCAGACGAAGATGAGACTCCAAGTCTCCAAGCCCAAGTAGCCAAGTACCAAACCGTGAATCTCACTTCACTTTCACAATCCTTTTTTGATCGAACACTTTCACAATTCCTCCGATCCTCTCCACTGAAAACCCTAAGCCGCCAATCTCACTCGTGAATCATCATACTTCATACTCACTTCGCCAGTTCGCCTTCTAAGTTCTCAGCTCTTCACTTCGCCTCTCCTCTTAGCTCCGATTCGGCGATTCCCGTCGACCGTCGTAGTCGCACAGTCATCCTCTTACTTCGCCTCTCCTCTCAGCTCCGATCGTGCCGGACTCGCAAATTTGACTCTTCGTCGGTTTTCCGAAGTGTAAGCGAAGCAAAGGTCGATCTTGCCGTCTCGGCGTCGTCTCTCGCCTCGGTGAGTTCCTTCACTCCGTATGCTTGTATTTTTACGATGTGGGTGTGGATTTTTCGATGTGGCATGTGGGTATGAATTTAGTGTTTGATTTTGGTCAAGTCACGGAGGAAAACGGCGTCGTCGTCGTCTTTCTTTCTTTACTTAGGTTGCGTGGAAGGAATTTTTAGTATAACTATTCAATTCCGTGGCATTGCCTTCTCTAAAAGATTCCGGCTTTTGATATGCTCTCCATTTCCTTCGCTTTGCTTATATATTTCTAGAAGACATATTTAAGGAAAAAGAAACTTAGTTGTATTTACGAAGTGTTTGCTCTCAAATTTTCTTATAATTATGACATTTGGAAGAGATTCTTTGAATGATTCAATAGTGTGTTGTTGATTGTTGAATTTTAAAAACTGTCAATATGTTGTTATTTGCGCGCTAAGAAAGAACACTTAAAAGGATATTGATGGAATATGGTTCTCGATGGTCGATTCATCCTGATAATTAAAATGTTTGTATATTTACTGCCCTGATTCTAATTTGAATCATCATGCCCTTAATTTTCTATTTTTGTGTTGGGATGTAGGTTTTAAAAAATTGATTTCGGAATCTAATGTGTTGGCTAAACGGGGCATTAATTTTAATTTACGGTTGTAATTTTATTGTTTGATTCCATTAGATGTAGGTTTGATGTGCTCTTTGATAGCGTAGGAAAGTGTTGTATGGGAATTGTTTGCCCTGTCTTTAATTTTAATTTCTGGTTGTAATTCTTAAGCTTTAGCCATCTTTTATTATTTTTTTAAAAAAAAACTTATTCTTTTTTTTATTATGGATTCTATTGTAACTAATGATGTTTCAAGGCCTTGAACCGAATTATAAAAAAAAAAAAGGATTGGCCTTTTTACATAATTAGCCCAAATAAAAAGGCCCACAACAAAGCCCAAAAACCGAATTATCTTTAAAATCGAACTGAAATATTTCGGTTAATTTGGTTCGGTTTTTTAGCTAGTTCGGTTTCGGTTCGGTGGCACAAATATGAGTATTTTGGTTTTCACCGAAAAACCGAACCGAACACCGAATGCACACCCCTAGTTATTGGCCCTGGCCCAAAAGCGCCCAATTTTTTTTCGTGCCACTTTTTTATTTGGGTTGGGCAATTTTTTGCAGGGCTTGGGCGGGCATACCGGGGATTTGGGCACCATGCTCACCCCTAGTTTTAATATTGAGAAACGAATGAATTTTGTGTCTTCAATACAAGATAAACTATTTGCTTTAATGAATTCTTTGAACGAATATAGGAAATATAAAAGGAACATAAATGTCGGTTATAATCCGTTGATTCTTCTCAATATGTTCATATGTCTTATGCTTATTGTGGAGAGAGTCATTTATATGAGCATTGTCCATATAGTACAATAGTTATTATGTGGGAGATGATTTTGCTAGGAACCAAACTTGTTTTGGCCAATCATTTTGTCCTAGTGAAAGTCTTGAGCAACAAGTTTTGGGATCCACATGTCAAGTATTGTTCTAATGAAATTACATACCCCTCCTTTCTATTACTCTTATCCACATATTGAAGAACACACCCCTAAGTATAAGGAAAAGTCTAATTGAGAAAGATTGTGTGAGGAGTATGTGGAATCCTTAGAGAGATTTAGTAGAGAGCAAAAGGAAGTTGTCATAAGGGTCCAAAATATTGGAGTTTATGTGAGTTAAATTGGGGAGTATGTGAGTTAGATTGTTTCATCCCTTGAGACTATGAGGCAAGATAATTCCTTATGTATGATGACCACTTCTTATGTTGACGATGATTATTGTGAGGAAGTTGAAGATGTGGAATTGCATAAGACTATGATAATGTAGAAGGTGACTGTGACTTTGAAATTGATTTAGATGATAATAATGGGTGTCTAAAAGAGGTTCCGGCTGTGAAGCCTAAATTTTATGATTTTAATGATCAAATTGATGTGGATGTCCCAATTATTTTTATGTTTGACTCTTCGATGGATGTTTTGACTGTTAATTATGAGAGTCAAGTGGATTTTATTAGATGCTCTAAATTTTTGGATGCTCCTCAACGTATTTGCAAGGATGTACATGTGCTTTCTTTGAATTCAATGAATGCTTGTACTCTACCTTTGTCTATGATTAAGGAAGTACAAGTAATTAACTTGAATGATCATTTGTTGTGTTTGAAACATTGTTGCTTAAAAAGGAATGTAGACAAGGTGATTGAGGCGTTTGATACTTATGATTAGAAGTTATTTTGAGAAGTTTGACTAAAGACTCTAAACTTAGCTTGGGAGGCAACCCAAGGTTTTGATTTGATGTTTTGTTTTGATTTTGTAGGATTTTTGGAGCCCCAGATGATGTGTTTTGCGATGCAAACAAAGATCAAGAGCAACTGAAAGTGCAAGTCAAAGATAAAAGGGGAGTTCTCTTCTACTCTTTTTTTTTATTTGTCTCATTTGATTGTTGATTATGATAATACTTGAAATTTATGTCATCTCTATACATGGATATGGATGTTTCTTTATTTTCATTACTTATTGTTACAAATTCACATTGAGAACAATGTGACTTTTAAGTGTGGAGGTGATAGTACCTTTGATTTTGCTTGATTTGTTTTTTTTTTTGAAACAAAAATATTGATTCCTTTTGGAGGTTTGGATTTTTCTTGTAAACATTGTCAAAGTTGATTTGATTTGAACTTTAAAATGACTAAGTTTGATTAGAATTGATTCTATGTTCTTGGAATGTTAGTAAATAGGTAAGGAGTTAATGAAACAGTATATTGCAATAAATTCGAATTGAATGCACAGCGTTTCAGCAGTTGATGAATTCAATGCTTCTGATATTTATAAGTGGAGCATTGATGATCGTTGTGGAAGACATTGATGGAGTCCTTGCCCATTAATCCGTTTAGACATGAATTCTTTCCGTTAGACACGAACTGAGGCGAAACTCAATTTTGAATGTTGCTTGGTCAGCAAAAGTCGTTTGACATTCCTTATTCTTTTTGCCCGTTGAGAAAGAGCATTAAATGAGGAATGAGAGTTGCTAACATGTTTTACTTGGGCACAGATGGAAGTTGCCATTTTCGCGCTTCGTTTCGGCTCAGCATTTAATGCTTCTGTCAGAATCTTGTTTTTCACCTAAACAATGGTTAACAACCCGAAACACACTCAAAATGATGATTAGTATGATTCAGAGTGAGTTAGGAGAAGGATTGAAGATAACCCAAGGGATTTGAATTTAAAACTTCTCGTTTTACTAAACAGAGGATGATCATGCTCGAGCATGACTGTTAGTATGATCGGGCAACCAGTAGAGGAAATACATTGAAAGACTAGAAAATCATCCCATGCTCGAGCAACATCGAGCTACTGCTTGAGCACCCTGCTCGAGCAATCAACTGTGCTTGCTCAGGCATGCCTAGAGAGAAGTATTTAAAAACATCAATCATCGCTGATGCTCGAACAACTAAGGCTTCATGCTCGGGCATCATTTTGAGCCAGTGTCGCCAATGCTCGAGCATCCCAAAGACTATGCTCGGGCATAAGGCATACAAAGGCGATGACTAAGAGACTCAGCGATACTGCTCGAGCATTGCTTTTCCTTTGCTCGAGCATGTCATGATCATGCTCGGGCACAAGTCACTCAGAGATAAAAAGTGAAGAATATATTGATAATGCTCGAGCATACTGCTTACCTCTGTTCGAGCATTACTTACACTCTGCTCGGGCAAGGCTTTTATTTTGCAAACTCTGCTATCAACCCGATGATGCTCGGGCAGGCTAGTTACTCTACTCGAGCATTCCTGGTTCAACTATCAAGTTATGTTTGGGCATTAAGTTCCTTGCTCGAGTAGCCTTTCTGAAACGCTTAAACAGTTCATCAGATCGTGTATGCTCGGGCATGAACTAACTCCTGCTCGAGCAACCCACAACTTAGGCATAGATTACTTAATTCAATAACTCAAAATTTGTAATCATCAAAACACTGAAAACTAACATATCTGTCCTTTTTTGTTCCCTTTTCATGTGTTATTTCAATTTTATCTCATTTTCAGTTTGTCTTGTTTCTCCTATTTTTATTATTATTATTATTATTGAGTTATGTCAGTTTTCTATTGTGGATTTGTGGGGATTATTTGATAGCGAGAAGCACAACAAAAGAAGAAGGAGATTGTATATTTGGGAAAAATATAATGGGAACTTCACAAAGAATTCTTAGGAAAATGGAAAACTTTTGTGAGTTTTAGAAAACCAGGGTACTGATTTCATCTGAAAACGAGAAGCCATTTCTAATCCACTAGAGACATCTATTAGACATGTCCATAGCCGCAAGGGAAATAAAGACAAAATCATAAGCCATTTTTTATTGATAGTTGAGTGAGAAACATATAGTCTCATATAATGCTGTTAAGTGTTAACCAGTTTCAATATAATTTGTCCCAAAAAAAATGAATTGTTTGCTCTGTTTAGAAAAATGAAGTATACCACATCAGCAACTTGAATAGAAAAATGAATAGTAATAAATATTGAACTCAACAAAATGTTTTTTTCCTAATCAATTAGATCAGTTTTGTACCATCAAAATATTTTTTTTGGCCCGGGCGAAAAAAAATTCCTGGTACCACCACTGTCTCAAGCCCAGCGTTGACCGCTGGCTTTTCCTCCTTAGTCCAAACCTCCAACTCCTTATATAATTGTTGTTCCTTTAGCTTTCATTTATTCACACTACATTGTTCCTTTAGCTTTCATTTATTCACACTACACCCAGAGAGAGAGAGAGAGAGAGAGAGTCAGGAAAATATATAAGCCATGTTGCTAGCTTAACTGATGTGTGTTTGTGTTAGTAGTGGTGTAATGATTCACGTTGTGCGAGACGTTGCAGTGTGTAGTTAAATGGGTAAGCGATACTAATTATGAGTGGTTGCAGTGGTGTGAAGTTGCAAGTTGTATGTATAAGTGCGTTGTGTAGTGCTGTTTGTGTTGAGGGGTATAGTGAACAGTAGTATGCTCATGTTTGTAGTAGTGCAACTGGGTGGCGGTGTTGAGTAGTGAGTGTGTGTGTGTAGCGTGTACAAAGGTGTGTGCAGAGCCAGGTGTGCTTGATGCTAGGTTGCATAAAAGTAGCAACTGTGGAATATGTAGAGCTAGCAATCAGGGCCAGCCCGTGAAGGGTCAGGGCCTAACAGGGCCGGCCCTCCAAGGCCCGGAGTAAGAAAAACATATGTTTTTCAAAGCCCGGCCCGAGAGCACCAGGGCCAAGGCCAACCCGCAGGGTCCGGAAATTACTATTCCAAATTTTAACTATTTTTCCTCCACTTTTTTTTTAAAAAAATATAATTAGTAAATTACAATACGAATCATCCAATAAATAAGCACAGTCACTAATTAATAATCAAAAGCAAACTATGTTCACAAATAACTCACATAAAACATAAAAAACATATCACTAAGCGACATTAGTACGATGACTATTATTGTCGTCATCTTCGTCACTATCATCGATTTTAACGACATTTGATTGTTCTTCACTTTGAGTAGTAGCCTCTGGCTCATGAGTAAGAATATCATGAAATCCTTCTCCCGCATCATGAACACATCCATAATCTTTATTTGCAACAAATAATAAATCAAATCATACAATTAGAGTATAGTTATTATGTATTTGTAGTTAAATGGATAAATAACTCTATAACAAATACAAAATATATATAAATTAATAAATTTAAAAGGGGGAAAAAAAAGCTACGGTGAAAAGGGCCTACAAGGTGCCGAGGCCCTCCCGGGGGGCCGGCCGTTTAAGCCCGAGGCTCGTCGGGGCCCGACCCCTCCAGGGCTAATTTTAAATATCTCATCCATTTTTCAAGCCCGGCCCTTAAAAGGCCAGGACTTAAACGGGCCTGGCCCGTTTTGCCGGTTCTAGGAATATGTAGTGTATGTGGTGTGAGTGAGTCACTGTGCATAATAAGTAAAGAGCAACATAGTATTATGCTTCTCTTACAAGAACCAGGTAGTCTAAATATATATATATATATATATATATATATATATATATATATATATATATATATATATATATATATATATATATGCATTTACGATACTGCATGATGAAAAGGGAAAAAGGAACTAGCATTTATATATATATAAATGACGCCACTGCACATGTGAAAATAATAGGATATATGTGTGTGTATCATAATAAAATATATTTTTATGTTGTTAATATTTATTTAAACTCCTAATTTAAAGTATTGAAATAAGCTCTGAGAGTTTAAATTAATTGTAGAGAAATAATAATAAATAGTAGAATAATAATAATAGAATAAATAAATAATAATAAATAGATATTGTTATTATTATTAAGATAGGGAATAAATAATAAAGAGAATTATTAATAAATAAATAAATAAAAAGGGTATTATTGTTAAGAGAATTTTTAGGGATTAGTGACCATTTTTAATCCTCTAAAATTAATTCGCGTAGTTAGTTACTTTGCAACACAAAAAATGACTAATGACAATGATAAACGTTTATAGGCATACCTTGACACCTCTACCGATCCCAACACCTCCGGACAGAGTTAAGGATTCAAGCTTGAAGTGGGTAACTGCTATCTTATTAGTCTGTATGTATGTATTCATGTATGACTGATCATGTTTGCTAGATGATTTACATGTTTATTTCCTAGCTATGGATTTGGGGTTGCATGTCCCATAGGGCTGCGTGTCCTAAAGGGCTGCAGTCCTTGGCCGATAACTGTGGTTACAGTGCGACTTGTTTAATGTGAATTATTCTATGTTTATACATGTGTTATACTATGATTTATATTTCATACCTGCATATGAGATTAACTGTTCCCCTGGGGTTCATTCATTTGAACTCCAGATCGCATGAAAGAGATAGGTAGTGGTTTGGGATCAAGAGGCAAGATGCAGCTATAATGATTACAGCAGAAGGAACATTTAGGAAAAATATTAGTAGACGGACTATATTAATTAGTTTATCATTTGTCTATTTTTTGATTAATGTATTAACATCCCACTATGGGATAGATATCACTCGTGATAGGATAGATTCGAATCGTGAAAAATTTGTCCTCATATTTTCAAATTAAATTATTTTATGAAAGTTTTATTCCGCAATTAGGTCGTCCAAATTATTTCGATGCATGTGCGCTATAACTCTGATAAATAAAGGCGCATTTAGAACGGGCGTTACACATGACATAGTTGGGAATTTCTGTATCCTAATCAACCACCACCTCAGGCTACTGAGGTGGTCATTGCTGATGAAGGTGAGTAGGCCTTTTGTGCCCGTGCTTTGTACTACTCTTTTGAGTTAACGGTTTTCAGTTCTATTAAAAAAAAAGTTTGAATTGATTCAATTTGGTGATGTCTACTTATAAATCTTGCTTTCACGGTGTACTTGAATTTGGTTGTTTTACAATTTAAAATTTTGTTGACAAGATTTGATGCAAGTGTAGAAATATGATGACTTCTCATTTTTAATAAATTTATTAAGATATATTTTGATATATTCGGAAGTCATCACTTTGATAAATTATAGAAATTTTCTTGAGATTTTATGAGATATTAATTGGATGGGTGCATCATCTGTGGGATTTCAAATTAAAATATATTTTTTAAAAAAAATTAAGAAAGAAAAGAATAATGAATAAATAATGGGATAAGGGTCTTAAATGCCATGGAAGTTTTCACTATGGAGCAACTTTGGTAAGACGGAAGTTTTGTTTGGACCAAAAATGCCACGGAAGTTCACAAAACGTAGCAATTTTGCCCCTCCGTTAATTTTGACCGTTAAATTTAACTGAGTGCACACGTGACATGCCACCTCATCATACGTGGCATGCCACCTCATCACCCTATTTTCACTGAGGAGCAATTTTGCCCCGGAAGTTTACAAAACACCACAATTTTTCCCTTTTGTCCCCCAATATTAAATTTGTCTATTAAATCAGTCAAAGACCACACATGGCATGCCTTGAAAAGATCGAACTTAGAGTCGAGAAGGATATCCTTGAGATGTTGAGCTCAAGGCGGCCAAAATTTGTGAAGCTAAACTGGTCAAAGGGTCTGAAAGGTCTGTCGCAAAACCCAGAGGAAGCATCACTTATGATCTAAGCAAATGAAACGCACAACGAGAAATGAATTGTCCCACAAATTGGTTCAGTAAGACAAATCAATAGTGATAGTATTTACCTTTGTATAGACTGATCTAGGCCACCCACCCTATCCCACAAGATAAATCTCCAGCGATTTTAAGTGATGCTTACTGAACCAATTTTTGGGACAATTGATTATTAATTTGTCTAGATCAAACCAGTTTTTGGGACAAATCAATAATGAATTATCTCGAAAATCGGTTCAGTATGCATCACTTAAAATTGTTGGAATTTTTGGGAGCATTATAGATTTACCTTGTGGGACATGGTGGGTGGCCTAGATCAATCTATACAAAGGTAAATACTATCATTATTGATTTGTCTTACTGAACCAATTTTTGGGACAATTCATTTCTCGTTTTGCGTTTCATTTGCTTAGATCATAAGTGATGCTTCCTCTGGGTTTTGTGACAGACCTTTCAGTCCCTTTGACCAGTTTGGCTTCACAAATTCTAGTTGCCTTGAGCTCAACATCTCAAGGATCTCCTTCTCTGACTCCAAGTTCGAACTTTTCAAGGCATGACATGTGTGGTCTTTGACTAATTTAATATATTTAATATTGGGGGATCGAAGGGAAAAATTGCTGTGTTTTGTAAACTTCCAGGGCAAAATTGCTCATCAGTGAAAACTTCTGGGGCAAAATTGCTCCTTAGTGAAAATAGGGTGATGAGGTGGCATGCCACGTGTGCACTCAGTTAAATTTAACGGTCAAAATTAAAGGATGGGCAAAATTGCTACGTTTTGTGAACTTCCATGGCATTTTTTGTCCAAAAAAAACTTTCGTCTTAGCAATGCTCCATAGTGAAAACTTCTTTGGCATTTAAGACCCTTATCCCATAAATAATCATTGGAAGTTTCCCAAAAAAAATAGAGATTCAGTTGTTGTTGTATGACATTTCCTTTCCTCTTCTTGACAGATGTTTGGTTTTTTTTTACCAGAATCTTCTTGACAGATTGAATGCAGCGTTCTTGGAGCTACCAATTTGGAAACATAGTGAGACTTAATATCCAAGAAAGAGCAAGCCACAATTTGAAGTTAAAAGGAGAAGGAGGCGGCTGCACTGCACAATAAAAGGGAGCATCATCACCGTCTTCTTAATTAGTTGATAGGACTAAGGAGGGAGAGAAAGGCATTTGGGTTCTATTCTTCTTCTTTTTTGCAAGGGGATGAGAGGACTGCAGAGAAGAGAAGAGATTAAAGTAGCCGATTGGATCAGAGGAGTTGGAGCTTAAAAATTAGGCTTTGAATCAATGCTCTGATCATTTTCCTTTTCTCTTTTCTTTGAGATTTTGGATTTTGGATTTGTTGTTATCTTGTTGATATTATTTTTGTTATGTCTGGTTTGTTTGGTTTACAACCTAAAGGAACTATGGACTTATGGGTGGATTATATTTTGTGTTCACTTATTAGTTATGTTTTAATGTTAATTTTGGTTACTTGATATTGTTGTTTTATTAGCTACTTAGTATTTGTGTTAGTATTTAGGTGTCCTAGAGACAATCCGTAAGGACAGATCAACACCTTTTTCTACGTTGTAGTTTTCATAAATGAGCATAGTTTATCTTTATCATATTTATGTCTCACCTTTATTTTAAAAGTAAATGTGTTTGAAGATAAAAACCCTAAGAATAGAATATGTGTTAATCTCGAGGATCAATGATAAGAGATCATGATCATGAGGACTTGAGAACATTGTACATCTATTACTTAAAACTTGTTCCTAGTCTTGAATCACCAAGAAAGGGCATTGATGATCTCAATAAGACTAGTACGACATCATCTACTTGTATAAAGATACAAGGTAGGGACCTCATGGAATACAGGCATGGAGATGCCTTAGCTGATGTCGTGGGTAGATCTATTGGAGAACAAATAGTACCTAACAGACCCGTCGAGAGACTCCACAAAGATTCATTGTAGAGAGTATCGTTGGATATGTAAAGTCTCTCATCGTTTGGTAGTACGGATCGTCCTGGACTTAAGGATGTCATCGAACACTATGTTCTAGGGTTATACTTTGACCTGTACAACTCTATCCACTTTGAAAATGGGGAGAACAGTGTACTCTTGGGTGTAACTAAAATACATGAGTATAGATGGATATGTCAAGAGGACTCATAGTCCCCTACAAGGGATTAGTTGTTCACAAGACTGGTAGAGCTTGGAAAGCTTCCAATTAACTTGGGAGTCTGTGAGCACAGCAAGTGATCATAAAGGGTCATGATCTATTGTAGAGTTAATATAAGAAGATTCCTAGTTTTGTGAATTAGCTACATTTAGTCAATTAAGAGAGATGATACTTTATCTTTGCTCTCGACTAAATATGAATGACGATGTGAGGGATGATGCTTGCACGGTGTCCAAATATAAAAGGTAGATCACTTGATCAACTCAATTAGTTCTGGGCCGCAGAGCATTGACAGTGTCTTATGAGGTCATTAAATAAATTGGGCCCGTTAAAAAGAGTTTTAATTGGTTTAAGTTTATTTATGTCAGTGACTAATTGGGCCTAATGGGTCACATACAAAGATTATTCCGATTGTTTAAAATTAGCAAACTTGGACCAATAATTGTTATTGGGTTTTATCAAGAGTAAATATGTAATTGGGTTGGAGTGGGACTCAAGCCCAATGATGAGATTTGAATTTTAATTCAAAAGGTTAGGTTATAAAAGATAATTCTGAATTATCTATATATATATATATATATATATATATATATATATATATATATATATATATATATATATATATATAAAGATCTCATAGTGATTGGATGAAGATAGGAAAAATAATAAATGAGGATTGATTTAAAATAATTTTTGAATTTTAGTTTAAGAGATTAATGTGATTCATCATCTTAAATTATTATTCAATATTTAAGATATGAATTTAATTCATTATGATTTGGATTTTCCAATTCAAGTTTGGATTGGGCCTTTTTTTGTGAGCATTTAAATTAGGGTTAGACTCTTATAAAGTGCTGATTTTTTATGTGCCCTTTTTATGGTCGTTTTTGAAGAAAAAATGGGAATTTAATTTGACTTGGTTGACAAGATATGAATATGATTCATCATATTAAATTCAATCAATCAAGATGTGAATTTAATGTGACTTGGTTGACAAGATATGAATATGATTCATCATATTAAATTCAATCAATCAATCAAGATATGAATTTGATTCATCATCTTAAATTCAATCAATCAATCAAGATATGAATTTAATTCATTATGAATTGGATTTTCCAATTCAAGCTTGGATTGGACCCTTCTTGTAAGCACTTAAATTAGTGTTAGACTCTTATAAAGTCTTGATTTTTGGTGTGCCTTCTTCTTGCACGTTTTTCTAGGAGAAAACAAGAACCCTTATGCTACCTAAATTTAGGTTTTTACCAAAGGTTTAGAGAGGAAAATGCATCATCCATGAAAGGGTAAGGTTCCAACCTTGTTCATTTTGGAAGCACATAAGGTGCTTGTCCCTCTAATTAGAGGGACAAGCACATTTTTTTAATTTTTTTATATCTTTTATTTATTTAGATTAAAATTATATGTTGCTTTCTGAAAAAAAAAATTTGCACCCAGTATCTCAAATTAATTAATTTTCAGTTCTGCATACATAAATATTTGTCCTGTAACACCAGTATCCTGAAAACTAATTAATTTGAGATATTGGGTGCAAAAAAAAATTTTGGAAAGCAACATATAATTTTAATCTAACTAAATAAAAGATATAAAAAAATTAAAAAAAAAAAATAAAATAAAATGTGCTTGTCCCTCTAATTAGAGGGACAAGCACATAACAAGCATATAAGAGACAAGCACATAATGTGGTCCCGTTCATTTTATCCATAACCTAATTCCAAGAAACCATCACCTTCTTGAAAAGAGTAAAACTCAAGGAAACCAAACATCAACCTTATCTTCGCATAGCAAGCATTCAAGGAGTGAGAGGTTTCAAGAGAAGGAGTTCTTGTTGCAATCGGGGGTAGCCGTGTGGATCAACGTTAGAGGACATCAACAACATTGAGGTCTTTAAGTAATCTAAGGTAATCATAATCTCTAATAGTCATGTTATCAAGTTATCATAATCTCCAATAGTTGTTTTAACGAATAATCCCAAAGTTTATGAATATTATAAATTGTTATGAATTCTCATGAGCGCCGTAAAGAGTTAGGGATTAATAATTATTAACTAATTAATGTAATGAGTTAAGGTTAATAATTCATGAAGACCGTAAGGGGTTACGGGTTTCCGCAACGATTAAACAAAATTTTGTTTTCAACCTCATGAACTTTTGCATGAAAGTCATGTAATAGGCAAAACTAATCATCAATTTGATCATTATTAAGTATGGATTTATTCTGGTCTTGTTTTATTACTCTTGGGAAATGAATCTTAATTGGACCATAGGATTGAGTGATGTGAGATTAGAATTTATTCTAAAATTTGCCAATATGATAGGAGTATACCTATTGGACCCATATAATCATATTAGAGTGAAATTGAGTTATTATTACCCCCTTGGGTAACTATGTTAGAGATAACAAGTTTAACTTGAGGGAGGGATGTAAGTGATCGGGATTAAGTGAAAACAAAGTTTATAAAGCTAAAAAGGAATTAATGACTCGAGTTGCTCTTTTGTTAATTGTGATTGTTTGTTTGTTTTAATTTGATTTTAATTTATTTTCTCTTATTTGAATCCAATTTTGACTTGCTCAACTTAAATGACCAAGTTCTTATGGAAACTATACTTTTCTCATCACTTTATAACTTGATACGGCACTTATGCTTACGGAGTAGTTTTAAGCTATAATTTCTTATAATTTTTCCCTATCACTGGGTATATTGAATCATACATAGAGACAAGAAGCACAATGAAGAAATGCAAACATTATTGATGTGCATAATGACAAACTTAGATTCAGATATGCTTCACAGGCAGCCTGATCGGGTTATTTGAAGATAATCTTGGGTATTGTGTATATACTTCCATTTAGAGGTATTATCGAGGGCACCTCCTTCCACAGAGATTTCCCTCACCAGAGATTTGAAAATGAGTTCTTCATATATTGATAGACGTACTAGCTTTTTCTAAGTTCGACAAAATCCCATTGGTTATAGGATCCAGTTTCACTACCTATCTAAAGGATCGGATAGGAAGATGGAGCTTATCCGTTTCAATTTAGACTCTCTAGATGAGATCTGAACGGTCCAATTCTTTTTTACCTTTCATTTTTTTAAACATTATTTTAATAGGTAGAGAATCTAAAATAAAACTAATATCTTCATTGATATATTTTTCAAAAAACGATTTTTTATTTAAAAAATAAAAAGTTAAAAAATGAAATCTGAACCATCCAGATCTCATATGATGGTCCATAATGGACGACCTCCACCTACCTATTCAAATTTTAAAGGATAGGCATGGAAACTAGATCCATTGGTTATATGTTTTAAACTCTTGTTACAGCAGCAGGCAGACATGTCGGTTAACTGGCTTTTTTGACTATTCATATTAATCCTCTGTGTTAGTTTTTAAAATAGGTGTATCCTTTTGGTCTTTTAAATTTATATGAAGTATATTTTTAGTCACTTAATTTTATATAGTATATTTTTTATCCTATAATTTTAACATTGTTAATGTTGTTAACGGAAAACACTAACACAGTAAATTCAAGTGAATAACTATGTAAGCTAATTGACTGTCAATTTAAAATATGTGCAAATCTAAAAATATCTATAAACCTAATGAAGTAGTCAATATCAAAACCTCGATTGTATTAAGATATTGTAGTTTAATAATCTATGCGTCAACTCAAGTGATAACTATGTAGCTTAAAGTAATGACTGTCAATTTAAAATATGTACAAATTTAAAAATATCTATAAACCTAATAAAGTAGTCAATATCAAAACCTGGATTGTATTAAGATATTGTAGTTTAATAATCTAACTATAAAAAAGTTATTTTAATAATTTAAAATAAAAACCTCGATTTCATTTGAAGTGACTTGTCAGTTTATTTTAGTTTAATAATCTAACTATATATTGTTAAAAAAATTAAAACTTAAATATGCTTTGTCAATTGTAAAGTCATCACTTGAAGTTTCACAGATCAATATTTTCCGTTAGCAACATTAACATTGTTAGAAATATAAGATTAAAAGTATATTTTATAAGGTTAAAGAAGCTAAAAGTATACCTTATATGTAAAACTAATGTCTTAGAAGCCGGACCGGACATTGAGCCAAAAAATCTAGCAGATCATGGTAGAAACTGTCGGGCTATATGGTCAAGCCGGTGATGCAATAATTAAATAAAAAATTTAATTAAAAAATAATTATATGTTTATATACTAATATATTAAATGTATTATACAAGTTCAACGCCCAACAACTTCAGATTATTAAAACAAAAGTACTGGGCAAAAAGATTAAAATAAAAATAAGATAACACTATTGAAGAAAAGAGGGAAAAAAAAATCACCACTTCATCAAAAAAGAAAAACAAAACCCGAAGATGTGAAGACGTGAGGTAATAGTCTGATAATAAGATAGACTTGGGAGGGTTTTTTATGGTTGGATTGAGTTTCTTTCCTCATTTTTTTTTTTTTTTATCATTCTTCATAATCTTTAAATCATCTCTGTTTAATCAATATAATAATATTTTAATTTTTCTCTCATTTTCTTAATCAATAACCCAAAAGAACTAATAAGAGAAAATAAAATAAAAAGATTAGGAAAGGATCCATTCAATTTGTTTCACCTTGTAGAGTGTAAAGGTATTGGAAAACGTGATGACAGCTTTTAAATTTTTTATCAATAATAGACGAAGGGAATGAGTGCGGGAGAAGTTAGAGTAATTAATTTGGTTTGTTGACTTTTTTTTTTTTTAAAAAAAAAAAAAAAAAAACCGACCAAAAAAAAGATGACAATTAATTAACCAAAAGCAAAAAGCAAAACCCAGTTGAAGAAGCTACTCCTCCTTTTGCTTATAATGCACCGACCACCAATTCTAGCAAACTAAATAAAAATTATGTTATTAAATTTATCCTAAATTGATAAAAAAAAATTACTTTACCCTTCTCTAAATAAAGCAAGCTTAAGCAACTTAATTTTTTTAACTTTAAACCTTAATTAATAGTAAGGGCAAAGTAAAAAATAAATAATTAATGATGTAGGTGTGTTATATTTGGTACAAAAATTATGTCTAGTTGGTGCCTTATAATAAAAATCAAATGAAGAATATTAATTTAACTTATAACTCAAATGAAACTTATGAAAAAAAAAAAACTTATTTATTTAATCCAGCTAGGTTTTTCTGTCCCGATTGACTATAGTTTGAGCTTTGTTCACATTATCCCAAATATTCTCTCAATCATTTACCTTATTCTTGATAAGTTATGGTGAAAGTAGTCAGAATTTTTTACTACTCCAGTCTTTATTATAAATTCGCTTTATCTTAAATATAAATCACTTAAAGGTTATTAATAAATATTTTATAAAAGATGAGAATGATTTGAAAATATAGAAAGAGAACTTTAAAAGAGTCCAACTTTTAACATGTGAATCTCATAAAAAATAAGTAGAGGATCCAAAATTAACTTCCAATTGAATGTTCACTATCAACTTATAACACACCAACCAATAAATGCCTATAATTAATAAAGATTTAAGAGGTGTTTACCGTTTTTATGTTTCTTTTTTATAACTCGTTAAACTCATGAGTTTACACACCAAATTTACAAGTTTTTACGCTTATAGATTACAAAATTATGTTAATTTTTTCAATTTTGTTATCCTCAATAGCTTTATTATAAATTTTATAGCGTATTGAATATAATAAATTATAAATAATTTTTTCATTTATGCCTATAATTAATAAGGGTAGTGAGTGAGTTTAGTAATAATTAATATGATATTAGAGTTTAATATGATATTAGAGTTTAGTGCAATTAGTATAGGTAATATTGGAAATTACTTAAATTTTAGGACAAATTTAATGACTTTTACTATTTTTATTGATTTATGATAATTGTTAGTTGGTGTCTTATAATAAGAATCAGGAGGAGTATTGGATTGTGATGCTCTCTTATTATTAATGCTATTAACTATACATTATTTCAAGAATATATCCCTATATTAATTGCACTATTAATGCTTTAAATTCTTCACCCTATAAAATCTCACATAACTTGCATATTGCCCACACACTTCATACATAACTGAAAAATCGAATATGATGATGATCCACTTCTCATTAATTATTTCTCTAATTCTAGTCCTTGTATTCAATTCAGGTGATATGTTTTTCGATCACATCTTTTTTTTTTTTTAACTCTTATCATTTTCTATTTCTCACACACTTATATGTACACATATGTTCTCTCTAATCCCTATTATAAGTTAGTACTACCTCCGGTTCTACTTATAAGATCAGTTGACTTTTTTTGGAGAAATTAATAAAGCTAAATAAGTTACTTAATTAATCATATCATATTTTGTATATCATTAGATTATATATTAGTTTATTAGTTAAACAAATTAGTTTGGAGAAAAAAATAAAAATACTCTAAAGTAATTTAATTAACTCTTTTAATCTCTCCAAAAAAGTCAACTTGGTCTTATAATTATGATCGGAGGAAGTACTACTTGTTAGAAATGAGTAGTTTCTTATTAAAGTCACCAAGTGAGATGTTAATTACATTTTTCTAGAATTGCTTATTGAAAATTTGATACAATTTTCTTTTTCCTTTTATCAAGAGATGTAATAATTCTTTGTTTTAAATATAAATAAATTCAATAATTTAACCACTCCTCCTTGGTCTTTGTAAGGTGATTAGAAGCGTCCTATAATAAAAACAGAAAATAGTGTTTATGTATATGTATCTTCCTATCATACATTGTACATATACTGAAAATTTTGTTCATGTTCAGTGGCGAATGCATGTGAATTGGCCACTATCGGAGGTGGTTGCCCGGACATAAAAGAATGCGTGGAGACTTGTCGTCCTTGTTACCGGGGCGTCGGCGAAGTACATGTCTATTGCCGGCCGCCAGATGCCGGAATTCCATACTATGAATGTGTTTGTAGCATGCAGAAAGGGGCTTCTTGTCATGTCACTGGTCCTCCTAGATGCCCCAGACAATGGCCACCTCCTCCACCATCTTCTTTCTCTGACGGCAATGTTAATGAAACTGTTATAATAAATTAATTAACGCCAATGTATTCACATGATAGAAACTTGACTTTGTTTGATGAACGGAATAATAAAGGGAGAGAAAAAGTTGTAATAATCATTTATTAATGAATAAAGAGATAAGATCTTTGATATGTGCTAATTTATGTTGGTATTTGGGACGTTGAAAGTTATTGAAATCAAAGTAACAAGAAGAACTTACACATTACTCCATTGTCCTTATTATATGAATTAACGATCAAGTATATTTGGTCTTCTTTATAAGACACTTGCTTAGCATTAATTAGGTATGCTCATAGTTAATAGGGCATTAATTATTTTTTTTTTGAAAATACGTTTTTTTTTTTTTGCAAGGAGAAAGAAATCTGCAAATCCAACAATAGTTTAACATATAATAGGGTAGTAAATGAGAGTAATAATAATATAATATTAGAGTTTAATGCAACTAGTAGGCCCCAAAAGAAAAATATTGGAAATTACTTAAATTATTTTTTTTTTGTCAACATAAAACAATATAATTTATTTACATATTAACTATTTTTATTGGTTTGTATACTAATTCATTTATTGTGTTGGTGTCTATTTTATAAGAAAGATAAATGTTTATCAATAAATTTTCACATCACTTCAATAAAAAAAGAAAATACAGTTTTTTTTTTGCAAGGAGAAAGAAATAATAGTATTCTGCTTCTGTATTGACAAATATTGTAGATTGTTGAATATTAATGACAAAAAAGTTTAACAAATAACAACTTTGACTTATCAAACTACAAAAACAAATATAATGACAATTAGGAATATTTATGTAACTTTGCCACAAAATTTAATCACAAAACAGTTTTTTATATATAAAAAAAAAATCTTAAATACTTCTATTTAACTCAACTAACTTTATTTACTTTATCTTTTTCTAAAAATCAATGTTAATAAATATTTAATTTAGGAAGTCTTCTTCATTCTAGCAGCAAGTCTGCCCGTATCCATTTTACTACGGGTTTAACTGGGTGAAACCCGCCCGCCCGTGGCATACCCCAGGTCCCCAACTTGTTGAGCACGAAGGCTCCGTCGACTCTCACAACAAAAGAGACCTCAGAGATTCTGAGGAAAGAAAAAGGGGTGAAAGAAATCAAAGGCAGATCAAGAGAATGGAGTGCGTATTCGGACTAGTCGGGAATGGCTTCGCGATTGTGGTGGCCGATACATCAGCGGTTCACAGCATCTTAGTCCACAAGTCCAATGAGGACAAGATCATGGTCCTCGATTCTCACAAGCTCATCGCTGCTAGTGGTGAGCCCGGAGACAGGTTCCAACTTCCCCTCTCGTTTGATGTTAGGGTTTTTTCGATTTTAGAATGATTTTTGTTTTGTGATACTGATTTGTACTGATTCAGGGTTCAATTCACGGAGTACATTCAGAAGAACGTGGCTCTGTATCAGTTCCGTAACGGAATCCCTTTGACCACCGCTGCTGCCGCCAATTTCACCCGTGGCGAGCTCGCCACTGCTTTGCGCAAGGTGTGGATTCTCTTTTTTCATCTCTGCTTCTTATTGTCCGGGTTTCCGCTTTTTGCTTTAGAACTTATGGGTTTGAATGTTTTCTTTTCTGTTTCGATTGTAAGTGTTGAAATCACCTGCCTGATTAAATTTTTTCTTAACAAGTGAGTTTTGTTTCGGCTTTTTTCTTTTACTCTCACCAAGAGTTTTGGTATTGCATTTATGTGTATTACGGTAAATGCCTCCCGTAGAGGGTACACTTTCTGGCACGCACATTGGGTGGAAGAAAATCTTGAAATTTTAGAATTCCTTGTGGTGTTCTCTTAGGAATTGCATCAGTAGTGATGTGCTAGTCTTTGTATTGGTTGGTGTTAACAAAGAAACCTTTCATGTATGTCATCTCTTTTACTTACTCTGTCAAAGTGTTGTCTAGAAATATTATTCTGAGCAGTTGCAGGGAAGTCCTTTTGAAGCTAATCCTAATTTTAATATTTTATGCATAATTGGTCCCTAGACAGTTGCTATTGTGATTACAGTCCTTGTCATATTATTACATGCCTTGTGTTGTTCTAGATGCATGTGTAATTCTACGATTGTCTTCTTGACTTGCTTAATGTGATTCTCTGAAATGTTTATTATTATAAATACCAATTTATTTCTCTCATTATTCTGTGCTTCATTTCAATGAATCCTCTTGTGTGGAGATTCTCTGCTTATATGAATAATCTACTCTCTTGTAAGCATGTGCTTATTGTCTCTTAGCACCAAGGATCTTTTTTAAATGCAAGATTGCATCTGCTGCCAATCCTGCTTGATTTCAAAGTTTCTATGTTTTTGGTCATGTTTAAAGAACAATGGTAATATGGAAAATAGAATTGAAGAGGGAAAGAGGGAGAAAAATAGGGAGATTGCGAGGGAAGGGAGAGGAAAACGATTGATAGACTAGGGAGAGAGTGACAGAGAGAAAAGAGATTCAATTCATTAGGTTCATCATCATCATCATAGCATACAGATTTTGACCCTGTACAGAGTACATCCTTAACATAGAATCCCAACTAACTAATTGACTCTCTTAACCAACCAAATAACCCTCACTCTTTTATTATTATTATTTACGTAACAGTTGGGTAATCCTTGTTTTACTTTAACAAAATTACCCTCATACTTCCTACTGAATTATAGATCCGCCAGGCACTTTTTAACATTACTAGGATATTAGTAATTAGATGTTGGGATAAAAGAGGCGTTTCAAGTGAGAGAGCAAAAGTAGATGCGGAGTGCAATTTTTTGTGGTTTACCTACCTGTTGCAGGTGAAATGTTTCTTGATTAATGTAGTTACAGCCTGTGGTTATTAGTTATTACTCAGTTGTGATGCAGGCTTTTTATGGTAGTAGTCAGAGGTACTGATTTCCTAAAGTGGTAATATAGTTTTATCAAGTATGGGCCAGGCACAGGTATTGCTGGATGGCCATACTTCTGAAGTTATTTAACTGCAAGCATGTATGTTTCTTGTGTACAATTTCCCTTTCCAGTGCTCTAATACTTTTGGTTTGTTTAGAAATTGTTGCAAGAAGCACAGGTATCTCGTGTTTTGATGTAATGTGGAAGATCATGTTTGAGTTCTGAAGTTTCAACCTTTACTGATTTATTAATATGTAAAATTTCCGATTGATTTGTTTATGCCAATAGGGAAATTCATCTGTTTAAGTTATCATTGGAAATTTCTACCACTGGGAAAGGGCTTCCTTGATTGTTTGATCTGTGTACCATCAGGTTGTGATTTTGCTCATTTGATGGATACTGTATGAATAGTGATATCCGAGCAGGCCCTACTTCAGGGGCCTGCACTAATGTTCAATTGCTTCTTAATTAGTTAATCAGTGGTTATTTCTGTAAATTTGAATCCCTTTCTATTTTGTATTTCCTTTGCTATTAGGCTAGAATTCAGCATTTTCTCTAGTGGAGGATTTTTTTTTTTTTTTTTATTTTTTTTAAAAAAAAAAAAAAAACTTGTTTCATAAATATTTATTCCAATGGCATGCAGAGACAGATGAACTCACCACTCACCCCTACAGAAATATCTATTCCATTATCTATTGCTATATTTGCTATAGAAAAGTGAGATAACGATTTTATTCTTGTAGTCCCTCTAGCTAGAGTTGTTTTTATGTATGATTTAGAAGAGTAGTATAATTAAGATAGGTTGTTATCGATCACTATGGCAGATCAGCTAAGTTTTGAAGCATGTATAAATCTGTTCTCTATAAATTCTATATGCAGTTTATGTATCATCACCTTAACAATGGATGATGAGTTAACTTGTGTGTGAATTTGGTTTGATTACAGAATCCATACTCTGTGAATATCCTCCTTGCTGGCTATGACAAAGAGACAGGTCCTTCCCTTTACTATATTGACTACATTGCTTCACTTCACAAGGTTGAGAAGGGAGCTTTTGGCTATGGCTCCTATTTTTCACTGGCAATGATGGACAGATACTTCCACAGTGGAATGTCAGTGGAAGAAGCTATTGATTTGGTTGACAAGTGCATATCGGAAATAAGATCCAGGCTTGTTGTCGCCCCACCAAACTTTGTTATCAAGATCGTTGATAAGGATGGAGCAAGAGAATATGCTTGGCGCGAATCAGTTCAGGATACTCCTGCTGCTCCTGTTCCTGCCCCTGCTCCTACTCTTGCTTCTCCAGCTTAATTTGCAATCACTTCTCCCCCTCCCTCCCTCCTTCCTTCTCTCTCTGTTTTGTTATAACTTCATTTTATTTACAGACTTTCAGCTTCTTTCACTTAAATGTCTGCAAATCTTGGTGTAAGATTACTTAAAAGGGGATATATTAAGGCTTGAGTCTATTTATCTCTGGTCTTGGTGACAATTTGTGAAGCGGACTTGATTTTAATTTCTTTTTTCTTCAACACCATTCGGCATCCAGTACTATGACTAATTTGAATAACAGGCCAAGTTGGTTATGGATTTGGGAGAGTTTTCCTATGCCCCCCATGCAATACTTGATTTCAGAACTTTAAATGGGGAATGAGTCTCCTGTCAATCCATTCAAAAGTTTGAATTCATTGAGACCAGGTGTGTGGAGGAGTTACAGGGAAAATGATAATTTAGTGTTTGTTTGGGAAACAATCAAACTGTAGTTTTATAAACTTTTTTGCATAAGTTGAAGTAAAATTCCTTTTACATATTTATCATGTAAATCATAAAAACACTTCTATAAAGTTAAAATAAATAGGCACTAAAGACATCTTAAAAATAGTATTAATTAGTGGAGAGATTGACTACAAATAAGTTATTTAATCATTTTATATGTTATGTATCTTTAGATTATATATTAGTTTATTAATTAAACTAATAACTTTGAAGAAAAAAATAAAAATAAAAATACTCTAAAGTAATTTAATTAGCTTCCTTAATTTCTCCAAAAAAGTCAATTTTATGCCTTATAATTTAGGACCGGAGGGAGTATTAGTATTGACTACGGTGTGAAGGATGATTAGTTTCTACTACCGGCGGAGGATACCCTGATTTCTATCCAAAAAAAAACAAAAAGTATTAGTATTAAATTAGCATTTCATCATAAATTAAAATTTTCAAATTCAATATTTATTCTATGATATTTCAGCATTGAAAATCTTGATTTGATACTCGTATTACCTTACTAGATTCTTAGTTGACAAAGAGACGGGCCCTTCCTTTAGAACCCTAGAAAATATATGTATGTATATGTGTGGATGCATGCATGTAACTTTGAAGATGTCAGATATCGAAAAAAAAAAAAAAAAACTGTGTGGATGCATGCATGTAACTTGCTGGGGTTACCAAATTGGCCGATAATTGTCACATTTGGACAACCATGTTAAACACAAACTGTATTATTCACAAGTTATTAAACTTGGACTGGCGATTGAACATGTTGAGGTATTGAGTTAAGGGTTATGAGTTAGATTAGAGTTAAGCCAAAGCTAATTCGGGGATTAGATGAGTGAGGAAGTGAATATTTTAAGGTTATTTATATAAAATTTTGAATAGAATTTTAAAAAAAAAATTAATTTAATTTTTAAAAAGGTCGAACCGATCAAACTTGCCGAAACGGACATATTGCCGACCCAAACCGGCCGGTGACGTCCAATTCTGATAACATTGATCATTCACAAATTATAAAGGGTTAAGATGCAAATTGATCAACAAACTATTACCAAAAGGAGCGTCCAGCACAAATAACTTTTAAGTGGATCAAAAATATCAAAAAACTTTTAAAAATGTAAAGTCAGCACAACACCATTAGAAAAAACAAACATCCGTTAAAATGTCAACTTTTTAAGGGCTTAAGGTGCAGATTGGCCAACAAACTTTTACTCCATGAGCGCCCAACACAAAAAAG
Organism: Acacia melanoxylon; assembly: GCA_019022615.1. NCBI lineage: Eukaryota > Viridiplantae > Streptophyta > Magnoliopsida > Fabales > Fabaceae > Acacia > Acacia melanoxylon. The sequence goes on from JAFJYJ010000013.1 coordinate 5,759,553, forward strand.
TCCATGTGCAATCTACCCAAAATCGACTATTGCAAATCTTTGTCCAAACCCCCCAACCATGTGCATTAAGGTTAGAAAAAGTGAATGCAACAAGAAAATCACAAATGTAACGAGTAGATTTCATTTTGAGTAAAGGTGATAAGTTTTCGAACGTACCCGGGTAAGTCTATGTGCAATCTACCCAAAATCCAAATGTTGCAAATTCTTGCCCGGACCCCCCTAACCATGTGCATTGGGGTTAAAAAGAGTGAATGTAACAACAACAAAAATCACAAATGTAATGAGTATATTTTTTAGGTCCACTTAAAAATCACAATCTATACCTGCACTGGCTAAGTTCGAAAACTTATCACCTTACTCAAAATGAAATCTAGTTATATTTGTAATTTTTTTGTTGCATTCACTCTTCCAAACCCCAATGCACTTGGTTGGGAGGTCCGGCAAGGATTTGCAACAAATCGGATTTTGGGTGGATTGCATATAGACTCTCCCGGGCACGTTCAAAAACTTACCATTCTTACTTAAAATGAAATATACTTGTTACATTTTTTATTTTTTTGTTGCATTCACTTTTTCTAACCCTAATACACATGGTTGGGGGTCCGGACAAGGATTTAAAATAGTCAAATTTTGGGTGGATTTCACATAGACTTTTTGTGCTGGGCACTCCTGGAGTATAAGTTTTTTGTACTGAGTGCTTCTGGAGTAAAAGTTTGTTGGCCAATCTGCACCTTAAACCTTAAAAAGTTGACATTTTAACGGACGTTTTTTTTTCCTAACAACATTGTGCTGACTTTACATTTTTTAATTTTTTTGATATTTTTGGTCCACTTAACATTTATTTGTGCTGGGTGCTCTTGAGGGAATAGTTCGTTGGCCAATTTTCACCTTAACCCAATTATAAACCATACAACTAGTCTCAAATTTTATTAGGGCGGAGTAATGGGTGGGTTGAGCAACCCAATGCTAAACCATAGCCCACCCTTTTAACTTTCAACGGGTATGGGTTAGCCCATACCCGAGCTCAACCCATTTAAACCCATGTAAACGGGTTAGGACATAGATGGGCGGGTTAACCAGATTTTGAGTAACCCATTTACATTTGATCTGTTTATTTTTTTGAAAAAAAAACAAGATTATGTATTCATCCAAATTCATCATTCTAAATTTTAAAATTTGAATCATCAAGGTTCAATAATCACAATTCACACGAAAAAACATAAATTTAGACAAGTATTATCATAACATAAATTTATGGGTCAAGGAGCAAATTTACCAACCAACTATTAATTCAGGAGCGCTGGGCACAAAAAACTTTTAATGGTACCAATAATACCAACAAACAATTAAAATTATTAAAACATCACAATGCCGTTAGTTAAAATATAACGGACGTTGCTTTGTTAATGAAGATGTCCACGTGGCTGAAAAAGAGGAGTTACGGCAAAAAAGGAAAAGCAGCAGCTGGAAAAAGAAGAACCACTGTTCATCATCATCAATGGCCTGCCGACGGAGAGAGACGCGGCACTGCGGGATTTTCACGCCTTCACCCTTCATTTTCGCATAACTCCACCATCGTATCCACTTCCATTGCCGTCAGTGGGAGCTTCATCATCTTCGTCCTGGAACGAGAAACAGAGAGACCGGAGCGAGCACGAAGAAAGAGTAGGAGAGAGACGCCGTTGTTGGACGGTTCAGTAATCATTGCCGTCTTGAACTACTTGGAATCAGGTTGAACCAGAGGTGAGCGATTTGAGGCTGTAATAGAGACGGGAGAAGCAACACAATGAACCTTCTTCTCTTTCTTCCATCGTGAACTAGAGAGAGGCCATTTTGGGGATAGATTCGGACGGCAACGGAAAGAAAAGAACAAAGAATAAGAGGAACGCACGAAGGAGGAAGCGAGTTTGGGACCTTTGTCTTGAATGATTTGTGGCATTGGATATTATTTGACCCGGTGTTCATACTTTCTTATTCTTCTTCTTTGTCTTCGTCTCGCTTTCTCCACACACTCACTAACCAAAATAGAACATTTATTCGGTGAGTTTTAGTTTATTCTCTTGGCTCTGTTTTTCCATGCTTGAAACAGGGGAAGACAAATTAGAACAGTGTCCCACCGCCAAGATGAGTGGAACTAGTGGCTAGGGAACTTCATCCATCTCCTACCTAGTGCCTATATGTTTCAAATAATTACTCGCAAGTTTTCAACTTGAAATCCTTCAAATATGTTGTTAAAAATACTGCAATAGTTGTTTATCTCTGGATACCTGGTCTTGTGGGAAGAATAAAGGGTCGATGCAAGGAAGAAGGTCATGCCGTCGCCGTGAAGATTGGAGGAGCCCGGTCGTTGGACGATGAAGGTGAAGTCGGTGGAGAAATTGAATCATTTGTGAGTGGTTGGGTTGTAGAGTTGAACTTCATGGAAGAATGCTGCTAGGCCTGCATTGTTTTGAAGTGGGTTGCTCACATTTTCAGCCAAGTGGACATCTTCATGAACAAAAGCAACGTCCGTTATATTTTAACTAACGAGATTGTGATGTTTTAATAATTTTAATTGTTTGTTGGTATTATTGGTACCATTAAAAGTTTTTTGTGCCCAGCGCTCCTGGACTAATAGTTGGTTGGTAAATTTGCTCCTTGACCCTAAATTTATTTAAGATAGGAAGTCAAGGAATGTCTTTACCTTATGTCAGAATGCGGAATGAGATGTGTAGTTAATATTTTAAAAAAACATTAAATATATATATATAAAACACACACACACATTTAAGTCTTAAATGGGCAAGTTCTAACCCGCCCCGTTATAGGTCTTTTTGGGGAGGCTCAAAATAACTCAATTACACTGGGTTGCAGGCAGTCTTATGGGTTATAGGTTCTATGCTCAGCCTTAAATTTTATACTACCTCCAGTCCTAAATTTAAAATCTAATTGACTTTTTTTTTGAGAAATTAAGGAAACTAAATAAATTATTATTTTAAAGTATTTATATCTATCGTTTTTTGGTCAAACTAATTAGTTTGACTTATAAAGTTGTATATAATCTATTTACGCACAACATATACTATAATTAAGTAATATATTTAGTTTCTTTAACATCTTTAAAAAAAGTTAACAGAGTCTTATAATTAGTACCGAAGGGAGTATAAGAGAAAGTGTCTACTTTTCATATTATAACATGGGAAATCCCATTCCCAACACGACACAACCAATATTTGGTATGGTAAACTTTGGTTAAGAGTTTCCGATGCAGGATTTATTATAGCACTATTTATTAGTAATATTATGTATTTATTGTTTTATTAGCCTTTATTATCATTCCCTTTGTATTTATTAGTAATTATTAAGCTAATCAATAATTATTAGGTTTTATTAGCCTTTATTATCATGTCTCTCTCCTTTGTATATAAATTGGCAATTATATCTCAACATTTGATATATGAGAAGTATATTTTTCTCTCAGATTGTCCATGGTATATAAATATCTAAGCATCAGGCTCAAAAACGTGACTAGGGTTTGTAGGCTATGGATCGCATAAAGTCCTCTTTACATAAAGTCCTTGGGGCAATCTTGTGCATGATGATGGAGGCTTCGTTGGCTCTCATCGTCAGTCCCATTAGAGAGGGATGGTCCGATCGGCCAACCCTCGGAGAACGACGACCAACGGTGGCGCGTGAGTCACATGAGCCAGCACTTTGGACGGAGTCATAAGGCTTCTTTGCCATATGGGAGAGCGTGTCTTTTGGCAGCACTTTCCACCACCAGCGACGACACAATGATCCTGACAATATCCTGGCTTCCTACGAGTCTGGGTACTCTTTTCCGCGATATTTCAATCCTCTATATTGAGTTTACGTTGCTGTTGAAACACTTTTGGAATGTTCTGGTGCTGAGTTCTCTAATTATAGGGCATTACAAGAGCCCTCTCCTCTTGGGTAATGCACTAGCAACGGTACGATGCAAGTGTTCCATTCTTATATCCTCATATTGTCCAGCCAGAATCAAGCGGCGGTAGAAACCCGTGGAAGTCAGAAAGTAGTTGTCATGGTAATTCTTCTGATCTATAGGTCAATGTGTTTCAGCCTCCTAGATCTGGTATGCAACAACATTGTTACTCTGTGCCGACAACTTCTTACGAGAAATGGAAATTCCCAACATGAAGTTGAGGCATTTATCGGTCAGCGGGTGCTAGCATTATTGGTCCAGAAACGAAACTACCTTAGAGCCCTCAAAACATTTAAGAACAAGGCGTCATGGATTGTTGATTTTGAAGCATCAGATCATATGACAGACTATCATCAATTGTTCTATACTTATACTCCGTGTGTTGGAAATTTGAAAGTTTGAATTTCATATGGCTCTCTTGCTCCGGTAGCCAGGAAAGGAAGTATTCCAATATCCAAATATATCACTCTAGAATTAGTCCTTCATGTGCCTAAATTTGAATGCAATCTATTGTCTATTAGCCAATTGACAAAGCAGTCTAATTGTTGTGCTAATTTTCTACCTACTTATTGTATTTTTCAAGACCTATCATCTGGGATGACAATTGGCCGTGCTAAAGAGTGAGGGACTCTACTTTTTTGATGATGCTGAATTGAGTCACCAACATCCGATTAGGGTATGCAATTCTTATTGACCTCTAAAATTAATGACATCATGTTATGGCATAAGAGAATGAGTCATCCCAATTTTCATTACCTATTTCATATGTTCTCATCTCTTTGTTCAAATACTAGCATTAAAATGAGATGTGAGGTATGTGAGTTAGCCAAACACCATCGCCCATCACCATAGAGCTCTATATAGACCATCCAAGCCTTTCACTACCCTCCATAGTGATTTGTTTGGACCTTCTCGCATTCTAAACCATACAAAAACCAAATGGTTCATATCTTTCATAGATGACCATACTCGTCTTTGTTGCGTCTATCTCTTGAAAGACAAGTCTGAGGCTTCCTCCGTATTTGGGTGCCTTCTTCAAACACATGGTATTATCCATAAAAGCTCATGTGCTAATACTCCCAACAAAATTAGATCGTTGATTGTAAAAATCAACATATTGATCTTAGATGTTGCTCGAACACTAATGCTAACTTACAATATGTCAAAGTTCTATTGGGGGAATGACATCTTACACGCTACTTATATCATTAACCGAATGTCAAATCGAGTCATATCCTTTGAAATCCCTCTCCAACGGTTCATATGAATTCCTTAATTTATAAGCACTTGACTTTTCAACAAACACATCTCTTCATTCTAAAATATTCTAACAATATCTTGCTCGAAAAATCATTATTCTCTATTGATATATATGAGAAAGATTATTGTAAATGAGCTAAATCTGGGAGATTAAGTTTTAAGAATGAGTGAACATATGGAAATTAAACTATATTGAAAACGTGCCATATTATGTCGATCTCGTTCCCGGTCTGTGCCCCTCGGGACACATACTAAATTGGGTGTCATTAAACAATTGGAGATAATTTGGTAGAGTTAGGATTATTCCATTAGTTTTTACGCAAACATTGTGCCACCATTGATGTAAACATGAAGTTTTAGTTGTATCCATTGTTGTCAAAAACTAATTCATATTTTTACTGGAATGATACGTGTTAAAACATAAGTAAAAATTGTCCTCAGTAATAAAAAAAAAAAAAAAAAAAGGGTAAAACGCAAGTAAAAACGGTAAAAACTTTACGGTTTTACTGTTTTTAATGAAGAATATTGGGAAGATGTCAACAACAACTTAGATGTTGATGCTCATAATGAGGAAAGCTTGATGAAGTTAAATTAAGTGAACCTATGGATGGTCATGATTTGGACATTCCAAATTTTGCAAATGAACTTATTATAAAAGCAAGAGAAAAAGATATGCAACTAATGCAAAATAATGTGTTTGATTTGAATCAATTGATATAATTTACGAATTGTTAAACTTTATTCTTTTGATGTTTTGGAACTTGGTTGTAGAAGTTGTTAAACTCTTTTTGTGTTTTTGAACTTATATTTTATATAGTTATGTGACATATATCTTTTAAAAATGAAATTGTTCATTGAATTTATATATTTTAAATATGAAGTTGTTCATTGAATTTTGAGTAATAGTTTATATTTTTTTTACATGCACATATATATACTTTTGATCCTGATTTTAAATAGTAAAAACTTCACGTTTCATATCGTTTCTATGATTTATGTTTCTACCACTCCTTCCGTTTCTAAGTAAAAACTCAATTTTGACAACTTTAGTTGTATCCCATGGGAAAATGTTATAAAAGGGTCAAATAGGGAGGTTAATACATTTTCTCATACAATTGATGCGCTAATAAATTCCCTCTCCCATGGGAAGAGATCCACTGTGCATTAATGAACTATCTCTTGATAATTCTTTTTCAATCAAGTTGTGGTATTGCCCAAAGGAAATATTCTTTTACTCGCAAAGACAGAGATAAATGCGATGCATGTTATCTACTTCTATTACTGTCTAGATCCACAATCAAGAGGCATAAATAAAATATTTGAGTTTACTGTAGCCATATGCCTATTGTGAGTCTTGCTGCAAAAAGTTACATATCATCACTGGGTGAACACATTATTCAAGTATACACTGTGTTCAGCCACATGCTATTGAGCCTAGAAGCCAGATAAGTTTGGGACCAAAGAGGTCATACTCCAATATTTTCAAGGATGTAATCATCCTAAAAAGTATTACTGCTGCAAGCAATGATTATGAGGCCTCTTTAAGCAAGATTGTTCCAAAAACTACGATACCAGCAAGTGAGGCAAGTCACTCTTTAAGCTCCAAACTCGTTGATATAAATCTGTGAAACTTACTGCTAGGAACTTGTCTAATGTACGACCATTGCGTAATGATTCAAAGAAGGACACTCATGATGCCATATTAGGGGAAATTGAGCATATTACTCTTAGTGTAGCGGTTGGAATCCATTCAACAAGTCCAACCTCCCCTCTGCTTCCCAAACAATGACCCCAGCTAACGAAGAATCTGCCATATTAAGGGACTCATCAACAAGCTCAGGCCTCCCCCCTCTTGAAACTGCTTTTCATCCAATTTAGGCGATGCTGAAGGAAACACAACATGTAGCTGGCAATTAAGACCTGTGCTTCTCATCCTTATTTTTCATTAATATTAGTTTATTAAATTTTAGGTTTAGTTTATATTAAAATTTACATACACCTTCCCTTTATTTTCAAAAATATCAGTAACACATCTCTTTATGCTACGACAATTATAGCTATATACCACCATTTTTTGGGTTCGTGGACTCGCTCTCTTCTTCCATCACCCACTCGACGAGTTTTCTTTTAGAACATGTTCGCAGAATTCTAGTGTGCTCTCTTTTCTAATACCACTTTCTGATTCTGGATGGTATCAAAAAAAGGTTATACTGTGTACAAAATTCTAATATGCTCCCCTTTTTTATACCACTCTTATTAAATACAACACTTCTATGGATTGCTTGATTCCTTTTGACTTACCGCCAACCCGCCACATATTAATTAAGTATAATAAGGTTTAAATAAATGAAATTTTAAAATAAATATAGATTATGTAGACTAATCCAATCTCTTATTAAACTAAATTTCTGTTTTATCAATTTCCTTACATACTGTTTAAAATATTAGTTTGATCGACTCTTAAAATTTTAAAGTTTAATAAACAAGTTTACATCACTACAGAAAATATAAATGTGATTAAAAATATATGCAATAAAATTTATTTTGATAAACCAGATGATTTTTAAATGGGTTAAAATGTAGATTGGCCAACAAAGTTTTAAGCTATGAGCACCTAACACAAATAAGTTTTAAATGGGACAAAATTATCAATCAACAATTAAAAATCGGACATGAACAATAACTTTAAAATGTTGACGTGTCGGAGAGCAAATGATTATATGCCATACACAATAAGCAACTGGGCGAGGATGGTGATGGAGAACGTGTGGTGACTGATTGAAAGGATGGCACCGGCGGAACATGTGGCGAAGGTGAAGTATCTGATATGGAACCACGATGAGAGGATCGAAAACATAAACACAGTGAGGGCCTACAGCTTCGGCTTCAATTACTTTGTGGAGGTAACATTGTGCTTCCTAAACACAATCATCTCCCTCTCGCTCACGATATCGGCGAGTCTCTGCAACTTAAGCTCGAGAAGCTCCCTGAGATTGAACGAGCATTTGTTCATATTGACCTCCACGCCGATCACACCAAGCTCTGGCACAACCAAAATTAATTGGCTTTCAGTTATATTTTCGCATCATATTCAATTTCACCAAGGACCCACCCACACCCTTTCCAGTTTCGATTTCACATGAACTGACCATGATATATATATATATTGTCTTATTTAGTTGGTGGGAGAGCAGGTTGAATGGGAAATTGAGGTACGTGAGTAGACTTGATTACCTACGGGAGCACATGAAGAGCAACGAGTTGGAGCTGCTGGAGTTTGTGTTCGATCATGACAAAGATTTGGAGTATCGCCCCTTTATGGATTATGGCTTGGAGAGCGACCACCGTGCTTCTAACTCACTCGATTCACCTCTTTCTACCTACTCCATGAGGTGCATCTCATTGAAATTCTCCCATAAACTCCATGTTAATATTTTCCGTCAACAACAAATCAACCAAATAGATCTCCCCTCCTTTTTCACAGTCAATTTGTGTAGAGCTCTCCTGTGAATTTCTTTTTTTTTTTTTTGTTCTTTTTTCCCTTTTTTACCTTAAAGTTCTTTTTTATCTCCCCCTCGGACAACGTTCATCAATTTGCACCAAACGAAATGATGGTACTGATTTTAATGTGATTGTGCTAGTTGTCCTATTTTTTATTTTTTATTGATAATTTTGCTCCTTTTAAAACTTATTTGTGCTAGGTACTCTTAGGGTAAAACTTTGATAATCAATCTTCACCTTAATCCTTTTTAAATTTATATGTTAAATAGGGTTTTTTTTGTCTGAAACGTGTGGCTTAATGAAAATTTAACAATTAGCAGTAAAGGTAATAAAATGTTGAAAGTAGAAGAGAAATTTGCCTTTAATTTTAGGGGAGGTTCTTAAAAATAAAAGGAATGAATAGTTCTGTAACTACATTTAACTCTCAATTACTGGTTGTGCTTTCCATTGATTATAACTCTCTTTCATTCAGATGAGGAAAGTAACGGAAAGAAACCTCCCCTAAAATTAAAAGCTTATCAAAATTGCCACTTACTAAAAACTAATTATCCATATCCCAACTGAATCGTCCTTTTAAAATTGTGTCAATAAATCAAACCAGTAATTTTTACATCTATTATAACTACTGGATCCACTTTTTATAACTATTAACTTTGTGTCGACTGTCGATAAATAATGGTTAATATATTTGTCATAACATATAAGTTTGCAAGCACTTTTTGATATTAAAGTATCGATTATAGTTAATTTAAACTATTTGAAATGACAGGTGCGAATAACTAACTGATTCAGACAATTCCAAAGTATGCTGCTACTAAGTTCTATTGCAAGATATATAAGTTCCCTTACCCTAGTTAGTTTTCATTTTATGATGACTAACTATTTTAACATGATTAAAAGGGTATTTTTATAAGCCAATATATATTTGATTCAGATAATTAACTTAACTAATTTTTTTTTAATGCTTGCCAATTAGTTTTCTATTACATCTTTACAAGAGGTAGTGAAAGGGATCACAAATACCAAAAAAAAAATTAAATTTGATAAGAGTAAAAACGCAACGTACTAAAGAATGTTAGCAAATACTTGCTGACATGATAATTATATTAATGAAAATGAGAAAGTTAATATCCTTTTTCATAGGGTTAGAGGTGGTAATATGGATTGGTTTCTCATTTTCTTTGAAGATTTCTTGTGTTTATATTAATATAATTATTATGTAAAATAGTGATGTAAAATTTTTTTTAAAAAAAAAATTATGTTTAGCAGAGGTATTTAATAAAAATAGCACACTTTTTTTTACAAATATCTAACATAATTTTCTTGATTAACTTTACATTTGGCAGTTAATTAACACTAGACGGAATATTTCATTGGAATATTATTCATGAGAATATAATGGAAATAGGAAGAAGTTTTGTTCTCATGAAATAATTGTGCTTACGGAAACAAATGTACTTGAATTTTTTGGCTTGATATTACGTTTGATTGGATGAGTATAATATTCAGAGAAAAACATATCAAAATATTAATGATCAATTTTTAAATTAAAAAATATCTCTTACATATATTGAATAAAAATATCATAGTATATATATATTTTTAAAAAAGTTTACTCCATAAAACTTTTCTAGGTCATCAGTAACAAAACAATAATCTTGCTTAATTCAATGCTCAAAAAAATATTTTTTGGATTTTTTTTATTTATTAATGAAGGTGATTATATATTCACCTTGCATCGCCAAAAATATTTGCAGTTGCCAATTATCAAATAGAGGATAGGGTTTGTTTGCTTTTTTTAAAAAAAAAACAAACAAAAAACTTGTTTTCTTATTTTTTTTTTATTTTTTGAGGTTGTCACTTATCCAATATCGACACTATACTACTAGTGACAACCAGTGTCATATTGCCATCGGCGACAGTGCCACCACATCACTTCAAAAACAAATTCTTTTTATTTTTTAAACTTGTTTCCAAAAAATTGTTCGAGGGAACAAAATAGAAAATAAAATCAAACAAATTGTTTTTTCTTGGCTCATTATTATTCATTTCTCTCTCAGTATCTCTCTATATATAATACTACCTTCAGTTCTAATTATAAGATCTAATTGACTTTTTTTGGAAAGATTAAGAAAGTTAAATAAATTACTTTTTAATCATTTTATATGTTGTGTATCCTTATATTATATATTATTTTATTAGTCAAACTAATTAATTTGAAGAAAAAATAAAAATAAAAATACTTTAAATTAATTTAACTAGTTTTCCTTAATCTTTCCTAGGTTTTATAAAACTAAAAAAAAAAGAAGTACCTACTACTATGTCGTCACCGTGAAAATTTAAACATCATTTAAATGGTATGGGGAGGGGGAGGGGAGAGAAAATGGAGGGACCTACTACTATGTCACCGTGAAAATTTTTTCCTCCATTTTTTGAAACATCATTTAAAGCCTGTACCTCATAAATAAGACGAAGAGCCACCGCAAAAAACTTATAACTATATTTGTATATTTCTATATAGAAATGGAGGAGTATATAAGAAAATGTGTGCTAGTTTTCATATCATGACACGAAAAATCCCATTTTAAAATCTTAATCTGGAGAGCTTCGACCTAAAAAATAAAAAATAAATCTTAATCTGGAGAGACGTTTTATCTTCAACAAATACAAGAAACCCTAATAACTTAACAAGGGGACAAACAATTAATCACATTCTAATTGAATGTACGTAGGTTGGCGGAAAACACCTGTCCCATGATATAAATTTGAATATCAATAATTATCTGTTGATTTTTGAACTGGTTGGCCAAAAATAAAAAGATATAAGAAGGAACTTGGAATTAGGAGCAAACTGTTCTAGTCAACATTAAAGTGGGGAAAAAATCAAGCTAAATGAAGCATTGAATCAACGAACCAAACAACTAGCTAGTTAGCACAATAACAGAATTTTCCTCAACAGTATTTAAGCAACAAAATAATGCTGTTTAGTTTTGTGTTGTAGTTTGGTCATATGAACTCTAATACTACTTCCTCTAATTCTTTATGCAAGATCTAGCTAGTATCAGTGTACAAATTGAACTACAAACTAGATCTTATATCAAGAACCGGATGTGTAGTATAGGCTAACAAAAATGAAGATTATAAGCTAATTAGCTGTTATGCTTTTCCAAGTGATGAGCTTGCAAGAGCATCAGCAAATGCAGGACAATAGCAGAGAAAGCAACCAAAGTAATAGCCAACCTGTGTTCCTGCAAATCTCAGTCATCTCAGATGATGAACTGCCACCACGATGAGGCGTCACTGCTCCTCCCACTACAGAACTACTCCCTCCACTTCTCGGCCTTGACCCCTTTCCTCCACCACGGCCACCGGAGGAGCCCCCTCGTCCACCGGAGGAGCCCCCTCGTCCACCACCACCACCCTTGGTCGGTGTTATTATCACCTGAGAAGATGACCCGCTTCCAGATCCTAATGTTATATTTGCCACGCACAAACAATGAGATAATGAAACATATCTTTCTCACACACAAGCATCTGGTTCACAACCCAAGGGATATATATATATATATATAAAAAAAAAAAATGGGGATTACTATTCTAGTTTTTATTTTTGATAGTTTATGGAGAACTTTTTATTTCACAATATCAACTGAATAAGAAATACTAATCAGCCTCCTTTTCCTTCAAGGGAACTATAGGTAGCAGCTGAGAAAGACCATATTTAAATCCCATGGACATAATTTTTATTTTTATTTTTGTCATCAGGTATCCAAAGCTTTACCCACTAATCCTAATCAGCCTCCTTTTCTTTCAAGGGAATTATATTTAAGGTAGCAGATGAGAAAGACCATATTTAAATCCCATCGACATAATTTTATTTATTTTTTGATTGCCCATCCCGCACACCCTGACTAATCCGACTAATCAATCTAACCCAAATGTCCGATTTTCTACATTCACAAGTTGAGGTTGAGGCGCATAAGCAAAAACCAGTTTAAGGGATTTTAATTTATAGACAAGTAACTTTTGGTTTAATTGTAATTTTGCATGGTTATAATTCATACAAGAAAACTATTTTGTCCTCTAGATCCAGTTAAAGCAATGTTAGGACTTGGATGTACTACTTATTTCTAATTTCAATCACATTTTCCTTTCTCCCACTAAAAGAAAATCACATTTATTTATTTATTTTGCCAGAAAAAGAAAATCAAATTTATATATTTCACACCTAATAATAATTCTTTGAAAACGTAGCCATTAAATACAAAAACCGAGCTATATTGTTAGCAAAAAAGCAAAGAGGAAGAAGAATATATAGGACAAACTATATGTTTATATCGTTCAAAGTTCAAACAGTTTTTAAAATATTTTTCTTTAATTAAACATTTTTGAAAATGTTCAGTGATTCAATTTTTTACATATTTTATTAAGCTAATATAGATTTTTTATTCTTTTTTTTTTTCATTTTTCAATAGAATTTTAGGATTACTTTTAACAAAATTTAATCAATGTGATTTTTGTTGAAAAAGTCAATAAACTCATGTGAACCTGAATTTCAAAGATCGATCATCACTCACCAGAAGTAGAAGGAACTGTGAGCCCTAAATATGCAGAGTGGTTCAGAGGAGGAAGAGCCGGCGATTCTGTGGATTTGTGAAAAGAGAAAAAGAATGTCATTCATTAATTCTTCGTTTCTGCAAGTATTATTGCTAACAATTTTTTCAAGCAATCAAACATTAATTCATTAGTGTGGTTCGAATGCAAGAAATTTTTTCAAGATTTGAGGAAGATCGATAAGCTCGAAAAATCAAAAAAGAATAAGAGGCGCAGATCCGAACCTGAACACAGAGAACTGAGAGATGGAGCCCTATCAGATTCGCGATTGGCGAGAGGACAATCTGAAGACAGTGAAAGAAGTCGCGTCCGATTCAGAGGAAAGCCAAAGATCAGAGGCTCTTGAAGAAGGTAACAGAAGCAAACCGCGGCATTCGATTTGACGGCGGTGGAGAAAGCATTGCAGCAGTTGTCGGAGGTGGCGTTGGCAAGGTCGTTCGGCGGAGATGCAACGTAAGACAGACATGGAGAAAATAAAACAAGCTCGTCCGTACATGCTGGTGCTGGTGACGGAGAAGGCGACGCCGTGGGAGGAGGCGGTGGCGACGCCGCGGCAAGGAGAAGAGTACAAGTGAGGACGGAGAAGGCTAGTAGCGAAGGAACGGTGGAAGCCATGGAAGACGGAGACAGTTAGACGAAGCGAATCCTCCAAAATGCCCTTCGGAGTTCTGAAAATTTACATTCATTCAAAAAAAAATTGTTACTAAAATAAGTTGTTACTTGTACATCAAGTATATTTAATATCTAAATTATTATAGGAAATAAAACGTATTTAGGATTTTGATATTTTAATGGAATTTTCTAAATCTCATTTGTATAAATATGTATTACCTATAATAAAATATAATGCAAAAATTAATTTCAGTAATTTATATAGTTTATCATTTTTTATCCACATTTTTTTTAGAATATTTTACTTATTTTTCTAATATAAATCTTCCTAAATGTGTAAAAGAAGTATAATATTATTAAAACTTTATTACGTGTCCATAAATCATAAATAGTCTTTCATTATTAATTTTCAAAGGTCTAAATTAGCTAATTTTAGGATTTTTTTTTTTAAAAAAAACAATTAAAACAAGGGAAATGAAAATAAGGTCAAGTTAGAAAGCAGAAGATCCGATCCCTACGCTCTAGAGAAAGAAGATTACTAATAATCACAATATCCAAACTATCATAATTCACATAATGAATGAGCAAGCCAGTTTTTCCCATATATTCACTTTTTTTTTAAGGAAATATAACAAAGAGTGGTGTTCCAATCCCACAATAGGAGTATTATATTAGGAAAGTTCTAGAAAAATACCTTTAAAGTATTAAAATCCAAGTCAGTTTTGATACCTATAATAATTTTGATATTGGGTACATTTAATTAGCAATTCATAACTCATTTTAGTAGGAAATCACTTATTTAAGATTTTGATATTTTAAAAGTACTTTTCTAGAATTTTTAGTGGGCTTCCCCTCTCTCCCTCCATGAGGCAAGAAATTCATCCTTGATTTCAACTTGAAGTGTTGGTGAAAGCAATATTACCATTAGGAATATCCTCATTGGAATAAAAGGCATACTCTTGTTATGATTTAAGAATAGTTTTATAAAATTCTTTTTCTAGAAAAAGTCTTGATAAGAAAAAAAAAATTAAAAAAAATGCTTAGATGATTGTTCTAAAAAAAATCATATTTGAGAACACAAAATATAAATACTTTTTAAAAATAATAAATCAATACCAGTGAGCTAGCATCAAGCAACATTGTTGTCAAACTCACATGTTAACTCTCCTAAGTTTACTGTTTTTACGTTTCTATCTTACTAAATTGAGTTGAGTCACTAATAACTCGGTTAAACTTACGAGTTTACATACCGAGTTTATCTTTTTTATGTTTCTACCTTACAAGATCGTGTTAACTCACTTTTAAACTCATGTTAACTTTTTCGATTTTATCATCCTCAACGACTTTATATATGAATTTTATAAAAATTTCTTTGTTAACTATAATAAATTATGAATTTTGATATATTTAATTTCAATTATTTAGATTTAAAATATATTTAAATTATTTGTGTCATTTTTTATATTTTAATTATTTAATTATATACTATTAATACTTATTTAAATTATATTATTTTACAAAAGATTTACTTATTTAAATTATTTGTTCTTATGTGCCCTTGTTTTTTTATTTTAGAAAGCATATTATTATTATTTTTTTACAAAAGATTTAACTGAAAAACTGACTATTGAATAATTTATTTATTTATTTTTTTAAACATAAAATTGTTTTGTTTTTTTTTTAAAAAAAAAACATAAAGAAAAGAAAATCAAAAAACAAGGCCTGATTTTTTGGACCTTGCTAGATTTCCATACATTCCAGTAAACAAGTGCAAATAGTCTTTGCCATGTGACGTCTCTTGCACTTGAGCTACCAATACTTCATGTTTAGTTTCAAACGTTTAACTAACTTAAACCCAAAAACAAACAAAAAAATAGTATATGATTAGAATTATATGAAGCAGGTGTTCCAACTCGGAGATTGGTTGATAACAAGCTTACATGAGTTTGAATGAAACGTAGCAAAACAGAGCACGCAAACAAAAAGACAAAATCCATCCATTTGTTAAATCTTTTTTGGTTATCTAACTCATCCCCATTCACAGCTCAACTAACTCATTCTCATACTTGACTTGTGCATGACATCATATGTAATCAAGTTCCCAACCTTTTTTTAATATAATTTATTTTGATCAGACTACTTTTACATTGAAAACAGTAATTGCGCAGAAAAAATAGTTGCACCAATTGAAAACAAGCTACATCAACGCGTTCAGACAAGTTTTGGTACATACCATTCATTTTGGTCCTATTTATAAGTTTCTTTCGACCAAATCACACATACCAATAAGAGATAGTTAGCTCAATTATTATAGGGTGAAATTTCAACTTTATCCTCATTTATGATTAAGTATCTTTCAATTTTTTCTTCTCTCTTTATTTTCATTGGTACAATTAATATATGTAAAATTGTCACAATCTCATTTATTTGGTCAAAATAGACTTATTGCATTGAATTTTTTTTTTAGCAATTTTTGCTATATTCAATATGTATGCAATATTACAAGTACATCCAAATTCAATCAATATAAAGGTAATCAGCTTTCTTTGTTCTCTAAATGAGTTAAATTGGTAATATCTAACGAAACAAAAAATATACAAAATTAACATTTATTCTCAAAACAAAACAGAACACGCCAATCTTACCAACTTACTTCAAATTCTGCCACTTGTAAAAGATTAGTTAAAGTAGTTGATCTCCTAAACCAACTTCTAATTCAATCCTCTCACACTTTCCCCTCCATTTTCATCTATATAAACCTTAAACCAATCCCTTTTCCTCTCAACCCAAACCATCAAAAACACTTCTTGATTAATTCCCTTCAAGTTCCAAAACCCCCGAACAGAGCTGAACAGAACAAAACAGAGAGATATGGAGAGTTTTCAGTCAAGGTGGTTAGTTTTGGCGGTGGTCATGTTGGCAATGGTGGCTGCTCCCGCGAGAGGGCAGATTAGCACGCCCTGTAACGCGTCCATCATAAATAGCTTCACACCTTGCATGAACTACCTGACGAACAGCTCTTCCGGTGGCTCCTCAACGCCGACCACACAGTGCTGTGATTCTCTCAAGGCTCTCACCACCGGTAGCATGGATTGTCTCTGCCTCATCTTTACCGGCAGTGTTCCCTTCCAGTTACCTATTAACAGAACCTTAGCCATCTCCCTCCCACGTGCCTGTCGCATGCAACGTGTCCCTGTTCAGTGCAAAGGTAATATTGACTATATATTCTTCTCATTCGAACTTGTTTTTTCATTGAGCCAAAAGAAAAAAAAAAAAAAAAAAACAGAGCTAATATGTTGTTTTTTCTTGGTCCTTTTTATGATGTTCTGTTTTTTCAGCCACTGGTTCGCCACTTCCTGCTCCAGGTATTCCCAATATGATATTTTTTTCAATCCCATTTCAATTCTCCTAATATGACTTGTTATATAAATTTCATATTTTAATTATATTGATGATGATTCATTATATATTAATTACAGGACCTGCATCTCTAGGCCCATCTGCTTC
Organism: Acacia melanoxylon; assembly: GCA_019022615.1. Classification (NCBI taxonomy): domain Eukaryota; kingdom Viridiplantae; phylum Streptophyta; class Magnoliopsida; order Fabales; family Fabaceae; genus Acacia; species Acacia melanoxylon. The sequence continues at coordinate 5,776,990 of JAFJYJ010000013.1, forward strand.
GCCTGGATCAGTTCCCTCTGGATTTAGTACTCCATCTCCTAGTCCTCAAGGTACTTCTTTGCCTCAAAAATTCAAAATCATTACACAAAAGAGCATATGAATATATGGATGGTCAAGCTTCACAACAAATCTTTTTGTTTTGTCATGACTATGCAAAATAAGTCAACTTTATATGCTTGTTTGGTTTATTTTATTTCAAGTGATTTTGGGTTGTACAAAAGGATTTTTCTCTGTGTTGCTTCCTCCAAAACCACATTTTAGAATGGTTGAACACCACTTCAAACACCTCATTTGATAGTTCAAAACTATGATATTACTAATTACTCTGAGGGATTTACTTTGGCTCTAAAAGTAAGACCTTAATTCACTCTATCTCCAAAATTTATGATTTTTTCTCAAACTATCTCTTTTTAATTACACATTTAGACTTACATCAACGGGTAGTAGTTTCAATGTGAATGATTAAAAAGAGTATTTTACGGGGAAACAACACCTTTTTGGAATAACTGACTAAACTAATTCCTTAAATTTTTACTAATTAGTTATCTAGCTCTTATGTTTATGTTTAAAACCGAAAGGCGTAAGAATTATTAACATGATATTCTTATTGTTTGTTTGATGCAGTGTCTTCAATTCCACCTTCATCACAATTGACACCTTCTGGGGCACCTGAATCAGACACAAACCCACAATCTCCATCAGTGGATAATACTAATACACCACCATCATCAACAACATCAGGCCGTTCTGATGTCACTCCATCTTCTTCTGCAATTTCTTCTTCCACTTTCTCTCCCTCTTTTCTTCTCGTCGCTTCGGCACTTACTGCTCTTCTCAACTACTACTAGCTTCATTCCTCATGTGTCACCACCATTTGTATTATGCATAGTCTTGTGTTATTGTGCCTATCATATCATAGGCTACAAAACCTATTCTTTAGGTGTGTCTGTTGTTGGTTTATTGAGTTTTGTTTACTTCATTTCAGACCCATATTGGGATGTCTTACCATATTTATTAAAAGCATTTGTACTGTATTGTATATGAGTTACTTGAAATTAAAGAGTTTTTATTTTTATTGAAGTATATGTGCAGTGTACACAAACACTATTTACAGAGCCATGAATGAATATATCAGCTAAGAAAGAAAATATTAGGGAAAATCCTTTTAAGTTCCCAAAGAATCAAGAAAATGTCAAAAAAATACCAAAGAAAATTTTGATGTCAAAAAGGTCTCAAAGAATTGTTAAAACTCATATATGGAGTTGTTAATCCCCTACAAAAAGAATTGTTAAAGAACTTTTTTTACATCAAAATTTTCTTTAAAACTTTTTTAACATTTTCTTGATCTTTTGGGACCTTAAAGGGATTTTCTCAAAATATTATTCAATGCAACAACATAAATACAGAACTACGGATATATCAGATAATTGGACAGCCACTAATTACTGCAAGAATATAACAAGTCTATATATTATATATGTTTCTATCTTGGTTTCTATTTTCTCCAGTTGCCCATGCTATGGTCATGTTCCACCAGTGCCACTTCTCACAATCAGTGTGAAGGTTCTTAAATTCACTGTTTCGCCCCTGCAACAATCATTTTTCAAGCATTTTTTGAGCCAAAGTTAGCATTGAAAAAGGAAAAGAAAACATGCAAACAGAGAAAAAATCAGCAGAAAGACTAATAAATTTACTTCATTATTGTCCAAAATTAATTTTCCCCATCACAAGTTAAATGCTGGCTATTCACTTTAAGATTAGGAGATTCACAAAGATAAGATGATAACAAGGTCAATATAGTCATTTCCTAGTCAGAACAAACATCAGCAATTGAGTTTTACTTTGTGTATATTTATCAATTATGATTCAAACATTGTTTCTTATTTCCAATTGTTGGCTGTGAATTCCAGAAAGATGCTTCTTCCCTTGAGGTTCACTTGTCTTTTATTATTCACACTAAGTTATCTTCTTCCCAAAGCTAACTCTGAGACAGATTATGGATGTTCAGTGCCAAACATAGATTTCCAAAAGTGTTTGAACCAAAGCAATAAGAATGCATCGTACATAGAAGAAAGTTGCTGCAAAACCCTGAGTCAGATAGCTGAATCTGGTTTTAAGTGCTTGTGCTCTCTTAGAACAATACCACCAATTGCTCTTGCTGGCCTTCCTCTTTCTCTATCATTTTTAAACTGCTTCATCTCAATGCCTTCACTCAATCCTTGTCCAGGTACTGTTTTCTAGTTTCTGCAAAGGGAAAAAAATAATTTTGATTTTTGAATTTAGTCATGTCATGTTTGATTGGAAAATCATTGATCTGTTGTGTTTTGGTTAGAAACCTAGGAACAAATTTGGTTAGAACAGCATATAACTCATATTAACGATTAGTTGGATAAAATTTAAGTGACTTAATTCTCATAAACAAGTCCATTGTTGACCCTTTTCATAAATTAAGCATTGGCTCCAATGGCAGAGTTGGTTACACCAGAAAGCCCAAAGGAGCAAAACCAGTCGTCTTCACCAAATGTGGATGTTTTGGTTTCTTATCCTCCTCCAACTAATTCAACTGTGGAAGAAGCTGAGCATTCTGTGTTACCAAATGGGGAACAAAATAGTAATAGCAGGATGTGTTTGTGGCTGGCTCTGTTCTTGTTCTTTCCCTTTTGGGTTTTCTATTTAGTTTGATCCCCCACCCCTTCTTGGTACTTCCACTTCTTAATGAAATTTAGCAAATGTTTCTGAAATATACCAGAATGCCACAAGATGAAACTGTTCATCATCTTCCCTATGTGTGTCTCTTATTTCAGAAACACTTTATATTTTATATAGAATTCATGCATAAGATATCCAAATTCAATTACTACAAATAGATGTCAATCTTTTAATTACACAGTCTGAATATTATCTATATTATTCACAAATCACAGCATGTAAATATTACAAACTGGTAGACACACACACACACACAAAATGTGTTGTCTTGAGGCGAGGGTCTCTCTATTTCCCTCCATTTCTTTAAGATATCACCATTTTATGGCCTTTTCACTTTGCTTGTTTTTTTTTTTCACCCAACATCACGTGATTGCTTAGGGACCATTCGATCATAAATGAAAAATCAAAATCATATTAAAAAATTTAGATAGCCTATGTATTTCCACCCTATATGATTTATTATAAATTATGTATACACATTTTTTATTATTTAATGATTATATATGTGTCTTTTTTAAGCAAATATACTTTTCATATTTTGATTAACAAATTTGACAGTAAGATAAAAAAATTATATATAACTTTTTTATGTGCGCACAAATTTTTATTTAATTTAATTGAGATATAAAAAATATACATATATGTATATAATTTATGTATAAAATGATAAATTTTAATTAATAAAATGTTGACGATTCTGGGTTCCAAAGTTAACAAGTGATGCAGATAAAAGAAAAGGAAAAATAAAGTCAAAATCTAATAACACAGTGAAATTTAAAGAAAATGGAGACAAAATTAAATGGAGGAAATCCTAAAGTTACTTCCAAACATACCCCTATTTAAACAGTAATAGTATAATGTGTTAAAAGGCAAAAAAAAATGTAATAGTATAATGTATTCATGTCTACACATCATCTAATGATACCTAAGATGCATTGTGATCTCTCTCATAGTTAATGAAGGTTAATTTTGACAAATGAAAAATTCATGTGCCATTCATATTTTTTTTAATTATATTTTTGGACTATAAAAATTCACAATCTTAAAAAATCTCCCTGTTTTAAGTAGACCCCAGGAAGTAAAACTGAATTGGTCTCAATGATCAGGCCCAAGAAATTAGTCTCAATGAAACTAATAAAAAAATGAATAGTCCATTTAGACCATTTTAAACGGCCCAGCAGAAGATTGTACATGTCAGGAGTACTTTTGGGCTGGGCTTCATCTCATAATGTAATAAACCAATATTTGGATCCTTATCGTGAGAGCTGTCTACATTTAATACCTAACGATGTCTCAAATAAGATTACCTTCAACGTGGGAATACCTATGCCCACATGATGGCCGCATTTATTTATTACCCAACAGTGTCTCAAACATAATTTTCTTCAATAAAGGTTGTGTTTTATCCACACACACACAAAAAAAAAGGTTGTACACTAGAAAATAGGTGTGTGTAGTTGGTGCACACTCTACTTTACCTCATAAATTTATAACTTTTCTCATAGGAATTAAGCAATCTTTATTTAATGAGTAGTTTAATTAAAATGGTTAAAAATGATACTTTAGGAAACCAACACATATGTTTAATAAATAGCTAATTTAACTAATTTTTTATAATCTAAATAAACAATTTTTCTAGCTCCTACATTTAATATTGGAGTGAGTGTTGAATAAAATTACTTTTTTATCACCATATTTTGATTAAAAAAATTGAAAGGAGGGAGTGTTGAATAAAATTACTTTTTTTTCACCATATTTTGATAAAAAATATTAATGAAGAGTATTTGTTTGAAGGAAAAAATATATAGCTTTTTAAATATAAAACTATGACAGGCCTAGAAGTTGGCAAAAAGAAAAAAATGGAAAATCCATCTCAGGGCTTATATTAGCAAAACAAATGTCAAAAAAGGTTTAAGAAAAAGTCACATGTCAAAAAAAGCCCTAGAGTCTTTTCTGGTATTATTTCATAAAACGTTAGTTGTTAATAGGATTGATATAATTGTTAACGGGTACTTATTTAGTTGTTAATGAGACGAATTTAATTGTCAGGATATTGTTGTTAATGAGACTGATTTAGTTGTTAACGTTTTATGAAATAATACCAGAATAGACCCCAAGGCCTTTTTTGCATTTGACTTTTTCTTGGGCCTTTTTTAACAGTTTTTTTTTTTTACTAATATAGGCCTTTTTGATGAATTTTCCAAGGAAAAAAAAAGGCCTAGTAAGCTATTGAAAAATTGTCACGTATTACAAACCCAAATAAATTATGATTAATTGTTGGCAACACGAAGGGATAGAAATAGGTTAGGGTGCGCTTTGTCTAAATAGGTCTAGGTAGGACAGAGATTTAAACTTTGTCTAAATAGGTCTAGGGGTATAATTATTTCAAAACCTAAAAAGACTATAATGCCCATTCAATATAAAAAAGGAAAAGGAAACAGACCTTCTCACATAAGCTTTCTTCAAACAGATAAAACGCAGAAATCAAGTAACCAAAGAAAAGTCAATCGATTCTCCAAGTTGAGGGCAAGTAAGTGACATATTAATGGTCCAGGCAAAGCTTAGATTCTCCATTTGTCATCTTTTCTTTGTTCGATGAATATTTTTTCATTGTATGTTCTTTGCATTCGTGAGTGGAGGCTTGGTAATAGGTTTAAGTTTGAGCTCATTAGTGGACATTAGTGGATTATAAGCTGGTCCCTAGGCAAGTAATGCTAAGATTTTGCTAAAAATATCATCTTTATCATTGAATTTGGGGTTTCATGTTATTGGGTAGGGTTAATAACAATTGTGCTCGTTTTTGGGAAGCTAACGAGGGATTGCTCGCATTTTCGTTGGTTTCGGGTTGAGGTGATGATGGAATGCTCGCAAAAAGTTCGATAGGAGAATATAAAGTTGTTGTTAATACGTGCATTTATTGTTGTAAATATATGCACGTTTTTCAGTTGTTAATACAAAAAGATTGTCGAAATATGGAAGGTACTTCCGGGGAAAAATATATTTTGTTACTTTCATTCGGGGGGAGGTTTTTAAATGGTGGGGGAGATGAAGCTCAATACCTTGGAGGCCAGTTGCAACACATGATTGTCCACGTCTTTGATGCTCCGACACATATGCTAATACAGACTTTCTTGGAGCCTCCCATTACTACAAGGTCAAATAGGGAGACCAAAAAAGAAAACGAATTGAATCTCAATTTCAAAACAAGAAGTCTTATCATTGTGGTAGATGCCATGAGGCTGACACACACGGTCAAGACATGCAAAAATCCAAATCCCAACCGAAAACACAATGTACATGCTTTTGATTGTTAATAGCTTAGTCATTTTGTCTATGCACACATTTGTAGTAGTGACTTCTTGTAACACCTTTTTGTATTTTGGTGGGTGGACAAGAACTTGTAATTAAGCTTGCATATGGACGTGAAACTATATATGATATTAAGTTCAATGAGTAGGTGCAAATACCCACTTACTCATACAACTTAATATTTTGAAATGATATTCACTTATTCCGCCTAGCCTTATATAGGTTGTCAAAAGTTTAAGAAGTTGTTGTTATTTCATGCATTTCTGTTGTTATTTCATCCATTTTCTGTTGTTATTCGCTTCTGGAAGTTTTAAGATGGGAAATTCCAGATTTTAACGAGTTGTTGTTATTTCATGCATTTCGTTGTTATTTCATGTATTTCCGTTGTTATTTCCTGGATGTTTTAAGATGGGAAATTCCATATTTTAACAAGTTGTTTTTATTTCATGCATTTCCTGTTGTTATTTCATGCATTTCCTGTTGTTATTCGCTTCTGGATGTTTTAAGATGGGAAAGTCCAGATTTTAACAAGTTGTTGTTATTTCATGCATTTCCTGTTGTTATTCGCTTTTGGAAGTTTTAAGATGGGAAATTCCATATTTTAAGAAGTTGTTGTTATTTCATGCATTTCCTGTTGTTATTTCATGCATTTTCTGTTGTTATTCGCTTCTGGAAGTTTTAAGATGGGAAATTTCAGATTTTAAGAAGTTGTTGTTATTTCATGCATTTCCTGTTGTTATTTCATGCATTTCCTGTTGTTATTCGCTTCTGGATGTTTTAAGATGGGAAATTCCAGATTTTTTCAAATTGTTGTTATTTCATACATTTCTTGTTGTTATTTCATGCATTTTCTGTTGTTAAAGATTTCGTTGTTAATTCAAGCAAACAAGCAAGCAAAATAACATCATTAACATTTTGAACTACACCAGCAAACATGCATCAAGCTTTGCCTCCTCTTGATGTTTTCCTTTCGTTTTGTTTTCAATGAAAAAAAGGCAATCACCACAACAGACTGTTTTCATTTCTCAGAATCAAACTCTACCAAAATAGAACTCCATCAACATAATCAAAGATTTAATTAAATGCACAATGTACACTTAGCTATAAGGTTAGTAGCAAATAGTCAGTATTTTCTCTTGGGTTTGGCATAGTTGATACATCAAGTTCCAATACTTTCAACTACTCTACAATAAAACTACAACTCTATTTCTTCTTCTCGATTGTTGGTTGCCAAGTCGGACAACACCTTTGAGCATGTATGTTTTTCTCATGAGATACAACGCCCCATAAGCATTCAAGCTTTATCTGCCGCAGTTTCTCACGAGATAAATTAGGCATAATATACCCTTCTTTGTCTTGGGGAGAGCCATCTCAGCTCTATAACCATGATAGAACATGGACACCACAAGAATCCCCGAAATGTGAAATGTCACGAACAAATAACATCCAAAAAATTAGAAACGATGCTTTACAATGAACAAAAAATCTGAATTTCCCATCTTTCACTTCCGTAAGACGAATAACAAGGAAATTCATGAAATAACAATGAAATGTATGAAATAACAACGTGTTAAAATCTAGAATTTCCCATCTTAAAACTTCCGAAGCGAATAACAACGGAAATGCATGAAATAAATAACGGGAAATGCATGAAATAACAACAACGTGTTAAATCTAGAATTTCCCAAATTTAAAAAGGCGAATAACAAACGGAAATGCATGAAATAACAACAGGAAATGCATGAAATAACAACAACGTGTTAAAATATGGAATTTCCCATCTTAAAACTTCCAGAAGCGAATAACAACAGGAAATGCATGAAATAACAAAAGGAAATGCATGAAATAACAACAATTTGTTAAAATCTAGAATTTCCCATCTTAAAACTTCCAAAAGCGAATAACAACAGGAAATGCATGAAATAACAACAACTTGTTAAAATCTGGACTTTCCCATCTTAAAACATCCAACGAATAACAACAGGAAATGCATGAAATAACAACAACTTGTTAAAATATGGAATTTCCCATCTTAAAACTTCCAGAAGCGAATAACAACAGGAAATACATGAAATAACAACAGGAAATGCATGAAATAACAACAACTCGTTAAAATCTGGAATTTCCCATCTTAAAACTTCCAGAAGCGAATAACAACAGAAAATGGATGAAATAACAACAGGAAATGCATGAAATAACAACAACTTCTTAAACTTTTGACAGCTATATAAGGCTAGCTGAATAAGTGAATATCATTTCAAAATATTAAGTTGTATGAGTAAGTGGGTATTTGCACCTACTCATTGAACTTAATATCATATATAGTTTCACGTCCATATGCAAGCTGTAATTACAAGTTCTTGTCCACCCACCAAAATACAAAAAGGTGTTACAAGAAGTCACTACTACAAATGTGTGCATAGACAAAATGACTAAGCTATTAACAATCAAAAGCATGTACATTGTGTTTTCAGTTGGGATTTGGATTTTTGCATGTCTTGACCGCGTGTCCAAATTTCATGGCATCTACCACAATGATAAGACTTCTTGTTTTGAAATTGAGATTCAATTCGTTTTTTCTTTTTGGTCTCCCTCTTGACCTTGTAGTAATGGGAGGCTCAAGAAATTCTAGCATATGTCATTGTCGGAGCATCAAAGACGTGGACAATCATGTGTTGCAACCGGCCTCCAAGATGAGCTTCATCTCCCCACCATTTAAAAGAATGAAAGTAACAAAATATATTTTTCCCGGAAGTACCTTCCATATTTCGTGACAATCTGCAACAAGAAGATTGTATTAACAACTGAAAATGCATATATTTACAACAATAAATGCACGTATTAACAACAACTTTATATTCTCCTATCAGAACTTTTTACCGAGCATTCCATCATCACCTCAACCAGAAACCAACGAAAACAGAGCAATCAATCCGTTAGCTCCCAAAAAACAGCACAATTGTTATTAACCCTACCCAATAACATGAAACCCCAAATTCAATGATAAAGATGATATTTTTAGCAAAATCTTAGCATTACTTGCCTAGGGACCACTTATAATCCACTAATGTCCACTAATGAGCTCAAACTTAAACCTATTACCAAGCCTCCACTCTCTCGAATGCAAAGAACATACAATGAAAAAATATTCATCGAACAAAAGAAAAGAGCATTTGGAGAATCTAAGCTTTGCCTGGACCATTAATATGTCACTTACTTGCCCTCAACTTGGAGAATCGATTGACTTTTCTTTGGTTACTTGAATCGCGTTTTATCCTGTTTGAAGAAAGCTCTCCTGGCCATGTGAGAAGGTCCGTTTCCTTTTCCTTTTTTATATGAATGGGCATTTTTCTAAAATAAACTGTGATAACAAACAACATGTAAAACTAAATTTTACCTCATTTTTACTCTTCAAATTTATATAAATTTGGAAAACTCATCTTTACTAAGATTATAATATTTCTAATGAGATATATTTTCTAAAATTAAGCATAACAAACAACATGTAAAACTAAACTACATAAATTTGGAAAAACTCATCTTACTAAGATTATAATATTTCATTTGACACAATAAACTCAACAATTATAATGCTTCAGTGGATGATGCAAATTAGGACAAAGGGAGTGAGTTAGTATTGCAATCACGAGTGATTAAAGAGAAGAGCGGTAGGGGTTAATGATTTACGTGAAACCAAGGGTTGAGTGTCATAACGATGAGATGTGATGAGATGTAAAACTTAAAATTAATGTTAAATTAGAAAATTTATAAAAAAAAATGTATAAAAAATTTTAGATTATTATATACATTTATATAATAGTATAAATTAGAAAAAAAAAAAAATAGGTAAGATCTATAGACTTGTAGGCTAGGCATTACAAAAGAACATCATATGCACGCACGTGTGCGAGAGCATAAGATCGAAAAAGAATATATTGGATTGGGATCGAAGGAAGGAGGGGAAAATCAACACGAAAGATCATCCCTTTAATCTTCCATATATTATCACAAATTTATATTTTTTTTTTAAAATATAATATTATGGTATGTTAAAAGGAAAACCTTTATCAAGTGAGTAGTTTAAAATACAAATTATTAACAATGATACTTTTGAAAAAATCAACACATATTTTTCATAAAAAAGTAACGAATTTTTTAATCTCTATAAATAATTTATCTAGCTCCTACATTTAGGATATAAGAAAGTGTTGATAATTTTTTTTGTTATTTTCATCATCTTTTGATAGGGTTAAGGTGCATTTTTAACCTTAAAATATGCGCTCAGGAGCAATTTTACCCATGAAGTTTAAAAACATAGTAATGTTGTCCGTTAGAGTTTTTAACGGAGGGGCAACATTGCTACGCCGAAAACTTCAAGGTCAAAATTGTTCCGAAAGACATACTTTGGGAAAAATTGCACCTTAACCATCTTTTGATAAGAAAAAATTAAAATGAAACCTAAATATTCATAACATATTTGTTTCAAGAAAAAAAAATTATAGCATATGAATATAAAAAGGTATGGAAATTCCTAATAAGCTATTGAAAATTGCTACCGTCAAAGAGTATAATAAATTGATAATGCTCACGTATCACAAAACCAAATAAATTATGATTATTAAAAAAAAGGCTAAAGTATACTTTTAGTCCTTTAAGTTTTATTAGCATATACTTTTGGTCGGGCCCCTTAACTTTATAAAGATATCTTTTGGTCCCAAAATTTAACAATTAATATTGCTAAAAATATTAATAGTGATGATTAAAGTTAATAGCATTTAATTACACAAATTTTATATATTTTTCAATTTACCATATTTTTAATTTAAGTTTAATAATATTTAATTACACAATCATCATTTAAAATTACATTATTATCACTTAAGTTTGAATTTTTAAGCAAAATTAATGGTGTTAAATTATCTAAAAGTTTACTTTATCACAACCAAATAAATTATGATTATTAAAAAAAAAAAAAGGACCTAAATAACAGGGAAAATGATAATAATGATTGATGAGGAGGAGAACATCAATCTACCCACAAATGACATGATCATAAAGGTAAGTAATAATAATAAATATTTTTTAAATAAATTATTCCCTAAGTGCCAAGTCAGAATATAATAATTTAGTATGTTCGCGTACACGATTGGTAATGTAGGCATAGCTGGCTAGCAAGCATTTTCTTAATAAATAATTAGGCCTCTGAAATTGACAACTCTAACATGGCACACTTTTTTTTTTTTCTTGTTTTTTTTTTTTTCTTTTTTTTTCTTTCTTTTTTTTTTTTTTTTGCTTAGAGAAAATTATCATACCGATACATAATAAATTTCTATAAAGATATCTTTTATTTTTAAAATGTTTTTTGTTGATCTTTCAATCAAAATTTTATGCATTTTAAATTTTTCATCCTTTAATTTTCTTACTAAATTTTAAAAAATTCATCATTGAATAAAACATTTGTACTTTAAATTTGAAATTGTAATTTTTGTGTTCTTTTTACTAATTACGTACTCTAGCTTCATTTATTTCTATTTTCTTTGATTCATTTTGCGGGATATAATTTTTATTTAATTTTCTTCCTTATGATATTTATTCAAAAATATTGTTTAATTTAATAGATTTCTAAATGATTTCACCGTTATCATTAAATTATGTTTCAGTATTTGAGTTAAATAAGAATTAAAAAAAATATCTAACGTTAAACTTCTTTTTTATTACTATTAATCATTTTTTACTTTATTTTTATGAAATATTTTTTAGATTTTATTTTCATATGAATTGCAAAGCATCTTAGGTGTAAATTAACCTATATACCTAATCAATCTCGATCAAATTAATCAAACAAGAATTAATTAAGGTCTATATATTTTGGTTTTGTGGCTGTCTAATCTTGTTGCATTCACACCTAAGATTCGTTTCCAAATGTCTTTAAAAAATTAACTATTTTCCAACTAAACATTTCATTAATGCAAATTTAGAAAAATTATGAGACATATTTATGAAATATGAAATTATATTAATACATAAAATATAAATAAAACTACACCTTCAAACTGGTCAAAAAAATTATTATATTTTTTGGTCAAAAAATTCTCATATTTTGACTTTGTCACTTTCTTGATTTACCCATACTATTGAAATTAATTAAGCAAATTTATAACGTGAGACATTTTAATTTAATTTGATACATTAATTTTTTTTTGGAAAAATCCCCCTAATGGCCTAAGTAATCAACTTATTGTCAAAAAATGTCTAAAAAAAGTCACATATCAAAAAAAAGCACCCTAACGTTTTTGGGTATTATTTTAAACGTTAATAATTTTATCAATATAACATTAACAACCATTTCAGACACATTAACAACTATACAACATTAACAACTAAATCAGTACGCGTTAACAACTAGGACATTTTCTAACATGTGACTTTCTTTAAGCCTTTTTTGATAATATTTTGGTTATTTGGCCTTGAGGAAGATTTTCCCAAATTTTTTTAGCAGTATATTATATATTATTTTATATAAGATTTACGTGTCATAATATTTCATTGTTCAAGCATCAAATTGATTGGATGGTAGGATTTGTGGTTATGGTCATATAATTAAATGAATGGAGGAGGGACAAGTACCAACAAACAAATTATTCGTATGACACAAGTGGACGTGTACATAATTTTTCATTATTAGGTCACAATCAAGCCTTTGTCATGTCTCTATTACACACAAATTTAAAGTTTCAATTTTATAATTACTTAAAGAAAAATTTAAATATTTAATTTTTTTCCTTAGTCGATATCAATATTAAATTCTATATTTATATTTTTAAGTCAATTAATGAAAAAATGTAATAATCACAAATTATGAATATTATAACTCATTTTAAACTTGATATAAATATATGAGGCTAGCTGTAATTGAAATGACATATAAAATTTATAGCGATTTGAATTATTTATAAATATTTTATAGTACGACTAATTTTAAAATGTTGTATAATAAATAAAACTTGTTACAAAAATGAGAAGAATACAAGAGAGACTTTTTGTGAATATTATGGACATCCATACAATCATAATATTCATAACAAAATTCATTTAGTTTTAATAAAAGTATAAATATAAACTAACTCAAGTTCATATATTTGGAAAGAATTCTCCTCAGATCTCTTAAACAAGTTGTTAGAAACTCGATTCCCAATCTGTGTGTACAAAACAAAACCAACCTAATAAAGTTGATTCTAGTCTTAAATATAATATTTATTTTTTATTTTATCAACATTTTCTCAATTTATCCCTATTGATAGTCTCTCAACTATAATCAAGTAAATGAGATATTGAAAATATTACGAAAAATGGTTAGTGTATTTTAGAAAGAAAAAAATGTCAAATTAATTATCTTAACTAACATCTTTAATATAATCAAATTAGGTAAATACGCCTTATATTAAGGATCAAAGAAAAGTACATTTTACCCATCATGCTTTAAAATGATATTAATTTTTAGAGTAAAATACTGACTACCCTTATATTTTTCTTAATTACATGGACATCTCATTTATTTTAAAAACTCATATAAACATCGTTTGAAATTAAAATATGTGTTACACAAACCTCCTTTATATTTTTAATATTCTTTTTCCATCTATCTAAGTGTTAGTGGACAATTAAATTTGACTCTCAAACTTTTTTTGACCAAATCACCCCTCTTTAATAAAAAGAATTATTTGAACATTTATATTTTGTCAAAAGAAAAAATATATACAACCAAGAAATAATTCCAATGTATGTTTTCAAAATTTCTAATATGTTTTTATAAAATTTATTAATTTTGATTATATTATAAAATTATAATTTTAAGCTTTCATCATATCTATTGAAACGTCAAACAGAGAAAAACATAGTTCAAACACGTATTTTTATCATATAGTTAAATGCTATAAGTTTGAGATATTATGCAAATAATTTAATTTTTTTCCCTGAAAATAATTTAAATTTATAATTTGTTCAAATGTTTCAAAATAAATTAGACATTGGATATGATAAAGGGAAAATTAGTAAATAAAATTTATTTTAATATACATTTTAATTGAGAAATATTCTTTAGAATCTTTTAGAATATTCTTAATAGAATTAATGGTTTGGACATAAGTGTATATTTTCAAAATAGAGGAGATAATTTTGTAATTAAACAAACAGGAAGGATTGTCGAAAGTATTTTACTCTAATTTCTATTATTGATGAAGTCCTTTTTCACCAATAAAAAATATAATTAAATGGAATTTCATTTTGGGTTAAAGGACAAATTTATCCTAAAATTTATTTTGTCTGACGCAATTGATATTCTTAACTTTTAATTTGTGTAACATTTTCCTCATAGTTTAAATAATGATGCAATGTCACCTTATACTAATATCTAACCAAGGTTAACTTTTAGGCTAACAATTCTAACTATGGTCGAAGGTAATTTTTTTCATGAAACTTTATTTTTTAAAATTTATGATGGAGTAATTATAAAATCTGCATGTGTGGGCAACGTGGATTAGCCCAAGATGGGAGGAATGAAATTTGGTAGGGGCTAATCTAAGCATCTTTGGCTAAATTTAAGTGTATCATAGCAACAAAGTCACTTTACCACCTACATTACTCAATCTCATATTTATTTTTTTATACATAAAAGTTTAGGTAGGAGTAGATACCAGGAACCCAGTTGGGTCAGGGTACGCCTCTAGGCTCAAAAAGACTTACAGATCACCCACCAACGAGGCCCTCACGTACATTGACCAGTAGGTATCGAACATTTTCCTTTTTGAGGTGAAGTCCGACATCATATAGCCAATTGTATCACCCTTTATTGGCTCAATCTCATATTTAAGTCATTTGTAAAAAAGTCTACTCGCTGCTTGATAGGAATCATGAGCAAGTATGGGCCTACTCAGGCTCAACTATGAACAAATGCGGATTTGTTTTCGACCTATTTGTAAGCAACTTTGGCTGAATGTTCATGTATTGTATCAGTAAAGCCACTTTACCACTTACAATCATATATTTAAATCGTTCATAAAGGATTTTACCTACTACTTAATAGAAATTACTTAAAGATGTGTCCCTTGCAACTCATCTATCGACAACACATGCATGCATTTAAGGGCTAAGAAGACGATAGGCACATGCGTCACTTCCAACCAAAATTCGTACTTAGATGAGTTCAGTCATAACTCAACTTAAAATCTTCTTCCGGTTCTGGTTTATAACAAGTTATTGAAGTCGTCTTCTAATTTGAACTTCATAACATAAATACATGGCGTAATTGAAAGTTTAGGATGCAATTATTCATTCAGACAAACTCATGGGGCAAATTATTTATAGACCTTAGAATTATTCAACTGACGAAGAACATTAATCAAACATGCGTTCTCATGAGATGGCATTGCACTATTTTTTAAAACTTTCATAAACACATTATGCGAATTGTTAAAGATTCCGATTGTACTTGAAAAAATGTCCAACTCAAATTTGTCATTTTACCCTTTTACTTTTATATTTAAAAAATGCTATGATCTAATCCACTTTAAAAATAATAATTAACGATATGTAATATCTCACCCTTTGAATACATAATTCCAGATATTTATATCAACTATCAATATACCTCATTGTGTCATCAAACTCCAGACGCCAATATTTAAGATATAATGAGTCAGCATTAACAAGAATATAGTTCTATTAATTTTAATTTAGAAGGTCTTAAAAAAATATACTTCTTTTGATTTTAAATATTAGACAAAGTTGTTTTTTTAGAGATATTAAAAAAGTTAATTAAATTACTTTAAAATATTTATATTTGTCATTTTTTTCTCTAAATTATTTTGTTTAACTTATAAAATGATATATATTCTAAGGATACATAACATATGATATGATGATTAAGTAATTTATTTAGCTTTCTTAATCTCTCCAAAAAAAAATCAACTTTGTGTCTTATATTTAGTACCGGACGGAATATATCCCTGGCGATTGTGTATAGCATATTAGCATTAGAGGAAAAAAAAAAATTAGACCTTTGTTAATATACTTTGTCAAAATTTATATCCATATGCATCATATTATGTTTTAATTTAATTAGTTTTCATGTGAGAATCTTCACTCTCATTCGCCCTTGAACAAAAGATCCAATAGAAGTACGATGCACAATAAAGAATCAAGTGCACTAATCTAATTAGTCATATTCTTTCATGACGCAAATGATAACAACTGTGAAATGAATTGACAATGATATTCACCAATAATTATAGTAATATGTGTAGTTATCAAACAAATTAAGTTTATTTTTTAAATTAAAAGGGTGACGCAATTTCTTTGAAAAATATTATTATATAAAAAAAAAGTCTTGTGATTTGGTATATATATGTGCCTGGGAAAAAAAACAGAGAAAGTGATACGAAGGATTTTCATTTTTTCGAAGAATCAATTAAAAAAAATTGTATGTTGTACTCGACAAAATTTTTGTGACATAATTATTTTTGTATAACGCAAAATAAATTAAAATAAGCTAATCTCAAACACCCACAATCTAGGAATAATTATATTTCATTAATTCTATTACATGATTATAAATAATCACTTATACAAAACATACTTATTATTTATTAACATTGGTACATCTTTTTATATAAAGATAAATAT
The DNA here is from genome assembly GCA_019022615.1 of Acacia melanoxylon. Classification (NCBI taxonomy): domain Eukaryota; kingdom Viridiplantae; phylum Streptophyta; class Magnoliopsida; order Fabales; family Fabaceae; genus Acacia; species Acacia melanoxylon. The sequence goes on from JAFJYJ010000013.1 coordinate 5,793,688, forward strand.
TTTTTATTAAAATATCATCAATTATTCTATTTATTATTTAATTTGAGTTTGTTTAATAACAAACATAAATGTTTATGAATGTAGAAAGACTTTTATATGTAGTAAATTAGTTATATAATTCCTATATGTAACCAAAATAAAAGATGTACTTTAGGAAAACTAACATTCATTTGTTACATATAAATAACTTAACTAAAATTTTAATATTTATAAATTAATTATCTAACTCTAATAATTAGGGTAGGAGAAGATATAACTTAAATTTATCGCATGTGCATGCAAGTTGAAAAGAAAATTATGTTGAAAACATTACCTTCAACATTATATTCATTAATAAGTGCAACAATAAAGTGATAAGCTTTCAACAAAGTCACTTTACCACCTACATTACTCAATCTCATATTTAAGTCATCTATAATCTACTCGCCACTTGATAGGAATTCCTATGAACTAGTATGGGCCTACTCAGGCTCAACTATGAACAAATGCTGATTTGTTTTAGTTCTATTTGTGAGCAACTTATACTAGCCTAAGGTGGGAAAGATATTTGGGCAAAAAAAAGGTGGGAAAGATAAATTAGAGCAACTTTGGCTGAATTTTTATGTATCGTAAAGCCACTTTACCACTTACAATCATATATTTAAATCGTCCATAAAGGATTTTACCAACTACTTAATAGAAATTACTTAAAGACGGAGTAATTGTAAACATGCACAAACGTTTTTTTTTTTTTTTTTTCTGGAGGATTGAAAAGTTTAGTCTTGCTCAGGCTCAATTGTGAACAAGCACAAACTCGACAAAATCTGCATGTGTGGGCAACGTGGGTTAGCAGCCCACTAAGCCCAGGATGGGAGGAATGAAATTTGGTAGGGGCTAATCTATGCATATTTGGCTAAATTTAAGTGTATTATAGCAACTAACACTACTACTACAAAAAAAAAAAAAAAAGGTTTTTACTTCTCTTAAAAACGTCTTTTTTTTAAAAATAAAAAAAAAAAAAAAAAAGTAAAAAATAAAGGTGGTGGCATTTTTATAGTTATATGTGAGAAAAATTGACTTTTTGCGTCTAAATTTTGAAAATAGCGTCAAAATTGATACGTTTGGCGTCTAAGTTTTAAAATTAGACGCCAAAAGTGATGCTTTTAGCGTCTAAATTTTGAAATTAGATGCCAAAAGTGATTCTTTCGGCGTCTAAGTTTATATTTAGACGCCAAAGCATCTAATTTCAAAATGTGACCTCATCTTCTTTCCTCATTTCATTTCAATATGCACATTCCTTCTCTCCTTTGCACCTTCATTTCCCACGCTCCCTCCCTAAGACCTCCATCGTCGCCCCTCCTCCATCGTCGCCCCTCCTCCGCCGTCCTCCCTTCTCCGTCAACGTGGTTCGTTCTCATCTTTTTCCTTCAACCATCGTGCCCGTCTTCCTCGTCATCTTTTTCCGGCGATGCGAGTCTCTCCGTCTTCTTTTACTGAAATGAAACTCAAATCCGAGCTAATGAAGGAGGACGATGGCGAAGGTGAGCAAAAATATGGATCCATAGATTTTTTATTTTATTTTGAGTTGATCTTGTTATTTTTCAAAAACATGAACTGGCATTCTTCTTGTCCGTTCTTGCTTCGTTTGCTCTTTCTTTGATTATGTTTCTTGATTTTCTTAGTAGCTTGTTGATCTAGAATTCAGAGGATGCTTCTTTCCTTATTGTCGATATGCTCTTTTGTTGTTGTAATGTAAATCTACACCTGTAGAATTTTTTGGCATTTTGAGTTGATTTTGTTGTTAAGGATACGCCATTGGATCCGATTGAATCTGGAATGTAGATTTGATTTTATTTTCCTCTAGTCTTAGTTGTTATTCGGTTTTAGTTTTCTCAGTAGTGGATCTGCTTGTCTCTTTGCTGTCTTTTATTTGCTGTGTTTTTTATTGTATTGAACTTTCCTTCTCAGTAATAGTATTGTGTTTCTGGAGCAAAAAAAATGTGGTTTCCCGAACGTGGTTTGGGGGTTTAAAAAAAAAAAAAAGCATATAGTCTCCTAAATTTTTTAGAACGCCGTAACATCCGACTTTTTTACGCCTCCCATATAGTCGTCCCTGCCAAAAAGGACGTAAAATAGGGGGGGGAGGACATTAAAAGGGCTTTTTGTAATAGTGAAAGTCACTTCACCACCTACATTATTACTCAATCTGATATTTATTTTTTTGGTACATAAAAGTTTAGGTGGGGTAGACACCAATAACCCACCAAGACTAGGGTATGACTCTAAGCTCAAAGAGCGCTTACAAAAATACTTACAAATCGCCCACAAACAAAGCCCTCACATCGACCAATTAGTATCGAACATCCTCTCTTTTAGTTTGAAGGCCGACGTTTTAACTAACCGTGTCACGCTGTTGGTTCAATCTCATATTTAAGTCATTTGTAAAAAAGTCTACTCGCTACTTGATAGGAATCATGAGCAAGAAAGGGCCAACTCAGGTTCAACTATGAACAAATGCAGATTTGTTTTGGACCTATTTGTAAACAACTTATACTAGCATAAGGTAAGAAGAAAGACAAATTAAAGCAACTTTGGCTGGATTTTTATGTATCGTATCGGTAAAGCCACTTTACCACTTACAGTCATATACAAGTCGTCTATAAAGGATTTTACCTACTACTTGATAAAAATTTCTTAAAGATGTATCGACAACACATGCATTTAAGGGCTAAGGTCCCTATTGCAGGTTGGCAAGCAGACGATAGGCACATGCGTCACTTCTAACCAAAATTCTTACTTAGATGGGTTTAGTCATAACTCAACCCAAAACCTACTTCTGGTTTTGGGTTATAACAAGTTATTGAAGTCGTCTTCTAATTTGAACATTCATAACATAAATACATGTCGTAATTGAAAGTTTAGGATACAATTATTCATTGGGTTAAATATCGCACGCATTTCGCACTTAGCAATGGTATTCGTACTTAGCAATGGTATTCGCACCTAGCAATGGTATTGCACTTGAATGGTATTCGCCTTAGCCAACGTATCCCAACACCCAGCAAGCGATGTTACTACTTCACATAGACATACCATACACAAGACAATTTTTTTGGGGAGCAATGTTGTCGATTATAAAGATATCCTATAAGGATAATATTAAAGCGTATAACAGGCATTTTAGGCTAATCGGCGGATTTGTGGAGCTTAATGTATTTTCGCTCTATCTCGAATTTTGTGAGATCTTTTCCTCGTCATATTTTTGAAATATGTATCATATTTACCCCTAAATATGATATTGACTATCTTGAAAAATTTAGCATTCCTCATTATACAGAAAGAACTCAGAAACTAAAGACTAAGGAAGAAGAACAACGGACTTTTGAGCTTCTCTCTAACTCTCTCTAAGGGGCAGATTTTTTTATACTTCCGAGACAATATTACTCCCAAGTAAAATAAAAAAAACTTCATAAGGGGTGAGCAATTGGTCCAAGAATGGTGACTCAAGCTCACTTTATGCCGGTCGATAAATTTCCCCGATCGGTGTCGTTTTCGCGTAGTCTCGGAAAATCTCAAAATGAATTCATAACTTTGAAGATCTTCTCTTCCTCATCAATAATATCTAATTTAACTTAAATTTGATACTTAACCCTATAAATAAAGTACAAGCAATCACAAAGAAGATCGATCGATATCATATCCAAAAAAGTGGAGTAAAGATCTAGAATTAACTTCCCGGAAGGTCAGTCCATGAAGGTAAAAACACACTGATCAATATTTTACCTTGACTTTGGAATTCCTATTCCTGGTTCTCTAGATAGGATCCGTTTCTATTTATTCCATTACTTTTCACTATATTATATAATAATACAATTTTACAAAAAATATCATGATATTTATTTATTTTTTCTTTTATTTTTTATTTATTTTTCTAAGCATAAAATATTTTATTAATATTTTATTTTTTTTATTTTTTATTTATTTAATAATTTCGAATTTCTCCAATTAAAAATAATTATTTGAATTATTTTTAATTCATTTTATACCTTAAACTGTCCTAACAAATTATCATAATGATATCTTGCCAATACTACATCTCTTACATTATATGGATCAGTTTGAGCATTTTATATATATTTTGATGAGATTGGTATTTCTTGCTAGAAATTTCACATGTACAAGCAATCACAAAGAAGATCGATCGATTATATCGATTATAATGATTCCAATTTTTTTAAAATTTCTAAATATATATCACATGGAATTTAATTTGAAAAGTGATTATAATGACAATTTTTTTTAAAATTTCTAAATATTTCACATGGAATTTAATTTGAAAAGTCAGACTTTCCGATGTGGAAGCATTCAAAAATTTTGGATAACCCATGAGGTATTCTATCTATAACACCTATTACCCGAATAGCTACAAGATATTTAATCAAGAATACTGAAAAACAAGTCATGCTCGCTAAAGAAATTGAATAATTCTTTTTTATTTGACTCTAAATTCAAAATAACATGAGAGGGATCTTTATACCCCAATAAAACTAACTCTAACTAGGACTTTCAAGAAATAATATTCCAATCCTAATAGCCCAAAAGATATAGATAAATAATGAAGGATATGGTGAATATATTTAGCAAATATTTTAATTAGATTATTTAAATAATCTAATTGTTGAAAAAGGGTTTATCGGGTTAATGAATAAAAGATATTGAAAGATATTGGAAAATATGTTTTTTTTTTTTTTTTGTTAAGTATCGATTTTTTCCCAAGACACACCTTTTTAGGGAGCAATACCATTGTTAGGGTTGTTAACGGTGGAAGCATTCTTTATGTTTTTATTTTTAAAGGCAACATTGCTCCCAAAAAAATTTCGAGGACAACATAGCTCCGGACATGTACTACAAAAGCAAAATTGATACTTAACTCTTATTCATTCAGACAAACTCATGGGGAAAAATTATTTATAAACCTTAGAATTATTTAACTGACGAAGAACGTTAACAAATATGCATTCTCATGAGATGGCATCGCACCATTTTTTTTTAACTTTCATAAACACATGCATTATGCGAATTGTTAAAGATACAGATTGTACTTGAAAAAAATTTCCAACTCAAATTTGTCATTTTACCCTTTAACTTTTATATTTAAATAATGCTATGATCTAATCCACTTTAAAAATAATAATTAACGATAATTAATCTCACCCTTTGAATACGTAATTCCAGATATTTATATCAACTATCAATGTACCTCATTGTGTCATCAAACTAAAGACCCGAATATTTAAGCATATAATGAGTCGGGATTAACAAGAATATAGTGAGTAATTAAGAAAATAAAAAGAATATAGTGAGATAGCCATATATATATAAATATAAAGATATAGCCCAAAATTTATATCAATTTTAATTTAGAAGGTCTTAAAAAAAGGATACTTCTTCTGGTTTTAAATATAAGACAGAATTGATTTTTTTTGGAGATATTTAGAAAGTTAAATAAATTACTTTAAAATATCTATATTTCTCATTTTTTTTCTCTAAATTATGTTGCTTAACTTATAAAATGATATATTACCTCTGATCCTAAATATAAGATATTTTGCACTACAAATTATGTCTTATATTTAGGACTAGAGGAGTATATTCTAAGGATACATAACATATTATATGATTAAGTAACTTATTTAGTTTTATTAATCTCTCTAAAAAAAAGTCAACTCTGTGTCTTATATTTAGGACCGGACAAAGTATATCCCTTGTGACTGTGTATAGCATATTAGCATCACAGAAATTTTTTTTGGACCTTTGTTAATAGACTTTGTCAAAATTTATATCCATATGCACAGTGGCGGAACCAAAAAAAAAAAAAATTTAGCCCGGGCCAAAAAATAAGTATATTGAACTACTCCTTTAGTTTTTATTATAAGGCACCAACTAACAAGTATATTTGATCCTTTTTATAAAGACTTTGCTTTTTCTAAATAGTATTAAATATTTTTATGTATACCCATAATTAAAAAGGTAGTGAGTGAGAGTAATAATTAATTAATTATTATTACTCTTTTTTTCGAAAGCAAAAAAAGAATAATAATTAATATGATATTAGAGTTTAGTATAATTAATAGGGATAATATTGAAAATTACTTAAATTTTAGGACAAATTTAATGACTTTAACTATTTTTATTGATCATGAGAATTGTTAGTTGGTTCCTTAAATAATAAGGACCAAGGGGAGTATTTAATAAATAGATCAAATAACTGAAAATACAAATAAATAATAACTGATAATTATAAATCAAAACAATATGTAAGATGATACTAACTTTTTTGGTATCTCAAAAAGTTAATTTTACTTTCTTCTCACAAATTAACGATAAGTAATGAAACAAACATTATCTTTATAAAAAACATAAAAAAATTAAAGGGTTAAATTTGTGGCCAAATAAAATATCATATAATAAATACATATATATTCTCACAAATTTTTATGAGATCGTAAAGTGGTAAAGTAGCCAAAGGCCCAGCTGGCCATCAAAGAGTTCCGCCACTGCATATGCATCATATTATGTTCTAATTTAATTAGTTTTCATGTGAGAATCTTCACTCTCATTCGCCCTTGAACAAAAGATCCAATAGAAGTACGAGGCACGATAAAGAATCAAGTGCACTAATCTAATTAGTCATTTTCTTTCATGACGCAAATGATAGCAACTGTGAAATGAATTGACAATGATATTCACCAATAATTACAGTAATAATGTGTAGTTATCAAAAAAATTAATTTTTTTAAATTAAAAGGGTGACGCAATTTCTTTGAAAAATATTATTATAAAAAAAGTCTTGTGATTTGGTATATATATGTGGCTGGAAAAAAAAAAGAGAGAGAGAGAAAAAGTGATACGAAGGATTTTCATATTTTGGAAGAATCAATTAAAAAAATTTGTATGTTGTACGAGACAAAATTTTTGTGACATATTTATTTTGTATAACGCAAAATAAATTAAAATAAGCTAATCTCAAACACCCACAATCTAGCAATAAATATATTTCATTAATTCTATTACATGATTATAAATAATTACTTATACAAAAAATATTTATTAATTATTAATATTGGTACATCTTTTTATACAAGGCTAAATATTATTTATAAAAATATCATGAATTATTCTATTTATTATTTAATTTGAGTTTGTTTAATAACAAACATAAATGTTTATGAATGTAGAAAGACTTTTATATCTAGTAAATTAGTTATATAATTCCTATATGTAACCAAAATAAAAGATGTACTTTAGGAAAACTAACAATCATTTGTAACATATAAATAACTTAACTAAACTTTTAATATTTATAAATTAATTATCTAACTCTAATAATTAGGATAGGAGGATATATAACTTAAATATAGTGCATGTACATGCATGTTGAAAAGAAAATTATGTTGAAAACATTATCTTCAACATTATATTCATTAATAAGTGCAACAATAAAGTGATAAGCTTTCAACCTATTCGTGGCAGGAGACATTCAAATAGCAAATATCTTATCCCTAATCATGTTGGAGCACTACTTCTTCTGGAATTCTCTAAAGAGATAAAAATTCACTACCCTTAGAATCCTAAAAGTCTCACTCTAGCCCCTTTTATTTACTTTTTCATTTGAAAATAATATAATTCTTATAATGTTTTATATTTTTATTGATGATATTAGATTTTAAACTGAATTAATAGTATTAATCTAAGAAACAATGGATAAAATATTGAGGTTTAAGAGAGTATATCATAAAGTATAGTATATAAATTGATTGATACCGCGCCTTAAGTCTTGATTTAAATCTTTAATGGCATGTTTGGCTCAATTCCGTGCATAAGCTCATTTGCTGTATTTTAATTGGCACGATAAATTAAAGTAATATAATATAATTCTGACTACTATACATTAGAACAAATCAAAAAATTATCATTACATAATTTTGGTCGTGCAATGCAGATTTATAGCTTATATGAATTAGTGTATGAATATCTATACCCTCCATGAATTAACATTTAAATATTTTTACATCCGTTCTTGGTATTGGTAAAGTTAAAAAGATCATTTCACATTTATTTTATATTTTAGATAAAAATATAAATTTTTTCTTTCTATGATTTGTTGACGGCACATCAAATATATTTCGTAGTATGAAGGGAAAAAAAATCAAATATATTGTGTAATAATTAGTAATTCCATTAATTACATTACGTTCCCTTATATTCTTTGAACTAATTCAGCACTAAGACGTTAAATCAGTTGGCGTATATTTCTCATGCTTGTCTTAGTTTGTATTTGGCCATCCATATCCAAAAAGAGAAAATGATGTTTGAAAATTTTAGTTTAGAATATTCAATTTTCAAAAAAAATATTTACTTGTTGGGAAAATTGAGGTTTGAAGAACAAAATCCAATTGATGGCAAGAAAAAAGAACAAGATCCAATTTGACCTCAAGTCTATTATTTAGCCCAAATGCTTCTCATATCGACTTGCATTTAATTCCTAACAAAGAAAATATATATTCTAAAAAGGGTTAATATCATCTTTAATACCTCAAATTCACCTTTATTTTGGTTTTGGTCACTCCAATTTTAAACTACTGATTTTGGTCATTGTACGTAGGAACAAAATGGTCTAGATTTTTATTGATCAGTTATAGAGACATTTTAAACAAAATGACATATAAATGCCCAAAACTTAAGGTTTGAAACTTCAAGGATCAAAATTAAAATGAGGGTAAACTTAAGGAAAACTAAATATTACATTGACCCTTCCAAAGAAAAATAAATTAACTAAAAACTCGTGAAATATATTCAAGTAAAGAAACAACCTTAAAAACCAACACATGAACCAAAATTTACATATCTTGTAATTTTACACAGGAAGTTTATTACAAAACGTAGCAATTTTACTCTTCCGTTAATTTTGTCTTACTCAACCAATTTTTGAGATAATTCATATATCGTTTTGCGTTTCATTTACTTATATCATAAGTGATGCTTCCTTTGGGTTTATGACAGATCTTTCAATCCCTTTGACCATTTTGGCTTCACAAATTTCAGCTACCTTGAGCTCAACTCTCAAGGATCTCCTTCTCCGACTCCAAGCTGAATCTTTCCAAGGTTAGCTTCTTCCTCTCCACTATCGATTCCTGGCTCTGCGTCTTTCAGCAACTCAAAGAAGACAAGATTTCATGTGTTCTTTAGTCCGAACTTGTTGAGTCTGTTGAAGGAATCATCGATATTGAGGGAAGTAAAAGTATTGAGGGAATGAAATTTGGTAGGGGCTAATCTAAACATCTTTGGCTAAATTTAAGTGTATCATAGAAACAAAGTCACTTTGCCATCTATATTACTCAATCTCATATTTCCATCTATATTACTCAATCTCATATTTAAGTTATTTGTAAAAGAGTCTACTCGCGGCTTGATAGGAATGCCTATGAGCAAGTACGGGCTTACTCAGGCTCAACTATGTACAAATGCTTGTAAGCAACTTAAAATAGCCTAAGGTAAGGTGGGAAAGACAAATTAAAGCAACTTTGGCTGAATTTTTATGTATCGTATCAGTAAAGCCACTTTACCACTTACAATCATATATTTATATAGTCCATAAAGGATTTTACCTACTAAGTAATAGAAATTTCTTAAAGATGTCCCTTGCAACTCATCTGTCGACAACACATGCATTTAAGGAATAAGGTCCCTATTGCAGGTTGTCAAGCAGACGATAGGCACATGCGTCACTTCTAACCAAAATTCTTACTTAATTAGATGAGTTTATTCATAACTCAACTCAAAGTCTTCTTCCGGTTTTGGGTTATAACAAGTTATTGAAGTCGTCTTTTAATTTAAACATTCATAACATAAATACATTGCGTCAATTGAAAGTTTAGGATACAATTATTCATTCAGACAAACTCCTGAGGCAAAATTATTTATAAACCTTAGAATTATTCAACTGACGAAGAACGTTAATCAAACATGCGTTCTCATGAGATGGCATCGCACCATTTTTTAAGACTTTCATAAACACATTATGCGAATTGTTAAAGATACCGATTGTACTTGAAAAAATGTCTAACTCAAATTTGTCATTTTACCCTTTTACTTTTATATTTAAATAATGCTATGATCTAATCCACTTTAAAAATAATAATTAACGATATGTAATATCTCACCCTTTGAATACATAATTCCAGATATTTATATAAACTATCAATATACCTCATTGTGTCATCAAACTACAGACGCCAATATTTAAGCATATAATGAGTCAGGATTAACAAGAACATAGTAAGTAATTTTTTTAAAAAAAGAATATAGTGAGATAGCCATATTTTTTAAAAAAAGATATATATATAGCCCAAAATCTATATCAATTTTAATTTAGAAGGCCTTAAAAAAGGATACATCTTCCGGTTCTAAATATAATAAAAAGTTGGCTTTTTTGGAGATATTAAGAAAATTAAATTCTTTTAAATATTTATATTTTTCATTTTTTTCTCTAAATTATTTTGCCTAACTTATAAAATGATATATTCTCATGATACATAACATATTATATGATTAAGTAACTTATTTAGCTTTATTAATCTCTCCAAAAAAGGTCAATTCTATATCTTATATTTAAGATCACACAGAATATATCCCTTGTGACTGTGTAGAGCATATTAGCATCAGAGAATTTTTTTGGACCTTTGTTAATAGACTTTGTCTAAATTTATATCCATATGCATCATATTATGTTTTAATTTAATTAGTTTTCATGTGAGATTCTTCACTCTCATTCGCCCTTGAAAAAAAGATCCAATAGAAGTACGATGCACGATAAAGAATCAAGTGCACTAATCTAATTAGTGATATTATTTCATGACGCAAATGATAACAACTGTGAAATGAATTGACAATGATATTCACCAATAATTATCGTAATAATGTGTAGTTATCAAAAAAAATTAAGTTTATTTTTTAAATTAAAAGGGTGACCCAATTTATTTGAAAAATATTATTATAAAAGAAGTCTTGTGATTCAATTGGAAAAAAAAATTGTATGTTGTACGAGACAATATTTTTGTCACATATTTACTTTGTATAAAGCAAAATAAGTTAAAATAAGCTAATCTCAAATTACACCCACAACCCAGCAATAGCTACATTTCATTAATTCTATTCCATGATTATAAATAATCACTTATACAAAACATACTTATTATTTATTAACATTAGTACATCTTTTGTATAATGCTAAATATTATTTATAAAAATATCATCAATTATTTTATTTATTATTTACTTTGACTTTGTTTAGTAACCAACATAAATCTTTATTAATGTAGAAAGACTTTTTTTTGAACGGCCGGTAGAAAGACTTTTACATATCTAGTAAATTAGTTATCTAATTCCTATATGTAACCAAAAGAAAATTATGTTGAAAACATTATCTTCAACATTATATTCATTAATAAGTGCAACAATAAAGTGATAAGCTTTCAACCTATTTTCTAGGTTAATTGGTTCGTGGCAAGAGACATTCAAATAGCAAATATCTTATACGTAATCATGTTGGAGCACTACTTCTTCTTCTGGAATTCTCTAAAGAGATGAAAATTCACTTCCCTTAGAATCCTAAAAGTCTCACTCCAGCCCCTTTTATTTACTTTTTCATTTGAAAATAATATAATTCTTATATATATTTTAAAAAATTTATTGATGATATTAGATTTTAAACTGAATTAATAGTATTAATCTAAGAAATAATGAATAAAATATTGAGGTTTGAGAGAGTATATCATAAAGTATATATAAATTGATTGATACCACGTCTTAGGTCTTGAATTAAATCTTAATGGCATGTTTGGTTCAATTCCGTGCATACACAATACACTTATTTGCTGCATTTAATTGGCACAATAAAGTAACATAATATAATTCTGATTACAATACATTATTACAAATCAAATAATTATCATTACATGATTTTGGTTGTGCTGCAGTGGTCTGTTTGGCAAAACGTTGGGGTAGTCCAAAAGTCTAGTGGCCATGAAAAAAAAAAAAGCCGGGGAAAAAGTAGGTGTTTGGCAAGGTTTTTGTTTGTGATAAGCTTATAGTAAAAAAGTGACTTATGATAAAAGCTACTTTTTTCAACTTTTGATGTGACTTTTTTCAGCTTCTGGAGAAAAATATTAATGATAGGTGATCTAATATGTAATGTACTATTAAATATACATTTGTATAAATTTTAATTTATATCCGATTTTATCAATTAAATATATTTAATTAACCACTTTAGTATTTTTTTATCAAATTTAAATTTAAATTTTTATCTTCAATTATCACAATATATACAATATATGTGTGTGTGTAGTATTAATAAAATTAAGTATCTTTTTTAAGTCATTTTTCATTTCATTGACTTTTCAAATAATCATCCAAACAAGAAAGCGTTTGGGAAAAAAAAAAATCACTTATCCCATCGTCATTCCAACACAAATCACATTTACAATTTGACTTTTATCCTATATTACATTTGTAAAAATCAAATTGCAAATAAGTCACCTCTATTTGCATTGTAGCTTATATGAATTAGTGTATGAACATCTATACCCTCCATGAATTAGCATTTAAATATTTATACCATCCGTTCTTAGTATTGGTAAAGTCAAAAAGATCATTTCACATTTATTTCATATTTTAGATTTAAAAAAAATATAAACTTCATTCTATGATTTGTTGATGGCACATCAAATATATTTTGTAGTATGAAGATAAAAAAAAAAATCAAATATATCTTGTAATAATTAGTCATTCCATTAATTACATTATGTTTCCTACTATTCTTTGAACTAATTCAGCACTAAGATGTTAAATCAATTGGCATATATTTCTCATGCATCTTTTAGTTTGTATTTGGCCATCCATATCCAAAAAGAGAAAATGATGTAGGAAAATTTTAGTTTAGAATATTCAATTTTTTTTAAAAAAAAAAATCTTTACTTATGTTGGGAAAATTGAGGTTTGAAGAAAAAATCCAATTGATGGCAAGAAAAAAGAACAAAATAGATCCTAACAAAGAAAATATATATTTGAAGGGTTAATATCATTTTTTGTCCTTTAAATTTTCCTTCATTTTAGTTTTAATCTCTTAAATTTTAAACTATTGATTATGCTCTCTCCATAAGCAAAATAGTTCAGATTTTTATTGAATTATAGAAACTAATATTTTAAACAAAATAAAATTTGAGAGACTAAAATCTATTATTTAAAATTTAAGAGACCAAAATCTAAATAAGAGCAAACTTAAATAACTAAATATTATGTTAACCCTTCTAAAAAAAATTAATTAATTGAAACCTCATGAAAAAGATTCAAGTAAAGTAACAACCTTAAAAACCAACACACGAACCAAATTTGACATATCTCGAGCCAAAAAAAAAAAAAAAAATCTAAGGATTCCAAGGGGCAAAAAGTTTTGGGCAAAAAAAAAAAGGGGGCAAAAAGTTAAAGGGCATAGAGCAAAAATCAAAGATTGAGCACTTAGTTTTGTTTTTGGGTGGTGTCTTATCTTTTCTTAGTCCCATCAAACCAAAGCAGGTAAGTACTATATGTTGCATTATTAGTCAATGAAATGGGTCCCAGTCAACACTAAAATTGATGTGCATATATGTGCTTTTGTCGATTCACACAAATGACAAGTCAATGTGGGTCCCCTTTAAATTATTTTTACCATTATTTCTAAATAAATAATATTATGTCATACACATCTAATTTTGCACTTAACCTCCAAAGTAACATTATTTTTTCATGATTAGGACGTTAAAGGACATAAACACTCTGACGGGCCATTTTTGTCAAATAAGTTTGAAATATGAAGCTTTCACAAAAATACTAAATGATGGGTGTTGTAATTACACAAGATCTGAAAACAATTTATATAATATGTTAATATATTGATTAGATCTTTAGATGTGAATAAAGACTCAATTTTAATAAATTTTGATTTTTACATATCTTAAAGTTTATAATTCCTTTTATGAGCACATCAATAATATTAAGTTCTATAAGATTTACTGTCAATATTTTTTTTAAAAAAAAAAGTATCAAATTGTAGGAAAATTATAGCTTTATTACTTTTAAAAAAAAATCCATAACAACTTTGACAAAAGATAATGATTGTAATTAAAAAAAAATGATAATAATTTTAAATCTTTAAAAGTAAATGGTTGCTTATTAGATCTTTTAAGCTTCAATTTTAATTTTTGAAATATTATGTTTTTTCATAGTGTCAAAGCATTATGTTTAAGCATGCATGCAATCGTTACACTCACTACTACAAAAATCACGATATAAGACGGTTATTAATTGACATAAATCACGGTTTCGAACCGTTATATATATGGGTGCTATAAAAGCTTGGCGCGGAGACATTACGGTTCTGAACCTATTATAACGTTTATAATATAACACCTTATATTAAAGTGTGGCGAGGCTCTTATATGCCTATTGCTGTAATAATAATTAACGGGACACATGTAAATAACTGTCATAATATATTGTAATGTTTGCATCATATATAACGATTCCGCTTTAACAACCATTATATATGTTAACATATATAACAGTTATTTTAACAACCATTACATATAGTTGACATAAATAACAGTTTTTGGATAACAACCGTGATTTATCGAAGCTATTTTTAAAAAAAAAACGGGGGGTTTCTACTTTCGATATCCCCATTGCATATACATTTTTACAGATTGAATCACAATATATATTTAAATTCATTTATATACAAAACAAAACAACAAATCATAATATATTTACATTCATTCATTTACATGTATACACTATTAAAATCAAAATTTTAAAACAAATAAATCATCAATATCTAGAAATTTACAATCATTTTATATGTATTTACTCTCCAACTGATGCTGCACAAATGTCGCCAACTCTTCAACAACTTCTTGCATTTGTGAGTTGATATACATCATGTAAGAGGCATCAAAATACTGTGCGCAAAAGGAATAAGATAGAAGTTAGATATTGTAATATATAGCTGACCGAATTTATATATAAACAAATTGAGCATATAATATATCTTAGTTGTATCAATATTTTTAGGACTATTGGCGATAACGTCCTTCATAGACTGCATCACGTAGTACCCACAATCGTTGTTGTTGTTCGGTTACTTTGGACACTAAAAAGAAATGAGAAGAAAAATTTGTCAGTCATATATATATATATAAACTATATTGTGTGCTTCATCAATTTATTAATATTATAGTTATTGGTGAATAATATATATAGCTTCAGACACAGCCATCGGAAAAAGCATTAGTAGGTGCCATCAATGATCTTGTTCTTGGTTCACTCAAGACCATATTGAGTGCGGTGAGTGTAGACCACTGTGAGAAGATACAATATAAAATTATATATATAGAAACATGCAAGATGAATTGAATTATAAGACATGATAAATGAATAACTTGCTGATTGAAAGTCTCCTGCATGTATGATCTCGAGGGCGAAATCCCGCTCATAGAGTCGTAGTACCAAATCTTTTTTCTCATTGGATTTACAACTATGAGCATCCAGTGATTTTTAAGTACAATAATATATTACACCATCAAGACATTTACAAAATAAATAACTAATTCAAGCAGAATTAATGGTGTTTTCTGTAATACCCTGAAAACCCTAACTAATATAAGTAAAATATTTGGATAAATATTTCTGAGAAAGTATATTGTCTTTAATTTTGTAACTTAATTGTTATAAATTTAGGAGCAATTTCTCTTTAAAAATTAGAAGAGATAATAAGCTAAAATCTATGAAAAATGTGTTTTGTAGGGCATTAAATGGTGAAAGTATTATGATAAATCCTATATGGCGACAATTATTGACAAAAACTTAGGGAGTATGTTATCTCTAATTTTATAAATTTTTGGGGTTATTTCCCCGAGAAATTTAGAAGTATGAATATAATATTATTAAAAGTACTTTTTGGCCCCATGATTTTTAATATTTTACATGAGATATAAAATACCAATGTAAGTAAAATAGTTGTGAGATAATAATTAATCCTAATTATGAAAATTATCAACAATTAGTAAGTGGCTAATTAAGTAATTAGTGGCTAATTGTTTAGATTATGATATAAGTAAATTAATTAGTAAATAATTAATTTAAGGGAGAAATTCGAAATTATTAATTAAATAAATAATAAAATATTTTATGCTTAGAAAAATAAATAAAATAAATAAAATAAATATCTAGATATTTTGAATAAAATAATAATATATATGGTAAAAAGCAACAATGGACATTTGAGAATGGATAGAAATAAAATCCTACACCAAAATATAGGGATATAGTCTAATTAAATCCGGACTTTTTATAAACCAGTGAATTTCTACCTGGAGTGGACTATCTCGAAGTCATTTCGAAAACAAATGAGTCATTAAGATCAGGATAAATCAGAAATAGGTCAGATAGTGTAAATGAGAACCATAGAAAAGCGAAATAGTTGTGACAAACCAGGGATTAGGTTTCTTAAGTCGAACATATTACAACGGTGAATTTTTGTCCAGGAAATTTGGTTCTATCAAGTCATTTAAATAGATATGGCGTCATGTCCTAAAATCTTGACAAACTACGGAATAAGTAATGGGATCAAAAATTTAGTTAAAACCAGGTAGTTTTAAAGAAGAATAGAACTTCAAAACCTAGTTCGTATTTTTGAGTTTTGTCAAGATTACGCGATTAGGACACCGATCAAGGAACTTTATCGGTAAGTCGGAAGAAGATGACATCATCTTCTTCTAGAAGGGATGATGTCATCCAACACATGGATGGCAAGGATGAAGCCACGTGTCAAAGTGCGATCCGTACCGAAAGTCGATCCCGATAAAGTGATGAATAGTGTGTCACATCTTTTGCTATAAATAGGAGCTCTTCCTTTCCCATTTCTCCCCAAACCGAGTTTAGAGAGAGGTTAGAGAGAAGGAGGAGCCCGGAGAAAGTCTAGCGGAGCCCTGGGTAAGTTTTTCGATCCCTAGTCTTAAGCTTCGGTGTTTTATTCGGTAGAAGTGTTAGATTTATCTTTAAATTTCCCAGATAGTCTAGATATCATATGTAGGGGTAGATATGGTATTTATTTCGAAAATATCTTTGGGAAAAGAGATATGTCAAAATGCGGAGAGATAGGGTCAAAGTAGCAAAGCTCGCGAAATTCCGCCGATTCGGGAGTCGGGGGCAAAATGGTAATTAGTACCTAAAATGTCCGTTATAATGTTAAATACGATAAAATGCGATATAATCCTTATAGGATAATGATACCCATTTTGTCATACCCCATACCGTCGTACCATTGTCTGCATTGTCGGACGTATCCAAAATTCTGTTTTTCGTGAAACATACCGGAAGGATCATCAACGAAGGTACGTTCACGACGTACTGTAACACTAACTCTTATGATTGTTGTATGCTCATATATGCTTGCTTTGTTCTTGTACTGAGACTCTGTCTCATTTGAAATTGGTGACATCATGAATATACGGGTTATGGTATTGTTAAACACCGTTAGAGTTTTCCTAGCGTTGAGGACACGACTGTACATCGTGGCACTAGGGGAATAGTGCAGACTAGGATAACAAACAGGCTGCAGGGGGAGGGGCTGTGTATTGCTATTGCCTTACATATCTGGTTATATATTGCCTACATCTGTTATGGGCTTTTGTAGAGATTATTGTGAAAATATCATGAATAACATCATACATATATTGTTTACATGAGCATGAGGTTAACCGTTACCTGAGGTCCGATGGGTATTGGACCTCAGTCTGAATGAATAGACAGGAATGGGTCTTGAGCCAAAAAAGGCACCAAGGGACGAAGCCATAGATATACGTCGATGAGACGAGTCGTGAGAAGGCACCCAGGTCAAAGGAAATGCGGGAAGAAAGTCAATGTAACCTACCTTATGGCATGAATCTAATAAAGTTACTTCACATCATTTGGTGCTTAAACTAGAAGGGTCGTCTATGTGGTTCGGTCAATCGAGTCACCACTGCACGGTGAGACTCCCGAGACCTACCCACTGGCCAAATGAGATGATTTAAGCGAGTTAGGTTCTATGTCCCAAGTCTACCTAAGGCTTAACGGAAAAGGGTATAGTTACATAGAAGAAATGTAATTATAGAGTTTTGTATTACTGTATCACATGAATAATTCCTTCGGGAGATTTTTGTAATATATATATATCAGTATACGTCAGGCATATCATATGTCTGAGTATTTCATATCAGTTACTCAGTGTTATACCTGTTGTTCAAATTTTTAGTACATGCTCTCCGTTTCCGCAAAATGCTAAGTTGTAGCACCTCAAAACTCTGATGAATTTTTATAAAACCACGTGTCACCGGCACGATTTATGCTACGAAATTTGGGGTGTTACATTTCCACCCTTGAATGTAACGCATTAAGAAGTAAGTGTTACTTCTGTCTGACGCCCACCTAAGGAATTCATCCCCTAGACACCTCGCATGCCGTTACTTGTCATTTGCTTTTATGCCCTTACCCTGGTTATTGATTTGGTTAGGGTGGATTAACCTTATCTTGTCCTGGAGGCCTCGAGGGACGAGGTAATCATGGTACAGGTGCCTGAAATGTCAAAACCAACATATCAAAATATAATCAAAGTTCTAAGTAGCCAACTATTCAATCATAGTGGAAGAAATACCTCATAAAAAAGTTGATAGACGTTGAACTTGCCATATCCTTGTTCAAGATCTCAGAAACAAGCCTTTTGGTTATAGCTTTCACTTGGTTTGGAAGGTCGAAGACCTCTCTCACAAATGTGATCATTGGACAGGGTCTGAAGCGAAGCACTTGTTTGCAAACTCTTGGTGGGACTTCGGGGCAAATTGACCAACGGTCTTATTCTGTGAGAAAGACCTCTTCCCGAATTGATTATTTGGGTGGGATGCTTCTCTTCTTGAACTAATTGAGGGTTTTGGAAGTAGGGGTTGGGACAGATTAAGGGAGAAGTGGGATGCTTAGATTGATTAGGGAGCATTGACTTGGTGGCCGGATTTTTTTGAGCGACCGATTTCTTTTGAGTGGGAGGCTTCCATACTCTAAGTATAGCCCCTCTCACTATATTTATGTCTTTAGTTGGCACAGGGAGCGGATAGATAGGGTCTATGTTAGTGTTGATTTGTAACTTTACATGCTCATGAGGAATAGTCTCATTATGAAGCATGTTATCCCTCGGGCAGTTGAAAATGTGGCCTGTTTCAACTTTATGGTGTCTAGGATGCAAAACACTCAACATCCGCCAAACCCTCAGGCAAATCATAAGGGGATATGCAACTATCTCCAATATTTAGGCTGCCATTTCCCCCTTGCTGCTTCGTAGAACGCTCCTTCATAAACTCTTATGTAAGAAACCGTATTTATTCCTACATTTTATCATACTATTTTTGGAGCTTCTCATACATTTCATCCATATTACTTCTTTGAGGTTTTTGCTGACTATAATATTTTACCTTGGTCAATCCAAAGTCGGCACCCCTAAGAAGACTGGGATAGTCATGCTCTAATGTCTTGGTTAATACATCCTCATCCGCAGAAAGGCAACCCTAATGTGTTTCAACTTCTTGGGATATGACTTGTTGTGCATTTAACAATAATGTTAATATTAATGGTTAATTGAAGACATTACTTCCATGAATTGAGAATTAATATTAATACTTATCATTTTATCGACGACCTCTTTCACCTGAGGATCATCATAAGAGCTATCTTTATTTTGCCTGTCATCAACCAAAGTTCATGACGGGGAGGTCTACTACCGTCCCTCTTCTTAGCAGCCAACATTTTAGCAATCTGAGCATGCCCATTCGCCTTCCCTTGTAGGGATCCTTATTATTCTTCACCCTCTTCTTATTCACCCAACTTAATTCCTACAAAAACACACAACACTCGAGTTAATATTAAATAGTTATATGCAGGTAATATGAATTGCGAATAACAATGACCTAGAATGTTAGGTTGCAACGTGAGATGTCAAAATTTCTCCAATCATTCGGTTTGATGGTGGACCAAAGATCCAAAAGAACTTCTGTCTCCTTAGCCTCTTCAAGATTCTGCAAATATGCCTTGGCCAATACATGACGGAATGTGCGTAGTGTATGGCCAGCCTTCTTTATGACAAAGTCCCTGATGTAATCTCCATCTACATGATATATAGACTGCAAAGCACACAATTCAAGTTAACATTTTTTACAAGTCCAAAGCAAGTAATTAGCAGGCATATATACTTTACCCTGACATTGTCCCAAATAAATTTTATGTAACCTTCATATACCTAAGCCAATCACTCGCCGAGATAGGAATGTTGCTCCTTGTCGTTAAGTTAATGTAGCTGATGAAATGTGACAAATGAAAAGATTGACCGACATTATTTCATATCACCTCAAATCTTCTCCTCATAGCCTTTACTTCATTCATAAAGTCAAGGCACAACTCCCCTCATAACAATATCCCACACTCGTTCTAATGCTTATTGTGGGGTCTTATTTCTGGGTTGTCTAGTGAAAACATCGGTACTAGTGGGAACATTATCAGAACTAGAAGCACTATCATAACTAGAGGCGTTATCAGTGCCATGAGAAGTAGAACTGGTCATTTTAACTGAAAAACAAAACTCATTTAGTCAACCACAGGGAACAGAACAATGGGTTTCCAAAAAAACACAAGATGTACAATTAAGGTTAAAACCTATCTAAGCAAGACAAAGTAAAAAATAAGGAGAACGCGGAATGCATAAGAGAAATCATACCTTAAAATAAGAAGAACAAAGCACGAGAAGGACTGTGACCTAACATAAGGCTCTGAAATGGAAAAGCAAGTTAAGGCAATAGAAGCGACTCACGTGGTTGTCAAATCAAAGTTCAAAGAAAGTAGTGGAAGATTTTGTTCGCCTAGATGCGACTAGACGGCCGAAAAAGTCATCAAAGTTGTAGGGTTCCCAAGATGGTGGGTAACATTCGACCAAAGACAAGCGTGTTAAGTGTAATAACTTGAGAAAGTGAAGAGGCGCGATATAGCGAGTACGTGTTTTAAAAGACTTAACAAAACTTGCCCACGGTTATTAGATTAGAATCATTATGAAAGGTGACCTTTTCTTACGGTTCTTAATTTACAACCATAATGAACCTTTGAACAAAAGTTCACGGTTTTAACATCACAGTTCGTTAGGTTTTGTAAACAGTGATGGTGATTTCTTAATAACTATTAGGTATTTGACATGATATTTTGAAAAGTGACGGGTTATACATAATAATTGTAACTTATTTGACTTTTATTTTAATAATTTTTAAAGTTGATTATTTAACCCCATATTATATTCAAAAAATTGAAAAAAAAAAAGAAAATGAGAGTGTGAACAAGAGAGGTCAATTCCCCCTTGCTTCTCTTGTCTATGCGTCCTTACTCTCCCATGTAATTGATTAAGAACAAAAGTTAGAAGTTGGAATAGAAGTGGATGGCTAAATTGGTTTCGTGGGTTATCCAACAGATCCTACTCTTTAGAATGGAAAGGGTTACGTTATAGATCCAAACGTGTCAATATAAATTGCAATGATTAACTTAAGTTACGGTTGTTTACTATAAACCGTAAACATCTCTTAAATTAGTTAATGGTAGTTTACTAATAACCGTGAAGATATAATTGTTTTTTTAAAAATATTTTGGGCTACATTGCCTCAATGATTAACTATTTTTAATATTAAAAAAAATTAAAAAAACCAATAGTGGTTTTCAGTCATCACTACTATCCCCCTAGTTCGGCACATCATCGACGTCTGAGGAAGGAGATCATGGATCTAAATAGAAGTGATATATACAACCAATTTGTAATGAAGATAAGGTCCAACTTTCTATTCAGACTGTGGGCATGTCTAGAGGGATGCATTGTGGAGTGGTCAAAGTTGGTCAACATCTGAGTAGAGCCTCCATTTGAAAAAGAAGCAAAAGAGGTGGTAGTGGTGGAGGAGGAGGAGGGGGGAGGAGGTTGTGGAGGCAGTGGTGGAAGAGGAGGGGCTTGTGAAGGAGGAGGGTGAGGATGACGAGGAGGAGGAGGGCGAATAGAAAGAGCTCTCTGGCGTCTGACCATGATGAAGGAGAGAAGGACAATGTTATAAAAAGGAGATTTTTAGAAAATTACTAAGAACAAAAGGAATAGGTACTTCTCTTTAAAATATTTAACTTGAGAGAACTGGTACTCGATGTCAAGCCGAATGAAGTTTTGAAAATGTGCTTTTTAGATTATTATTTTTCTTTACATGTTGCTTATTATGAAATATTGTTTTTCTTGTTCATACTTTATAGTCAATAAATATAATCGTTATGTTTGTGTTTTTGCTAATATAAGGTTTGAAGATGAATTGTTTGTAAGTGTTACATTAAGGTGGTTTCGATAGGATAGTCACTAAATAAATGACGTCTATTAACTACAACCATTATTTTTGCATTTTTGCGAATTCCGCCTCATAATACATGACGATGCGTATAATTAACCATTATTTTTAAATGTTATATATTCTTGTGCGACCTCCCACAACTACAAAAAACCCAAAAAAAAAATGACCTAAATAAGGCCCAATTAACGTCCCTTTTCAGATGGACGTCTCGAAGGGGGATGTCATAATTCTTACATGAGGCGTCCTAAATTCTATTCAGGACGCCTCAATGAGGCGTCCTGAATACAATTCAGGACGCCTTATTAAGGCGTCATTCTTATATGCATCAAACACATCTATGCCTTCCTCCCACAACTTCTTCAAATCCTCAACCAAAGGCACCAAGTACACATCGATATTGTTCCCGGGCTGTTTTGGTCCAGAAATCATCATAGAAAGCATCACATACTTGCGTTTCATACATAGCCAGGGAGGTAAGTTGTATATTACAAGGAGAACCAGCCATGCACTATGGGTGCTACTAAGAGTTCGATACGGATTAATGCCATCTATACAAAGCCCCTGCCGAAGGTTTCTTGGCTCACTGCCAAATTGAGAGAACATTTCGTCTATTTTATTCCATTGCGGAGAGTCAGCCGGGTGCCGAAGATATTTTCCATAGGATATTATCTCATCAGAATGCCATCTCAACTTCTTCGTCGTTGCTTCACTAGTAAACATACGCTTAAACCGCAGAATTATTGGAAGATACCACAATGCCTTCAAAGGTTGCCTTTTTGTTGTCTGATCTCCAGAACCACCACATTTCTTCACTTTGTATCGTGAAGTTTTACACTTCGGACAATTACTAAGGCCTTCATACTCATTTCTGTACAATATGCAGTCATTAGGGCAACTGTGTATCTTTTTATACTTCATACCCATTGTAGACAAGATTTTCTTGGCCTCATACATACAATTTGGAAGTACATTATCATCTGGCAACATATCACACAACAATTCAAGCAGCAACGTAAAACTGCTATTGGTCCACCCACAAGTTGCCTTTAAGTTGACCAAATGTAAGGTCTCAGTCAACCGTGAATACTTAGTACACCCAGGGAACAAAGGTGTCTCTACATCACTCCGCACGCTATCATATTCACCCGACTGTGCAAAAGATTCTACCTCAACATCATGAATCATTCTCTCAATTCCATCATCATCTACCTCAACTTCATTTTTGTGGGACGCAATGGTACTTATTTCCTCACCATGCCATATCCACGTTGTGTAGCAAAGGTTTATTCTATCACAAAGTAGATGATCCCTTATATCAGCAATATCTCTTCGACTCCCATTTAAACAATTAACACATGGACAATAATACATCTCATTTTTTGTAGCCACATTCCTTCTAGAAAATTCAATAAACTCTTCCACCTCATTCTCATATTCTTCACTAGTTCTCAAAGCATTCATCCAACTATGACCCATTTTATTACCACCTAAGACATTTCCAACAACAATCAAGTTCATAACAATTTCAAGAACAACATGATTTTTTCTCAATCTTGTAAAAAACATTCGGCAGCATTTCCCCTCAAAAGTAAGACATCCCAAAATTTCAACAATAAACAATTTCAGCTTAATTCAACAAAACTTACTAACTAAGGCAATTCAAAACAATATCATCTATTAAATGCATCAATTTCATCATTACAAAATATAAACATATAGCTAAGTTGTCTAAGTCATGAGCTATAAATTATGAACTTCTAAGCATCATGATTCATACTACAAAGTTTTCCTAGTTCAATGCACATCAACAAAAAAACAATATTTAACTATAATTACCTCAACTTTAAATTCGATGCTTGAAATTAATTTGCTCTATTCAACCTAAAGACAACAACAATAAAGAAAACATTAGAATTATTCAAACTAACATATGAGAGGAAATAATTGTATGACAAAAGGAACATGATTAAAAATACCTACCCTAGGACCCCTCAAGCTCTTGTGGGTTGCCGTCGTAACCAAGTCACAATACTCAAAAGGGTTATTAGCTTTCTGTAGTCAAAAAAGAAGTAATCACTGAGAACTTAAAACTACAAATTTCCAGATAAGTCAAATTGATCAAATATACCTTCAATGCTTAGATTCAATAAAATAAGTGAAATGTTTAAAAAAAAAAAAGATAGTTATTCCGGTCCTAATATAAGATAAAGTTGACTTTTTTTGAAGAGATTAAGGAAGTTAATTAAATTCAATAAGAGGACAAGGAAAAAGGATGTAGAATGATATCAAGAGGTAGGGAGAACTCTCAAAAGGCAAATCACGGTTTAGGAAAAATAAATGGTTCAAAATACATATACACACACTCTTGGCACTAGCATATAATTTCAACAATAAACTTTATCCCACTAAATATGTTCAGCTACATGAATTACACGATACCATTATATTAAATTGATTGTTGTATCTCCAACAAAAATGCACTAGCATAGTAACACAATCATTGTAAATCATTTTTAAGATGGGAATTTACACACACACACACACACACACAAAATCTCTAGATTTAGATTAGAAATATATGCAATTTCTGTGTCATGGACAGTTCAAAGTTCCAAGACTTGAGACTCTTCTACTCACATAAAGTTCCACAATCATGTAACTAACAAGTAGTCAGTATAAGATCAATATTTATCAACTAAATCCCCCAACACTGATATGTTCCAATTCCAACTTGATTAATAGTAATAAAACAACCATTGCAAAAGCATGAGAAGAAAGCATGGATATGGCATGGTGAGGAAGTAACAAGCTAAGTCTATTATTGAAGTAACAAGTCTACCAAAGTGGTGTGTTTTGAAACTAAAAGCAACATGAACACAAGTAAAACTAAATACTATGTAGACTTACCCTAAATTTGCAAGACTCATAGACCCTTTTTATTTTTAAGAAAAATTGATGTGTTTTGAAAAAGGAGGAAGATTTAATTTAAATTCAACAAAACTCAAGTGTAATTCTGCATAATTTACACTTTGTTTTCAAAGGAAGTTCATGTAAATTTTAAAACAAAAGAGAGTTCTATGTATTAGTTTTGAAGTGATATTCAGAGGAGGTTTGTATTAGTTTTAAAGTGTATCAAACATCACTAGTCCTTTGACAAAACTACTCAGCTCTGAAGTCTAAAATCTTTGAAGTTATCAACTAATGGAGATATAAAATTAAATCTCACTCACAGGAATCATATTGGGAAAAAGCATTCTCAGTTTAATTAAGCAAAGTAATTTCCTTAATCATGTCTCATCTTCATAAATTTAGTGCCACTGATAAGCGACAATTCCAAATGCACCAGATAATGGTATATACATAACAAGGTAGATTTTACGAATGATTGCCCAAATACTCGCAGCAAAATTGAAGTTAGGCCCATTCATGCATTTTCAAAGATTGGGATTTTTCTAGCACAGCAGGGCAGTCCTTGAATTAAGTAAAAATACAAGCTTACTAAATGACTTGTGCAGATCCAAGTGCTTGCCATGTTCGGAAGAATCAAAACAAACAAAATAGTACTAGTTGTACTTCATAATAGAAGGATTTAGCATAAATATGTAAAACTGTCCTTTCCTAAAAACAATATTCCAGAATAAATGGGTAATAGTTAGGAGGGGGTGCCAACAGCAAAAAAAAAAATCAAGGTTATTAGATACCTCAGCAATTTGTTAAGGAATGCTTCACAAACGATTTACAGATCATGAAAGGTTTGCTCTCTGTGCCACCTCGCTTGGAGCTTCAAATTACAGGAAGCAAGAGAACCCTCATATAGAAATAGAAATCCTAATAAGAAACAAAAATCCAGCGATTAAGGTGAAATGGAAATCAAAGAACAAGAAGAACAAGCATTACCTGACAATGGAAGCGATTAATCACCGTTTGAGAGAAAAATAGCTAAGGAACGAGTCGTGACCAACCAGTGATAGGGCTTGGCTGGCTTACTTGGGTTTGGGTTTCGGGAAGGAAGCGGAGTGAGAAAGAGCCAGGGGAGTATGAGAGACGGAGGAGCCGGAGGCGCGGGGCGGCGGAGACGGAGGAGATGTCGGCGAAAAGGGAAATGACAGGGCTGGACTTGGGGAAGGAGGCGGAGAGTGTGAAGTGTGTGACGATTTCGGGAGAGGGAAATGACGAAAGGATTTCTCTATCGGGACTGAGGAGTGTGCGTGATGAGTGTCCATCCGTCTCATATTAGGGAATATTGGCGTCCTGAAAGTAAATTTAGAACGCCACTTTTGCAATGTTGGCATCCTGAAAATAAATTCAGGACGCCAATTTTTGAATTTTGTCGTCCCGAATGAGTTTCGGGACGCCAAACTTGAAAAATTGGCGTCCTTAATTTTATTCAGGTCGCCAATTTTTTTTTAAAAAAATCAATAACAAAAACACCCACGGCGCCAAACAATATATTCTCATATTTCCCATGACGCCAAGCAATTTTTTCCCTGATTTTAGTCGTCCCGAAACAATTTTAGGACGCCAAAAATGAATTTTATTCCAAAAAAAAATAAATCTCATGGCGCCAAACAAAAAATTCTCATATTTCCCATGGCGTGAAACAATATACCCAGATTTTAGGTGTCCTGAAACAATGTTAGGACGACAAAAATCAATTTGACGAGTCCTAAACTATAATTCAGGACGCTCAAGGCTCAACTTCCTTGCAAATAATTACAAGAATGTCACCGCCTTCATTTTTTACTTCATATTTCTTAATAAGGACGTTTTTTAAGGTAGTAATATCCAATTTTTATAGTAGTGTCCGTCTCAATATATATGACGTTTATTAATGGTATTAAGTGTTATAAATACGCAAATGATTAATTTCAATGATTCAACTCCCCAGCTTATCTATTTTTATACGTGTACATTGAATCTTAATAATTGATGTGATAAACTCCACTTTAATTTATTTTTTTCCAAATATTTATACGCAATACATCGTACCTAGTGATAGTGTGCATAACAAATATGCTTTGTTTAATAGTTTGATTTTCTATTATTGATTTTTTCTCTTAAACTATCATAATAATGAAGACATAAATGTACACATGGTGGATAATGTCTTCAAAAGAAATAAAGTTGAGATAAGCATTGGTTTATTGCTGGTGACGACATAATATTCTATTGAAGATTTAAGGGAAAAAAATTATTTTTTCCCTTTAGTGACGAAAGTATATAGAATATTGTGATACTACCTATGGTCCTAAATAAAAAACCCTAATTGATTTTCTTTAGAGATTAAGAAAATTAAATAAGTTAATTAATCATATCATATGTTGTGCATCTTTAGATTATATATTAGTTTATAAGTTTGTTAAAAAGTTTGGACAAAAAATCAAAAATATAAATATTTTAAAGTAATTTAATTAGCTTCCTTAATCTCTCTAAAAAGTTAATTTTATCTTATATTTAGGACAATAATGAGATTCGTTTGATACAGTCATTATAAATATGACTAACTACAATGTATTATTTGGACGGAAAAGTTTGTCACACCTATGATTAATGCATTATTTATTCCATCAACATGTCCCACACGGCATATATTGATTAATTGAAAAAATAAAAAACGAACTATAACCTAATTAATCCTATATGATTATGATATAAAATAGTTAATTTTTTTATATAAAAAAGTAAGCTAGTTCTTTTTTGATATATATGACTATATAGTTGGGTCGAATATTGTTGAACACAATTTGGGTATATATCTCTCCTAACAATAAGCAAATTTTACGTCATTTACTCATTTACTTTTAATTAAATAATATTTTGAAAAAAATATTTTTTTTAAAAAATAAAATATATATCTAAAAAAATAGCCCCCCGTAAACATTGAAAACTCAACAATAAACCCATTAAGCTTACAAATATATGAAGATAGCCCCTAATAACGGAAAATCCTAAAAATATCATTTAAACTTTAAAATCTTAAATATATAATTTTTCATTAAAACAAGTCGTCGATTGTATTACTATTGTTGTTAATCTCATTAATCTTGTAGGAAACAAAATTTCAAAGTTCAAGTGATAATTTTTTTGTCTTTTTCCTAATTTTTATAACCCATAAAACTTTATTTTAAAATAAATAACATCATCAAACTTTGACTTATATACATATAAACCCCTTAGACTTTAAAGTTCAAGAGTGAATGAGGTTATTTATGCATGACATAAAGTTTTATGGGTTGTTTCCTATGAGGGGAGGGGAGGGAAAATGGGCAGAGAGAACCTGTTTTAGTTAAGTTTTTAAAAATTAGAGAAATTGAGTTAAAAAAAAAATTTAATTAATTTTTCTTACTCTTTTATCTTACATATTCCCTTTATTAAAATTTTATAACCCCATTGCTTTAGGTTTTTTAAGTTTAACTTTATAAAAATTTCCCTTCACCTTCTCTCCCTTCCAAATCCCTCATACCAAACAAGCCCTTAGGAATTTTGTATAATTTAGCTATGAAAATATGCACAAACTATTTTCTTTGTATTAAAAAAAAAAAAAAAAAAAAAAAAAAAAAAAAAAAAAAAAAAAAACACACAGGTCACAAAAAGCGAAAGTATGTGCTTGTGAATAAGGTTACATAATGATTTTGGAGTTTGAAAGTGGTTCTACTTACTTCATCTTAGACTCTTTTAGGTAAACATTATGTCCACATTATGTGTCTGTTCTATTACCTAGATTCACATAATCAATAGCCACTAAAATTTCTCATTGCGATATTCTTTTTATTAGGGTTGGCCATCATCATCATGTGATTTTAAATTAATTCAATTTCTCATGCAAATTATTTAATCAAAATTTAATTTATTAGGTAACACCCACTTAATTGAAGTGTTTCTTTTATGAAATTTTAAAATTTATCCTAATATTTTATTTAAAACATTGTCTTATTTACATAGAAAAATATATTAAGAATACAAAATTTGTATGTTTCTTTATAATTTTCTTAAAATTAATATATTAAATAAAATATTTTTAGTAAAAAAAAAAAATATCTCTTCATATTGAACATTCTAAAGCTTTTTTTTTTTTTTTTTTTTTTTGTAATTTCTAAAGCTTTTTCTTAAATGAACAAACTTGATAAAATTCAGATGGATAAAATAGCATAATTTTGTTAGATTAATAATATAATGATGTATAAAAAATCACTAATAATATAATTCATATATGACAAGATTTAATTTGAGAATTGGACCTAATATGAATATATATACTCTGCTCGTGCTTAATTCTCTCATTTATTCTTAGTCGATCGTGCATTCTTAATTAGAGGCTCAATTCAATTTTAGTTCAAAACAATTTGTTTAGCTTTAAATAAAAAGTAGAAGAGTTTTCGTCCTTTTCATTGCACTAGGACTTGATTTTCATAAAATGTTCCACTAAGGAACCAAACCAGTGAAAGGACCCAGATTGTTTTGAAAAATATAGAAAGGCAGCAAAAACGGTGAGGAGGTGGAGATAGGCGGCCCGATGGATAAGATTGGGATTGAAAAAGGGAATGACTGAACAGTAATTTTAAAAATATCTATGTTATTTTATGTAATTGTTTTCAGTTTTTTTTTATCTGCAATTTGGAATTAAATTTATTTTTATTATCGCCTATCGCTTTTAAAAATACAAAAAAGTTAAACTAACGGTCAATGAGTATTTTTACTCCACTTTTTTAACCATATAGTCAATTTTACACTCACAAAAAATATTTGGTGTCGGGTGCACTTTTAGGAAAACCATATATGTATTCTTACACCTTAACATAAAAAAGTAATATTCCGTTGTAAAATCAAACAACCAGATGAATAAAAAGTTAGTGACGAAAACTTTTGATTTTGATAATATGGTGATGTGGAGCCATGATTAAACTTTGATTTTCCATTATGATTACTTAATAAGATTTTAAAAATAGTAATAGAGGAAACAGAAAACACCAAATTTGACCTTTGAATATATGTGATTATAGAATTAATACAGTAATTATCATTGAAACGGGGTTTAATCAAAGTTTGGACAACAAATCTCCTTACTCCACTTACATACTTATTTATTGGACGTTGCATTCCCCAAGTTCATTATAGAGATTTGACTTATTTTTATATTCGCTTTAATTTTATTTTTTGATATAATATTCGCTTTAATTATTTATCATCACACTCTCTAGAACTTTCTCCGATAACACATTCAAGTGCACGGGCTTTTATTTAAAATATGGCGAATGTGTAAATTTAATAATAAATAATATTTGGGAAAATTATTTCTCCAGTCACTGGAGATAAGTTTATCTCCAATGACCCCTAAAACTACGTCGTTTTGAATTAATGAAGGGTGTGTTTGTAATTTTAGGTGAATTATGAAGGGTATTTAGGTAAAATTAATATGATAAAAAAAGTAAACAAAATTACTTTAAAACACCGCTTCATTAATCCAAAACGACGTAGTTTTGAAGATCTTCTGCGGATAACTTATCTCCAATGACTGGAGAAATCCTTTACCCTTTATATAATATTTCTATGTACATTTATAAAAAATCTCTATTTTCGTTTCATATAGTAGTAATAATAATCATTTGTTTTAATAGGAATTTTAACAATGACGTTATCCATATCCTTTATTTTTTTAACAATAAGCAATATCGTTGTGCACATCCATAAATAACAATTGGGTAAAGCCGTTATTAAAATTGCTACTAAAACAATTAATTATTGATGCTTTATAAACCGAAAATAGATAGTTCTTATAAATGCACATAGCAATGTTATTTATTACTAAATTACACATTCATCCTTTAAAATTTAAGTCACTTTTACCTACAACCAATTTTAGCATTGCTCATCGTTGCGATAATATTTACACCATTCAAATACAATTTTAATGATTCATATTTAAAATTTTGAATTAATTATTTTTAAATAATTTTTTTCTGAAAAAGATTAATAGTTGAAATATTTTTTGATACAATTAGTAGTTGAGATATTATCTTTATTTTAAATTATGTAAACATTGAAACCAATTTTTTTAAAAAATTGAAAGTATAAAAATTGAGGTAAAGGTGCAAATATAGTTACAATGTTTTGTAACTTAAGCATCCAATAGAACTAACATTTGATGGGTGAAAATATGGTCATAAACAATTTTTCAACGAGTAAAATTGAGAACACTGTTAAGTTGCTACTACTTCTGTCACTTTTCTCTCGGTTGCCACAGCACATCAACAGGAATGCCACTGCACTATACACTATTTCTCTCAATCTTCATAACCGGTCTAAATAAAATGCAGATCTTGTTATTTATTTGTTTGTTTATTGGTATGTTCACATTACTAGAAAAAAAAAAAGCTTTTACACTACTAAAAATTTTGGTTTTTTTTCTACGGAAAAAATCCGTAGCAAAAACCCATTTTTCAGTGAAGAAAAACATGTTTTACGGATTTTTCTCAGTAGCAAAATATCGCGTCGCAATTGCGACGGATATTTTTGTCCGTAGCAAATTGCTACGGATTTTAACATCCGTCGCAAAGTGCGACGGATGTTAAAATCAAGCAATTTGCTACGGAATTTTTTCCGTAGCGGATATTTTTTCCGTAGAAAAATTTTAATTTGCGGAGATTTTCTTTTCGGTAGCAAATTTTAAATTTTTTAAATTTTTTTTAAAATTCTTGGCTAAAGTATCTTTTAGTCCTTTAAGTTTACATGAGGTATACTTTTGGTCCCTTAACTTTATAAAGTAAACTTTTAGTCCTATAATTCTAACACCGTTAATTTTGCTAACGGAAAATTCAAACTCAAGTGATAATAATGTAATTTTAAATGATGATTGTGTAATTAAATACTATTAAACTTAAATTAAAAATATGGTAAATTGAAAAATATATAAAATTTGTGTAATTAAATGCTATTAATTATCACTTGAGTTCGCTTTACGTCGGTGTTTTCCGTTAGCAATATTAACGGTGTTAGAATTTTGGGACCAAAAGTATACTTTATAAAATTAAGGGACCAAAAGTATGTGTTGTGTAAAACTTAAAATGATCGAAAGATACTTTAGCTTTAAATTTTTTTAATAGAAAATTGAATACAAATAGTAAAGTAATGTACCATGAATATATTAACGATAAAAAAGAGTTTACATAGTGAAAACACAATATATATATATATATATCCGTAGCAACAAACATACAAAAAAGTAGTAGCAACAAGCAAATACAAAAAAGTAGGCTAAACAAAGCAGATTGTGATCATCATCATCACTGGGAGTCGACCAGGAACCTCGTCTTTCATAAGGGACATGATTTGAAGTCGCATCGCCCTCATCATATCATTCTCGTGAGTCATCTCCCGTCGCAAAGATCGCCCGTTCTCGCTCAACGCCGCTTGATCTTGATCTTGTTCTCGCCGTAACGCCCGCTTGATCTAATCTTGTTCCGAATCATCTCGTCGCCTCATCATCTCCGTTTCGAGCCGCCCGCCGGCTCATCATCTCCGTTCTCGGGTCATCGTGTTGCTTGCTCCTCCACCAACGCCTTTCATCTTCTTCACTCATCTACAAAATTGATTAGTACGTTTATTATTTGTACTTCATTTGAATGGACAAGAGAATGAAAATTATCAAAAACAAATGTATTATGTTTACCTGAAGAAACCCCTACAGTGCCAGATGAGAGGCGCTTTGTTTGCTTTAGTCGGCTGGCAGACTCACCGTATCCAAAGACCCTCCCTTTCTTGTCAAATCCGCCGCAGCATCAAAGAGAGGACTCTCGTTATCGGATATAGAGGATGAGGGTGGGTCTCACGCTGCGAGGCTCTCTCGCGATGCCTTCTCAAAGTTTTCCTACAAGCAAACAAATACATAACAAATAAGACATGTAAAATGAAATAAATATGGTGGTGCATAAAACAAGTAATAAAGGCAACCCAAAGTTTTCCTAACCGCTATTTGTTGCGCCATTGGGTTAATCCATTGCCTCTCACTCCCTTCAGACTGTCGGGAATGGGTCCGCTGAAAGGTAACCCACTCAACCGATCCAGCTGGAGCTTCCCCAGACTCTATCTGCAAACGCAAATGATGACCTTAATTAATTACTTCAAAGTACAAAATATTGAATACGTAAATAGAAAATAACGTGTACTTACAACTTTGCGTCGATGCTCACTAATTGATATGGAGCGCAAAGATATGATAGTCCTTCCATTTTGGCCCTATTTTCCTTATTTTTCGCACTTATGGTCTTAAGCTTGTCATTGTTTTCCCAATTGCCAAATAATTCATCTTTAGTGTCCCGTGGAAGCCAACCTGTCTTGCCTCTCGACCTTCTCAATGAATAGAGCTTTCGACGCACTTTTCAAAGACGCCGCCCTTGTGGTTATAAGCTTTTTTCAAATTTTCACGATGCTCAGGCAACGTCATATGCTTATCCTGAAAATCAATAACGAACAATTAATGCTTCTTTAAAAGTACTTAATTTACACGCAAAAAAAAATAACTTACCAAGAACTCCTTGAACCAACTGTCTCGTTGCGTCTTAGGAATCTCTGTCCACGCGGTCCAAGCTTGAGTGTAATTACGGAATATTTGGTTCGACATGAAAGTCGCCACCGGATTATCGTGCACAAATCTGAAAACAGAGATTATCATGCAAATATTAGCATACAAACCAATTAGAAAAGAAAATTGGCGATCACGGTAACTTGGCATGACTTACTCGTTGCGTTAGACAGATCCAAAGAAACCCTGTCTCAGGATCTGTTGAGCCCCAGATTGGTGTATCGGAGGAACTACCTTCTTCCCCGACGTGGCTCTGAGGCGACGCAGTGTGCTAAGGAAGAAATGTGAAATATTGAAGATGTTTGTACATAGATGGTCTCAAGAAACTAAACATATGTAAATCAATCAGAAATGGTAAAGTAAACCTGTTGTCCCCCTTGCTGTGGATCGGGGGGTAGCCGACGGTGACGACGATGTATAAAGTGACGGTGAAGATGACAAATATCCTGACGGTGACGACGAAAAATCAAATTGTGGCCCCTCTGGGGAAGCGCTAAGCCCTCCGCCTCCATATGGAGCGTTTTGTCGTCGCCCTACCCTCTTATAGTACGGGGTCCGGGCTCGACCACTACCACGTCCACTACCCGAACGGCCTCCTAGATGGTCCATCTCTCGAATCCTTATAGACATAATGTCAATATATATATATATAAAAATATTTATTAAATATGAAATAGAGCGAAGTAACACAAGTATGTAGTATAACAGATCGTCATAAACAAAGAACTAACACAAATCAACCGGACGATTCCCGTTCATCGACATCTACTTGCATGTCTTTATCCGAACTCATAGTCGTCGAACTCGCATTCACTATCGAGAAGCTCATTTCTGCCTCATCCTCATCGTCAATTTGTATAGGAATCAACTCTAACTCCGCACGAGAATCAAATAGATTGCTTGGTACTTCGTCATCGAAGATGTTTATGGGCAGCACATGTTCCACATCAGCTTGGAAAGGTTCAGCCATACTGTCATTTGATTCCGGCTCTTTCGACTTTGGTATAATATTTTGTGCTTTGGTTTTAATAACTCCCGTCTACCCTTGGCGAGATGTAGGGTATGGTGTATAGTAAACTTGTTCCGCTTTTGTTGAGCAAGGATGAATGGGTCATAACCAACCGTATATCTCCTTGTCCAGTGGATCTCAATATTTCCATGTTTGTCCACTTTTGTCCCACGCGGACTGTTATCAAACCACTCACACTTAAAAAGGGTCACCACCTTGTCCCACTGGTAACTCAGCTGAATTATCTCAACTAACTTCCCGTAGTAGTCAGTCTCCACCCCGTCAACTTGGTCACCTCGACAACATACACCGTAATTGCAACATAGTGTACATGTGTTCGCGTCAACAGTTGTAAATCGATACCCATTGATTATATATTTGTTGCATCGGGTAACTGTAATTGCAGCTCCATAAGATAAACTCCACACAACTTCATTGGGATCTGATGGATTTTCCAAGAAATATGATCGAAACCATTTTGGAAACTCAGAATTAGTGAATTGATCAACTTGGGACACCGACATTGAAGGATTTCCCGATCGGACCCAATTAGAGAAGTAACTGTAACAAAAAACTTAAGTTAATACTTTAATACTTATCGTAATAGTAAACAAAAAAAACTTACTCTAGGTACTTGGCGGCCTCTTCACAGTTGTTTAGAATGTACCACTCTGCAACTCGCTTATCTCTTCCGTCAAGAGTTGACTTCCAACGTTTTCCCACGACTCGCCCGGAAAATTAAATATTAATTTTTGATCCTCGTATCACCGGCATCATCGTTACGAGGTACCCCCTCTCCATCTTGACATCATTTCAGGGGGGATAATAGTATGACGCAAATTTTGCGGCCTCTTCGACTAGATAAGCTTCAGCGATAGATCCTTCAACGTACCTTGTATTTTTGATCTTGTGCTTAAGTGTGCGTAAAAACCTACAATGGAATATCTGAGCTAAAGTACCATGTCGGTCAATTAATAACAGCGCAAATCAATATATATTACCTCTCAAATGGATACATCCATCTATACTTATCGCTATGTGCCTCCTACCTTTGCTTCGTAGGCCAAGTGAACGGGCAAATGTTCCATTGAGTCAAACAAGCTAGGAGGAAACATCATTTCTAACTTGCATAGTGTTATGGCCATGCTCGCCTCCAGGTGTCGTAACTTTTCAACATTAAGCTCTGAAGCACAAATTTCTCTAAAGAACATGGAAAAATCCATTAGAATAGACCATACATGCTTCGGTAGTGCTTTGAAGGCCCATGGCAACAATCTCTGGAAAAAAACATGACAATCATGACTCTTCATCTTGCTCAACTTCACCTCGTGCATGTCGACACATCTTTTTCGGTTTGACGCATAACCGTCAGGAGTTTCAGATCTTTAACCCATTGCAACAATTCTAAATTATGCTCTTTATTGAATGTGTACGGCGCTCGGGTTTGGAAATTCGTCCAAAGGCCATTGTCCACCAAATGCAAAGCGGCCTGCTACAAATCGCTTCAACGTCCAATCTTGCGTTGATCGTGTCTTTCGTCTTGCCCTTGGTGTCCATCACGGTGTACAGAATATTGCAAAACACATTCCTCTCAATATGCATGACATCGAGATTGTGTCTTAACAATTGATCTTTCCAATATGGTAGTTCCCAGAAGATACTGTGTTTGTTCCAATGATGATCAATGCCGTACCCCTCAGGTTCGCTTGAAGCAGCCCCCTCTTCGACACTCGGAATGTGCCTGACCCTGTAAAATATTTCTTGTCCACTTAAACGACGAGGTGGATCTGCTCGTTCGACAACCTTCCGCGTGAAGTCTTTTCTATTTCTCCTAAACGGATGATCGGGGGTAGGAATCGTCGGTGCCTGTCAAACCAACTGACCTTGCGACTGTGTTCCAAGCTAAAACTCATGTTCTGTTCAAGACATACCGGGCATGCGAGCTTTCCCGACGTTTGCCAACCACTCAACATCCCATATGCAGGGAAATCATTTATCGTCCACATTAAGGCGGCCGCATGGTGAAATTCGACTTAATGATATATCATACGTAAGAACACCTTCACTCCACAACATTTTCAACTCGTCTATCAAAGGCCCGAGGTACACATCTATCTTCTTTTTGGGTTCGACGGCCCAGGGATTAACGCGTTAAGGAAGAAAAACTTTCTTCTCATGCACATAGAAGGTGGGAGGTTGTACGGAGTCACAATGACTCGGCCAACGGGAATAATTCCCGCCCGTATTGTTGAAAGGAGCGAACCCATCCGAACATAGACCAAAACGAACATTACGGGGATCCATAGCAAAGAAAGGATTCGCCTCGTCAAATTTACGCTAAGCTTCGGCATCGATGGATGCGTCACAAAGTTTTCATCCCTACGATGCTCCGGTGCCATCTCATGTGAAGTAAAATTGTTTGTTCGGATGCATACAATCTCGTAAGTCCGGGCACTGTAAGAGGAAAGTACCACATCTTGCTTAATGCATGACGGGTCTTTTCCTTCATTTCCCCACAACTTTATATCTATCATCTCCTAATTTGCAATTGGTCAGCCAAAGCATCATCCTTGTAATACAACATACATCCTCGGGGCAAAAAGAATGGATTTTTTCACATCCAAGCCCAAGCTCTTTCACCTTTTTTTTTTTTGCTTGGTAAAAGTCCTTCATCAAATTATTGTCTTTGGGAACAACCTTACTCATTATCTCGCATCATTTCGTTGTAATTCCTCTCACTCATATGGTGATCGGTCTTCAAGCTTAGTGTTGCTAGGGTAGCCGATGGCGATGAATATTCACTATTTTCAAAGTGTTCGCAACCTTCCCATAACGGACGTTGTGCTTCTTGAAGCATTTTATAGAACCTAGCGGCTTCCGGATGAGGATCCTCACCCATGTATGATGGTTGAGGATGTGTCTGGGCCTCTCTCCCATGTACGACGGTTCAGCATGAGTAACGGGATCAAAATATTGGCCGATCGACGGACCCGCGGCATCCATAACCAACTCGCTCATATTGATTAAGGTTTTCTCGATGACTACCGTCCCCGTAATAACCACTCGGTGTCGGCTCGGACTTCGCCATGACATTCCCAACATTCATAATCTTTTATGAGTCCCTTTTGACACAAATGAATCCGACCGTGTCCGCATCTCGTAAATCTTAAACACTTACATTTGGCACACGGACACTGATCTCCCTTCTTGAATTATTTGAATTCGCCAAAGCAAATTGGATGAACTTTTCCAAACCCACCAAGAATTCTTGCGTTAGTTGTCTTCTATCAGTTAGACGATTGTACATCCAACTTCTATCATGGTTGCCTTCCATACTTCCTAGCTAGTTCAGTTACTAACGTAATTAACTTCTCAACATACCACAAATATATATAAGTCGCCTCTTATGCCTACCAATTGCCACTTAATCAAGAAAGTGAAAAACAAACACATGCATTGAACAAAGAACATATTCCGTAAGCTTAATGCGTAGAGAATGAGGATAGACACCGTAACGTGGGGGACATGATGGAGGGGGCAAACAAAGAATAGAATACTAAATATTTTGGAGTTTCTAACATATATGGGCTAGATCAAAGAGATTATTTATGTATCATTACCAACAAATACAAAATCATAATTTTATCCTACAAAAATCAGAATCCAAATACGTGTATTAACTGTGTTTACTTGAAAAAAATCAATATCATAAATAATAATCATTACATTTCAATAATAAAAAAAAAAATAAATCATATAATCTCCTACAAACTATAAGCATAATTCAAATTGATAAACAACTAAGTATGAAAATCATTATGTAATTAATATTTTCAATTAAAGGAGAAACTAAAACAAAAAGAATACTTAAAATCATGTAACTTATAATCTTTTACTAACATATATGTTTCAATTATGTAATAAGCAAATCTAACATAGATATTTTCAAATAATTATATATATATATATATAAAAATACTTCAAGCTAACCGGCGGTGACCGGAACGGAGAAGAGGATGCGGAGGAGCCGAGGAGGCAAGGGGGACGAAATCAAAGGGGCGGAGCTTGAAGTATCCGGGCCGGCCGGAGGTGAGGGAGGCCGAGCTGTGGGGGCGGAATCGGGGGAGGTGAGGCGAGCTTGGGGTGGCCGGAATTCGGGGGGCTTAGAAATGGGGGGAACGGAGCCGGGCTTAGGGGGAAATGAGGGAAGGCCCGAGGGGTGGGGCGAGCTTGGGACGAGCGGGAGGGCGGAGCTTGGGGGCCGGAGCTTTGGAGCCGAGGGGGGACAGAAATGAGGGAAGGTTTGGGCGGAGCAGGGGGCTGAGGGGCGAGCTTGGGGGCGGGAGTCAGGGTGGCCGGAGATGGGGGGGTGTGCCGGAGCTAAGGGATGCCGGAGGGGGGGGTCGAGCCGTGGGGAAGGAGACACGAATGGGAAAGTCTCATTAATGAGACTTTCCCATTTGCGACGGATGACGTCATCCGTCGCAAAAAAGGCGACCATTTTGGTCCCGCCAATGAGCGACGGACACGTTGTCCGTCGCAACTCAAATCCGCTCATTGGCGGGACAAAATGTTCCGCCTTTTTGCGATGGATGACGTCATCCGTCACAAAATGGCGGAATTTTGGTCCGCCAATGAGCGACGGACACGATGTCCGTCGCAATTTGCGACGGACGACGTCATCCGTCAGATGGGGGCGACGGATGAAGTCATCCGTCGCACATTGGCGGACAAAATGGTCCGCATTTGCGACGAATGACGTCATCCGTCGCAAAATTGCGACGGAGTTACGTCATCCGTCGCATAAAAAGTTATCATTTTGCATTTTTTTGCTACTGCATTTAAAAATCCGTAGCAAAACTCCACCATTGCTACGGAAAATTTTCCGTAGCTATTTCCTATTTTTCTAGTAGTGTTAAAACCGCCACATTTAGACCTCTATAGGAGGAGACGGTTTAAAAATATGACCGGTGACATTTTTTGTAAATGTTGATACAAATAACGTTAATTGAGGGAGGAGACTTGATTAAAAATTTTAAACCGTCTCGATGTCAAAATTAAATTTTTCATATATTTAATAGTTATTGAGACCACATTAATAGAATAACGGCGTTAGTTGTATCAATGTCAAAATTAAAATTTTCATATATTTAATACTTATCGAGACCGCATTAACAGAATAACGGCGTTAGTTGTATCAATATTTACAAAAATGTCGCCGGTCATAGTTTTGAAACAGTCTCCGCTTATAGAGGTCTAGATGTGATGATCTTAAAATCATTTTTTCTAGTAGTGTAAATATACCAACATGCAAACAAACAAATAACAAGATCTGCATTTTATTTAAACCGGCTATGAAAAGTGAGGGAAATAGTAGTATAATGTTGTTGCATTCCTACTGTTGTGCCATGGAACCCGAGAGAAAAGTGACCGTCATAACGACAACTTAACGGCGTTCTTAATTTTGCCCCCTAGCTAAAAAAATGTTTATAACCACATTTATACCCATCAAATGTTAGTTCTATTGGATGTTCAAAGTACAAAACATTATAACTATTTTTGCACCTTCACCCAAAAAATTAATATGAATAGTCTAAATTAGATCAGAAAGATGCGCAACGATCGTGAGCTTTTAGTGCTCATCACTCTACTTAGCACTAAAAGTCATTCCACTTTCACTCATCTCATGGGAATGGATAATCACATCATAACGAATTGTAATTTGAAGTCACATTTAAGATGTGTCTATATTAAGATCAAGTTTTTTTTTTTTTGAGAGATTAAACTAAATAAGTTACTTAATCTATCATATCTTTGTAATATTAGATTATATATTAGTTTATTAGTCAAATTAATTAATTTAAAGAAAAAATAAAAAAATAAAAATATTCTAAAGTAATGTAATTAGCTTTCTTAATTTCTTCAAAAAAAATCAACTTAGTCTTATAATTGCACTTAAAGAATATGTTTTGACCCTAATCCCATGCTTTGCACGAGTTTAAAGTTTAATCATCCATACAGCTTCACGTAAATTTTATAAACACAATGATATATGTTCTCTTCATTTTTTAACTATTGACATGCAAGAATAATGCGTGTAAAATTCAGAAATCGTTTACAATTTAACAAAAATGTTTAAAATATACAATAATTAATTAATTTTTTGACTTTTGGAGTTTTGGTGATGAAATAGAATAATGAATGTTTGGAGGATTCAAACCTAACCCTTAACCAATGGGTCCGGTCAGACGGGTCGGATGGTTATGGTTGAGTGGCGTATGGACCGACTATGGACCATGGATTCTCATGATTGAGCCCTGTGCGGCTATCATTTTTAAAATTTTATTTCCCCATCCTATCCTTCTTTGATTCACTTATTCCCAATCAAGTCCTCCTCACTGTACCAAAAACCCAAACCTTTCGGCGTGGGCATTGGAGTAATTCCACGAGGTAGATGATATAATAATTTTTGCATTGATTACTAATATTATAATTAAACCAGGAGTGGAGGAGGAAAATGATGATGACGTGACAAGGTAGAGGGGGTGGGGCCCAGTCAAAGCAGGAATCGAGGGGGTTTTGAGTTTAACTGGAGTTAAGTGAGGTGGGGCCCAAAGGCGGGGCCCCTGAAAAACATGACTTAGGTGGGACCCAGGTCATTAGGTGCTTTTATACAACATTTATTTTAACGCAGATCGATCTGGTGTCTGTGTGGAGCAGCACTGTGTGATACGCATCATAAAAAAGTCTACACATTAGTCCGTGACTGTGAGTTCGACCTTCCTATTTCGGCTTCTCTCAGTGTGGGCCCTCCCTATTTCGGCTTCTCTCAGTGTGGGCCCTCCCTTGTTCACTTTTGGTCCTCATGAATCATGATCTTAGTTTCGAGCAAAAAAAAAAAAATCATGATCTTAGATATATTTGATTTAATTATTAGTATTTTAGAAAATTGCACTTTTACAAATGTTAAATTATTGTTAAGACAAAATTATTAAAAAAATCCTTGTAAAATGTATTAATCCAAAATACCTGTAATTTGTTTAAGACTCAAGTCAAGTGCAATCTATTATCATCGAGTTCACATTAGGTGTTATTCTCTTATATCTTCTTAGGTGTTATTCCCTCTAATTAGAGGGATTATGATTTTTTTTTTTAATTTTTTTTTTTTATATATTCTATTTATTTAGATTAGATTATATCCGCATTTTGAAATTTTTTTTTACACCCAGATCTCAAATTAATTAATTTCAGTCTACATTCAAAAATATTTTTCCGTAACCCAATATCCAGGAAATTAATTAATTTAAAATACTATATGTAAAAAAAAATATTAAGATGTATCATATAATCTAATCTATATAAATAGAATATATTAAAAAAAATTCCTAATACTTCTAATTAGAGAAAATAGCACCTAAAAAGCACCTAAGGGAATAGCACCTAATGAGAACCTATTATAATCACTCTAAGTATAACTCTTTTCAATTACGTGCAATTTATTTTTAATTATATGTAAAATAAAAAATATTTGTTTATAGTTAGAGATGTATTATACACAGTTAAAAAAAAAATTTATACCCTCAAAATGTTGCACCCATTTGAGAATTCGGGTCTTAGATACATTCCATACTAAATTTTAACAATTGTTAAATTTAGTTAATATCTAAAAGGGTTTAATATTTCTACGGTTGCTGCAGAATTTTTTTTTTCTACAACATTTACATAAAAGTGGGTGGGTCTTACTAATATTTTCTCTATCTTCTTTTTATAATGCACCAACACATTTTTATGTAAATGCCGCAAAAAAAATATTTCTACAAAGAATCGCAAAAACATTAAACCTAATCTAAAAATTGGCTTATTCATTTTTACATTGCTCTTAAATCAAATGTCATTAATTTGTTAAATTTCACCCAAATGCGCATTCATCAAACAAAAATGGTGCATGCAATTTTATTGGTTATAAATTATAAGGGACATTTAAGAAATACTATTTAACAACTCCTTAAATTTTATAATGGAATAAATGAAAAATGATTTTATAAATGGAATTTATTTCTTGAGTCCGTCGGTTAAAAAATGAAAATTAATATTATTTAGATAAATTATTGAGAAAATTTCAGAAAGATACAATTAAAATTGATGAAAGAAAAATAGATGCTATCAATACATGAAATCTCATGTTAGATCTTAGGAGGAATATGAAATTAACAAATGTCTTCAAAAAACCTTTGTGCCCTGAGTTATATGGCAATATTTAGATCTCTTTGTCAATCAATCTTCTCCCTCCTCTCTCTCTCTCTCTCTCTCATCGTCTACACCACCCACCACCACCTACTCCTCCTCCTCCGCTTACCCATCCATGTCATTGTTCCTTGTCAAACCTTCAATCGTTCAAGCTCCATGCCTGCCTTTGATTTCCGCTATTGCCGTCCATGAATCATTAACTCAAGAGAAATTGGGCATTGAAAATCCTCAAGGTTTAAGCCGTTAATCTGTGGTGTTGTGAGGATCATCAGTTTCAAATATCTCACAAATACTCATCCATGTGAAAGATAGAGTTGAGCAAGGAACCACAACCCGGTGAGCTCATCCACAACCTGAGCTCGGGTTGGCTTAAAACTTGCCCATTTAAGATTTAAATAGGCGGGTTATTATTTTGTTTGTTTGCACCTCCGGTGTCCTGGGCCAACCCCTCGGGGAATTACAAACCCGACTAATCCGGATCGAGGCAGGGGCCCTTAAAGGGGAAGCCTCTACCACCCCCGCACAGCCGCATTCCCACGTCTCGAACACAAGACTCGTGGTTAAGTTAGGACAACCCCGTACCAATTGACCTAAGCGGTTGGTGGTAAATAGGTAGGTTATTGGCACACATTCGGGTTGCCCATACCCACCCATTAGTTATTATTTTTTTTAAAAAAATAAATAAATATATGGACAGAGGACAAGACATTGAGGACAGTAAGTAATAGTGTAATACCTATTTTTCTTTGACACCCCAACTCTTAGTCTCTCAATCTCTTTTGTTTTCTCTTTTCTCTCTCAGTCTCTTTTGTTTTCTCTTTTCTCTGTGACTTTGACTTTTAATTTAAAAGTTGGAGTTTGAATATCAAAATTATGTTATGATGGTACCTATTTAAATTTA
This sequence comes from Acacia melanoxylon, assembly GCA_019022615.1. Taxonomy (NCBI): domain Eukaryota; kingdom Viridiplantae; phylum Streptophyta; class Magnoliopsida; order Fabales; family Fabaceae; genus Acacia; species Acacia melanoxylon. The sequence goes on from JAFJYJ010000013.1 coordinate 5,837,937, forward strand.
GATTTTTGTTTTTTGTTTTTGTGAATTGTGATTATTGAACTTTGAAGATTCAGATTTCACAATTTAGAATTATGGATTTGGATGGAATGATAGATGTTTAATACTTATGTATGCTTTTTTTTTTTCAAAAAACAAATAAGTTAAATGCAAATGGGTTACCCAAAACCCGATTAGCCCGCCCATTTATGTGTTAGCTCGTTTAAATGGGTTGAAGTAAGAGTATATGCTAGCCCGTACCCATATAAAAGTAAAATGAGCAGGTTATGGGTTTGAGTACGAGCTGCCTAATCCATCCATTGCTCTTCCCAGTGAAAGAATAAAGATGATTTTTTAAAAAAAAAAATCACAACCTACAGTGCTATACAACTATAGCATGAGTAATATGATTTTTTTATTTGCCGTATTTTATATATATATATATATATATATATATATATAAAATGATATACCTATATTTTTATACATGCAAAGAAATTAATAAAGACGTTGATGAAAAAGGTTGAGCATGTGAATTTTTTGACTTATAAAAAAAATATGAGATAAAAAACTCATGAAAATTATCAGTATAAATTCATTAATAAATACTCATCCTTCCAGTTTAAAATTTAAGTTCTAAATAACTAAATAATACTACCTCTCTGATTTTAAATATATGACATAGTTTGTAGTGTAATTTACACTATAAATTATGTTATATATTTAGGAGCGAAGGTAGTACAATTCAAAATGTGAGTTAAAATTAACAAATATGTAAATAATTTAACTTTTTTTGACACATGTAAAATGTTTTACTTACTTTCTTAAAACACTCTTATTTATAAGGAGAGTGAGTGAGGGAGAGAATGAATATAAAAGAAATGAGAGAAAATGAGTGGAAAAAATATATAAAAGAGATATAGAATTAATTAGAGATGATATGAGAAAAAATGTTTTATTAAATGAAGTTGTAACTTGTAAGTTATATAAAATTGATAGACCCCTCGCAAATTTAGATTTTATATTTTGAATAAGAGGGAGTATGATGTTTAAATATTAAGTTATTTATAGAAAAAAAAATGTCATTTTATTAAAAAATATAATAATATCATGTGATTTATGTAACGGTAAATTGTAAGAATAAAAATAATAAAAGTGAAAGTGATGCGATGATGTGAGGGTGGTTTGATGGTCCCTATATACGGCATCTCCATCTCCATCGACTTGGTCACACCGCTCCGTTCTGATCCCCTGACGTTCTCACCCACTGATCCCTCTGTGCCTATGAGAGAGGCCATCCCAATTATTCCATTTTCCTTCTCATTCCTTCCTTTTTTTTTTTTTTTTTTTTTTTGGAGACGCAAAAATAATTCCAGTCATCCGCTTCCTACTCACAAAATATGGGTTATAGTGTGGAAAAAAAAAAATAGATTACTAGGATATTTTGATAAAATTATTATAAGCATAATTAAATTTAAACAGTCAATAACTTTTTTTTTTATACAACAGTCAATAATTGATATTACCCTTGATAACTCCAGTGCAGGAAAATGAAAAAAAAAATTGTAAAATATTATAAAAATAATTTTATAAAATATTAAATCTAAACTAAATGTTTTTTTTTTGCCCATACGGTATCCAAAGGTTTCGTCTTCGACTATCTGTCAACCACCCGGCCGCAAGCACCGACTATGATGTGTGAGTCTCCCAGTAGGGTTTTTCTGCATTCACAAGACTCAAGCTTGAGACATTGCTTAAGTGACACAAGCCACTTACTACTTGTGTCAACTCCAATTGGTACTAAATGTTTCTTTTTATTTAAAGATAAAGATGAGATGGGAGAAAATGAGAAAGAAAAAAAGGGACGAGATAAAATTGGAAATCTTTCTTTATTTTTTTCGATGAGTATTTTGTAGGATAATTTTTTTCTCGCATGTTTACTTGACAAGACATAAAATCATCTATAATAAGCGAAACTAAACATGCATCACCTCCCGTAACACTCAATTATTGTTTTAATTAAATATTAACTCAATTATAATTGTAACTTATACATGGTCCATCTTACTTGAGAAGGGAAAAATATCATTTTTACAAGTTTTAGCTGAGAAGCATTAAACACCCAAAAGTTATTTTTTACACTGGAAGTTAATAAAATGTAGTAATTTGCCCCAAATTTTCTTGTTGAGAACCATTGAATATCCAGAAGTTTTTTTAAACGGTCAAGATTAAAAGAAGAGCAAGATTGTTACTTTTTGTTAACGGGAAGAAATCGCTCCAACAAAAACTTCCTAATGCCCAATGCTCCTTAACTAAAACATCCAAGACAGAAATGATACTTATCCCTACTTAGGAAATGAAACTTATTACCAAAGTTCTGAAACCCGGACCGGTCACTGGGGACAAGGGTCAGACGGTCGGTCAGTGGGCCGACAGTCAAGTAAAACCAAAACTAAACCGGGTCAAACCGATAAAAAATGAAGATTTTAGGGTTATTAATATAAAATTCTAAAAAAAATTAAAAAAAAAATCATTTAAAAAAATTGAACGGTTCCCGGTCCGGTCCGAGAACCATGCTTATTACTCCCTCGTCTCCTTCACTCCTCTTTCAAAATACACTAGTCATCTTATATATTAATTAATTTATATAAAATAGTCTTTATTTACATTTTTTTACTTGAAAAATTAATTAATTTTTAAATGAGCTAACTACCATTACTTAATTCTCATAAGATGGTTAAAAATGCCTCATTTTTAAGAACTGATGGAGTGTTATTGTTGTTGTGTATTAACTGAATTATTATTCCTAATATATAAATACGATTACTTTTTATAATTTTTTTAGCAAATTATCACCTATTCTCAAAAGTGACCATATATTTTTGACTAATTTGTATTTCAGTTCTTTTTTTTTTTTTTGGTTGCCATCCAAGATCTAGTTTCACCCAGACTAATCCAAATCGATCCGGGCGACCGATTATGGTGGTGAGTCTCAACAGGATTTTTCGTATTCATGCGTCGAACTCGAGATTAACTTTGTTTGTTTAAATCGCTTTATCATTTTGCTCAGCATTAACGCTCGTTGGTGTATTTCAGTCTGATGAGGTCCCAAATGGATAGTTTTTCTAAAAATGTTCTGTGCATTTATAAAAACTCAAAGATGAGACACTGTGCTGCTTAAATGATCATAATATAATTATAATAAATTTTCAATAAATTATTTTTAAAAATATTGCATTGTAATTAATAAAATTTGAACATAAATAATCTAAATTTTTTGACTGATTTATATAACCTTATTATGTTAGATAACTTTTCATTGAGTTTTTTTACATATATGGTTGAAATATTTTTTTTTTTTTTTTTTATAGTTAGTGTTGTACAATATAATTTTAACCAACTTATGTATTTGTTGTTTTAAAAAAATTACTAAATAATTTCTTTATAATTAGAAATTTAAATTTAAATTAATGAATTTAATTTTCTAATTCAGATAATTTTTAATCAATATCTATGTTAAAAAGGGAGCATATAATAAAGGTTTATTAGGTTTTAACTTTTAAGAATACAAATAAGAGGTTTATTAGGTTTTAAATTTTAAAAATACAAATAAGATTTATTTAATTAAGATAAAATAAAAGGTCAATAATATGCTTCTTAAAAATTGATATATTACATAGATACCTTCTCGACTCAAGCACATAATTAATTAATGGGTTTAGGAGTAAAAATACACATTGTGCTTTATGTTCAGAAGCGCCCAGTACCATATGTTTTTTTTTTTGGAGCAAAAATACACATGTGGTTACATTTTAAGAGAAAAGTCTTTTTTGTTAAAATAACTTGTTGTAAATATGGTTTTTTCATTTGTAAATGGCCAAATTTAAAATTTTGTTGTAAATATAAGATTTCATTGTAAATCTAAAGATTTTTCTCGTTGTAAATTTTAATGTTCAAAATTCGGGTGTTTAAATGTTATTGTAAATATGACGTTTTTTGTTGTAAATATGGTAGGATTTTAAATTTTGTTTTAAATACAAAGACATCCGTTGTAAATATATCATTTTTTGTTGTTGTAAATGTTGTTGTAAATACGACATTTTTCATTAAAATGATCGTTAAGTTAGATTTTAACGGTGGATGTGATTTTTTTCATAAAATGTGAACCACATGTGTATTTTACTTATTTTTTCCCAAAAAAGCGTATGGTGTTGAAAGGCTCCCAAAGATAAAGATACGTGATATTTTTACTTCTTTACCCTTAATTAATTTCAGTTCAAGCTTTTTTTTCTTTCCCTCCTTTTTATTTATTTATTTTTATGTGTTATAAGTTTAGCCTCAAGCTATGGCCCTTTTTGATCACGTCTTGTGACTTGTGAGTGATTCTCTCTGATTCCATTTTCAGAAACCAAGGGCAAGAAACTCAGAAGAGAACAGAAACTCCACTCTTCTTTAGAAATATGGAGGTCACAGAGGTTTAAGCCCAGAAAACCCAGGAAAAAAAGAAGAAGTTTTTGTTTTCTTTCTCTCAGGTCAGTTTCAACTTCACACACTCTCTGCTATAAAAAGATGGTGTTTGTAAGAATCTAAACTTGTAATAATTCTCTGAAGCTTTTTCCTTTTTCCTTTTTTGTGTGTTTGTGTTTTGTTGTTTTTCGTGTATAGAGTGATGCTGAGGAAGAGATCCAGAGGAGCAGGTTCAACAAGCAAGAAAGCTCTAACAATGGCGGATCCTGGTTCTTCTTCTTCTCCGTTACAGTCTCCATCATCGGGAACTTACCAAAAACCCACTTCGTCTTCTTCTTTCTTCAGCTCGCCGAGACTCTTCACGAACTTCACTTCAAAAGGGTTCTTTGAAACTGAAACAATCATAAGCCCAACCTCCATACTTGATTCTAATAAACCTTTCTCCGTCGTCTTCAAAAACTCTTTTTGGTCTGAAACAAACAGCCCCAGAACACCGCCTTCTTCTTCTTCTTTCTCCGGCGAACAGCTCCGGCGACCAGTGGGTCTCGGCCTTGTTGATTCTCTCATTGAGGACGATCAAAATCCGAACTTTACATCCAAACCCGATACCCGAATGGTCGTTTTCGGATCCCAGCTGAAAATCCAGATTCCGTTGATGTCTCCATCGGAATCTGTGAAAACGCCGGAGAAGAAATCTGGGTTTGGATCGAATTATTCGCCTCGTGTATTAGCAGGTTGTCTCTCCGCGAGTGAGATCGAGAGCTCCGAGGAATACACTCGGGTGATATCGCATGGTCCGAACCCGAGAACCACTCATATATTTGATGATTGCGTCATTGAGAGTAGCTGTTTCGATGCCGGAACTGGGTTGTCTTCTCCGTCGACGCTGACGGTGAAGCAGAATGAGTTTGAGTATCCATCAGAGAGATTTCTGAGCTCCTGCTTTTACTGTAAGAAGAATCTTGGCCAAGGCAAAGACATCTTCATGTACAGGTAATTTTCTTGCACCTCTAATTCATTCGTTTGAAATTCTGGATTACAGGGTACGAGGTTCTTTAATTTCTTAACACTTTAACTTCAATCTAATCAAAGTATGATTAATCAATTTAGAGACAGCAAAATTCTGAGTGAATGGTAATTGAACTGGTATTTGAATTCAAAGTTTATAGCTTCACCTCTTATAAGTTATAACTGATCTCAATAATTGTCCCTAAAAATACTGTGAATGATTGTTGTTATTTGGCGTCAATTAAATTAATTTTGCATGCATAATATTTATTGAAAAATTGTTTATTTATATTTATCTGTTCATATTTAGAATTAAGGATACAATCATATCTGACCTTTCTAATTTAAAAAAAACAATTTGGATGAGAGATTCTTGGTTTTTTGGGGTACAAGGATGGGAGATTCTTGTTATATATAACAAAACTTGAGAAGAGTTTAATTTTTTCTTGTGAAGACTAATCCGAATCCGTGCACCTGGCTAGCTGGCTATGGGCTATGGTGGGTGAGTCTCATACGGACTTTTCTACATTCACAGGTTCGAGACTCGCAAGCGGCGACATGGCCGCTTATATCAGCATCCAACCTGAACCTGTTGGTTGAAAAGAGTTTAATTTAATACAGATTTTGGCAGAAGAAAACTATAAGATTCAATTTAGTCTCACCTTCAAGAAGGGGAATCAAAGATGAAGAGTTGTTTTGTCCTGGAAAGTAATAATTCGAAGAATATTTTTTAAATAAGAAAGTTTGACTTTTAAAAGTAAATCAATTTTTTTCTTCTAGATTTATCAGTATTGAATGAAACTTCGAAACTTATTTATATTTAATTTTTTATCTGGAATTTATGAACTTTTTTCCTTTTTTTCTGGGCTTGTTTGTGTCCCAAATAACAAACTCATATTAACTTATTTTGACATATTATTTGTTGATAGAGTAGAATAACGTTAGCTCAAGTGATCTCTGTTGCCAAACCCACGTAATGAAATAAAATTTGTTAGTTGTGGCATCTTTTACACATGTATAAAGACTCTGCATTGTTCATAGCTGTGCACAATGCACAATGTGGTTTTCCGGTCTCCGGCTCCGCCGGACGGATTGAACCGAAGACCTAAATAGGACATTGTAAAAAGGAAGGCAGTGAATCTGAACATGTTCATTGTGTTTATAGGGGTGACAGAGCATTTTGCAGCCGAGAATGTCGTTACCAAGGGATGCTGATGGAAGGGGAAGAAGAAGAAGGGATGGGAAAAGTGGAAGCAGAGGAATTTCCTATTTCATAGAGGTTTCTTCAAAACCCTACAAGATCCTAGATTATTCGTAATCTTGTTAATTAATTAGGCTTTTTGTTTGTTTGTTATTTTTAAGGTTTTGAGCGATTTTCTGGCGATAGAATGATGAGTCCCAGAAAATCCAATCCATCTTTCATCGGAACGTCATTATAATATCAGGTTGCTCTGTTTTTTTTTTTTTTTTTGGTCTTATTGTGATGATGATGATGAGATGGTGGAAGAAGAACAAGGGGTTTGGGGAGGCTAAAGATAAGAGGAAGGTTTGTAATAAAGATAGTGTTATGAAGAAGAAACAATGATTTTCGTCTGGAAAAGGAAAAAAGAAAAAAAGAAGAAGAAAAGTTATATATTGTGTTGGATTGGATTGGTGTTGGGTTTTTGTCTACAGTTTTCTTAAAAGCTTTTTCTTATTCAAAGTTGGTAGTGAAAACGATGTATGACTAAAATAAAAATAAAAAAGCTTTAACATTATCTCTCTTTATTTATTTATTTATTTATCATTGTAAAGATATTCCCCACAGATCAATCAATTCAGTATACTCTCTCAATCCTAAATATAAGATAAAATTAATTTTTTTAGAGAAATTAAATAAGTTAATTAAATTGTTTTAAAATATTTAAATTTATAATTTTTTTCTCTAAACCAATTAATTTAACTAATTAACTAATATATAATTTAAGAATATATAACATGTAACTTATTTATTTTTTTAATCTCTCCAAAATAATCAATTATGTCTTATATTTAGTACTGGAAGGAGTAATAAGTATTCCTCCTATTCAAAATGTATCAAGTGAAGGAGTGGGTCTTCAGGTCTGAATATAATACTCCAATTTAATATATATTTTAAATTTATAAAATTTTTTCTTCTCTATGTTATCTCTTAGAGAAAATTAAGATAAAGGACGTAATAAAAATAATATTAAACCCACGGACTTGAACAAAAGGACTTTTTCCAAACCCATTTCCGCAGCTGAATGGTTCCATTAAAATATAAAGCCACAGCGAGGAAACAGTGCGGTATTGGGAGGGAAGAGAGAAAGAAGGAAACGGAATCAAAGTTTGATAAATTGCTAAAAGGATATATATATAGGCGTTGGAAGCAGAGGCCCCGCCCCCCTAAAATTACAGAAGTCGACCCAAAAATATAGGAATTTATATTTTAGCGCCTCAAATATTTCAATATTTTCAGTTTAGTCCTTACTAAAAGTTTTATGAAGGACTAAACTGAAAATATTGAAATATTTATGAGGCAAAAATATAATTTCCTATATTTTTGGGTCAAATTCTGTAATTTTCACCCTCTAATTTCAAATCCTAATTTCACTATGTTCTATTCTGTAATTTTCGCCCCCCTAATTTCAAATCCTGGCTCCGCCCCTGGTTGGGAGTGAGAAATGATGGAAAAGGTTAAGGGTAAAGTAGTACTTATACATTTATACTTTGATTTTTTAAGGTCATTTATAATAAATATTATTTTGTAGTGGTCTCTTATTCTAATTTTCCCTATCTTTTATTAATCACACTTATTAGGAAGGTCTTCATTAAAAACAATTTTCAATACAAATGATTAAAGGGGTATTTTAGGAAGGGAAAAAGACAGAAAAAACAATTTTGAAATTAGGGATTTCCAAAAAAAAAAAGAGTTGTAAATTATTTATCAAATTTCGTCATTTTCTTATCAACTTCCGATAACAAACTTGATTTGAGATTTTACAATTTCAAAGTTTTTTTCTATCTTTTTCCCTTTTAAGAAATACCTAGCTACACACACTATTTTTGGAAACCATCACATATTTCTTATTATAAAATAACTAAAAAATTTAGCCAATCTCATTAATTTATGTGAAAAACTTGTCTAATTCTTACATCTGAAATTGATGAAACACTTAGCTACACACACCCACTTTGTATGCATAGTACTCCATCCGACTCTAAACACAAGATAAAATTTGTAGTATAAATTGTATTACAAATTTTGTCTTATATTTAAAACCGGAGTTAGTATAAGATTTGTGCAACTAATTTGAATCAAGCTAAGTATGATAATTACGGTGTATAAGTTTTCTAAGGACAAGTTTTTCCCCATATACTAAGTTTGAACTCAAAACATTGTAGGGACACCATTTGGTATACCAATGTTGATTACTTGTTAGAGTTATTTTATGGGAAATGGATTGGATTGGTTATCTATCCTGAACTTATTATGACATATATCCTCTCGTCCTCTTGCAACTATCAAGTTTATTTGGTTCCAACTATCCCAAAAAACATTAATTAAATTTTTCCATGTATGCCTATAACCAATAGGGGTAGTGGGTGAGAGAAATAATTAATATGATATTAAAGTTTAATTACATTTAGTAGGGGTAATATTGGAAGTTACTTAAATTGTAGGTTTACTTTATTGACTTTAACTGTTTTTGTTGGTTTGTGAAAATAGTTAGTTGGTGCCTTATAATAAGGACTAGAGGAAGTATTATTTAGACGATTTTTTTTAAAAAACTGAATTATATAAATGGTTGTTCTTACACTTTCTATAGAAACGTTTTAGATTTTAAATATTGATTTGTTGATAGGCAGTGCACTCATCTGTGGTAGTCTGGAAGATTCTTTTTTCTTTCTGCAGTGTATATTCGGCACCACCTGATGATGAAAGCCATTGTACAAAGCATATTTTCAGGAAAAAGACATTTAAATACAATTTTAAATTCCAAAATTCAGAAAAAACATTTAAAACTTACAAATCATTAAAAAAAAAAAAAGATGAGTGAGAATTTGAGTTTTTCATGTTTTGATTTAAAGACCAAAATACCCTTTCACACATTTTTTCAATACCTAACAATTTTGTTAAAACTATTATTGGTTTTGTCAATTACATTAATCAAATTGGTCACAACTCACAAAAATCGTAATGATTTTGATAAAAATTGTAATAGTTTTAACAAAATCGTTAACTACTGAAAAAAATATATGAAAATGACATTTTACTCTTTAAGTCAAAACATAAAAAAATCAGATTCTCATCCATTTCTTCTTATCCTTTACGAGTTTTAATAGTCTTTTTTAGGTTTTGGACGTTGAAATGATATTTATATCCTTTTCCCTTATTTTTATTTATTTATTTATAGTATTTCAATTTTAAAGTGATGGATGCTGCGGCAACAGAATAATCTAAGATTTTTTGTACCTTTATAAATTATAAAGCTTTTAGAACTTGTTTATTTGGATTAGTTGGAGCTGGAGGAAGCCATTGTAATATTCTCTTTTTAAGTTTAAGTGGTTTTAATTTAAATTAAGTTGTTTTTTTTAAAAAGATTAAAAAAAGTTTAATTAAATTACTTTAAAATATTTATAGCTATATTTTTTTCCTCCAAACTAATTAGTTTGACTAATAAACTAGTAATATATAATCTAAGGATTAAGTAATTTATTTAACTTCATTAATTTCTCCAAAAAAAGTCAACACGATCTTATAATTAAAACCGGAGGGAGTATAAGAAATGTTATTGCCCCTCATGGATAAAGAAGATACATCAAGTAGTATGTAGCTATTTTTTCTTAAGATTTTTAATAAACTAGTGATATATAATCTAAGGATTAAGTAACTTATTTAACTTCATTAATTTCTCCAAAAAAAAGTCAACACGATCTTATAATTAAGACCGGAGGGAGTATAAGAAATGTTATTGCCCCTCATGGATAAAGAAGATACATCAAGTAGTATGTAGCTATTTTTTTTCCCAACAGTAAGATCAAATAAAACACTTAATTAGATATTACCTTTTGATTAACAATTATTTATCCAAAGATTTTGTTATTAATAGGGCACAATAGTATTATATGATCTATGCAGCCACACCCAATTAACGGGATAAAACATGTTGTTGTAGTATTGATCTTACTTGAATAAATTATATTTATTGGGTAATACAGATAAAATATATATATATTTTTGGAAAGAAAATTGGGTCTTGAGTGTAAGTAAAAGGTAGTTTTTATTTGCAATATCACTTCTTAATATTTTTCTCTCTCTTTTCATTATATGATCTTACTGCAGCAAAAGATTGAACTTGAAATACCTTATATTTCGAATAAAAGAAGTGGATATTCCTCTTATAAATTTAATTGCATAAAAAATGATTTGAACTTAATTTTATATGAAGTCATATAATTCACAAATCACAACTTATCCCGAATATTTTCGTGCGGGAGTTGTGGGGATTCAGAACTTTTTGTTTGGTCAATGTTGTCTAGGAAGCATTAGAAAATGAGTAATATTTCCCCTAGCAGTTACAAATATTAAGGAAGGATTAACGATAGTTTTTTTAACGATTATTGTGAGTGTGTTCATTTTTTTAAACTCTTATGGGGTGATATTGATTTAATAAAAAATTCTAAATACTCAGAGCTCATGCCCGTAAACTTTTGACCAAAAATGGATCTTAACCCAAATAGAAATAAGTGTAATCTCCCTCTTATTAAATGGTAATTACCTGGAAGTATCCAAAAGAAAATGCAAACTAGTTATCTATTTAACTATTTTATACTATCATTAGCAAAACTTAGTTATAGAGATATAAAAACTATTAAATAAAAATTCAAAAATTCAAAAAATTGTCATCATACAAAATAATTTAACAGAAGTGACCTTTTTATCAATATATATAATCATCATAAAATGGATTTTGGAAAGGAAAGTTTGAAAAAGAGTTTTTTCCCATAAAAATGAAAATGATTACAAAATATGTGTCATTTGGGCCAAAAGCTGTGTAAATGGACCACTATTTTTTGTTTTTCTTGCAATTTGTGTAAATGGATCTGCAGGTGTCCAATGTGAAAAGCTGCCTTCAGGAGGTCCATCCTTAAACCAACAAATTTGTACACTTATTTTATTTTATTTTTAAAAGTATGATCTAAGGTAGTAACCATTAATTTTTTTTAATGAATTCTATAATATTCTTGATGATATTTATAAACAGATGATTCAATGAATATTCATTCTATATAAATCCAAAAGCTTGTACTACCAAACTAAGTCATATACTTAGTTTTACATAATTAAGGTACTGATTTCTATTTAAATTAATATATTCCCTCCAATTAACCGTATTATGGTGATAAAAACATGGTTAAAATTTCTTAAAAGCAATAACTTGTACAAATGTATTTTATTTTATTTTATAAAATATCCTTATTAATGGAGGGAGAGAATGAATGAGAAGGAAAAAAGCATAAAAGATAATTAGTGCAGTGATATCTGCCAAAATGGAAACAAAGTTTATTAAAATTTTAAAAAACTTTTATGTATATTTCATAAATGCGACTAGACTGTCTCAAAAAATTGTATCATCTACACACATATATGTATATATTTTATCGGAAGGAGTATGTAGATTTTTGTTTACACTCTTATTCTATACCAAACTCTTATGATTGATATAATTAATAATTTAAAATATTGTAATTCCAATTTGAGCAGGCAAAAGTATATTACTATCTCCCGTGCTTAAAATAAGAGATAGTTAGGAGTTAGATTTGGTTCTACATATAAAAGTTCAATTTATTTTTTCTTCTAAATTTATAATTGATTTCTTAAAGTATCATTTTTGACTGTTTTTCACCCAAGGGTTGTTATTATGAAAGATAGTATTTTAGAAAAGAAACCCATATTTGTTACTTAAATTAGTTATTTAACTCTTAAATTAAGCCCGGATTTAGTATATAAAGTTAATTACCAAGTCATCTATGTAAAAAGAGTACATACAATTGAACAGTAAATAGAGATCCATTCCATTCTGAGACCAGTTTTTAAACAAAGCCGATCGTCATATTAGGTATATAATTTCTTCTAAGTCCTAACAAAATAACTAACGCAAATTTACGATTCAAGGATCGTAATATAATTCTTCTAAGGTACTAAAAATTGAACCATCAATAAACTGATTGAGATATCATTCAAGGGTGAGTGATTCAAATGGGGTCAACCTAGAGTTAAGCCGGTCATGATCAAAATAATAGTATTTAACTAGAAAAGGTATTAATCCACTACTATATAGAATATTTGTATAAAATGTAACCCGGTCTATAACTATGAAACAACTAAGTGGCTGGTTCACCGGTTTACTAGTTTAACCAGCTAACCTGAATGGATTTTAACACCAAGCATGGACGCAACTAATATTCGAGAAGATAAGGAGGAAGATGAAGGAAAGTCAAATGTGGGCTATGGCGGCTAGTGATCAGTGATGGAAGCTTGGTGGAAAAACAGTGATCAGACGCACATGGTGTGTCTTCTTTTGCTCAATGCCTTGTCCTTTTCGTTCCTTGCTTTCTTTTTGAAGAAGCCATAGTGGTCTCAGCCCTAAGGCGCAACGCATTCACTCCCTATAATGTGACTTCTCCTTCAACCTTCAATTATTCACTCTGGCCATTAATCTTAATTTCATTTAGAAAACGACTATTCCATATATACACACTACTACACGCAACAATTTCTTCAATTACCACGTGCCCTCTCCTCTCTCCTCTCTAGGGTTTCGACTTTCATTTCGAATTCCTTGAAGATTATGTATTTCGATATGCGTCGTGTTTGTATCATTGGTACTGGTCCTTCAAGTTTCTAGGATTCTCTTGTCATTTTAATTGATAGGTGATAAATGGTATAGTTGCAAGCTGAATCCATTATTGTAGTTAGGTATATAATCTGTGATAGTGAATGTTGCCATCAAAATTTGCTTGTAGGCTAACAATTACTGCTATTTGAAGTGTCAGTTGTTGAGACCTGATGAGCAAGATAGGATGAATCAGAGGGCTAGCCAAATGTTGATATATCATTGTCAACACATCCGGTTAAATTGATTATTCGCTATATTAGTGTCATACTTGAGAATTCTAGCATTTTGTAGAAATTATACATAAAGATTACATTTGTGACAAAAAAAAAACATAAAGATTACAAGTACTCGAACTCAACTCAGGTTCTTTTATCCAATAACATTTTCAACAAGGACTTTTCACCGACTTTCTCAAATTTCTTTGTTGAGTATGATAAATTATGAATATTAATAAATTTAATTTTAATTACTTGGATTTGAAATATGTTTAAAACCAATTTTTTGTATTTAATTATTTAATCATATACTTTTATATAGCCATCTATTGATAAAGGTAAACTTGTGGAGGCCCATGCACTCTAGATCTCTAGCAGATTCATTCATTTTTTTGATAATAGAAAGTTTAGGTGGGGTAGGCACATTGATCCACTGCGCTGCAAGCGTCTCCAGCTCAAAAAAGAAAGCTTACGTGATCATTTACACAGTCATTCGTCCACCAACGGCGCCTTCACATCGACCAGCAGATTCATTCCTATTAGTGCATCTTCTATCAAGTTGATGCCCAGTAAGATAGCTAGAATGTTCCTCTTGTTAATTAAATCTTTGTACCAGAGGTGATAGCGGAAACTATGAGCAATATCCCATTACCTAGGAGCTAGAAATGTAATTAGGGGGCCAAAATTTACAGAACAGAACCCAAAATTTTTATGAAAGTACATTTTAGCCCCATAAAATTTTTAAATATTTTATTTTAGTCCCCCCACAAAACTTTTAATTGGGACTAAAATAAAAATATTGAAATTTTTATGAAGTAAAAATATAATTTTTTAAAAATATGGGTTCAATTCTATAATTTTGGAGGGCAGGGGCCACCCTAGCCCCTAGTTCTGCCTTTGCCATTACCATTTTATTATACCTAAGATAGAACTATTTGGTGTTTTAGCTCCACAGGTGAATACTCTACCAGACTTGGTTATAAAATCATATCTATGGATCGGTCAGTTAATTCACAAGATAATCATATCTATGGATCGGTCAGTTAATTCACAAGATGCTTTCTGGAAATTTTTATGGTCAATGTCACTGCAAATGAAGTATATTTTGTGTATAGGAAAATTACTAATGAAGCCATACTTTCTGTTGATATCTTGAATAATAATCACTTCTGATCTATTATTGGTTGTTGTATTTTTGGATGCTCTGAAATGGATTTCCTGGACCAACTCTTGATTCACTGCCCTTTCATTAAAGCGGTGTGGTATGAATTTGTCATCCTTTGGTAATTTAAAAGCTGGTTCAAAACAACTCTTGCACAACTGTATAAAGATGGCTTTAACATAGAGATGATGAAGATGATCAAACTTCTAGTTATTATTTGGATGAAGAGAAATCAAATTATCCATCAAAAGATCAAACTAGTTCATCCTTCCATGGTTATTAAAGAAATTGATTCTGCTGTATCCTCAATTTCTGTGGCTTTTAAGAATCAAAACTCTGAGGAAAATAAGATTACAACACCTCTTTAGGCTCCTATTTCAATTGACTGAATCCCATACCAAGGATGGACCATTTTCTTGGAAAATTATAAGAAAGGATGAATGACTTTCTGTCAATCCTAGATATATCTTGAAGGGTAGTCGGTTCAATCATTTATCTGGAGAAGAATTTCTAGGAAGCCTTTTATCTCATTGCATTGTTTCAGAGGATCATTGCAGTAGATTTCTAAATCCTTTTTTTTTTGTCAACCTCTTTGTCCAGAAAACTTATGGTATATTGCATAAGGAATCATTTTTTGCCACCAAATTCGACAAAACAAACTCAACAAATATTTTATACAGAGACATAGATATATTGTTGAATCTGTTTGATTTTGTGCAAGTATGTGGGGTAATGAACGTCAGTCATAATATAATTAACTCTCTGCAATCATGCACTTTTATGATTGCAGATTCAAGATATATTATCATTTTATCTCTTTAATGAAAAATGTTACTTGTAAAAAAATTTGATAAAAGTAAATAATCTTACCAGTTTACAATTCGAGTTCACGATCCAAATTTAAATTCCTGTCAAGAGTTTACTTAAATTCATGAATTGAAATTTGACAACCTTAAAACTAATAGTTGATGAAAGCGCTACACATTCCCCTATTTATCTTTGACAATATTACCTATGTTATGTTACTAGTCTTGTATGTGATAGTAAAGGTACTTTTCAACTGTGTGATATTATAATCAGATATTAACTGTTCTGTATAGTACTTGCTTCATATCTCTAACATTAATTGTTTATAGATAAATGCTTGCTTGCATTCAATGTGAACCCAGTTATAAAGTTTGATAGCTTATACTTGCTTTGCATTTATGTCTCTATGTACTTCTTTATGGTCCCTATATATGATTAAACAACTTGTAGGTTGTTTCATGCAGATTTTAATATGCCTTTAATTAGTTGCTTTTTATTTTCATTTTAGGGGCTGTTTGGTATGAGGGGAGGGGTGATTTTTTTTTTTTCTAGTTGGATTTAAAAAAATCAGAGAAGTGGGATTAAAAGTTTTTAATTAATTTTTCTTATTATTTTATCTCACATCTTCTCTTTATTAAAATTTTATAACATTGCTTGTTCAATTTTTTAAAATCTGACTATTAAAATTTTTCCCTACCCTCCCTTCTCCTCCAAATCCCTCTTAGGGTACTTTAGGTGCAACTTGATTCTGTATTACCACTTGAGAGACTCTTTGCTTATTGCTCTTTTAAGTGAAACATCTGAAAAGCCTTTTGCATTAAGAGGGAGTGTGGATGAAATAGCTGTTTTGTCTCTATATGATTAAAGCTCACCAATGGTACAATAAAATAGTTGAAGGTATGAGAGAAATAATTGTGGCCCACCTAATAAAATTAGGCAAATGTTCAGACTTCAAAGTTTCGTCACCAATAGAATATTCTGGTTATCTGGTCACTGTGATTTCCTATAAGTAATTAACTTGATAACATGACGCCCCACATTGTAAAATATGTTAAGGATCCACAGTTACAGAACCAACAATATCTAAAAGGTCTTTTGGTCATATTCTGAATTCCCAGAAGCTATTGTGCTTTAAGAAATCTTTAACTTTTGTTAGTGGAAACGTGATTGCCATCCTTTTACCTTTTTTATTCGTATTCTTGGGGTTTTGTTATGTAATGATAAACTTTTCTATAAATTACATCTTTTTTATAAAGTTACACTTTATCTTTTAAATTTGAAAGTTTTGCTGTATTATATTGTATTTAACAATGCAAAAAGTATTACATTTGTGTAATTAATTTATGAAATATTTCTACATTTAGAAGAAATTCTAGTTATAGTTTTCAAAATGAAACAAGTAATATGATATTAAAGGTTTTTTTTACCAAAATATTGCAATTAAAATTTGAAAGGACTGTCTTTTATTAGCTATATATTTATATAGTAGAAGAAATTAATATGACCCTTAAAGTAGTTTTAAATAATAATAATAATATATAAGTGAATTATTATTTTTTTAAAATAAAGGAGATGATGTAATTTTAAATATTTCTATAGAAGAGAGGACAAATTACTTTTTTTTTTCCTTCCAAAATTTCAAAGAATTTACTTTCTAGTAAAGTCTGAGGAATTAAACTTCATTTCGCTCTTTTATGTGGATGGATTACAACATCTGTAGTGGATTTTGGTTTTCATGCTTTTTTTTGTTCAATGTTATGATGTTTAATTTTGAAACATCTGAAATTTATCCAAGCTTGTCCTTTTGTAAGTAAACGGTTAATTTTTTTTACTCATATGGTGACATGGAATTATAAAATTCCGACAGATTCATCAACAAAGTTTTTCCCCCAACAACTTATATGGTAAATTTAATGTTTAATATTTCACTAAACAAATAGAATAATTTGAATGAATTATAAATATCTGAAATAAAAAACAAAAATAATCTAGTGGACAATTTGAGAGTTGACATAGTACAATTAATGAAGCACCAAAATAGAGATTTAGATGCTTGAAACTACATGCATGCACAGTTCCCATTTGATAATTGGTGGTGGTAAGTGTATTTTAATTTGAAAGACAATAAGAATGCTAATAATGATGGAGAAAGAGGTTAAAGCAAAAGCTGTGTGATGATTGATTTGAAGTTTTGTGGTTATTATCTTTCTGGTATTGAATCTTATCCATTCATATGGCTTTCTAATCGAGTAGTGTGTTAAGATAATGATTATGAAGTTCTTAATCACTATTAATTTAAGCCTTAAAAGTAGGGCAGCAATTGCTAAATCATTAGTACAGACGAGTGGCTTGCTAGGTTGGAAGAGAAGAAAGAGTCCACAATTTGGAGGGTAGTAGTGAAAGAAAATGCATGTGGTTAGCCATGTGAAGGTCATTATATTATTTTTTGAAACATACTTTTAAACTAGCCCCCATGTGAGAAATAATTGATCCCTCATGTCTCAACAGTGTGGATTAAGCATATCTAAGAAAATTTATGCAGACAACAGTCAGATTAAACTAATAGAATATTCTTCACCAAAAAATATAGTAATAGATAGAGAATATTATATTATCTATAAAAAATATTATCTAATATAAATTCTTTATTTATACATTGTTGTCAAAAACTCGCGAGTTGGGCTCCAGTTCACCGTTTTTACGTTTGTGTTTTTACCAAATCAAGTAAAGTCATTTTGATAAACCCGTGACCATTACAAACTTAGTTAAACTCACGAGTTTATATACCAGAAGTTATTTGTTTTTACGTTTTTAGCTTATAAAACCGTGTTGACTAACACTTAAACTCATGTTAACTTTTTAGATTTGATCATATTCAACGGCTTTATATATAAATTTAATAGAAATTTCTTTGTTAAATATGGTAAATTTTGAATATTGATGGATTTAATTTCAATTATTTGGATTTAAAATATATTTAAATAAAATTGTTGTCATTTTTTGTATTTTAATTATTTATTATACACTATTAATACCTATTTAATAGTAAAAGCAAACTCTTACGAGTTCACCATACGAGTTTACGTCATTGTCATGAGTTTACTTACACTCATGAGTTTGACAACTTTATCTATAAGAGTGAATTATCCATTTTAATCCTTTATCCATTTTTTTATTTTTGTATTTTGGCCATTATTCAAAGTTTAGTCATGTTATTTAAATTCTGCTTAGAATGTTTGTCGTATGCTGTCTTGTCTTCACTTAAAATCTTTTATCATATTATTATTGGTGACATGGCCTAATAAATGTGAATTAATTGTTTTAAGAGCTCAAGTGGCACAAAAACATGTTATTAATAATGTAGAACACACTTTGATGAAGTAAAACAAATTATGTTAAAAATCCAAAATTAAACAAGGTAATAAGCCAACTTATTAAAATGGGAATTCTATGAAAAAGTTCTTAGTTTTACTTACCTCGCAAAATTTTAAACTTCTTGTCCGCCTTATATTTAGCTTGCATCTCATGTTTAGCCGAATAACATTAGCTTAATTAGCTAGACTTAGATTTTTGTTATTTATTTCTGTCTAATGAGACTTAATTAAACTCGGCTTCCGTGTTATAATATTATTGCTTAGTGGTTAAGATGGCCTTAAAAAACTTTAATAATTATCAGATTCTTTGAACTCTTCTCTCTTCTAACCTCAAGGGTAAGTTGCATTATTGTTTCAGAATACAGACAATAAACAAAAGTATTATTTCTCTTACTGATAACCTTCACACAGTAAGCTACATTTGATCATAACTTCAAAGAGCATTATTGTGTACAAACAAGCATTAAGCTCAAAACTTACCCATTTACACACTCTTCATAAGCTAATCAGTCTCTGCATGACGCATTAATTGGATGATTGGACTAAATGCTTTTGTTAATAATAAAATTAAATATATGGTAATAAAAGTATAGTATATTTTCTTATAAACTGAGCCAATGTCTCCAGATGGATAAAAAAGCTTTATTTTATAATACATTCAAAAACTGAAGCACACTGATATCCAAATACTAATAAACTATATATCAATTTGCACAGTAGAAGAAATGTCATCTTCTTCGATCATATAATAAATATTTATGGTACTAAAAGATAATGAAAATCTGTAGCAGTAGCGCGTGACCCGCAGAGACATAATTAGGAAATAACCCACTTGTGGCCATTGTAATTTGCTGGGCACCTACCTGACAAGACACGCTTTATGCGTCTGTAAAATGACTGAAAGTGATGTTGTGGCTTTATTATGTGTGTTAGTATTTAATTAAATATGGTAAAAATAAGATCTTTTTTTATATATATATATGTATATATATATATATTCTTCATCTTCTCTCTTCTGTAAACGATGCCACATTGGCCATGTTAGTTTGTCTGTGGACCTAAACAAACGAATATACACTCGCAGTCCTATTTCTGGGAATGTCAAATGTTCATTTGCTTCTCCTACTTGATGATGTGCCAGAACACAGAAAGCTCATAACTTCCCTACCACAATATATAGGTTCCATAAGCGATTTTGGTATTTGAATCATTTACACAATAAGCTTAACTTCCCTATCATTACTGTGTATAAATTGGTAGATAAATCATTTCACAACTAACAAAGTTTAGATGTTTAGAATCAATTACACAAAAACACTAGATTCGTAATGAATATGTATACATGAAAGATTTGGAGTAGCATAAATTAAATAGAAAATGGTAGAAAATTGTTTGAGGTGGTTTGGCCATGTTGAAAGAAGATCATTGGATGTGTCAATGAGGAAGGTAGGAAGCAATAGTCTTTTAAAAAGAGATCGAGAAAGTAAGAAAACATTTAATGAAGTTATTGAACAAGATATTTTAATTTGGTTAACAATCTATCTAACTATTTGGGGAAGATAAAATAAAATAGCACCATACAATCCATATAGCCAAGCCCGCCTAGTGAGATAAAGCTTGTAATTGGTGTATCATTATTTGCGTCTTTCTGCTTCAATCCTAAACCCTATAAGCCAGGGCAGGCCACTTGATATAATATACAAACAGAATTCACACATTTGTGTGTGTGTGTGAGAGAGTATTTTATTATCATATGCGGTAGGTGTTAATAGAAAACATAAACTGATATTATATTATAAATTATATCTTGAGATTTTTTTTAATTATTACTTTTTAGTTTCTAAAATGATATACTAAATGAATTATTTCATTAAGATAGAACATTAACTATTTCATAGAATGAGGTTTCTAATATCTCATTCCATCTTTGTTTGCAAATTTTCCTTATATTGTGACCATATATATGTGTGTCCTATTCATGCTGGCCTGCTTGGTTTGGCCAATTGGTGACACAACGTCGTGCCAATATCTCATACTTCGATATGCCACAAACCAAAAAATAAATGTGAATGTGTATCATTCTTGTCCTTGTTATAAGACTATTTTAACTAATTCTCATATGTCAAGCAATAACAATTCAATCATTAAATATGCCTTAAATTGATAAATTTTTTTAAGTTTACCCTTATTAAAATTTTCTCTCTCTACACTTAACAAATTATTCTCACATCTTTCTCATCTTTCTAAATTTCTGATAGAAATTAAATAAGGGTAAAATTAGAAAACAATCATTAATAAACTCTCTGTGGACGGACTTATACTTAGGATAAAAACTTTTATCTACAAGAGGATTTGTAACAAGGACCATCCAGAGTGTTATATGACTTATAGCGGCTAGGATAGAACATATATCATTACTAGTTTCATAGTTAGCTAGCCATAGCTTTTCAGGTTTGTCTTAATTGCATCGGTCCCAGTTGCCTTCAATTGATCAAATTCTTAGGTTAATCTAGTTGGAGCCAAACTCCAATTAGGTATAAAATTTGGCAGTTTACTGTTTTTTAAGCTAATTTGATGCGTGTGGGTGGTTTGTTTTTGAAAAATAAAGTGTGGTTGTTCACCAATAATTATGGTGGTTCTAATAATGTGACCTTTAAAAAATTTAAGTCTTGCCCCATTCAATTATGGTTTTTTCCTGTGTGATGAACCTAGCTACTTTTATTTATTTACTTGTTCAACAGACCCACTCATCTCTGCCCGTGAGCCCTCCTCTGCATTCATTATATAATATTACTACTTCCGGTCCTAATTATAAGACTAAGTTTGTAGTGTAATTTGTACTACAAACTTGGTCCTATAATTAGGATCGGAGGGAATACTTCTTATCCTAAAACAAGAGCTAGATAACTAATTTGTAGATGCTAAAAAATTTAGTTGAGTTTGTTATTTGTAACGAACATGCTTAGCTTGTTGGTTTCTCTAAAATATCTTTTTAAATTTTATGTATTAGAACTACCCTCCTTTGATGAAAACTTTTTAATAAGTGCAATCAGCCGGGGATATTTGAAGAGAGATTGGGAGAAAAAATTGAGATATTATATTAAGGATGAAAACAAACCCCTGGTCTAGATTATTTATTTAGTGCCGGAGGGAGTATATCATTTTGATTTTAATGTAAAGTAGGTTTACATTAAACTTCGAAGTCTGAATAGAAGTTCAAAGATTTACAGTATGGGAAATCATTTAAAAATTAGCTTCAGCTAACATCTTGGTTAAACCCCAAAACCTACAAAAGGATGTTTCAAACTTCTAACATGGCTTTGGGCAAAAAATAAATAAAAAAAAAATAAAAAAATTCTAACATGGCATGCACCGAGAAAGTTTTGTTATAAAAAGATATATGCTACCTCCAAATTTGATCCATATTTGGAAAGCGTCCATGTTATCTTGGCATAACTCGGTGGAATTTGGTCGATGACCAGCTGCCCCAGTGACAAGCGTTTCTGCATCACATTGTAGAGAGGTCGTGAGTTTGAATGGAACCAGGCATTAACATCGATATGGTGGTGTGATTATTTTCATTTTCTATTATAAAAAACCAAGTGAACTTTGATGCATTGTATAGAGCATGATGAACGAGTTGTGTTGTTTATGATTTAGGGAGAATTAGTATAAAGTTCTACTAAAAGAATTTAATATCTAAAATTTTCAACGATAAGTGAGTTATAACCTATTATTATTTGCTATATTGGAACTTGTCATTGTATATGTTTCATTTATTATCGAACTTTTAGGTGATTAAATCCTTCCTTTGACATCTTATATAGCTATTCCCCCATGATTTATGAATGATGTGACTTGCTATTAATTTTATGTTTTAATATTGATTTTGATAATCTGTATTTGGTAAATGGAATTAACATATAATTTCTTGGTTTTCATTTGATTTTTTAGTTTCTTGTATGCATGTGCCCGTTCCTCCAAGGCTCCAAACATGCACCTACCCTGCCTTTTGACCCTTTCTTTAATTTCCTATTGTGGTAAAACCGTTCAAGGGTCGATGAGCTGATGTGGCAATGAGCTGGCCAATAGGAATCCTCCACCTGTACAAATTCAAGACTTAGAGATTTGGGCGCATGTGACCATGGGTCAACATGATTAGATAAAACGTTCTGTGGGGCGAAAGCAACGTTGCAGAAAGGAAAGGAAAGCTGCTTTAGACCACCACGCATGCACACAAAAAGACAATAAAAAGACATGGAAAAATCCAACGGTAAGTGTATCATCCTCTAATAATTAGGGCTTCCTTTTCAATGATGCTCAAGTATGGTCACTCTGATGTCACTCAAAAAGAAGATCACATGCAAAGAAAAAAGTAGATTCTCTACATTAATCAAGTATTTTGGACATCTTCATTGTAAGAAACTAATAGAGAGGGTAGCGAAACGTGTACCAGGTCCCTATCCGAGTTTGAATCTGGGTTGAATCTTCGGATTCTGCAAGTTGAATCACTGAAGCTTTTTAGACTATTAGAGCCTAAACCTAACACAGCAGATGCACAGTATGAGAGATATTTAGATAACTCAATGGCCAGGGCAAGCATAACTAAGGGAGGCACTATTTATTAAGGTGCTAGGTTGATGATATTTTAGGAAGGTGCAATCATCACTCATAATTATAGGAAACTAGAATATTCATTATTTGTTCCCAAATTAATCATTATCTTAATTAATGTGGTATTGGACAATAAATTAAATTCTCATATTTAATTTATATCTTAATAGGGTTCAACATTCACAAGAAAAAAAAAGTATTTGTAAAGTTAAAAAGATATATAGTTGCATAAGTAAATAATTAAGAGTATACATAAAATTGGTTTCTTCCTTGAAAACTCACTTGTTGATAATCTTTATCTGAAGAGATCGAGTAACGCAAAGAATGAGATGAATATATAATTAAATTCTGTCGTATATGCAATACCAAGCTAGTTTCTTTGTCTTTATCTCTGTCACATATATATCCGATTCATTGAAAGATTACAGAAAATTCGAACTCTTCTCTCTTTTACTTCCCTCCTTTTTAATCTTTCTTTAATGATCCGTTTTTGTTGTTGCTTTCTTATAAAGTTCTTTAAAGGATCTGACTCCATCAACCTCCTTTCTCAATCTTAAAGAGAAAGAAAACTCTCCTTTTCTGTTTCCTTTGACAAACAAATTGAA
The DNA here is from genome assembly GCA_019022615.1 of Acacia melanoxylon. Lineage (NCBI taxonomy): Eukaryota > Viridiplantae > Streptophyta > Magnoliopsida > Fabales > Fabaceae > Acacia > Acacia melanoxylon. Next base: position 5,862,069 of record JAFJYJ010000013.1, read on the forward strand.
AATAAAAGGCGCTTTTGTGAAATAACTCAATTATATATGGATAGCATTCTACTTTAACAACTTTAATTTAAGCTTGATATTTAAAAAATCTCTAAAAATAAGATCTTAAACATATAAGATTAGTGTTCTTTAATATGAGACATATTTATTTAATTTTATTACATCAAGGAAGCTAGTTAACTTCTTTAATTCTCCTATTCCCTCCATTCCTTGATTATTGTTGAGAGAAAAAGATTGACAAATATGAAAATTATGTCTTATATTTAGGACCAAGATCAACTCCTTAAATATATCTTATATTAAGGACCAAGAAGACTGTATGTAATTTGATACAAAAACAGCAACCAACCTTATCCTACTAGGTGTGGTTGACTACTGGGATTGCATGCATGACTTCATTATGCTCTATCAAATTTAATCCAATATCGTTTAAGAAAATTCAAGAGAGGAATATATATATATATATATATATATATATATATATATATATATATAGACACACACGCACATTATGTTCAACTGTGAAGTGGGGTTGAGTTGTTTCCTTGTATATGTATGTTGATTAGATTCATGCATTTTTGGCTATATATGCTAGCTTGATTGGTCAAGACAAACAGGCAAAGCTGCATTGAATGAGTTTTTCAAGAGAGTAAATTATTGTTTGGTTGTCTCAAATATGTTAACTCTTTTAACATGATCTTTCATTTTCAGCTATTATTCATATAATTTAATATTTTTCCCAAATTGTTCTATATGAGATGTTTTGTCAATTCAAATAACTGACATCTTATCTCTAAACTTCCTCCAAGTAATGAGCACGTATGTATTTTTCTTCAAAATTGATGAGGATTAATAAATGAAACATAACATTATTTAGAGATTGAAAGGGAACGATCAAATTTGATGAAGCTTGGATCAAAAAATTTTAGTTTGTACAAAGAAGAAAAAGGGAAATAATTGTTTTTGATGTGTCAAGAAATTAAGCCACAAAGTTGCATTATTGCAACTTGCAAGACAGTAGAAAATTCTGCACCGTATAGTCAAGTTGTCAATTTATTGTTGTGTGTGTGTGTGTGTATGTGTGAATAAAATATTCATTCAATAAAACGCTTATTAGTTTTTTTTTTTTTGGCCGAAAAACGCTTATTAGTTGAAAGACTCAAATATTATATATGGTGAGACTATCAATCAGTGAAGGACTTTTCCTTAAATTATCATTTTTCTTGATAAAGATGAGATTTTTTTTTTGAATGAAAACTGAAATCCATTAATAGCTCAAAGAGCAAGAGGTACAAAGGTAAAATACAAACAGCTATCTCTCACCAACTACATCCCAATGGTACGAAGGAGGCGGTTGATGAAGAAAGCAAAAGTTTTCGACAATATTATGAGATAACTTAACCAAATGATCGCCCTAAGCTATGTGTTCCCTAGGAATATGGTTAATCGAAACTTGCCGGTTTTTAACCAACCACAACCCAAGCATCAACTATCACGTCCCTAAAGGGATGAGAGTGGTCACAACCTCTAGTCAAAACATTAATTGCTTCAATACAATATGATAAAACGACAACTTTTTTGTAACCTAGATTCCAACAAATCTGAAGACCTTGAGTGATCGCAATAATTTCAGCTATTACCGGTGGAACTGTCGTAAGTTTGCACATGAAACCGCAAATCCATCGACCATCTCCTTTCCTAATAGCTCCTCCACATCCGCTTCTCCTGACTCCAAAGATCAAGCATCCGTCTCAAGATTGATGATATCCTGTTGACACTCCCGGTTGACTCTACCTGCAACATTCTGCTTAGAGTAAAAATGACAATTTGTTACAATTTCCTTATCCCAGCTTGCCCTAAAAAGACTAGCATAGGCATCAGTAGCATCGTTGATTGGTTCGTCACCAAATAACTTCTTACAACGATCCACCCAAATGTCCCAGCAAATATAACCGAATAACATTGTCCATGGTATTTTTTTAGTGAATTCCTTCCCGCCTCGTGGTTGAGGTTCCAATGTAACCATTCATTGCCTTGAAGTGATGTGAATTGTTCCCAAAAATTGGGGCAATACGTAAATCCATCTTTCTTTAGCATTGCAGCAATCATAAAGATGAGATTTTGATATCAAATGGGGGATCATTTTTCTGTTCTTTGAATCAATTACCACTTTTTTATTTTTTATTTTTATAAAATTTATTTGGATTTAAATTGCCTTGGACTCCAAATAAGAAATAGTTCTTTTTAAAGATGTAGTTTTTTTTTTGTCATTGCCCTTATAGTCTAAGGACATGAAAGCTCACTTATAAATAGGAAGGTTACGGGTTCAATCTCATTTATAACCATAAGCCATTGGTGTCGGCCTCTCTAATTTAGAAAAACAAATGTTTTTGTTTGTGAACTTGAATTCTTAAATTTGAGACTTTGTGTATTAGCTAGTAACATGTAACTTTTGTTTTTGGCCAAATCCGGTAACATGTATTATTTTGGCCAGTAGTAACATGCATTAAGGTTATGGATTTTTAAATGTTTTATGTGATCTAACCAATGTTAGTTTAAATTAATAACTTTATGCCAAAATCATTAAAAATAAAATAAAATGCAATAATTGACTATTACCTTCTTTAAAAAATTATAAAGATAGAAGTTCAATTAAAATAAAACGATCAGAGCCTGAATTAATTGGTTATTTAAACATATTATATTTTTATCAAACACTTCAATCAGAAATATTAAAAAAAAATCCCAATCTTGTTCTCTTGTTAGAATTGAGATTTTTATAGTGATGATTTTGATTGTATCAAGCAAAGCTAATAATGCACATGAACTAAGACTAGAGGGACATTATATATGACATAACTACATAAGTGCTAAGTCAACACTCAACATTCATGGAATTAAGATAATCAAACAAACCAACCAAGTCTACCTTGCCATGTGCTCTGAGTTTCTTTCATTTTCACCCTTTTTATTATATCATAGATTATATATTCTATTTATGCTTTTTTTAAATTTTTTTCTCGTTTAATAAGGGAGTGGGAAAATTAATGGACGAATACAAGGTCTTTGTCAAGTCAATAATACATTAATTATATATATTTATATGCTACAGCCACTATAATCACAACCATTAATTGACCCAAAAAGACTTTTGTGCATATGTCTTAATTTGACAAAATGGTAATGGATTTTTTTTTTTTAAAAAAAAAATCTGAGTATGTACGTAATGGAATATATATATATTTATATATATATATATATATATATATATATATATATGGGTTTATCGTTTGTCATGTCACTTGATATAATGTTTTGTCAAGTCAACCCAAAACTACGTCGTTTTGAGAGTTAGGGAAATTAATAAAGAGTGTCTTGGTATTTTTGTTTTTGTATTTATTATGTGAATTTTATCAAAAGACTCTTCATTAATTTCACTACCCCCAAAACTACGTCGTTTTGAAATTATGATAATTAATGAAGGGTGTTTTGATATTTTTGTTTTTGTATTTATTATATGAATTTTACCAAAAGACCTTCATTAATTCCCCTAACCTTAAAATTACGTCGTTTTGGGAGTTAGAGGAATTAATGAAGGGTATTTTTGTTTTTACATTTATTATATAAATTTTACCAAAAAACCCTTTATTAATTCCCATAACTCCTAAAACGACGTAGTTTTGGGGTGACTTGACAAAACTTTATGTCAAGTGACATGATAAATGATAAAAATATATATATATATATATATATATATAAGTTTAACTTAATTTTAGATTGACCCATTTTTATGATTGTGCATAATTAACATCCGAAATTAGGAGTTAAATTTCCTAAGAGGTGGGGTTTTATGAAGGAAGAGCTTGTGAAATATCAATTTTTCTTGCAATGAAATGAGAGTTCACAATAATTTGAAGATAATTAATGCAATTAACAACACAATTCTTTGAGATATTAAAATATATTCTGTACCACAAAGCCCTTGGATCAATTTATTGTGATGAGTTATTCCAACTTAACAAGTGGTTTCATCTTAAAGCCTTAGATATTCAACTATGATAATTACTATACAGAACAAATAAAAACTAATTATAAAGAAGAAAAGGAATATTGTAATGAATAAAAAAGATTTTTAAAATAGATTGGGGGGCCAGAGGTGAGGGCCCTCCGACCACCTTTGTCTTATTTTCCACTGCATCATGTCCCTTAGAACATGGAGGAAATTATGGCACTCTTCCCTCTCTCTCTCTCTCTCTCTCTCTCTCTCTCTCTCTCTCTCTCTCTCTCTCTCTCTCTCTCTCTCTCTCTCTCTATATGTAATTTTGACTCTCATCACAATATAAACGTAATTTCAATTTTAGCCCAAAAATTAAATCATTCTACTCATTTAATTTAATTTGAACCTTTTTTATTTTCATATCTTTGTTTTATTTTCGCCTCTCCCTCTCAATCTTATTTAACTGGATTTTATGCTCATGGTGGCAAAACAAAAACGGGCAAATATGAAGTGAGTTGCATTATTTAATTTTATGTAAATAATAAGCTTCTCATAAATAGCATATTATATTTTTTAAACCAAAAGATTATTTACACATTAATTTTGATTTTTAACTTTGCATTGCATTTCATTTTGATTTGACCCTTACTTTTATTTTATAACTTTTGGATACTAAAACATTATTAAATTAAAGTTCAAGTTGCTAAAAAGTTATCAATATCAAGATGTGTGTGTGTGTATCCATAACAATTAGATTTCGAGTAGCCTAGTATGTAATGTATAGGGATTGGGAAAAATTGTTGTTAAAATTTAAAATGTAAAGTCTTATAAAACTTCATAGTATTCACAATATTTGAAGAGTACTATTTATCTTTCTTTTTTTTTTAAAAAAAAAAAAAAAACTAGGGACAACTACAAATATTATACACACATCCCCAAACTCACATTCATGCATATGCCATGGCAGGGGTAGAATTCTGGACCCAATTTATTTTTTATATCATGTGCAATGCATACAAGAACTTGCCTAGTTAAAAAAATATAGCAGAAATTTGAAATAAAAATATAATAATATTTTTTTCAAGTAAAAAAAAAGTTTCATTATACTTACATTATAACTGGTATGACTTAATTAAATTCTTTTGCAATATATGAAATTTTTCTTCTAATTTTAGGTAAAATTAAAAGACAGAAGTAAATTAGACCAATGAGGTTGAGTCTTTCAGAATAAGCTAGCTCCTTACAATATGATGAATCAAAATTTAAATATTTACTGGGTGAGGTGTTCTCATTTAGTACTTAACAGTTAATTATTTCCAATAGGAGAATAACTTATTGTTTTGATTTTTTATACTTTTATATGATAAAATTCTGAGTAAACAAGTCTCACCACCTTTTCAACCATGTTAAGGCATATTCTGAAATATTAGCCAAAATTATATATATTTTATAATATTAGCCAAAATTATCTCCCCCTCTTCCTCGCTTTGCATAAAAACCAAACTCACCCAACAAAATGAAACGCTTCCTACTTCTTGAAGCTCCAAAACCCACCAATTCCTAAAACGAACAGAGCAACATAAAAAGTTAATAAAATCAGAACCACACCTCATCCAAAAGAGAGAATCCATGTTTTGATCTCACAAACTTCAATTTTCTCTGCTTCTTCTTCTTCTTCTTGACCTTTCTTTGAACAAGAGAAAGAAGACCATCCATGGAGATTGAATCAGCCAAGTGTGAGTGTTGTGGCTTGAAAGAAGATTGTACCCAAGATTACATCTCCCAAGTTAAGGCCAACTTTGATGGAAAATGGCTCTGTGGCCTCTGTTCTGAAGCTGTCAGAGATGAAGTTAACAGAGCCAAAAATCCCTTCTCTGCGATGGATGAGGCTGTCAAAGCTCACATGTCCTTCTGTCGCAAGTTCAAATCCAACCCCGCCGTTCGTGTCGCCGACGGCATGAAGCAGATGCTCCGACGAAGATCCGGAGACTTCGCTTCCACGTCCCCTTCTTCATCAAACAAGTATTCCTCCAGGTCAAGTAATGCTTCCCCTGTTGCTGGTTCATCATCCACCTTCTCATTCTACTAAAACATAAACCTCGTCAAGAACTACCGATGCTTTCAGAATCAAGTTACACGTTTAAGCATTTATAAGTCTTAATATGTTGCTTAGTACATGTGTTCATGTCAGTATCGGTGTTTCTTAGGTCCTAATGGAAAACAAAGCAGAGAGAGAGAAGAGGTAAAAGAAGAAGATCATGATAGAAACAGAGGACTCTGTTTTCTCTGTTGGGAAATGGAAATAGAATAAGAATTGATGGGTAGACTTTTTTTTGTACAGGGATGATATTTCAAATGAAGGCTCTTTCTCTTCGACTACTTCTTTTGATTTTCTTCTCAAGTTCGTCTTTGATCTGGAATCTTCTCTCTGTTTTCAACAAAAAGAAAGATGATGACTTTCATGTTTCTTCTTACCCCAAAAACTGAACCATTTTTCTCGAAATTATCAGAGTATTCGGATAAGATACAGAGGAAGATCGAAAAACACACTCGTGAAGCTATTAAAAGGAGATTTTTAGTTAATAATTTGTTCAAATATTTGAATGTTGAATGAGCACAGTGACAACAAACGATTCATGTAGCTTACCCTTGCCAGCTGAATAAGGTCTATTGTTGTCATCGTCCTTTTTTTGGCCAAATTTCATGTGAGTGTTTGGTAATTTCTAAAAACGTCGGAAGCTGTTTTTTGAAGTTGAAATAAAACTCTTCTTACATACTTACCTCTAAATCGTAAAAGTTATTTTTCAAAAACTAATCCAAACATATATATTAGCCTTTTAACAATTAGTCAAAACATAATTCAACATAGATCCTAAAAGATTTTAATTTTTTGAGCTATCTTATGTTTTTGGCATAACTCTTGCATCCATTTTCCTTTCAAAAACAAAATAAATAATATATATATAGCTATTTGACTTGGTAATATTCAACTTTTGAGTATTCTCGAGCTAGGTTGGGGATAATTCTTCCAAAGATTTTAAGTTGCCATTGCCAAAACTCCTTCCAGTTAACCAACTACTGGTCTTTCACAAAAATTTCCTTCGTTGACGTGTTTTGCAAGAAGTGGAATGTGATGAAAACCCACCACAAGAAAGTGATTATTAGATCATAGGATAATTCTTGACCAAAAAAAAAAGATCATAGGATAATTAATTATAGCTACTCAATAATTTTGTGAAATGATTATCACAATTTTATTAACTATTATTACATGTGTGTGTACTTTTTATTACAAATAAAGAAAATTTTATCCTAGTTTCACATGCACATCGAAACATAAAATATTCTTGTTTGATATTGATTCTTACTATCTGGATGACTACTAGTTAGAATTAAAATTATATTTTAAGAAAAAAATTTGAAAATTGGTAATCCAACTAATAAAAAATAAAATTTTAAATTTTAAAATACAGTATTGAGAAAAAATTGTGTGATAATTTTATAACCTCAATATGAATGATATACTAATTTTTGAGGAATAAAAAATTCAATGAAATTTATGGAAAGGATATTATCACCGTGCATTTTTTTTTTTTTATATATATATATAAAATTGATCACGGATTTAACTATGGGAAAATCCCTAAAAAATACCATCTCAATTCTAAAATCTCAAAAGGTCATGCCAATATGTGAAAAGACGTATAAGGGATAAGGTAGAAATCAAAAATATTTAATTTGAGGCAAAAGACATAGCTGACATTTCTCTCATTCCCTTTATCTTTTCTCACTTCAAGTCTTCTCTCTCCTCCTTTTTCATCAAAAATATCAAAAACAACATCTCCCACCCCATTGTCGGCAGCCTCTCCCCATCATCTATAGCATGTTGTTTAGAGATGATTCCTCCTCGCACCTCTCTTCCCGCCCTCCTTTTCCTCTTGAACTCTACACACACACACACACACACACACACACACTCTCTCTCTCTCTCTCTCTCTTAGTCTCCACCCCAGATATCGCTTAGTTAAGCTTTTTGGGAAAATGAATGGTGTGACTTTGTTCTTCATGAATTTGGAATTTCAATGAGTGATTGGAGGGTTTATTCAAGTCGTAACATTGTTATTTCTAGTATGGGCTTCGAATGAATTTGATTATGTTGGTGTATCTAAAATATGATTATTTGGACTAAATTGAAGCTCTATGTTGTGATTACACTTTCAAAAAGAACTACCGTAGTTGAACTTATGATAAGAAGATGTTGTGTATACATAAGAAAAAGATAGAGGTTGTCACATAGATGGTTGCTTGGTACCTTTGCTTAGTTCGAAACATAGCCATGAGGTCGTTGCCTCATCACCTTCACCGTTTAGAATGCACATTTCAAAAAAGTCAATAGCTTTTCTCATTGAAAAAAGAAAAGAAAAAGAAAATACTACTTAACTAAATGCAAAATGAGTTTGACAAAATTCGTAACAAGATTAACAAGTTCATGAATGAGTTTCACAAGTTTTGTAATGGGTTTAACAAGTTCATTTGTCAGATGAAAAACATGGAACTTTGGTGAAACCAACATATGAGCAGTATCAACAAAACTTGTAATAGAATTAACAAATTTGTGAATAACTTTTACAACTCTTGTAATGGGTTTAACAAGTTTATTTGTAAGGTGAAAAACATGACACTCTGATAAAACCAACATATGAGCAATATCAACAAAACTTGTAATGAGATTAACAAGTTCATGAATGAGTTTTACAACTCTTTTAATGAGTTTAACAAATTCTTTCATCAAGTGAAAACATGTCACTCTGACGAACGAACTTGTAAACCCATTACAAGAGTTGTAAAACCCATTCATAAATTTGTTAATCTCATTATAAGCTTTGTTGATATTGCTCATATGTTGGTTTCACCAGAGTGTCATGTTTTTCACTTGATAAATGAACTTGTTAAACCCATTACAAGACTTGTGAAACCTATTCATGAACTTGTTAATCTCATTACAAATTTTGTCAAACTCATTTTACCTTTAGTTAAGTAGTATTTTCTTCTTCTTCTATTTCAATGAGAAAAGTTATTGATTGCTTCAAACTGTGCACTCTAAAAGGTGAAGGTGATGAGGCAACGACCTCATTGCTGTGTTTTGAACCAAGCAAAGGTACCAAGCAGCCATTTGTACGACAACATCTATCTTTTTCTTATGTATACACAACCTCTTCTTATCATAGGTTCAACTACAGTAGTTCTTTTTGAAAGTGTAATCAAGGTTCTGAAAACCGGACCGGTCACTGAACCGGTAAGGTTACTGGGTTAAGGGTCAGTGGGTTAGACCGGAGTCAAACCGGTATTAATTAACAAATATAATTTAATTAAAATAGACAAAAATATTTATATTTTAATAATAAAAATATTTTATATAAACATGTGAGGTGTATAATATGGATATATATATATATAAAGAAGTTGAATCGGATTTGCAAATTGTCAAAAGAGTTTTTTGGATTTGCAAATTGTCAAGTTTTTTCTCATTAGGCCGAGCTACCTCACAGTTTAAATTGGTACTTCAAATCAATCACTTTTTTTTATCAACCGGAGGGATAAGTAAAAAAAGTCTTACACGCTTCGTGCTCCATCACATCGTAGGCATGTGAATATTATATTGTTTTTTTTTTTAAAAAGCAGGAAAAGATCACACGGTTCATAGGGATATTGAAGAATGAATATCTCTCTTTCACTCTTCTTCGTCTTATCTCCTCCCTCAACTTTGTCTTCTCTCCTCCCCCAACAATGGCTTCTTTCTTTGTTAATCTAACCTCAGTGTCCTTCCTACTTGTCTCATGCTCGCTTCTCTTCTGATTCCTTCATCCAAAGGTCGTGATGACTTGGTCGGAGGCTTTCAAGATTCTTGGATCCGACGTATCGCAGCAAGAGGGAGAATCCATGGCGTCGTTGAGGTTGTTCGTGAAGTTTCTAATCTCTTCAGATTTTCATGACTCTTCATATCTGTCTCCTCCTTCTCCTTCTCACCGTCGATCCAACGGAGTTTCCTGTGACTTTTAGGAAAAAAAAGACTCGACGACTCTGTGGCTCGATTAACTCGGCCGAGTTAGCCGAGTTGACCCCGGGTCAACTCGAAACCCGGGGTCACCCCTTAAACCGGACCGATTTCCAGGCCGGTTCGCCGATTTCCGGTCCGAACCGGTTCGGTCCGGGTTTCAAAACATTGGTGTAATCACAATATAGAGCTTCAATTTAATCCAAATAATCATATTTCATATAAACACCAAAATAATTAAGATCCTTTGAAGCCCATACTAGAAATAACAATGTTGTGACTTGAATAAACCCGCCAATCACTCATTGAAATTCCAAATTCATAAGAAGAATTAAAAACAAAGCCACACCATTAATTTTCCCAAAAATTTGAACCAAGCATTATTTGGGGTGGAGAGAGAGAGAGGAAAAGGAGGGCATGGAAAGAGGTGCGAGGAGGAGGAATCTTTGAACGGCATGTTGTAAATGATGGGGAGAGGCTGCCGAGAATGGGGCAGAGAGGCTATCTGCGATATTTTTAACGAAGGAAGAGGATAGAGAAGACTTGAAGTAAGAGAAGACAAATGTAATGAGAGAAAAAGAAGCTATGTCTTTTTCCTCAAATTAAAATTCTAGATTCATACCTTATCCCTTGTATGTCCTTTTATATCTTGACATGAGTTTTTGGGATTTTAGAATTGAGACGGTATTTTTTAGGGATTTTCCCTTTAATTGTAGACTACCTTAATTTCAACTTTTCTTTAAAGCCAAACTTTTAATAAAATAAGCAGAAAGTTAAATTGAGCACCAAGACTCCATAATGATAATAAAATAATCATTCATAAAATATCTCAGAATATGAATTATATAATTAATGATCAATAAAGTAACAAAAAATGTCAACTCCCACATGGGTATAGTTTATGCCATAACATTAAACATTCCATTTTCAAAAGCAGAAATGTAAATTTTATTTTTATCACTGGGCAGAATTATAGTTTTCAAGTTTTATTTTTTTAATTATGTTGGTTGATCATAGTTTTTTTGACATAAGCAATTAATATATTCCAAATTAAAAAAGATCCAAAACAAGAAATTGTAAGTGGGGCATCCAATATGAACAACAACAAAATTGATTTTCCAAATTAATAATGGACATATAGTTTAAGTATACTAGAAAGTTACTTATCAATTAAGACAACGCTCTCTATGGCAAAATACCAATAAATGTTAATTTGACCAATTTTCACAATATATAATGGATTGATAAAAAAAAATTTAAAAAAAAGATGGAAAAAAATAGCAATGTTGTAAACTTGTAATAACAAATGAATAATAATATATGAGATGACCTTAAAAATAATGTGACTTTTGAGCTATATACAGTTGGAAATAAATAAAATAAATAGAAAAATGCACCCGGATACAATAAATTCAACTAACTTAATTCATTTTAGTTTCATATTAAAAATGTATGCTCCAAAATATTGTATATTGATGCATTCTTTGAATTATATTATATTCAAGCGTACTTGTCTGAGGTTTAAATAAAAATCTAGAAGTGTTGCATCATAAGAACTCCAATAGTTGTTACTACTTGTTAGAGCTATAAGAATTATATTATATTTAACCGTTAACTATCATATATATAGAGGCTATAAATATCAGTATTATTATATTAACATGAATATAATAGGGAAAATTTCAGTTTCAATTAGTCCAGTCAAACTCCAAAATTTTCTTAAACTTCTTTGCAACCCCATAGTCAAAATGAAATTAATTTTTGTGGGTGAAAAAATAATTATACCCTTACTTTATTTGTCTTGTAAATTGTCTTATTTATTTTATAAATACTTATATTTTCTTGTGAATTTCTATATTTATCTTGTAAGTCCCTAGGTTCTTTTGAATATCTTTATCTGTCTTGTAAATTACCAAAATATTTTTAACATCTTAGAATATTATTTTGAATCTATTTATTTGTTTTGTAAATATCTTTATTTTTCTTGTAAATGCCTATATTTATCTTGTGAATTTTCATAATTTTTTTTGTAAGTAGCCAAAATATTTTTAATTTCCTAGGTTCTTTTGAATCCATTTATTTTTGTCTTGTAAATATTTTTATTTGTCTTGTAAATACCCTTATTTATTTTATAAATTCTCTTCTGAAAAAAAAATAAATAAAAGAAAGTCATTATTGTCTTTTTATACACAAAAAATAATTTCATTTTGACTATGGGGTGCAATGAAGTTTCAAAAAGAAACCTTTTTGTAAGGTTACTTTTGACTCGAGACCGAAATTAATTTGCTACAGAGGGGGCTAACTAAAATTTTCCATATAACATATAGGAAATTCATTATTTAATATTTATAAATTGTTAAGAATATACTCATAGGGTGTAATGAAGTTTCAAAAAGTTTTCAGGTTGATCAAATAGGGGGCTAACTGAAATTTTTATAACATATAGGAAATTCATTATTTAATATTTATAAATCTCATCCATATAGGAAATTATTTTTAAATGTAAGATTTATCTAGTTGATTTTTTTTTTTTTTTTGCTCAAAAGAGCTAGTTGATAAGTTTGTATTGATCCTAAATACATCACTTCAATCTACTTTGTCTTTTAAATTTATCAATTGTTTTTTTTTTCAAATTATCCCTATTAATCATACGTATTGAAGGGGATTTTCATTAATAGAAATAACATTAAAAAGAATATTTTAGAGAAACCAACACACATTTATTAAAAACAACCAACATAATTACTTTTTTTAGTATTTATAAATTGATTATCCAATTCTCAAGTTGAAAATCGAACTAAGTGATTTATTTTTTAATTTGATTAAGGATTTTTTTCTTTCATGATGTAAAGCACAAAAGGTTTTAACTTCTCTCAATAAGTACATTTCCCGATATTTAAATTTATATTCTTATTTTCACGTGGATGATACCGCTTATCACATCAAATCAAACTTGTACAAATGCACAAGTGTCTCTAGCTAGTTGTTGAAAAAGCTTAGCTAGAGGAGATGTTGTTGGCATGTCCTGTATGTGGAAGACATGCAATTATAATGGAGAAGACTCGCAACAATCACAATTGCTTCTTATTTAGAGCCTTTTGGACTCTTTCTCTCCTCTCTTTACAACTCTGTAGTGAAGTTTCCTTCTTTTCATTGTCTTGGCCCAACATTTCAGGAATCCTTGCATAAGTAAACTTTCCTTGTTCTTCAAACGATCAAGATCAAACGATTATCTTCACAAAAAATTCATACAATTTTTCCACGTTGCAATTGAAATCATACAAAGATAATGTGTCAGAGAATTTTGATTTTGTGAAACAATGACAACTGTACAATTCAGTTGAAGAAATCTTGTTTGTTCATCTTGTTTATTATTTAATGGTTCATTGGGCCATATCATTTATTGTAAGAGTTAGTAAAAGGTTTGTTTAGATCTTAAAGATAAAACTTCAATTTTCTTTGTCTATTAATTTTTTTTTTTAAATATAAATTATCCCTTTTGATTGTATATATTAATAGGATTTTTCTTAATAAAGAGAGTAGTGTCCAATATAAAAAATTAAAAGCAGTATTTCAAAAAAATCAACACACATTTTTAAGAAATACTCCCTTTGGTTCCTATTAATCTATTATAAGTTTCCTTTTATAAAGTGTTCTTAATCTTTTTGTAAGACATTTGCCAATTTTAAAGAGTATTAAATATTTTCTATATATATGCCCATATTTAATAAAGATAGTGTGAGAGAGTAGAAATTAATATGATACTGAAATTTAGTGTAGTTAATAACAAATTTAAAGCTTTTAATTATTTTTACGGGTACATGTAAATTAAATCAGCTAGTTAAAAGTAATTGATTTAATTGTTATTTATAAATTAATTATCTAACTTTTACATTTATGACTTACTGGATAACTTGAAGTTAAAGCAGCCATCAAAACCAAATCAACCTGGCTTAGTTAGCTTGTAGCTAGGTACCCTTAAGCATCTAGTTAAGGGTTCGATCCTTAGCGGTGAGTATGGAGAAGGTTGTTTGGCCAGCACCAATGCCCCTTTGGGACGATTACGGTGCAAAGAACGATTAGTCTCTGTTGTCAGCGGAGGATACCCCTGATTTCTATCCCAAAAAAAAAAAAGCAGCCATCAAATCAAATAGGGATGTCCAAAAAACCCGGTAGTCCAGGTGGTTCGGTCCAACCCGACCCGGTCTCTGGTTTTTTTTTTGGGGGTCTGGGACCATATGAGGCGAACCGGATCAAACTGGTCTGCTCGGGTCAGACCGGATTTCGGTCTAGGAGCTAAGACCCCCTGGACTGGTCCGGTCCCGATATATTATTTATATATATATATATTTAAAAAATAAAAATCACAACTTAATCTAACCCTTTTTCCTTCTTTACTGTCTTTTTCACTCATTAGTGAGTCTTCTTCTTTGGCCAAAAAAATATTTGGAGTCTTCTTCCCTTCTTCAGTCCGGCCCGATAGAATGTTGTTATTTTGTATTTTTGTTCAATGTTGTTGGAGATTCTTATATGTGTATGATTGGATTTAAGATGTTTGCATGTTTAATTATTGGTACAAAGAAGTGGGAAAAAAACTTTAAAAAAAAATGAAACAGGTCTTGGATTGCCTTGGACTAGTCAGGCAGTTTGATCTGGGACTGTCCTGGTCTAGCCGAACTCGGGCCGGTGCCGATCGGACCAAATCTCGGCCGGTTTGTCCAAACTCCGAGGTCCCTCCCGAACAGACTAGGGTTGACCCCCAACCCCGGTCGATCCATAGGCATCCCTAAGATCAAAGATGGTGGGACAAGATTGTTGAGCATGGAGATTTATATATGATCCGGATCTTCGTTGGATATAACTGGGTCATGAAAGAAGACGAGGCCATACCAAGGCATGTAAAAGGCTAAAAGCAATAGAAAAATCAAAGAAGAAATGCAAAGTAGTGAATATGTGAATCAATAATTGTTGAATGCTCTCATTCATTGAAAGAATGACTTGTGGGACAGTAAAGAACTCAAACAAAGGACAACGTGCCCTTCAAATACTTAGGCATTAGTCTTCAACTCAATCAACACTTCTGATCACAGCTATACTATATGTACTTTTGGAGATGTTTGGGTCACAAAATATCTACTACTATCTCTGTATTTTTATTTTTATTTTGAAATAGTAAAGAAGATAAATAAATTACTTAATTATAAAATATATTGTATATCATTATATTATATGTTAGTTTATAAATCAAACAAATTAGTTTTAAGGAAGATGATAAATAAAGTATGTAACTTATTTAGCTTCTTCAATTTTTCCAAAACAAAGTTAACTGACCCTTATATTAAGGACCGGAGGTTGTAAAGACCTATTGGGATCTGGACCATTTCATCTCCTTTGAATTTTTAGTATATTTTTCTTAGTTTTCTCTTTATTTTTATTTCTTTGTTGTTCTTTTTTTGTGCCTTTTGCTTTTTTGATTTCAGCCAATACTCACTCGGCCTTTGATATACTGACGATAGGCTTCAATGTGTATCATCATCATTCAACACTTCATATATCAATGTGAATTGTCACAATGTCAATATACTCCCTCCCGCCCTATAGGAGTTTGTTGAGAATTTTGGTTTGATCCAACCTTATCTCCTTTTGTTTATCATGTTAATTATTCTTTTCTTGAAATATTCCTATTTAATGTGACATTATTTTTTTCAAATTTATCAGAATGAAATTCAATAATGCAATAAAAAAAGGGGTGTTTCAGGAAAAGTATCATATGTTAATTACAAGAAACCAAATTAACTTCTTTTCTTAATCTTCACAAATTATGTAAATTTGTATATTTAAGATGGGAGAGAGCATAATTTAAAATTAATACAAATCATTACTCGCTCCAATCCTAAATATATGAGATAGAGATGGATTTTACTTTAGTAATAAATATAAAACCTATATTCACTTTGTTTCTTAAATTGATAATATTTTCTCTTTATTGATAGTATATATTAAGAAGTTTGCATTAATAAGTAGTTCCAATACACATAATTAAATATAGTATTTTAGAAAACTAACATAGATTTATTAAAAATAACTGGCTAAAAACCCTCGTTCTTCCCCTATTTCACCAACTTCTTTATCTAATACTACTTCCGGTTCTAAATATAAAACATAATTTGTAGTATAATTTACACTACAAACTATATCTTATATTTATAATGAGAGGATTATTACCTTTGCCAAAGTGACCATAATGTCTCGCTTTGTTTTTTTTTTTTTTGATATTAAAATGGTGGGCAAGAAAGTGCGCAACCACTCCGGCGCTCGTCGAAGACTAAAAGAGGACCTCTCATAGGGAAGTTTTTTTGATTCACAAGGGCTCGAAACCGAGACCTCTTACTTAAGCGATCAAAGCCTCTTCCACTTAGGCCAACTCCCTGGTAATGTCTCGCTCTGTTACAATCACACTTTTTCCTGCTAAGAACACGGGCCTAAACTGATCTGGGCTAAAAGAAGGATTAATGTATTTTCAAAGTGATCTGGGCCTAAACTGGGATAGATAAAGAGAATGGGCAGGGGGAAAAGGTTTTAAAGTGCCCATACAACTTAGGTCACGACCAAATTGTATGGCCCTATGAGTTGGCCCAGAATAATTAATCTTAGGAGCCCAAAATTAATTTCTAGGAAAGTATAGTCAGCCCAGAATGTTCTGAAATTTTAATCAACCACGAATCCATATTATGTTGATGATAATGAACATATCTCCCCCCCCCCCCAAAAAAAAAAAAAAAAAAAAAAAAAAAAAAAGATCATGGCAATCTCACTTGTAATTAAGCAATTTTTTCATATTCTTTAAATTAAGTAATATTTTCTCATATCTTTAATATAAGATTCAGTTGGCTTTTAGCGAGATTAAGCAAGCTTAATGAGTAACCTAATCATAGCATCTGTTGTAAATTATCATACTATATATTAGTATATAAGTCAGACAAATTAGTTTGATATAAAAATGATAAATGTAAATACTTTAAAGTAATTTACTCAGCTCTTTTAATCTCTCTAGACACCAGTACCTCACTAGGGTCAGGGTATGCCTCTAGGCTCAAAGATTATACATCAGTTTATAAGTTATGCAAAATAATTTAGAGAAAAATGACAAATATCCAAATCTTCAAGAAAGAGAATAATATCATGGCTAAAAAAATAGATGATAGATAGGCAATCTAAACTTAGTAAGCCAAATGGGTTGCCAAGTCCCATCCTCAACAATTTACTAAATCAGTTGAGCAAGTTTCTCCATACAAATAACAAAAAGATCGGTAGAAATAGGATCCTCTTGTCTCACACATTTGGATGAATGAAAGAAGTCAACTAGAGATAACATTAATCATCATGTCCACATGAGTCTCAATTCATGAAGACAGTTCAAAAGAAACTTCCAGTTGACCCAATCATTGTAAGCTTTCTCTAAATCATTTTTAATGGTCATGTATCTTTCTTTTTCGGTCATATTTCTCAAAAAGTGAACAACGTCTTGAGCCATAGTATCGTGCTAGTTTGAAATAGCGATTAGAGCCTTCAAAAGTAACTTTTTAATAATAATTTACGATATATGAGGTAAGTATGTGAGAGGACTTTTATCTCGATTTATTTGAATAAACATTTTTGGGACAACCATAAGTGATACTACTATGTTTCACGTGGTTCTTTCCTTGGTCTTAGTCCCAACTTTTAAAGTGAGTTAAATTGCAATGGATTGATCCTTGTCTATTTTGCTTATCCTGTATGAGACGGATGCTACATTGGGTTATTCATGTTGCCTCCACATTTGCTGCATCATTGAACCACATCACTCTCATCACTTACAAAAATAATATGCTCAACTCAACCATTCTAATTTCAAAGGCACCATAAAAAATGATATAAAATTATTATTTCAATCTTTTTCCCGTTACTTTCTTTACAAAGCTATTTCGAGATCCATACCCTTTTTTTACCAACTTTATCTGTATAATTTCTCTCTTATATAATTGATCATTTTATATAATCAAGCAACACACATGAACACAAACAATACAACTCATGATATATCATGTTTGTAAGACAAGTTAGGCCAAATCTGACATAAAACAACATAGCATCATATGTCCCACAACATTATCGACTCTAAAAAAGTAACAAACACACACACACACAGCATCCACCTGACTAAATTCATGGATCCAAGAAAGAAACACCTTGGCACATGTTATGAGGTATTGCAAAGAAAAGGTTCCAAGAAAGAAACACATTGGCACATGTTATGAGTTTACTTTGATCATATATATAAGATCTCAATCTGTTTTATTTTCTCAATTTATAATTTTTTGTAGACTTTTCATATTGATTGCAGGGGACAGAAATTCAAATTAACAGGCATCTTGAGAACGATGACTCCAGCCAATGGTTGACTGAGAGGGAGGATCTCTTTTCCAAAATCTCAAACTTCTTTCAGACTTTGTTCCTTTCCTCGGAGCAACGTTATTTTGCTGAGGTTCTGAGCTACGTTGAACCCTTCATTTCTGACCAAATAAATTCTAATTTAATGGCACAAATTACTAAAGAGGAAATTCGATCAGCTGCTTTTAGTTTAGGAAGCACAAAGGCTCCTGGCCATGATGATTTTTCAGGTAAATTTTACTAATCTGCTTGGGATGAAATTGGCGATAGTGCGTGTGGAATGGTGCTGGAAATTTTTGCAGGAAATGATCTTCTTTAAACTGCATAAATGAAATGAACATTACGCTGATTCCTAAGGTTCTTAAGCCTGAACATATTTCGCATTTTTGGTCCAATAGGGTTGTGTAATTTTTTCTATGAGATTATTTCCAAGATCATAGCTAATCGAGTGAGACCCCTGCTTGATCATTGTATTTGTCAAAATCAAAGTGTCTTTGTTCCTGGTAGACTTCATGATAATATCATTATTGCTCATGAAGTATCATTCTTTGCAAAGGAAGAAAACCGGTGGCAAATATGAATTTACTTTAATTTGAAAATGGATATGATTAAAACCTATGATTGTGTGGAATGGGATTTTCTTGAACATGTTTTGTTGAAATTTGGCTTCTGCTCGGATTGGGTTAAATTTATATAAAATGTGTGCTTCTTTTGTACCAGGTAGGGGACTAAGGGTGACCCTCTTTTACCCTACCTATTCATTTTGGTTGCAGAAGTTTTGTCTATAATGATTAATAAGAGCCAACAGATGGGGATCTTGAGAGGTATCAAGCTTAGCAATTCCTGTCCTGAACTTTGTCACAACTTCTTTGTTGATGATGCTTTATTGTTCATGAATGCTAATAAGCAAAATTGCACAAATTTGGCAAGAATCATCAATTTGTATTGTAGTGCATCCGGTAAATTTTGTCAACTTAGATAAATCAAATATTTTTTTCTCCGAAAGTACTCCAGATATCATGAAGAATAGAGTGGGTCAGATTCTTGGCATTAGGGCAATGGAGGATCGTGGTAGATATATTGGCATTCCAAGTATATATTAAGGAGAAAACTAAACGCTAAGCTCTTTCTTACATTTGAGAACGGGTAAGCTCTAAGATTTAGGGATGGAGCAAATCCACGCTTTCTTTTGCGGGACGGGCTGAAATGACTCAATATGTGATTAATGCCATGCCAATTTATCCCATCAAGTTTTTCAAAATTCTTGCAGACCTGTAAAGAGTTTTTTTTTGGATACATAGGCGATAGGGGAGGGGGGTTCGAACCCAGGACCATAGGGGGGAAAACGACCTGTAAAGAGTTAAATAGTCTTATTGTAGATTTCTAGTGGGCTTGTAGTAGTGATGGAAATAAAACACATTGGAAGTCTTGGGACTATCTCACAACTGCTGATGGTGGCATGGGCTTTTGGCATTTTATTATTATAAATAGAGTTAAGTACCAATTTTGTCCTGAAAGTATACTCCCAGAAGCAATTTTGCTCTAGAAGTTTTTTTGGGTTCAATTTTGCCTCGGAAGTATCAAAACGTAGCAATTTTACCCTCCCCTAACAAAAGTGATGCTTAACGGAGTTAGCGCACACTCAAGTGTGACGTCACACTCGAGTGTGTACATTTTTTTTTTCATGGAGTGCACAAAAGTGTGCATTTGTGCACACCGAGGCCCCGTTTGTTAGAGCGAGAGTTGGGGATGGAAAGGAACATAACACGGTTCCATCCGAAAAAATGTGTTTGGTGCTCCCATTTTCCGTTGAGTAGCATTCCCACGAGCCTCAAAGTTCCACCAACCATTGGAAGGTTGATTCCATCTGAAAATGGAGGGAAGATGAAATCTTCCCGGGAGACTGAAATATTGGGACATAAATGCTCTGTAAAAAATCGCATCTCGTGCGTCACCGTTGTAGATTTCATCACATCTTCGATTTAGTCGCCCCATCTTCTAGGTTACACTCGGGCTTCACAGTAACTTTTTGTTCTTTGAGACAGAATTTTTCTCTTCTAGACTCTCTCGAGGTGTGCTCTTCGTGCAATTTTCTCCTCTCGGGATGGAGATTCCACATTGTTGTCAACAAATGGTTGTTAAAGAGAATTTTGCAGGTCCGGGTGTTTCTGTTTTTGGTTGTATGTATCGCTTTTTTGTCTACACTTGTGTTCTCTTTTGTTGATTAAGATTATTCTTTTAATTTTTTCCTTCTTCTCGGATTCAAAGCTGGTTTAATGGAATGAAAATGACTTTCTCGTTCCGATATGAACTCGATGCGAAGCTTGATTGTCAAAATTTTGGTTCGAACGCGTTCACTTTAGTGCATTATGTTCGAACTTAACGCCTCGTTCGAACGTAAGTTTGAATCAGTCAAATCATTTTCTCCATTTTTTATTATAAGGGCATATATAATGGGAAGAAGTGAAGGTCGCAATGAAGGAGAGGATGCCGACCATTGATGATGAAGTGAATGTCACGAGATGAGAGTGAGGAAGAAGGTTGCGGATGAGAGCGATGAAGAAGGTGTGGTTGTTTTTTTTAGGGGCATTATTGGTATTTTACCTCTCCTTCCCACTTAACCAACTTTCTTTTCTTCCTACCAAACATTTTATTTTCCCTCAACTTAAGTTCCATTCCCATGTCTACCAAATAGCTCAACTTTTTAAAGTTCCCTCTCAATCTTCCTTTCCATTCCTTTCCCTCCTTTAAATTCCTTTCCCTCCTTAAATCTTCCCTGTACCAAACGGGGCCTGAGTGTGCAATGTGCGCTCCGAAAAAAAATCCGTATACACTCGAGTGTGAGGCCTCACATTAGAGTGTGCCCTAACACCGTCAGCGTCTACCGTTAGTAGAGGGCAAAATTGCTACGTTTTGATACTTCCGGGGTAAAATTGAACCCAAAAAACTTTCAGGACAAAATTGCTCCAGAGGTATACTTCTGGGGCAAAATTGGTACTTAATCCTTATAAATAAATAAAGCTTTGTTGGCAAAAGCAGCTTGGCGGCTTATAAAAAATCCTGATGCATTGTGGGTTCATGTTCTCAAGAGTGTGTATTTCCCAAGAAATGAATTTATTGATGTTATGAAAGGACCCAAAACCTCTCAGTGTTGGTCCAATATAATAGAAGGCCTAGATTTTTTTTGAAAAAGGATCTTGTGGTAATTATTGCAATATATAATTTATATTTTATATTTATATAAATAGAATTATAGACCGGTAGTTTAGAGAGATAATGAGGAGAGATTATAGGATCTTTGAGAATTGAATTTCATAGATATTTTCGGATCCTAGAGATAGAGAGAATCACGGATCTGCTACACCACAATCCATCAAAGTAATCCTTAAAAGCCTTCGACACATCAATGAGAAAAATATTGGACTCCTTCAGTGTCTCTAAAGCGCTACATGGTATCAAAGCTAAACAACACCAAGTCCGAGTAAATTCCGAGTTGCACCCTAGGGAAAGTCTCCACAAAGGGGTCTTTTCATGATGCATCCTCTTCTACCAATTTTATGAAAGTCGGAGGCCCCGCCGGGTCATGAATCTCTAGCTTAGATGGGTCTGCTTCCGTTGTTTCGGAGAGTCTAAGTCTCACCAATTATCGAGACAGGGCACAAGCAGTTCAACTTACTGTGGGTGGCCGTGGGAAACTCGAGTTCTTGACCGGTGAACCTCCACCACCCTCTGATCCCAAGTCTCCTGTGATGCACCAGTGGAAAATTGACAACGTTGTGGTTTGTTCATGGCTGATCAATGCAATGTCCCCGCAAATCAAGCGAAGTTTCATGTATCTACCTACTACAAAAGAGATTTGGGATGCTGCCCATGATTCTTATGTGGACGGTAAAGATTTCTCTTGCTTGTTTGATCCTGGCGTCAAATTTGGAAGTCTTCACAAGGTCATAGAAGTTTCACAGAATATTGGCTTGAACTTAAGAAGGACAATTTGACACTGTATAATTATTTCCAACTAAATAGTAAGGGCACTAAGAACGATCCTGTCACAAAATTGCCAGGACATTTGATGAAGTATGTTAGTGCTGGTTTTAGTTGGCGTTGTAACAATTCACGTAAATTAGTATAAAACTTTTCTTACATACTTATCTTGTATACTATAAATCAAGGTGGAAAAATAGATTTTACCGCTAACCCAAACGACCACTTAAATGATACAAAAGCTTTGATTCAAGTCAATGCTCCTCCAAGGTAAAGTGTAGTGAACATTTTTTGTTGTGCATATTGTCAACTGCAAACAAGCCTGAATAAAATCAAACCATTTAGAGAGATTATAATCATACACGATGAGCTTCTATTTATCTTCCTTTTAGACACTATCATGACCAATCTTATAGCTTGATTGAATCCTGAGGCATAGTAATGTCTTTACGATTAGGCGCATAAGCAATGAGCATAATTGGGGCCTCTAGATTGAAAGGTCATACGTCAAAAATGAATAGAGCCAATGATTTCTTTAATAACCACCTGAGATCGATGATGGTATTTTCCTATCATTTATTGAAATTTTCCTCTTATGCCATATGATATTGATTAAAATAAGGAAAAGTCACACTAATGTCATAGTTAAAAAAATAATATCATAAATGTCTCATAACGTATCAATGATATCTCTCTCACATGTTAATATAGTTGTTCTTTCACTTGTAATTGACTAGCTATGTAACGTTTATGATATTTTTTTGTTGTTGGGACCTTGGTGTAATTTTCCTATTAGTTAGGGGGTATTTTCGTAAAATTGTCTATTGTGGTTAGGAGAACTGTTTAGAATATACCTCTATTATGTAAATATTTTTAGTTAATGGTATTACACAGACTTCTTCATTTTACCTCTATATGGTCTGATTTACACAATTTAACATGGTATCAAAACCATGGGTTGGGTTTGACGTTTCTATATTTCTGCTCCAAAATTATCCTATTCTTCGTCACATTTCCAAATAAGCCCAAGCCCTGCTCCTTAAGGTTTTTCAAGATCCAATATAAGCCCATTTTCAAGATCCGATTACCCGAGGAGCCCTGTTTTTTTTTGTTTAATCTCAGTTTGTTCTTTTTTCTCAAGCTTTCACACAAAGCTTGATATGTCAAAGTTCCGAACCCAAAATTGGGACTTCGTCACTCTCTTGTGGAACTTCGTCGATCTTCATCTCTCTCGTTCTTCACGATGACTTGCGTCATGCTTCCTCCACCAATTTCTTGATCATTCAGGTGACTTTCTTCCTTTCTTTTGGTTCTCGTTTGCCAATTTTGTTTCCTACCTTCCTTTGTTTTTGGCGATCTCTTCCGAGGAATCGCAAAGGAATCTTACCACCGTTAACTCAAGGTTGCCAAAAAACTCACCGCCATTGCTCTACTGTTTACCCATCCTCTTTTCTTGCATCCCTCCAACACACATGGCTCTACAATTGTTCATCACACACTACAAAAAAACTGTCAATTCATAGTGGTTGATATAAACCACTAAAAATATGAGAATTTGTAGCGGTTTATACCGAAATTGCTACAAATTTGCAACAGTAAGACTCGTGCCAAGTGGCGTGCTAGTTCGTGAACAACATTTGTAGCTGTTATCATAAAATAACCACTACAAAATATGGCGTCAAATTTGTGGTGGTTATTTTGTAGCAGTTTATTTACAAAAACCGCCACAAATGTGGCGTTAGCTTGGCACCTTATGATGTGCCATTAGTAGCAGTTTATTTGTAACGATTAATATGAAAAAACCGGTACAAAATACAAAGAGTACACACATTTGTAGCGGTTATACATAAAAACCATTACAGAATGCCAAGAGTCTAAACTTTTGTAGAAGTTATAGAAAATCGCTACAAAGTTTCACAATGCAATCGGTAGGGTTTCTTCATTTGTAACGGTTTAAGTAGCGGTTTTTGTTAAACCACTACAAATATAAATAGTTTGTAGCGGTTTTCTAGTTAAATCACTACAAATTTGAAGTCCTTAAACACACCGCAAAATAAAAATTATACAAAAAATTTAAAAATAAATAAATGACAACATTTTATAGCGGTTTCTTCCTAGAAACCGCTACAATTTGTAATTTATTTATTTTAAATAATACGTTCATATTTGTAGCGGTTTTTGTCTAGAAACCGCTACAAAGTTTGTAATGTTGAAATTTGAATATTTCATATCCTGCCAACGGTCATGAAGTTTGTAGTGATTTAAGTAGATAAGCCGATACAAAGTGTGTAGTTTTGAAATTTGAATAATTCAAAACTCGCCAACGGTCATGAAACTTGTAGCGGTTTTTGACAAATAATCGCTACAAAGTGTGATATTGAAATTTGAATATTCTGAATATTGCCAATGGTCATAAAGTTTGTAGCGGTTTTAGTAGATAAACCACTAAAAAATGTGTCATTTTGAATATTTCATATCCCCCAACATCATTAATTTGTAGTGATTTTTATTATAACCGTTACAAAATGTAAAATTTTGAAATTTATTTATTTTCTTAAAAAAACACCAACAAAATTGTAAAACCGCTACCACTTCAAAACAAAGAAAAACAACTACAATGTGAAATCGCCGCAAAAAATGTCACATAAATCGCTACAAATTAAAATCGCTACGCATCACTGTCACATCATCGATCGCTACAAAAGTCATGTGTCTCCCTATACATACCCCCACCAGACCTTATTTTACTCACCCCTTCATTTCTTCCTACCCTCCTTCTTTCTTGTTTTCTCTCATCTATAAATTTTTTCTAAAGAGGTTAAGTCTTCGAGTAAGCTCATCAAATATGATAATTTCTTTAAAAAAATCTTTGATTGCAATGTTTTATTTTTTTCCTTCCTATATTACTGATACTAATTTTTTTTTTCTTATCTAGAACTTTAAGGACATTTTCTCAACATTCATTCTATCATTATCAACATTCTTTCTATAATTAAATATCATCTAGTAGGCAACATAATTAAAAAGTTCTTATTATCAACACATTCTCAGTGTTATACCTACAAAATATTTATACTAATCTTACTTAAGTTAATCATTTTTTTCAAATATTAACTATTATCATTTAATTTGTCACTTAAATAATAAAATATTCAACATAATACTGTAACAATAGACTCAAATTATGGTTTTTTTTTTTTTCAATTTTGCAATATTTTTTAGCATTTTTAAAACTACTACAAATTTTAATTCAAATTTAGCTTAAATATTTGGCACAATTTTTAAAATTTCATCTAATATTTGTAGTGGTTTACAACTGCAACAAAATTTTGGAGCCAAATTTTTGGAAATGTGTCATCTCAATAGCATCTTGTGACGATGACGCAAAACCGCTACCAATAAGTAAGAAGGGTCATACCGGATATAGTTGTGATAAGCTCATTGGCTATCCTCCTTATTTCAAAGGAGGTAGGCCACGGTAGAATAAGGACCTCAACCAAGGAGCTAAAGATTCCTCACAAGACACTAAAGGTTTCAACAACAATGTGACTATGACTGCACTTACTTTTTACACAAGCACAATATCAGCAGCTCCTAAAATTACTTAAGAAGGATGCAGAACCTACTATCCATGCCCTCACCAGAACATGTTTGGTTGTTCCTAGTTCCTATTCTAATATTTTTGCCAATTGAATTTTATATTATGGGTCTACTACTCACATGGTTGAAAATTAGAAATTACTTAGTAATTGTTGTAGATATGATGGTCCTATTAAATTGATTAGGATTCCAAATGGTCAGAGTATTCTAGTTACTATTAGATTGCCTAAGGACATAACCATTACTAATGTTCTTTATGCCCCATGTTGTAATTTAACTTGCTTTTTGTGGCTAGATTGACGAAAGAGCATCGTTGTCTAGCATCCATTTTTCTAATTTTTGCTTACTGAAGGACCTTCAGGATAAGAGGATATTGCTGACTGGTAAACTTACTAGAGGGCTATACATGTTTAAGATTTTTCCTCAATGTAATACTGCTTGTGTTGTTAAGGATCACCCTAATGAATCATTAGCCACCACTACATCCTTGTGGCATATGAGATTAGAACACACATCTGTTTTTGTTGTGAGACATATAAATGATGTACTCACTGATAGCACAACTATGAATAAATCCTGTGATGTTTCTGATCAAGCTAAGCAAACAAAATTTCCTTTTAACTCTAGTTGCATTAAAACTTGTGGTATTTTTGAATTAATACATGCTGATGTTTGGGGGCCTTATAGAACTTCTAACATCATGGTTTTCAGTATTTTCTTACTTTGGTTGGTGTTATTCCAAAGCAACTTGGATTTTTTTATGCGGTCTAAATTTGAATTTGTTATACATCTTAAACACTTTATTGCATACATTTCTACTCAATTTTCAGTTGTTGTTAAGAGAATTAGGAGTGATAATGGGCCCGAGTTTGTGAACAATGACTCTAACGATTTTTTCCTTCAAAGAGGCATAGTTCATGAGACTTCTTGCCCCTACACTTCGGAGCAAAACGGGGTCATTAAACGTAAGCATAGGACAATTATTCAAATTACTCGTAGTTTAATGTTGGATTCTTGTATTCCTATTCAATTTTGGGGAGAGAGTGTTAAGATGGAAGTATATCTAGTTAATAGGATTCCTTCCAAAATAATGGGGTACAAAATTCCATATGAAATAGTCTATGGTGCTGCACCTGATCTTAATCATTTACGAAGCTTCGGGTGTATGGCATATGCCATGGATTTGAGAATTAATGACAAATTCCAGTCTAGATCTATTCCTAGCATCTTTTTAGTATATCCTGATAATCAAAAGGGGTATTTATTGCTTAATTCTAGGGATAAAACTCTTTTTGTGAGTAGACATGTACATTTTGTCGAAGATGATTACCCCTTTAAACATGTTACAATTTCTTGTCCAAGGGGAGTTCATAAGGAACTCATGGATATGTTTTGGTATGATTTGGTTGACCCTGTTGTACCTAACAAGAATGCACAACCTATGAATAGAATTACTAATTCAAACATTGATATGCATGAAACCGGTCTTGTGGTACACAATGATGAAACAGAACAACAAATTGAACAATTAAGAGTTAGATCCACAAAGAGAGCGAAGACCTCCAATATGGTATAATGACTATATATGTTCCTTGCTATTGTTTGAACATGAACAAAAGAAAAATGAGAAGTGCTTATATCCTATTGGAAATTATTTAGATTATACACATGTTTCTGTACAACATATGGGTTTTCTTTGTTCTATTGATGCTATTGCAGAGCTAGCATCTTATGTAGAGGTGATAATTGAACATTTCATACATTTACTTGTATCTCTTGGTTAATAAATTTAGGACTATTTAGTTAATAAATAATGGGATTTTATGTTTATTTGGGCTTTGTGCTTTTAATTAGATTTAATTCATTTTAATGATAAAATTTCATATTTACAGTGCTTCACTATTTTCACCATAACTCTTGAACCAGATATCCGATTAGCCTTATTCTTGTCTCATATTTCAGATGATTCAAAGAGCTACAAATGTTATGAAGACTTGGAAGCTTAATTTGGACAAGAAGATGGTCGAAATTGGATCCGAAGTTAGACACGTTTTTTTGGATTTTTATTTGGGCCCGAATTTTGTAATTAAAGTTCATTTGTTTTTATTTTTGTTCTGGGCCATACTTGTGGAGCCCTAGTCCATTTTTGAATTAGGTTTTTTACTAAAGTTAGATGGTGGCTGAAAAAAAATATCACTATTACGTAGTTATAGAATATTGAATTGAAATAAGAAGTTTGCATTTTCTCTGAGTTGTTCTTTGTGTTCATGATGAACTTCTTAGTTTCTGCTGCTTATTCGTTCTACACAGCCATGATTGGTTGAGCTTCAATGATTGACCTATAGTTAAGGATTCCACGATTCATCCAGAGAACCTATGCTTAATCGGTAACTTTACTTGTTTATGTTTTCTTTTATCGGATTCAATTCTGGATTCGGATTGGGTATTTGATAAAATATCCCGATTGATATATCCCAAGGACGTAGTTTGAATCGGGTTGAAGTGTCTACTGTGCGATCGCATAGTGACACGTCGTGTGTTCGAATAAATTCTGGGCGATCCTCCAAGCAAGGGATTATTTGGATAAATGCAAAGATTTCGGTTTGTCTAGAATCAATCGCGAGTTCGGTCATATTTCGTTCGATGATGGAAGTTTTTGGAATCTCAATTTTGGGTTGATCGGTTTTTATCTAATTAGGTCTGTTTTATCTGTTTTTGTTTTAATATTCATTGCAGTGAAAAAACTCCCCCTAATTTTGTTACTATTCTGTTATTGTTTCTACTATTATGTATTAGACCAACTATGAATTCCACAAGAGAAACGATCCAGGTTCCATTATACTGCAAATCTTACTAAACTTGGTTATTTTGCGAGACTCGGAAAATCTTGATCAAAATACTGATGCTATTGCAGAGCCAACATCTTATGTAGAGGCAACAAAGAGCCCAAAATGGATTGAAGCCATGGAGGCCAAAATGAATGCTTTGACAGCAAACAAAAGATATGATTTAGTTTCTTTACCTAAAGGTAAAAGACCCATAGGATGTAAATGAGTTTATAAGGTAAAGTTCAAATTTGATGGTAGTGAGCATGTTTAGTTGTTAAAGGATATAGTCAGCAAGAGGGGATAAATTGTCATGAAACTTTTTCCTTTGTGGTAAAAATGATTACAGTTAGGATTGTTTCAAAGTTGGTAGCCTAGAGTACATTACATCAAATGGACGTATATAATGCTTTCTTGTAGGGTGAGCACTTGGTGTGCAAACTAAATAAGTCCCTCAATTGTCTCAAACAAGCCTCAAGGTAATGGAATCAAAAGCTAACTGAGGCACTAATGCAAGGAGGCTTTAAATAGAGTAAACATGATTATTCATTATTTACTCTTAATAGGACTGATGGTGTGGTGCTTATTTTGGATTATGTTGAGGATTTGCTTATGCCATGTATTTCAAGATAAGGAATTGCATAAACAAAGCAATTTTTGCATATCATTTTAAGATTAAGGATCTTGGTATAATGAAATATTTTTTAGGAATAGAAGTTGCAAGGTCTAATAAAGGCATTATATTGTCCCAAAGGAAATATACTATTGATCTTTGGTTTGAAATAGGTTTAAGTGGATATAAACCACTGATTGTGCCTATGGCACATAATTTGAAGCTGCTGCCTTATCGAGAAGGGAAAGACAAGCATCATATTTTGCTTAAGAACCCAGATAGATATAGAAGACTTGTGGGTAAGTTGCTATATTTAACAATGACAAGGGCTAATATATGTTTTTGTGTGTGCAGAACTTGTCTCAATTTATGCAATTACCTACCAAGGTACATATGGCAGCGTCCTCAATGTGGTGTGTTATCTGAAAAGGAGTCCAGGCTTGGGAGTATTGATCAACTCAGATGGTCCACTTCGGCTAGAGTGTTTATGCGATTCCGATTGGGCGTCTTGTGTTGTAACCAGGAGGTCGATAACTGGATATGTTCTCAAGGTTGGTGGATCTCCAATAATGTGGAAGAGTAAGAAGCAAAGTATGATGTCATAGTCATCTGCAGAAGCTAAATATAGGGCTCTTAGCATGGCTGTGTCAGAAATAATATGAGTTTGTGGTCTGTTGAAGGATCTGGGGGTTGAGCATAGTGCTCTAGTAGATGTGTTTTGTGATAGTCAAGTAACAATACACATTGTCATTAGCCATGTATTTCATGAGTGTACAAAACATATTGAGATAGATTGTTACTTTGTTAGAGAAAAGTGGTAGCAGAAATTGAAAGATTTGAAGCATATTGATTCACAGAACTAGCAAGCCGATATGTTCACAAAAGCTATGGGAGGAGATGTACAAAGAAAGTTAACTGCGCAAGTTGGGCACCATGGATTTGTTTGGTCGCCAAATTGAGGGGGAGTGTTAGAGTTAAGGGGTATTTTGGTAAAATTGTCTATTATGGTTATAAGCACTGTTTAGAATATACTTATATAAATATATAGTCATGTATTGCGATGACCTTACTCTATTTTTAGTTAATGGTATTACAAAGTCTTCTTCATGTTGATTAACACAGTTTAACATTTCCCTTAAAATAAAAATGTCTTCTCTCATATATTAAAGACCATCATTGTTGAGTGACGTAAGGACCGATTGTAGCCACGATTTAAAGGACTAAAAATTATATAATTTATGAACTTGATTGAGAAACATCCTTGTCAAATGGCTCTGAGTAACGATAGCTGACGTATATATATGATCCAATGATTCAAATGATTACCTCTTAAAACATCCCATTGGATAGGCGGTTGTTAAGCAATTTTCATTTCAATAAAAAGCTTTTTATATGGCAACGTTTTATATATTGCATGACGAGGCGCCGTTTTATACTACTCCCTTCGGTCCTATTTATAAAAGTATGATAACTGAATTACGTGATTTAAGAAAGTAGTCAAAATTAATTAAAAATAATAAATATGACTTAAAATAAACTTTTTTAAAAAAAAAAAAAGTTTGCCCTTATTTATAAGGGGTAAATAAGATAGAGAAATAAATTAAATATGAGTATCACTAACTCTTTAATATATATATATATATATATATATATATATATATATATATATAATTAATGAGAGGCACAAACAAACAAATCATTAAATGTTGAGATAACTACGGTTAGACTCTTATAAAAAAGACCAACATAATTCAAATTTATGTTTATTATAAAAAAAAATGGAGGGAATACTAGGGTATCACCTATTTCTAATATAGTTAAGAAAATAAGATTTAATCATAAATATAATATTTCAATCCATTTTGTTTCCTGCATTCAAATTTTTTCCACCAAAATATTCTTAATAATTACATATATTAAAGGCCTTTCGTCTAAAAGTAGGTGGAGATGAATTAAAAATGGCATTCTCCATGATTTTGCACGTAATAAATAGTCAGCACATACATTTTTCGATTTTTTGAAACAAGAGCAGTAAATGGTTAAAGGAATAGTAAATAGTCAGTGGTTTGCTTCATGAATTTATTTAAGTGATGGAGTTCCTAATATATTTTTCAAATTTTCAAATAATAATAATAATAATAATTGGGAATTTTGCTCGCAACCGGCAAGGGGTCACCAACTCGGGCAAAACTATTGTAACTCCGTTGACCGGACGCTGGTGTCAAAACTTTGACCCTCAACAAGGGGTGTTTCGCCATTTAAAAAAATAAGGAGGTGGAGTGATATTTTTTTCCACAACATTTCAAAATTTTAAAGATTAATTTGGGATTATTGAAATTAGAATACTTAATTTTGGATTTTGAAGTTTAAATGGTATTTTAAAGGATTTTCCCCTATATTTTACTCTAAATCTAAATTAAATGAATCAATGTTGCGTGAAATACTTTTGAAGATGCCAGGTTGTGGTTATCTAAAAAACTACATGTTTTACTTACCATATTCATGTGAATAAACAAAATAATGGATCATTTATTGCCTAATTCATAATATTGTAAGAAATTTTTGTCTCCTTGATCACCCACCACCTTCGTTTCAGGAGGCGGTAGTTGATGAAAGATAATAGTTTGTAGCTTTTTCTTGTTTATAGTTCTTTTGAGTTATTAATGAATTCCAGTTACTCTTTTTTCGATTTCGGGTATTTTCTGAATTCTTTTTTTTCATTTAAAAAAAAAATGGGTAAAGGTGCAAAGCGGCCACTGAATGAAGTCCGACAAAAAGCATCTTCAACACCACGCGCTTTTTTTAAAGTTGCTTTTAAAGTGAAACCAAACAAAATAAGCAAAAATCACACAACCGTTAAAAGAGCCTAATAGACATTAATTATAACTTGAAATGACCAAAATGCCCCCAACCTCTTCCTCCCAACATCTCGCAAGACGCCCAGACGCCAGATTCGCCAAAAAAAAAAAAATATCTATCATAAACGCAAGTCTTATGAGCAAATCACATGCTGGTATTTAAAAAAATAAAAATTGAATGCATGCTTGTACTTAACACAAATCATGCTACTTCATATGTTTATATCATCAAGAGAGATTTATGCCCAAAAATTTCAGCCAAGATTCAGTAGAATAGCAGGCACCAAGATTAGAACGAGTTTGTGAAATAATGGGGATAAAATTAAATCATCTAATTTTAACATATTAGCACCTAAATCTTAGCCAATAATCATGTTTTTCTCACCGACATACTGATTTTTCCGCCAAAATGAAACTGCCCAGACCGCGATTCAGACCAGATTAAGCTCCGCCGAGCCAACGTCGCCGTCGTCTATTATCGGAAATCTCACTATCCAGATCGAACCAGATGCACTGGGAGAGACTTTTGGAGCTTTAGATCGGAGAGCTGAGAATCGGACCTTCGCCGTCCGCACAGCCTCGGCGTTGAGAAGCTTGAACACCACAGACCAGAGACCGAGTCCTCACACGCCACCATCGTTGCTCCTCCTTTGGCCTTCACACCATCGTGGCCGCGACCTTGAGAGCTCAGATCAGTAGTCGACGGCTCCTCCTTCGGCCTTCACGCCATCATATCCGCGGCCCTGAGAGCTCAAATCTGAAGTCGACGGCTCCTCCTTTAGCCTTCACACCATCATTGCGGCGACCAAAGCTCAAATATGGAGTTGACGGGAAAATGAAGGAAGAAACACTGTGCAAATAGGGTAGGGGCAAATTAAGGAAATTAGAAAATTTAGATATTTTTAATTTTAAAAACATGGGTCCCACAAACAGAGTTAGGGTCAACGTGATCTGATTTGATTTTTGAAAGACAGCGTATTTGCTCCTTTATCCAAAAAAAATTTATTCATTCATCGACAAAGACCACAATCAGTATTTTAGAGTTAAGATGTACAAGGGACATAAAAAAAAAAAATTATTCATTCATCGACAAGCAGGACCACAATCACGTATGAGATGTGGGCCAGAGTTAAGAAGTACAAGGGACATAATGGGCTTGAGCATTCCCGTGATTATCATAAAATCTCCCACGTGGCATTTAAATTTTGAAAATTTTATTTAACTAATTTGTGATTAAATTTATGAATATCAATTCTTATTTTACATATTTTGTTTATTCATTTTAATTTAACCGAAGCCAATTGGAGTTGCTGGCCAAACAAAAAGAAGCCAATTGCAGTTGAACCAAAATAACTCCAATTTTGAAATTTCAAAATGAAAAAAAGAAAGAAAGAAAATAAATATTAGGATTAAAGTTGAAAGGGGTCCATTTTTAACAAGATTATAATGTAAAATTTAAAAATATTATATAATTTTTTTATTTACATTTAAATGATAATTTTATAATTAAATATTATAAAATTTAATTATATTTATGGATGAAATATTAATATTTCATATATTGTTAATATAAAAAATAAAAGTTATCAAAACATTTCTGAAATATAAATAAATAGTTTTGCCAACGACAAATTATCATAACTAGTAAGACACATGTCAGATTTTGTGAAAATATATAGAAAAAAGTCTTTAATTTATAAAATAATGATTTGTTAAAAATGTGATTATAATAATTGTTGACAAAAAAAAAAAGACTTGCGCTGTTGGGCATATCATATATACGGCTCTTTGGTAATTTCAGAGAAGCAAGAGGGTAATAATAACAAATATCTTCGCTTCTTTTTCTGCACAGTGAGTGATTCGCTTCTCGCTTATGCCCCAGACATAGCATTTGCGTTGGCGAGCACAGATTTTCTTCAAGCTCTCTCATGGATTCTCGTGAACCTACCTTCTTAATCTTCCATCCTCGTTAGGCATTGAGTTAGGTTTAGGGTTTCCATTCTCCGTAGCTTTCACTTTCACCGAAAGAAAAATACCCGACAAAACAAACTGTCCTTATATGATTCTTTCATTTCGACCTCGCAATCAGACCCAGTTCTTGATTCGCATCCTTTATTCTGCGACTTTCCTTCCAGACGCTGTGTCTTTTATTGCGATATTAACCTTATTGCAATCTTGTTCTGTTTTCCCCACAAGAAGCATTCGTAGCAATTCCCAAACCATGAAGATTCATCCCGTGCCCAGAAAGCGCAACATCACCCTTCATTACGACATGAATGCAAGAAACCCTATTTCTGAAGCTCATGAACTTCTGGGTTTCACGAACAAGAAGCTACGGAGGCTCCCACATGTTTTCAGTCGTGTCCTGGAGCTTCCCTTTCGCTCCGATGCCGATGTGACGGTGGAAGAAAGCCCTGACTTCTTCCGATTCGTGGCTGTAACCGACAGAATCGGCGATGTGCAAGCTCATATGGTGGAAATTCATCCTGGGGTCACCAAGGTTGTGGTTAGGGATAGTGGGTCTTTGGAGTTATCGTTGGATGAACTGGAGCTTGACATATGGAGGTTTCGGTTGCCGGAATCGACACGGCCGGAACTCGCCAGCGCAGTTTTTGTAGACGGAGAGCTCATTGTGACAGTGCCAAAGAGTCAAGAATTGGAGAATTCTGAGGATGAAGATGGAGGGATGTGGAATGATGGTAATGGGAATTTCGGAGGAAGACTCGTGCTTGTACAGTAATATTCTTTTTTCTTTTTAACCTTGTTCTTGTTTAATGTTCCTTTAGTATGCGAGTTAGTTTTCAGGTTGTTATTGGAACTAGTGACTGTCTTTTCTTGTTGCCTTTGAATCAAAACATGTTCCTTTCACACTGCAATGATGTCATGTCCAGCCAATGGCAGTTTTATGAATTCGATAACAGATGCATAATGACTTCCCTTTACTCATTCTATGTGTCTTTGGAGAATGTCCTCCTTGATTGTTAGTAACTCTACTTCCTGGTGAAGATAGGCAATTGCTCTTCAATTCTGAGTTTGAAGAGCATTTGCTTAATGGTTTTAACTTCTAACACAGTTATTTTGCATTTGATTGAGCTGAACTTCAGGGTATGATCCCTAAGAATAGAAGAATAAGTTAGATGACGGGGAAGAGGAGGGTGGTTATAAATTTGTCTGTTTCTTTTCAGACTTTTTTCAATCGAGTTTGTTCATTTTCCTTTTAGGCCATATAGTTAGTTTTAGTGGGAAGCCTTGATCCAGGTCCTCCTAATCTAAATATCATTTTTTTTTATGATCTGTTCTGTGCAACATTTTCCTGTGTTAAGAAGAGCAACGCATGAATTTCAAGGCAGTTATATCATTACCTCCTTAGTTTCTGCTCATTCCAGTTCCCCATCATTGACCAACTGCTCCATCATTTGAGAATGTACTAGAAAGTGAAACTTCATTTTCCTCTTTACACTTGTCGTTAGTGCTCAATCAATTGCATTTCCTTTTTCCTTTTGGTTACAAGTGGGGCCTAAGCATTAGAAGGGGCAAGGGGAAAAGGTGGAATGCGTAGGATTACACCCTCAACAACAGGTCCTCAATCTTGAAGATTGAGCCCGTCTTCTCATTGTCTAATCAATTTCATTTCCTGTCTCTCCTCGCTATAGAAACTGTCTTTTGGAAGCTAGGAAAGTATTCCCAAGTTGTAATACTGAGACAAGCCCTTGGATGTAATGTTTACTTGACATCCCTTAATTTTACAGCCTGTTCTTTTAATGAGATTTGAAGGGTTGCAGCATAAGTAGTATGTAGCCCTGAATTTTAAGTTGGATTGCATCCCATAATTTGTATTTGTTTCAGTTTCATCTTTAGTTTCAAAATTTTGTCAATCTCTTGGTCATAATCTTTGGTACAATTTGACGCAAAGTTACAGAGATAATCAGTATGCATACTTCCAGGTGAGCATGTGCTGAGAATAAAATAAGAGTGCAGGCAATCTCAAGTACTGTGTCGTATTAAGACACCTAACAATAATGAACGTGGCGGTTCCTTAATCAAGATGTGTTGTGTTAAATAAGAGTGCAGGCAATCTCAAGTACTGTGTTGTATTAAGACACCTAACAATAATGAACGCGGCGGTTCCTTAATCAAGATGTGTCGTGTTTCAAGACATCCTGTAGTGATTGAACATGGGAGACATCTGGAAATTGAATGCTGTAGAGAAACCATAAACCTGTGTTGCTTCATTTAGTTGGAAAGCATATCCTTTGCATCAAATTTTGGGACATTTTATCAGAGAATATGGGAAACACAGAACATCATGCTGAAGCTTGTCTTGTTAAAGAGTATTTCCTTTGAGGTATAGGTGAAAAAATACACGTGCGCTCAAGACTTAGTGTTTTATTTGAGTGTAAAAGTGACTATGTAGTTACAAAAGTGGAGTAAAGTCATATATTCTATTAAAGTGACTGTAGCCCCCACCAACATAAACTAATGAAATATGTGATTTTACTCTATATTTATAACTGTATAATCACTTTTGCACATAAAAACACACTTGGTGTTAGACTCACTTTTAAAAAAACCACCTGTGTATTTTTCTACCCTTAACCCTTCCTTTTATTCTTACTTTTTGCCAAAGGGTATAGTTTCACAAGAATGACCAACCCCCCCCCCCCATTTTTTTTTTTTTTTTGGTTAAGGTGAAAATTTGCCTTCAAAAATTTTAAAATGTAGAAAACCATACTATTAAAAAACTAACGTTGACCGTTATAAAATTGACAATTAGGATGGACCATTAACTTTTTAACATAAAAGGGGAATATTGTTCCATTTTAACTAATTCTGGAGTAATATTGAACCTAAATTTTTTTCCAGAATAACATTACTCTTAGTAAAAGCTTTCAGAACAAATTTACACTTTAACCTAATTTTTTTTGCTTTTTTTTTTAATATCTTGGGTAGCGGATGAACTGGGTTAGTATTCTTTTTCAAAAAAATGGTATGAATAAAAAATAGGATCTGATAATGAAAAGTGCTAGTTTCATTTTTTTAAAAGATAGAACTCTACATGGAACCACTCTTTATTTATTGGGAGAATTTTGCAGTTACAATCGAATATGCCACATGGAGTTTGCTTTTATTATACTCGGCTACAAGGCATTTGACTGCTAAAATTTCAAACTTGTATTCACGTGTCTAACCCAAGACGAATCATTGAACATGCCTAATACAATTTGAACAAGTTAACACGCTTACTGCAATTCTTGGCAATCGCCTTACCAAATTTGGTGGGACATAAAGGATGGGAATAGACCAAGCCTCTTATCGTGATACCATTATATGCTCGCGCTTGTTTGTTAAAAAAGGTCGCGATTTAAAGCGCCTATATGTATAAATAGGACAGACCTATTTTGTTAAAGCCTAAAGATGTAGTTCTTCGCTACGAATTGTTTGTGACATTAAATAAATATATTTATATTTATATCATATAATAACAAAATATTTATTTTTCATTCTTATATTTATATAGATTTTAATAAAAGCCAAAGATACGTGTTCTACTTACTACCTTCAAGCGCCTACATATGGGCGCTTTTTAAAAGCGCCTACATCGTTGTAAGTAGGCTTTTAAAAAGCGCTTTTTTGCGCCCGAGCCTAAAAAAACATTTATTGTGCTTAAGCCCAAGCTCAAGCCTTTTAAACCCATTACAGGCTCAGGTCTGTTTAGCCAAAGCCTAACCTGACCTATTTCCATACATAGTCTATTTCCATGCCTAGTGGGACATTATCAAGTTATTAGGGTCAACACAACTTGGATGATTATCAGATTTTTTTTATACCACATATTAAACATATAATTTTCTTTTTGAATGTGATCAGGATTAGACTAAGTTAAAAGAAAGATCTAGACTAAAATTTCCACTATCTTTGAACAATTTTTTTACATTAAATAAACCTTTATGCCGAAGACATTTTTAAAAAAGTGTTGAAGAAAATTTAAAGGAGCAACTACAAATACATGTACAATCTTTAATCTTCAATTTCTAAGCCAAAGTGTTCCCTTAATAAATCATGGCTAGTTCTGCCAAAGCCATTCCCTACCTTCTTGATGACTTCAAGTTTCTGAGTTTCAAGTCTTATCTGTTCCTCTCTTTTTCTGATAGCCTGATCAGACACAACCAAGGAAGAAGAAGATGATCTTGGACGAGCCAGTTCATACTTCTCACTTTTCAGTTGCTGATGCAAATTGCTCAGATAGTTCTTCTGGGCATAGAGTCTTTCTTCTGCTAATTTATACTCATATTCCTGTGACTTTCTAAGATTCTGAAGAACCTGATCAATGTCCATCTCATGTTTTACCGTCACGTCAAGATCACTATAGGATTCTGATTCTCTAACATTTAAAGGGCTCTCTTGTGGCTTTACATCCATTGCTGCATGGCCATTCTCTTCCAAGCCTGTTTATAGAAACAGTACAACAGTTTTATGCAAAATTAGAATGTGCTTGCCAAGAGTCTAAGATAAATCACAATATTTACAATTGGATTAAACCAACCCCATGTTCATATACTTTTAACAAGTTTTGATTTTGGTCCTTGTACTCCTTTTTTTTTCCTTCCCTATATTTTGTCTTGCAAAATGTTAGTCCCTACAGTTTTATGAGGACTTGGATCTGAGCTTAATGGAGTTAACACCATTAGGTAAGTTGACAAGGACTATTGACTAGGATTGATGTGACTCTTGTAGGGACTGAAACCAAAACTCCTTAAAAGTATAGGAATTTAGAGTGTGTTTAACTTAAAAGCGTTTGCGGAGGACACTGAAATTGATTTTGTTTGAGTGAAGAAATCAATTTTCAATAATAAAATCTGATTCCCAACATTTGAATTTATGCTCTATTTAGTTACTTTCAAATATGATTTCATCAATTTAAAATGAATTAAGCAAGATAAAGATTAATTCCTCTAACTTCTTTAGATATGAATTTAAACTCATAATTTGTGAACATTACGTTGGAAATACACCAAATTAAGAGTTCAACTTCTATAGATTTATAGCGTGGAGATTAAATAGACTGATATTAATGAAGAGTATTCTATATCGTAAATATTAGTGATCACCCTCAAGATCAATTTTGTCAGTAAAATTTGCTTTTTGTCCACTGTCACACATTTCAGTTGCATTTTTTTTTTTATAGTTTTATAGGGGTTAAACTCACTCTAAGATCTCATACTTTTACGAGTTTTGGTTTTAGTCATTACACGTAAGCCACATTAGTCCAAGTCTGCAGTTCACATCAGCTTACTTAACAATGTTAACACTACATCAGTGACGTTAACATTGTTAAGTTTATATCCAAGTTTTTATGAAATTAAAAGAACCAAAGTTTTGGACAGCATAAATTATAAGGATGAAAAACAACAGGAAAAAAAGGAATCAAGCGTGGGTTTAACCCTTAATAATTTATGAAAAGTGCCGCTTTCTATGGACTTTATATTGTATATTCCATATATTGATAACTTGAAGCCAAAATAACATCAGAACCTTCATAATCATCCATC
This sequence comes from Acacia melanoxylon, assembly GCA_019022615.1. Taxonomy (NCBI): domain Eukaryota; kingdom Viridiplantae; phylum Streptophyta; class Magnoliopsida; order Fabales; family Fabaceae; genus Acacia; species Acacia melanoxylon. The sequence goes on from JAFJYJ010000013.1 coordinate 5,901,978, forward strand.
CTGTTCCGAGTGGAAAGCAGTTTGAATATAATCTGATGAATATGTTATTCAGTGAGGATATTACCTGCAGAATAAGCTGTATGATTTTCATCGTCCACCCATATATCTTCAACATGTGTCCCACATTTAAGCTGATGTAAACAATAAAATCAGCCTTTATGAGGCAAAAAAGAGCAGGAATGTACACATGCATGCAATAAAGTCAAATGTTCATACCTTTAAATTAGCCAATTCAATACGATTCAGCAGCGACTTTGCAATATCTTTCTTTGAACCACGCAAGAGACAAGCACTGAGATTTAAAATGTTTTCGATGTCATCCCTGGAATCAATAGTTTCACAGATCTGTGCAAGCTTGTTGACATGAGGAATCAGATCAGTCCTCCCGTCACAACGCCGGCAATAATACTCAGCGTCCAATCCAATACTTCCACCAACGGTTCCAGCCATGCGACATCGAAGAGCGCATTCCAGATGTGAAATATGCCCACAAATATTATTGCCAGTCTTTTCCTGACACTTGATGTAATTATAGCCTCCATAAGCTGAATCGACAGTTTTGGAACAAAGAATGCAGCAACAATCACGGCAAAATCCAGGCTCAGCACAGCAAATATCACAAGGCATAGCTGGTAAACCATCTTCTGGTTTTTTCAGCTTCTGATTGTTGCACTCCTTATTTTTAACTTTACACCCACAAGAGTCAGGCTGTAACTCATACGCTGACAATTCTGTAAATGAATTGGGTGAAACCTGTTGGAGAGGAACAGCAACTATAGGTTCTGAGTTTCCTACAATGCAAAGAAACATTCTTAGTTATTTAGCTCTGAGATTGTACAAGAAACTAGAATCAGCATAATACCATACCCAAACAAAACAACATAGGACTAAGGAGAAGTGCTTTCAAGATATATCAGAAAGGTATTGTAAGAAGGACAAAATTACTAAGAATATGAAAAGACATGAAGGATTCTTAACACAAACGCGTCCCTCATCTACGGACAAGATTCCTTGCACAGACAATTCCATCACAAGTCACAACACGTAGTTATAGAAGATTATTCAACTCGCTTTCATTCAGCTAATTTGCAATCAATGATAAATTGAAAATCTGATGGCCTGGTAATGCAGATTGCACAAATGGGAAAGTTGAAAAACATAAACATTAAAAAAAAAAAAAAAATTAAGGGGGGGGTACATGAAAAAATTGTAACTAACCTTGGGTTATAATAGATGATATGGATGGAATCTTCCAGCTAAACATAGCAAAGAATGCATTAATATCAGTTTCTGGAAAATTCAATTTGATGTAGCGTTCAACTGCAAGCTTGCTAGGAAAACAGACCCTATATTTGCGACTTGAGCCTGGGTTCTCAGAACGAGAAAGACGAATAGGAAGATACAGGTACCTATCCAAGAAATGCCCGGTCTGAGCAACTCTCTTACCGGTTCTCCAACCCCAAATATCACCAGGTTCAGGCCAATTCTCAGGTGCATAAGGCAAACCTTCACCAGATGTATCTCCTACCACAGGTATCGAGGCCAACGGATTCATACCAGTTGGACTACCATTGTTCTCAGCATCCATTTCCATCAAATGTTGGAGTTACTGCTGCCAAAGAAGGATCAAATTCAGCAGCAATATTTTAATTTGACAAGACCAAATTCAAATTCATGTACAAGAGATAAAATTCATGTTTTCACGAGAAATTTTTTGATTTACCAGACATAAAATGAGATCAATTAGTCAGGTAACACTTTGCAGATGAATGAAGACAAATGCAGATCAATAAAAGTCCTCAATGAGCAGCACTGTCAAACAGGCCATACATATCCACTCTTGCCGGTTAGTGGGCTAAATGGACTAGTCTGCAATTCAATGAGTTTGCAGCCATTTTAACTATTTATTCAAAAAAAATAAACAAATTTTACTTATTACAACTCGGCAATAATCAAAGAGTATGAAAATGGAAATTTGCTGACTCGAGGATCTTCAACACCAGAAATTTCAAATAGAGAAACCATTATTCCAGGATAAGGATTAAAATACAGCCTCCCTTCAACGCCAACCACTGGTCCTAATTGATACCTATTGTCATCTCCATAAGATAGATTTGATATCCCATGTTCTTACACCAAATGCTATCATTTAACATAATGGTTGTCTCGAACTTTCATCCTCATCGGTAGTAATCATAGTTGTCAAATCACAATTCAAAACATGAATCAGGAGGCTTATCCTTTAAGTGTGAATCATAAAACATGTTAAATAGTATGGGTCAAAGACACATCGAAGAATAAATTGAAATATACTATATAAATGACGTTTGGATTACTTTTTGCCATAGGGCATGTTCCAAGGCTTGAGAGTCAAAAGCTGGTTGGGAAATTTTCTCTATGTTTGGATTACTTTTTCACTCAACCACGTTTAAAACTATAATCAGAAGCAACTTGGATCAGACTTTGCCTAAATTTCTGTTTGCAAACTTTGTTTTGTGGAAACTTCATTTTTGCAAACGCTAATCCAAACACAAACACGAGCTAAAAACAGAAAATTTCATAAGCAAGCGAGCCCAAAACTAATTATCCTCCGATTCATAAAGACTAATGTCATTATTATTTTCGTCACCAATGCCATCTCTAAACTAATCATCCTTCGATTCAACCCATGATTCTGTGCTCTAATTGTGTCTATCCCACACAGAATATAAGCCTCGAGGCAAGTTAGGGATCTTTTACAATTGCACAAAGACCTTTATACCTAAACTCCATACTTCTCATTGATAATGGCCCTTATGGTTGATAATTTGAATAATTATATATCTCTCTGTTTCCAACTTCTGGAGCAGCAATATCTGAATTCATGTTTTATTTATAAAATCAAAACAATCAGACATCTATCAATTCAGCCATGCCCAAGAGAAAAATCCAATAAAGATTTACTTACTGGGGGTGAACTACACTCCTGTGGCTGGTGGTTGCGGTGGTGATGGAAGCCTGCGCTCCGCCGTCGTTAGCTGTGACCAGACGGTGGTCGAAAGAGTTTGCAGCTGAAACGACGTTCCTGCTTGATACCTCGCTGTTCGGTCTCCTAGGAACGCATCCTTGCCTTTTTGTTCTTATAGTTCTAGTTTGTTAGGCCATGAAACCAGCCATGTCTGTGAAGAGCCCACAAAAATTAACTAGGCAATTTACGTTCAAGCTTTGTTTCTAAATCCATAAAAAATTATCATTCAAACAATCCATTTTTTTTAAAAAAAAAAAATCATAGCCCATAACCCGAGACAAATTAATAGAGCTGTTCACTTCAAACCATGGCTATCATCAATTTAAATTCTATACTGAGTTAAATGGGCCGACTCATAAGATTTAGATTATCTTTCATATTTGTATTAATATATTTTATGTGCATCTTAGCTTAATTTTGCATGGTTAGATGAGTCTTGTAACAACAAAACCTAATTCATTTAATTTTCTTAACTTTTGATTTTTTTTTCTTCTATCAAGATAATTTTTCTACAAAGTTTGGGCATTTAAAACTTAAATAAATACAATATATAAAAAAGGTTTTTACAAAAAAACAAAAAATTGCTTATACCTCTAATTTAACATTCTATACCACACTATGTTGTTGCCTCCATAATTGGGGTGAGGTTAGGGTTTTAAGGGTTGTTCTAGGTTACTAATTAATAGAGCTGAGAATCAGGGCCGGACCGGCCCGACCAGACAGGGCTTGACCCTATAAGGCTTGGCCCCGATAGGGCTTGGCCCTACAGGGCCAGGGCCCGACAGGGCCGGCCCCTGTGGCTTGAAGTTAAAATTACTATTCTAAATTTTAACTATTTTTCTTCTGGTTTTTTTCCAAAGAAATATAATTAGTAAATTGCAACCATTAAAGTTCTAATCTATCAAATAAATGTTATAAACATTAATATCTAAACAATACAAATCATCCAACAAATAAACACATTCATTAATTCGTAATAAAAAACAAACCATTGTCTACAATTGACTCACATAAAACGTAAGAAGCATTAAACTAAGCAAACATTAGATAACTCAAAATATAAAAGCATGCCACTATTCATCACTATCATCAATTTCATGATATTTGATTGTCTCCACTTTGAGCAAAAGGTTGTGCTTGGGAGTAAAAATGTCATGAATTTTTTCTCCCGATCATGAACACATCCATAATTTTTATCTCGCAACAAATAATATACCAAATCATAAAATCGTAGTATAGTTAAATGGATAAATAACTCTATAACATATAAAATACATATAAAATATTAAATTACCATCAAAGGTGAATCCATGCATCCAATTGCGAGTACAAATAAGAGCTTTAACATTACATGGAAGAATGAAACTTCTATACTTTGTTAAAACACGTGAACCAATACCGAAAGCGGACTTCACCGCTACATCGTAGTAATTGGAATACTCAAAATATCATTTGCCATGTTTGAAAGAATTGGAAATCTTTGAAAATTGTTCTTCCACCAGGTTCAAGACATCCAATTCTTTCCAATTATCGGCTTTAGTATTGGTTCTTCCAAATAAATTTTCAATTCAGACTTGTTCATGGAAGAATGATCCATACTCGCATAAATATCTTGATAATCCCGCATCATTACAAAACATTCAAGTAAATACTAGTTGAACACCCAACAAATTCAATTGACAATGAAATTAAAACATACATCAAATGCATCATCAAAGGAAGCACTTGAAGTCTGAGAAGAATGATGGGTTGTCAATGTCTAAGCTGGGGATTTTCTGGGAAAGCTTATGATTCTGAGATTGGTAAGGCCATAAATTGGGTTAGCCTGGGAAGTGCTTTACATGTGTGGATGAAGGCTTGTTTGAAGGTTCTAGATGCTAAAAAAGTAGTAGAAGAAGCTTCTTCTTCTAATTTCGCTGCAACACCCACTAGCCAAAGAAACCACAAACAGAAATGCAGAAACAACAATACAGCAAAAACCAGATACAGATGAACAAATCAGAAAACCTAGAAAGATACAGCCCCCTTATAAAAATGCTACTGTGACCATCGATCAAGTGTAGAGCCGAGAAATTGATTCAAGCGAAAGGGAATAGCTCAAACACATTGCAAATAGGATAGATTTATTTGCTCATTCAATTTGGAAAAAACAGAACATACAAATAGAAAAGCTTCGAACCTCATTCAAACAATATTGCGGAAGGAGATTTGGAGCGAGTAGCGACTGGTAGATCGAGCGAGCGAGCTGAGAGTCGGAGATCGAGCGAGGAAGGAGATTTGATGGAGTGAGCTGAGACAATGATAGAAAAGTAAGGGAAGAGATAGAAAAGTTGAACCGAGTAATATACCCGACGGTGTGAAAATATGAACCCGGAAAGTCGTCTCGGCTCTTAGAGCGCAATATTTGTAGATAAATACAGGCAAGTAATTAATTTTTTTAAAAAAAAAACATGCTACAGTGAAATGGGCTGACGGGCCGGCCCGAAGCCCTGCAGGGCCAGCCCGATTAAGCCCGAGGCCCTATAGGGCCGGCCCTGCAGGGCCAATTTCAAATTTTTGACCTATTTTTCAAGCCCGAGCCCTGCAGGGCCAGGGCTTAAAAGGGCTGGCCTGATGGGCCCGGCCCGATTTCCCGCTCTACTAATTAATAGTATAAGCTTTTTAGCTACTTGATCAATCATCCATAAAAAGCCCTTATGCATGATTCAACCTTGTAACAAAAACCCTAGGCCTTTGCCTTAGTTGGAGTCCACATGCTTAAAGGATTATTAAGATTTGTTTGAATGGTTAAAATCCAATGTGGTGTAGAATTAACTAAATCCTAAGTTTAGATCCACTATAGTGGTATCATAATGATGCATGGGAGAGAGTGGCACACAAAAAATAGGGCTCAATATGCTCTGAGGATTTTTATGTAGTGGAAAAATGAAACACTATAATAATGAGAAAATAAAAATAAGTGGAATATTGAAGTATGTACTCCTTTAGGAGAAAAAATAAAAGACACTTCCAACATGGTTTATATAGACCAAGAAAAACCTTACACTGCATTAACTCTATCTTAATTTGTAACAACTTCGCAACTTTAATTTTATTACTAGTGCAAAAATCGCTTTTTAGACCGGGTAAAAAACACTTTTAAGACTGGTTTTGGATCCGGTCTCGATACAATCGATCTTAAAAGTCCATTATTTTTTAGACCGGTTTAAAAACCGATCTTAAAAGTAAGACTTTTAAGATGGTTTTTAAAAATTTGAGGCCGTAAGACTTTTAAGACCGATTTTTTGGAATATGAGGTCTTAAAAGTAAGACTTAAAGATCAATTGTGTACATTAACCAATCTTAAAAATCTCATAATTTCTGAAGTTCAATGCTTGTACTGGTTTTTGAATTTGTAGGCAAATAATCTGAATATCTTGTCTATTCATGTCCATATGATGTGTATTTATACAATAGGAGAGAGCCTTAATATTGATGGCTCTTAATTATAATTTATGATGATTTCCTCTAATTCCTGATTGTTAGGGATACTGATTGACTATGTACTAATTACAATATATTCCCTAATCATGTATTTCCTAACACTCCCCCTCAAGTTGGAGCATAGATGTTAATCACGCCCAACTTGTTACAAAGATAATTATAATATAAATAAATCCAAACAAAATAATTTTCTTCTTCATGAGATCTTGAATCCACCAACAAGTTCGGCCACGTCCAAGAATGGTTCAACCAAATGCCATATTGCGGACATTCAAAAGAAACGATCCAATAACTTCACCAAAAGTTCGAATAACAAAGAATACCAAACCAAAGTAGAAGCTGCAGCAAATGGTCTCACAAGGGACCAAACAATACTTCAAACGTCTCACCAGAGATCAAACACCTCACCGGAGGCAAAACAACGAACGGGTCACACAAGGACCACCAAACTGTCTCACCTAAGACTAACACCTCACCGGAGGCAAAGCAACGAACGGGCCAATGAAATTACCCAACCACAAATACGGCATTCAAGACAAAAGAGCACTTCACGAACGTGCTGGAAAACGAAACAAACGAAGAACCCAGCCACTAGAGACAAGTGAACGTGCACGAAACAAAATGTCGACCATGCTGAAATAGTAGTGTTATGGACCCATATATTGGGCTAGCCAATCACTTGGCCCAATAGGAGGGCCTGCAGTAAGGCGCCCATTTAACCAGGTAAACAGTTCACCACTACTCCACTTTGTCTGTCACGCAGAACCGTACAGGTAGTGGAGCAGGTATCGGCAGAACGTGGGAGGCGCATAGTGGCTGAGGGTTGGAGTATCTGCATTGGAGTGAAACCCTAGGTAATCCCTATAAATAGGAGATTACCCACCAGGTGCACTCTGGACTCTCTCTATTTGAATTACTTACCATTCAGTCACACTGCACACACACCACCCCTCTGGCGAAACGCCTCACATGTGTTGTACTGTGATCTGAGCTCTCTCGTTGATCTCTTCCCGATAGATATCATCAAGTCAATGCCTCCTCTTTGACACTCGATCATTGAAAGGCCCGCTGATCCAATATTAATCACCCCTAGCTCACTGGAGCTAGACATCTGTGTTCTACTATAGAACAAGTAGAAACCGAGTCTCACAACACAACCTTCAAAGCAAATAACCAGCCTACATATACCAGGAATGAAGGCTCGACGTTGGAGAATGAAGTACGACCAGAAAATGGTCACAGCAACCAAACGAGGTATCAATAACCTCCACAACAGAAACCTCACCGAAACTCAAAGAACCACTAGAACAAGTTCCGCAGCCAACCAGGACAACATAACAACCAAACGACGACAAAACAACGAGGTACACACTTTAACACTTTCTCTCTCCCCCTGTGAACAGTGACAACATGGTCATTGTTCACGAAACAACATACAAAACAATGAGGTACACACTTTAACACTTTCTCTCTCCCCCTGTGAACAGTGACGACATGGTCATTGTTCATGAAACAACAGACAAAATAGTTCCAAAAAACAAAAAAAATCAACACAAACGGAAAAGAAGGAGCACCACCAAAGGATAACCAAAGAATTTAAACCGAAATGACACGAACACACACCGCAGACGGAGACTAGCCACCGTCATCGTACAAAGGATGACAAAGAGCCCATCGGAAAACTCAAATTGGCTAAGAACAAACCAAGCTTTGATACCATGTAGGCAAATAATCTGAATATCTTGTCTATTCATGTCCATATGATGTGTATTTATACAATAGGAGAGAGCCTTAATATTGATGGCTCTTAATTATAATTTATGATGATTTCCTCTAATTCCCCATTGTTAGGGATATTGATTGACTATGTACTAATTACAATATATTCCCTAATCATGTATTTCCTAACAGAATTCTTTCGGTTATTGAAGTTGAATTCCTGAGTTTTTCTTTTTCCTTGTCAATCCTCAAAGCTGTAAGATATGCAGCATCTTGTTCTTCTCTTATTGGCTTTGCTGAGTAGTTCTAGGGTGCTTCCATAGCTTGAGGATACTCCAAGAAGATGAATCATCGTTTGGTAGTTGTGTGGCAGAGGGCATTTCAAACGAAGAACAACTGATCTCATCCTGCATTAGCAAAATAGAAGAGAAATTAGCAACGATTCTAGTTTGGCCAACGAGAAATTATAGTTAAGAACCTGATAGAAAATTGTGATAGGTTCCAAATCGATTTCATTAACAGTAACAATTCAGATCAATTATTTAAAGAGATGAAAACCTACTTCAGAATCGACAAATGAACTTGCTTGCTGCCGCTTTTAGGCCAAACCAGAACCAGTCAAAGTAGAGCTTGCAATAGGCAGTGATGACACCCAGTGGCGGAGCCAGGATTTAGAGGAAAGTTTTAAATGCATTAAGATTGTATAGTTGACATTTTCTAGAAGGAAAAAAGTTTGACAAGATTAAAGAACATGTTGCAACCTATAAGAAATCAAAGAATGAAGAATTATAATAACTAGAAGGTAGGCAAGCAAACCAAAATGCTGGCTTCGTCTTCAATTCATCATAAACGAAAATCACAAGGTGGGATATTACCTTCAAATATTCATTTACATCAGCCTTCATCTGCTTAGCCTTGAGTGCTGCATCAACCTCCAAAAAGATTCGAGGGGATAAAGTTATTTCTTGAAGCAAATCAATCTGCAAAAGAAAGCAGAAAAGGAAGCTGTGTCATGCCAATACTCAATACTGTGACCAAGAAAGTAGACCAGATGAGTTTTAAGAGAGAAGCTTTGCATACATACCACCACAACCACCCACATATATTGAGCATAAGAGCAAACATAGATGAATAAGACCTCCACAATCAACGAGCAGAGCTAAGACAGAATCAAAGAAGCATATCAAAGGGGGAGGCATCATACTTTCAAATCAGGGGAAAAAAGAACATGAGAATTCATTATTTATCAGCTACACAATTCTCAAAAATTTTCATCACATTACAACAAGCTATGAAAAATAAGAGAAAATGGATAACACTAGCTTCAGCTATTTATTTATTTACAAACCATTTTTTATACATTTTGACAAACACCAAAAGGGAAAACATGTTTTCTTAAGTATTATCCAAACCACCTAATGCATAAAAACATGTTGATCTCTTGGGCAAAACAATCACGAAGAGGGAGCATAACATGGATATCCCACCTCGCATCAACATACTGCACATCTGCAGGTAAGGAATATCCTTGGCCCTGTCAAAACATATAGATAGATAGATAGATATAAAAGCCCCAAATTTATCCTGGAATTCAAGAATGCTTGCTGGAAGTCGTCTTTGTTTGGAATGAAAATGGGAAACATAGGTGAAAGTAAGGATTACTACAAAATTGCAAGCAATTTGGTGGAGTACAACACAATTAACCGCCTGTAACTATTTGCTGGAGCAAATGACAATAGAATAGGCATACTTATGAACAAGACTTCGTGATTTACAACCTTCCAAGGACTTCAAGTCTTCAACTTAGTCAGAATTCAACAACATACCTTCACTGTGGCTGAAAATTGAAATAATGTGACGAGCAATTCTTGAAATGCAAGAACCTAATACAAGTCTGTTGTATCCAAATTCTGATGCAACCTAGACAATGATAAAAAATTTCAAATGGATGAACTTTCCAGTAAATGTAAGTTTGAGCCTGAGATGAGTTTTGAGATTCAGATCCCAACTTATAAATGCCCAGAAATGGGGGTGGATCGAAAATCACGATGCAACGACGGAGGAGCGGCGGCGTGGCTGAACGATTTGGGGGCGGATCGATTTGGCTGAACGATTTGAACGATTTGGGGGCGGATCTTTCTCCGAGTGAATTTCAGAGAGCCAAACTGAAACTATGCTCGTCTTGCTCGCCCATACAAACTTCAAAGAGCGAAACTAGAAATGCAGCGATTCATGGATTGTTCTGCGGTAATGAAAATAAACAAAGGAGGAAGAGAGAAGGCTAATTTACTGAATATTCTTCTTGCTCGCCTTCTTCTGCGTAGAAATTTCAGAGAGCGAAATTGGAAAAAGGAAAGGATTCTTGGCTCGTTGAATTAAAGATGGAGGGAGGAGTTGAGGGTTGAGAAAATGAAATTGACAAAAAAAAAAAAAGGATAAGCAAAGCGTTCGAACCGGGACCTTTACACAGATGGTTAAAGCTTTAACCAATTAATCCAACCAGATCTATTGTAATAAAATTCCTTCACAAAATATATATTGTTTAAATTTTTTATGGGTTCACTTTCCCCCATAGGCACTAGTGTGCCTCCGCCCCTGCTCCCGATTGAAGCCGCCGATTCCAGAAAGTTAAGGAAGCAATGACACACTATCACCAACAGACGAAGCGTGTTCTATAAACCTTTAGTGACTAGAGGGTACTTCGGAAGAAGCATTTGGTGGGAAGCGCAAGACCACGGACCATTAGCCTTCCAGGTAAGGAAAGAATGATAGGTACGAAGAAGATAAAACAGAGCGAAATTCAATTTTGGGCGTGATAAAAAAGTAGATTAATATTTTAGACCGGTTATTACAAATATAAGGTCAAAAAGTTTCATCTTTTAGATCGGTTATTTGTAATAATCGGTCTTAAAAGTAAGGGAAAAACACTTCTCATATTGTAGAAGAAGTGTATTCTCATGTCATACACACATGAAATGATGGGACCCACATATACATTTAATTAGCATTATATATATATGTGTGTGTGTGTGTGTGTGTGGGTCCCACTATTTTATGTATGTGTAGGAATCTTCTTCTTTTCATGCAACATGAGAAGTTTAAACCCCTAAAAGTAATACATATTTTATTTTTAACTTTTTAGACTGGTTATTTGTAACAATAAGTCTTAAAAATAATAGACATTTTTTAAAAAAAAAAATTAGACAGCTTATTTTAACATGTCTTAAAAGTAATCTACATTTTTCTTTACATTTTAGACCAATTGTTTGTAACAACCGGTCTTAAAAGTAATAGACATTTTTTAAAAAACTTTTTAGAGCGATTGTTTTGGAAGTCAGTCTAAATAATATCTTTTAGACCTCATATTAAAGGAATCAGTCTAAAAAGTTCTTTATATTTACGAAATTGTCGTCGGTCATATTTTTTAGACTGATTCCTTTGTAACCGGTCTAAAAGCCCATTTTTGTACAAGTATATTTACTTACATATTCTCCAAGAAAAAAACTTTATAACAATAATAAATGAAGGGAAAATTTGTACATTCATGTAAAAAATTTAATATTTGTCTTATAAATATGACAAAATAATATATTCTCCCTATCTTATAAATAGGAACATATGAGTATACTACTCTTACTCCTATTATAACTTATTTCCAAGTTCCAACAACTTTATCATAATTATGGAAAATGTGGTTAAGTCATTGAATTTGTTTGAAAACAAAATAATTTTCTAAAATTAACCTTATTTAAAGCTATGGATTGCATCTTGAGAAGAAAAAAGGAAAATTGCATCAAACTTTAAATACATGAAATCTTAGAAAAATCTGTTTTAAAAGCCATGTGGTAGTTCAGTTGCCAGTGGTGATGTGGCAATGGTCGTCACTAGGAGTGTGTTTGTAACATACTAATTTTATTTTGAGGATTAAATTAAAAATTAAAAAAAGTGGGGAATCCTTTTTAACTTGGGAGTGGGAGAGGGTAAACCACTCCCCACCCCTTTATATAAACACACACTCACATACAAACACCCACACACATGCACGATCAGTGAGAGGTGAGGTGAGAGGCAAGAGGAGAGTGTAAGGAAGAAGGAAAAGAAAAGAGAAGAATTGAAGGCTATTTTAAGGTATGTTATTTATCTTATAAGATTATTTAGGTAGCTAAACTAGCTTCTTTTCAACAAACTTCCTTCCTGAAAGTTATTCTACGTAGTGTTCTCTTTCTAATGAGGGTAATATTGTGTTGGTTAGTGAAAATTTTGGATTATAATTTTGGGAGAGTTTTGGCAATAGATGACTATATATATGTAGATGATGATTAATATTTAATTTTAATCGATTTAAATTGGTTAGTTGCTAGTTGTAGGAATTTTAAAATTAATTTTATATTTGAAAAGTTTAGGATTTATGTCTTACATGATGTTTTAACCGAATGTTGTATAAATAATTTATTTAGGTTAATAGATATATTATTGAAATTTTAATCGGTTTAGTTTTGAAATTTGAATGACTGATCTGTCATTTCTAAAATTAGTATATCTAAACTATCATTTCTGAAATTCGTAGGTCCGAATGTCATTTAAATTCATAGGTTTAAACTGTCATTTATAAAATTTGAAGGACTAAACAATCATTTTTTAAATTTAAACACCAAACTATCATTTTTAGTTTTTTTATTAATAATAATATTATTATTATTATTATTATTAAAATTTGTATATTTTGAATTATATGAAATTATAAGTTATAATTTGATTATGTGGAGTTCTGAAGAGTTATTAATAGTTAGTAAATTGATTATGATAAGTTGATTTTTGGCGTGTGTTTGAGCTTTTAGATTAGGAGCAGTGTGATAATAATTGGCTTTGGCGAGATGTAACCACTTTTCTCTTATTGTACATGCTTGTATGATGTTTGTGAGTGATTTTTAGTTATATAAAATTATGAAATTATGTTGATAATGCAATTGTATGTCTTGTGGGATTTATTTTCATGGAGAAATGACTACTAATATAATAATGTGTGAATTCGTGTTGAATTATGAGATTGAGAAGGTTATGATGATGTTGATGAGCATTCTAATAGAAATTTTCTTGTGGAACTTTATAATTTGAATTGTGAAATATATACACATATATATATTTATATATGTATAAGAGTTGGGACTTAAGATATTATGACATGTATACGAGAGCGATTTAAATAGCATGATATGAATGTAAAAATATTGAGTAGCCAATAATATAGATAGTAACTTAGCCCATGGGTGTAGTCGGCGGAAATAAGGCGGTTCAATTGGATTGATGGGAGGTAATTTGATAATTGTGTTATGGAAACTGTGATACGGAATATGTGATACAAAATTCCTTATATTAAATTTATTATATGAAATTTGATATGGAAATTTGTGGTATGAAATTTAGGATACAAAATTTGTGATTTGGAAATTTGTGAATTATATTTCTAATACTTTGTTGTATAAACCGTTCCACTTAACACCTCATGAGCAATTACTCGTATGCCCGATGAGATGAATTGATGGTTACTCATTTTTTAGGTGATAGTTCTCGTGCGAGTCCATCATGAAATATTTCGTAAGCTTAAGCTACTTATGCTAACAATAATGCTTCCATCTTTTTTGTATATGTTTGATTATTGTATAATACCACATTAAGACTCATTTTGCATACTCTGGTTTATTTAAATATTTTGATAAACAATGAATGGTTTGATCAAACCCTTAATTATTTATTATTCTTAATAATAAAAAAAAATAGAGGATGTTAGTGTTACAGTGTCTATAGTGGATAAGTGACGGCCTTAATAAAATAAAAAAGAAAAAACAACAACTAAAAACTGTTTTTTTTTTTTTGTTTTTTTAGTTTTTGAAAACAGTTTACTAAATAGGTTTTATTGTTTTAGAAAAACAGTTTTTAAAAACAAAATCAAATAGCCCCTAAAACACCAAAACAATTTTTAAATGTTTTCTAATTTTTCATTTTTCATTTTTTAGTTTTAGAAAATGAAAAAACTAGTCTTTCTTCTTTTGCTTGAACGCTCCATGATTGGCCATCACATCATAGCCACGCTATGTCCTCGTTGGCAACGGCCATCACCCTGCCCCTATCAGCATCGACCATTGACTGACTCCACATCGTTGATGCTGATAGCCAATGATCTTCGCCACATCACTACAGGCGATGACGACCACATCTGCCATGTCACCAGTGATGATGTAATTTTTATCTAAGTTCATGCTATAAAAACAATTATTTCAAACAAATTTTTATATTTTTGGTTTTCAAATATAAATTTTTAGAACAACTATCCAAATATATTTTCTTAGTTTTTTTTCAAAAAAAAAATTATATAAATGTTTTTGGGAAAAAACAAAAAGAAACAAATATGCCCTTAATATTTTGTACTTCAACTTTTAATTCACTTCATAATTACTCGTTCCTGGTCTTAATTATAAGACTAAGTTGATTTTTTTTGAGAAAGATTAAGGAAATTAATTAAATTATTTTAGAGTATTTGTATTTGTATTTTTTCTTCAAACTAATTAGTGTGATTAATAAACTGATATATAATCAAATGATATACAACATATGATATGATTAAGTAACTTATTTAACTTTCTTAATCTTTTAAAAAAAGTTAATTTGGTCTTATAATTAGGACCGAAAGTAGTTTTTCTCTAAGCTATAGCAAACTATTGACTCACTTATAAGTTATAACCTAATCCCTTATCATTTTTATTTTTTATATTTGTATTTTTGTCATCTACACCTCATTGTGAGTCTTTTTTTTTTTTTTGACAAGATGGGTAATAAAATTTTGTTACCCGCTTCATCCAACTTTTTTTCCTCCTTTGGTTATGTGGAATTGGGTGGGCAAAATTTTTGTTACCCATTCTTGGCATAAAGGATGACTCATAATGAGGTGTAAATGACAAGGATTAAAATATAAAATGAAAAGATAAGGGTTGAATCATTGGCGAGTCAAAAATTTAAAGATTAAGTGTCAAAGTTGAGGGATTAAATCAAAAGTGAGTTAAAAGTTGGATGACCAAAAAATTAATTTTCTCCTTTTTGAAATATTACCTCTAGTCTTTGATATAATATATAATTTACACTATCAACTAGATCTTATATAAGGAGTAGTGTTTAAGAATACATGACCTATAAATAAAAGAGGTGTACTCAAGAAGTGAAAAAAATCACTCCTTATATATTTTGTTTTAATTATCTTCTCCGTCTCTTTCATCCCAATATCTTGTCTATTTCTTATTTTTACAACAATGTAACCTCTTATTTTATTTGATTTAGCGTTTTCTTTTTTTGAGGCTTAAAGTGTAAAGAATATACGCATTTTCTAATAAGCATGCTTTCCGGAATTTAAATTTGCATTATGGAATGTCGTGCTTACCACATCGACTAAATACTTTGTTGAATACATAATCACTTTTTTAATTCTTAGTTTTTTCTTTTTAAAAAAGAAAAGAGGAATTAGATCGAAAAACTTCATGAAGTTTGGATTTTTTTTTTTTTTTTTTTTTCTGTTTTTCCTAAGAAGGTGTCATGTGTTGCCTCTCTAAGATGGAATTGGCTTCTCTATAATGCTTCTTCCCATCATTTTCCCCTTTCCATTATTAGATCAAGATCTCAACAATATAAATTTAATATTTAATAAAAATATTATTATAATCTTACTTAATAGATATAAAAATTTTTTTTCTTATTCAAGATACAAAATAAATTATTATTATTATTATTATTTTTAATAAAATGTTGAATTTGAACGGTAATGAAAAAGAAAAATGACGGAAAAGGATGGAAGGGTATTAGAGAGAAGCAATCCCTCTAAAGTCTAAACTTCAACTTAAGAGCGTCATCTTCATTCTCCAGAAGTATTGAAGGCAGAGAGAACGAACGGAAGAGATGGCAGCAGACGGAGTGAGCCTCAACCATATTTCCAGAGAGACCTCTGACCTCCACCGCCTCGCCAAGTTCTACCAGGAGGTTTCTCCGATTTTCTAATTCCCAATTTATCCCTCTTTTTAGCTTCCCGTAGCTTTCGAACATCGATCAACAGTTTTCATAATCCATATTTGTGCATTGTTAGGCTGGAAGTCTTATAATCTTAGCACAAATTGGTGCGATTTTTACTATTCTTTTGTATTTCTACAGCTATTCGGGTTCGAGGAGGTAGAAAGCCCTCATTTCGGAGATTTCAAGGTGATTTGGCTGCGTCATCCTTCGTCTTCTCTATTTCTCCATCTCATTGAGAGAAACCCTTCCACCAATCTCCCTGAAGGTCCCTGGAGTGCCGTCTCACCCATCGCTGATCCGAAGCATCTTCCCAGAGGTCACCATATTTGCCTCTCTGTCTCCAATTTTGATTCATTTCTTCGTACTCTCAAGGTATTTGTTCTTCCATATCATGCTTAATTCCATGGTTTGATTATAGTGTGTTTGTTCCTTGGTTGGTTTAAGTTGTTTTATGAACTATTCTGGGTCTGTTTCTGGATGTTTCTGTTGGAGTGTGCAAATGAGTGAGTGAATAACAAATAGGATTGTGAGGGTGAACTAATCTTTTGGTGATTTTAGATCTAGATAGCAAATTAACGAGTAAATTCATTACAGGTTAATTAGTTACTAACTTCTTTCAATATTTTTGGATCATTTGCCAAAAAGACCATTCCAACTGAGCACTGCCACGATTAGTGATCAAACATTAACAATTTTGTTAGTGTTTTTCATCCATTATCCATTACTTTTCTTAATTTAATAAAAATATGATGTAGTTTCTTAACTGTGTTCATGAGATTCTTCAATAGGCATGTGCTTCCCTAACACGTTCTTAAGAATCTCACAACAAAAACACCTAAAGTTCTACGTTTTTGTCAGAAGCTTTTCAGTCGATGGTGAGAAGAAAAGGGAGGAGTTAGGAGAAGGAGACCAAGGGCATTTTTGAAATCAAGTTTGCAAAGAACATTGCAAATGTCTCCTCAAACTTGCGCTATGTAGTTATAGTAAAACACAAACCAAAATAGACTCTTCTGTCATCCCATGTCAACCATATTATGCATATGAATGCCTATATGTATCTGAACATTGCAATTTCATTTTGATTTTCTCTGTTATGAATACCAAAAACGAAAGATATGGGGGTTTACATGAACCTGTTTGTGCAGGACAAGGGCATTGAAACTTTTCAGAAATCCCTACCTAATGGGAAGATAAAGCAAGTCTTCTTTTTCGATCCAGATGGTAATTATTGTTATTATTATAGTTTAAATTTTACTGCAATCCGATTTGGTCGACAACTTCTCTAAAACTTTGCTAATCAATATAATCTCATTGTATGTCTTTGTTGTTGAGATTTTGAGAAGCCCTAATTTGAACTTGAGGTTTGCATTGTACTTGCAGGTAATGGTTTGGAGGTTGCTAGTAAGGAAGAATCTTAAAACATTGATGTGCTTGAATCTATATACTATACAATTATGTCATATGAATACCAAACTTAGGTTACCATAAAAGTTCCCCTGTATGTATATTTTGTGTGGTTCCGTTGATCCACTATTTTCTCTTTATAGCGAAGTCTCATGATCCGTGAGGAATAAGTATAGAGGCATAGGATTGGATTATGGTAGTAAATCAAGTTCATTTCAACATCTAATGTTTTAATTAAGTGTTGCGCCTAATCCATATGCAAAAACAAAATTTGACTTTTACTCAGTCATAAGCTCAACCATAGATCTAGAATTAATGAGGATACTTGTCCAAGTTTGTAAGTTTTTCCCTTCTGTTTGATCTATAAGCAACATTCTCTCACATGATAGAGCTGTTCCTAATTTAAGTAACAATTTGTATTTGTTTAAAAATTTGATGTATTTTTTTCATTTTTACCCCTAATTAACTACATGTTTCTTTTAGGGAAAATTTCATATAGAGACGGTTGAATTACCCCAATTCTAATTTAGGTTACTAAATTTAACAAATCATATATCAAGTTGTGTCATAATTAGACATTTAAAATTTGGGTCAAATTACCTCCATATCCCTTAGTTAGGGCAAAATTGAAAACATAACCCAAAATTTCCTTCTACATTATAGTCCCAATCACACCTTCTATGGATTATGTCAACCTCAAAATCTTGTGAATTCTTCATTTCTGCAGAAATTCCAAAAAAAAAAAAAAAAAAAAAATTAGAAAGATTGGAATAATAGATTTCTTACGTTCCATCTACAAACTTCTCTTTGAAGTTTGAAGTAAAGATATTAAGGAACGCTCAATTTTGGTATTTCCACTATAATGATCAGGAAATGCATTCTCCAAATTCTGATAAAGCATGAAATGCAAGGCACTGATGGACTCAACCAAAGCTCTCCCGCTAATTGACTTTGGGCAACGTAAACTTCCATCGGACCGGCCACCAGCTGAGGGAAATGATGATCGGAAAAAGAAGAAGAAGACTGAAGAAACTCCACAGGCTATTATGGATGACAAAATGTCTGATAATGAAACAGAGCAATCCAATGAGCAGGTCAAGAAATCTGGGAATAAGGAAACATCAAGCAAAAAAGAAGACAAACAGCCAAAATTTTCTTCTTATCGTGCTTCACTCATGGGATTCAACGAGGTTGCTCATAGCAGCCATATAATGGAAGAAGACGATCTTTTTACTGATGACAAAGAAATAAGCTGGAAATTGCCTGAGGAATCTGATGAGATGAAAAAGCTTATGGAAATGTATCCAGTGGTGCCGTGTACAGAGGAAGAGTACAATGAGTGGTGTGAGCCATGGAACTATGCATTGATCCTCACGGTGCTCGGCAAGAAATTTAATCTCTATGTATTAAAAGACCTCTTGACTAAACTCTGGGGATTCTCATCTTTTGAGCTCATTGATATCCCAAATAATTATTTTGTTGTTAGGTTTCAAGACCAAGAGTTATGGAGGGCACATTACCGGAAGGTTCTTTATGAGGGTCCCTGGGTGATTAAGCAACAATGTGTTCTGATTCAACGGTGGACGCCTTACTTCAATCCCTATTAGAATCCTTTAGGTAGAGTGGCAACCTGGGTTCGCATCCCAGATGTGCCAATGCATTGCTATAACAAGCATTGTATCTCACATTTGGGAGACAGAATTGGTCGCACACTCAAAGTGGACATGAATACTCTTCACGATTGTCAAGCTGCAACACCAAAAATTCAAAGAGGAAAATTTGTGAGAATCTGTGTTGAGATGAATCTTAAAAAAAAAAACTCGTTCCCTAAAGTGATTGTGGCAGGTTCAATCTTCAATGTTGAGTATGAGGGGCTTTCACTCATTTGTTTCTCATGTGGACGTTATGGACACAGACGGGAAGATTTGCCCCTACAAACCCTCTACATCGGATCCTCATGGCGAAGCAAACCCATTGCAACATCCTCCGACGCAGCCCATCATCTGACCAGTGGCGATCTCTCCGGCTTCGATCACGGAAGAGGCCGATGGATGTTGGTTAATCAGCAGTCAAATCGAACCCGGCTTCCACAACGGGTAGAATCCAAAGAGAGGGCTAGCATCACTCCTCGGGGTCTGGAACTAAGGCATTGAAGGTGGCTTCTGTCAGGACAAACTCTCATTTTGCGGCGCTGGAAAATCTCGACGAGGATGGTCGACTGACACGGAGGACGCTCTAGTCCGTACTACTGAGGCTATGGTGGCGAAGAACCCTTCAAGGCAATCTAAACTCAGAACAGATAAATCTCTCTTGGTCACATCAGGGGCACAAGAAACTAGAAAGATGCCAGTTGGCAAGGCACTAAATCAAAAGTCTGAAGTGGGTAATAAATCCAAACTTCACTACAGGCCGAGAGACACCAAACTTGCAGCTTCACCTGGCGGGCAAGGCGATAATGATGGCGGGAGTGGGCCTATTATTTCGTTGGACCAATTGGGCCCTGCTGAACATGGTCAAACTATAATACAAGAAGGAAGCCACATGAATGGGCTGGAAAAGTGGATGATGCCGCTGGGCCTATCATATCGCTGGATCTACTAAATCATCCTGGTCAGAGCAGGGGGCCCATTCAGGTGCATGAAGGAAATTCCAATATCAATAATGTGATACATTTGGGTCCTAAAAAATCCATTGAAAAGAAAAATAAATCCAAAGGGCAACGCATTCATAAATTGTTCAAGGGAGCCTAAATACTATGGTCCAACAGCTGTCTCCAAAAATGAACCCCAACAAGGCTCCCACTAAAGGTTATAATCATGATGATCCGCCTATGGAGCAAGGTTGTGATTCATCTCAGCCTATCAGTCTGCAGCCGCCTGACCACTGGGATCCAAATGAGGATATTGCTCCGAACTTCATGGAAGATAATGGAACTTCAGTGCTTGAAACTCAATTTCAATAGCTACCTGGTGGTGAGGCAGGAGACCCCAGGTAAGTACCCTATCCCCTTGTCTTGTATGTATTATTGTTTCAATGATTATTGCCTCCTGGAACTGTAGGGGGTTGGTGGCCGGACCTTCCCTTTAACTATTAAAGATATTGTTAATAAATATTGCATTAATATTCTTTGTCTTATCGAGCCGCGTATTAGTGGTGATAGAGCTGATAGGGTTTGTCGCAAACTTGGTTTTAGTCATTGGATCCGTGTGGAATCTACCGGTTTTTCTGGGCGTATTTGGCTTATGTGGGATAATGCTGCTTTTGATATTACCTACCTTACCTCCACAACTCAATTACTCCACTGTCAAATTAAAGAGCATGCTACAACTTTACGAGTCTTGTGACTATTGTTTATGGTTAAACTAATCCTATTGGAAGAACAGATTTATGGAACTATCTTCGTTTGCTTACGAATTCCAACTCTCCTTGGTTGGTCATTGGTGACTTAAATGCATATTTATCTCCAAATGACAAACTTGGAGGGGCGGATCCTCCTTGGGCCTCAATGAAACACTTCAAAGATTGCGTCGGTGACACCGAGCTCATTGAAGCCAAGATCCAGGGAGAAAAATTCACTTGGGAGAGACAAGGTTTGAAAGAAAGACTGGATTGGGTGTTCTCCAACCTCAACTAGATTAATTGCTTTCCCAATTTCACCGTCCGCCATGAGCTTAAATTTAAATCGGATCATAGGATTGTGGTGGTGAATTCGAATCCTTCATCCCAAAGGAAAAATTTTTAAAAGAATTTTTCTTACCAGATTGCTTGGGCCTTGGAGGATGATTTCAAGGACATTACCAAAGAAGCTTGGTGTGAGA
Source organism: Acacia melanoxylon (assembly GCA_019022615.1). Taxonomy (NCBI): domain Eukaryota; kingdom Viridiplantae; phylum Streptophyta; class Magnoliopsida; order Fabales; family Fabaceae; genus Acacia; species Acacia melanoxylon. The sequence continues at coordinate 5,923,461 of JAFJYJ010000013.1, forward strand.
AAAGTTGGCTTCAAGGCCTGCAAAGTTTTCAAAAAGCTGCTTTGGATTAGAATGATAACCGAGTTGGTAACTTCACTAAAAAGAAAAAAGAGTTGATTCGGCGCCTTGAGGGAATAGACAGGAGCATGAAGATGAATTTGCAGACCAATCTGTACAGATTGGGAAAAAAACTATGGCATGAGTATCATAAAGTGGCTACCCAAGAAGAAATCACCTGGATCCAAAAGTCCAGATGCAAATGGCTGTAGGGAGGTGACAGAAATACAAGATTTTTCCATGCCTCTACTGTGATCAAAAGGAAAAAGTAGAGAATTGGCGCTATTCAGAATGAAGCAGGTGAGTGGGTAGAAGAGCATGATGCTGCAAAAATGATGGCCCATGACTTCTTTGTAAATCTCTATACTCATATGATGTTTCTGTGAAAGATTCTGGCGAGTGGTGCTCAAATTTTCCTTCTATAGACATTAATAAGTTGCGCATGTTATCAAGGAGAGTTACTAGAATTGAGATAAAGAATGCAATGTTTGCTATGGGAGCTTTTAAAGCACCAGGACCTGATGGCCTTCAGGCCCATTTCTTTAAGACCTAATGGAATGTGGTGGGGGATAAAATATGTGATCTTATTGAAGAATGCTTCAACAACCCCTCCACTATGTCCATCATAAATAAGTCTAAGGTTGTTCTCATTCCCAAGGTCGATAACCCTTCTACGTTAAGAGACTTTCGTCCCATATCCTTGTGTAACGTGAGTTTCAAAATCATTACTAAGGTTTTGGCGAACAGAGTTAGAGACATCATGGCTTACCTTATAAGCCCTGAGCAATGCAGTTTTATTGCTAACAGGTCCAGCTGTGATAACATTATTATTGCCCAAGAAATCATTCACTCTATGAGAATGAAGGGTAGGAAAAAAGGATTTGTTGCCATCAAGATTGATATGGAGAAGGCTTTTGACAGACTTGACTGGGGATTCATTAAAAATACTCTCACATGCTTGAAATTGGACAACAATCTTATTGATCTCATTATGACTTGCATTAATACAGCTTCCATGTCTATTCTCTGGAATGATGATGAAAGCCCCAGCTTTACTCCTTCTAGAGGTGTAAGACAAGGAGACCCTCTAAGCCCGTATATTTTGTCCTTTGCATGGAGCGTTTGGGTCATCTTATTAAAGCTGAGTGTGAACGCCGGCGCTGGAAGCCATTTTCTTTTAAAAGAGGAAGCCTGCGCATTTCACACCTATTCTTTGCTGATGATCTCATCCTTTTTACTGAAGCTTCCTGTAGTCAGATGATTGAAGTCCGTAAGGTGATGCAAAGTTTCTGTGAAGTCTCTGGACATAGAATCAACCTGGACAAATCCAGAATGTTTTGCTCTACAAATGTAAATTTTAATAAAGCTCTTGAACTTAACCAGTTGCTTGGGATTGGAATCACGTTAGATCTTGGGAAATATTATGGGGTGCCGATTATTCATAAGAGAGTTACGAAAGCCACATATCACCCCATTGTGCAAAAAGCCAGGAAAAAACTTTCCATGTGGAAAAGCAAATTTTTGAATATTGCTGGTCGCTCGGTCTTGATTAAATCGGTGTTATCCTCTTTGCCCAGCTACTGTATGCAATCATCTCTTCTTCCCCTTTGCACCATTAATGAAATTGACAAGATCTCAAGGAAGTTCCTTTGGTCCCAAGAGGAAGACATGAAAAAAATGCATCTCATCGCTTGGGATAGAATCACTCAGGCCAAGAAGCAAGGGGGTCTTGGGTTTAAAAATCTTCGTCGCCAAAATAAAGCTTTTATTATGAAGCTCTATTGGAGTCTCCTGATGAAGAAGCAAGCCTTGTGGGTTCAATGTCTTTGGTCTAAATATAATTGTGGTGACCTTTCTGTGCCTAATGTTTCAAGGAAGAAAAACTCATCCTCTGCATGGAAAGCAATTGTTGAAGTTTGGGATATTTTTCTTAGTGGAGTGGGGAAAAAGGTCATCAATGGGGTGGGGACCAAGTTTTGGTCTGACCTTTGGCTTCCCTTTGATCGACCTCTTATAACCTTTGCATTGAATCCATCCTTAATTAATGAAGATGAGACTGTGCGGGATCACCTCACGTCAAATGGAAGATGGGACGTTAACAGGTGGCAGGGCATCCTTCCTCTTCACATTATAAGTAATATCTCTAGAATGCGCCCTCCTTGTAATAATTCTCCTGACTGTTTTACTTGGAGACCGGCGAAGGATGGTTACTTCTCTGTTAAATCTGCTTATCTTTATCTCACTGATAGAGGAGGGGTAAGTACTAATAACTTCTGGTCCCGGATGTGGAAATGGCAACTTCTTGAAAAGGTTAAATATTTCATGTGGCAAGTGGGCCATGAGAGACTTGTCACTAATTCCCTCAGAGCCAAAAGAGGTCTTACAAGTGACAGCCTTTGTCCTTTTCATTGTAATAGCGAGGAGAGTGTCATTCATATCCTCAGGGATTGTGAGAGAGCAAGGAACTTGTGGAAAGAAATCTTAAAGCCTAACTATCTCTCCAAGTTTTTTATAGGTAACTTGCAGGTTTGGCTCAACTGGAACACCAATTGCAATCCTAGAAAAGGAAGATTCCAGAACTTCTCTTGGCCAAAAGTCTTTAGCATGGGGTGTTGGATCCTTTGAACGTCCAGATGCAAAAAACCTTTTCCAGGGCGAAATCATTGATACCAGGGAGATGCTTCACTTGTGTAACTATCTTCTCATGGAAAATACTCCCTTCGGTCCTAATTATAAGAACATTTTTTGGAGTTGGTTTTGGTCCTAATTATAAGAACAAGTTTAAACTTTTGTCAATTTTTTCCTATAATACCCCTATTATATTTTCTCAATAATAATTAAAAATAATAATAATTTATATTTTATAAAGTAAATAATGTTTGCAACTCATTAATGTTATATACTTATATACACCCCAATTATACTTTTTTCTTATAAAATAATTTTGAACAATTTTTGTCATTTTTCTCATATCACCCCTACTAATACTTCTTTCACAATAGTTAATTTAATAACACGCTTATATTCTATCAAATGAAAGATTCTACTTTATTTTTTATTTTAAATAAAATAATTTTAATATTCCTTTAAAATTTTTTTTGTAACTATCTGTCCAAAGTGATTACTTTTTTCCCCGATAAAACATTAATTTCATTATCTTTTTTTTCCAACAATAAAAAAATAAACTTGCATTTGTTTTACCCACTTAAATAGATACTCTCTTGATAGAAAAAAAATTTTCTTTGAAAAAATTCATGGAAAATATATATAAAAAATATTTATATACATTTAAAATTCATTTTAAATCTACAACCTAGCATTTCATGATAGTAAAAAATCATTTTGAATCTATAAAAAATTCATTTTTACAAAAATAAATAAATAAACTAGCATTAAGCACATAAAAGGTGATTATGTAGACTTTGCAAATGTGTACATAAATTTGTCCCCAAAAAAATGTGTACATAAAAAACAAATATCACTATAATAGGCTAGATTTCATCCCATCAAAGACTAAAATAGTGTCTTTATGGAGTATATAGGAGCTTCTCATAAACCCCTCAACAATCTTGAATATTCTTAGATTGTATATACACTTACTGATCAATCTAGAACATGTAACTATATCAACATAGAATATACTCTGTACATCAACAAAGAAGTATCTAAAATTGCATCAAGCTTAAAAGTAGTGTCATCCATCTTTGACTTAATTGAAAGACCTTTTATTCCACATTTGGAGGGATCATTATTCTTGACCGTGTGGTGTGCTGTGTCATCAAAATACAAAATGAATTATCCATCCCAACTCCCAAAATTATTCAAGATAACAGCAGGGATCTCTGCATCCACAAAACATCCCAAAATTTGTCAAAACAAAGGAAACATCACCACTACCCTATTTACGTACGTCAATCACTTGCTGGAATATTGAGATTACCTGTGATTTCTCAGCGTTATGACCCTTTAATTTCACACTTCCTAGTTCCAATCAATATATGAGCCTGGCATTGAGTTTACCAATGAATAAGTGCAAGTTAGAATCCTTCAGTTGCACACTTTCACATCAGCCACACGTACTCATTTAATAATAAGATCGTTAACAGTAAGATTAAGATGCATTACTTACCTGAGAATCAGAATCAACTTTAATATCAGCAGTAATGTTTTTGTGCTTCAATTGGGAATTAAGATCAGCAAAGAACAGATCACAGGAAAATGGGGAAATATCCTTCAGAAATGCAAATGAAAAAACAAAGAAGGAAAGCGTCAAACATAATGAAAGATAAAAAAGAATAAAGAATAATTGAACAAGGATGCATTACTTACCTTAGAATCAGAATCAACTTTAATATCAGCAGTAATATTTTTGAGCTTCAATTGGGTATGAATATCAGCAAAGAACAGATCACTTTTCTTGGGTCCTATGAAGTTATAACCTTCCATAAGTTACTAAAGAAAGGTAGAAATGACACTAAAACTTAGGATGTAAATATCATCTTAAAACTTATGAGTACAAATTATTTTGTCAATTGTAAGCATTAAACTACAAATTATTCTTACCTCAAATACTCTCCCACTTCTTCCACTAAATTTGGATCACACTTGATTTGATTGGGTAGTGAGCCTCTTTTTTCCATGACTTCTTTTATTATATGTGGAAGATCATATTTATTAGAACCCCTCTTCTTCAAGATCTCTACCATGCAACATTGAAGTGTCAAGAATATTTTGTTAGACTTAACAGATGAAAATGATTCAAAGGATTTAACCACTGCTGCAATTAAATCATCAGTTGTCTTTGGCCCTTCCTTGTATTGTAAAGATTGAATAGCATTGAAAAAACCAAGATCAAGGATATTCAAGTCTGGAGAATTCGGGGGTTGATTCATCAAGCGGATATCAAACCCATCTTCTGTGGCAACTCGACAAAATTCACTGTCATTTGGATGGACATGACATCTCGCATTGTCTTGCTGAATATATATTGGTTCTCCTATTGAATTTCTTGGCCACTTTTCTTTTATAGCAAGAACAACATGTTCAATAAGAAACCGTCTACTAACGTCTTTGGTCACTGAAACTATAGGCTTCGTCACAAGTGTGCCTGCAGGTCTATTAACACTTTTTCTCTTTGCCGGCTCTTGTGTAACTAAAGGAAAGACTCCAATTTTCCCAGAGAAAGTTTCATTACCATCTGAATCAAACCTAGGACGAGCAACAGCAACCAAGAACATCACCTTTCCAATAAAATTCTTGTTCTTTGTAGTACGTAGTGGCTCTTCCTCTCCTGGTAACAGATAATAGTTTGCATTCTTTTTGGTCATATAAAGCCACTTTTCATCTAAATGAACTATGTTGTGCATACTTTTAAAAGTAAGATCTCCTATCATCGAACCATTTTCAATCATGGTCAAACAAAATTGTAATCGAGCAACCATATTCTCTTCCTTCAAAAACGGCTTAATGGCATTACTATGACGCTTGATAGCTCCCTCCTTTTTAAGCCTAACTAGTGAGGTTTTATTTATGTTCAATGCACAAGATAAATCTCTCAAGGTGGTCCTCCTAGCTAAAGGAACTTGAAGAAACTGTTGAGGGTCAAGTTCAACCTTCTTGCGACCACATTTTTTTTGTTTTTCTATGACACTCCATCCCCACCCGTTGTTTTTTTCCAAATGCGACGAATGGCACTATTGGATACTGAATACATTTATGCAACCTTTCTTGTAGCCCATCTATGTAGTCTCCCTCCTTGACTATTCGACAATAAGAGATGGGAGATGGCTTTACGGTCTTCATTACTCAAAAACTTACGATGGTTCCCTGAATTTAAAAATGTAACAAAGGAAACTTGAAGAGCCAAGACAAAGGAAACTTTACATTTCCAGCATTCTAAGAGGACTACTACAATACAGTTTCTATAATTTATTTGTTCGGTGATATGCTGATAATGGTATTAGTGGGCCTAATGCGCCTAAGGACCCCAAAAAAAAATCATTAAATAAAAATAGCTATCATAAAGAAGACTCAGTAAAAACTAAACCAAGTCACAACTTCACCTACATATTTTACATCAAAACAGACTCCAACTTGCCTAGTGTCTGAAAGATACAAGCATGCATGGACACAAAAGCTCTGTTACGACCAATTATACTTGGAAAAGCAAGAGTTCACATCGTTGTCAGTCATGACATTGCAAACAACCATAATATCAACCAGGGCATGAAAATTACAAGCCAAAAATATAGAAGGGAAATCCAAGTTTATCTTTTGCTTGGCCACAATAGTACACATACTTCAATACATCCAGTGATGGATCGCACCAGAACATAAGATGGATAACTATAACAAAGGCTTTCAAGTGTAATGAAAATAAAAGGACAGCAAGCTAGACTTTCCTGTTCATGAAGAAAGCCATACGACGTTATAAAATGAGATGGAGTATTTGGCCTTTCTACATCTAACAAAAGCTGCCCCCCCAAACCACCAAAAAAAAAAAGGTTCTCTGCTGAGGGAGAAGCAGAAATTGTAATTTCTCAGAAAAATAAACAGAAGCAAAAATTTACATATATGCAGATACGTATATATGTCAAAGCAAATTTGACAATTGTATTTAATATAGCAACTATCCAATAAACATCCAACTCCAAATGTCATTTTCTGTAGTTTCATTATATGGAATTTAAAGAATAGTAGGTGGCTTTGAGGAAGGGTGAGCAAGGGAACAGAAGGAAACATAAATAAGGCATAAAAAATTGTTGGCTCCTCTAATTGAAAGCCCCACAAAGATGCAGCTGTGCAAGAAGTTGGCATGATCATATGGTCAAACCAGAAACAGGACACAACATCATGAATTCCAAATAAAATTACCGTTAGTTTCAGATGCATGAATGAGTTCCTCCTCAATTTCTTGTTCAACACTATCATGTTCTGTTTCTGAAATTTCCTCACACCGACTTGGTAGTATGTTTCAGTCAAAGAGAAAACCACCCGAAAACCGATAAGGAAACAAAATTACTCCATGTAGAACAAGGCCTCTACAGTCTAATGTATTTATGGACCATAATCAAATGTGCTGCTTGATTACAATAAGAACAAGCTTTAATGTTCACCTGCATCAATTTCTTCACTGTTAAAATCCATCCACAGCAGCCAATTTAGGGATCTATAGCAAGCAAAATCTGAAATCGACAGAAATCTAAAGTCCAGAGAAACAACGTTGAAAATTACGGCAAGCAAATTTGAAATCGATGGAGATCTGACTAAATTATAGAGAAGGAACTTTGAAGAACGGAGTAGGAGCATCTGAAATTGGAACTCAAAATAGGAAATATACCTATCGATTTGACGATGCCGGACTGCGAGCTCGGAGAAATCGTTGTCGGACTGTTAAGCTCAGAGAAATCACGGAGTTAGAGTACCAACTGTGAGCTCGGAGAAATTGCTAATAAGCTTGGAGAAATCGCTGATAAGCTTGGAGAAATTGATGTCGGTAAGCTTGGAGACATCACGAGTCCGAATACCAATTGCGCGGGCTATCGTTTCAGTTAAGTTTGCCTTCATGTAATTTTTAATTTTAAGCAGGGGTATTTGGGGAAAATAATTATAATTAACTAATTTAACCTCCCTCCTTAATCTCTCCAAATTCTGGTAAATAGTTCTTATAATTAGGACCGGAGGGAGTACTACTAATCAAAACTTATCTCACCAACTTTTCCATCTTGGCAAGAATGAGGAGAAGGCTTGGACTCCACCTCCAGCAAATGTGGTTCGCATTGACGTGGACGGATCAGTGCGGCACCAATACCAAGCAGCTTGCGGTGGAGTTATCAGGAATTCCCAAGGTGTAATACCCAGGATATTTATCCGGAATATTATAAATAAAAGTTGGATATTTCGATAAGTGAAATTGCAATCTCCATTCTTGGGTAATTATAGTCTATTTTCTAGGTAGAATTTTAAGAAATTAGGGAGTTTAAGGGTCAAAGTGCCAAAATGACCAAAATACCCTTGTAATTATGAAACAATGCAAAGAGGCATGGAAATGCTAATGTTAATACAAGAATATGAAGGTAATGAAGCATTCTAATTAAGAAAAATACCAACTATGGTTAAAAGAGTAATTAAGTAATTAATAGCTAATTACTTAAGCATAAGCAAAGGAAATTTCAAGTAATAATTATGTGAAGCTCTAAAATTAGTGGAAATTAGTTGAATATTAATAAAATGTATTTACTAATTAAATTGGAAAGTTTTGAGAAAAATAGTTGAGTTTAGGTATTTTTAAACCTAAATACAAGAATGGACCAATTAGGGAATTTTGTAGAATTTTTAATAAAAATTGAATTAAGTAATTAATTAATTCTTGAAAAACATTTACAAAAAAAAAAAAAGAGAAGGCTGCCGAAAATTGGCCAAAGAATTTGAGAATAAGAAGCAAAATTTGATATCTTGTTATTTTGCAAATTTTTGATTATTATATAATATAATTAAAAAAGCATGAATAGTAATCTTATATTTAGGAAACAGATCCTATCAAGGGAACCAGGAATAGGAATTCCAAAGTCAAGGTAAAATATTGATCAGTGAGTTTTTACCTCAAGTGACCTCTTCCGGAAGTCAATTCCGAGACCCGTAGCACATTGTCCTAATAAGACGAAATAGGGAAAATCCGCTAGTCACATTTTGGGAAAATAAGGAAATAAATTATAACTCAACATCTAGGGATGAGTTTATAATTATAAAAATACATTTGGAATCAGTGAATTATTATCTAGAGCTTGATGATTCCGGAACCGATTTCGACACGGACGCGTACGGACACGTTTTCGAGAAACTTGACGGGGACAGTTGGAACCTGTCTAAAGTCAAAATTCAAGTTATAATAGATATTATTAATGAGAAAGAGAAGGTCTTCAAAGTTCTAAATCTAGAATTTTGAGATTTCTCCGAAATTACGCGAATCGGGTACCGACCGAGAAATACTGTTGGGTAGCCATAAAGTGAGGTGAGTCATCACTTCTTGGCCAATCCTTGGCTGCCAAACAGCCCAAAGATGTCGACCAAGGGGGGGTGAGGTGGAGTTTGTGACTTTGTGTTCAAGTTGCATTAATGGGTTCTTTACAATTTGGAATTCCAAACAAAGCCTTAACCAAAGTCTATAAATAGGAGGCATGCTCCTTGAGAAATCCTCACACCATTTCTTTCTTGTCTTGACCAAATTTCTTGAGAGAGAAAGTAGAGAGATAAGCTATGGGGAAAAGCTCTGCAGAATTCTTCAACGGGTAAGTCTTTTGGCCTTTAGCTTTTAAGTCTTTAGTTCGGTAGTTAGTAGAATTGTTAGTTAGATTTAGGAAGTAGGTGATAAGATTCCTATGCTTGTTTTTAGGCCTCATTGCATTGAAAAATATGCCTAAAGAGGTAAAAACATAGTAGGGGTCGAGTCGCGAAAAGTTGGAACTTTAGCAAGTTCTTTTTAAAAGTAAGGGTAGAATTTGTTAGAATAGCCTTTAAATTTCAAGTATGATTTGGGTATCATATGGGAGGGCTATTTTAGTCATTATTTTCGAAAATCATAGTTGCGTCGAAGTTCGGCAAAATTTCGGGAAGAAAATTTGCTAGAGTAACGAAGTCTTTGGTGAAATTCCGCCGATTAGGGGTAGAAGGGCAAAATGGTAATTTTTACCTAAAAAGCCGATTATAGTGTCAAATCGCTAATAAAGGTGATATTATTCTTATAGGATATCAGAATCTACGATTTCTTTGCCGTTACGCCGTTGCCCGACGAACCGCCGTTTGAAGTTCACGTTCTTCCGTGAAAGTACGTCTTCGCCGTAGGTAGTACCTAACGTTGCCAACGAAGGTACGGACGCGTCTTTGTAACACTAATCTTGTACATCTTAAATACTTATATGTCAATGATATGTTCGTAGACCGTTATACGGACAGTTATACGGGTTATAGTTTTGGTAACACCGTTTTGTTTTCCTGGCGAGGACACGAGTAATTATCGTGGCACGCGGTGAATAGTGCAGTCGCTATTGTTTACCTTATGGGGCTTTACATATTGCTTTATGCTTATGTTTGTCGGCATAATGATCATGCATCGTTTGTATGCTTATGATATACTGTGGTATTAGCTCTAGAGATATCTGTTGTCTGTATATTGTATTGTTTGGGTATGAGGTTAACCGTTACCTGAGATTCAATATGGTGAATTGAATCTCAAATTGCAGCTTCAGTGGTCGGGAGGACCACGGTTCGGGGATCGAGGCAAGTGCCGGAATAGACGTGCGGCGGAAGACTATTTTCTATCTTATCGTTTTCGTTATTACGTTATTCTCGTTATTCGTCATTCCGCTATTTCATTTCTAAAACCTTAGGGCTATTGTAATCTATACAATATTACACAATGGTTGATGTTTTGGCTACGAACTGATCTCTCTTTCGCTCTATTGCTCGACTCTGATTGAAAAAAAAAAAATTATGCGTTTCAAATTGGGATGTTACACAGAGCATGAAATTCTGGCAAGTATTTAACTATGTTACCACGGGCAGTTTGGTGCCGAAGGCAAGGCTAGTCTACGTGGGTGTGCCATAAGTCACCGCTAATCCGGTGAGGCCCCATGGTAGACACTTACCCGGCCATTCGTTCGGATAACGAGTTAGGTTCTTAAGCCTTTTAATTATGAGCACATTTTTGAAAATGAGTGCGATAAGGCCATTGGTGTAATGTGTAGAGATGAACGGGGACGAAGAGCCCGTCTTAGAGCCATTCTACAATTATCACGGATTCGGAGGCGTCCGCCCGGAGATCCATTCCTCCCGCACCCGAACCCTCAAACAACCCATCCCCACCGACTACGGAAGGAGATTCCATCGAAGAAGAGGTAGATTCCTACAACGCACAACCGGATGAGCCCGAGATTGAAAACCATGCTTGAACCTATTATACCCGGAGTACAGATCACTATGAACAGTTTCCTTTGGATCCAAACCACGAGTGTACAGACCCCACAACTCCTAGTCACTATTACAGTGAGCCAGAACCCTCCTATCACCCTGCTACAGAGGACTCTGAACTTGATTCTCCTAATCTCAACCTGAACGACCTGGAGATTGAGGACCAAGCTGATCCAGGAAGCCCTACCCATTCCTCAGTTGATGATAACTTTGACTACCCTGACATTCAACTTCTTGAAGATGAGGCATTTGAACCGAGAAAATTTCTACTATGTCCCGAATGATAATGACACGTTAGTCGTTTTGTTGGAAAACTTTCTCATTGAAGCTACGAATCTCACTAGCACCACCCAAGGAAAATATCTTGTGTTTTTAACCCTAATCTCAAACTACCAAGCCAATAATAGGGGACATTCACCCGCAGATTGGGTTAGGACCACATTGTACTTCTTTCCCTATACCCGCTTTTGGGCAAGGATCGGTAATGAACTATTAGATGACGGACCTATCTTAAGTGTTAGCATACACCTTCGCTACCTGAAGAGCTTGGTTCGCCTTTACATGTAGAGGAAGAACGTCGGTACAAGGAAGCTGTGGATTGTAGAAACTAGGAAGTTTAGTTTTGTATCTCCAAGTACCTTTGAATATTGTAAATACGTTTGAATAAGGAGATTGTACAGTATGACTTGTATTAGTATTAGATCGACTGATATGTATAAACTTTATGAATGAATATATGTGAATATATGTTTGGTGTGCAAATTGTTTTGTCACTTTTAATATTTATATATTCTTTCATAATTGTTTAAAGGAAAAAGAATTTAAAACATGGCCAACTTGAGAGGCTTTGGTGCACCAAGAGGAAGAGGCCGAGGCCGTGGTCGAGGCCGAGGTAGGGAAGAGGCGAGATGACCTCGAATGAACGAAACGATGAACCGAATCAACCCGGACGTGAAGAAATTGAAGAAATGCGTAGAACTCGCAAGAACAAAGAGTTCGATTGATGCTCTTCTCGGCAAGACAAAACCAACAAGACCGGGAGGCACAAAGGCAATTAGACGCACGACAACGCGAGGATGAACGAGAAAATGAAGATAATAACAATGATGACGACGAAGGGTATGATGACAATGAAGATTATGAAAATTATGAAGAGCCTGAAGGGTCTGAGAGATCCCAATCACAACCCAGGCATGAACAAATAGAGAGAACTACGGAAAATTGGGTGAACCAGTTCCGCAAGTTGAAACCACCTGGTTTCCGAGGAAAGAGTGAGCTAGCTGAGGATTGGCTTTTGAGTCTTGAGAAGATTTTTGAAGTCATGGAGTGCCCGGAAATCGGATGGCCCCCTAGCAATATACCGGCAGGGAGATGCCCACGAGGTGGTGGAAAAGTGTTTCCACAACCCCGCCTGATCCCGTTACTTGGGAAATGTTCCTCGAACAATTCAACGAACGAGTACTTTCCTCCATCAACGCGAGTAATTAAAGAGGAAGAATTCCTGAGATCAAGCAAGGAGGCGAAGAGTCATTTGACGACTACTTCGCCCGTTTTACCAACCTGTCAAGGTATTCATCATACCTAAAAGTCTACAAGAATGAGAGCTGGAAGGCTAACCGACTATTAACCGGATTGAAGTACGATATAAAGGTAAGGTTAGTATCTCAGCAATTTCCAAGAATGGCCCAAGCAAGTAGAATCCGCAGAATGACGGAGCGCAACTTAAAGGCTGCGCAAGACTCGAGGCCGGGAAGGTAACAACGCAAATCGCGGTGGATCAAACCGCGGAGGTTCCTCACGAAGAGGAAAACGCCTTGGAATGACAACCAAGCGGGAACAAAAAGCCCTACCAACAAAATAGTTTCAAACGGACGGGATCCCGGATGTGTCGAAATGTAAAAAGTACCGTCCGGGAGCCAAGCGTGATGGGAAACAAGTCTCCGGATGTCGGAAGCCTGGACACATTAGCCGGGATTGCCCCGAGAGGACCGCGAGGCGAGACCTCGTAATTTGGCCGGATCTTTGCATTGACAAACACAAGAGGCCGAGAAGTCCCCGCCCGATGGTTCAAGGTACCATCTATCTCAATGGAAATCTATTGGAAGCATTGTATGACTCGGGTGCTAGTCACTCGTTTATTTCCTATGATTGTGCAAGTCGTTTAGGATTGCATGTCTGTAGATTACCATTTTATCTTGTTGTAGCTACACCGTTGGGTGTAAAGTCTTTAGCCTCGATGCATGTATGAATTGTAACGCTAACGTGGATGGACGAGTTTCTAAAGTGGATCTCATCCGTCTACCTCTTCACGCATTGACGTCATATTCGGGAAATTTGAAGCGGTTAACGGCCAACGGTGCGATGATCGATCGTGGCAAAAAGGAGATATCATTTGCCGGAGACAAGGTTGAAGTGAGCTCGAACTTTCTCTCCGCTACGTAAGCCGATCGGTGCGTGAAGCAAGGATGTCATGCTTTCATGGTATTCTTTTCGTCAAAGCGAAGCTAACCTTTCACTCCAGGACATCCCCGTGGTGAATGAATTTTTCGATGTATTTCCGGAGGATCTCACCGAGTTACCTCCTATCCGAGAAGTGGAGTTCAACATTGATTTGATGCACGGTACATGATCAATATCAAAGGCGCCGTATCGAATGGCTCTAACGAGATGCGGGAGTTGAAGAAGCGGTTGGAAGAGCTTTTGAAGAAGGGTTCATTCGACCTAGCGTTTTCACCGTGGGGAGCCCCGGTACTTTTTGTAAAGAAGAAAGATGGAAGTTTCCGACTCTGATCGATTATCGCGAGCTCAACAAAGTAACTGTAAAAAACAAGTACCCACTTCCCGGATTGATGATCTTTTGGATCAATTATGCAGTTCCACAGTCTTTTCAAAGATTGACTTGCGTTCGGGATACCATCGGTTGCGAGTTAAAGATGGCGATGTTCCCAAGACGGCTTTCGGAACCGGATATGGGCATTATGAATTCCTTGTGATGCCCTTCGGATTGACAAATGCACTGCGGTATTCATGGATTACATGAACCGTATCTTCCGACAACACCTAGACCAATTTGTGGTGGTGTTTATCGACGACATTTTGATATATTCTAAGAACAAAGAAGAGCACGAAGAACATCTGCGAAAGGTGTTAGGCATACTCGGGAAAAACAACTTTATGCTAAAGCTGAGCAAATGTGAATTTTGGTTAGGAAGTGAAATTTCCGGGCCACGTTATATCTAGCGGCGGAGTTGCGGTTGATCCAAGCAAGGTGGAAGCGGTTACGGACCGGAAACGGCCGAGAGGCGTGACGGAGATCCGTAGTTTTCTTGGTGCGGCGGGATACTACCGCAGATTTATACGGGATTTCTCGCGTCTTGCCCTACCATTGACAAAGCTTACGAGGAAGAATCAACCCTTTGTATGGGGAGATGGCGTGAGGAGAGCTTTCGAAAGCGAGGGAGAGGTTGACTACGGCACCGGTATTGATTATCCCTGATCCCGACGATGAGACTTATGTAGTCTACGGTGATGCCGGTGGGCAAGGATTGGGTTGTGTCCTAATGCAATTGGGCGAGTGGTGGCTTATGCCTCTCGTCGGCTGAAACCCCACGAGTTAAATTATCCTACACACGATCTAGAGCCGGCGGCTATCATGTTCGCTTTGAAGATATGGAGGCATTACCATACGGTGTAAAGCGTAGAAGTGTTTTGTGACCACAAGAGTCCGAAATACTTGTTCGATCAACGAGAACTCAATATGAGACAACGTCGTTGGATGGAGTTGATTAAAGACTACACCCGGAGATCAAGTACCATCCGGGTAAAGCAAACGTTGTTTCTTGATGCTCTTAGTAGAAAGACGGTGCAGGTATCACACATGATGATACAAGAGCGTAAACCGGCCTGGAAGATTTCGAGACCGAATCTAACCAACCAAATGCATGGGTCGCCCACGCACCGGTGATGCCTATCTTGCTACACTTCTTGCGAGTCAAGGGGAGTATGATCGAGAGATGAAGTGGAGAAAGCGCGAAACAAGATGATTGGGCAAAAGAGATACGTGAGAAGATCACTCGAGGTGAGACCCAAGACTATGACCTATCACTTAGTGGTTTGGTCAGGTATAAGCAGCGAATCTACATACCGCCAATTGATGAATTAAAGCGGACAATAATGGATGAGGCTCATAAGAGTAAGTACACTCTACATCCAGGCATGGTCAAGATGTACCAGAGTATGAAATCCGAGTTTTGGTGGCCTGGGATGAAGAAAGACGTAGCAGAATACGTGGCCAAATGCTTGACCTGTCAGAAAGTAAAGATTGAACACCGACGACCCCCTGGTCTTCTTCAAGGACTAGAGTTGCCAGAATGGAAGTGGGAGAACATAACCATGGATTTTGTGGTAGGTCTACCCAAAATCAGAAACCATGATACAATTTGGGTAGTTGTTGACAGACTAACCAAGTCAAGCACACTTCATTCCCATCGGTATCACTATTCTCGAACGATTGGCGGGGATTTATATCAAAGAGATAGTAAGATTACATGGTGTTCCTACGAGCATTGTCTCGGCCGGGATACGCGGTTCAAATCCGTTCTCGGCAATCATTACATGAAGGTATGGGGACCAAGCTGAAGTTCAGTTCGGCTTATCACCCACAAACAGACGGTCAATCTGAAAGGACCATACAAACGCTGGAGGATATGCTCCGAGCATGTGCCCTAGATTTCAAAGGAAGTTGGGATCAACATCTTTCGCTAACGAGTTTGCATATAACAACGATTATCATGCTAGTATACAAATGGCCCCGTTCGAGGCATTGTATGGGCGGAAGTGTCAATCACCATCAGGCCGGACGGATTCGTCCGAGAAGCGATTACTTGGACGAGACATGCTTGAGCGGACCTGCGAGCAGATCGCACCGATCAAGAAGAGACTCCCTTGCCGCACATGAAGACGGAAGAGCTATGCGAGATAAGAGGAGAAGACCGTTGAAGTTTGAAGTCGGAGACCATGTGTTTCGAAGTTATCTCCGATGTAACAGTGTTAACACTAAAGAAAGAAGCTTAGTCCGCGTTACGTTGGACCAATTGAAGTATTAGTCGGCGAGGACTGTTGCATATCAACTAGCGTTACCCCCGAACCTGAGTAATCTCCATGATGTTTTTCACGTGTCACAACTGAAGAAGTACCTACCAGATCGAGATCATGTCATAAAGTACGATGATGTTGAAGTACGGCATGGTAACACCTTTGTAGTCGAGCCGGAGCGAATTCTCGAACGCCGGGAGAAACGGCTTAGGACTAAAACTATACCGATAGTGAAGGTGGTGCGGAAGGGTTTGACACCGAGCGAGGCAACTTGGGAGACCGAGAGTGACATGAAGGAGAAGTACACGAGTTTATGGCCCGAAGTTTAGTTAGTATAGATTAAATTTCGAGGCGAAATTTTTGTGTAAGGGGAGAAATGTAATACCGGATATTTATCGGAATATTATAAATAAAAGTTGGATATTTCGATAAGTGAAATTGCAATCTCCATTCTTGGGTAATTATAGTCTATTTTCTAGGTAGAATTTCTGCAAGAAATTAGGGAGTTTAAGGGTCAAAGTGCCAAAATGACCAAAATACCCTTGTAATTATGAAACAATGCAAGAGGCATGGAAATGCTAATGTTAATACAAGAATATGAAGGTAATGAAGCATTCTAATTAAGAAAAATACCAACTATGGTTAAAAGAGTAATTAAGTAATTAATAGCTAATTACTTAAGCATAAGCAAAGGAAATTTAGTAATAATTATGTGAAGCTCTAAAATTAGTGGAAATTAGTTGAATATTAATAAAATGTATTTACTAATTAAATTGGAAAGTTTTGAGAAAAATAGTTGAGTTTAGGTATTTTTAAACCTAAATACAAGAATGGACCAATTAGGGAATTTTGTAGAATTTTTAATAAAAATTGAATTAAGTAATTAATTAATTCTTGAAAAACATTTACAAAAAAAAAAAGAGAAGGCTGCCGAAAATTGGCCAAAGAATTTGAGAATAAGAAGCAAAATTTGATATCTTGTTATTTTGCAAATTTTTGATTATTATATAATATAATTAAAAAAGCATGAATAGTAATCTTATATTTAGGAAACAGATCCTATCAAGGGAACCAGGAATAGGAATTCCAAAGTCAAGGTAAAATATTGATCAGTGAGTTTTTACCTTCAAGTGACCTCTTAGGAAGTCAATTCCGAGACCCGTAGCACATTGTCCTAATAAGACGAAATAGGAAAATCGCTAGTCACATTTTGGGAAAATAAGGAAATAAATTATAACTCAACATCTAGGGA
Organism: Acacia melanoxylon; assembly: GCA_019022615.1. NCBI lineage: Eukaryota > Viridiplantae > Streptophyta > Magnoliopsida > Fabales > Fabaceae > Acacia > Acacia melanoxylon. The sequence goes on from JAFJYJ010000013.1 coordinate 5,940,808, forward strand.
TGAGTTTATAATTATAAAAATACATTTGGAATCAGTGAATTATTATCTAGAGCTTGATGATTCGGAACCGATTTTCGACACCGGACGCGTACGGACACGTTTTCGAGAAACTTCGGCGGGACGGTTGGAACCTGTCTAAAGTCAAAATTCAAGTTATAATAGATATTATTAATGAGAAAAGAAGGTCTTCAAAGTTCTAAATCTAGAATTTTGAGATTTCTCCGAAATTACGCGAATCGGGTACCGACCGAGAAATACGGCCGGATTTGGCCATAAAGTGAGGTGAGTCATCTTCTTGGCCAATCCTTGGCTGCCAAACAGCCCAAAGATGTCGACCAAGGGGGTGAGGTGGAGTTTGTGACTTTGTGTTCAAGTTGCATTAATGGGTTCTTTACAATTTGGAATTCCAAACAAAGCCTTAACCAAAGTCTATAAATAGGAGGCATGCTCCTTGAGAAATCCTCACACCATTTCTTTCTTGTCTTGACCAAATTTCTTGAGAGAGAAAGTAGAGATAAGCTACGGGGAAAAGCTGCGAGAATTCTTCAACGGGTAAGTCTTTTGGCCTTTAGCTTTTAAGTCTTTAGTTCGGTAGTTAGTAGAATTGTTAGTTAGATTTAGGAAGTAGGTGATAAGATTCCTATGCTTGTTTTTAGGCCTCATTGCATTGAAAAATATGCCTAAAGAGGTAAAAACATAGTAGGGTCGAGTCGTAGAAAAGTTGGAACTTTAGCAGTTCTTTTTAAAAGTAAGGGTAGAATTTGTTAGAATAGCCTTTAAATTTCAAGTATGATTTGGGTATCATATGGGAGGGCTATTTTAGTCATTATTTTCGAAAATCATAGTTGCGTCGAAGTTACGGCAAAATTTCGGGAAGAAAATTTGCTAGAGTAACAATCTTTGGTGAAATTCCGTAGATTAGGGGTAGAAGGGCAAAATGGTAATTTTTACCTAAAAAGCCGAGTTATAGTGTCAAATCGCTAATAAAGGTGATATTATTCTTATAGGATATCGCTACGAACTGATCTCTCTTTCGCTCTATTGCTCGACTCGATTGAAAAAAAAAAAAAAAAAAGGTCATTGGGATGTTGATGAGATTTTACAAGTCCTTTGGTCTGCATACTGTTGTTGAGGCTGAAATATATGCCATCATGTTAGGACTAAAAATGGGCCAACGGATGGGTTTACAGAGAATTCTTCTTTTTTTCGATTCTCTTGACGCCATTAATACCCTCATGAGAGACATCTACTATGATGACCACCCGCTAAAAGATATTATCAAGGAGACTAGAGACATTCTTTTCCAAGACTGGAATGTCGAGCTTCACTACACTCCTAGAGATAACATCTCATGTGCCGACTATATGTCCAAGGAAAGCCTTGATGCTTCTGCTGAGGAGGACGTGACGCTAATTCCAACAATTCCTGGAGGATGCCTAGATATGGTCTTGAAGGACCAACTAGCCTGCCGTTACTAGTTATTTTTCTAGTTTGTTGTATTTAGGGTTAGACTCTTAGTCTAGTCCCTTCCTCACCTTTTCAAGCTTTGGCTTGCCTGTACTTATAAAAAAAAGCATGAAATGCACGATTCACGCTTGTAATCCTCTGGATTCCTAAATGCTTGGAGAAAACAAATGACTTCTCCAAAAGACAAAAGTTCACTATCACTATGTGTGTAGGTGTGCCATGCATGTTATTAAATAAAAGTGAACGATTGCTCACGTATTGTATGGAAATGGGATGGGCCTAGAAGGGTGCAGGTGTTCATATGGCTTGCCATCCAAGACAGATTGCTCATGGCAGAGCGTAGAGGGAGGTTAATGGGAGGTGCACCATTCTGTTATCGGTGCAGCAATCAGAATGAGGGTATCATGCATGTACTACGCGATTGTGTGGTGGCGTGGAGCCTATGGAAGGAACTGAAGCATGGTAAGTTTGAAGCCGAGTTCGTGCAGCTGCAAGGTAAACAATGGTTTGAGTGGAATCTGTCAAGGAAGGGGGTGACTGGGCTTTGATCTTTGGGTTGGGTTGCTGGTTTTTGTGGGGATGAAGAAACAGGAGTATGTTTGAGGAGGGTTATACCTTGCCTAGCAATTTATGCAGTGTTGTTCTTAGGTATGTGAAGGAAGTTAGCCAGGCTAAAGTGGATTTTGGAAGGGGTTTGGGATGTAGGAAGGAAGTGTGCATTGGGTGGGTGGCTCCTGATGAAGGGTGGGTGAAGATCAATGTGGATGGGGCATCAAAGGGGGGAGGAAGTGCAGCTGGATGTGGTGGGCTTATTCGTGGCAGTCAGGGGGAATGGTTGTGCGGGTTCATGCGTAAGCTGGGTCGTGCATTAGCAGTTATAGCTGAACTATGGGCAGTGACTGTGGGACTAGAACTGGCTGTTGCTTATCAGTTTCAGAACATTGTGTTGGAATGTGACTCTGCTACTGTGGTGTCCATGCTGTGTAATATGCATGAGGATACTGCTAGGGAGCCACGAATGCTATGGATGATCCGACAATTGTTGAGTAGATTTTCTAACTTTCGAATTATACATGTATACAGGGAGGGGAATAACTGCGCTGATGTGTTGGCGAACCTTAGCTTTGTACAGGAGGAGGAGAAGAAGTTTTTGGTGGAACCTCCTCAGGAATTAGCTGATTGTTTGTACAGGGATAGGATGGGGTTTGCTTACCCACGTTTTATTATGATGAATAGTTGATAAGGGCTAAGGCCCCATTTGCACCAAAATAAAATAAAATAAAAGTGAACGAATCAAGACATGCATATGTTTGAATATCACAAACAAACATTTGCATGCATGATTGAATGGGCAAGGAATGTTGCTCTTGCACCCCCCACACGTGCGTCTATATATCTGTTGTCCACCTCCCCACCACCACCCCCAAATTAAAAGCAATGTTACTACACACGCACGCGCGCGGGGGAACCCGGAGTGGAATTAAGGGGGGCGGCAATAACGCAATAGAACCCAGATTTTTATGAAAGTGTATTTCAACCCCATAAAAATTTCAATATATTCATTTTAGTCCCTTCATAAAACTATCAATAGGGACTAAATTACAAATATTGAACATTTTATGAGGCAAAAATATAATTTCTTAAAACTTTGGGTTTAATCCTATAATTTTAGGGGGTCAACCCTAACCCCTAGGTCTGTCCCTATATATATATATATATATATATATATATATATATATATATATATATATATATATGTATGTAGGACATCAGTGGGTTGTACTTGTATATAATATGCTATTGCTATAGGGTAGTTACATTATTATAAACCGTATTATTGGTCATTGGCATGGTAATGTATCGTAGGAGTACGTACTACGAAATTACTTCGACATCAATTCATTAATATTCATCTATCTGCCATGTAACTGGAAGCCAATATACGATATAATCATGATGAACAGTAAGAGGTAATGATTGATCTCATGAAGTAAATGATCAAGGTGGTGTAGGTAGTAGGGGGCAGGGACGGAGCTTGGCACAACTGTTTGGGGGGGGCCACTGGTTACTATTCATCTTCACCCTCTTTTTCCCTGTATCGCCGATTATGTACGCAAACATGGAAGCCTCATCTGCCCCGTCTGCAACGCTGCCTGGAAAGACTTGCCTCTCCTTGCCGCACATAAGAACCACGCCACCGGTTACTGTGAAGGCTCCTCCACAAACATGGAAGCCTCATCTGCCCCGTATGTATCCTCGATTATGTACGCTTTGGTTTTGAAAGTGAAGACTCCTCTAGTTACTGTGACAGGGACAATGGATGCAAACAAGCTAGTGGACTATGTGTGCAGACGCACCAAAAAGTAAGCGAATATAGTTCCACAACCAGAGCTTGAACCAGAGAAGAAGGAAGAACCTAAAGAAGCAGAGAAAACAGCAGAGCAAAAGCTGAAGAGAAGAAGGAAGAGAACACAGAGAAGAAAGAGGAAGAGAAACCTGCAGCAGAGAAGCCCAAGAAGGAAGAAGAAGGTAACAAAGAAGTAGGTGAAGATAAGAGTGAGAACAAAGAAGAAAAAAGAGGTGTGATTTAGGTGAAGATATAAAAGCTAAAGTAAACCACCAGGAAATAGAAAAACACAAATGCTTGAGCTTGGTTCTGGGTCATCGAGGAAACATGAGGAAAAAAATTCAAAGCTTCAATTTTTTTTTTTTCTTTGGGGGGGGGGTGCATGACCTCCTCTAGCTCCGTGGGTGCATGGCCTCCTCTAGCTCCGTCTGGGGGTGGGGGGACATTTGTATGGGAGAAGTAAAAGAGGATATTAGAGGCAAGTGTCCATGAAGGTGGGGACAAATCCGTCAAATATATATGTTTCCTAATTTCAATGACACCTTCATAATTGTCGCCTTTCAATCATCCTTAACCCTTGCTGCCCTTTCCCCCAACATCATCTCTTCCCTTTCCATATCTCATCCATTCATTCATAAGAGGATTAATACATGTTTAATGCTATGTCATTAGTTGTGGACTAAACAAAAATTTACCACTCTAATTCTATTTATACGTTTATTTTAACCAAAATTTCCTATTTATAAGTCATATTGTAAGGTAGTAAATGAAATTTTGACAATTTTGCCCATATTAATTGTACCAATGAAAATAGAGAGAGAATAAAGAGTTGAAAAATACCCCTTTATCTGAGGGCAAAGTTTGAAATTTACCTCATAATCATTGAGTTAACTGTCTTTTCTTGGTATGTGTGTTTAGTTTTTTTTTTGTTCAGAAGTATGTGTGTTTGGTTAAAAGTGACTTATAACTAGGATCAGAGTGATACGTAACGAAAGAGGATGAGAACATTCCTTGAAAATGATATAACCGCAACCTGCAACCAATGAAGGGGATGGAAAGTAGTACAAACATTGTGAGCCGCATTTAATTGGAAGTAAATCTTCTCCTTATCCTATTTTCTCCTTATCCCTTATCATCCTGTCTGGGCTGTTGATTGAGAAGAGGAGAAAAAAAATTAAAGTAGTATTGAATTTTCAGATTGATTAGACGGATATGATTTAGAGATTATAAAAGATAATAAGAAAAAGATAATGAGATAAACTCAACCCCGTTTTGAAGAAGATTCGCAAGTGAAGATGTTGAAATTGGCAGTCATAATCCCATGAACATAGATGTTTAAGATAATTACATGTGAAATTAATTTCCATCACTAAAAAATGTGTTGATGAAGTTGTACACATATAACATGTAACATTTATAGTTTGACCAATTCGATTTAACTGAATATGAAATGCCGTTAAAATCACACTATCATCTATAATTGGATTAACCATTGTCATCTATCATCTATAATAAACGTAGTATATAACTGTCATGTAACATTTAAATAAACATTTATTTATAATTGGATTAACCAAAATTGTTGGGGGAAAAAGATCAACCAAAATTTAAATTGATGAAACTATAAGATCAGAATGACCAATAAATATTCAGTTGCCTCAAATAACAGGCTAGATAAAACAAGTATAATTCAATATGTGCCACTAAAAAAAAAACTCAACATTTATTAAGCATGGGAATCAGATGCGGCTATAGTGATGAACCAATATTAGTTTGTACTCCTTCGGTCCTTATTAAAAGGTACTACATCTTTCTAATTATAGGAACACTTTTATAGTGTAATTTGCATTATAAAAGTGTTCCTATGATTAAGAACGGAAGAGTACCAACTAACAATTGTATTTAGTCTTTTTTATAAGGTGTTTTCTTGTTTCCAAACCACATTAATTATTTTTTTCAATGTATGCCCATAATTAATAAGGGTAGTGAGTGAAAGTAATAATTAATATAATAGTATTAGAATTTAGTGCAATTAGTAGGGGTAATATTGGAAGTTACCTAAATTGTAGGACAACTTTATTGACTTTAACTATTTTTATTGGTTTTTGAGAATTATTAGTTGATGTCTTATAATAAAAATTAGAGGGAGTAGTTGGCCGAATAAATAAAAAAATGATTACAGTTGGAAATAAATATAAAATTAGTTGCTTTGTGGCCGCATTAAATATATTAGCGAAATATATGAGAATTTTTACCTTATATGAAATATTGAACATAATAGAAAAAGTGAACACAATTGGCATCATGTGTCATTAATCTTCCATATTCACGGCATTAAATAAATTTGAGAAAAAATAGGAAACAAAACTGGGGGATAATTAGGAAAAAATCCCATATATAAAACAACAATCATGCCATTCAAAAATATATTGTGAGATGATAAATCAGAATCAATTCCTAAAGGCTTAGGGTGTGCATGACAACCATTCTGTTCCCCAGTTCTGAGATGAAACAATTTTTTCTAATTATGTGCTTTGGAAGAGTTCTGAAAATTAGAATTACGTTTGTTAACTCATTTTATTTTTAGTCCGAGAATCAAAATTACGTTTGGTAAGACATTTTAACACATTTTTCTATGCTTCAACTTCCTCCCACCACTTGCAATCGCTGAAGGCAATTCCTTGCATTTTCGCACAATCTCCTCTGCAACAATCTTGAAATCAGAATCATTATCTTAAATCCCTTGTTATATAAGGGAATTTCTATGGCTTCCAAATCAAGCTTCTCTCTCACTTCATCAAAGATTATCAATATCTTCTCAAGCTCCAGTCTCAAATACAGACGACGAGCTCTTCCAGATTCACTCTCTTCCTGAATTTTCAGTCCCAACATGTCTGCAATTTGGTTTTGGATATTTCTAATGTCACTGGTGCTGGACTTAGGATCAGCAACAACCATGACAACTTCATCAAACAAGTTCTTCGCCTTCACTCCTTCTTCCCACTCCTTTTGCTAATTCAGTCTTCCCAATCCCTCTGATTCCGCGAAGAACAACCGCATTACACTCATCTTCCTCTAAAGCATTCAGAATCTGATCTGTAGGTTCGATTCTTGAGTCAAAGGCAATGAAATTTCTGGAGGATGAGTACTCTATGCCTGGAAGAGTAGCTGGGTGAGAAATCCGAGAAAAAGTCCCAGCTTGTTCTTGAAGCTCAGCGATGGATCTCACTTTGTTCATCGATTTTTCTGCTGATATGGAAGTGATTAACGCAATTAGGGCAAAATCCACCGAAACAACTCTTGCTAGTGTTGCTTTGTTCTTCGATCTTCACAACTTGTTCGATGATCTGATCTACATTCGCCAGCCACCATTGAACTTGGGGATCGATGTGATCTCCTCTAATTTTGGCTTCTCTGCTTGTTCACTGAGATTTCTGACATTTGTGGTGAAATCGAAGAGGTAATCAAACTGACGAAGGATCGGATGTACTGGGTATTCAGCGATCTTCGCTACAATAGAGATCAGAATGCTGGTCATGGTGGGTGAGATTGAACTCGGATGATTGATAATTTGATATAGAGAAGAACAGATTCAATTTGGGCGAATATTAATATAATCACTGAATCAAACATCGAGATCGCGTCTTGCTTTGTTCAAGTTTCGTGGAAAGTGAATTGGAAGTGTGAAGAAAGACGGAGAGGGAAGGTCTTCGGGTTTGTTTGAGAGAAAAAGTGATTCTGATTTTGTTTCCTGGAATAGAGAAAGCAGAAATTTTCTTCTTCCTTGTTTTAGTTCCCAAAGCACAAAAATTAAACCGGTTCATCCGGGAACAAAAAGAAAAAATCAGATTTATCAAACATAATTCTTATCCATTTTTATTCTTGGGAACAAATTTTTTTTTTTTAAAAAAAAAAAAACTCATTCCGGGAGCGTTACCATGCACACCCTTCAATAAGCAAGAAATATTACATGATTTAGGGTTTAGGCTAACAACATATTTAATGCATTTGGCTCCTAATCGATTCCATCTTCTAAAAAATAGGATTTATTCGTAATAATAAATACATTGAAATTCTCGATGTGTTTGGTTTGAAGAAAGGGAAAGAGAATTTTTTTTTATCTCATATTGACCAAATTGCCCATAAATTTTTTTTGATATTCTAAAATACACTCTCAATAAAAAAAAAATATTCTTCTCATTAATGACAATTTGGTAAAAGTCTTCCATCCCCTCCCATCTCTTCCCTTCCCTCAAACCAAACCGGGAAACTAAAACAAAACATAATTTGATCCCACTACAATCATGATTGTAAAATCGTGTGGACTGAGTGCAGGTGTAGGCCAAAGACAAACTAAGGTAGGTGGATTAATTTTTTTTAAAAAAAATATTATATGTATAATTTAAAAATACTCTTGATCAACTACTTACTAACTAATGCACTAGTCCTTAAATTTTGGTTCTTCTCTTTACATATGTAAGATTACTTACCATCTCAACTAAAATAGATTGTTGCTGTATAAAAATATTTTTAAAAAATTCTTCAAATTATTTATTAAAAAATAGTATAATATCTCTACCATAACAAACATTACTCACTTTGAAGGATACATGTATGTATTACTATAATTAATGTTATATTTAATTATTATTGAAGGGGCATAAATAGGTGGAATTAAAAAAAAATTGATAAATTTGAAAAAATATATTTTATATTTAAAACCAAAATTATCCTCTCTCAATTGGGTCTTATATTAGAAATTTGACCGTATTCAATTTTGTTTCAAGAAGAGCCATAGGGACGATCATGAACACCCCTAGAATTTTATTTTATTTATTTAGTTATTTATTTTTTATATCTCTAATAATAATTACATCTTCGACGCACTCTATCAATCCCCATTCACTTCCTTTCCCTTCAATTTCCCTACCAACACCTAGATTTTGATATCTTTTGCTCATGTTCTATTTATAGGATAGAGATAGTTTAGGGATTGTTTGGAATGAGGAGAGGGTGGGGAAAGTTAGGGGAGAAGAAATTTTTTGAGTTGGATTTAAAACAAATTAGAGAAGTCGGATTATAAGCTTTTAATTATTAGTTTTACTCTTTTATTTTACATCATATCTTTAGTAAAATTTTATAACCTCACTTATCTAATTTTTTTAAATCCAACTCATAATTTTTTTTCTTCCCCTTCCCTCCAAATATCTCGTACTTGACAACTCATTATATTCCCATGGTTTCTTTTTTATAAGATAGAGATAAATACTATTTTTGTCATAAAAGTTTAGTTTAAGGAGCACTGGTCACCCGGAAGTTTTTTATAGTCTCATTTTTGCCTTAGAAATTAACAAAACGGAGCAATTTTGCTTCAAAAGTTTTTTTAGAAGCAATTTTGCCCTGAAAATTTTTTTATAAGCAATTTTGCCCCTGAAATTTTACAAATTTAGAGCAACAATTTAACGGTTAAAATTAACGGAATGACAAAATTGCTACGTTTTTAAACTTTTGAGGTAATTTTGATCCAAGAAAAACTTCCGAGTGATCCAGTACTCTTTATGTTAAACTTCCATGTCAAAAATGATATTTATCCTTATAAGATATAATTGATTGAAATAAGTTATTCAAAAACTTAGTTGAAATTAGTTCGGTTCATTCTATAAAAAAAAAGGAAATTAGTTAGATTCAATAAACATGTAAAAAATGATTTTTTTTTTTAATTCTCTCATTTATATGAAGGAGAGAGAATATATTATATTAAGTTTCAAACATGACAATTAAATACATGGTATAAGTAATTTTTGTAATCATGTGAAGATAAAATGAAAAGTTTACAGAAATTTTTTGAGACAACCCCTAAATCTGTCTTATAAAAAGAAATCGAACATACCCAACAATTATACCTCATAAAAATAGACAGATAGTGATAGAGTAATAAATTTAGAAGACTAAACATATATTTTAACTTAAACAAAATCAAATATTAAAATTGTGGTGAATGGGAGAGATTAAAGGACAATCAAGGCATATCATTAATTTTTTTTATATAAATGTACAACTTTATCATTCATTTAATATTATTTTGTCTTTTTTTTTTTCATGAGTTATATCACATAATAAATAGATATAAAATAAAAAAACAAGATTTAGATAAGTAAGACACTGCTGATAAACGGCAACAGAGTTAGTCGTTTTGGTTCCAAACTGTTCCATAGTTAGTCGCTCACACTCCCTCAGCCCTCAGCCCTCTCGACCTCAACTCTCAAAGGGAACCGCGAACGGCCTCTCGCCTCTCACTTGACAATACGACCCTCCCGTCTCGGCGTCCTCGTCGGCTCGACCTCGTCGTCCTCTTCGGCTCTTCCAGGCTCCTCTCCTCACCTGGTAAAATTTTTTCTGTGCATGCCACAGGGAGGAATGGCATTTAGAGGGAAGGAGATGATGAAAAAAGTTCTCAAGAAAGTGGGAGAACACAATTTGGCACCTGGAGTGAAGGAATCTCTGGAGAAATGCATGCCTAAAAGCAAGGTCGTAATGGGTCGCGCCAAACGCGGTATCTATGCCGGACGACACATCCAGTTCGGCAATCGCGTCAGTGAAGATGGTGGTAACAAGTATGTTCTCTATACTTTATCCTATTTCGTTTAGCCTTTAATGCTTGTGATTTTGAGCTGTTTTGGTTTCATTTCGGAAATTTTGATCCTTTAGCCTTATGTAATCTGGTAGATCTTATAGTTTCTAGAATATGTATTACTGACTTTGACGCTGTTTTATGTGTCAAATTATTTTTTAAAATGGGATTGGCTAGTAAACAGTTGGGAATGCTCTGTGAATGTTGTAATCTTGATTGGTTTAAGCTTGCACTTCTTTCAACTGATTTTGAACTGATAGAGCTTCAAGCTCAGAACTCACCATTGTTTTCTTGAAATACGAAAATTCATTTGATGTCATGATATATACTGGGAATCTTGTAACTTTGAATTGAAAATCTAATCTATAATGCCAAATGGTGTCCTAGGTGGGATGTCTGTGCAGTTGTGTTAATACAAGCGATTCCATTGTGGTTCCATTGCTTTGTCCTTTTTGAACTTTGATCATGTGTTTGTTTTTATGACTTATTTGTAGCCATTACTATCTCTTTCATAAATTATAAAGAGATTCTAGTAACTGTGGAGTGTGGGAATCAGAGGCTTGATGCATACATGTGCTAAGCAACAAGTGTTTGATAGCCTGCAATCACTTGGGTCATAGTGAACTGACACAAAGTCAATATCTTTTGTTATGAAATGTAAATAGTCTGTATAGGCTTCGCTTATGATTGTTGAAACTTAGGAGACAAAGCAAATTTCATACTCACTTATGACTTATGAGTATATAACATTTCCGGTTCTCCCTTTTATAGCCAAAATATACTTTTACAGTTCTCCCATATGTATAGATTATGGATTGTCCAGATTGGTTTTGTCTTGTGTTGTATTATGGGCAGGTGCTAGAGATGGTTCAGCCTTCAAAATTTACCGGTTTGACCCATTGACTTGAATATTAACATGAAAGTGATTAGATGCACTCAAATTAATCAAGGATATTTTATGCTCTCGTGATCAATCCTATTGAAATTCTGTTCATACGTTTCTGTTTTAGGCTGGTTTATCTCAATGGTGTGAGGTTCAGTTTTCCAAATAATAAACTATAAGTCTACATTTGGTATAAAATGGGAATGGAAATAAGAACGGGAATATAAATGTTTGTTTCCTAGGCATGGAAAGGAAAGCTTGTACCTATTCCATTCTGTTGTTTGGTAGCACGACAAAGGAGGAGTAAATTCTGAAAATGTCATGTTTACCTTGTGAAAAAGCTAAAACCATGACTACAGATTTTGAATCACACACTTTCATTATTACGAAGACCATGACTTTTTTAATAAACTGAGTTAATTTATTTATTTTAAGCCAAACAATATTTTTAATCATAAATAGATAATTACTTATTGTAAATGATTTATTAAATCTGATGTACTAAAAACATATTATATATGTGTGTGTACAATGTTTGGTCCATATAGTTTACCCTCATTTTGGTTTTGCTCCCTATAATTTCAAATCATAAGTTTTGTTCCGTTAGTCCTTGTAATTTAATAAGGACCTGGATTATTCTGCCCCTTGGGGACCAAAACCAAAATTAGGACAAACTATAAGGATCAAACATTGTATTGACCCAAATTATGTACATATAACTTGTATATACAGCGTATTGTAAACTAATATCAATATAAAAATATCCTGCAAAATATCATAACCAACATAACATATCTCTAGATATATAGACCTACTTTCAAGATTGGAAATAAAAAAACCTAAGCCAATTAAAATAATTCCAAAATATCATATGTAGCACTTCTGGGTAAACTTTTTCACCATATAGAACAAACTAAGGTCATAGGCTAGCACTTCTGCGTGTCTGTCTGTTTGTGTCACTAACCATAATACCAAAATATAAAATGTGTCTGTTTGTTTGTGTCACTAACCATAATACCAAAATATAAAATGTATGAAGTCCTAATGTCTTAGGCAAATAGCTGAAAAATCATAGCTGTCTTTACCTTCTTGGGTGTGGTTGAAAACTGAAGGAATAAGTTTTCATCCTTCACCATCTTCAAATATGCAGCATCATGTTGGAGTAAGACCTCTAAGGCTCTAACCTTCATCAGCCTTTGAGCACATGTGCCTTCTTTACAACTCTTTGAGCACATATGCCTTCTTTACATATCCAGCATGGCTCTCACTAGCTGTTTTGAATTCTTTGAACTACAGCCATTCTTGATTTTTCCAGCCCTGTCAGCATACTTCATCCCAATCATAGATGTTCTTTCTCCTTCTTGATGACGATGTTTCCTTTGATGCATTGTTCTAGGTGATGAAAAGTCTGTTTCATTTCTAGTACTACCTTTGGTCCTAAATATATGACATATTTTGTAGTGTAATTTGCACTACAAACTATGTTCTATATTAAGGACCGGAGGAGTATCAATTTCTTCAAGTTTAGCTGTCCCTTCTCAATTCATTTGGGTGTCCATCTCTTTGACAACATTACATTATGACTTGGGTGTGGTATTTTGGAGCTAATTTAATCGGCCAATGTCTGATTTCCAATTATCAAAGCAAGTTTATATTTCTAGAGGTATATTATTATGTTAATTATGATATTTTGTAGGATATATAGATATATTGAAAAAGAACCAGTGAAGAAATACAAGAGGCATAGAATTGAACACAATAGTTAGAAAGAGCTAGAGATAAAGAATCCAATTAGTGGGGCTAGTTCTCCTCTCCTTCGGCAGTGACCTCCGCTCCTTTGATTGCAAGTGCTCCTATTCTCTCCCTAGTGCTTGCGCAACCAGGGCAAATTGAGATGTGAGAATAGAGTATAGAGTATATGGAGTATGGATCTATTGAGGGCATTTGTCATAAAAATTTTGCAGGAGTGTTCTGATCGTTAACTAAGGTAGGATATGTGGAGAGTGACAGTTGATCTGTTGGTGGCCCGTTCATTCATCTAGAAATTGGAATCGATTGCATGTTCAGACATGAAAAATCACACTTTATATGGGAGTTGGGGAAAAACCACTTGCATGAATTGTCCTTTTCTGGCCTTTCTCCAAGCATTTTCTTTCCTATATATAGGCAGAATGGGAGGGATTCCTTATATTTTATTGGGGAATACAGCTTCCCACAAAATTTTTATTTACCAAACACAACTCTAGGCCATATGCCACTACCAATTCTGCGTTTAATAGGATAGGGACCAAAATACTTGGGGATAGTTTATGGTATTTGCAGTGAGACAGTGATTTCTGTCTATACGGCTGGAGTTTGAGAAATACCAGTGCACCAACTGTAAAACTGACATCCCGGCGGTGAGAATCTGTATATATTTTCATCTGAGTTTGAGCAGCAATTAGATTTGTCTTTATCCCCCCAAGGAAGGAGGTGATTTTCCATACATCACCTGAAATTTTCCAAAGGTAGGATATGTGGAGAGTGACAGTTGATCTGTTGGTGGCCCGTTCATTCATCTAGAAATTGGAATCAATTGCATGTTCAGACATGAAAAATCACACTTTATATGGGAGTTGCTTTGGGAAAAACCACTTGCAGTAAGAGGCTTGGCAATTTGACCATAATTTCTTATAAACCTTCGGTAGTAGCCTGTAAGACCCAAGAAACCACGTAATTCAGAAACGTTTTTGGGTAAAGGCCATTTATGAACAGCATAGATTTTATCAGGATCAGCCACCACTCCTTTGGAAGAAATATTATGCCCCAAGAATGAAATATCCATGAATTGTCCTTTTCTGGCCTTTCTCCAAGCATAGATGACATTAGTGAACTTATCGAGTTTTAATGACAAATCAGACACCAACTTGTGAGAAACAAAGTTGTGTGTTGAACCTGAATCAATAAGGATCAGTACAGACTTTGATTGTAGTGTACCCCAGACTTTCATAGTGGTTTGAGACTTTTTCCCCAAAAAAGCATGTAATGAAATCTCCGCAAAAGATTCTGGACCTGCATCATCTTCATCAGTTATCGGTTCCTCCTGATCTTCTGGTAACTCCATTAGTTTTAATGAGTACGCGTTGCAGCGGTGACTAGGGGTGAAATTTTCCCCACATCGGTAACATAAACCTTTACTTCGCCTAATTTGTCGTTCTGTTTCAGATATGCCCGAAGAAGACGCATTAGCCGGAGGTTGCGGAACTGTCGTGGCCTGATTTTGCGAAAATCCCGATGGCAATATTTGTTTGTTGAAATTGGGATTGGCCGAATTGGTGGAATTATTAATTCCCCAATTATTTCGGTTACCCTGGTATCTGGAATTTGCATTATCTTTTCTTGAAATGATTCTTTCAGTGATTATTCTAATTGAGTTTGAACTTTGAAGCATTCAACTTGTTATCACCTATCTTACAACCATCATATTATAACTGGTGCTCACAGTTCAATTAAGGATTGCCAGTGTATGCGATTTGTTGGTGGCCAACATTTACATTCATGGATATGCAGCAGTCTTGGTTATTTCATAACTTTTTGGTGGATACACGAAGTGCATATTACCTTTGAAGTTGCTCCTCTTAGATTAGTTATGGATTCGGATTCCAATATTTTAGCATGCAGTAATTCGATTGATACTCTAGGAACGCATCAATCTAGAGTAGATTTAATGTTCTATACTGTGGTCAGATATATGTCATCTGCTTGAATGCTCAGATTTGTATTAGCAAGTGGTTTTACACTTCAATTTTGGAGGAATGAAATAGAAGGATATATTATTAAACAAAACTCATTCTTTTTCTGATGTTGTTGATAGGACAAGGAGAACTTGGAAACCTAATGTCCAACAGAAACGGCTCTTCAGTTATATCCTAGATCGCCATATTCGCGTTAAGGTTACAACCCACGCCCTTCGTTGCATCGACAAGGCTGGTGGGGTTGATGAATATTTCTTGAAAACTCCATATCACAAGTTGGACACAGAACTCGGTCTCTTCTGGAAAGCCAAGATTGAGAAGCTGTATGAGGAACTTGGGAAGATGGAAGTTGTGTTCTTTTCACCAGAAGACGAACAGAAGTTTGAACAGGGCTTCAAAGAATTGAAACTGTCAGAGAGGGAAGAGCGCAGGGAATTCCGAAGGAAAATGTATGCTGGGATGAAAGAACACAAGCAGATTGAGCTAGAACATAAAGATGAACAATCTACTGATAAAGGAAGCAGAGGAACTGAACATGACACCAAAGAACAGTTGGCTGCAGTTTCATATGGACTAGCTGCTGACAATCTTGAAGCTGGAAGTTTAGTTGCTAATTACTAACGTTTTTATTAACTGATATATGGAGATTTTGAAGCTTTTTAATTTTTTCCCTCCTCCATCTTGATCACGATGGTTTCTCTGCTCATCTGTTCTGATTCTTTGAACTTCCTGTTTTGAGAAGTTCAATTCTGATGAGCAGAAATCATGTAATTTTGTCATTTCACTCTGAACGGAACTTCATGAAAGCCAGTCCGGTGAATAGTTTATAATGTAATAATATATTATTATACATTTATGGCCTCCGAATTTACGGAGCAATGTTCTTCTGCATTGACATTTGCTCTTAATTCGAGGTCCTAGATTCTTCGTTTGGTCTGTTCTGTTTGTCACCTATCAATTGTACTTAACTTCTGATCTACATAATTCAGCTATTTATGTACTACCTTCAGGAATATTTTTGTAGTGCAATTTATACAACAAAAGTGTTCTTATAATTAGGATCGGGAGGAATAGTATATATAGGATATAGAAACCATTCGGTATTTGAAGCGACATTGGACTCTTACTAATCCGGATTTGAGTTGGGTTATGATTTAAATAGGGTTAGTTTTTCGAAAAACATTTTCTGCCATTACCCAGAAATAAGACCTTAAATTGTATATCCTTTTTCGCTAGGATTACTGCTGGTTTGTCATAAATCCATAACACCAATTTTTTTTCCCTCCACTTCAGCGACTGCAAATTGATCTGCATTCATTTGAAATAAAATAATTCATAGTGAAAAATATCCTATTCAGTTGGGGTTGAAAATGAAAATGTGTTAAAAGTAAGGTGGTTATGCTCTCAGTCTTTCGGATGCTATAAGTCAAAAAAGCTAATAAAGAACAAGTGGGATAAAGAGAGGCGAGGCAAATGACAGTGATTGAGAGAATCTTCTAGTTTCATCAAAACCTTATGGTTGTGTCTTCACTGAATTCCAATTGTCTCAGTTATCTAAAAAGGGGGAACAAAGAAAAAAGAATTCCAGCAAGTTTTTTCAATAGCATTAACGACAATATGCTTCCTAATTATCCTCAAAGCTAACTCCTAAAAATTAAAATCTAAACATCATAAAGCAATAGAGTAGCCTGGCTTCATATTAGCCTTTGGATTCTCTCTTTATTCAGCAAAAGCTTATTTATTAGAACATCTGAAATTGAGTTGCTTTATTAGGACTTAGGAGCATTACCGTTAATGATACGCTCAAACAATGATACGCTCAAACATCAGTGGTGCGATGAATTCCCTAATTTTAACTTTGGTAAAATATGTCTGGGTGAATATAATATTTGGTTCTTATAGTTTACTCTCATTTTGATTTTAATCTCTTTAAGTTTCTTTTTTTATTTTTAATAACAATTAAAACATTGTCAATTACCTATAAGACTTTATAAGAAGGTTCAGAGAAACCTAGCTAGGCACATTACTCCCCACCTCAAGAATAGAAGGGGGAGGGTGAAAAAATAGAAGTTATCTTCCATATTATGAGCAAACTTGGTTAGATAATCTGGTATCCTCAAGTTTTCCCCATGCATATATCTGAAAGTGATCTGCCAATCTCTATGCAGCATCATCCTAGCCTCGTCAACAACATCCTCCAAGGGATAGTCCTCATCACAGCCTCGGGTAATAAAATTTATAGCTTCTTCACAATCTGAATACACCAGTTAGTGTATATGTCCTCTAGTCCAACAAAGGTTGAGACTATGCAAGAAACCTAATATTTCTGCCATACCTGGAGGAACAGTGGTCTCTGTAGTTTGAAAATATAAGTTTTGATTTCTCTAAGTTGCTTTCCATTTAAAACGTTAGTTCCTATATTTTACCAAATGCCTGGATCATTTTGTCCCTTGAAAGACTAAAATCTATGAATTAAAAACAATAGAAACCAAAATAAAAATGGCAGCAAATTATAAGAACCAAACATTATTGGGTTAAGGTGCAAAAATACCTATAAACTATTACCCAAAAAGTGCTCACCATCATATGTTTTTCGAAGGTACAAAAATACCCTTAAACATTGAAATTGAGGGAAAAAATACCGTTGCTATTATGTTAACCATTAATGAGAGTTAGTTTGACTGAAAATTGTGACCTGAATCACTGGATGAGAAGAATGCAAATGTGGGGAAAATTTCTTTTAGATCTCAAGGGACCAAGAAAATGTCAAAAAGTCCCAAGAAAAATTCAAACGTCAAAAAAGTGTCTCATTAACAACTCTATCTATCTGTGGGATTAACAACTACATTTGTAAGATTAACAACTCTTGAGGACTTTTTTGACATCTGAATTTTCTTTTAGACTTTTTTGACATTTTTTTAGGTCTCTGGGGACGTTAAAGGAATTTTCCTACAAACGTGGGTGCAGACGTGTCTTGAGAGAGCCTTGGCGAGGAACACTTGCACCATAGGGGCTGCGAACTTCGTCGAAGGGACAATTAGATGGCACAGACACAGACTTCATTCTTCATCTTACCTCAATCAAACCCATTTTTCACAAAGCACATCAAGCTAAACAATGTTCAAGAAATTTAAAAAAATCGTTGCCCAATAAATGAGGGCATGAAAATTCTTTTAGGATGAGGATTTTTAAGCTTAAAAATAAACTTAAATAAGTATAAATGAACAAGCTTGCCTTGTTGGTCACTTTGACGTCAGCGACATCACCGGTGACCGTGGTGTCACTGTCATGGAGACTCAAGTGGCCGAACGGCGCATCGTCACCGAAGCAGTCGGTGGTCAGGTTCGTTAATTATATCCCATCATCATCTCCATCTCTTTGATCTTATATCTCATTGGATATCAATATGATCAGTAGTGTGTGTATATAAGCAAAAAATTTAGTAAAGCAAAAATCTGCACTCTACCAACAACTTGAGAAGTTTGATGATAACCATAAAAAATTGTTTTGAATCTGAACTCATCTGTAAATGAGTGAGCGGCTAGAATATAGCCCGTGGTGTATGAAACCAAAATCCTTAACACTGGCTTATTTGGATCATGAACAGAGTCCATAGAAGAATCTACACGTACGCTCTTTACATTTCTTAACTTGGTTTCCTCATAACACCACAAAATGTTATTCAATAGGTCAGGTTTCCAATTTGCTTTCAAGAGGTCATTGTATAACTTCAAATTACAATCTTGCATGAAAAACATCCTGGGTTTTAAGGCTTGTCACATTATTCCATGTTCTTTATGTGATAAGACATAACAATCAAAAGTTTTCAAAACTCGACATATACTTCTATGTCTTCAATCCACTTAAAATATTTTATCAAATATTGCAAGACTAAGATGCAAGATAACTTTCTCTTCCAATTCGCCAATACCATAAATTACAATTTGCATCTTTGACTTTAATCCTAAAACCTTAACTAAATACTCAGGAACCAGTGGATTTTGTAGCAGAACAACCAAAAGCTTTCAAAATTTCACATGATCAGTCGTAGAAAGAAGAGGATCAAATACTTTTATATCCCCGGTTCATTCAAAATCTTTTTTCATTATCAAAGCAAGACTAAGCTGCCATCTAGCTAGGCTTTTCATCCAATTCAATTTTTCCAATACCATAAATTATCATTTCCATCTTTGATTCCGATCCCAAAACCCTTTGTAACTGATCTCGAAAATTAGGATAGAATTGCAAGTTCTCGAGTTTCTCTATATATCTTTTCATTTTCTCCAATACTATTTGTTCTTTGATGGGATCCTTAAGTGAACAAGTTCGACCCCAATGCCCATGGTTTCCTAATATAATAGCAAAGCACAAGTGTCTCATTGTCATTAGAAACGCTCAGTTGCATGCATTACTTATCCAAATATTAAACATATATATATATACACATTAGTGAACTGAAATAACAGAGGAAGTTGGTAGAATTTATTTTTATTATGTATAACACAAGGAGATAAACACCAGAAGAAAAACTTAAAATCGTATATATATCAATCAAATCTTGACAGTCACATCAACACAACGTCAACATCAAAACGAAGTCACAGCATATGAATCAATTTAAATCTAAATATCTAATCAGACCTATAGCTATAGGGTAGAAAAGCAAGGTTATCATGTAAGTTCTTCTATAATTTCATGCTCAAACATTAAGTAATAAGAACATGAATGAAGATCTTAAGAACTCATGATTTCCACAACATTACATGTTTAAGTCAAGATGTACTAACCTCTATCCATAATTGCGGAATCGATACTCTATAATATGCGACTTGCAACACGATAATTGAAACCTTTTCATTCTCTTTACCCTTCATTACACGCTCTCTCTTCTTGATAGAAAACTAGAGCGCGTCTATTATTATGGTCGAGAAGCGAATGGACAAGTTTATATCCTTTAAATAACTTTTGTATCCAAAAGACATGTACATCCTATGGATTTGACCGCTTCCATCAAGCGAGTCAAGAACCTCTTCCCAAAAGTCATTTATCAATAGTCATTTAGCTCCTTCATTAATTATTAAATCATATATATTTATCACAGCCACATGAGACATTTCTTACATTCTCCCACTTGACTCATGTGATATAAGTCATTTCATGATTTAACAAAATATCAATAATTTTGCGCATAATCTTGGCTAAAAGATTTCATATATTGGTTACACCATAAGTCATGGTTAAGGATAAAACTAATACGAGTCATGGCGGTTGTACATCAGTATATCGACGTAGTCCCTTCCATGTACTACTTTATTAGTCTTTCTCCTTGACATGACACTTTAATGGAAGCAACTTTAATGTCCATCAATAAAGTCTTCATTGTAGACAAATCTTGTTTTCTAACAACATCATTTATGCATGCATACATAAAGTTGAAAACATGATAATCTCATAAACACATATATATTAATGAGCTCAAAGTGTCAAGGATTAGAACATAACAATAATTTTAACATTCGCTAGCAGACATAATACCCATTCTATAGACATGACCAGTGAATGCCTTGGGCAATAATCCCTCTGTTAAGGGATTAGCTATTATAAGATTGGTGCTAACATGTTCTATTGACACTCTATGTTTCTGAACCTCTTTTTTAACGGCAAAGTATTTCAATTCCATATGCTTAGCACCATTTGAATACTTGTCGTTTTTAGAAAAGAAGATCTCCCAACATTGAATTATCACAATAAATTTTCAGCGCATACTTGGCTATTTGTCGACTAATCCAAGAACGAAATAAAATTTCGTAGCCATTTAGCACTTGGAAAAATATTGGCCTCAAAGCATGCCATAAATTCAACTTCCATAATGGATGCAGCAATTACCGATTGCTTATCCAATCACTTCAAGGTTGCTAAACCTCTCATAAGTAAGCATGTAACCTTTAGTTTCTTGCAAATATCTCAAAACTTTCTTTGCAGCTTTTCAATGATCTATACCAGGATTACTCTGGCATCTCCCAACATTGCAAAGCCAATATCTGGTCTCTTACAAGTCTAAGCATATATTAAGCTCCCACTGACCTTCAGATGTATACACTGATCAACAGTGTTTTCTTTAAATCCAAAGGAAACAACAATATCATTTAAGTCCGTATATTGATTACTTTAATTTGCACACCATGTGCTCCTTTCCTTTTTCTAGGCAGTTTTCACATCCATCTGATGTAACTCTAAATCATAATGAACCACCAATGCCATAGTGATTCACATAGAATCCCTTTTAGAAACTAATGGTGAAAAGGTTTCTTTATAGTCAAAGCCATCTTTCTGAGTAAATCTCTTTGCAACTAGACTAGCCTTGTAACGTTCCAAGCTACCATGAGAGTTACGTTTGGTCTTAAAGACCCACTTACAACCAACTCTCTTACACCCTTATAGTAACTCAACAAGGTCTCAAACATCATTCTATTTTATAGATTTCAACTCATCTTTCATGGAATCTAACCACTTGTCACTATTTTCACTATTCATGGTTCATTGACAATACTTTCATCATGAGTAGTGAGATCATTCATTTGTTGTTCTCCATTAATATTAATCATTTCGATAACACGAGAAACAACAACTTAACATTAACGCTTCGAGTCATACATATCACATACTAACATGCTTAACAAATTCAGACATAATTCATTCAATGCATATCAATGTTCACCTTTGGGGACCCACTAACATACAACATTCAACTATAATGATGCTAAAAAAAATTCACATAATTTGGCAATGATGCATATCCCAACTAGAAATATTTATCATCTTTGGATGTCTAAATAATACTATAAGTATATGTACAATACCAACATTTATGTTTAATTATTATAAAGACAAATAACCAACCTTTGGGTTGATCCATAACCACCCTATAATAACAAACGACAATTTACCCACAACATAAACATAATTTCATAGCATCAAAGGTTATGGGTAATTTAAAATATCACAATAATGATTGGAATTAACAAATCCACCATGCTTAATTCCAAAACTTAAATGTTTAATATACAATTGCTATTCACAACATCTAAGTAATTTAATTTTAAATCAACACATAGAGGCATTAACAAAAATAATTTGTTCCTTTTCTAAGCCATCAATAATAGTAGTTAAATATAAAACTAGATGACCCAAAATTAGAGCCCAAAGCACCCTTTTTTGAATTAAAATCGGACCCAAAAAATATACTGTACTTTGCACAGCCCAAAAAAAAAATGTTCAGCAAAGAGGCCCAATCCATTTTGGCCCAACAGAAAATCAGCCTCACTTAATTTGCTTTATCATCGACTCTTCTTTCCTCCATAATTGACGTTTCCAACGTCGTTTTTCCCCGTTCTTGGTGTATATCTCTTCGTTTTTTCGAGATCTACGTAATGGCACCTATTTTGTGGCCTAAAGCATTAATTTTTTCAATTTTTTTTTATTCCTTGTAGTACCTGTTGCCACACACTCACTATTCTCAACTATTGCAATTTTTAATGGACTGAATTTCTCTGAATGGAAGGAGCAAATCCAATTTTACCTTGGGGTAATGGATTTGGATTTAGCTCTTAGAGAAGAAAAACCCAGTGCTGTTACTAATGAAAGCACTGAAGGTGAAAGAGACCATTTTAAGAATTGGGAAAGATCCAATAGATTGAGTTTGATGTACATGCGAATGAGCATTGCAAGCAACATTAAGTCAACTCTTCCACAAATTGAAAGTGCTAAAGAAATGATAAAAATTGTGGAAGAGTGCTCCCAAACTGCTGACAAGTCTCTTGCTGGGACACTTATGAGTAAATTGACCATCATGAAATTTGATGGGTCACGTACTATGCATGAGCATGTTATTGAAATGACAAATATTGCAGCAAGACTAAAGTCATTGGGAATGGAAGTGGATGAAAATTTCCTGGTGCAGTTCATATTGAACTCATTACCGTCTGAGTATGGTCCTTTCCAAATGAACTATAATACCATGAAAGACAAATGGAATGTGCATGAATTGCATAGTATGCTAGTTCAGGAGGAAACCAGAATTAAGAACCAGGGAACTCATTCCATTAATTATGTGAAACATCAAAGAGCTGAAAAGAAACGTGGTAAGAAGCATAAGAAGAATGGAAGGTGTAATACCCGATATTCAATACCGGGTGACCATTAATTATAAATAAATATTCCTTTAAATGTTAAAAGTGAAAATGTGGTCTCAAATATTGAGCAAAATTTCCTTGTTACTTAGGGGAGATTACGCGTGAAAATTAGAAAAGAAAAGAGTTAAAATCCCCGACAAAAGTATTTTTATATGCGTAAAACTACCGAAAATATTATGATAAATCTCATATGACAAAGGTTAATGACAAAAACTTAGGAAGTATGTTATCTTTAAATTTAGAAATTTTTGAGATTATTTCCCGGAAAATAAAGATGCATAAATAAAATAATATTAAAAGTGCGTTTTGGCCCCGTATTTTTAATATTTTACATGGGGTATAAAATGCCAATAAGTCAAATAGTTGTGAGATAATAGTTGATCCTAAATAATAAAATTATCAACAATTAGTAAATGGCTAATTAAGTAATTAATGGCTAATTACTTGGATTAAAATATAAGATAAATTAGAAAATAAAATAAAATAATAAATAAGGCTGAAATTCGAAATAAATAAATAAATAAATAAAAATAAAAATAATTTTATGCTTAGAAAAATAAATAAAAAAATAAAAGAAAAAAAATAATATCTAGATATTTTGATTAAAATAATATTATATTTGGTAAAGAGCCAACAAGGACATTTGAGAATGGATAGAAATAAAATCCTACACCGAAACATAGGAATAAAGCCTAAGTCATCCGGACTTTTTATAAACCAAATGAAAATTCTTCTCGAAGTGACTGTCTCCGAAGTCGTTCACCGGAACCAACAGGGTATTTAAGACACCGGGTAGGAGAGAGAAAATGCAGATAGAGGATTTAGAGTTGTAATAGGATATTTATCTCGGAATATTATAAATAAAAGTTGGATATTTCGATAAGTGAAATTGCAATCTCCATTCTTGGGTAATTATAGTCTATTTTCTAGGTAGAATTTCTGCAAGAAATTAGGGAGTTTAAGGGTCAAAGTGCCAAAATGACCAAAATGCCCCCGCAAAGGGTAATTAACTTAGAAAATTCATGAAAAATCCTAAAAGTCGTAAAATGACCAGTTGAATTAAGAGAGTATATTATCTCTAATTACAGTAATTAAATAAATTACAAACTTGGGAAAATGAGAAAGGATGCTCATAAAGTAATAAAATGACCAAAATACCCTTGTAATTATGAAACAATGCAAGAGGCATGGAAATGCTAATGTTAATACAAGAATATGAAGGTAATGAAGCATTCTAATTAAGAAAAATACCAACTATGATTAAAAGAGTAATTAAGTAATTAATAGCTAATTACTTAAGCATAAGCAAAGGAAATTTCAGTAATAATTATGTGAAGCTCTAAAATTAGTGGAAATTAGTTGAATATTAATAAAATGTATTTACTAATTAAATTGGAAAGTTTTGAGAAAAATAGTTGAGTTTAGGTATTTTTAAACCTAAATACAAGAATGGACCAATTAGGGAATTTTGTAGAATTTTTAATAAAAATTGAATTAAGTAATTAATTAATTCTTGAAAAACACATTTACAAAAAAAAAAAAAAAAAAAAGGCTACCGAAAATTGGCCAAAGAATTTGAGGATAAGAAGCAAAATTTGATATCTTGATATTTTGCAAATTTTTGATTATTATATAATATAATTAAAAAGCATGAATAGTAATCTTATATTTAGGAAACAGATCATATCTAGGGAACCAGGAATAGGAATTCCAAAGTCAAGGTAAAATATTGATCGGTGAGTTTTTACCTTCAAGTGACCTCTTAGGAAGTCAATTCCGAGACCCGCAAAGACATTGTCCTAATAAGACGAAATAGGGAAAATCGCTAGTCACATTTTGGGAAAATAAGGAAATAAATTATAACTCAACATCTAGGGATGAGTTTATAATTATAAAAATACATTTGGAATCGTGAATTATTATCTAGAGCTTGATGATTTAACCGATTTCGACACCGAACGCGTACGGACACGTTTTTCGAGAAACTTCAAGAGACGGGACGGTTGGAACCCTGTCTAAAGTCAAAATTCAAGTTATAATAGATATTATTGATGAGAAATAGAAGGTCTTCAAAGTTCTAAATCTAGAATTTTGAGATTTTTCCGAAATTACGCGAATCGGGTACCGATCGAGAAATACGGGGTTTCTGGGATCGCCATAAAGTGAGGTGAGTCATCACTTCTTGGCCAATCCTTGGCTGCCAAACAGCCCAAAGATGTCGACCAAAGGGGGTGAGGTGGAGTTTGTGACTTTTTGTTCAAGTTGCATTAATGGGTTCTTTACAATTTGGAATTCCAAACAAAGCCTTAACCAAAGTCTATAAATAGGAGGCATGCTCCTTGAGAAATCCTCACACCATTTCTTTCTTGTCTTGACCGAATTTCTTGAGAGAGAAAGTAGAGAGATAAGCTACGGGGAAAAGCTCTTCCGTGAATTCTTCAACGGGTAAGTCTTTTGGCCATTAGCTTTTAAGTCTTTAGTTCGGTAGTTAGTAGAATTGTTAGTTAGATTTAGGAAGTAGGTGATAAGATTCCTATGCTTGTTTTTAGGCCTCATTGCATTGAAAAATGTGCCTAAAGAGGTAAAAACATAGTAGGGGTCGAGTCGCGAAAAGTTGGAACTTTAGCAGTTCTTTTTAAAAGTAAGGGTAGAATTTGTTAGAATAGCCTTTAAATTTCAAGTATGATTTGGGTATCATATGGGAGGGCTATTTTAGTCATTATTTTCGAAAATCATAGTTGCGTCGAAGTTCGCAAAATTTCGGGAAGAAAATTTGCTAGAGTAAGTAATCTTGGTGAAATTCCGCCGATTAGGGGTAGAAGGGCAAAATGGTAATTTTTACCTAAAAAGCCAGTTATAGTGTCAAATCGCTAATAAAGGTGATATTATTCTTATAGGATATCAGAATCTCGATTTGCCGTTCGTTACGCCGCCCGACGAACCGTTTGAAGTTCACGTTCTTCCGTGAAAGTACGTCTTCACGGTAGTACCTAACGTTGCCAACGAAGGTACGGACGCGTCTTGTAACACTAATCTTGTACATCTTAAATAATTATATGTCAATGATATGTTCGTAGACCGTTATACAGACAGTTATACGGGTTATAGTTTTGGTAACACCGTTTTGTTTTCCTAGCGCCGAGGACACGAGTAATTATCGTGGCACCTTGAATGGTGAATAGTCGCAGTCGTTATTGTTTACCTTATGGGGCTTTACATATTGCTTTGTGCTTATGTTTGTCGGCATAATGATCATGCATCGTTTGTATGCTTATGATATACGTGGTATTAGCTCTAGAAATATCTCGTTGTCCGTATATTGTATTGTTTGGGTATGAGGTTAATCGCTACTCCGAGATTCAATATGGTGAATTGAATCTCACCGTAGCTTCGTGGTCGGGAGGACCACGGTTCGGGGATCGAGGCAAGTGCCGGAATAGACGTGCACCAAGACTATTTCTATCTTATCGTTTTCGTTATTCCGTTATTTCGTCATTCCGCTATTTCATTCCTAAACCTTAGGACTATTGTAATCTATACAATATTACACAATGGTTGATGTTTTGGCTATGAACTGATCACTCTTTCGCTCTATTGCTCTACTCTGATTGAAAAAAAAAATTGCGTTTCAAAATGGGATGTTACAAGAGTCAATACTGAAACAAGTAGTTGCCGTGAATTAGGAATCTAGTGACTTAGGTCAGATCATATTACAAACCAGTGGATTTTTGCCTAGACGCTGACACTTCCGGAATTCAATTCCGTAACCGAGGGTGTCTGGCCTAAAATCTTCAGCAAGTAACGGAATACCCTTAATGGGATCATAAAATTCATTAAACTAGATATTCCTAATGAGAAAGAAAGAAACTTCGAAACTCGCCATCGCATTTCGCGATTCGTCAAGATTACGCGTTTCGGACACCGGACCGAAACTTTATCTGCAACGGGCTCGATGTCACCATCAAGATGACATCATTTTTTTGACTTTTTGGGCCAAGGAGGTCGGCACCCATGGATGGAGGGCCAAGATGGATTATGGCCAAAACCCTAGATCCAACTAGTCGAAATATAACCCGATCGAAGTTCGATTTATTTACGAAACCGCCATTCCCTTCCTCTATAAATAGCAACCTCCCTTCCTCTCATTTCTCACAATTCCTAGAGCTTTCTAGTGAGAAGTTAGAGAGAAGGCAGAGCCGAGAAGTGCTAGCCGGACCTCGGGTAAATTTTTCGGTCCCGGTCTTAAGCTTCGGTGTTTTATTCGGTAGCTATAGTAGAAATCTTTGTTTTTTATCTTTAATCTTCTAATATATTATAGATATCATATTTTTGGGTAGATATGATATATATATATGATGGGAAAAGGATTATGGCAAAATTTTGGAAGATTAGAGTCAAAACAGCGAAGCTCTGGCGAAATTCCGCCAATAGGTCCAACTAGGGGCAAAATGGTAATTTTACCTAAAATTCCTGTTATACTGCTAAAAATTGTTGAATATTGTCCTGATAGGATATCGTTGATAATCGGACCGTTTTTCACTCATTTGTTGTGCCGCCGTCACCCCGCTGTTTTACCGCCGTCGGACCACTTTTCGTCAAAAATGCTGTTTTTGCGCCGAAACGTTCCTTGTACCATAACGAAGGTACGGACGCGTATTGTAACCCTAATCTTGTACTGCTCATATACATATATGTGATATATACGTTCATAAACCGAGGCTGTTAGAGTTGTCAATCATACTTACGGTTTAAAACGGGTTATGGACATGATAATACCGTATGAGTTTTCCTAGCGCCGAGGACACGTGTTGTGATCGTGGCACGGGGTATGTGCAGACATGTTGTTGGGCTTTACATATTGCTTTGTGCTTATGTTTCGTCATTTTTTTGTTCATACATCCGCTTCGTGCTTATGTGTTGATATGCTATCGTATTGTAATGAATATCTGTTGTCCATATACTGTTTTATTTGAGTATAAGGTTAACCGTTACCTGAGATCCATATGGGAAATGGATCTCAGCTGTAGCATCAGGGTCAGGAGGACCGAGGGTTGGAGACCGGGGCAAGCAGACGGCGTAGGATTCCGAATGAAGATTTATTTACTGTTTTCTGTATTTACTTACGAACCTTGGATGATTGTATCATTACTCTTACACTATGGTTAACGTTTTGTTAATGGTTCAGTTACTCAGTTACTATTCTGCTCTCATGCTCTACTCTGCTCTACTCTGATTGAAAAAAAAAAAATCCGCTTTCAAAATGGGATGTTACAGAAGGGGACCATTAAAGATCAATGAGGATTCCTCTTCTCAAATCCGCAAGAAGGAACATGACAGAAAAGGATGTCATTTCTGTGGTAAGGTTGGACACTTCAAGAAAGACTGTCCGAAACGTAAGGCTTGGTTCGAAAAGAAAGGTAAGCCTTGTGCTTATGTATGTCTTGAATCAAACTTAGCTGAAGTTCCTTATAATACTTGGTGGATTGATTCTGGAGGCACAACTCATGTTTCTAATATGATGCAAGGATTTCTTACAACCCAGATCACAAAGCTAAATGAAAAGTTTGTCCTTATGGGCAATAGAGTGAAAGTTCCGGTAGAAGCTGTTGGGACGTACCGTTTGATTCTTGATAGTGGATATCATTTGGACTTATGTGAAACTCTTTATGTACCTACTATGTCTAGGAATTTAGTTTCAGTTTCCAAACTTGATAAAACTGGATCATTATTGTAATTATTAACTATTGATACTTTGAATTAATGATAACATGTAAGTTCTTCTATAATTTCATGCTCAAACATCAAGTAATAAGAACATGAATAAGGATCTTAAGAACTCATGATTTCCACAACACTACATGTTTAAGTCAAGATGCACTAACCTCTATCCATAATTGCGGAATCGATACTCTATAATATGTGACTTGCAACACGATAATTGAAACCTTTATCATTCTCTTTACCCTTCATTACACGCTCTCTCTTCTTGATAGAAAACTAGAGGCGTCTATTATGGTCAGAGAGCGAATGGACAAGTTTTTATCCTTTAAATAACTTTTGTATCCAAAAGACATGTACATCCTATGGATATGATCAAGCTTTCCCATCAAGCGATCAAGAACCTCTTCAAAAGTCCAAAAGTCATTTAGCCCCTTCATTAATTATTAAATCATATATATTTATCGCAGCCACATGAGACATTTCTTACCTATCAAACACATGACAATTTACTTTTATTTTTATATCTATAATTAAATAATTAAAATATAAAAATGACAATAATTTAATTTAAATATATTTTAAATCTAAATAATTGAAAGTAAATGTATTAACATTCATATTTTATGATACTTTAAAAATAAATTTATATATATAGAGTTATTAAAGATGATTAAATCAAAAAATTTAACACCATTTTAAGGTTAAGTTAATATGGATTTGTAAGTTAGAAACGTAAAAACACTAAATAAATTCAGTGATTTTACATGTTAGATTGGTTCTTTCTGTGTGTCTTTTTTCTTAGTAGCTCAATCTCCTTCAATTATTCTTCACTACCTCTACCAATTTCTCTTCGTCTTGGTCTTATTTAAATATATAGGGAATAAATCCGAAATCATAATTGTAGGATAGCTCGGAAATCTTGGGATTGCATTGATCCTTCTGAGGATTTTATTTGATTTGGATTAGAAAAGCATTTATCACACTAAAACATATTTTACACTGTTTTAAAATTCAAGAATTACATTTAAATTATTATTAATAAATATTTATTTTTTTTTTTAATATTCTAACTCTATTATTTCAAAAGAAAGAATATTTTATGATTTTTTTATTGAGATTTAAAAGGGTTTAAAAAAGAATCATATGTGATTTAAAAAATACTCTTTGCCAAATACTATAAAATTATAAAAATTTGTACGCACCTATATTTTATTTAAAAAAAATCGCCATATATCTGGCTAACCCAATTCATTCAAAATATTTTATGTGATTCTATCGAAAAAAATATTTGTTGGAAAGCTGACACGATTCCATATTTTTGGAGATTAGTGTTTAAATTTGAGATATTTTATATGGTTTAATAATTGTGAAATGTAAATCAATTTATAATATTTATATCTTTTTAGGTTATTTATCAGAACTAAT
This sequence comes from Acacia melanoxylon, assembly GCA_019022615.1. Lineage (NCBI taxonomy): Eukaryota > Viridiplantae > Streptophyta > Magnoliopsida > Fabales > Fabaceae > Acacia > Acacia melanoxylon. The sequence continues at coordinate 5,971,208 of JAFJYJ010000013.1, forward strand.
TATGTGGTTCAATATATCCAACATTTCTAACCATATTTGCGATATAGAAAGTAGCATATGTCTTGTTTCCCTTCGGAGAGCCTTATACAGGCCTTTCCTTGTTATGGGCATATGGGTACCCGAATTCACATTGAGTGCTTTTCTCTTAGGTGATTTTTCCTCTACATGGAGGGATTAGGCATTTAAAAAAAAAAAAATTATATATTCTATTTATTGATGAAAAATATTTCTCAATGTATGACTGAAAATTAATTTATTTAAAATATTGGTGCAAAAAAAAAATAATCAGGATCCATATAATCTAATCTAATCTAAATTATTATCTTAAGAAGGAGGATTGTAGAAGAGAGAGAGAGAGTAAAAAAAAAATATGATAGAAGTAGGGGTTGTAAAAACTTATTATATTCAAATTAAATTTGGGTAATTAAATAATGATAAAATGAGAAAATAAAAATTAAAAAATATGCCATTTTTTAAATATTTCTTATAAAAAATGAGGTATGTTGTCATTTGTTTCTTATGAAAAGGAATTCTTAAAAAATACAGTAAAGAGCAGGAAAATGGGTTTGAGGTTTTTGTGTGTTTTTTTTTAAAAAAAATATTTCATGGGTATTCTAGTCGTTTCCAAATATAAATATACATATTGAATAAAATTAGTATATCAATTCCATCAATATACCAAATCTACTTTAAAACCTACTTAATTCCTCTCCAACTTCCACTTTTAATTCCACTTCCATTTTCAATTCCACTCCATTGAAAACTCTTCCATCGTATCAAATGAGGCATTAGTATATTATTGTGAGGAAAATAATTTCCACAATTGCTACAGTGAATAATATAATTTTGAGATGGTTATTGTTAACAAGAGCAATTAGAGGAACATCATGGAGAAAATGAAGAATCTTGTATTAACTATATAAGTGAAACATAATCATATAAACTATAACCCACTTGGGTTTAACAATGATCATCTCTCACTTAAGGGAGATTAACAACTAACCTTAACTCTGAGAATTTAGGAGGGACTTCTCTCTTTAGAGAGAAACTCACATTAACCTCTCTCTTAACATGGTATGAATCTCATTATCCTATACACCCAACACATTAACCATGCCCTTTATATAGACTAGGGTTTCAACTAACTAATTCCTCATTTAATTTCACTTTTATATCTCTAACAATTATGAAGTGATGTGTTAAGGTATTTTAGAAAAACATATGCCAATATATTTTATAGGTTAATATAGAGTATCTTAAGAATCTATCTATGAAAAAATTATATTTTTTAAAATACCTATTAACAAATGAATATTTGGGTTGATCTCTATTTTTTTTTTTTTAAAAAAAAAAAAAATGAGAAGGGGGAGAAAGGAGAGCATTGAACTTTGTTTCGTTTATAATAGCCAACTAATTAGTGGGACAAGTACTCTTTATGTTTAATGAACTTGTGTGTGTGGGTATTATAATATCCGTATATATATTGCATTAGAATGAGATGAGGCTAATATAACTTTAGTAGGCATTACTAAAAATGTAATGGGAGAAAGTTTAGGATGGTTTCGTTGAATTCCTGCATCTTTAGATATGATATTGCAAATTTGCAATAATGCAACATTTATTAGTTAACATTAAATTTATGTTAAAGAAATAAATGTTTTTATCTTTGGTTTTTCCATATGTATGTATGTCATGGTTTTGTTTTATTTTGTCTTCATTGTACGCATCGTTGTCAAACTCGCGAGTTAACCCTCTGAGTTTACTGTTTTTACGTTTCTAACTTATCCAAACGAGTCAAATCAGTGGTAAACTCGTGTTAGTTGTAAACTCGGTTAAACTCACGAGTTTACAGTTTTTACGTTTCTAGTTTACGAAACCGTGTTAACTTACTCTTAAACTCTTGTTAATTTTTTTGATTTGATCATGCTCAACGGCTTTATATAAAATTTTTATAGAAATTTATTTATTAAATATGATAAATGATGAAAGTTGATGGATTTAATTTCAATTATTTAGATTTAAAATATATTTAAATCAAATTGTTGTCATTTTTATATTTTAATTATTTAATTATACACTAGTAATACCTATTTAATAATAAAAGTAAACTCTTATGATCTTACAATTCGAGTTCAGATACTAGTTTATATCACCACTGTCACGAGTTTACTTAAACTCGTGAATTTGACAACCTTGATTGTACATTCTACATCGTTTTGGACATTTTGTTATCTCGTTAGCTATGTCAAACGAAAAACATTTTCTCCACAATTCAATGACCTACATAAATGTATCCAAGTTTGCATGAAGTTGAACTTATACATATGTGGGTTCTGTCCATCTATAAGGTACGATGCCAATGGTAGATTTGTAGTTTTAGGTAGTGCGTTTATCAATTATTTTTGGGTGCTACGAAATTTTAAAGTAAAGTTGAAGGGATTATTTAAATATGAATTTCTTTATCTAAATCAAATCAATCATACAGTAAGTAACTGCTCCATCCAAGGATATCTTATTTTCAATTATTTATATTTTCCTCCTTAAAAATAGGTATTTATCCAGATACAATTTTCAGATAAATATTCGGTGAAACAGACGAAGCTAAGAAATTTTTTCATTATGAGATGGGTTCAACAATTTCATGAGCATATATATGAAGATTTAATTATTAGTTATACCATGTTTTTTTTAATAAAAAAAATAAAGGTCCTATGATTTCATCAGAATGCATTCAAATGTTAGTTAATACTTCCAATGCTATAATATTATTAATTTCATGAGCATATATATGAAGATTTAATTATTAGTTATACTTGTATTTTCAAAACATGAATTTTTTTTTAATTAAAAAAAATAAAGGTCCTATGATTTCATCAGAATGCATTCAAATGTTAGTTAATACTTCCAATGTTATAATATTATTAATAAAATTGGGAAAAATTTGTTCATTAAAATTTTATTGGTAAAATGGATCGATAACCCCTTATAGACTAGGTTGCAGACTAGCTGCAACCTACTCCCCTAATCGGCCTCACGTAGTGCACTGCCCAGCGTCTCGCCCCACTTCCCCTCACTCTTCCCAAACGAAATGCTCCTCCCTCAATGTCAATCCCCAGTCTCTCTCCTTTCCTCTCCCTCTCTCTTCCCATTCCCAGTCTATAATTTGATTTACCTTTTCATTCAAAAGTGCTTTTCATTCAAAAGTGAAAAGTTTGAGGCTGAGAAAGCAATCCCCAACTTTTGTTTGTTTGATAAATGAAATGAAAGCCACAAACACATTTTCATATTAACATAACTTCCAACCTATCTATAATCTCATGCTAAAAAAAACTTAGCTATAAACTAATTATGCAGTTAATCATTTATAAAAAAAAATTATGCATTTAATTAAGAAAAAATAAAAATAAAATTACATTCTCTTTAAACTTTATGTTGCTTGAGAATTGTTTATCATCAGAATGCATTCAAATATTAGTTAATACTTCCAATGCTATAATATTATTAATAAAATTGGGGAAAATTGGCTCATAAAATTTTATTGGTAAAATGCTCCCTGGATTGTAATCACGTTCTGATACCACTTCGTGTGACACCCTGCTCTAATACTAAAGAGTGTGACACCTCTGGCTCTGATACCAAACAGTGTAAAGGCAATGTTGTTTTCTAGTGTCTCAAGCATCACAGTGTTTTCCTAGCCCTTTTTTGTTGAAATAATATTAAAATATCTCAGTATTACTTGATTTTTCAAGATTTCTTGGTCCTTATGTGGTTCTATTCCACTTGAAATTAATCCTTGTGATATATTTATGAGTGTTTCTGGATAAGAGAATGAAATAGGGATATAACATGGTGTGTTTTGACAAAACTGCTGCTTGAATCTAGATACCCTCTCCGCATTGTTCTGCCTAGAAACAGAACAAAATTTCCAAACATTAACATCTTTTCTCGCTAAAATTATGTTTGGGACAATAGGATTGCCAAAAATTTACAACTATCCTTAATTTTAGAAAATCATTGTCTTTCTGTTATGCTTGATTTTCATCCCTGACTCTTGAATGTCCTCTAGTTATTCACACAGAGAACGAAAGAAGTATTGATATAATTTACAACTACATTGAAATATAATTTTCAGTGAGGATGAAGATCTCTGAAATTTTTCATGATATTAGAGCCCTGCTCTAAAATTGTTCTTATGATTTTCAGTGGTTTGTTTATGCTCATCACTCATTCTTTAGAGCCCTCTCATGCATTGCTCATTCTGTGTAATTTATGCTCATAACCCAAATTTATGCTCATTGCTGCCAATTTGCTATTGTCTTTCATTGATTAAACGGGAATAATGATGTCAAAACAAGTTTTATATGCATATATACTTGCTGATGTCAAATGCCAAGCTACTGTCATATAGCCTATATACGTGTTGTCTTACATTGATTAAAACAGAATGTGTCATTTCAACAGTATCACTTCTTTAAATTGTAAAAAATTGTTGTCATTGTCAGTTTGTTAAGTTGATATAGTCCTTTGTTGTGGACCCAATGACCTAAAACTCAAATCCCTTTCAACTAGAGTGATAATTTAGGAAATATGATTTTGACACATTAGAATCTAGAAATATTTATATACTACTAGTATGATTAAGGTGTCACAATATGCCTTTTTAAATTGTGTGAATTTTGAAAGTATGTATTACAGTTTTTTATGGCCCTATACTAACATCTACATTGCTCTTCCTTTTTCCTTGTTCTTATTAGGTGAAGGTCATTTGTTTCATATAAAGGCAATCAGCCCCGTTCCTTACCCTTGTCATTATAAGACGCAACAACTTCAATTTCCCTTTGCCTTTTTACACTGTTTGGTATCATAGTAGGGTGTTACACGTAGTGGTATCAGAGCCTGATTACAATCCAAGGACCCATGGGTTATAGACCCTCTTATTAGACAATGATAAATGAAAACATTTTGATGCTTGAGACCCTAAAAAGCAACACTGTGTCTTAGATAACGAGACACAACTGTGTCACGTTATTCAAGACAGTGGTAAGTTAACACAGACAGAAAACATAACATACTAAATGAGATCGTTGTCAATCTTAGTGGCTCCCCTAACCTCTACTACCATCCTCTTGGGCTTCCCTACTCCCTTGCACCACTCCCCTGGTCCTCATTACCCCTCACTTGGCCTCCATTACCCTTGCCTCCATTGCCTTCCACAATCCGGCTCCCCTGACTTCCACAACCATCCCATCGGGCTTCCCTGCCCCCTTACACCATTCCCTTGGCCTCCATTACCTTCCACAATCTGGCTCCCTTTACCTCTGCTACCATCCCCTCGTGCTTCCCCGTCCCTCCCCTTCCTCTGATACCAAATTTTAGTATTTCCTTCGAACAACCCGCCGTCTTACTTTCACTCCTTTATGTGAGGATGCTAACCTACAGTACTATTCTCTCTTGATCGGCCTACTAACTCGTTATCCGAGACATGTTTTTATATTCTGTCACTGTGAGTATATTAAAACGTTTATACCTTTGTCTTTTTTTCAGATTGTTTTTAACCCAACAAATAAACGCCCTCCATGAATTCATAACAGAATTCGACATAGCACAAATGGAGGTCAATAGGTTGTTTCTTACGCAAAGGGGCGGGGGAGGGGGGGGTCGGGGGTGGGGGAGGAAGCGATCGGGGTGGGAAGCGGGTCAATATTCCGCTACTAATGAGAAGCCTCATGACATGGATTGCGATAGGGAGGGAGAAGTGGGCCCATAACCCATAGATCCCTAGAGTGTAATCAGGCTCTAACACCACTCCGTGTGACACCGTGTTTTGATACCAAATAGTGTGACATCGCTGGCTCTGATACCAAACAGTGTCAATGCAATGTTGCTTTTAAGTGTCTCAGGTATAATAGTGTTTTCCTACCCAGCTGCCTAAGAAGTGGGCCCATAACCTATAGGTCCATGGATTGTAATTAGGCTTTGATATCACTCCGTGAGACACCATGCTCTAATGCCAAATAATATAGTGTGACACCCTAGCTCTGATACCAAATTTTAGAATTCCCCTTGAACAACCCCTCATCTCACTTTCACTCCTTTATGTGAGGATGACTAACCTACAGTACTATTCTCTCTTAACCGGTTTATTGTCTTATTATCCGAGACTTGTCTTGTCTCGTTATCTGAGACATGTTTTTATATTCTATCACTGCATGTATACTAAAACGTTTTTGTCTTTGTCTTTTTTTTTTCGATTGTTTTTAACCCAACAAATAAACGTCCTCCATGAATTCATAACAGAATTCCACATAGCACAAACAGAGGTCAACGGGTTGTTTCTTACGCAAAGGGGCCAAGGGAAGAGGAACAAAGCCGGGGAGAGGCAGGCGGCGGGCCAATAAACAATTGATCAATCATAGATTGACATGTGTAACATCCTCCATTTTAAAGGGCAATTATTAATTATTAACTTAATTAAACCATTCATTAAAATGTTTTAGCACACAGTTGAGCTTTAGATGTTACTAAATCCATACTTTTTAATTAAATAATACTTCAAGATTTTGCCAAAATATACTAGAGCATGCTAAGTGAGCCATGATATGGCAATATACAGTAATTCAACATGTACCAAAAGGGTGGAAGCACTACCGTTATCAAAGTAGTTTAAGCTTTCAAAGCCTTCCCTGAATGACCAACGCGAAAGCTACCACCTGAAAAATGTTGGTAACCATCCATCCAGCTTATTATAAATGCTAATATGTACTCGTGAGGTGCCAAGTGAAACATTTTAAATAACAAAGTACTAGATGTATATAATTTACAAATTTATTAAATTGCAAATTCTGTAATAAAATTTGTATATCAAATTTCATGTCATGAATCACATATATAACATGACAAGCAATATATCGTTACCCTGACAATCCTTATCACCCACATCCTTATTCCCGCTGATAGAACCCATGAGCTGTAATGTAATAGGTGTAGTCTCTATGACAAGATTATACCAAGCTCACCAATGATGAGGTATAGCCCGGCCAAAGGCTATAGAACTCATATCGGACCATGGGTTCCCTTTCCTTCGAATATGGAAAGGTGTCACTATCCCAAGGGCTGGCCCTTAACCCGGCCAAAGGAAAATGGTGATACCAAGGGCCCTGAAAATATCAAAGCCAACCACTGTGCACCGAGTGGTGACATACCACGTGATATTATATACACAATAACAACCATCACAGCTCCACAACATCATAATCTTGGCATGAATATATGAAATTCCAAAGAAGATTTATGACAGTAATACATCATCTCAATAATCATTAAAATGACAACATTATTTCAATTCAAGAAATCATAACAAATGTGCATTTTCCATAACATATAATATCACTAATCTTTCCAAAGTAAATCCCACAAGGAAACTTGTCAAAAACATAGCTTTCATAGATTAAAAATCACTCACAAATCATCATACAAGCAAGTACAATGAGTGGAAAGTGGTTACCTCCATTCTTGATACAAAAACTAAACTTGGGAGAGAGATCAAGTCCACTCTAAAAATAAATATATAATTATATGTTAATAGAATTTAACAACAATACCAGTTAATATAATAATAAATAATTAATTAAACTATAATTGCCTTATTTTAAATTTTCTTAGAAGATTTGACAATTTTACTTATTTATTACTCAAATCATCGTTACAATCTCATTTCCCTCCTTTATAAATTATTTCTCACTAATTATGATTATCAAGATATCACCATATCTTCAATTTTTCAACCTAACACTAAGTATAACCCAATTTATTAAACAATCTCCTAACCTCTATATACTCAAAATCATATCAACTCTAATTTAAAATCTCAAATCCAAATTCATAATTTCATATGGTTCAAGATTTAGCAAAACTAACCGATTAAACCTTTAATAATACCTCTAGTAATCCAACTAAATTGTTAATTCTCATTAATCGGTAAAAATATACTCTATGACATAACTCTTAAATTCTTTTAAACCAAGTGTCGGTTGGCCATGAGACCTTGGAGTTTCATGGACTTCCTGACACTACCCCGGATCCTTAAGTATATGACACCAAGAGCTGGGATCAACACATACCAACTCGGACAATGTTCGATAGGTAAGCGAGAGAACAAGGTCTGAGGAGAGATAGCTCAGATCATACGCTCGAGGGCAAAATGCATCCCGGCAGCTCAAAAGCCTGAACTACTGGGTTGGGAGGCAATTGTTACGGACCTATATCAAGCGCATTCATGGGACGACCCAACTAGGAATATCCTGCACATCAGGATCCACCTATAATAAAGGAGGATCTTAACCCACCTATAATCAAGGAAGATCTCAATCTAGATCAGACAGTTATGATACTTGGGTCATGAGACACACAGGGCCACTAAAACTCAACCTAAGGTACACTTTACAAAAAATAAATTTAAATCAGATGTATTTTCAAGTAATACCATGATCATTTCACTCGTTCTAATTCATTCTCGTTACATAAGTTGTTCTTAAATGTATTTGTGTTAGAAAGAAAAATGGTAAAAAGGCTCAGTCTTTAAATGAGAAACGCGATCTAGTGTTCAATAGGATTCAATTTTGATTTGAAAATACAAAACAGCAAAACCAACTAACAAATCTAAATAGATTAAAGTTATTTATTAATTATGAAAATACAAACTGAATTTTATAGAATATGAAATTAATTTTTGATATTTTTTCTTCATTTTTATATACATAATGTATTGTTTTTTCCCAATAACACTAATAACAATAATTATGGTGGAATCATTGTTTTTTATTTAGAATAATAAATAGGAAAAATTCTATTTTCAAAACTCAAAATTTTACCTATATTCTAATCCTAAAATTCTCAATAATCAATACTATATTACGTCACCCTTATTAGAAAGAGAAAAATGTGTAGAATAACGATAATCCGAAATCTTCGCGTTCCAAAGAAAGTTTGTTGCTGAAAAGAAATTAATTTCCAGTGCGATTTTGATCCTCATTGAATTTAAAAATCTTTTAAAATAAATAACTTACTTTAAAATATCTGGGTCGAATGCGTTTTCTTTTTCTTGGAATTTCTTCTTTCTCGTGCAGGTTTCTCCTCGTTTGATTGCTACTTCACGCCCATCTTCTCTTTATCTTCCTCTCTCGCCGTCCCTCTTTCTTTCCTTCTCTCCCTCTCTGCTCCCAGATCTCTCTCACGCAACACACCCACCAAACACAATTATATATACCCAAGCACACTTATATACTCAGGGATTGGCGGTGGAGCATGCTTAATCCCCAAGTATATATATATTAGGTGGCAGCGATTGCTGAGCCACCGATTTATAGTTTATTTTAAAAAGTAAATATTAATCTATTAATTATTATATTATTATCATTACTATTAATTATTATTTTTCCCTTCTTTTGCAGGTTTTCCTTCCTTCCAGTTTCTTTTTTTTTCAGCAACTATTTATTATTTCTATATTCTTATTCTGCTAATTTTTTCTACTATCATAAATGATATTTTATATACAAACCAATTATTTTGATAATTACACAATAAATTCATGTATCATAATTTATTTATTTATTTTTTAAAAAAATATATAATTAAATCCTAATGTAAAAATTAGGATATTACAACATGCATGGTTCTCATCATCTCATGATAAACAAACACTAAATCCAAATTAGCATTTGATGACCTTTTGTTTATTTTATGACTGTGTATATATGCTTGATGATCACATCGGGCATGGGCACTAAACTGAGAAAATTATTCACCGAACAATTTTCACTAAAAAGTGGTTAATTAAAAAAGAAGCGAGCATTGAAAAGTAAAAAAGCAATAAACAATGATAAAATAATTTAAGCGCAAGGTCTGCACTTCAAGCGCAAGTTCTACCCTTCAGGTGCAAGTTCTGCTCTTTAAGCGCAATAGTAAAAAAGGTGTGATTCATTTTCCAATGACCAATAGGGAGGTAGAAGTGGGCGCATAACCCATAAGTCCGGTAATGAAAATAAACAAAGGAGGAAGGAGTTTAATCTTGCTCGCCTTCTACGATACGAAATTGGAAAAACAAGGATTCTTGGCTCGTTGAATTAAAGACACCAGGGCTCGATACCAAATAATGTGACACCCCTAGCTCTGATACCAAATTTTTGTATTTCCCTCGAGAACACCAATAACAACAACGACAACCAGTAATTATGCGTGTTTGTGTAGAATGATTAAGGATGTTTTTTGTTTTTGCTTTTTCCCCGCTTTTCCTTTTGATGTGTTTTTTTTTTTTTTTTTTTTTGGGTTTGGTTGAAGCAAAGTTAATTACTTTAACAAGTTCTGGGGAAGTGGACTTGCGTCTGTACGTTTGAAGGTTTTGATTTTATCAAGGTTGTTTTGGATGTGATTAAGATATGATGTTTTTATTTTTTTTTTTTTTTTTTTTTTACCTTTGGTATATTAAGCACAGTACAAGATCAATATTAAAGTGTGAGCTTTATGTAGTATATATGCACCATGCATCAAATATTTATACTATATATCAAATATAAATGTTTATGGCTGTATTTATCATATAAATAGTTTTCTTTTCCTTTTGCTTTTGCTTTCATGTTGCTCTTGTTTTGTTATATTTTCAAATTTTAATATATCGAGAAAAGTGTAGACAAGAAGAAGAGACTTTTCTTTAATTTCCTTGACACATGTTATTAATATCAATTATAACCCTAGTAATGGTAATTCAGCTGAAAGAAACTTTTCAAAATTAAAATGACTTAAAATTATTGTTTAAAATGAATTACTAGTATGTTATAAGAAATAATATGAAAAAAATTAAATTTATCTTTGTTTGTGCACATCCTTCATTCATATGTAAGAAGAATGTAATGAGTTAAAATATGGTCAAATCGGAACAAGCTCTCATTCAAGTATCCCAATGGATCTGTCAAGGGATGTATGACTCTATATTTAAGATTACAATAAATACTTAAGATATTATATTTAAGCAGTCAATATTCTGTGGCTAAAGTTTCTTTCACCTTATTGACATATTTAAATTTGACGTTGATGACTTGAACCTATTTAAGTTGAAGTTAATTAAATAGATTATTTACATTGACTCTTCACTGCTACGGCTGATTCCCTGTCAGGCAAGGGAGCTTAGCTCATCTAGACGGTCGGAATTTTTAGCTCATCTGGACCGTCGGAATTTTTAGATCCAAATCCGCCGTTGGGCTAGACCCTTGAAAGCTCATATGGACAATTAGAATTTGTAGATCCGAATCCACCATGGGTTAGAGCCTTGATGGGCCGAATTAATTAATTGAAAAATTAGAGTAAATCCTAATAAATTGGTTAATTAATTAACAAATCAGATAAGAAAATTGTGGATTATTAACTAAATCGTGAGTCAGTCATCTAAATAACTGAATGATATATATATATATATATATATATATATATATATATATATATATATATAGAGTTTAAACTTCTCATGTTACATGAGAAGAAAAAGATTTTTACACTTGTGAAATGGTGGGACCCATATATATATACAATGCTAATTATATATATGTGGGTCCCACCATTTCATGTGTGTGTGACATGAGAATACACTTCTCCTACAACATAAGAAGTGTTTTTCTCTATATATATATATATATAGAATTTAATTTATAATATTTAAATAATCCAACTTTAGTTATGGAATGAATAAAAATTATTTATTTTATATTCATTTGACTGAGTAAAAGAGAGAAGTTGAGAGACTCTTCTATCGATGGTTGTCATGCCCCTAGCTCACTACTATAAATAGAGAGCCTACCCATAATTTCTACTCACTCCAAACATTGAGTTTTCTTACTTTCTCACCTCCTCTCTATTTCTTTCTTGTGTGGTGCTTTGCTCTACCACACTGCATGGACTTTAGTTCACCAGTGGTCCAAACTATTTAATATTTTGCGTGGATTACTTGGTGGATTGACTGGTGAAGCTTTAGAGGTTTGACCCTGATCCGAACATGGATTCGTCGTGTATGCTTTATGCGTCTTAATTTTTCAAAGCCATGCTGTTCTTGAGGTTGCGATAATGTGATGTGCACTTAAGAACGTTTGTGTCTCACCAAATTTATTTTTTATTCAGCTGTGCACGTGCTGTGTTGTTTTAAGTATGATTGTATGATTTGAATTAAATTGTTTAAATCATATATGTTGATATATGTTTATGGCTTCTTGGGATTTCTTTTATACTCGATTTGGTTTGAATCTGAAAATATAAACATGTTTATCGACATACATGACGTTGTTGATGGAACTGGAAATTTGTTCGTTGAAAATGGGGTTTTATTCATAAACCAAGGGCATATATGTGTAGTGCTCAAAGAGATTATTCCATTGACAACAAGAATGCATCAAACAAAGCTAAAATGAGAGAGATATGGCTGTTCAAAGTTCCGGGTCAACAACGGGTTCGATGTCGGGTCTCCTTGAGATATGGCTGTCAGGAGTTAGTGAATTGGGACAAGAGGTAGTCAAGCAATGAGATACTACCTCCGGTCCTAATTATAAGAGCTAGTTGACTTTTTTTGGAGAGATTAAGGAAGTTAAATAAGTTACGTAATCATTTCATATATTGAGTATTCTTAGATTATATATTAATTTATTAGTTAAACTAATAAGTTTGAAAAAAATTTACTTTAAAGTGATTTAATTCACTTCCTTAATATCTCTAAAAAAGTTAACTAAGTCTTATAATTAGGACCAGAGAGAGGGGGAGTAGTATAAATAAAATAAAACCTACAATTCCCTTGCCGGTGCACATACTTATCAACTCATTATACAGAACTAAAGTAGTAAATCTCTACAGAATTGCCAGAAAAGTTTAGCGCAATGAAATAACCAGCAACAAATTAAATAATCTCTGTCTAGAAAAAAAAAAAAAAACATGTTTTTACCATTTAATTACACATATTGTAGCATTATCCTTTGATCAAAGACAATAAACCATGTAAAAGTTGTCTATTGAATAAGAAAAGGAATGAAATTCTAAAAATTCAACAGTTCTAGATAATGAACAATATGGAATCAGGCAGGATTTTACAAAACATGGTAGAAACACCTATACAATACACTTCACCTTCTTTATCATATTCCACTAATCCCTCAAGGGTTCAACAATAGCTTCCTTCCTAGTTTCATGATATTTAAGCTGCAGTAACAAAAAAGATTAGAGAAGCATGAAAGAAAGGAAAATAATTTAACACATCCATCAAGCAAAAGCCATTTCTTACCCTTCGAAAAATCCCAGGTTATTTTTCCCATGAAAGGTAATCTTCACTGCTCGACTCCAGGTGGAATAATTTTCTGACCCAACAAGAACTTGAGAGACAAGGGTCATGACTTGTGTGTCAGCTGGATGTAAGCAAAGGGGATGGTTGAGATGAACTGATTGGAATGTGTTATTGTTTGATTCAGTCATGTTGAAGAATGTGAAGTCAGCAAAAGCACAAATATCAAACAAAATAGGAGAAGAAGAAAACTAGTAATAGGGAATACAGAGATCGAAGCCAAGAAAACACGAGACAAGGAGAACAAAAGAAGTGTAGTTGCTCTTCAAAAAAGAAAAAAATAATAATTCCAAAAGAATCGCAAGAATCAACGATTAAGCACCAAACCACGATCAAGAATCGGAAGGAGCAACGATCAAAAACCAAACGGCAAGCAGCGATTAAGCACCAAACCGCGATAAAGAGTAAAAAAAATGAGCACTGATCAACAACCAAATGGCGATGGAGGAGAAAATAATCACTCACCGGAACAACGATTCAGAGGAATTGGAAGAGACATCAATCAAGAACCAAACGGCGGTAGAAGAAAGCATAGTGGCTCACTGAAACAGAGATTCGGACGCGCCTTTGTGAGTCTTTAACGGCAAGAGCAAAGAATGATGAAAAATAAAGAGGAAGCCAAAGGAAAACTGAAGAACTTCAATAGCCCTAAGAGTGCTCATAGTAGTGGCTCACATTCTCAGTTTCTGGACCCGATATCATGCTCGTTTTCCCCTGCCATAACCCTAAGAGTGAAGAAATAGTGAGACTCATCGATGGGAATTAATTATATTTCACATCAAGCAAATTACCACTTTTTTGTGACGGATATTTTTTGATATCTTGTTGGATTGAAAATTTTTGCAACGGATTTTTTATTCCATCTCAAATTTTTGCAATGGGTTTTAGTTTCTGTCTGTCGCAATTTACAAAGGATATTTTTTTACTTTGCAATTTGCAATGGATTTTGTTTTTCGTCGCAAATTGAGATAGAAATTTATTTTCATTGCAAAAGGCGACGGATTTTTCCTCTCACAAATTCCGTCGCTCTTTTAGTATATTTTTTAGTATTTTTTTTAGTAGTGCAATGCGGGATGTATAAAGAAGGAGGACAAGATATATCAAGATGAGGGACATTGTCTCGATCGGGTGTGACGGTGAGATTGCTGGCGGACATGGAGGCAACACCGCACCGAGCTGGGAAACAATCCTAATGTGTAGATTTGACAGCTTCTGTGGCCACCACCGCTAGGCTCAACCACACTAAGCAGTAATAGTGGACTTGCGTGTGCTTAACCAGAACAAATCAATAAAGCCAGGTTTCATTATCTCAGTTTTTCTTCTAATATTCACAAGTCTAGCTAAAATCATAATACAAAATATTAAAGTTCTTATAATGCTGGAGATGAGAAGCGGAAGGACCACATACATTCGTTTTGGGATAGAATTATATCCTTGTATTCATGTTGTTTCTTCAAATTCTGAAATCCCAAATATCATTTCAATCGATCTAATTCATTCTTGTTACATAAGTTGTTCATAAATGGATTTGTGTTGGAAAGAAAAATGGTAAAAAAAAGTTATCATCAGGGTAAAGCGAGGCCAAATATTTGTGTTGTTTCTTTTATTTTAGGTACAATACAAGTGACAACATACAAGATTGAACCTATTTCTTGGTGCAATGAATATGAAATTAAGCCACTTGAGATGTGTGCTAGTACTTAGTAGCGTTCTTGAATGAGAAACGCGATCTAGTGTTAATTCAATAGGACTTAAATTTTGATTTGAACCTACAAAACTGAATTTTATAGAACATGAAATTAATTTATGATATTTTTTTACAAATAAAAATAAATTTAATAATTATATGATGATATAAATAATGGTAGAGTGCACATCATCTTTGCTTTACTAAATTTATACAATATTTTTTGCTCATGAATTCATACAATATTTTAGTTTTTGTCCTTTAAAACTAAGAACAATAATTAAATTTAATACGTTTTAAAATGTTTTGTCAATATGAAATAATGTATTGTCTTTTTCCTATAACACTAATAACAATAATTATGGTGAAAGGATTGTTTTTTTATTTAGAATAATAAATATGACATCATGTAATAAAATTTAATACGTTTTAAAATGTTTTGTCAATATGAAATAATGTATTGTCTTTTTCCTATAACACTAATAACAATAATTATGGTGAAAGGATTGTTTTTTTATTTAGAATAATAAATATGACATCATGTAATAAAATTAACAGAATTTAAGTGATAACTTTTAAAATATTGATGATAATAATTTTTTTTATTAATGATAATTCTGTATTTTTAATGTTTAATCAACATTAATATTAATATTTCACCAAAAAAATCATATTTGATAAAAACTTATTAAGTTTATTCGGGAAGTATATATTCTATACTAACCGACACAGCCGACACGGTTTGCCTTGTTACGTACACTTGGCGTCATGCAATGCTAAATAGATTACACGTGCCGTGGCTATCACCGCTTGTCCACCTGGAACCGTATATGTTTGCCATGTGTCATTCTCTGCCACTTCCCTTGCTATATGCGAGTATTTATACAACTCTGCAACGTAGTCACCACCTTCATCAAATTACACGAACTTGCTCAGTAATCGACTTCGCCTGTTTAATAATATCCATCGGAGACTTCTGAAACAAGTTTTGTTGAAGATGAGCCAGGAGCAGCCAAGGCGTCCACAAGGAGACTCAAGTAATTTCCAAGATCCCATCAAATACGGCGACGTCTTCAATGTCACCGGCGACCTCGCCCAGAAGCCTGTCGCGCCACAGGACGCCGCCATGATGCAGAGTGCCGAAACCCGGGTGATCGGCCGGACACAGCCAGGAGGTGTCGCCGCCTCCATGCAATCCGCTTCTAGTATAAATGAACAAGCTGGCCTTGTTGGTCACCGTGATGTCAGCGACATCACCGTTGACCGTGGTGTCACTGTCATGGAGACTCAAGTTGCCGGACGACGCATCGTCACCGAAGCAGTCGGTGGTCAGGTTGGTTAATTATATCCAATCATCATCTCCATCTCTTTGATCTTATATCTCGTTGAGATATCAATATGATTAAGTATGTGTGTGTGTCTTTATATATATATATATATATATATATATGATGCTTCTTTTCCTTTGATGTGTTTCCAAGGTTGTGGGACAGTATGTTCAAACGACCTCGAATCAGCAGGCTCAGGTGGTGGCCGGAGGTGGAGGAGACACGGCAAAGTTAACCATAGGGGAAGCTTTAGAAGCCACGGTCCATACAGTGGGTGATAAGCCGGTGGAGCAGAGTGATGCTGCGGCGATACAAGCAGCAGAGATGAGGGCGACCGGAAGGAATGAGATAACACCAGGTGGGCTGGCGGCGACGGCGCAGTCAGCTGTGGCTTACAATGCTGGATGTGATAGGGATGAGGACAAGATCAAGATGAGTGACATTATGTCAGGTGCGATGGCAAGGTTGCCGGCGGACAAGCCGGCGACAAAGCAAGATGCTGAAGGAGTGGTGGGTGCAGAGATGAGGAATAACCCTAATGTGACCACTACTCCGGGAGGTGTGGCGGCTTCTGTATCTGCCGCAGCCAGACTCAACGAGAACACTTATAACAACAACGACAACCAGTAATTATGCGTGGTTGTGTAGAATGATTAAGGATGTTTTTTGTTTTGCTTTTTCTCCGCTTTTTTTTTTTTTTTTTTTTTGGTATGGTTGAAGCAAAGGTAATTACTTTACCATGTTCTGGGAAAGTGGACCTGCGTCTGTACGTTTGAAGGTTTTGATTTTATCAAGGTTGTTTTGGATGTGATTAAGACATGTTTTTTTGTTTTTACCTTTGGTATTAAGCTGTCTTGTTTTTACAGTACAAGATCAATATAGAAGTGTAAACTTACTAAGAACCTTTCTTAGTACAGGGGGAATCACACGAGGGATACCAGACCTGGACAAGGATACGGGAACCGAAAGAGGGGAACCTTTGGTATAGCAACCAGCATAATAGCGCTGGAGGCAAACACCACACTGCTTCAAATAAAGGGCAGTATAAAGGAAACCAGACTTTCGGCGAAGCCGTATCACAAAACGCATGAAGGAATAAAACCCCGCAAGCGGAAGGAGCAAAGAATGGCTATTCCTGCTCCTGCTAAGCATCCGGCTGATGACGGTTGGATGGATGATATAACGTATCTAATACAATGACCCCGGATCTCTTCGCGAAGGAAAAGACGACTCTCGTTTTTTACCAGCTTTTAAGGAAGCTAAATAAATTACTTAATTATTTTATATGTTGTGTATCTTTAGATTATATATTAGTTTATTAGTCAAACTAATTACTTTGAAAAAAAAAAAAATTAAAATACTCTAAAGTAATTTAATTAGCTTCCTTAATTTCTCCAAAAAAGTCAACTATGTCTTATAATTAGGACCGGAGGGAGTATATATGAACCATGCATCAAATATTTATACTATATCAAATACAAATGTTTATGGCGGTATTTATCATTGTTTTGTTTTGCTTTCATGTTGCTCTTGCTTTGTTTGTGGTCCTAATAAAATGTTTCTATAATTAAGACCGGAGGTAGTATTTTCAAAATTAATATATCGAGAAAAATGTAGACAAGAAGATGAGACTTTTCTTTCCTTGACATATTATATAACCCTAGTAATGGTAATGGTAATTCAGCTGAAAGAAACCTTTCAAAATTAAAATGACTTAAAAGTCTTGTTTAAAATGAATTACTAGTATGTTATATGGAATAGTATTAAAAAATTTAAATTTATCTTTCTTTGTGCACATCCTTAACATCCATATGTAAGAAGAATATAATATGAGTTAAAATATGATCAGATCGGAACAAGCTCTCATTCAAGTATCCCAATGGATCTATCAAGGGATATATGACTCTATCTTTAAGATTACAATAAATACTTAAGATGTTATATTTAATCTGTCATATTCTGTGGCCAAAGTTTCTTTCACCTTATTGACATCAAAGACCCTTTCACCTTATTGACATATTCAAATTAGACGCTGCTGACTTGAACCTATTTAAGTTGAAGTTAATCGATTATTTACATTGACGACCCTTCACTGCTACAGCAGTTTCCCTGCCTAAAAGCATAGCTTATATGGACTGTTAGAATTTTTAGATCAGATTCCATCCTTGATGGGTCGGATTAATTAATTGAGAAATTAGAGTAAATCCTAATTAATTAAGATATTAATTAATTAATAAATGGTATGAGAAAATTGTGGATTGTTGACTAAATCATGTGTCAGCTAAATAACTAACTGAATGAGATCAGTTATATATATATTTAAATATATAAATTAAATATAGACTTTAATTATAATATTTAAATAAATGAATAAACATTATTTATTTTGTACTCATTTCATCGACTGGTGGAGTTTCAAAGGTTTGAACTAGATCTTTTTTGCCTCTTAATTTTTCCTACATTGGTATCAGAGTGTGTTGTTCTTGAGGCTGTGATAATGTGTTGTGTGCTTAAGCATGTTTGTGTCTCACCAAATTTAGTTTTTATTCTGTTATGCACGTACTATGTTGTTTTAAGCATGATTGTATGATTTGAATTAAATTGTTTAAATCATATATATTGATATATGTTTATAGCTGTTATGGATCCCCATCAGGCCCAACGTTGATATGGCCCATTAAGGGACAGACTCAATCACGGGATACTTCGATGATATCGGGTACTCCCGTTATTATATATAATATCAATATATTGGTAATCATATCTCGGATATGATATAACGTCCATGAATCATGATAGATCCTGGATATCTTACCTAAGGTATACTCTATAAATATAAAGGTCAAACCCTAAGGTACACACGTTCTAACTTAGACCTATTTACATTCATCATCACTGTGCACTCTCCCACAAAACACAACCCTCATCCCCCTTGGCGAAGAGCCTATTTCGTGTACAGTGATCATCCACTCTCCCGGATATCTGCCTAATAGATACTCCGGCAGGGCCATTCGATCCAAGATCAAAGTACTAGCCCATCCGGCTAGACATCTGGGTTTTACACCAGAACAGTGGCGCCGACCGTGGGGACGTTAAATTTCGATCCCCGTGACCACCGATGGCTAACACTAGAAGCAGCAGTCAGAACCCTCAGCTTGGAAATCCACCACGGGCCGAGGCTAATCAACACCATCAAGTTCAAGAGCAGTCGAACGATATCCCGGAGGGGAACATTTCTGACACGGCGTCCTCCCCTCCTGTTGTCCACAAAATTCATGATGTAGCGGCAACGGAGAACTCGGCTCCCAATCCAAACGTCATCCTCCTGCAGAAAGCGCAAGAGTCAATGCTAAGGCGAATGGAGAACAATGAAAAACGTAATAATCTCCAGCGCCAAGAAGATCTGAAGGTAATACAGCAGATGATGAAGGAACGATTCAAGAAGTTTGAGACGTTCTATGAGAGAAGGGGTCGTGAAGACCCACAAGGAGGGAAGGAAAGGATGACACAAGATACCAGTAGTCCATCTCATAGTAGAGGACCGAGGTTAGCACGGCGGGATACAGGCAGAACTACGACTTTGAAAAAGTTGCGCCTGGAACGGATCTCGGAACCCGAAGACCGAGATACGGAGAGAATATCCCGGCCTCAGGGCTCCCCCAGAGAGTATAAGATGAAGTACTTGATCAATCTCAACCGAAGCCCTTTCTCCGAGGAAATTGCCAGTGCGCCGTATCCAAAGAATTTAGATTTGACGCACCTCCCGAAGTATGATGGGACTCAGGATCCACGCGCTCACCTCGACACGTTCGAGCTGCTCATGTTTGTTCGATTGATTAAGGGCCCGGTCATATCACGGCTTTTTGCAGCAACATTAACTGGACCGGCTCAGAAGTGGCTCCATACATTGCCCACCAATTTGGTGCACAATTTTGAAGACCTCGGACTCAAATTCGAATTGAATTTTGCAACTAGTAAGAAGCAGCCAAAGTCCCAATTCACTCTGAGCAAAATCAAACAGAAAAATGGGGAGACGCTCCAGAAGTATTTAGATCGATTCAAAGAGGTAGCCTTACAGGTACGCTCACTCTCGGAAGATGTTCATATACACTTCATCGTAGATTGGTTGGACCCCTCGTCTCGGTTGGCTAAGAATATCTTTAAGAACCGAGTCTACACTCTCACCGAATTTCATACCCGAGCAAAGCAGTACTTGGACGTAGAACAGATGGAGATCGCCAATGTTGTTGGGACCGAGAAGCGGGGAAATATGTCACCCGAGGATAAGGATCAACCCAGTAAACCAAAGGGAGAGGTCCTTCACCGCACACGGATCCGAGATGTCTGAACTCAAGAAGGAAGACCTAAAGCAAAAACAAGGTATGAAAGATACACCCCCCCTGAACGCCCCTCGTTCCCAGATTTGAAAGGAGGTAGCCCAGATTGAGATGAAAAGAGCCGACAGGCCCCGGCCTCCTTGAATTCGACCCACAACTGATCAATCCAAGTTTTGTGCGTTTCACGACGGACCGGGGCACACTACGGATCAATGTTATGAACTTCGGGACGCCATTGAGAGGTTTATCAGAGAGGGCAAATTACGCCAATACGTGATACAAACCCAGGGGCGTAAAAATAACAAACGCAAGCGAGGAGGCCATAGTAGAAGCCCGGCCACCAACCCAAAGAAAGACGAGAAGCGCTGAAAGTCGGCCAGCGAGGAAGACGAGTTTCCAGAAGCCCAGTTCCACTGCAACGTTGTCAGCGGAGGCTTTGGTGGGGGAGGAGATACCATAAGCCAGCGTAAGAAATACCTGAGAGAAGTCCTCTCTGTTGGGGATCTCCCCAAGTTCAAAGACGACCCAACCAAACCGACGCCACCGCTATTAGTCTTTACTAATGAAGAACTAAAAGACGTAGTGCCGGGGCATCAGGATGGCTTGGTTATCACGGTAACCCTGGGGCAGTGCCGGGTTAAAATGGTTTTTGTTGATGCAGGGAGTTCGACAGATATCATCAGCTGGGATGCCTTCAACATGATAAAGATGGATGTAGAAGATTTGAAACCGTGCAAAACGACCCTCATAGGGTTCAACGGGGAACATTCACCTCCTAAAGGATATATCGACCTAAGACTAACATTGGGAACCAAAGAGGCTTTCAAATCAGAACGGGTAAGGTTCATAGTTGCCGATTTCCCTTCCCCATATAATATCATATTGGGCAGACCGATCATCCATGGTTGGGACATGCTAGTATCTACAAATCATCAGAAGTTGAAGATGGTGAACAACAAGAATAAGGTGGTTGTTGTTATCGGAGATCAGAAGGAGTCCCAACAGTGTTATTTCGAGACAATCCGAGAGGGAGAAGGCAGACCATCATCACCACCTCGGATTCGTAGGGGTGAACAATTCCTAGATTCAGGAAAAAACAGGAAGTCCGGACGTCCAGTAAGCATGGTAGAGCTCGACCTCAGGGACGAGCCCGAGATCCCACGACCAGAACCAGAGGGCGAGTTGGAAGAATTAATCCTCGGAGGGAATCCCTCAAAAACTACGAAGATTGGGGAGCGATGAATCCGGATTTGAAAATCCGGTTGATTGAATTCCTAAGGAAGAATCAGGACGTATTTGCATGGACGTCATTCGAGATCTCAGGGATTAACCCTAACTTCTGCTGCCACAAACTGGCTATCCGGCCGGGGTCTACACCTGTGGCGCAAAAAAAGAGAAATATTGGAGCCGATAGACAGAAGGCTTTGGAGCAGCATATTGAGGAACTATTGGCAGTCAGGTTCATCAGAGAAATACAATCACTACGTGGCTCTCCAACGTGGTTATGGTAAAAAAAAACAAATGGAAAATGGAGGGTATGCACGGATTATACCAATTTAAACAAAGCCTGCCCAAAAGACTCATACCCGATGCCAAACATCGACCAGTTGGTGGACAACTCGTCAGGTTTTCAGCTGCTATCCTTCATGGACGCCTACTCCGGTTATAAGCAAATCCCCATGCACCCAAACGATCAGGAGAAGACGGCCTTCATAACCGACAAGGCCAACTACTGCTACAACGTGATGCCTTTCGGGTTAAAAAATGCCGGAGCCACCTATCAACGGATGATGAACAGGGTTTTCGCTGACCAGATCGGACAAAACATTGAGGTTTATATTGATGATATGATTGTGAAAACTAAAGATCCGGAAGACCATGTCTGGGATTTGGAGCAAACGTTTGACAAGTTGAGGAGATTTTAGATTCGTTTGAACCCAGCCAAATGTGCATTTGGAGTCCCAGCCGGGAAATTCCTGAGTTTTATGTTGACAAACCGCGGAATCGAAGCCAATCCTGATAAATGCAAGGCCGTCCTCGACATGCAGGCCCCGAGGACGAAGAAGGAAGTCCAGCAGCTGACCAGCCGCTTGGCCGCACTTACCAGGATTTTACCAAGGTCGGCTGAGAACGCGCTCCATTCTTCTAGTTGTTAGAGAAGGAAATGCAGGGAGGATGGAACGCGGACTGCGAGGTAGCTTTTGAGAAGATCAAACTCTGTCTGGCGACCGCACAAGTCCTGTCAAAGCGTGAGCCCTTATTCTTATATCTGTCAGTTGGAGAAGAAGCAGTGAGTGCGGCCCTGGTGAGAGAAACTGAAATCGGCCAGGCCCCAGTTTATTTCGTAAGTAAGGCATTACAGAGCTCGGAACTACGATACCAGAAGCTTGAAAAAGTGGCTTTCGCCCTGCTCGTCTCAGCAAGAAGGCTTCGGCCTTACTTCCAGGGACATCGAATAGTAGTCCAAACTAGCCAACCGCTCCAACAAATATTAACAAACCGGATCTGGCAGGAAGAATGACCAGGTGGGCCATCTAGCTATCTGAGTTCGACATCACCTACGAAGCCCGGCATGCAATCAAATCGCAAGCGTTGGCAGATTTTGTGAGGAAACTTACCTCGGCGAATAGAACCGACGAAGCTCAAGACAAAGTGTGGAAGGTTTACATTGATGGTTCCTCGAATGCAAAGGGTAGCGGAGTTGGAATCATAGTTGAAAGTCTGGAGTGTGTTGCTATTGAACACTCCCTTCAACTGAAGTTCCGAACCTCAAATAACCAGGCCAAATATGAAGCCTTACTTGCAGGGTTATTACAGGCCAGAGAACACGGAGCACAGAGAGTAAGGGTTTTCACCGACTCGCAGCTCGTAACAGCATAGATTGAGGGCACTTATCAGACAAAAGGTCCTTTATTGGCCAAGTATCTCAATAAGGCAAAGGAGGTGATCTCTGGCTTCGAAGAGGTGATTGTCACCCACATTCCAAGAGAAGAAAACACCAGAGCCGACATCCTTTCCAAACTTGCCAGTACCAAAGGCCCGGGAAACCACCGGACCGTGATCCAACAAAACTTAACAGAGCCGAGCTGTATCATGACTATCTCGACGGCCACAGATTGGAGAAAACCGATTGAGGATTACCTAGAGAGAGGGATTATTCCGAAAAACTTAGCCAAAGTAAAGAAACTGATTCGAGAAGCCGCCGTCTATACGATGATCGATGACAGCTATACCGGAAAGGTTTGCACTCTCCAATGATGAGATGCTTGGGTTCATTCGAGGCCAAATATGTGTTAGTCGAGATAAATCAAGGAGTCAACGGCCACCACATGGGGGGCAAGGCCTTGGCTAGGAAAGCTCTGCGTGCCGGATATTATTGGCCAACCATGATGACAGACGCCAAGGAAGCCGTCAAAAGATGTGATAGTTGCCAGAAACACGCCAGGATTATTTGGCCCCCGCCATCAAAATTAAAAGGCATCTCAGCCCCTTGGCCCTTTTACAAATGGGGAATGGATCTCCTAGGGCCGTTCAAAGCAGCTCCTGGGCAGTTTAGATGGCTCATTATGGCAATAGACTACTTTACTAAGTGGATTGAAGCTGAGCCCTTAACCACTATAACCTCGGCGCGGATACAAAGGTTTTTTCGTCATAATATTGTCTCTCGATTCGGAATTCCAGCTGAAGTAATCACGGACAACGGGACTCAGTTTATAGACAAAGGGTTCCAGGATATGATGTCGGACCTTGATGTTAAGCAGCACTTCACCTCAGTCGAGCATCCACAATCAAATGGCCAGGCTGAAGCGGCCAACAAAGTCGTCCTAGACGGCTTAAAGAAGCGGATGCAAGACGTAGAGTCCAACTGGGTCGAACAACTCTACAGTGTACTGTGGGGGTATAGGACCAGCGTGCAAACCTCAACCCAGGAAACCCCTTTCCGATTGACTTATGGATGCGAGGCGATGATCCCGGTCGAGATAGGGCAGCCGTCATGGAGGAAGGTAAAAGCACTTCAAGATGGTGGGGAGTCGAACGAAGACGCCTTAAGGACAGAGCTAGACCTGATAGACGAGATCAGGTCATGGCGCATTGCAAGGAGCTAGCCGCCAAGCAACTCATTGTGGCAAAGTATAATCGGAAGGTCAGACCTCGTTCTTTCAACAGGGGCAACCTAGTACTTCGACGCGCAGATGTTGGAAATAAAAATGCAAGAGATGGCAAGCTAGTAGCAAATTGGGAAGGTCCTTATTTGGTCAAAGAGAAGCTGGACAATGGAGCATATACATTGGAAACCCTAGGAAGGAAGCCCGTCAAAAGAACCTGGAACGCCGACAAGTTAAGGATCTACTACAGCTAGACCTCGATTTGGCACACGTACGACCTCAGACACCCCATGTCTGAATCGGTTATTTTTCTGTTTTCAGTATTTAAATTTAAGTCATTTACGTTTATTATTTTTGACATATGACATTATGAGCTCTTTGGAGTTTGCTTTTCGTCTTAATGAAGAAATCCTCAGTGGAAGTTTTCAAATGCGTTCCACTAATAACTTAAGTTTTACACCGAGGCCCCTAAACTCGGTCTCAATTAAAACCCATCTAGATGGATGACACTAGGGCCGATGTGCCCAGGTTACGAACAATGTGAAGTTGCCTGTATAGGTCTTTGCAAAATTGACGCGTCAACTCTCGCTCCTAGATAAGAAGATGAATTGTCATTCCGACCCTGATCAGGTCAAAATGTTTATAGCGTCGCGTTGCAAACACCATGGCTTAAACATGTGACAGTTTGCCCTTATCTTGGCAATGAACCCGGACAAGGGAGCCGGAACTCGGTAGTGCGGTTAAAATAAATACCCTACGCGGTTATAGTAAGAAAACCCTACCAAAGATTCCCAGACGACAAGTCTAGAAGAAAACGCAGATCTGCATAATTAAAGACCCTGGCCCGGTCATGAAATTTTTAAACTTACCTCAGAATTAGAAAACAGTATAGCAATATATTAATAAGGTAGTTAAAGATTGTTCATACAACCGGCACACACGCCGGACAAATACAAAGTCAAAAAAGGGCACAGACGCTGATTGAACCGTATTTTTATATGATTTTTTATAATTAAATTGGGATTCTTAATGCATTTTTTCATAATTATTGAGCTTAAAATGTGTTTCTTATGATAAATTAAGATTAAGAGTAAATACATTAAATTAGGGCTAAAAAGGGCAAAATTGTCAAAGAAATTGTAATTACTCTTAATCATTAATTTTAATGAGAATATTTGATATTGGATTAATTATTTGTGATTGTAGATGCTTGAAAATATTAAAACATATTTGAAAATGAAAGTTTGAACTCAAATGGAAAAAGTTTCAATTTAGTCCCTACTCTAGAACTTTTTAAATGTTCACTTAGGTCCCTGTTGCAACTGCTGCGTTTTGATGTTGAGAGATTAGGTTCAGGTTTTCAGCTAGAGAAATGGAGACCCGACAATGACCCGAGGAACAGAGATGAGCTGAGGGATATTAATGATCCAGTGTTGCGAGAACAGGGGGATTTCAACGCAGAACCTTCGACTTTGACGCCAAGAGCTTCATCGTCACCTTCTTCTAAGTCACCGGCGACTTTCCACTCTTCTCTCACCATCGCCGGCGACTCTCCTCCACCGTGAGAGAGAGCTGGGAGATCTGATACGGGAGGGCTGCGACGGACCGGGAAAGAACTCCATTCATCACCTTCGACCATCGTTCCTTCCTTCCACCATCCGGATTCATCAACCCCTTCAATCCTTCACTCTGATTCACTACTTGGGAGCTTCGTCGTCTCCTTCATCATCACCTTCATCGACCACCACCTATCATCTTCTTCATTCGTCATCAGACTGAACCAGCCAACGACCTCCTCTATAGCTAGACCACCACCATCTACGTTCTATAACATCACAGTAGCTCTTCCTTCTTTCCAGAATTTCATTCCATATTTTCCTTTCATCATTCTATTTTGATTTATCCACTCATTCACTTCTTTAACGAACCCACCAGAACCCACATTCTTTCTTCATTAATTTGGCCATTCATTCTTTCTTCCATCTTTGTTGTGTTTTGGACGAGTTACTTGCTGCAATTTCAAGCTTGGTGGTGACGACTTTGAGTTCAATGTGTGGTGAGGTTTTTGTTTCTTGGGATGGACAGATTGACTTGAGTTCCAAAGCTTAAAATAGGGGAGTTTATTTGTTCAATTTATTTTCTCTAATTTAATTTGAATTTCCTAGTTTTAGGAATATTGTTTTGAATTGTTGAGACTTAGTTTACCCGGTTGGATAACTTTGTGGATTGAACCTATGTGATTGGATTTAACTTTGGTAGCTTGTTGGATTTATAAATTTGTATTTTCCTTATTGATTCAATGATATTATGTTTTCTACGTGGTATTATTAGATAGTATAATTGAATTGGAATAATTGAGTGGCGTGGTATCGCATTCATATCAAGAGGAACCAAGTTGCATTAATTTAATCCTAATCACACACTAAGTGGTTTTAAACAATATCTCAAGAGGTAGTAGTTTGCTACGGTAGTAGGAGCTATTATTAATTGGGAATATTGGACTCAAGTGGTATATTGGGGTTTTTCATCTAGACTTAGTGAAAATTTACTCCTATATTTAATTGAACTATGATAGTCAATTTTTAATTTCCAAGAGCGATCATCCATACTCATTTTCATACTCCATTCCATTTTATTAAAAATACCAAAAATAATAGTTTAGCATTTAATTTAATTGCATTTCTTTTTTAGTTTATTAATTTGAAAATCCAAAACTCATTTTCCCCTTGTTTTATTGCATTTGCATGACATTTAGATTACCTAAGACTCAATAAAAGGCTCCTCAAGAAGAGAGAACGATCCTCGGTTTGCCTATACGCAATCCTTGGTTTATTTTGATTGTGGACCCCAAGGCTAAAGACGGAAAAGGCCCCATCAAATGATGCCCAAAATGAGGAGCTACAGCCTCTCAGGGGTCGGACGCAGGCGGCTTCTCTTAACACATCCCATCTTCAGAAGGAGCGTCGGGTGAGACCTCTGCTTCTCCTTCCCCTCCCTGCCCTGAGCCGTCAAGCTCCGACACTGAAGCATCTTCCGGAGACGACGGAGGAGGGAAGAACTGGCCCTGGTGAATGTACGCACGATAATGGCACTTGCTGAGATCCAACGTCACGTCAGGATTCCTGTGGTGGATCTGGGCCAAGGTCATGTTGAAGGCATCCTTGGCGGTCGCTGCCACGGTCGAGGAGCAGTTGGCATGGGCCTTCTTGATGTCTTCAAGCTCGGCCTTGGTCCCACCCAACTCCTCGGCCAAGCTCCCCCGTTGAGTCTGTACCGTCTTCAATGCATCCATGCATTGGGAATGAGCAGTTTGCATGGTAAGAAGCTCGGAGCTCGTCTTCCTCAGATCATCCTTGGTGGACTTCAGCTCATCAGCAATTTTCCCAGCCGATTCCCGGACGGCGCTCAGCTCTTCCTCCAGCTTCTTCTTCACCACCACGGCCATATCTCTTTCCACCTCCATGCTCCGTTTTTCTGCCGAGATCCCTACTACTTGGTGCTTAAGATGAAGCATGGATTGCACCAAGCCAACCCCTTGCAGCAGATGATGCTGCACAGAATGAACCAAACGCTCATCGCTTTCAATCAAGGGGATAGCAGTATCAAGGAACCGACGGTGGGGGGGAAATGTGACGTTGAGCTTTTCAGTTACCCCTTTTTCCCAAGCTAAGCCGTACGGAAACTTCGAGGAAGGAGGAGGAGAAGGCGGAGCAGGACGGCTTGAGAAGAAGTTTGAGCCTTCTCAGCCACAACTTCCTTCTCATGGGATTGAGGTTGCCCGGCGATAGGAGATGGAGAGATGTCGACCTGGGAAGAGGTTCGGGTCCTCTTAGACGCCGGAGCTTGGGACACGGCTCGTACCCGTCCTCGACTAGCTTCGGCAGCAGCAAGTTTCTGCGACGGGTTACGCAAAGAAGCCCCCTCGCCGGGATTCACGTGAGCCAAGTAGGGGGCAACGAATCCATCGTTTGAGCTGCGAACAAAGAAAACAAGCTGGGTTAGAGGAGAAGATCAAAATAATTAAGTGGTCGAATATTATAAAGAGTAAATCAGAACACAATGAGGGAAAATATACGCCGCATCGCTGCAAGCTCGGCCACGGTGTGAGAAAGTATCCAAGCTACGGTCTTTACACCGTGCTCCTTAACATCGGTTACCAGTTGGGACACCGAGATGACATCCTCGGCGGGAAGATCGTCCCCGTCTACTTGATAACTGTAGGAATCCTTATTGTGGTGCTCCGCGGTCCAGTACAGCGGGAACCTCCATTCCACATCCTTGGATTCAGGACCATGGAGGAACCAAGGTTGCTGCCCAGAAATAGCAACAACCTTGAAGAAACTGGTTTTGAAATGTTTGAAATAATCAGAGAAATTATAGAAAAGTTTTCGGCCGGGTACACCTCGGAGGGATGTCAAACCTCTCAAGTTCTCATTATTCTTATCAGACCGAGGTGTGAAAGGACAGAAGAAATAAAAGAATATGGATAATTTAGCGAGAATTGGCTGCGAGAAGGATTGACAAAGGCGCTCGAAGGCCAAAACGAAGCCCCACCCATTGGGATGGAGCTGAGTAGGAGCTAGTTGGAGATAACTTAAAACTGCCATTTGAAACTCAGTAAACGGGAAGCGAATACCGAGCCGGGTAGCATAATCTCTAAAGAAAAAGAAAAAAGAGGGATTGGTTCCTTCTCGGACGGCACAGACGGGCTCTCCAGTCGAAGGCGGACATAGAGCACAATGTGAAGTATCCCCCAATTCCAGCCTGGCGATGTCGGACTGCGACATTAGGGATTGAGTTGTTAGTACCCCATGGGCGACCCAGGGGTATTTCGCTAGGAGACCTTGGGGCGGACTGGCAAAGTCTGATTCCCCAGTCACTGAAAGGGTCCTATCAGGCGAAGGGGGTGACTCCATTTAGACCTAGAAACAAATAAAAGAAAAGGACAAAGATCAGTAACTGGAGGGTATACCTGACGCATGCATGTGAACGATAGAAGAAGGGAAAAGTCCGGTTCTAAGGGTCGAGGTAGAAACCGCTGGAGACCTATGCTGGCAAGAGCCGAGGGTAGCGTCCGCCAGGGAATTCTGGCCGCTCACGATATAGTATGAACTAGAGGCGAGACAATCCCAGCAGGGGCTGAGGTATCCCTCGGGCATAGACTCCGCCCTTACGCGCGGAGGGGGCTCGTAATAATTGAGAGGTTCGACCGGTATGGCTTTGGGTACACCTCGGCCTACGAGGTTCGGCAATCCACTTAGAATAGGACGAGCGTTTGGGCTCCTAGCAGAGGCTGAACGGGACCCCCCCAGCACTCCCCCTGCTTGAACCACCATGGAGTAATGTGCTAGACCTTTCCCCCTCAAGCAAAGGAGAACCCAATATCCAGTAACTGGCCCTAGGGAAACGGGCGCGTAGCGCCTCTTCCTCTTCTGGGGTTAGTGCTTGGTTTGGAAATGACAAAGGGTTAATCCTATCCATCAAAATACAGAAGTTAGACCTAGAACAGGAACAAAAGGGTTGATGAGACGCAGGAGAAGCCAAACCAGACAGAGGATATTCCAACAAAAAAGGGATATGCATCCGAGGGGAGGAACCCAGAATCCTATATCTATCCAGAAACTCTCACTGGAAATCACCTCAAGAAAACCAGAAATCCAGAAATTCACGCAGACAAGAAGAAGGAATGACAGATGCAAACCATGAAAGCTGTAAAAATAGTAACAGAAAAGAAGAATATATACCTGAGTAGAAGGGATGTGCAAAAGACTGAGAGAGAAGCGGAAGGAGCTTAGTTGAAAAACTGTCGTAGCAAAGAACAGAGAGAGTCGTGAAAGTAGAACGCCAAACGAATGGAGAAGTGAAAGTAAGTTAGAGTAATGGAGGGAAGTATGAAGCAAAGTTCAAACGTCAGGGGTAAAAGGGACAATTCACCCTACTCGTAGGGGTGACATGCGACGCACTAGGGGCATTAAATGAGCACGAAAACCGCTGACGGAAAAGCAGGGTGGTTGGATTCCTAAGCCAATCTAAAGAAGACAGGTGTCAGGGGGCAATGATGGTGAAGACAGAGAGACGTTGGCCTCGAGATACGACTACATAGCTGAAAACACCTCGGATCGTGGAGCACCTCGGATTCCATAGTACCACAACGTTTAGCCTGGGACCGGAGACATGACCATAGATCATCTAGCACCCCGGTATCAGCCCAGACCTTTGAGACTAGACCTCGGGCCATGCGATCAGATGGAGTCCTTGGCCGAGTAGCCAGGTCAAATGGTAGGATACATCCCGGCAGCTCAAAAACTTGAACTATTGGGCTAGGGGCAACTGTTACGGATCCCCATCAGGCCCAACGCTGATATGGCCCATTAAGGGACAAATCCAATCACGGGATACTCCGATGATATCGGGTAATCCCGCTATTATCTATAATATCAATATATTGGTAATCATATCTCGGATATGATATAACGGCCATGAATCATGATAGATCCTGGATATCTTACCTAAGGTATACTCTATAAATACAAAGGTCAAACCCTAAGGTACACACGTTCTAACTTAGACCTATTTACATTCATCATCACTGTGCACTCTCCCATAAAACACAACCCTCATCCCCCTTGGCGAAGAGCCTATTTCGTGTACAGTGATCCTCCACTCTCCCGGATATCTGCCTAATAGATACTCCGGCAGGGCCATTCGATCCAAGATCAAAGTACTAGCCCATCCGACTAGACATCTAGGTTTTACACTAGAACAATAGCTTTGTGGGATTTTTTTTAATACTCGCTTTTGTTTGAATCTGAAAATTTAAACACGTTTGTGGAAATACATGATGCCGCCAATGGAACTAGAAATTGGTTCATTGAAAATTAGTTTTTATTCATTAACCAAGGGCATATATGTGTAGTGCTTAAAGGGATGATTCCAACTAAGGATGCATCAAAAGAAGCTAAAACAAGAGAGATGTGGCAGTTCAAAGTTTCGGGTCAATAATAGGTTTGATGTCAGGTCTCCTCAGACTTTGGGTTGGGTAGGTTACCCAACCAGTGGAAGAAGATGATCCGAACAACGTCATTTTGGTCATTCACCAAAATGATGTCATTTTGGCTGCAACAGGAAGCGACTGTGTTTCTTTAATGAAATGCAGTGTTCAAGGTTGGTGACTTGAACCATTTAATCAGGGCCAATCAACTTTGATTGGCCAGATCATTTATTAAAAAACTCTCAAAAATTCCAGAAGGTGCCATGTAGCGCATGGAGCCAGTGGGAGCCCATAGCCACCACATGGCAAGCGTCATCTGACAGGGATCGATCATCGGGGTTGGCCATCCAGTGCATTTTGCTAGGAGCCACCTCTAAAGCGATTAGTGGTGTTTGTACGTTGCTTTCGAGAGTGGGGGAAGCTAGAATTTTTCTATTTTTTTTAGGATTTTTTGATCCAGACACCTTCTAGGGGCGTGTGCGCCACATAGGACCTCTGATTGATATGCGGTTTGTTCCTAAAAATCCTTAAATTCAAGAGCTTTAATTTGATATGAAATCTTCATATATTTAAAGTAAGTCTGGATCGATTTAGAAGCATAACAGTGTTATTATGCTTATGAAAAGTCCTAAATACCTTCATAGTTTTTCCTTTAATCCACTTTTCATTTTTGTTGCTAGTGAAGCTTCAATAATTGAACTTACTGTAATGCTCCCAAGGCTTTAACACTGAGGAGATTCCAATGACACTAAGAATGCATCAAACGAATCTAAAACAAGAGAGATATGGCAATTTAAAGTTTCGGGTCAACAATAGGTTCGATGTCAGGTCTCCTCAGACTTTGGGTCGGGTAGGTTACCCAACCAGTGGAAGAAGATGATCCGAACGACGTCATTTTGGTCATTCACCAAAATGATGTCATTTTGGCTGCAACAGGAGGCGACTCTGTTTCTTTAATGAAATGCAGTGTTCAAGGTTGGTGACTTGAACCATTTAAACAGGGCCAATCAACTTTGACTGGCCGAATCATTTATTAAAAAAACTCTCAAAAATTCCACAAGGATCCATGTAGCGCATGGAGCCAGTGGGAGCCCATAGCCACCACATGGCAAGCGTCATCTGATAGGGATCGGCCATCGGGGTTGGCCATCCAGCGCATTTTGCTAGGAGCCACCTCTAAAGCGATTAGTGGTGTTTGTATGTTGCTTTCGAGAGCGGGGGAAGCTAGAATTTTTCTATTTTTTTGGATTTTTTGATCCAAACACCTTCTCAGGGCACGTGCAGGCACATAGGACCTCTAATTGATATGCGGTTTGTTCCTAAAAATCCTTAAATTCAAGAGCTTTAATTTGATATGAAATCTTCATATATTTAAAGAAAGTCTGGATCGGTTTAGAAGCATAACAGTGTTATTATGCTTATGAAAAGTCTTAAATACCTTCATAGTTTTTCCTTTAATCCACTTTTCATTTTTGTTGCTAGTGAAGCTTCAATAATTGAACTTACTGTAATGCTTATATTGAAAAGCCTTAGTGATGACAAGTTATTCATACATATTTGAATTCGCAAACATAATACACAAGTGGAGAAAGTAAGGAAATGATTACTAGAAAATAATAATGATAATCAGATATATAACAACTTAATAAGAAAAGCTTGTTAATCATTATTTAATGCTCCCAAGCCTTTAACACTGAGGAGATTCCAATGACACTAAGAATGCATCAAACGAAGCTAAAACAAGAGAGATATAGTAGTTCAAAGTTTCGGGTCAACAATAGGTTCGATGTCAGGTCTCCTCAGACTTTGACAGCATCATGAAGGACTGACTCCATGACAACAACTTTAGCTTGCACCTTATGATCATGAGGGATTTGACCTAATAGGTCAAACATTGGGAAAGTGACCAGGTCAGCCCTAGTTGATAACTAGTGAGAAGGAAGACTTACCCTGAACTACACAGTTATACTAGTGTCTGTGACCAGTCCCTTACCAAGTCATTTGTGAATAAATTGTAAGTGTGTAGTATACGCGCATGAGAAGGCTATCTGAGTTAATAAAGAATTAACTTGAGAGGGATTAGATGTGCCTAGGATATGTGTGTAGGTAAATCTGGGATATCCGAGGCAACATATATACCATTTTCAGGTACATACAGGGTGTCCTTGCATGTTGATCCCA
Source organism: Acacia melanoxylon (assembly GCA_019022615.1). Taxonomy (NCBI): domain Eukaryota; kingdom Viridiplantae; phylum Streptophyta; class Magnoliopsida; order Fabales; family Fabaceae; genus Acacia; species Acacia melanoxylon. The sequence goes on from JAFJYJ010000013.1 coordinate 6,005,204, forward strand.
CATAAGGGACTTATAGTACACAAGCACCCAAATTGAGGACATCGTGCCTACACAAACACGCAAACACCAAGAGTGAAGCAAGAAAGATGTGATGGTCACTCAATGGTCAGCTCATCAAGTGCAAGTGGGAGATGTTGGAATTTAGATTTGAATCCGCCCTTGATGGGCCATTTAGAAATTAGAGTAAATCCTAATTAATTAGGAGATTAATTAATTAATAAATCGGATGAGAAAATTGTCGGTTGTTGAGTAAATCTCGAGTTAGTTAAATAACTGAATGATCACTTATATGTATTTAAATATATAAATTTAATATGAAATTTAATATATAATATTTAAATAATCCAACTTTAATTATGAAATGAAGAAAAATTATTTATTTTATATTCATTTGACCGAGTAAAAGAGAAAAGTTGAGAGAGGGACTCATCTAATAGATGTTATGGGTATTTTGAATTCCCAAAATACCCTTGGCCCACTACTATAAATAGATGACCTTCTCATCAGTTCTTTTATGACACTTTCACTTTCCTCTATTTTTTTCTTGTGTGGAGCTCTATTATGCCACACTGTTTGGAATCTAGTTCACTAATAGTCCAAACTAATTTAATATTTTGTGTAAGTTACTCGGAGGATCAATTGACCCAGATTCGAATATGGATTTGTTGGTACGCTTTCCCCCTCTTAATGTTTCCTACATTGACGGAATCTGAGATATAAATGTTTGCCTGTACCAATGGTAGATTAGTCAGAAAGCAAGAGAAGGAAAGGAAAGCGAGCAAGATATATTATGCCTCCAACTAAAAAGGTTGTTCTTATTTAACCATTGGAGGCCGACGGAGCCACGTGGTGGAAAAAGGAAGGGGGCTAGTGGTGGGTTGATCAGGAGGGGTTATTTTACATCTAAAATTTAAGGTGACACCTATAAATTAGGTATTATTTTTTGATTCGTCTGTGAGTATTTCTCATTGAAAAAATCTCAGTTAGATCCCATAAACCAGAAAATAAATATATATATATATATATATATATATATATATATATATATATATAAAGCCAGATTCCTCTATAAAAAAGTTTCAATGTAGAATCATCTATCAAAAAAGTCCCTAGGACTTCAATGACATAGATAGACTTATCAATGGTTACTCTATGACTTATCAATATAATGACATACACTTGTCGACGAAGGCTGATTTAGTTAACATAAATGAGCTTGTTAATGATTATTCTATAGCTTGTCAATATAGTCACATACATTTGTCAACGGGAGCTACTTTAGTTAACATATATGATCTTGTCAATAGTCACTCTGACTTGCAAATATGGTCATATACACTTATCAGTAAGGTAAGTTTACATTTAGAATCTATTTCATTGAGGTCCCTAAAAACTTTTTTGATAGAGGAATCTACACTAAGACTTTTTTTTTCTGGTTCTTGGAACCTGAGTGAGATTTTCCCTTTCTTATTTAAAAATTTTAAACTTGCTTTGTCAGCATTGCATGATTATCATTTTACTTTGTTTAGTCAGTATTTTCCGTTAGTACAGCTACCCGGCGTTAGTTTTTAATGACTTAAAATACACTTTATAAACTTAAGAGACTAAAATGATACCTCGTATATACTAAAAACTAAAAATATACTTCAGAAAGGTTTTTTAGACTTAACTAAGATTAAATTGAAACTTTGAGACATAATTGTTATTCTCTCGTTATTTTTCTTGTTTCCAGTCTAATACCAACCCATCCTATTTCATGTCATGAATAAAATGTGTAACCAATTAATCAGCCAACATTCTCAGGAATGAGATTTTGGTGTTCCTAATAATTTGTCCAGCTCCTCCAGTTCCAAACTCATTATATAGCCGTTTCAGTTATACATAAAAACATCTGGTTTGAATGATCTGCTAATCACAGCGTGTATTATTGAAAACAGAGAAATACAAGGAGTGGGCAAAAAGAAAAGAAGTGAACTATATACATATGTCACTCTTACTCCATCTCAATCCCAGAACATGTAACTGGAATCAGAATAGTTTCCAATAGCCAAACCATTAAAAAGGTAGCCCAATGTATAAGGCTCCCACTAGGTGAAATCTGGGGAGAGATAGATATATACAGTCTTATCCCTATAAGGAGAGGCTGGTTCCAGCATTGACAATAAATATTTTCCAGCAACAATGAACAAAATGTAACAGCAAGTGTTAGTCCTAGGGGAATGGACTTTAGTTACTTAAGAACAAACTCTCAAGTTCGAATCCGTATGAATGCAGAAAATATATTTGGAAAAGTTACCTCCAATTAGACGTGACAATGTTCGAATCTGTAACAGCCAGACAGTCAAATAGATAAAAGATGAACATATAGTATGGACACTGAATCACCTAGTGAAATTCCACCAGAAGTTACGCAACATACAGCTTAAGCAGTGAATCATATTGAAACTTGGTCACAGTTTACAAGGACAAAATTCAACATAACAAAATCCTCCATCGTTGTGAGTCCACAGTTGCTTATAGCTTGAAATCCCGGTCCGTAAGGAAGCAAGCTTCCATGGAAACATGGATTAGTTAGCACCTCATTTGAGGGTAATGACTCATAACACAGAAGATTAGAAGGTGCTTGAATTGAAGCCCCGCATCCCCTTATGACAATGAAATCAATTACATTCATGTGTATAACCACCGCCATAACACATTAAGCCAATTAATTGGGTTTTGAGAGCAACTAAAATCTGTAGTCTTCAACATAATACAAAGCCAAGTGGGTCATCAACATACAAAACCATGAGTGCCAATCAAATTTATATGACTTGTCGATACTTTGAAAAATTGAGCCTTTTGTGTTGGAACGTGTCTGAGAAAATTAGCCTTTTGCTATTACCAGTTATCCAAACAATTGACCAATCCAACTCCACCTAGTGGAAGAGGTCCACTTAAGGGGCTAGGGTGTCCCAGTGAGAGTTTTCTCCATAGCCAAGGAGGCAAACACCAATACTTCAAATTACACATTGACTCTTAAGAACTGTGCCAATGTCAATATTTCTTAGGCGGTTGAACAGCCTTCTTAGGCTTTCTCTGTTTAATCTTAACCTTCACATTGATGCCATTATCAATGATAGACTGAAGAACAATCTGAAGCTTTCCCTCCAGCCTCTCTCCTCTTCTTGGTGTGTAAATCGCATCATGAATATCATCAGCTAATGCTCTTTGAGCTAGTAATGCCCCCACAGCAGCACAAGTGTTTCTGTTCTTAGTGGAAGTAAAATCAAACTTCATGTCCTTTGAAATAGAATGAGCCACAGCAACAACCTTGCTAGTTACCCTATGAACAACACAAGCACGAATAGAGGCTTTTGATATGAATATATCCAAGCAAAATGGCTCGTGATATGGACCTGTAAGCTGGTTAAAAGTAAGAGTCCTCTCCTTCTTGTTCTCCATAGAAGTAACATTAGCTTCACGAAGCTGAGGCATATTAATAACACTTTTAGTGCTTTTGACTTCTTGAACTCTGGAAGTTTTAGGACTTTGGCTAGCTTTCTTATCCTTCTTAGGATCTTCCTTTCTATCATCTCCTTTATTTGGAGATTTCCTCCTGTGAAACTCTAGTTTATATTCATCAAACTCTTTAGAACTCTTCTCAAGTTTGAAGAACAGATTCCCACGAATTCTCATATTATCAATGTCTTCAAAATCAACTTCTTCCTCAAAATTAGAGGAATTGAAATCAACGAGTTCGTTAGTTTCTTCGTCACCTGTAGAACTTGCTTCTGGTGTACCCAATTCCTTCTTCTGCCAAGCTTGTGATAGCCCTGATGAGACCCGCCAGGCATCGTGATCAACAAGCTCAATATTGTAACCATTTGAAGGAAATTTACCATCAGAGAACAATGGGGAGAGATTATGAAGGTTACTGGGAAAATCAGAAACTGGTATGGAATCAGTTATAGCTCCATCCTCCTTATTGGGAATTTTCTGGTAGGCCTCAGAGGAAAAACTGAGTTTCCTCAAGAGGTTTGGATTATACCGTGAAACAAAGGAAATTCCTTTTCTCGCGAGCATCGACCCAGTAGTAATCAGAACTTTTATAGGGAATTCAAAAAGAGAAGTATGGGAATAAGGACTCACACAGGCAAATCAACAAACAATTGGCTTGCAGTGGTAGAGGGAAAGTGCGAAACTCCGATTCTGTAGCTTTCTTTTGCTGCTTGATTTAAGAATTAAGTATGAGAGGAAGAAGAAAGGGAAGATTTTGCAGAAGGTATGGTCACTGAATTGCAGAGTTTGTGAGAATCGTCCCCTTCGTCGTCTTTGTCGCCTCCAACCTTGTCAGGCTCCTCTTCTTCGGCCTCTTTGCTTTTGATGCTTTTAATGTTATGTGACTGCGGGCTTCTACTTCCATATGTAGCTTGATTGGGCTCATGTTCGCGGCTCTACTCATCTGTTTCTGGGAAATAATGACGTCTACCATGGCAAGATCGCACCTTCATAGTCCCTCATGCTCTCATCTCAAAAAATTCGAACTCCCTTTTCAAGAGTACAGATCAATTCCCCAGAGCTTCCGTAGTTCTGAATTTCCTTGCCTCGCCCTGAGACAAAAACGCATTGCCACGACCCCGATTTTCCCCAAAATCAGAGCTCAGAGTCTTCCCGGTACAAATTGAAAAGGGTTAGGGTTCGAATCTGTAACTCTGTTTACTCTGCTACTAAATTGGCTGCTCACTCTCCCAGATTATGTTCCCGATTCCAAGTTTTACAAGGTCGAAGCGATTCTCAGGTTTAGAAGCTATTTACTCCCTTTCTTTTTTGTCTGCATGTGGAGTGGGAAGGGTGACCCATGTTTACTCAGTTCAGTTGAAATGAGTTTTGTGAATTCACTGATAATCCTCATTGATCCCATGTTGTTGAATTTGCATTGAATTCACTGATGAATTTACTCAGTTAAGTGGGAAGGGTGACCGATTAAAGAAGGGCTGCTCGTTTCGTCAACAATTTCCAATCTCTTTCTGAAAGCTTGTTTGTGCTCAGCTGCCTAAATATAATCGCCGTTTGATTTCGGATCAGATCGAGCTTTTTGCCGGGGTTGGGGGGTTCTTTTCTATTTTTTAATTAGGGGCATTTTGGTATTTTCATGATAATAGTGTGGGCCCCACTTTCAAAATTAACAAAATTAAACAAGATTTGACGGTGTGATTTTTGACTCAATTTTATAACCACATATGTATTTTTATACCTAAAAAAGCATTTGATATTGGACGCTCCTCAAGACAAAAAAAAGTGTATTTTTACATCTTTATCCTTAAATAAATTAATAAGTATAGTAGAAAGTGTTAGTCCTCACGACGTGGTGAAATAAATTTGATCCCACCGGTGGCCATATTAGTACCTAATTCATTAAGAAAATATATTTGTTTAGCAACAAAAAAAAAAGTTGAATAAATTATCAATATAGAGTTGGTCTATTGATTTAATGTCCTATATCCCTCTTGATCTCAAATTTGAATCCCATAAAAGATACTTGTGTCAGATATCTAAAGATAATGTCGAAAAAAGTTACATAAATTATTTTAAAATATTTATATTTATCATTTTTAATTAATTTCTTGACTTATAAACTAATATTTTTTTAACTTTTTTTCGCCATATTTTTTTTTACCTTCACTTATAAATCGATATATAACTTATTATATATATATATATATGTTATGATTAAGTAATTAGATATATTTTTTAATATCTCCAAAAAAAATCAACTTAGTTTTATATTAATAATTGAATGGAGTAAAATAACCCTAATAAATTTTATTTATACAGATTTATTAGCAACTTTTTTTTTACCCCAGAAAAAGGGTCTTCACTCTCACAACATGGAAGATTTGAAGGAAATGGATCTTCTCATCCATCATCATCCCTCATTGTCTCTCATTTCTGGCTGTCAGATATTGATCCAACGGCCACAAATAAGGGACAATGAGGGATAATGAGAAAGTAGTATGTGAGAGAATCTGGACCTAGATTTGAATCCCTAACAAGAGAGGTGCTCATTTGTCAAATACAATAATATATAGTGTCGGGATTTTTTTATACTCCCTTCACTTCGGTCCTATTTATAGGAATGTAATAATCAAATTACGTGGTTTGAGAAAGTGATTAGAATTACTTAAAAATAATAAATATTTCTTGAAATAAATTTTTTCCAAGTATGTCGTTATTTATAAAGGGCAATTATAAGAAGAAAAAAATAGAGTAAATATAAGTATCACCAACCTCTTAATTAATGCAACTTATATAATTAATGAGGGACATAAATGGGAAAAATCATTAAATGTTGAAACAAATCTTGTCTAATTCTTATAAAAATGACCAAGACAATTTAAATTTTGGACTATTATAAAAAAAGACATAAAGGAATATGTTGTTATTGAATATTTTGGCTTTCCTTTGTTTTTAATTTTATAATGCACAAAATGATGCATGCCGTTTTAAGTGCAAAACGCAACAACAAAAATTTATATACAAGTTGGCCGAGTTCCTCCAGGTTAGAACAGTGTCACTCGGGTTAATCCAAGTCATATTTGATATGTGTTCCTGTTTTAAATATAAGACCTAGTTGCTTTTTTTAAAAAAAAAAAAACATTAAAAAAAGTAAATTAAATTACTTTAAACAAATTTATATTTATCATTTTTTCTCCGATTTAATTTTCGACTTATAAACTGATAAATAATATAATGATACACAACATATAATTTAATTAAATAATTTATTTAACTTCTTTAATCTTTCCAAAAAAAAATTAACCAAGTCTTATATTTAGAAACGGAGGTAGTAATATATAATATGGTAAACCTATATTCATAAAAGAGTGAGATGCTTTGAAATAAATTAAATCACAAAGAATTGACTTTAAATCATGCACTAATCTGCTAAAAAAAAAATTATCATAACTCACATATAATATTTTCTACCCACATTTAGTAAGAAAATATTAAGAAAGACGTTTGGTGTTGATTTGCCAGGTTGAATTAGATGCTAGGGTGTGAAAAGGCTAATGAATCTTTATATCTTCATGGAAATGAGAGAGAAAGGACTAGGAGGAAAATGCACTGTTTCTGCCAATTAAAATAATTAAAAATTATGATTTTAATAATAATTAAATTTTTTTCCAATAACGTATTAATAATTGATATGTGCTGCACACTATTTTGTATCCCAAAATAATTACTACATATTTCTCTAATTATACTTCTTATGTTGGGAGCCCTTTATATATGAGGATTCAATTAAAGATTTTTAAAGATTATATTTGAATATTTTTATATATTTCAATTAAATTACATTATTTTAATATGATCAGTCCAACCCCAATCTAATCTACTGACCCTTGAAGCATACTACCTTTCATTGTCCGCTCCAGTTTTTAGCACCTTGGAAAAAAAAACCCAAATTTTACTTGTAAATCTACTAAACAAACTTTCACACTAAACTTTACAACAAACAATTTCCATCTAGCAAAAGTCAGACTAATAATACCTTGGACTCTTGAATCTAAAATGCTCCTGAACTCTTAATTAAGTTTGATGAAATAAAAACCCAACCAAATTGATCTTGTTTCGTGAATAAATTTTTACATGCAACTGATACCTTGTAACCAAATAATATGAAAGTTTTATGGTAAATGAGAGGCCGCAGGTTTGAACCCACAAGTAACTTCATACCGTTAGTGTCTATCACTTTAAATGAAAAAACAAAAAGATCAGAGGATATCAGCATGAAGAAACCAAAGCTACCTCATCATCACTCAAATAAAATTCCACTTATTAGCATTGGCTGTATCCTAATAGACCTTAGAAACTGACTTGAAAGTTACATGAAGCTATTATCATCATTTTCACTATAAACGCAATAATTTAGGATAAGATTTCATCCAAACCAATCCACATACCATTAAGTCAACTGTTATACCCATAATTTTCATCCAGAAACTACCTGGATGATGCTTTATCCCTCAAGCTCTCTATTGCCACCCTCTTCCTAGTCTCAAAATCAATTCTTTCAAGATCAAAAGCAGTCCCCAGATAGCCATACAAGATCCTCCTCTTCTCTCCTTTCTCGTATTTCACTAAGTTCGGATTGTTCTCATCATCCTTACCTAATACCGGGGGCTGCACATGGGCCCACGCCATGCGTCCATGATTCTCCCTCTCAAAGTGCTCAGCAAGCCGAATGGCTTCATGAACACCAGATTGGTCACCAGCCAATTTAATCAGTGATATGCCCAAATGACCATCTCTTCCATATAATGACTTTGATTTGCCACCCCCAATTCCAAGTTCTGGAAAACCATCAACATCAAACGGCAAAAATTTATCGTCAAGATAAATTCATTATAGTCAGAGATATTCAAGAGGACGTCTCCTAAATGCTAAAATCTTATGGTCCCATCAAATATGGAAGCAGTGGCCATGAAATGCTGCTTCTTTGTACATAGAAACTAACAATTTCATATCTTTGAGAAAAAAATACGCCCAAAATAAATGCTGTTGTCAATTAAAACTAGATGGACGGAGAAGAGCAGAGGTAGAAAACAAAGTGCATGATAGTAAGGAATGCAGCAACATAAGGAGGATGTCAGGGGTAGGACCATATTTGCATTCAAAAGTAGAGGCCTTATCTAGTTTGACACCAGAGATCATTGTCTTGCAATATCTATTGTCACCAATAGAACTAGCAGGGGTTATGCAAAATTAGTTAACACTTAAACAAACTATTTGAAAAAACAGAGTAACCATCTAAGGCACTTAATCAGTCAATAAGATCAGCTTATCTCAGAAGTTAATAGGTAAGAAAGGTTAAAGAAATACCAAGCATAATAACGTGGCAGCTCAGAAAGCAAGAAGCAATCAGGAAAACATAGCAAAAGCCCCTATAGCAAATTCAGGTATATCTGAATTGTCTCAACCAACATTAAAAAATGCCACCCATTGACATGTTCAGATGCGCATGAAAGCATAGGCATGTGTCCATGGCCCCTATAAAGTGACAACCCCACATGAATACCCCATCAACCATTCTATATCACTCAATGCGAAACTTAAGAATCTCAAACTAGTTTAATCTGCATCAATTAGTTCATCTTGAAGAACCAACATTCTGGAAACTACCCTCTATGACATCTCACTCAATTTTCTTGCTGATCAAAACCCTGCAAAGGAAGCCCTTTCTAGGGCGGTCACAATCAAACTCTAATACCAATTGTAGAATACTCAACTGGGAGTAATAAACCCACTTAAATCTATCATAGTGAACATCCTATAACGCTCAATTCTGGAACTTTCTGTCAGCCAAAGATAGCAAGATCTATGCATAAGCAAGCAACGTAGGCGTTTGTGTGCCGTCTTTTTTTTTTTTTTTTTTTTTTTTTTTTTTTTTTTTTTTGGGGGGGGGGAGGGGGAACCTTCAACGCCTGATGGGTAAGACAAAGCTGAAGACTCTTCATTATTAACATATTTTATTTCATCCAAACAATGGATTGGATGGTTTCTAAGCAAGAACCATCACAATGACTGAGATAATCTAATCAAACAATGGATCGGATAGTTTCTAAATAAGAACCATCGCAATGACTGACATAATCTAATCACCCAAGTTACAAACTTGCCCAAAATAATCAAGGAACTATATGCATTTGAATCTAAATAAGACTAATAGCAGTGTGAGAATCAACATGGCAACCACATCCCAACACTGCAGATATACTACCATCAATTAAGAACCCAAGCACTTGTTGACTACAGAGCACATAAATTAATGAAGGAAAAACAACCAAAAAATCCACTCAAGTTGAATTCATACCTGTAAAATTTTTAAAAGTCAGATGCAACCAAAAGGTAATTGTTAATATTGCATTGTCAAAACTATATTGCACACAAGGTTAAAGGTCATTTGCATTAAAACCCAAATAGTTCTAATCATTTATGAAGAGATGATTAGGTGATAAGGGGATGATGCTAAAGTTTTCCACTTACTGCGACTGGACAAGAGACAGCCACAAAAAACTTTAAAAAAAATGGTCTGAGTAAAACATAATTTCTAGAAGCTCTACTTTACGGCTCCTAATTACATAAACTACACCCATACACAAATTATATCTCATAACATAATCTTGAAGGGGAACATAACATTTTGCTAAATTGACAAATTTGACCCCACTTAAATTTGGGGACTTTTTTCCCCTATTTACTATTACACTAACACCAATTAAATTAAAGTTGCTTTTCACCCTAAAACCTCAAGATGGATATTCTTACACCATACACCTATTTTAATAGGGCATGACCATTTGAGGCTTCACTAAAAAGGGGAAAGAAGCTTTATAAAAGCAATTAACAGGTTCAAGAAACCTGCATTAAGTTATTGCTTCCAAAATCTTTCAACCCCATCATGAGCTGTAACTGAAAACAGAGGCCTAGCGCAACTAATGATTAACTACATGTCATTCTGCTACTAGATGGGTAATGCAAGATCAATCAAATCATAAAATGACAATACTTAGACAAGAATACAGGGGTGATCCAGAAGCAAGAACAGATCATGCGCCTACTTCGAAAATAAGACTGATGTAATTCTACCGAAAAGGAAGGAAAACAATAGCAATCAAATCAAGAACTCTTGGGAAAATCAATGCTGTTATGGGCAGTTATCCCTGAAAAATGATCAGGACTTAGAGCCTATGATTAACTATCTATAACAACTACTCCCAACTAAACAAAAAGGTATACACCAACAGAAATTTGGCATAACCTTTACAGGAAAAAATCAGGTATTTGTACGAAAGAAGAGTCAACCTTCTTAACAACTCAATAACTACTAGCCAATGGGGCAGAAAAAGTAAATTTTAGACGGCTGCAATTCTCAACCATCATTCTAAAGGCAGTATGGTATCTGGTGTCTCCAAATTGTTCTAAGAATGCTTCCGAGTCACCAGCAACTACTATAACATCAAAATGACTTCCATCCTCTCATCTATAGAAAAAGACAGGTCATAAAAGCATTCTACTAGGTTTCAGCCTAAACCACACATTAGCAACAAGTAAAATATTGCAACCAAACAATTTTATAGAGTTGCACAGATCACAAACAATGCCCGTAAAGACAGCTGTCAAGTACCAACTTAGTAAGCATGCTATTGATTCGCTTTAACTTAGTTTGACCTATAAGGCATTGTGATAGAAGATAATAAGTAATGGAGGAGCACTTTATACCTCTAACTTTACTATCCATAGTTTTGTTTCCCAAGCCCTCCATGCGACCATCTCTTCCCTTTCCAGTAACTGTATTATGGATGATCACCAAAGGAGGCCACAAGATCAGATCATCTCGATTTGCTGCTGCTTCATCAGCAGGTAGGAACTGATACGCCTTTGAGTTATCAGGTGGCTTTGAGTAGTTCCAACCCATTAAAACACACAAGGCTTTGTGTAAGCCCAAATGATCAACATGCAAATCAGCATTATCTGAGTTGTACGTGTGCATAATGAGAGCATGCATATCTGGAAAATCTTTAGAAGACCTGAAAGTTGGAATATCAAGGGTATTGAATATTACATTTCAGGTTGACATCCAGAACTAGAATGACACTCTAGATTCTAATAATAATAGTAAAGGTATGGAACACATACATTAACTTTGATACACAAACACCCGAGAAGTATTTTAATCTACACAAGGACCACCTATATTCTAAGTCACATCCCACACTTTGAGCAGCATAGCATGGCATGGCATGTCGTGGCATAGCAATATAAATACTAACAGAGAAAGCATACAGAAATCTCCAATATAAAATAAATCTCTCTAAAGAGAGACAAGAGAGAATCTAAATGGAACCTTATGTTTGCATCACAGAACTCAGCAAGTTGCTGGATTGAGACATTGCGTGCAAATAAACATGATTGCACACAAAACATTATGCCAAGAAACTCAGCCTACGAAATTTTCTAAAGGATCACAACAATGCATGATCCTATGCTAAGGAAGCTGAATTATATGTGCCAAATCAGCAACAATCGCTGGCTGCTTGGTAATATAGTCTATCAAGCAACAGCCTCTTAAAAAGGCATCATCAATAATGTTTTAAAAAGCTTCAAAGATCATCCAACTTAACAAACGCAAGTTGCACAGAAGAATCTCAGTAATCTTTTCCTAAGCTCATCCCTAACCCACCCCAACTATGTCATATTTTGAACTCAATAACCTTCCGCAGAAGTAAATTCTATTTCCTGCAAAGCACCTTACTATTGAGCAAGACAAAGACACCGAGTATAAAAGAGGTAAACAAGTAAAAGAAAGAAGGAGGGGGGAAATAAAGATGGGAAATGAATCAGAAGCCCACAACGAATACAGCTGTAACAGATCAAACATATCAAATCAAGCCAAATTCTGTTTTGACATCGAGTTGTTTTGGGTCTTGTTAGCAGGTGAAGGGTAGGAAAAAACCAAATGGCAGCATCACCGTTATAAATTAATCATACCAGCAACAAAGTTAACAGAAACATAGGGAACCTGTAATATGGTGTTTTAATGTCTAATCAAATGTTTATCCAAAATAGATAGACTTTGCCCAAAAAAATCAGCACCAGACAAGAGCTAAGGAAGATATACACATATCAAATTCATAAACAATCATCCACCGTTCATAATGTAAAAGGATGATCAAAGGTGACCAAGTAAAACAGGCCTTCTAACCATTTAACCAATACAAAAGGAAAATCACTAGCTGCTTTGTAACCCTTGTCTTAAATGACCATGACCCTGAAGTCTTTTACCACAGGCATCAAATTGACACAGCTGTAGCAACTAATGAAGAAATAATCAAATCAATGGAACTACCCACCCTATCCAACCTAAACAAATGACTGGAGATGCTATACATATAACAGGATAGAAAATACTTTGTACAAAGGTTATACTACCTCTGGTCCTTAATATAAAATTCGGTTGACTTTTTTTTTTTTGAAAGATTAAGGAAACTAAATAAGTTAGTTAATTATAGCATATGTCATGTATTATTTGATTAAATATCAATGATAAACTAGTTTGGTATGGAAAAGATAAATATAAATACCTTAGAATAATTTATTTAGCTTATCTTTTCAAAAAAGTCAATTGAGTCTTATATTAAGGACTGGAGGTAATACTTAATAGCAAGACAGAATTTATCATAACTTCAACCATTTTATAGAATATGGTAACTTCACATTCAGAAAATGAAGCAGACACGTTGCCCAGTTGATGACACAAAGCTCTGCCCTCATTAGAAGATATAGCAGCTTCAAAGCTTCAGAAGAACTCCATAAACACGGATATTCATTAACCAACAACCATCCATCACCGAAAGAGAGATTTCAAATCTCAGAAAAATGTTATGTTACATATAAATCTCCAAGGGATAAGCCAGAAATGCATCACAAGAATGGAGATCAAATGACCTCAGATGACTCTAGTGAGCATGTGACAGTACCACTTCCATGTTGTTCTAATGTAAAGATTATAACAACCACATAAAATAAGGCAGCTAAATAAATACACCAGCAAAAAGTGTATAATGAAGCATTCGAACAGAATGATACTCCCCATGATTCACAGGAAGGGGGAAAAACTAACATCACCATATAGAAAATCATTCTATTTAACAAGGTTATTAAAACCGGACCGGTCACTGAACCGGTCGAGTGTCTTGGTCGATGGGTCGACGGAACTAAACCGGGACCAAACCGGTGAGAAAGTTAGGATTTCAGAATTATTAATATGAAATTATTAAAAAAAAAAAAAATCATTTTAATTACTTTGACTGAAATATTAATATTAACTTATTCTATTTTAAATTTTGTTTTTTGATTTCACATTTTTTTTATCCACCGTTTTATCATTTCCAAGACTTTTTGTCATTTCCAAGATTTGTGCATTCCCAAGTCTGCTCCCACGTCTCCATAGTCTGTACTCTATAGTCTATTTCTTGAAAAAATCCTCTCCTTCTCTCTTTGTTCACCTTCAGCCGCATCACCTTTTTTTTTCTTCAAAGTTCAAACCTTTACCCATCTCCTTCTTCTCTTTGTCTGTCACTCCCATGCTCTCTTCCTCATTTTTCTGTTTACTTCTCTTTCTTCAGCCCCATAGCCACATAGCCACTTTCCCCCGCTTCCGGTGCTCTCTGTTTTTTTTGCTTGAAGCTCTCCATCTCGGAACCACTTTCCCTACCCATCCCAAGGAAGGATGGGTTGGGAAAGCTTTTCCCATCTGGACCGTCCAGATGGGATCGGGACGATCTAGATTTAATTTTTTTAATATTTTATTTTAAAAAAATAATTATTTTAATAGGTAGAGAATCTAAAATAAAGATAATTTTTCAACTAACATATTTTAAAAAAATGATTTTTAAATTTAAAAATTAATAGTTTAAAAAAAAATCTAGACCGTCCAGATCAAATCTAGACAGTCCAGATTAAGAAAAGCTTTCCCTACCCACCTTGAGATAGGTAGGGAAAGTGGTTCCCTCCATCTCCCTTGTAAGACGTTTTTGGAAAAAAAAAAAAAAAAAAAAAACTAACTAACTCTAACCCGGTTTCCTATGACAGACCGGACCGGTTTCATGGCCGGTTCGCCGGTTTCCGGTCTGAACCGGCCGGTCCGGTCCGGTTTCATAACCATGCTATTTAATTTCATTATAAACCTAAATAAAATTAAAAGCACAATAATAAAATTTGCCACAAAAACAATCAAAATTTTCCTATAAGCTTCAGTTGATCTAAATCTATCATAAATATATCAGGCACTCTCTCAGTCCCCTTTGCTCCAGTTGAGCATCAACATCATACGATTTAGGACCGTTAGGTACTGCTATGAAGCTACAGCTACGTCATATCGACCAATAGAAGCAAATTCATCTTAGGGAGAATAGAAAGGTCCAAACTTCGGCCAAAGAACAAAATGCATCATCTAATTATTCGGGATACGAGATGAGTTGAAGGAGTATGGAGCCTGAACATGAACCTAGAAATCAATACAGATGGCAACTGAGTTGCCACACAAGATTTCGTCACCCTAAGCAACAAAAAGACAGCTTTTAAGTGATACAAAGACCAAGCACACAAACTTGCAAACAAGCAAACATATCCAACACATATCAAACCTGCCGCAAGCAACGCACTGTATCCGCCCGCTCTTTCCGTCCTCTAAGTAATTCCTCTTCTGTGCAGCATTTTCATTTACTAACTTAACAAAATGAAGAAACGCTTTCTTTAGTGCACCCTGATCAACCTCCAAATGTTTAAGGACAACGTTATCGCCAGTACCACCAGGTTGCCTAAAACCTACATTGTCATCAGCTCCACCAACCCTCATATATTTGGAAGCCCTAAATTCAGACTCTCGTCCAGGATCCATCAAATCATGCTTGGACGTTCCACTCGTCCCCATAGAAAACTCACCCCTTGGTGGAAACCCGTTTGGATTTTCATTAGCATCGTGCAAAAGTTGCTTTCTTTGTCGAGCAAGGTCATCCCTCTCCACCTCGTCACCACCAAACTTCCTCTTTGCTGAACCTTCAAAAGGCCCATTACCACGCCCATCAAGACCAATCAGATCCCAGTAATCTGGATGCCTCCCACCATGCCCTCCATCTTGATCAAGATGAGGTGGTAAAGGAGGGAATCGGGTTCCAAATCGACCCGGATCGAACCCAGGACCTATTGGGGGCGGGAATAATCTTCCAGGTGGATCAAGAGGATAATCAGGAGGGAGAGCAAAGTAGGATCTAACAATACCGTCGGCGAGAACAATCGAACGGCGCTCGAGCATGTGGAAGCCGTAAGCCGGCGGAGGCGGAGGCCCCAAGCTAGAAAGATCCGGGAAGGGAAACGGAGCTCCGGGAGAGATGACTCGGGCGGCGGACCCCGCCGATTGATGGGTTGAATTTTCGTTAGGGTGGTGTTTAGCATGAGCGGGACTTGGAGTCGGCTTGGTTTTGGGGGATGGGGCGGCGGTGGAGGGTTTGGGATTTTTAGATTCGCCGGATTTAGGATCGGACATCGGAGATTTCTTTTCGGCGTTGCTCGTAGATTCCCAACGGGATTTGCGATGCGAGGATGAGACCGATGACGGCTGCGGTAGCGGCGGCTTTGGGAGCGAGGACTTGTTCTGAGGGTTGCCTCCGGCCATCATCTGGGGCGACTCTGTACTTAATTTCCGTTGCCTGAGGACTTGGCTCCGTGACTTGGTCTTCTTGGTCCTCATTTCCCACAATATTTTAGCGAATGACACTCCACCGGAGTTGGCGGGTTAATTTTACATGTGATCTAATCTTGTGTATGATGCCTATATATAGTAGGGAAAATTGTTTTGCGGCCCTTTTAGGTGTAAAAATCCCTGAACAAGGCCGTAAAAACTGACAATACCTGAAAAAGTCTTGGGCCTTTTTAGGTATTTTTAAATAATTTTCTAACAACTGAATCAGCCCATTTAACAACTATATCGCATCGATCCCGTTAACAACTATATCGTACGTTAACAACAATTTTCTAACAACCGAATCAAGACATTTAATAACTATATCACAGACATTAACAACTATATCGCCTCATTAACAACTCACCCTGACTTTGAAAATACCTAAAAAGCGCCTTGGCTTTTCGATTGTCGATTTTTGCATGCGCTTTTCGGGGATTTTTACATCTAAAAGGGCCCTGCAAACAATTTTCCCTATATAGTATCTCCCTCTCTGATTAAAGAAATAAAAAAAAAAAAAAACGATATGGTCCCTTGAATTTATCATCCTGATTTTATTTTATTTTTTATACAAGGTGATAGGGGAGGAGATCGAACTCAGGACCTAAGGGGAGAAATTAATCTCAATATCACTGCACTACTAGAAGTGCTGGTTATCATCCTGATTTTAATCCCTCAATTTTCAAACCTTAACATTTTAATCCCTCAATAGATGAAATGGTTCAGATTATTATTAAATTATAGAGGTTAATATTTGAAATAGAATGAAACTTGAGAGAGTAAATCATATAGTTTAAAATTTGAGGAATGAAAACTAAAATGAAGGAAAAATTATAATAAAGACCTAAAAAATGATATTTATTAAGAAGGACCATAAAAATTGTAAATATTTTAAAGGACCATAAATTAGAACATTAAAATAGAAAGACTAAATTGTCTTTAGCCAGATTTTCTACATTATTAAATTAGAATTTGAAGTGATTAATGGATAATGACAATTAGAGACCAAATCAGAATCAATAAAGTTAGCGTCTCTACTGTATCGAAATCCCCTCCCAGTTACGATCAAGGTGACTTCCTTTTCTATCTCTCTTCTAAACTTCATGGAAAGACAAAGAAGTAGAGACACAGCCGCGTACTAAAGACCTTTAGACTTGATCTTCGATCTTCATCCTCCACCACCTCACCTTCTCTCCACCTTTGTTGCTGACGACCTGCGACCATGATTTGAAGGGCCAAAAATTAAGTTTGATCTTCATGATTTGAACCTTAAGAAACCAAAACTAAAATAAAAAGAAATTTGAAGGGCCAAAAATTATAATAACCCTTTTAAAAAACACATTTTTAATCAAATATATATTACTAAACCTCTAAGCGAATCATTCATTGGTACACCGTGGCTTGACAGCTAAGCATTTCATCCATCATTCATTGGTCTATAGTAAATACACGTGTGCACCTTCCTCTCAATCATGCCATTAATTCTAATTCTTTAATTATATGTTCAGGAGTCAACCTTGTATTAAATAACAATGGACGTTCAAATCAATATCATTAAAATATATTGTAATCTCCATGAGTTTATTTCATTTCCCATGTATCATAATGGAGTTTTGTATTCCCCATGCTTAGTTTGACTCGGTTGATGAAGCAAATCTGCATCTATATATACCGTTTTGTTAAGTAGTCATTTGTACAGTTGAAAAATACAGTTCTGTATAATCGTTCATTATTTTAAATATTATTAGTCCGTACGAAATGGCAATTGTGCAATAGGAACCCCTATTAATTATGATCTGAAGGTTGTGATAGAACCTTATACTAAAGTTGAATTTGTTAGGGACGTCAGGTTTTAGAAGCGCCAGATTTTAAATTTTTAAAACTCGTGATTTCGTTTGACCTTCTGATTAGCTGTAGGGGTCTTAGTTGTCCATCTCTGAATCATCCGTAGACTTTTATAATTTTGTATTTACTATTTTCAGTCATTTGTCCAAAATATTAATTTATCTGAAGGTTGTGATAGAACCTTATACTAAAGTTGAATTTTTTATTAGAGCGCCAGACAAGATTTTTAAAACTCTTCGTTCATTATCAAGTGCCATTTGAAGGTTTAAGTATACTATTTTCTCATTTGTAAATATTAAAAGAAATCCCAAATTTTATTAAGTATTTTAAGTGAGGTTTATTGAGCATTTTAAGGTTTAAGTGGGATAAAGAAATATAAGTATAGGATTAATATATGTGTGTGTGTGTTATATTAAAATATTATTACGTTATAATAGTATACTATTATACTATATATATATATTGGAAGTGGAACGGTGAAACTTGAAAGGAAGTGAATCGTGTATTATTAAATATAATATTATATTAATATATTACTATTATTATATTAAAAAAAATAGTGAGGAAAGAAAAGTCAAAGGAAGAAGAAAAAAAGTAATAAGACGCAAGGCAGAACGAAATAATAATAATAATAATATATTATATTATATTATATTATATATATTAAATAAAAAATATGAAGTGGAGGCGCTGGAAAGAATGAAGAAAGGAAGAAGCTGAAGAAGTATATTATATATGGTAAGAGAAAAGGTGATGAAGGAAAGAGACAAAATAGGAAAAAGAGAAAGGAAGGAAACGTAATATGTAGTACTCCCTCCGTCCTAATTATAGGAGTAAATTATCAGAATTTGGAGGAATTAAGGAAGAAAGTTAAATTAGTTACTTATGTGTATTTTCCTAAAATACCCTTACCCAAAATAATATTAACAATGACAAATGCATTTATTTAACATAGGACTCAAGTTACAGGTTAGATCACATCAGCTTTGTTCCTTATTTTAGCCTCATCATTTAATATAATTTATATATATGTATTTCTTTTACCCAAAATTATATTAATAGCGTTATATAAAATGAAATTAAATCAATATTTAAATATGCCACGTGAGCTTCTTTGTTTGTTTGTTTTTTTTTTTTGCCTTTTTAAGATTCAATTTTAAATCTTCAGCAGCCCATTAACGGTCAACTATCACTTATTATATAAAAGCTAAATTAATTATGAGTATATAAATATAATTTATATATTGAACAAAAAATTTTAAAATTATTATTTTATATAAAAAAAAATATAATTTAGGTGTATATGACATTAATGAGTTGCAAACATTATTTACTTTATAAAATATATAGGTGTATTATTAAATTATTATTGAGAAAGTATAAATAGGGGTATTATAGGAAAAAAATTGACAAAATTTCAAACTTGCTCTTATAATTAGGACCAAAACGGAAGGAAGGAAACGTATATAATATATAGTATAAGTTAGGCACCGAAACAAAAGAAGAAAAGTGGGAGGACCCACTTCTTTTGAAAATTGAGAGGGTGCCTACTATTTGAAATTGGGAGGCAGTGCCGTTGCCGCCCGTTGAAAAAGGGGTAAGGGATTTTTCCTATAAATACCCCCACCCCAATACACAAACAAACACACACTTTCATCGTACGCAGAAGAGAGCGTGAGAGAAAGAAGAGAGAGAAGGAGAGTAAAGTGATAATTATTTGGGGATACTGGTAGTTGTTTTTTGGTGATTACTTGGGAATCAACGAGTAACAGGTAACTCTGAATATTCTTCTATATACTTGTGAATTGTGTATAATTGTAAATTACATTATTTTTATAGATTGAATTATGTGTGTATGTATTATAATATTATTATAATAAAATTTGAATATTATAGTTTTGTACCCACAAAAATTACAGTTTTGTGCCCAAGAAAATTATAGTTTCGTACCCAGCAAAAATTACAGTTTTGCCCCTGAATTTCAAAAATGAAAGTTTAGTCCCGAATTTCAAAAATGACAATTTAGTCCCTCGAAATTCAAAAATGACAGATTGGTCCGATGAGTTTTATGAGATATTTGGTTCACCTTGTGATGATATTTTATATAAATGGAAGTTTATTTTTAATACACTTTATTTTATGGAATATAATTATCATGGCGGATGTATGTGTGATGGGTTGGAGTAAGGAGGAATTTGAATTATAAGATTTCTTTATACCATCACTCGGTGCACAGTGGATGGTACTTTTTAGGGCCCCTACTTCATGTTTTTCCTCTGGCCGGGATTGCATTGGAGTTGTAGGACATGTGACACCTCCTTAGTTGTTATTTACCATGAGGGGAGCCATAGTCCGGACTTGAGCTATATACTTTTGGTAGGGTGTATCTTAAGTTTTGGTGAGCTTGGAACCATCCGGTCAAATGAATGAGTTTCTATTGGACTATGGCTCCGTCGTGATACAAGGGTGGACGATGATATAAGGAGATCGATATTGCATATTATATAATTGTATAGTTCACGGTTTGACATAATGATGATTTCTTTTGCAAATTAATTTTATATGAGAAATTATGGTATATATAATTATATTTGAAATCAGCCCCTGCTTTTGTCATATGTAATTTGCTTGTGTACGATAGAAACTTTTAGTAGTTACTGAGACGTGGAATCTCATCCCATATTAACATTTTTTAGGTGAATATCCTAGTAGAAAGCAAGGGAAGGCACATATGGAGTGAGCTTTGAAGGCTCTTTTGTACTCCTATAGTTTATGTTATGTTATTTTATTTGCCATGACCCTAAGACTTCCGCTTTGTATTAAACTCTGAATATTTTTTGGAAATTTATTTTGATTTTGTATTATGGATTTTATTTAAAATGGTTATGTAATTTAATGATTTGGATATTGATTATTCCTGTTAGAGGTATTTCAAGTATTTTGGCCAAGTTTTCGGATGTTGAATTTGAGGTGTTACATATATCAAGTCAGATTTTGTTTTCTTACATTTTTTTGTCTTCCAGATGTTGTAGGCCTTGTCACCTCTGTTTCTGGGTTAAGAGACGTCATTGTTGACCGTGAGATTTTGTACCGTTTCGATTTAGAGATTGTTGACGAAAGGTTGCGTTCTTTCTTAATTCATAAGTTATGTCTCTTTCATTTGGTCATTTTCTTTAACTTGTCTTTCATGTTTTTTTAGTGGGAGCCCTTTCCATTGCTCATTCACTGGATCACCAGCTTTCTGGGCGTCAGTAAACTATTTGTGTGTGCCAATGAAGGACGACTTAGTTGTTGCCTTATTAAACGTTAAGATGAAAAGAATGATTGGTTAGATATATGTTTTAAAGAAATAACCTTTTTGGTTCATACAATAGTTCGTAACTGAGATCTTTTCATGTTTTTCGTAGATGGCAAAATCCTCTTTCTGGGCCACTTTGAACTATCTCAAGCGATTTTCAACTATAATCATCAGGCCGTTGTTGATTTTCGTCTTGAAATGTACCGAAAGTATGCTGCTGAGCTTGGTCATGGAAGTGAATCTTCTTCTTCAACATGAAGACTGTTTGAAGCATCTGTCTCCAGCCCTTTAGGATATTAGAATGTTGACTGTCTGTTTATTTTCATTTCTCTGGACCAACTTTATATTCATTCACTTAGTCTCATTTGCCTTCTATTATTATAGTTTTAAATTACTACTCAACTTAGAAGTACGTGCAATTTTGGGTTTCTTTAATGTACATACAATTAATTAAATGGAAAAAAAATCGTTACAATACATAATTCTTCCACATGAAGACTGTTTGAAGCATATGTCTCCAGCCCTTTATATTCATTCACTTAGTCTCATTTGCCTTCTATTATTATAGTTTTAAATTACTACTCAACTTAGAAGTACGTGCAATTTTGGGTTTCTTTAATGCACATACAATTAATTAAATGGAAAAAAAATGTAGGTGTGTTGATATATTATTATTTATAAGATTGTTCGCTGCTTTTTCTTAAGTTTTGTATTTTCTATATTTGAACGTATGATATAATTATCTCATTAATAGCTTCGGTTTCTATGTTGATGGCGGTTTCATTGAACTATATTCCTTTTTCTGTTTGTTCGTTCGTACACATCCGATAAACTTGAAAAACCGACAGTTAATAATGGAATGTAACGGTTATGCGGTTACACTCATGGAGAAAGAAACGAACGATTCATTAGTCTCCAACTTTATATATCCTTCGTCTCCATGAACTAACAGGTTTAAATTTTCAAACTTCTCTTCATAATACGCACTTCGCATTCCATCTTTTCCTACCCTCCCGAAATGTGGAACACCATCGAAAGCACTTTGGATACTTTATCTCAAGGATGTCCAAACATTATATTAAATGTCAAGGTGGATCACATCATTGAAAGATATGTGGAGTGTTGTTACAGCATGGATAAACGGCCCTACTTGCATCTTGAGTCTGTGGATTTCATAGTTTATGGTACCATGGTGAGGATATTAATTTTTTTTCAATCATTTTTCAGCCATAATTCCATTTCTAATCGATTTCCCTGTTTTTTATTTTCTTGAATCAAAAAAATTCACGAATGTTGGTGAGAATCATGGAAACTGAGTTGATGGACAAGCATTGCTGGAAGATAATAGAAGGTGGTTGTTATGAGATTGACAAGTTTATTGTAAGGGATGGAGGCGAAGGTGTTCACGATTCTTTTCATGTTGTATTAACTCAACATTCAATAATCACTCCTTCTGTTAACGATCAAATTCCAGAACGGTGTTTTATTCTTAATATGGTGGACGACATCAACTTGTGGGGGGTTCCAAATAACGATTTCCTTATTGGTAATCTTAGTTTTAACATGTTAAATATTATACCTATGTCGATATATGTATATATTGTGAGTTTTTTAAACACAACTAGTGCTAAATTTTTTTTATTTTAATAACATTTCAGATGTATGTGGCGTTCTTCGTTCACACCATCGCTCATCTAATTACAAGTTTCGGGGGATTTATTCAATGACATTGATTTTAGAATTGGAGAACAAACGGTTTGCATATGTTAAGTTTAAATTTCCTATTCCAAGTAATATTACTCTATATTTGAATATGTTATCTGTGTACATATTAATATGCAGGAAGAATTTCCTTATAAGATGTATATTGCACGACGATGCAGTTGAAATGACAATTCCTTTGTCGGAAGATGACAAAATATCTAATGGTGTGTTTGTAGTTGTGAAGTATGCCCAGATTAGTCGAATCATTGAAAGAGGTACAACATTAGATCAATTATATTTATTTTTTATTCAACATTAAATGATTTCAATTGAATACAATAAATATTGTACAACTTTTACTTTAATCATTAAATATATTTATATTGTAGGTGTTGAGCTATCTACCGTCATTGGTGCAACTCGTGTTTACCTAGATCCAAATTTTCTAGAGGTTGTTGCCACAAAGAATATAGTTCTGGAGAGTTGATTGTGTTTTTTGTTAACTATAATTATATATGGGACTGGTAATTATAGTCCCTTTTGTTTGTTGGAGATCAATGTGTGCGAAGATTTAGTTTTATTTTGTTCACCACATAATGTTCATAAACTATGTTGTCATTATTCAAAGATATATTCATAAACTTTGTTGTCAATATAAAAAATGTGATTATAATTTTTTTTTTCCACCCAATTAAGTGGTTTATTGCGTATCTTGAAATATTATCATGATTAAAATAATAAATTTATGTTTACTACCTTCTGTTTGAATTAATTAATTACAATCAAAATTGTTCCACCGTACGTTGGTTTTTTCATCGTGGTTATTTAATTCAAATCCTTTTTATCACCCACTCTTCGATGCCATCGTTGTTATTTTGAATTTTTTTCATCGTATTAAGTGGTTTATTACGTTCTTTGATAAAGTGTCATGATTACATTAATTAATTTATGCCAACTACCATCTGTTTGAATAAATTCTTTACAATTACAATTTGTCAAACCGTGCTTTTTTCTCATTGGATATGGACGAGATGTGTAGTTAATTTAATTGCCAATAAATTTTAGTTAACTACCATCTGTTTGAATAAATTCTTTACAATTACAATTTGTCAAATCGTGCTTTTTTCCCATTGGATATGGACGAGAGATGTAGTTAATTGCCAATAAATTATAATTTAATTATAAAGCATTCTACATTTACTGACCCTATGACCATTATATTTTATAATTACTTTTATCTGATTGGCTGAAAAACACGTAATCCATAACTGAGGTTTAAAAAATCTTCAAATACCATAAATCAATTTATTGGCAATTTTAACAGTACATTTAAAATGCCTATATAACCAACATTGTGTATAATCCGATTCTCATTGGGACTTTCAGAAAATAAGATAACTTTGTATCAATCTAAGTTATAAAATGTGTACACGTAATGTTCTATCGTTCCTTGAACTTGACGGAAGAAGCATCAATTGGTGTATCGATGTTAAGGTTGCTGCAAATTTTTGGCAGATTCCATATACAAGTAGACATCATCAGATTACTTATAATGCAGTATTGTCAGATTCAAAGGTTTTGTTTCTTCCTTAGTTAACTTATCATTGTAGATTTTGTATTGCTATTTTTTCAAGAGTTGATCCTTTTTTCATTCGATGTAGGGGTACACCTGCTTGGCTATCATGCGTCGTCGAGACATCATTCGTAGGCTTTGTGGTGTTATTGTCCCTGGTTTTTGTTTTGTTCTGACCAAATTTTCTGTTGAACATGGGTTGAACATTATCAATCCAGATTTGAAAATTGTTCTACAACCCTTCACTGAAATAAATTTTTTCAGAGATATAGTTAACACCCCTCCGACCATCTTTCAGCCATTTCTTCCATTTGCTGCAACTTCACTTTGTGAAACCACACTTATAAGTAGAGTGTTTGCTTTGTTAATGTTCAATTACATTCACTTATTTAAACTTTTTTTTTTTTCAAAAAAGTTGACTTTACTCTTTCTTACGCTAACATTATTATATTACAGATGTAGTCGGACTTGTGACTGTTACTCATAAACTTAGCGATATCATCGACGAAGGAGAGACCTTGTACCAGTTCACTTTTCAAATTATGGACAAATGGTTTGAGTTAGCGTTTTACAAAATGCATGCTGTTGTTTTTTTATTTTAAAAAAATATTAATCTAAATTTTCATTACATACTATTTTAGTGGCAATTCATTCCACTGTTGCTTTAGAGGAACTCCAGCATTTTGGGCTTCTATAAGCTATGACAAGTTGTTAGATCATGATGATGTTGTTGTTGCTTTGTTATGGGTTAAGATGAAAAGGCTATGTGGTTAGTTTTAGTCTTCCTATTGGTTCATTATTTTATTTCAATATGTTTATTACTTATTTAAGAATCCTGTAACTAACATTTGAATCCATTTGCGTTGTAGATGGTAAAGTACTTTTTATGAGCCATTCTGATATGTCCAAAGCAATTTTCAACTATGACCACCCTGCTGTTAGTGAATTTCGTATGAATCTCCAACGTACGTCTGCTGTCCAGCTTGGTTATGAGAGCGAATCTCCAGAATCTTCACAACATTTTCCATCTATTTCGCCTTGAGATGCCTGTTCTTTGGTTTTAAAATCTAATGAAGCAGTTGTAAACTTTATCTATGATTGAATCTCGTATTGTAATGTATTTAATCAAATCATATGTTGGGGAAGTTTTTATGTTTAATTTATATCACCATTTGTTATTTTATCACTCATTTCTTATTTGTGATGTTATCTTGCAAATGTGACATCCCACCTTTTTAAAATTTTACGAATCATTAATTTTGTCATTATATTACATTTTTTTTTTTTCATTTTTATAGCAGTTGTTTTTCACATCATTTTCTTTTATGAATTATGCTTTATTACATTTCGCTATACAACACCTAATAAACTAAATTATTTATATATCATCTCTTAATGTTTTAACTTTCACAATTTCATAATGATTCCCTACATGCATTCCGAACAAATTTTCTTCATAATTTGTAATTAAATTAATTTTTCTATTTACCCAGTGACTTATAAATATGTATTTCAACCACTTGTATAAATAGAAATCAAATATACACTTCTCATAAGCAACTTGTGGTCATTTGTAATTATTTAAAAAAAAAAAAGGAAACTATATCGTGCTACTTGCTAACTAACTTTGTTTTCAATATCATATTTTGCATGTCGTTACAACTTCTTTAGAATTTATCATTTTTTAATTCCACAATCCAAAAAACAGTTCCACTAATCCAAAAAACAGTTCCACTAATCCTTTAGAATTTATCATGTTTTAATAACCGTATCAGTTATTTCTTTTTTGAAATTGAACAGTTACTTTTTTATGCGCCTCTCCATTCCTTAAGTTCCTTTTATTGTCTGTGTTATCCATTGCTGTCTTCACAATTCTTCCTGTGGTTTTTCTCCTGCTAGAAACCTCTCGAAATGTCGATCAGTATGATAAACAGTTTGCAAAATTTCAGTGAAGGTCCTTCCGACATTATCTTGCAAATGAAAGTTGATAGAATTATTCACAAATATGTAGAAAGGTGTTGCGCTAGCCATGCCCGTCCCTTACTAGAACTTGAGAGCGTCGATCTCATTGTTTTTGATTCCACGGTTAAGATTAGATCCTTCTATTTTAGTTTCGTACTTTTTAATATACTTTTTTTTCGATTATTGTTCATGTTTTTCATTTTTCATCCAGAAGGACACACGGATGATGGTTAGATTGTTGAATATCACTCTCATGGATAAGCACTGTTGGAAATTGATGGAGGGTGCCTGTTATGAGATATCACGTTTCTTAGTTCGTGAAGGTGGTGAAGGAGTCCATCATTCCATTCACATTGTAATCACAAACAACTCTATGATAGCTCCTTCATTCGACGATTCAATACCAAATCATTGTTTCATCCTTAACTTTGTTGACAACACATTGGTGGGGGCTTCCAACTAATCATCTTTGGATTGGTAAATATTTCATGGCATTGTTTACATTATTTGCAGATTTTTTTTCCTTTACGCGATTTGTTCCAATTTATTTATATCTTTTTTTTCCTTGCGTTTAATTATTAAATTCATATGTTTGTGGAATTCTTCGAACGTACCAACGGTCATCTAATTACAAGTGTAGGGGGATATACTCCATGTGTTTGATTTTGGATATTGAAGACAAACGGTATTCATAGTTGAAGAATGTTGTTATTTTCCTTTCAAGTAAACAATGTTTTGTTTTGTACATTCAGAGTCTCATGTATACTTTCACAATGTTGCAGCAAGAAATTTCTCATAAGATGTGTCTTGCAAGGAGATGCATTTGAGAGGACACTTGTGCTTTTGGAACGCTTCAGTGTCAGTTCTGGAGTTTTCATTGTAGTCCAGTATGTCACAATCATGAAGAAAATTGAGAGAGGTTGACGTATCATAATATTTAAAAGAATGTAGGTTTATTATATATTGTCCATATGTCTTTCATCCTAATTTTTTTCGTCTTGCAATTTTAGGTGTTGAGCTGTCTTCTGTGCTAGGTGCTACTCGAGTTTTTATAGATCCAGATTATCCAGAAGTTGCGCTGGCAAAGAACATGATCCTTGGGCAGTGATAAATGTGTTTGTTACTTTTCTGTTTGTTGCAGGTGTTTCAGCATTTGGTTCTCACGAACTTTTAAACTTTGGTCTGTATTAAGTAAACACTATGTTCAGTTTCTACTTCTGACTATCAAGCGGTTGATATCGCCTTTTTCATGAATGTTGGTTCCTTCATTAAAACTCCTTTTTTAGTCAATAGTTAAAGTATATTTCTAATCTTTTTTTTTTGTGATGATGAATTTTTTAAACACTTTACTCT
This sequence comes from Acacia melanoxylon, assembly GCA_019022615.1. NCBI lineage: Eukaryota > Viridiplantae > Streptophyta > Magnoliopsida > Fabales > Fabaceae > Acacia > Acacia melanoxylon. The sequence continues at coordinate 6,033,224 of JAFJYJ010000013.1, forward strand.
TTCATCATTTATTTCTGATGAGGTGGACTTAGTCTGTTTCGTTTAGTCAATCAGATGGGTGAGTGAAATAAATGAGTGATAAATGTGCATTAAACCACTCCCGAATAGCGTTACCTAATATCTAAGTCCATAAATTCATATCAAAATTGGTGGAGTTATGATATCAGTTAAGAGACTGATATGCACGCGATATCCTATTTAATGTTGTGATGTTATTTGTAGTTCCACTATTCACACTTAAGATAAAAAGGGATTTGTGCTATACCATAAATGCTGCTGGTATAATTACTAACATATTCCTCAACCATTCAAATCCAGATTACTTATCTTTATAATAGTGGAACATGTTTTCCGATTTTTCATTAAGTTAACACGGTTATTATAATAAGAGTACAATGTTTTCATATATGATCAGAGTACATTGTTTTCAAATATCATTATGTATTTTTGACTCTATATTATATATTTAGTCTAAATACGCAGTAATTTGAATTTAAGTACTAGATTATTCTAATTTATAATAATGTTAAGACAAATTCATAACTTAGAAATAATTGACTTAGATATTAAATATCATTCAACCGTTTCAAGTAAGAAAATGTCAACGGAATATAACAAAATCTCATTTATTGCGATGACCATCATGCGTAAAGCTCGTATCAAATATTTAATGTTCATCTGTACACCCATTTTGTTTTTTTTCCCGCTTTTCAACAATCATTGAGATCACTTCATTGCTTTTCCCGCGAAATGCAACATCTGTAAAATCCAAAAGAGCCTCATGGGTCTACAGAACAACAAAACAAAACATAATACAATTCTGGTGTGAAAGATATCTCTCTTTTAATTGTGTTAAAGAATACTGTTGTAAGCAGATACAGTTTCTCAAGTTAATACTTACACCTGATCATATATATTTCTCAAGTTGATCGCTAACATTGTTTTAATGTATCAGGCGATGAGTAATAGTTTAATTTCTGATATCAACGATAGCAAGGACACATGGTCAGTACTCGCAAAAGTTTTAAGGAAGTGGGTCGTCAGAAGAGAGGCTGCGCCATATGCGGTATGGAAAGTTGTTGGCAGATGAAAAGGTACAAATTTTATTATTTATAAATCATGTAATGTTGGCGATACAACACAAATTTTTTTTCTGTATAAACTTTCAGTTGATAAATCTTGCAAATATATGTTCTGTTAGGGTTCACAAATTGAGGTTTCTGCAACACACAAAAATCTAATTGACAATTGTTGGACGAACCTAGAGAAGGAAAAGTTTACAACTTCCAGAATTTTCAGGTTCTGGACAATGATGATAAGTATAGAATAACCACAGGTCAATGGAAATTAAACTTCCGCACCCATACGTTCATCGAAGAATCTGATGTGCTCATCTTAGATGAGGCATATAATTTCAAGACCATTGTAGAGATTCAACAAGGCAATATAAGTGATGGATAATTAATAGGTTTGCTGATTATATGTTAACAATAATCAATACAAATTTTGTCTCTACTATTTGTAACCAATCATATTAATATTTCAAATTTAATATTCACAGATGTCATTGGATTTTTACAAGCTTTTGGACATCTGCATGACCAAAGAAGAGAGTTTGACCTTATAAAGAGGCTAAATTTTAGCATTGGTGATGAGAAGTAATATACATCTATATTTTTTGTTATCATTTTTTGTACATATTTCATGGTATTTTAGTTATGAGTTAGTTATCATCTTTTTTATCTATGCTTTTTTTGCGTTAATATCAGTGAAAACATATTAAATATTCTCTTTGGGGGGATTGTGCCGAGGAAACTTATGGAAAGAAGCTTGAGGACATGGAACCACCAATTACAATGCAAATGAAAGTTTTGAGGATTTGTATGACGTCGAATACCTAAATGCAATCAAATGCTCTGGTATACCTCATCATAGATTGGTATTGAAGGTTGGTGTACCTGTTATATTAATAAGGAACATTGATCAAGCTGCAAGATTGTGCAATGGAACAAGGCTTCAAATTACACAACTTGGGAAGAATGTGATTAAGGCAAAGGCATTGAATGGGACAAGCGTTGGTGAAGAGATTTTGATTCACAGAATGGATATGAATCCATCTGAAACAAAACTCCCTTTCAATATGACAAGAAGACAATTTCCTATAATTATTTCATTTGCAATGACAATAAACAAAAGCCAAGGGCAATCAATGTCAAATGTAGGTCTTTACCTACCAAGCCCCGTTTTCTCATATGGGCAACTATATGTTGCATTGTCTAGGGTTAAGAATTTCAACGGTCTGAAAATACTTATACTAAATGAGTTCAATAAATGCAGCAATACCACAATCAATGTTGTTTATAGAGAAGTATTCAAAACCTTTTGTTGCATTGATAAAAGTAAGGTAGGTTTTATTGAGAACATTTCATTATGTTGTTATTTTATTTGTATTTACTCAATGAAATCCTTCATTTTCCAACATATTATTCTATGTTATGCTTTTGTAGTCATTGTGATGTCTAATTATTCGTGCAACGCACGGGTCGAAAGTCTTGTTAAAAAACAAACATATAAGAGAAATTGAACTTATATGAGTGTTACTCAATCTGTTACTTCCCTAGCTGTGAGGGAAGTGTGAGGCTCAGCGCTTATTTGTTTTTGCTTTTGAGAAGTGCTTTTACATTTATGAGATAAATATGTAAGATGAATTTTATCCCAGCTTGTGGAAAAATACTTAAAAAAGTTTTTTTTTTTTTTTTTTTTTAAGTTTTCCAAACAAGCACTTAGCTTTTGAGAGAGTTGTTTTTTAAGGAAATCAAGTAATACATTTGACTACTTTTTTAAAGAAAGGCCAACTTCTCTTCACTATTAAAAATCAAGCAAAGCCTTTCAAGGTTGTTGGTGAAAGACCTATAGGTTTATTTTTTAATACAACTTTTGGTCATCAAATTTAACCTTATTTTAACTTAGTCCTTCAAGTTTCATACTATAAGTATGAGTCCCTCAAATTTAATCCTATTTAAAACATTAATCCCTCTAATTTAATAAAAATATGGATTATTTCGCTCTTTGATGTACCAAAACCTATAGTTTAAAACTTAAGGGACCAAAATCACAATAAAGTTAAACTTAAAGGATTAAAAATTATAGGGCAAAAGTGCAAAAATATAAATGTATTTTACTCTGATGAGCGTCTAACACCATGTGTTTTTTTTAGGTACAAAAATACACATGAATACCATCTCCGTTAATCTTAGTTAGTTGAATGTTAGTTTGACCCAAAACGTTGAAATGGAAGCTTACTCAATTGTCTAGCTGGCAGTAGGGCAGAAAAAAAAAATACTGTAGAAATAAAAAAGAAGCCTCAACAAATGAATCGAAAGACAAAAATCAAAACCTGAAACATCTTGGCACAAATCAAAATTTACTGTAGAAATCAAAAGGAAGCTTCAAAGAACACATCAGCAAATGAATCGAAAAACAAAAATCAAAACCTGAAACATCTTTGCACAAATCAATTGAAGATAATTTAAGTAATTTCACAGATTGATGCAGTTTCATTGATGAATAAAGATGCTTCAATTGTTGGCTACATCAGCTCAACTCCTCTGCCTATTTTCACATCAAGCCAATTCGTCGCTTCCATGGATTCATTTTCCTTTATCCTAACTATCAAGCATTTTTATTCCCACGCATCTTTGCTTTCCTACTGTTCGAAGAATTCTGTTTCGGACGCCCAGGACCTGCAACCTTTTGCCCCATCTCTCTCCCTCTACCCAAAAAGAAAGAATTAATATACGTCACTGTGGCTCGCCGTCCCCCCCCCCCCCCCCCCCAAAAAAAAAAAAAAAAAAAAAAAAAAAAACTACCTCTTCCAGTACCAAATCTGAGCTTTTAGGTTCAAGTGTCGGAGAAGCCAAGAGTAGAGGGAAGCTCATAGCTGCGGATCTGACGCGATCTTAGCGTCGAAGAAGCCAAGAGCTTAGGGAAAAACAAATCAGAGCTGTGGATCTGACCCTAGGCCGGAAAATCTGAGGTACCATGAGCTGCACAAGATGAAGAGTGGGAACGAGGTACGGCAGAGGACCGCTGCCGGAAACGAAGTCGGTGAGAAGGAGGCGAGGGAGATGGAGCTGAATCGGATGATGATAGGTTTTGAAATTTTAAATTCTTAAGATAATAAATCAAATTCTTAGTTTTTTATATTTTTTCCACAGCCATATTGTTATAGCCAAATCAGCTTACATGTCAGCGTTTTGAGTCAAACTAACAGTCAACTAACGGAGATGTTATTTTTGCCCTCATTTTAAAAATTCATGTGTATTTTTTCACCTAAAAAAAACATATTGTGTTGAACGCTCCTTAGCGTAAAACATATGTGTAATTTTACACCTTTACCCAAAATTATATTAACTTTTTTTTTCTTGACATTTTATTGTACTTCCTCTGATCCGTACAACAACACACTTCTGAAAGAATAACTTCATCCAAAACATTAATAGCTGATAAAATAATTAATACCTATTTTCTAGTTTTGTCATTGTAATTAATACTCATTTCCAATTTTGTTCACTAATTAAATTTTCAAACACATTTTCCAATAAGGGTAAAAGTGAAAAAACTCAATTTAGGATTATATTTAACGAGTTAACTGTCAATTTCCTATTTTTTGTATAGTTAAAATGTCCTATATTATAACGGTCGAAAAGAGTATATTGTTTCTTCATTAGTTTTATCAACCTCCACAATATTTATTAGGGTTATGAGGCAAAAATACCCATAAATGTTTCTCAAAAGTGCGTTTGGCATAGTACACTTTGGTGCAAAAAAGTGCTCATTGTAATATCATTTCCTTAATTTCATTATATTAACTTATCTTTCAAACACTAAAGCGTGTGTTGGAAATTCATCTTAGCTTTGAACACTGCAATAAATTCCCAACCATACTCTTTGTATCTCTGCATCCTCCTTTCTTGCCATACGACCTCCTCTTCATTTATAATCGCCAACCTCCTCTTATCTGTGAATAGAAGATCTGTGAAGCATTGAACTTTGGAATTAATTTTGACACCTGCATTTCACCCTTCTTCACCTACTCTTTTCTTCTTCAAATAGCGGTTAAGAGAGTCTACTAAACAAATTTTACTTGTAAATCTACTAAACAAACTTTCACACTAAACTTTACAACAAACAATTTTCATCTAGCAAAAGTCAGACTAATAATACCTTGGACTCTTGAATCTAAAATGCTCCTGAACTCTTAATTAAGTTTGATGAAATAAACACCCAACCAAATTGATCTTGTTTCGTGAATAAATTTTTACATGCAACTGATACCTTGTAACCTAATAATATGAAAGTTTTATGGTAAATGAGAGGCCGCAGGTTTGAACCCACAAGTAACTTCATACCGTTAGTGTCTATCACTTTAAATGAAAAAACAAAAAGATCAGAGGGGGATATCAGCATGAAGAAACCAAAGCTACCTCATCATCAATCAAATAAAATTCCACTTATTAGCATTGGCTGCCTAATAGACCATAGAAACTGACTTGAAAGTTACATGAAGCTATTATCATCATTTTCACTATAAACGCAATAATTTAGGATAAGATTTCATCCAAACCAATCCACATACCATTAAGTCAACTGTTATACCCAGAATTTTCATCCAGAAACTACCTGGATGATGCTTTATCCCTCAAGCTCTCTATTGCCACCCTCTTCCTAGTCTCAAAATCAATTCTTTCAAGATCAAAAGCAGTCCCCAGATAGCCATACAAGATCCTCCTCTTCTCTCCTTTCTCGTATTTCACTAAGTTCGGATTGTTCTCATCATCCTTACCTAATACCGGGGCTGCACATGGGCCCACGCCATGCGTCCATGATTCTCCCTCTCAAAGTGCTCAGCAAGCCGAATGGCTTCATGAACACCAGATTGGTCACCAGCAAATTTAATCAGTGATATGCCCAAATGACCATCTCTTCCATATAATGACTTTGATTTGCCACCCCCAATTCCAAGTTCTGGAAAACCATCAACATCAAACGGCAAAAATTTATCGTCAAGATAAATTCATTATAGTCAGAGATATTCAAGAGGACGTCTCCTAAATGCTAAAATCTTATGGTCCCATCAAATATGGAAGCAGTGGCCATGAAATGCTGCTTCTTTGTACATAGAAACTAACAATTTCATATCTTTGAGAAAAAAATACGCCCAAAATAAATGCTGTTGTCAATTAAAACTAGATGGACGGAGAAGAGCAGAGGTAGAAAACAAAGTGCATGATAGTAAGGAATGCAGCAACATAAGGAGGATATCACGGGTAGGACCATATTTGCATTCAAAAGTAGAGGCTTTATCTAGTTTGACACTAGAGATCATTGTCTTGCAATATCTATTGTCACCAATAGAACTAGCAGGGGTTATGCAAAATTAGTTAACACTTAAACAAACTATTTGAAAAAACAGAGTAACCTTCTAAGGCACTTAATCAGTCAATAAGATCAGCTTATCTCAGAAGTTAATAGGTAAGAAAGGTTAAAGAAATACCAAGCATAATAACGTGGCAGCTCAGAAAGCAAGAAGCAATCAGGAAAACATAGCAAAAGCCCCTATAGCAAATTCAGGTATATCTGAATTGTCTCAACCAACATTAAAAAATGCCACCCATTGACATGTTCAGATGCACATGAAAGCATAGGCATGTGTCCATGGCCCCTATAAAGTGACAACCCCACATGAATACCCCATCAACCATTCTATATCACTCAATGCGAAACTTAAGAATCTCAAACTAGTTTAATCTGCATCAATTAGTTCATCTTGAAGAACCAACATTCTGGAAACTACCCTCTATGACATCTCACTCAATTTTCTTGCTGATCAAAACCCTGCAAAGGAAGCCCTTTCTAGGGCGGTCACAATCAAACTCTAATACCAATTGTAGAATACTCAACTGGGAGTAATAAACCCACTTAAATCTATCATAGTGAACATCCTATAACGCTCAATTCTGGAACTTTCTGTCAGCCAAAGATAGCAAGATCTATGCATAAGCAAGCAACGTAGGCGTTTGTGTGCTGTCTTTTTTTTACCCTTTTTTTCTGTTTTTTTTTTTTTTTTTGGGGGGGGGGTGGGAGGGGGACCTTCAACGCTTGATGGTAAGACAGCTGAAGACTCTTCATTATTAACATACTTTATTTCATCTAAACAATGGATTGGATGGTTTCTAAGCAAGAACCATCACAATGACTGACATAATCTAATCAAACAATGGATCGGATAGTTTCTAAATAAGAACCATCGCAGTGACTGACATAATCTAATCACCCAAGTTACAAACTTGCCCAAAATAATCAAGGAACTATATGCATTTGAATCTAAATAAGACTAATAGCAGTGTGAGAATCAACATGGCAACCACATCCCAACACTGCAGATATACTACCATCAATTAAGAACCCAAGCACGTGTTGACTACAGAGCACATAAATTAATGAAGGAAAAACAACCAAAAAATCCACTCAAGTTGAATTCATACCTGTAAAATTTTTGAAAGTCAGATGCAACCAAAAGGTAATTGTTAATAATGCTTTGTCAAAACTATATTGCACACAAGGTTTTGCATTAAAACCCAAATAGTTCTAATCATTTATGAGAGAGATGATTGGGTGATAAGGGGATGATGCTAAAGTTTTCCACTTACTGCGACTGGACAAGAGACAGCCACAAAAAACCTTTAAAAAAATGGTCTGAGTAAAACATAATTTCTAGAAGCTCTACTTTACGGCTCCTAATTACATAAACTACACCCATACACAAATTATATCTCATAACATAATCTTGAAGGGGAACATAACATTTTGCTAAATTGACAAATTTGACCCCACTTAAATTTGGGGACTTTTTTTCCCCTATTTACTATTACACTAACACCAATTTAATTAAAGTTGCTTTTCACCCTAAAACCTCAAGATGGATATTCTTACACCATACACCTATTTAAATAGGGCATGACAATTTGAGGCTTCACTAAAAAGGGGAAAGAAGCTTTATAAAAGCAATTAACAGGTTCAAGAAACCTGCATTAAGTTATTGCTTCCAAAATCTTTCAACCCCATCATGAGCTGTAACTGAAAACAGAGGCCTAGCTCAACTAATGATTAACTACATGTCATTCTGCTACTAGATGGGTAATGCAAGATCAATCAAATTATAAAATGACAATACTTAGACAAGAATACAAGGGGTGATCCAGAAGCAAGAACAGATCATGCGCCTACTTCGAAAATAAGATTGATGTAATTCTACCGAAAAGGAAGGAAAACAATAGCAATCAAATCCAGAACTCTTGGGAAAATCAATGCTGTTATGGGCAGTTATCCCTGAAAAATGATCAGGACTTAGAGCCCATGATTAACTATCTATAACAACTACTCCCAACTAAACAAAAAGGTATACACCAACAGAAATTTGGCATAACCTTTACAGGACAAAATCAGGTATTTGTACGAAAGAAGAGTCAACCTTCTTAACAACTCAATAACTACTAGCCAATCGGGCAGAAAAAGTAAATTTTAGACGGCTGCAATTCTCAACCATCATTCTAAAGGCAGTATGGTATCTGGTGTCTCCAAATTGTTCTAAGAATGCTTCCAAGTCACCAGCAACTACTATAAAATCAAAATGACTTCCATCTTCTCATCTATAGAAAAAGACACGTCATAAAAGCATTCTACTAGATTTCAGCCTAAACCACACATTAGCAACAAGTAAAATATTGCAACCAAACAATTTTATAGAGTTGCACAGATCACAAGCAATGCCCGTAAAGACAGCTGTCAAGTACCAACTTAGTAAGCATGCTACCAACTTAGAATATTAGGGATTATTTAGATTAATTATTATCTTAGATTAGTCATTATCTTATTATTATTAAGTTTGATATTTATTAGGATCTCCATATTATATCTTATGATAATATATCTTAATCATTTAGATTTGATTTAATTTATTTTTGATAAGATTAGATTCTAGGGTTAGCTCTAAGTTTGCCTATATAAAGACCCCTATGTACTCTCTCTGATTTACAAAGTTTAATAAAAGTGAATTTTATCCTCTAAATTCAACATGGTATCAGAGCCAGGTTTGATTGTAGACCTACAATAAACTCCACGACACCTACAGTCAGACGCCACCAACCTTCGACCTTCAGAAGTTACTCCTCATAAAATAGAGGAGACCTGAAAGGCGAGAAAGAGAGAGAGAAGGCGTTACGAGCCTGAGAGAAAGGGGGAGACACAACGACCGTGACTGAGAACGGCGGAGAGCAAGAACGCGCGACTTCTAGATCTGGAGCACAGAACGCGTGACTTCCAGATCTACGGTGAGGAGGCGCACGTGGAGCTACACCACTGCCATAAAACAAAACCAGAGCCGATCAGCACATCCCAGAGGAACGCCGGCGATTTGCTCGGCGCGTAACCACCACACACCACCATTCTCCCGACGCGTGACACCCACACGCCGGCGTGAACAATAATCTCCGAATCCCTTTTTTATCTTTTCTTACCAGAACAATGAATCCTCCCATTCTCCCTTCTTTATTCGATTCAGTACCACAAAGTTTTAATCAAACTGGAGTCAATCCCATGGCTCTTATGACAAGTACGAATTCTCAATCTGAAACAGAACCACTTAACCAAACAGTACCTTTTAGAACCACAGAGATGATACCAGATTTCTCAGAAAATCATAGTATGGTTATTAACCATAGGTTCAATGGTAAAAACTATCTCCAATGGTCCCAAAGTGTACTGAGGTATATTCGTGGCAAGAGAAATGAGAAATATATTAATGGGGTAGCACCTCAGCCAACTCCTAATGACCCAAATTTTGACACATGGTTCGCTGAAAATAACCAAGTTATGACTTGGTTGTGTAACTCAATGACCGTTGAGATCAGTGAGGGCTATCTACTCGCCCACACAGCAAAGGAAATATGGGATACTGCTCGGAGAACCTACTCCTCACATGATAACACCGCTGCCTTGATCCACCTAAAACAACAACTTTGTTATCTAAGACAAGGTAACATGACAGTAACTGAATATTATAATTCTGTGCTGAAATTGTGGCAACAACAGGATTTGTTTGAGGTTCACCCCTGGGAAAGCCTTAAAGATGGACAATTGTACAAGCGAATTGTGGAAGGAAGGATACATGATTTTCTTTTAGGCCTAAATGACGCTTTCGAAGAAATAAGGGGCAGAATCATGGGGTTAAAGCCACTACCACAACTCTTTGAAGTTGTTAACATCATACAATTTGAGGAAAGTAGAAAACTCCTGAACCAAAGTGGCCCAAGCCAAAATGAAAGCTCAGCTCTTGCAATTAAGGGACCATGCGAAGAACAAAAGTGCAACTATTGCAAGAAGAAGGGCCATAGTAGAGAAGAATGTTGGAAACTCCATGAAAAACCTTCTAGTGGAATCTCGAACTTCCAAAGTCACATTATCCCAGCTGAACCAACGGTTGAGAATGATGATCGCTTGAGCAAGGAAGAATTCCAGGTGCTTCGCAGGATACTTGAGAAGCATAATAAGTCAAACTCTATCCCCAGTGTGAATCTGGTACAATCCGGATTTACAAAGGAAGAGGACGATTGGGACTTCTAGAAAAATAGAGTCGAGATTCTTCTGGGCAAGTTCTGCTACTCAATATGGGACCTCTGAGACTCCAAAAAAATGAGTACAAGCCCAAACAAAATGTGGGACCTCTGAGACTCAAAAAGGAGTACAAGCCCAAACAAAATAAATAGGACCTCTGAGACTAAAGAAGAGTACAAGCCTAGACAAAAATAAATGGGCCGCTGAGACTTAAGTACAAGCCTAAAGATTTTGAAGATTGAAGCAGACAGAACAAAATTTGAAGGATTTCGAGTCAAGCTACTCCCTCTGGTCCTTATTATAAGGCACCAACTAACTTTTCTCACAAACCAATAAAAGTAGTTAAAGTCAATAAAATTGTCCTAGAATCTAAGTAATTTCCAATATCACCCCTACTAATTGCACTAACTCTAATATTATATTAATTATTACTCTCACCCAATACCTTTATTAATTAGGGACGGACATGGAAAAAAATAATCATTGCTCATTGGGAACAAGCAAGTGCCTTATAAAAAGGACCAAATAAATTTGCTAATTGGTGCCTTATAATAAGGACCAGAGGGAGTATCAATGATCAACATATACTCTCCAGCTTGAGGGGGAGTGCTAGAATATTAGGGATTATTTAGATTAATTATTATCTTAGATTAGTCATTATCTTATTATTATTAAGTTTGATATTTATTAGGATAAAGATATGGATATATTATATCTTATGATAATATATCTTAATCATTTAGATTTGATTTGATTTAATTTATTTTTGATAAGATTAGATTCTAGGGTTAGCTCTAAGTTTGCCTATATAAAGGCCCCTATGTACTCTCTTTGATTTACAGAGTTTAATAAGAGTGAATTTTATCCTCTAAATTCAACAAACTTAGTTTGACCTATAAGACATTGCGATAGAAGATAATAAGTAATGGAGGAGCACTTTATACCTCTAACTTTATTATCCATAGTTTTGTTTCCCAAGCCCTCCATGCGACCATCTCTTCCCTTTCCAGTAACTGTATTATGGATGATCACCAAAGGAGGCCACAAGATCAGATCATCTCGATTTGCTGCTGCTTCATCAGCAGGTAGGAACTGATACGCCTTTGAGTTATCAGGTGGCTTTGAGTAGTTCCAACCCATTAAAACACACAAGGCTTTGTGTAAGCCCAAATGATCAACATGCAAATCAGCATTATCTGAGTTGTACGTGTGCATAATGAGAGCATGCATATCTGGAAAATCTTTAGAAGACCTGAAAGTTGGAATATCAAGGGTATTGAATATTACATTTCAGGTTGACATCCAGAACAAGCATGACAGTCTAGATTCTAATAATAATAGTAAAGGTATGGAACACATACATTAACTTTGATACACAAACACCCGAGAAGTATTTTAATCTACACAAGGACCACCTATATTCTAAGTCACATCCCACACTTTGAGCAGCATGGCATGGCATGGCATGTCGTGGCATAGCAATATAAATACTAACAGAGAAAGCATACAGAAATCTCCAATATAAAATAAATCTCTCTAAAGAGAGACAAGAGAGAATCTAAATGGAACCTTATGTTTGCATCACAGAACTCAGCAAGTTGCTGGATTGAGACATTGCGTGCAAATAAACATGAGTGCACACAAAACATTATGCCAAGAAACTCAGCCTACGAAATTTTCTAAAGGATCACAACAATGCATGATCCTATGCTAAGGAAGCTGAATTATATGTGCCAAATCAGCAACAATCGCTGGCTGCTGGGTAATATAGTCTATCAAGCAACAGCCTCTTAAAAAGGCATCATCAATAATGTTTTAAAAAGCTTCAAAGATCATCCAACTTAACAAACGCAAGTTGCACAGAAGAATCTCAGTAATCTTTTCCTAAGCTCATCCCTAACCCACCCCAACTATGTCATATTTTGAACTCAATAACCTTCCGCAGAAGTAAATTCTATTTCCTGCAAAGCACCTTACTATTGAGCAAGACAAAGACACCGAGTATAAAAGAGGTAAACAAGTAAAAGAAAGAAGGAGGGGGGAAATAAAGATGGGAAATGAATCAGAAGCCCACAACGAATACAGCTGTAACAGATCAAACATATCAAATCAAGCCAAATTTTGTTTTGACATCGTGTTGTTTTGGGTCTTGTTAGCAGGTGAAGGGTAGGAAAAACCAAATGGCAGCATCACCGTCATAAATTAATCATACCAGCAACAAAGTTAACAGAAACATAGGGAACCTGTAATATGGTGTTTTAATGTCTAATCAAATGTTTATCCAAAATAGATAGACTTTGCCCAAAAAAATCAGCACCAGACAAGAGCTAAGGAAGATATACACATATCAAATTCATAAACAATCATCCACCGTTCATAATGTAAAAGGATGATCAAAGGTGACCAAGTAAAACAGGCCTTCTAACCATTTAACCAATACAAAAGGAAAATCACTAGCTGCTTTGTAACCCTTGTCTTAAATGACCATGACCCTGAAATCTTTTACCGCAGGCATCAAATTGACACAGTTGTAGCAACTAATGAAGAAATAATCAAATCAATGGAACTACCCACCCTATCCAACCTAAACAAATGACTGGAGATGCTATACATATAACAGGGAAGAAAATACTTTGTACAAAGGTTATACTACCTCTGGTCGTTAATATAAAATTCGGTTGACTTTTTTTTTTGAAAGATTAAGGAAACTAAATAAGTTAGTTAATTATAGCATATGTCATGTATTATTTGATTAAATATCAGTGATAAACTAGTTTGGTATGGAAAAGATAAATATAAATACCTTAGAATAATTTATTTAGCTTATCTTTTCAAAAAAGTCAATTGAGTCTTATATTACGGACTGGAGGTAATACTTAATAGCAAGACAGAATTTATCATAACTTCAACCATTTTATAGAATATGGTAACTTCACATTCAGAAAATGAAGCAGACGCATTGCCCAGTTGATGACACAAAGCTCTGCCCTCATTAGAAGATATAGCCGCTCAAAGCTTCAGAAGAACTCCATAAACACGGATATTCATTAACCAACAACCATCCATCACCGAAAGAGAGATTTCAAATCTCAGAAAAATGTTATGTTACATATAAATCTCCAAGGGATAAGCCAGAAATGCATCACAAGAATGGAGATCAAATGACCTCAGATGACTCCAGTGAGCATGTGACAGTACCACTTCCATGTTGTTCTAATGTAAAGATTATAACAACCACATTAAATATGGCAGCTAAATAAATACACCAGCAAAAAGTGTATAATGAAGCATTCGAACAGAATGATACTCCCCATGATTCACAGGAAGGGGGAAAAACTAACATCACCATATAGAAAATCATTCTATTTAATTTCATGATAAACCTAAATAAAATTAAAAGCACAATAATAAAATTTGCCAGAAAAACAATCATGATTTTCCTATAAGCTTCAGTTGATCTAAATCTATCATAAATATATCAGGCACTCTCTTAGTCCCCTTTGCTCCAGTTGAGCATCAACATCATATGATTTAGGACCGTTAGGTACTACTACGAAGCTACAGCTATGTCATATCGACCAATAGAAGCAAATTCATCTTAGGGAGAATAGAAAGGTCCAAACTTCGGCCAAAGAACAAAATGCATCATCTAATTATTCGGGATACGAGATGAGTTGAAGGAGTATGGAGCCTGAACATGAACCTAAAAATCAATACAGATGGCAACTGAGTTGCCACACAAGATTTCATCACCCTAAGCAACAAAAAGACAGCTTTTAAGTGATACAAAGACCAAGCACACAAACTTGCAAACAAGCAAACATATCCAACACATATCAAACCTGCCGCAAGCAACGCACTGTATCCGCCCGCTCTTTCCGTCCTCTAAGTAATTCCTCTTCTGTGCAGCATTTTCATTTACTAACTTAACAAAATGAAGAAACGCTTTCTTTAGTGCACCCTGATCAACCTCCAAATGTTTAAGGACAACGTTATCGCCAGTACCACCAGGTTGCCTAAAACCTACATTGTCATCAGCTCCACCAACCCTCATATATTTGGAAGCCCTAAATTCAGACTCTTGTCCAGGATCCATCAAATCATGCTTGAACGTTCCACTCGTCCCCATAGAAAACTCACCCCTTGGTGGAAACCCGTTTGGATTAACATTAGCATCGTGCAAAAGTTGCTTTCTTTGTCGAGCAAGGTCATCCCTCTCCACCTCGTCACCACCAAACTTCCTCTTTGCTGAACCTTCAAAAGGCCCATTACCACGCCCATCAAGACCAATCAGATCCCAGTAATCTGGGTGCCTCCCACCATGCCCTCCATCTTGATCAAGATGAGGTGGTAAAGGAGGGAATCGGGTTCCAAATCGACCCGGATCGAACCCAGGACCTATTGGGGGCGGGAATAATCTTCCAGGTGGATCAAGAGGATAATCAGGAGGGAGAGCAAAGTAGGATCTAACACTACCGTCGGCGAGAACAATCGAACGGCGCTTGAGCATGTGGAAACCGTAAGCCGGCGGAGGCGGAGGCCCCAAGCTAGAAAGATCCGGGGAGGGAAACGGTGCTCCGGGAGAGATGACTCGGGCGGCGGACCCCGCCGATTGATGGGTTGAATTTTCGTTAGGGTTTTGTTTAGCATGAGCGGGACTTGGAGTCGGCTTGGTTTTGGGGGATGGGGCGGCGGTGGAGGGTTTGGGATTTTTAGATTCGCCGGATTTAGGATCGGACATCGGAGATTTCTTTTCGGCGTTGCTCGTAGATTCCCAACGGGATTTGCGATGCGAGGATGAGGCCGATGACGGCTGCGGTAGCGGCGGCTTCGGGAGCGAGGACTTGTTCTGAGGGTTACCTCCGGCCATCATCTGGGGCGACTCTGTACGTAATTTCCGTAGCCTGAGGACTTCCCTCCGTGACTTGGTCCTCATTTCCCACAATATTTTAGCGAATGACACTCCACCGGCGGGGTAATTTTGCCTGTAATCTAATCTTGTGTATGATGCCTATAGTATCTCCCTCTCTGATTAAAGAAATAAAAAAAGATATGGTCTCTTGAATTTATCATTTTAATCCCTCAATTTTCAAACCTTAATATTTTTTTGAATGAAACTGAAATCTATTCCTATCCTTCCCCAACTACCTCCCATTGATATGAAGGAGGCGGTTGATGAAGCATACAAAAACTACCTACGATATTGTGAAATAATTTAGCCAAATGATCAGCTAAACTATTATGTTCCCTAGGAATATGATTAATCAAAACTTGTCAGTACCTGGCATCAACTATAACGTCCCTAAAGGGATGAGAGTGATCACAACCCCTAGTCAAAATATTTATTGCTTCAACACAATCTGATAAAACAACTACTCTTCTTTATCCTTGGTTCCAACAAATCTGAAGACCTTAGATAATTGCTATAATCTCAGCTATTACTGGTGGAACCATCATTAGTTTGCACACCGCATATCCAACGGCCATCATCTCCGGTAATAGCTCCTCCACATCCGCTTCTTCCTGACTCCAGAACTGAAGCATCCACCTCAAGATAGGTAAAACCTTGTTGACGTTCCCTGTTAACCTTAACTTCAATATTCTGATTAGAGTAAAATTGACAATTTGTTGCTAAATCCTTATCTCAGCTTGCCCTGAAGAGACTAGCATAGGCATCTGCAGTATCATTGATTGGTTGGTCACCAAATAACTTCTTACAGCGATCCACCCAAATATCCCAACAGATATAACCAAAAAGAGTAGCCCATGGAATTTTTTTGGTGAAATCCCTTCCTACTTCATGATTAAGGTTCCATTGTAGCCAATCCTTGCCTTGAAGTGATATAAATTGCTCCCAAAAAGTCGGGGCAACTACTGAAATCCATCTTTTTTTGGCGTTGCTGCAATCCCTCATTAAGTGCATTAAGTCCTCCTCCTGGCCACATCCAAACAAACATCTCGCTGACTCCTCAAGGCCTCTTTGAACTCTTGGCTGCATCCAAACAAACATCTCGCTGACTCCTCAAACCTTAATATTTTAATCCCTCAATAAATGAAATGGTTCAGATTATTATTAAATTATAGAGATTAATATTTGAAATAGAATGAAACTTGAGAGAGTAAATCATATAGTTTAAAATTTGAGGAATCAAAATTAAAATGAAGGGAAAATTATAATAAAAGACCTAAGAAAAATGATATTTATTAAGAAGGACTATAAAAATGGTAATTATTTTAAAGGACCATAAATTAGAACATTAAAATAGAAAGACTAAATTGCCCTTAGCCAGATTTTCTACATTATTAAATCAGAATTTGAAGTGATTGATTGATAATGACAATTAGAGACCAAATTAGAATCAATTAAGTTAGTAGTGTCTCTATTGTACCGAAATTCCCTCCCAGTTACGATCAAGATGACTTCCTTTTTTTTATCTCTCTTCTAAACTTCATGGAAAGACAAAGAAGTAGAGACACGGCCCGCGTCTAGAGACCTTCATAGAGACCTTCAGACTTGATCTTCGATCTTCATCCTCCACCACCTCACCTTCTCTCCACCTTTGTTGCCAACGACCTGCGACCATGATTTGAAGGGCCAAAAATTAAGTTCGATCTTCATGATTTGAACCTTAAGAAACCAAAACTAAAATAAAAAGAAATTTGAAGGGCCAAAAATTATATCAACCCTTTTAAAAAACACATTTTTAATTAAAAGACAAACATATAAGAGAAATTGAACTTATATGAGTGTTACTCAATCTGTTACTTCCCTAGCTGTGAGGGAAGTGTGAGGCTCAGTGCTTATTTGTTTTTGCTTTTGAGAAGTGTTTTTACATTTATGAGATAAATATGTAAGATGAATTTTATCCCACCTTGCGGAAAAATGTTTAAAAAAGTTTTTTTTTTAAAAGTTTTCCAAACAAGCACTTAGCTTTTGAGAGAGTTTTTTTTTTAAGGAAATCAAGTAATACATTTGACTACTTTTTAAGAAAGGCCAACTTCTCTTCATTATTAAAAATCAAGCAAAGCCTTTCAAGGTTGTTGGTGAAAGACCTGTAGGTTTATTTTTTAATACAACTTTTGGTCCATCAAATTTAACCTTATTTTAGCTTAGTCCTTCAAGTTTCATACTATAAGTTTGAGTCCCTCAAATTTAATTCTATTTAAAACATTAATCCCTCTAATTTAATAAAAATATGGACTATTTCGCTCTTTGATGTACCAAAACCTATAGTTTAAAACTTAAGGGACCAAAATCACAATAAAGATAAACTTAAAGGATTAAAAATTATATTAACTCTTTTTTTCTTGACATTTTGTTGTACTCCCTTCGATCCATACTACAAGAAGCTTCTGGAAGAATAACTTCATCCAAAACATAAATCGCTGATAAAATAATTAATGCCTATTTTCTAGTTTTGTCATTGTAATTAATACTCATTTCCAATTTTGTTCACTAATTAAATTTTCAAACACATTTTCCAATAAGGGTAAAAGTAAAAAAAAAAACTTAATTTAGGATTATATTTAACGAGTTAACTGTCATTTCCTATTTTTTCGTATAGTTAAAATGTCCTATATTATAGGTCGAAAAAAGTATATTGTTTCTTCATTAGTTTTATCAACCTCCACAATATTTATTAGGGTTATGAGGCAAAAATACCCATAAATGTTTCTCAAAAGTGCGTTTGGCATAGTACACTTTACTTGGGTGCAAAAAAGTGCTCATTGTAATATCATTTCCTTAATTTCATTATATTAACTTATCTTTCAAACACTAAAGCGTGTGTTGGAAATTCATCTTAGCTTTGAACACACCAATAAATTCCCAACCATACTCTTTGTATCTCTGCATCCTCCTTTCTTGCCATACGACCTCCTCTTCATTTATAATCGCCAACCTCCTCTTATCTGTGAATAGAAGATCTGTGAAGCATTGAACTTTGGAATTAATTTTGACACCTGCATTTCACCCTTCTTCACCTACTCTTTTCTTCTTCAAATAGCGGTTAAGAGAGTCTCTCCATCCATAGCAACAAATTTCGACAAAAGAAGGCCATCGCCCATCACCCATCTCCAGCGTCTGATCTGTCAATTGTGATCTCCATCCGCAGCAACAAATGGCTCACTCTCAAGCGGAAGAAGGCCTACCATTGCCCATCGCCGGCTCTGCTCAGGTTTTTGATTCGTCGTCTATCGTCTTCAGTTAGGTGATTCTGATCCGGGTTTGACTCATTTTTGTTCTTCGTTTATGATTGTATATAGTTAATATGCAAGTTGATTTGTGGAACAATCTTCTTCTAAATCTCGTTCTCTCCCTCTCTGAATCTCTTTCTCTATGATCTCTCGCTCTATCTGGCTAAAGCTAGAAATTTCTTGAAGGTGGTTCTCAGAAATTGCTACACTGTGATTTACACACTACTCATCGAAGCACGTCAACATCTATCTGGTCTCTCGCTCTCTGCAGCTCAAGGGAAAGCCGAGACACATGTTCCGTTGATATGCATTCCTATGTGCTTTCTAGCAAAAAGAATAATAATAATAATAAAGATAATTTAGTAGGGATAAGTATCATTTTTACTCGGAAGTTTTGGCTGAGGAACACCATGTAGACGGAAGTTTTTTTTGGAGTAAAATTGTTTCGGAAGTTAACAAAACGTAGCAATTTTGCCCCACCATTAATTTTGACCGTTAAGTTTAACTGATGTGCACACTTGACATGCCACCTTATCAATCAAAATAGAGTTAAATATAATTTTTGTCCCGGAAGTTTTTGTTGAGGAGCAATGGGTATCAAAAAAAATTTAGGACCAATTTTGCCATTCTGTTCCCCAATATTTAATTTGACTATTAAATCAGTCAAAGAACACACATGTCATGCCATCTCATCATCCACAGCACTTAGCCCAATACGGCGAACATACAAAAAATTGGAAAGATATCAATCTCGTCTTGTTGAAGGAATCATCAGTATTGAGGGAATTAAAGGGATAAACAAACTTAACAAGATCGGACTAAACAACACAGGAAATATCGTATTCTTTGAGTTGCTAAAGGACACAGAGCCAGGAATCGAGGGTGCAGAGGAAGAAGTCTACTTTGAAAAGGTCAAACTTGGAGTCAGAGAGGGAGATCTTTGAGACGTTGAGCTCAAGGTGGCTAGAATTTGTGAAGCTGAACTAGTCAAAGGGACTGAAAGGTCTGTCACAAAACTCAAATGAAGCATCACTTATGATCTAAGCAAATGAAACGCAAAACGACAAATAAATTGTCCCAAAAATTGATTCAGTAAGACAAATCAATAGTGATAGTATTTACCTTTGTATAGATTGATCTAGGCCCTTAAAATCGCTGGAATTGCAACGTTTTGTAAACTTCCAGGGCAAACTTGCTCTTAAAAAAAACTTCCGAATACCTATTGCTCCTCATCTAAAACTTCCAAAGCAAAAATGATATTTAACTCTATTTTAACTGGTGAGGTGGCAAGCATTGGTGCCATGTGTGCATATCAGTTAAACTTAACGGTCAAAATTAACGGAAGGGCAAAATTACTACTTTTTGTTAACTTCCGAGGCAATTTTGCTCCAAAAAAAACTTCCGTCTATCAAGTGCTCTTCAGCCAAAACTTTAAGGGCAAAAATGATACTTATCTTAATTTAGTAAATAGGTTTGAACATTTTTGAGGGAAAAAAAAAACAAAAGTTTACTACTAATAGGTTTGATCATATTAGTTATTACTTACTAGGACTTTTATTTGCCATCTAGTTATTACTTACTTTACATATATTTTGGATTTTCCTCACTTTACAACGTGTGCCTTTCTTGGCCAGGGGAATACATGTTTTTTTTTTGGTCAACAGGGAATACATGTTTATGGCTATTGAGTTAATGGCAACATGGGATACATATTCCATGAAAATAAAAAAAGTCTCAGACTCACAGCATAATTATTATGTATTTGTGATAAAAACCATAAATGACGATGTAGCATTATAAATATAAATTACCTGACCTCATATGTAAAAGTAAAAGTGTAAAAGTATACAACCAGTTATGAGTATAAATAAATACTAGCATGATATGCTCCTGATATTAAAATAACATGTTAGTTGTCTTGGCAGTAGCCATTTTACTTCTGTTTGAGTTATTAAAAAACATGTTAATTGTATTACATTTGTGTATTGTGTATACTGCATAAAATATATGGCTATTTGGGTTAATTTGTCAATTGTTTATATAGCAATATGAACACAGATAAAAGTAAAGCAACGTGGGATGTAGGTCTCACAGAAAGTTTCATCCAACAATGTATTGAGCAAATTTATAAGAAACAACGAGAAAGATCATCATTGACGAAGGAAGGGTAGAAGAATATTTTGTCTGGATTCAATGAAAAATCAGGAAAATCCTATGACAATAAACAAATGAAAAATAGGTAAGATAGCTTGAAGAAAGAATGGAGGACATGGGACAAGCTATTCTCAAAAGAGACCGGTATAGCATATGACAGTGTAAATAATAAAGTGGTTGCAAAAAATAAGTGGTGGGAAAGGAAAATAAAGGTATAAAACTGTTAAGTTTGTATATATATTGTTATTAATATTATATTAGATTAGACTTTTATTTATTTATTTTTCATGTAGGAGAATTCAAACTATGCAAAGTATAGGTACAATGACATGAGGTTCGTCGATGAATTAGATATAATATTCAAGGATGTTATGGCATTGGGCTCAAAGATGTTCACACCATCTGCATTGCAGCAGATGTCACTGGGTGACGACGGACATGATGTGTACTGGCCATTAATGGACCTAGAAGAAGGATCAGGTAATAGTGAGGAAGAGCTTCAAGGTGCTAATACTAGAGTTAGTGTGGATGTGCCAATAGATTTAGAAGGCATAAACTTGACAACAAACACCCAACCTAGTGTACCTAATGGTTAAAGATTCATTGGGAAGAGAAAGAGAGGTTGCAGCAAAAAAGAAAAAACTTTCTGCCTCGAAACAAATAGTAGATGATGTTAGTGTGATAGCTATTGCATCTAAGGATAGAGTAGCTACCCTTAAAAATATCTCCGTCAATGATGTTTCAGTGAGTGACGTTGTAGCTGAATTACATAAAATTCTAGAAGTTGCATCTGACTGTGAATTTCGCCAGCGATGTCTTAACATGATGATGTACGAAAGGTGTCGGGAAATGTTTGTTGCACTAAAAGAACATAAAGATGACTTGATGGACTAGTTGTGGTACCATGCCTACAATTTGCCACACTAGCAGGAAGGCCTGAAGGACTGAACCACATACTATGATACTTATAAACACTTGATTATGATAGTACTTTTTATTATTATATGACGCAACTATATTTAATGACACTTATGATTGTTAGTATGTTCTGCTATATAATGTGAATTTATTTACAAAATATAATAATTGTTTTTCATTCGGTTAAGTCTTTGCCTTGACACATGTTTCATTATCCATGGAGGGAAGATGTTTGTCTCGTGTCCAAAAAAAGGCCCTGAAAAATTTCTCTTATAGAGGAAGAGATGACAAATTATGAACAGGTTGGTGTCTTGGTAGCTCAACACATCACACCTTATGTTTGTAAAGAGCCACGTAGAACTAGTCAGCAAACATGAGCAATGTGGGTTGTTGGTCGAAATCCTCTTGTGGCAAGCAAACCAGTTGAACAAGTAATAAAGAGTAAATAAAGTATCGTCCAACAGAGACTTTTGTAATATCGGTTATGTAGCCAATTTCTATTTGAAAGTTGCGTAATGGAAATAGTTTTGGTGATTGTTTTGACTATTACTATTAACAAATAAAATAGACAAATGATGAGAGTTTGGTTAAGAGAAATCAGAGTTAAAACAGGCAAAGCATTGGATTTATCTTAAGTTGCATTAATTCCCCAGTTTGCATCTAATGCATTGCTACAGCATTTTATTACACAGCTTCCGCAAATGCTACAACAAAATGCCTATCGCAATGTTATTCAGTTAACCCACCACTAAATTATACAGAAGTGCCCACATCCTGTTAATACATCCCTTACTCTACTTCTCTCATATTCCTATGGCAATTTTCAGGATTAAAATGTCAACTTAACCTAGATGTATTGGCTATGTGAGTTAGACTCATTCCTGTAACCTACAATTTAGATTGAGCTTTGCACAAGCTCGCTCAGCACACATTGTTTAACAGAGGTCTAACCTTGACTCCTTCTAGTAAGCCAAGGCCACTGATCCCTCTTAGTGGTCAACTAACAAACCAGATGATAAATCACAATTAAACAAACTAAATTTATGAATTGAAAACTTAGCAAATTGGGTTCATACTACAACTTAAGGATTCATCCTCGCTCAGTCAATGAAAATTAGTTCATGACTAATGTGGGAAACAAAATCAAGACTACAAAAAATGATCTATGGAAAAATTAAGAAAGGAAAGTAAAACAAAGAAGATCGTCGGAGTAGTCAACATCATAGGGAGCGTCTTGTCACACGATGTCTCTACATCTTCTATAACTCTGTCTCACTTCTGATATGGATTAGGTCTTTTCTACAGCTCTCTGAATTGAATCCCAATCTCTCAACGTGAGTTAGGTTGTATCAAGTTCGTACTCTGTATTCTTGACTTTCTGACCCTTTATGACTCCACGATGATTTTTAGGTCTAGCCATCTTTTTCTTTTATAACCAGGTCCTTCATGACGAGCGTTTAGTGAGCTGGGCTTTCCTATTCTGTTAGGTCTGATTCCCAAGATTTGTTTATTGATTTTTTTTAATTATGCGGGATTCTATAGATCTTCTATTCGATTCTCTGTATCTTCTATTTCCGTCTCTGTCAAGTCAACCGCCATATTAACGTCTAACTCAATAACCTGTATTTATTTCCCGAAATATCCTTAAGAAAATATCAGTGTACAACGTGCATAACAAATCATCACTTACTCTGCTATAGCATAATGGTCGCATTATGGTGCTAGGGCAGATTAAAAACCCATTATGTTGTAGCATTATATCAGTTTTGTTATACAATCTCATAATGTATTCAAATGCAGTTTTTTTCTTCTGCTTACATGCGGGATAGTGTTCAAAATGCAACAAAGCTTACTACATCTATCCCCTATTTCTAGCTAGCCATTCTCCCTTACTGTCACGTAGTACTCCTCCACAGCCAAATTTTGATAAGCGCAGAGATGTTGCACCGTCAACATCAAATTTGATCCAATTTTCAGGTGGTTTCTTCGAGAACCGATTCCCTAATTAGGTCTGCAGATTTTCGAGATTTCCATGTTGTGGAAAATACTAAACAGGTAGCAACCGTATAAAGATAAGAATCTGTATAACTAAAATTGCATATACTGTACACATATAATAATTCTATATAATATGAAAACACAGAAATAAACTCACAAGACTGCTAAAATATGACAATGAACTTTGATGAAATCTGAGCCCAACGTACGTTGTCTCTTTAAGACAATTTGTTCCCTCTATATGGATGCCCAAAGTTTATGAACAATTGTCTCCCAGGATAGAATGGATTTGCATCTTCAAAATGATTATACTCTCATTCAAAAGGCCAAATGAACACAACGAGTCTGCTTTCATAATCGCACAGAAAATGATTGCAGAATGCCGTATGCAATATATGAGAGATGAGTGTTTGAGATTGATGGATGGAGATATTTTCTGTCACTAGCACGTTCTACTTATAGATGATGAAACGGTCAGAAAGACACCCGCTGGCGAACTGACGCGACCGGTGGTGGCAAACCAGTAGAACTTCTTATTCATAACCCGTGGGATTTAGACACAAAATCCAACAATCCCCCACATGGATAAGAAGTTAGTCTATCATAACCAAATGCAAATGAACATGTATACAAAGTGTGATTCCTCTACGAGTAGCAATTGCATCGAGATATGTAAGGGTTACCTTTAAACCTTCTCTAGTAAAAACCTATTGTATATACTCGGTCAATCAGTAAACGTGTTGTCTTGAATCGTCAACCTTTTAGTGTATACCAAGACAATAGGAGTCACACAGTTTCTCTTCTAGCATAATTGATTCTCGTGCTATGTCCATTTTGGCCCTGGACACCTGCCTGGTTCTGTGAGTATTCTAGAGAATCGGCCGTTTTAAATTCTCATAGAAGCAGCCCCACTTCGCACTCATATAGGTGATTCCTTGTGATGTAAGTCAACATACATCATCTGAACACATTAGATTAAGAAACCATTAAAAGCCTAAAATCTTACACTTATATATATGCACTCTTGTCATAGGAACGATTATGAGTTTAAAACTCCATAGTTTTTATAGTTGATCATCACTTAATTGTCTCTTTGAACCTAGTTTGTGGGATCTCCACTCTTCTAGGTAGAGTTACCGCAATAATCAACAATGGACCGATTTTAAACTCATTCCTTTCGACAAATTTCTAACCAACTTTCTAGGAATCCCTTTAGTTCATGGATCCGCTATATTCTCTTTTGATTTCACATAATCAATTGAGATGATTCCATTCAAGAGTAGTTGTCTAACAGTATCATGTCTACAACGTATATGTCTAGATTTGACGTGGTACGTGACATTCTTGGCCCTACCAATAGCTGCTTGACTATCACAGTGTATACACACTGCTAGTACTGACTTTGGCCAACTAAGAATGTCTTCATGAAAATTACGAAGCCACTCTGCTTCCTCACCAGCTTTGCCTAAAGCAATAAATTCTTCCATAGTTGATCTTGCAATGCAAGTGTGCTTGGATGACTTCTAAGACACAACACCTCCACCAAGGGTGAATACATATCCACTTATGGATCTTGTGTTGTTAGAGCTGGTAATCCAATTTGCATCACAATACCCTTCTAGAACTGCAAGGTACTTCTCATAATGCAAAACAAAGTTTTGAGTGTGCTTCAAGTTACCCAAAACTCGTATCATAGCTTTCCAATGAAGCTCGTTTAGATTACTTGTAAAGCGACTCAACATGCTTACAACATAGGCAATATCAGGTCTAGTGCAATTCATAACATACATAAGACTGCCTAGCACTCGAGCATACTCCTTTTGTTTTTAAGCTTCGCCAATATTTCTCAACAGTCGAACACTAAAATCTATAGGGTTCATCATAGGAACTATGTTCAAATTCTTGAATTTATCAAGAATTTTAGCAATATAGTGTGCTTATGGTAAAGCCAAACCATAAGATGTTCTATGGATTTTAATTCCCAAAATAACATTTGTTAGACCCATATCTTTCATATCGAACATACTGGTAAGGAATCGTTTAGTAGCTTTAATCATTTAATTATTACTATATGTTATCAACATGTCATCTACATAAAGACAAACTATGGCAAACCTGTTTTTAGTATTCTAAATATAGATACACATGTCACATTCATTAATACTAAAGTCATTTGATAACATAACTTCATCGAATTTCGTATGTCATTATTTCAGGGCTTGCTTAAAGCCATAAAGGGACTTTATCAAGCGACAAACTTTTCGTTCTTGTCCTAAGACAACAAATCTCTCAAGTTGTTCTAGATAAATCTCTTCCTCTAATTCACCATTCAAGAAAGTTATTTTTACATCCATTTGATATAACTCCAACCCATTCAATGCTACTAACGCGATTAACATCCGAATGGATGTAATCCTTGTAACAGGTGAATAGGTATCAAAGTAGTCTTGGCCTTCACGTTGTCTGTAGCCTTTTACTACCAGCCTAGCTTTGTACTTATCAATAGTGCCATATGCTTTTATCTTCTTTTTGAAGACCCACTTAGTTCCAAGAGGCTTATTGCCAAAAGGAAGGTTAACCAATTCCCAGGTGTAGTTTGACAGATTGGATTAAACTTCACTATTGATAACATCTTCCTAGAATGGTGCTTCAGGGGATCCCATAGCCTTTCCATATGTTCGAGACTCATTTTCCAACAGAAAAGTCAGAAAATTAGGCCCAAAGGATCTTGCGGTCCTTTGCCTTTACTAAGTCTAGGTTATTCCTCTACAGGATCATCATTAGTCATAATATTCTGAGATATCACAATGTTGTTATCATCATTACCCTTATTATATGGAAATACATTCTTAAAGAACGTAATGTCCCTTAACTCAATAACTGTATTCACATGGATATCTGATACATCGGACTTATAAACAAGGTTCTGAAACCCGGACCGGTCATTGAACCGGTCGGGGTACTAGGTTAAGGGTTAGTGGGTCAGCCCGGAGTCAACCTGGGCCTAGACTGGTAAGGTATAAAAAATTGGAAAATATTTAATTTCTCATCATACCAACCTAAATTTGACATACTATATATCATTTCAATAATTTGGATCAGTAGCAAAATAATCATATAATCCAATACTCGTGACATATTCAGATATTCTTAACAATTTTCTTTACAACCTACATTTGAGACAAAATATTCATGGTAGCAAAATATCAAAAACAAGTATATGATGACAAAATATTCTCACCTTTGATAAACTAATAATCATCATCATTAACATCATTCAACTCTTTAGGTATTGAGACACCAGGAGGTGGAGTTGTAGGATGAAAAGTAAAGGCACTAAAAGCAACATGATCATCATTTAAAGATGGAGGCGCAATACTAAAATCATCATCACCTATATATGAAACGAATAGAATTATTAATACTTATGTAAAAAACATAGTTATATTATTTTGTGTAGGAATATAATCTTATATAATAGAAGAGATAGTTAGGAACCTCCAAAATCCCTTGCCATTTGTTCAAGTTGAAGATTTGTCACATCTACATCATCAAATTTAGGAGTTGAATCTTCCTCAAGCACCCAAAAGTCAACTTTATCAATTGATTCATAATCAATGGGATCATAATTATCTTTCTTCTTCTTCAATTGATTCCTATAATGCCAACATGATAGGATAGCAACATTAATAAAGTTTATATATGTCTATATGTAATAAAAGTATAAAACTATAAAACAAATAAAAAGTCAAGTTTACCTAAACTTTAATCTCATATTGTAGTTAGTGAAAACCAAGTCATCCAGCCTTTGATGCTCCAATCTATTTCTTCTTTTAGTATGGATACGCTCAAACAAGCTCCAATTTCTTGCACATCCAGAAGAAGTAGAAGTTTGACTAAGAACGCGTAAAGCAATTTTTTGCAATTCCGGTACTGAACCCCCGTAGTACAACCACCAGTCATCTACAAAATAAAATAAAAGACATTTAGTATGTATTATTAATGTCAGATATCTCAATATGTGCTTTTGAATATGAAATTCAATGTACTTACGTGGGACTAGTTTATAGGTTGTTTTTTCACATGAAACTTTAGCAAAGGATTCTTTACGTTCACGGTATACACCAATTTGCTTCATCATTGTAACATAATAATCAGCATCGCCAGATGAGTTTGCCTCGAACAAATCAATCACAACTTCCAAACATCGATGCTTTCTAACAAAATCAGGACTATACAAGAATGCATGATTCAACAAATATGTCGCTGCATGAAGTTCAGTTTTCAAATGCTTATCCCAACGACTTTGGATAATATTTGTGTAAGGCTTGTATTGTTCCTTTTTCTTTTGAAACACATCCTTGATTACATTTTTAGCCCTCTGCATGCCTTCATAGACATATGGCATTGAAGGCTTCTCATCGGAATCAACAATTCTCAACAATTTGATCAATGGAGACACAAGTCTCATAATTTAAAAGCAATTGTTCCAGAACCGGTTATCTAGAATGATTGCACTAAAAGTTCTTTCGGCTTCAGTGGTTGCTAACTTATGCTGCAGAAAATGTTGATCAATAGCTAAAGCTTGTAAATCATGCTTGTGTGAATATATGCTATGAAGGGTGATGAATGTGGTGGCAAATCTTGTAGCACCAGGACGCACAATTTCCTTCCAACCAGGTCTTTTTCTTAGCCATGACAAGAATATCAAATGGTTATAAGCGAATACAGTGATTTTGGATGCCTTCTTTGCAAGGTCTAAAACATGAGGCATTGATGCAATATCTTTCAAAATCATATTTAAACAGTGAGCAGCACAAGGTGACCAATAGATGGTTTTGTATTTCTCTTTTATCAATCTACCACATGCTACATAGTTTGCAGCATTGTCAGTCACAACGTGGACTATATTTTCAAGACCCACCCACTCAATGACTTCTCTGAACAATGAGAATAATGTATTGGCATCTTTAATTAAATATGAAGCATTAATTGATTTCAAAAAAACCATGCCATGTATAGAATAGACTAAGAAATTAATCAAAGTTCATTGTCTAACATCCGTCCAACCATCAACCATGAGTGTGCAACCATTTTCTTTCCATTTCGCTCGATGGTTATCAATTAGAAGTTGGCATTGTTTTTTGCAATCAAGCAGCAAGCTAACTCTGTACTCATGATAACTAAATCCAGGCCCAATTGCAATAGCATCGTTGATGGCTTTTTGAAATAAAGGACAAGTCAATGCATTAAATGAAATGCAATTCGCATAAGCCCATTGAGCAAAAAAAAAATCACATTATGTTGAGCTTCTTGACTTGCCCAAGCACTCTTGATGCTTGGTTGAGCACCATGAGTTGTCCTAGGTGCAAAATAATTTTCAACCCCCACGATGTTAGGTGCTTTCCTCTTTGATACAATCGGCTCTTCACTTTCTGTAGCTACATTTCCTTCATCTACATTATCATTATGAACATGATTTTTCTTTGACCCTTCTACCAAAGATCCTTTCATTCTAGCACGTACGTCATGATAAACTTTTTACAAGAAGAAACTTGACCACTAACACCAACTAAATGTTGTTTTAACCTATTTATCCCACCTCCTCTATAACTAGAACCACATAATAGGTATGTAAAAACATTTACTTTCCCCTCTTTCTTAAGAGAAACATATTCCCAAATAGGATCTTTTTTAACACTAGAATGTGTGAAAGGATTGCTAGACTTGGGATTAGGAGTGGTAGTATTTTGGGCACCTTCATTATTAATATTTCCCTCCATTGGCATTAACAGCTTCAAGAAACATAGAACCTGACAAATTGAAAAGCAAACCAAACCCAACAGAGCACGACAGAAACAAAAAGGCAAATCAAAGCCAATATTCAAAAATAAGCAGAGCAACCACTAAGTAGAGCCAACCAAAAACAGAGCCAACCACGACAGCTTCAAGAAAACAATAAACGAACCCAAATCAAACCAATATGACATCCAAAAGTAAACAAGTAGAAACCAAAGCACCATCAGAACGAAAAATGAAGAACTAAAAAGAAACTAAAATATTCAAAAATAATAAACTTGAAGCTCAGCAAACCAAAATGGAGATAAACAAAACTTTGCAAAATGGAGATGAACGAAGCTCTGCAAAATGGAGATTAACGGCAGTGAGGCAAAATTTCTACAAAAAAAAAACTAAAGAGGAAATCCAAAACGGCTTAACCTCTGTAAAGTGTAAACACTACTTACCAGCGACGGCGAAGCTTCTTCGCAATGCAAGCTCTGCAACCTTGCGACGGCGAAGGGCGTGTCGGACAGAGGGAGATGATATCGTGCCGGACGGAGGGAGAACGAAGAGTCGATGAAGCTTGGAACAATGAGAAATGGCGTCGAGAAGCAGAGAGCACCGAGCAGTGTGAGAGGCTGCAACCTTGCGACGATGATGGAGGGAGACGATTTTGTTCCGGACGAAGGGAGAACGAAGAGTTGTGAAGCTTGGACCGGACCAAAATGGCATCAAGAAGCAAAAGCACCGGGCAGTGTGAGAGACTTAGAGCAGTTGAGTTTGACATGGTATGGAAGAATCGAAAATCCCGCAAAATCAAATCAACTATTTTTTTTTGTGAGAGACTGATTAGATCGCCGTTGCTTTCATACGAAGTTAAAAAAAAATGAAAAGAAAGCAAACAATGTCATTTCAAATTGGAGGGAGGGAAAAAAAAAGGTGTAACTCGATGACCCTATTGACCCGACCGGTTTACCCCAAGTTTACCGGGTCAACCCGGGTCATTCCAATTTCACCTTAAACCAAACTGGTTTTCCGGCCGGTTTCCGGTCTGAACCGGCTGGTCTGATCCGATTTCACAAACCATGCTTATAAACCAGAAAACGATATGCACTACTATTAAGTACATAGCCAATAAACACACAGTCTATTGTCTTAGGTCCTATTCTTAACCTTTTGGGTTTAGGAATTGCGACCTTAGCCAAGCACCCCCACACTTTCAAATATTTCAAGAAATGTTTCTTTCATTTCCATATTTCGTATGGTATACTTTGTATCTTTTTGTGGGGCACTCTGTTAATTAGAAAGTTAGCTGTTAAAATGTCTTCCTCCACAAATTCTCTAGTAAACTAGACGTAATCAACATTGCATTCATCATTTCTTTCAATGTCCGATTTTTCACTAATATGCAACATTCAATCATAATGATGCTATAAAGATTTCACATAATTTGGTAGTGAAGCATACCCCAACTAGAAATCTTTATCATCTTTGGATGTCTAAATAAACAATACCGACATTTATATTCAACTATTATAAAGACAAATAACCAACCTTTGGGTTGATCCATAATCGCCCTATAATAACAAACTACAATTCACCCACAATACAAACATAACTTTATAGTATCAAGGTTATAGGTAATTGAAACATCACCGTGATATTTGGAATAAAAATAATTCATAAAGAATTGATCACTTTGATGACTAATAAATCCATCATACTTAATTCCAAAAATTAAATATTTAACATTCATACAATTGTTATTCACAATATTTAAGAAACATAAAATCATACCCACAAAATCATTCATAATTATAAAATTAAGCCTATAATTGCATTTCTACCAATACATGAAACCAACTCTGTTAATCATATCACTTGGCCAGGCAAGTACAAATCTAGTGGGAGTCTCTCTATGTGTTATTGCAATGGTGACTAATTAAATAACCACTAAATCAAGGCCTAGCTTTTGAACCACTTTCCTAGACATCAACAATATGAATTAACTTTATCTGATTCTACCACCAATAATCCACATATGACTTTTCAGCCAACAACTCACTCTCATCATATTTAAAGCAAACTTCCAAGTTTTCAAACCTGCAAAAACAAAAAGAGAATCTGATAAAATAATTGCAAATTCGTTTTCGCTTATAATGTCCTTTATCCCAAACCAATATGATATTTGATCTTTCAATAATCATGAATTCATGGAATTATATCAAAAATTCCAGGGGAAAATTCATAAATTTTAACCATGAATAAACTAGTATTCATTCTATATTTTCAAAGAAGCATCATCAAATAGCGAAGCATTTATTTTATTAACGTACACACTCACAGACAAAAGCAAAGGCTAATAAAGTACGTAGTAGTAATAGGATTTGTTATTTACAAAACATGATGGATCATGCAATCTGCGGCTTAGTAGATTTTATTTGTCCATAAATCAAATATGCCTAAGTCCATTTGCTTAGCCCAACTGAAGTCATCACCAAACTCTGCATTTTTTCCTTTTCTGGGATCTGCTAACAGAAACCAGTCTAGCCTAACATATAAGCCCCACGCTAAATTTCCTTTTTATTAAATTTGACACCGGTTCGATCCCTTCCAGACGTGTCATCCCCTACCTCTAGCCTGGTCGCACAGACCCGTATGGATCAGTGGATTGAGCCTTTCAGACCCGACTATTCTTTCCTCCATAACTAACGTTGGTTTTTCACGTTCTTGGTGTCTATCTCTTCGTTTTTTTTTTCCGATATCTACGTAATGACATCTATTTTGTGGCCTAAAAACACTTCCTTCTCATGACCCAATGTCAAAACCAAGGACGGCCGAAAAATCAAAAATTCAAATTTGAAGTTTTGATTATGAATACCCAAGCGAGAACCACCACATTATATATTAATTATTATCAGTAAAAGACAAAAGTGGATAGTCTTGATTATACTGGATTTTTGTTGAAACATCCATGTCATTAATGGAAGCAAGAACGTAAGGAAAATACACACAGAGTGTCAACATGGACACAATATCCAGCGAAAAGGATTGAAATGTATATGTTATATATCCTCAAGATGATCATATAGAAATTGAATTAACTCAAAAAATTGAGGAAAGTAAAGACACTATTTTATGATCACAGCCTTCATACACAAATAGACAGTTTCGAACACCCAAGCGTGTGTGTGTGTATATACCATATGTGTGTGCACCTCATGATTATGTGAAAATAACGGTAATTCACAAATTCAACAAGAGAAGAACATATATGTATGATCACAATCTTTATGCATACATGGAAAATTATGAATTACTAAATATTGAACACAGATTCACATCAAATCAAATTGTCTTAAGATTGTTGTGGAAAATACTAAACAGGTAGCAACCATATAAATATAAGAATATGTATAACTAAAATTGCATATAATGTAAACATACAATAATTCTATATAATATGAAAACACAGAAATAAACTCACAAGACCGTCAAAATATAACAACAAACTTTGATAAAATCCGAGTCCCAAGTGCGTTGTCTTCTTAAAACAATTTGTTCCCTCTATATAGATGCCCAATGTTTACGAACAATTGAACGGATTTGCATTTTCAGAATGATGACATTCTCAATCAAAAACCTGAACGAACACAACCAGTATGCTTTCAGAATCGCACAGAAAATGATTGCAGAATTATGCAGTATATGAAAGAGAAGTGTTTGAGATTCATGGATTGAGATATTTTCTGTCACTAGCACATCTTACTTATAGATGATGAAACGATCAGAAGGATAGCCGCTGGTGAACTGACGTGATCGATCGGTGGTGGCAAACCAGTGGGACTTTTTATTCATAACTTATGGGATTTAGAGACAAAAATCCAACATTCCATCGTGTACATCAGATTCCTGGGATGTGGCAAATCGTCGCCAGATCTGCAGAATTATTCTTGTAGGGTTGATGGGCTTCGCAAAATTGATTTCATAGATAGTTTGATCCCTTCAGCTTTTCATATGGATGCGCCAAATATTAAAGGCCAACAGAAACTCGTATTGTGTTATATGCTGAAGGGCTGGCCCTTTCCGCATGTTGCATGTTACTACCTCCGATCCTAATTATAAGAGCTAATTGACTTTTTTTTGGAAAGATTAAGAAAGCTAAATAAGTTACTTAATCATTTCATATGTTGTGTTTTCTTTGATTATATATTAGTTTATTAGTCAAACTATTTAGTTTGAAGAAAAAATAAAAATAAAAAATACTCTAAACTAATATAATTAGCTTCTTTAATCTCTCCTAAAAAAGTCAACTAGCTCTTATAATTAGGATCGGAGAGAGTATTTTTTTAAAAGAAAAACACTAATGAGCCGGACAATTGAACTTGGGCCTGTTTTTTTTTTTTCCTTTCCCTTTCTTTCTTCAACCTTCTTAATAATAATAATAAGCCCCTCATCTTTGGGTTCAACTGGAAAAAGGGTCGGATACTCTCACCAAAAGGGAGGGGGTTTGATCCTAGAGTTGGTCAAGGCGCTAGGGAAAGCATCCTAGGGGTTTACGAAGCAACGATAATCCAGGCTAAGGTCGAGGCATGTATACTTTTAGTCCCGAATTCCTTGCAGAGTAGGCTCCAAGCGCTATGTCCTTGGATTGTGGTGAGTCCAACCCCTCTCCTAAAATTTTCTTTAGCAAAATAATAATAATAATAATAATACATCATTTCTTTTATTAGCATTTTTTTTTGCTTTTTCCTTAATCTCTTTTATTATTATAAATAATATTTTGGATAAATAATATTTATTTAATTAATTACATGGTAAGATTCCATTCACTTTAAATTAATTTCTTCCTAAATTTATGTGAATGCTAAAAATAAAAAGTAGGATGGTACACTCATTAACATTTTAAAACAGGGGCAAAAATGTCACTTCCATTAACTTGTACAAACTTACCTTAGGGTGTGCCTCACATTGTTATTTTTAATGATTATTTAAAGGGTTTTAAAGGATAAAAATACCATGAATTTTTAAAAAAAGAACAGAAGTACAATCTCTATTAACTTACATAAACAACAATTGCTTTTTAAATTTGTGAGTCCCACAAGTGCCATGTGGCTCTTAAAAACACATTGAATCTCATGGTCTCTATCTCTGTTAACTCTCTCTATGAACTCATGAGCTAAGAGGACCAAACACTAACGTCTGCAACCATTTGTTCATCCATGTTTATCCTTTCCCAATGCTTTTGGCTTTGGGATAGTAAACATGGATGAACAAATCAGGAAGCCAAAGGCATTAGGAAAAGGCAAAGGGTTTGGCATAATAAACACGAATGAAAAAAATAGTTGATAGGTTAGCGTTTGGTCTTTTTAGCTCACGAGTTGACATAGATATAGACCATGAGATTCAATGTGTTTTTAAGAGCCAAGTGATAGTTGTGAGACCCACAAATTACAAAAGTAATAGTGGTTTATATAAGTTAACAGAGATGATATTTTTGTCCCCTCCTAAAAAGTTTATTTGTATTTTTACACCTAAGAAAAATTTATGGTGCTAGGCACATATTTGAAAAAAGTTCATAGCTATTTTTGTTCATTAACCCTTTAAATAATCATTAAAAAATAATAATGTGGGACCTACCCTAAAGGAAGTTTGTACCGGAGGTGGTATTTTTGCCCTCTTTTGAAAAGTTTATGGGCAATTTTGCACCCAAGTAAAGTTCATTGTGCTAGATGCAATTCTTAAAAAAGAAGAAGATATTTTTGCCCCTTAACACCATTTATTAACAACAACAACAACAAGCATACCCACTAACGCTGATGTCATAATGTCAAACCAAGGAATTATGTTTTTTGCTTTCCAACATTACTGGTTTTGGGAAAATGATAAAAAAATATCACTTGAACTTCAAAATCTTGTTGACAATAACAGTAATAAGATTAACAAGAACAATAAAACAATTGATAACTTGTTTTGTTGTGAAATCACCTATTTAAAATTTTAAAATTCAAGTGATATTTTTTTGAGATTTTCCATCATCTTTCTCGTTAAATAAAAAGTTGGATTGTTGCTTCTTTTATGCCCAAAAATTGCCTTATACCTTCCTAATTGAGATCAGCTTATCCACTAAGGTTACGGTGTTTAAATAACTTCAAATTTTTTGAAAAGTATAATATTAACTATAAACTATTTTTTAGAGCAAAATTAATCATAAAACATCATGAAAGAGAGCAAGAGTGACAATCACTTTAACCTTTGTTAACATCCGAGCTTTTTAATGAAAAGTTAAGGTGATAAAATAGTTATTAACTTATACACAAAGTAAAAAAGTAATCATAATTTTTTTAATGCAAAAGTAACTAAAAGGTGATTTATTGAACATTCATTATAAGTTTTTCTTTGGATTTTATATTATGATTGTTTTATCAATTTAGAGATTAAAGTGACAAAGTTAAAGAAAAATTTATGAATTAATATTTAAGAAGTCACATTTATTTATCCTGGCGAGAATGACGAAGCAAAAAAAACTTGTCAACCCAACTCTAAAAACAAAAATCTTTAACATAAATCACTGGCTTTAAAAGTATCGTCCTTGCAAATGTTGAAGCAATCTCATAAACAACCTTGAGAGGAATCTAAGGGAGGAGATCTGAGAGGAAAACTTGGAAGCAATAGAAGATTGCATATGCATATGGTAGGGTTGGGAAAATCCACGTCACCTCTAGTCATTTCATAATTAAAATCCACCATTTGGACTCTAATGTACAAAAACAGTAGAAAAACTTATAAATTAATGTTCAAGAACTCACTTTTTAATTACTTTTGCTTTTAAAAAATGAATACTTTTGTAGTTTTGGTATAAATTAATGACTATTTTAACACCTTAACCTTTCCTTAAAAAGTTTGCCGTAACAGACATTAACGTCATGATTACTTTTGCTCTCTTTTATAATGTTTATGATTAGTTTTGCTTAAAAATAAAATTATGGTTATTCTTGCACAGTTTTGGTATAAGTTAATAACTATTTTAATAGATTAACCTTTCATTAAAAAAATTACAGTAACAGACGTTAACTTCATAGTCACTTTTGTCCTCTTTTATAATGTTTATTGTTACTTTTACTTAAAATAATAGTTTATAGTTACTGTTACCTTTTCAAAAAAACTGAAGGTTATTTAAGTATCTTAACCATATTCACTCACCACTAGTTCTTCCGGGTGTTACATATTGTTGCTAACAGAATGAAAAGAAAATAATATTTGGTCGTCACCAAAACAAGAAAATCTTCCTATGCATCGGTCAATCATAAAGATTCTAATCTCCCTAGTTCTATATTATATGTTCGGAAATGGTGCAAGGCAAGAACTGATAAGTAAATTCTTCCTCTTCTAAATTTTCAAAGTTTCAACTACTGTAATTGTTGAGCACGCAAAATGATCTGGAAATAATGATACAATCAGAGCCTTCTGGTCATCAACTAACCATTTTCAAAAACCAATAAAAATAGTTTAAGTTAATAAAGTTGTTCTACAATTTAAATAACTTATAGTATTATCCCTACTAATTGCACAAAACTCAAATATTATATTATTACTCTCACCCACTACCCTTATTAATTATGGGCATACATGGAAAAAATAATAATTAATGCGCTTTAAAAACAAGCAAGAACCTTATAAAAAGGACTAAATACAATTGTTAATTGATGCCTTATAATAAAGACCAGAGAGAGTAATAGCTACCAGATTAAGGACTATAAGATATACATTGGACTTTAGTAGGACTTACTCTTAGGAGAAGAATTGCAATAGTGTATTTTCGTCATAATATTGCTGAAAAACACTGCTGATTAGCTATCCTGTTTCAACCAAAATAATATTGTGTACTACATTAATGCAGGACAAAACATGAATTTCAAGGATTTTATAGAATTGAGCCAAAAAAATTGAAGAAAAATGAGAATTTGCATCAAAAAGGAAACAAAAATAATCATGATCTTCTGGATTTCAAGATAATGATGCTAAAGCATAGAAAAATATTTCCTCTCAACACCAAAAGCTAAAAACACAAAACAGACATCCTGTAAATCTACCGAACCAACAAAATCTTCCATGTTGAACTGAAAGAGCAAAACTTTTGGGATGCGAAAAAAGAACTTGGAGAACACATTTAACGCTTCTTAGAGACACCAACAGTCTTCCCCCTGCGTCCTGTGGTCTTGGTGTGCTGTCCACGAACCCGAAGACCCCAGTAGTGTCGCAGACCACGGTGGTTTCTGCATCATCAACCAATCGTATTACATTAAATTATGCAAAGTAAGAATGATCTTACATTAAATTATGCAAAGTAAGAATGATCAACAGTGTTTTTCAGCAATAACTGACCATAAAAAATAAGCAAGACTAAAACATGTGTTGCACACCTCTCTTGACCATCAAACAACTCATCTTTTGTAACATCAACAAGTAATAAACTCAGACAACTATCCACATCGATATGTATTCTCTACTAATGGCTTTATAGTAAATAAACACAGGGAAAAAGGTGAACATTAGCTTAGAGTTAGTTAGAATAGCAATGATGTGGCTAGGTAGAGGGAATATACATGATGTACTCTACCATTTGCCATTTTTGTGAATGAATTATCCAGACTTCTCTTCTCTGTGATATCATAAGGTATCATAAGCGATCTTAGGTTGCAAGCTTGTTTGCCGCCACAACCTCCCTATTACTCAAGTGTTAATCCAATGGAAATTCACTCAACCTGACTTGGGAAGACCTCTCGGTCATTCAGAACAAATGTCCTCATTTTCCTATACTGCAATTCCTACTAATGAAATCCTTGTGGACAGGGATTTTTTTTTTTTTTTTTTTTTTTTTTTTGGGGGGGGGGGGGGGTGGGGGAGCAATTGATAGTATGTATTCTCTACTAGGGGCATTATAGTAAATAAACAGGGGGCTATATACATGATGTACTCTACCATTTACCATTCTTGTGAATGAATTATCCTGACTTCTCTGTGATATCACACATGGACTCAACCAAAAAACCAATGACAACTTAAAACGAATGGAATTTGAGGAGAACAATTAGCTAACAAGTTCAAGGTCAGATGAACAACCTTATTTTCTTCAAACGCTCAAGATCATCCCTGAGTTTCATGTCCAATGCATTGGAAACAACCTGAGAGTATTTGCCGTCCTTGTAATCCTTCTTCCTGTTGAGAAACCAATCAGGAATCTTGAATTGGCGTGGATTTGCCACAATTGTCATTAGCTGATCAATTTCAGCAGCTGACAGTTCACCAGCCCTACAGTCAATCATATGAAACCAAATCCAATTAGATAAATTAACAGTTTCCAAATGATATAAACAAAGACGTATGCAGGCCAAATAAAGCAAAACAAAGAAGCTGAAGCAACACTTGCTTGTGATGCTGATGGGGGCAAAGTTTTGATACAAATAAAAGGTGCATTATCCTTTCATAACTTATTTTTAATTTTCAAGAAGAAATTCACTGCGAAGATGTCCAAAGTGAATGAAATCACGAAAAATACCTAGTTCAAATCATAATTATGCCTATGGTAAAACCATGATGCCAAACATCTGGACAGCTTTTACTTCGTACAAGAATGTCAAGCAATTTGTTTTTTAAAAAATAATCACACAATTTTCTCAATCTAAAACCTTCATATACTAAGAGCACTCCTCACTAGACGCATTTAGAACATTAAAGATCATGCAAAATAAAGTGAACTCATCAATTTTGTTCGTTCCAAACCGAAGTAACCTTCTTTTAGACAAAATCCAAACTAACATTATTCAGATATCCAACAACCATAAAAGAGGGATATAAAACAAACCTTCTGTTCATATCGACGTCGGCTTTCTTGCAGACGATATTGGCGAAGCGACGACCAATACCTTTGATGGAAGTAAGGGCGAACATGATCTTCTGCTTACCATCGACATTTGTGTTAAGAACACGAAGAATATGCTGAAAATCCTCGTTCGCTACAACAGACTGCAGCCGCAATAACAACAACAAAGAAAATCATCAGATTAACATCCAACAAAACAGAGATAATTCCACCAGAAGCCATAATTGAATAGGTAAGTGAATCTGAATGAGTTGCTCACCATGGCGAATGATTTCTCACTCTTCGGCGCTCTGTCTCTCTCTCTAGAGGGTATGAGAAAGCCGAAACAGAGAACGATCAAATTGAAGGGGAAGCTCTTATATTGGAACTAGTGAAACCCTAGAGACGTGTCCTGTATTGGGCAACAAAAAATATTAAAACAAGTATTGGGTAATGTTTTGACAAATACAAGAATATGGTGACGTAGTTGGTAAATGTAATTTTTTAGGAAGAGGATTCTCTCATTAGCTAACTTTCTCTTTATCTCTCATCATCCAATCTCAACCGTTGATTTGACTTAATGAGGTTATTGGTGTAAGTAGTTATATCAAATATATGGTCTAGATTTAAAGCTAATGAGGGACAATGAAAAAATGCCAATGAGAGGATCCGGCATCCGCCCAATTTTTTACCATTTTCTTTAATATTCTATTTTTATATCAAAATGGGACACATATGAATAAATAAGATAGTTTCTAAACTTCGTAAGAGAAAAAAAAATGAAAAAGTGATTATGCAATTTTTGTGTCCTTCTAGATAGGGAAATACTTTTAATTTCTTGATGTGCTATAACTATTCTAATTCATATAATACTCTTAATATATTTTATTATTTTAATTTTTATGTATTTTTTGGCAATGAAAGATCTAATATTTTAGCTAAAATATTCTTAAGGAGAAATGCAATCTTATTTTGTTCTTGATGAACCCATACATATTTGTGTGTATTTATTATCTTGTGAATATGCTCCTTATCTTATCTTGTACACTATCGAAATAATCTTGTAATTTTATTTATTTGTTTTGTAATTAAGCTGACTGACTTATAAATTTCCACATATATCTTGTAAATAATTATATTTGATTTGTAAAATAAGGGACCAATTGTTTTTTCTCCCACAAATTTTAATTTTAGTTTATTCCTAATGGGTGCAGTGGAGTTTTCAGAAAGTTTTGGGGGGTTATTTGATATTAAAGGGCTACAGAGAAGGTGCATTGAAATGTTCCCTATTTAAAGGGTTTTTTTTTTGTCTTTTTTAAAATATATTCTTAATTCAAATCATTTGCTGAGAAATTAAATAATTAGGACTTATTGCAACAACAACAAAAAATCAACTTTTCATATTTCAAATATGCTCCTAAAACAATATCAAGAAAAGGGTTTTAAGTATTCTGAACTAATCTCATATTTTTATTGTATTTGAAACTTTTAGTTGATGAAAAATGATGATATTCATCCAACAAAAATTGTTTCATTCCTTAAAAAAACAGCAATAACTCATTGAAACAAAGTTAAATATATATTTTGATATCTCTTAGGGACAATTGATTTAGAGTTATCAAATCTTTGATTTAAAATTGATGTGTATGATACTATTCTTTTCCTCAATATAAAACCTAATTAACTAATTTGATTAAATTAAAAAGTTAGTTAAGTTAGTTAATATGATTTTAAAAAAAAATACCCTAGTTAATATGATTTTATTTTTTTTATAAAAAAAATGCCCTAACTATCTATCTTAATTCATTTTCTCTCTCTTCTACTTGATTATTACTAAGAGAACATAAATAAGCTAATTTAGAAATCGAAAAGGGAGAATAAATTTTGCAAAATTTATATGGATTTTTATAACTCCCAATCCTTGGCATTCATCATTTTATGTTTTAAAATCCATAACATCCCTAATATTTATGTCCTATACTACATAACCTCCCAATAAACGGTTTGAAAGAAGTTTTCTCATGGATAATGAGATATAACCTTCAAAAGTTTCATATTGTATCATTATTTAAATGAAGTCTTTAATATTTAGAGTCACATAAATAGATTATATATTCCCTGCCATCTTTGTTGGTTGGCCGATCACTTTTGAGTCATTTTTATACAACCATATGATCTACCCGATACTTTTTCTAAATTCTATTACTAAGTATCCAATCAATCAACTAATTCGAATCAAGGTTTTGTGATCAAAATGACTCTTCTCAAGAGTCTCTCTTATCAAAATGGGATTCAAACTTAGTTCAACTACTTTATGATTTAATAGGTCCACCACTAAAAACCTGTTTGAGTTGGCTTTAGAAAAATATGTTTACACTAGTCAAGACAAAACTCTTCTCATAAATGTACCTCGTATACCGTAAATTACAATAGAACAACAGCTTCTATTGCTAATAAGCACAAAATCAAATATCCTTGGTCCACTCAGTCATTTTAATATCTCTTATAGAATCTACCGTTCAAGAGCCGAAGAGTGACACCAGCCAAAAAAACTCACATGAAATGATAATACAGCTGTAATATTATTTGAGACCTTCAATTGTCGTTTTCACATCAAACATTTACCCTAGGGCCAAAAATTGAGACGACAAAAGATAACTATTACCTTAATTACAGGAGAGAAAAAATGAACAAAAATAAAAACCTCATCAGTGCAGAAAATGAACCCTTCATATAAGAAGACACCTAGATATCCTATATGCAAGAGAAAAAAATATTTTATTTACTGAACTATGCACAGGCAAGCCAATGAGGTCCTTTTGAATAGCCCATGAAACCTGCCATCTATTTTGATGATAGCTGAAAATGCCTGAGAGTTGAATGAAAACCATTGGAGACCAAATTTCTGAATTCAGAAACAAGGCAAGGCTGAATAGGTCACAACCAGCTAGAAGGTGGAGGAATTAAACTATATATACCCAACATTTCCAGCTTTCATATCTTCTGACCATTAAAATATAGGCAAGCCACTTCAAAACACATGCCACCATCCAAAACACAAACTGATCCAAGGATCATCTGCAACTGCTGATGTCATATGAATTCAGGGACAAATCACCTGACAAAAATCAGAGACGATCACGAGCATCATGACACTCTTAAAAGGACCATATACATTAATCTTGTGTCAAAAGCATTATTGTATCTCTGTGGCAGAAGAAACAAGGATAAGAAGACTGTTAAACCAACTTAATTTAGAACCTTAAAAATTTTCATACTCATCCATTATGTAAGAGACGAGCAAATATTTCCTCGAGACCTATAGAGTTCATTCCAATTATCCAGACCAAGGCATGATGGAGCATAGCTGCCTTGAAAATTGAATGCATAAAAGGCATTGTAACTTCAAACCTCTCATTGTGAATATAGTAGTGTGAACAGTCGTGAAGTAAAACACAGTAGCAGCATTAGACTCGGCCATTCTTACTCCGAATCAGTCTCGGAACTATCACTGGATTCATTCATGCCACTTCCATAAAATCGCATTCCTTTTGAAGCAACTTCAGTGTCAATATATTTGTTTCTTTCCCCATCATACTCAGTTTCATTCTTTTCTTCATGGTTGAGTTCAGAATCAGACACATCTGTATTTTCAATGTTATTGTTGGCAACATCGTTCTCTTCGGACAAACTCCCCAAAGGAACAGCTTCCTGTTCCTCTTGAAAATCATTCATGTCAGCCTCCCTAAAAGTGGTAGCAGTATTATCCATCATTTGAGAATCCAACATCAGGTTCATCTCAAACTCAGATGAATCACCATTTATAGCAGTAGGGAAACGACCTTCCCAGTCAGAAACAGGTTCAACCAAGTTTTTTGTAGAATTAGGATCAGAACTAGCAGCTGTCCGAACCAAAGTACAATTTTCCGAGCCATCTGGAGCAT
Source organism: Acacia melanoxylon (assembly GCA_019022615.1). Classification (NCBI taxonomy): domain Eukaryota; kingdom Viridiplantae; phylum Streptophyta; class Magnoliopsida; order Fabales; family Fabaceae; genus Acacia; species Acacia melanoxylon. The sequence goes on from JAFJYJ010000013.1 coordinate 6,076,751, forward strand.
CGGATGGATGTATATATTGAGTGTCATTCAGAGAATCGCCCGGACAATCAGTAGACATACGCAAATTATCTTTCAATGATGGAGAAGCCACCACTTTATTTTCCATCTCCAACACATCATGACTGGTATTAGAGGGAGAAGAACATCTATCTGAAGCTGAGTCAGATAGCCTATCCTCAGAACACGATTCGGAACATACAATCTTGTCAGACAAAACTTGATTGATTTGATCTAAAGAAGCATCACTACAATCATCTTTTATCTCATTAAGAGGATCTGAACCAGCACCATCGCTTCCATTAATATCTAGATGAGATGAGGAATTGGCCAATTTTGGCTTAGTAGAAACTTCATCTCCACGGTCCATTTTATCAGCACCTGGTGGGATAGAAATAAAACTTGTCAACAAGCAACATAACATGCTGCAATTTTTTATTTTTTTTTTAAAAAGGTAAAATATAAAATGACAATACCTGTGGAAGTTGTTTTCTCTTCAAAGTTCCCTTGCTCCACCAGCAACTTCTGCAGCATATCAATACCAGGGAAGACCAGCATATTCAAAGACCTCATTTCTTGCCTGAGTGATTCCTCAAGAGGTGTAAAGCCAAAGATTGCTGTCCATGTTTGTGTGAGTTCAGCAATTGCTGGAATAACCATTTTCTCAACTTTCATAAAGCAGAGGGCCTAAAATAAAGAGGAAAAGAAAGATGCAAATCATTGTTAAGAATGTATGTAAAAAAGAAAATGCCAGCTCAAATGCAAAGATATAGAAGAATCATAGCTCTTAAAGCCTACCGATTCAATGGCGGAAAAAAGCCGGCGGCACATCCCCTGGCGCCTGTACATATGGCGAGTTCCAATAAATGGCATCTCCACCAACTTAGTCCCATGGAACCTAAAAAGTAAAAACAGTAAAGCACACAGCCTAAAGGTAAGCATATTCCTATTTATACACAGAAAAGGAAAGACATTAATATTCATTAATAACAAAGCCGAGAGCATTGTTTATGCAGGAAACCACATAAGCAGAATTTAACAATAGAAAGTAGTGAAAACGTGTAATTATTGTTGTGGCACACCAGCAGATATAAAAAAAAAAATGAATATAAAAAGTATCATATCAGATGACTAAATGGTCCGTCATCATTACCCCACCAAAAAGCATTGTGTAACATTGACCATTTCAATTTAATCATAAGAATTTTACAATGAACTTCTCATAGATATAATTGTTTCACGATGATCTTATAATACATGAATGAATTCTTTCATGCAAACAACATAAAAATCCAATAAAATAAAAAACCAGACCATGGCCTTTTTCCTAGCTAAATGAGTAAAACTGATAAAGAAGTGTGGGGCAGAGTACCTGATAGATGCTGTAGAAATTATTTCATCGCCCCTCTCTAGAATAGCTGTGTAAAAGCCACTATAATTCAACCTACTGAAGTTTGATCTGAAAAAGAAGAGTAAAGGAATCAGCAAAATCATGAAACATTGAAAAGGGAAAGTCGGTATGTTCATTTAGCAATTAAAGTATTTTACTAAAAATGAAGAAAACCTCAAATATATGCCAATAAATATACACGAGATCACCACGTGGAAGTGGGATAAGTTCCCTCATACAATTTCCTTGAAGTCAGACATTTTTTGCAGAACAATCCAGCTAACCAGAGGTTTCAACATCAGGTGGTGACAGACAATGCATAATAAAACGGTATCTTTGTTTTTTAGAGGAAAGAAAATGAGTATACACTTCAATATTTGAACCTATTGACTCATGCAGCACATTAGCACAATAAAGGAAATTTCATGGCGGATAATGCCATTACCAATTTAAAAACTTGGTAACTTAAAAAAAAAAAAAAAAAGTTTACAAAAGCATGTCTGTGAAATAACAAACCCGTTTTCCTCCAACTAAAACAGAACTATCAATTTCAAAGAATTAGGCATATGATAATAAAAGGTAAAACAGTAGCAAGCAAGTATTTATCAAATTGAAACTTTAGGGATGCTAAAATTTGTAACATTAAATCAGAACCAAGAGGTAATTCATTATTATTGAAAAAAGAGTTATCTCAACGCATAAAAACTATACTGCTCATAAATAAAGTTCTCTGCTAGTGCTTACCCACTGTTATATAGAACATTATGAATTAAATTGATGCCACTCCTCTGGTCAATAATGGGTAAAAAGCATTCATCCATCACAGTCAGTGCAACGGCTAGCTTAGAGTTGCATTCCACCCTTTGAAAAATTCCTCTATCAGCTGCCTCTGAATCTTCATCTTCTCTACGAATAACAGACCATGAAAGGCCTGCTTCTAGCTCATGCTTAGTACCTAGGTACTTCTTCAAGTCCTCAAAAAGCTGTAGAAAAATAAAAATATAAGTATATTTCAACATCATGCATTGTGCTACATTGCTACTTCCACTTTTCTCCTTCATAAGTCAGATTTGGTATAACACAATAATTCAGAAGTCCACAGAACAGAAAAATCTGCAACTGTCTATATTGGAGTTATACAGAGTGTAAATATGCGTGAGGTACCTCTTTGCACTCTTTTCCACAAAAATGAAAGCCGGGCATATCCGAGTTGATAGAAATAGCATCCATATCCTTAGTGCAAGATTCATGGTCTAAGCAAAACAGTAATATATTAAACTGGGCATGAGCGAGCAAGTTAATTGAGCTTCAGTTCTGAAGAAGTTCAGAGGAATTGGTATTCTCACATATATCTTATTGAGAGGGAAAGGGTACAATATATAGGGGCTGATGTTCAATCAGGAAGAGAGAAATCAGAGATTACAATAATCAGAAATTAATGATAAGATATAGGAAATATTGACTAGCAAATAATAAGGAGCTAATTAATGTTAGAATCAAGGGTTGATTTCCAACAAATTCTAAACAAGACAAAGTAAGTACATTTTTTCTCACACAAGTTGCAAGTGACAAGAGCGTATACAGTATCATCATCTCCTTTTTTGACGGTCCTACTGGCCATTCCACAAAATTTGCAGGTGCATTTTGGACAATGCCACTCACCAGGAGGAAGCATCTGCAACAAAATAATTGTTATCACATAGCATTCAACAAGTCAACACGGTTATCAGTGACAAATTGTGTTGTTTTCTTATATATGTTTGTTAGTTACTGGTACATTAATCTAACAAGAAAACTAATTCAACAAGCAATATAGATAAATGACCAATAAAACATTTAATGTAGATACAAAAGAAGCTACAGGCTCCAGCTCCACAAGCAATATGTCATTGTCATGTATCTATCCACCAAGATACAGTCACAGGCACAAATCTAGTTTCAGTATGCATTAAGACAATTCTTTAATTCAATGTGCAAGAAAACCAAAAAGCTAGCATTGACAAGTTCAGTATTAGAGCACCAAATCTCAGCACATTGACCAGGACTCAGCTCAAGCAATATAATATGAAAGTAACATTTCATCCTTTCCAAAAAAAAAAAAGGAAGGGGCCAAACAATCATCAGCAGGGGAAGATAATATTTTAATGGGCTAAAGTGCTACCAGAAACAAGGAGCAACCAAGCTATGAGCCATACCAAATATCAATGATATGGGAAGTAACAAGAGATGTCACATGGCCCATAAAATATGCAGACATACCTGTATATTCAAGCAGCTCAGATGAAATGTTGATGGACAACCATCACAACAGATTAAATCCCCTCCATCTCCACATATACCGCAAGTGTCATCATTTGGATCATTGCCATCAACATCAACTGAATGAAAATTAATTTTCTCTGAGTTCTCCTGTCTCGACCATGCATCTATTTGGCACTGTAGAAGTGATCCTCCTGAATCCAAATATATGTTTTGAAATGGCTGGCGCAATTTACTACCTGCATGAATCTCAAACTTGGAAACTGTAAGGATTTTACTGCAACATCCACAATGAATGCCGTCTCTTGTGATCCATCCCTCCAGCATTACTCGTTTTCGTTTACGGTACTGAACCTTTTGGCTCAACTGAACTGTCCCAGAGTCAATCAACCAGGAAAGCACTGTTCTTTTGCCTGTATATGGAACAAAGCCATCAGATTCCGAATTCACTCCCTTATTGGAACTACGGATTAACAAAGTACATCTTCTATGTTTTCTACTTTTCCTCCCACGTGGATGATTCAAATCACATCCAGACAATGAATTTTCAGTTCCATCTTGTATGTGATGGGTTGATTTCTGGGATTTAAAGCTAATGCTGGCAACATTTTCAATCAGCTTATTTTTCATTGAATTACTACCCTTCTTTATAAAAGAGCTTAATTTCTCTTCATTGCTATCACTATCCATGCTATTCATATCATGCCTGAGATCGGCAGACCTTTTAAGGTCAGGTTCCATTTCACTATCACTCTCACTAACATCTCTTTGCTTCTTCTTCAATTCTTTTTCCATCTTCTTCCGAGTTTTCCTTGTTAATTGACTCAACAGTTCATCTGAGATCCGGGCAAAGGAAGAACCATCAACTATGGGCTTGGCCTCATTATCATCACCATTCAATTGCTTTTTAAGAGCATCATATGCTTTAATTATTGACCAGTAGGCGGTACCCCCTGGATTGATGTAAACTGCATCTAGATAATCTCTGTTCCTTCGAGGCCGATAATCTATAGTCCAACCAGAACTCAGCAGCATCTCCCTTATTTTTTCTCGCAGTTTCTGTTTTTCTGTAGCACTCCCACGCCTTACTTTTCCTTCTTTTCCATCTTTTATTATTGTAGTTGGAAGCTTCTCACGTGGAGTCTTTTCATCCTCATAACCTACCCTCTTCACAGACTTCAAGGGTTTCATATTTTCTAGTCCTCGATTCAATGGTGTGTCACAGTCCTCAGAGTCCCGATCACGTCCCTTGCTGTCCTTAATCGACAAAGATTTTCTTGATGCCATCTGTTTTTTCCCCGGCCTAACAAGTAAACCTGGCTTCTCAATGAGTTTAGTTTCTGAGTATGATGAAGAATGGACTGGAATATTCCGCTTTGCGGGGGCCTCAGTCTGCAAATTCTGTCTGTTTTCTATAGGTTTGAGGTGATTATAGTACTCTGATGGGCCACCCACCTTATTCCTATTAACCAGAACCTTTAAAACACCATTTTTCCCCTGAACCCTGATAAACTTATCTTTCGGCAAGGGTAGACTTAGGCAAGCATCATCCCTATTCACATTGAACCTGCCGGGGTCAACAGAATCCCTGCCATAATAGGAGTTGTTTCTATCATCAAGAGTGTGTCTGCTAGACCCTTTGTCAAATTTACTCTCCAAGCCACTTCTTGTGGCATGCATTTGTCCCATAAATCTTCGTCCCCCAAGACCTACTCTGTCATTGTCATAAAAGAACCTCCTTTTCATATTTTCTGCATCCATACCATCATGTTCATCAAAATCAAAGACTTCCATTTTAGTCTTCTTTCTTTTTCTCTGCTCGAAACCATTATTCTCAATCACAGCATCCTCATTACGCCTGATTTGCATCATTCTATCCCCTTTTCTACCAATTTCATTGCCTTCCACTATACCTCGCTCTGAAGCAATGAATCCATTACAGGCTCGAAGAGTCTCAGGACTAAGTCTTCTACTTGGAGGCATCAGCGAGTCATCATCACTTGATTCTGAATCACTTAGAGCCATACTAGGCCTTTTCCTAACCTGTGACTCATACAACTTGCGAGAGTTGCTTGAAGAACGATATTCACCACCCAACCCATCTTTCTTTCTAACAATTAAACAGCCCGAAGAGTTCCTGCTCTTCACCACAACCCCCGAAGGACAAGCTGATCTCATGCCCGGTTCCATCTACATGAAAAACCAAAACCCCCTTAAATCTTGTAAACCTCCCGCATATAATATACCCCAAAACATTAACCGAAAAGAAGCAAACACAAAACCCTAAATCACCGGCTCCAGAAATTCCTCGGTACACACTAAACAGATCTAAGGCAAAACAATCCAAATGCCGCAAAGACTTCCCCTAGCAAGAAACCACCGACGTGACAAAAACGGCAAAACGGAAGACTTTTCAAAGAATCTTACCTCATCCCCCGTGGAAATTCACTGAATTCCCCCTCCCGAACAAAAATTCTTTCTCCAAGACGCAATTCCCCGACGAAGCCTAAACTGATCGGAGAGCGACGCCAATCAGAGAGAGAAAGAGAGGGAGGGAGATTTATGGGTTTGGAATTGCAGAGAATTTATAAATACCCAACCATTACTCTCTCTATATATATATTTCTCTATAAGTTATTTCCCTTTTTTCTCCCCTCCAGTTTACGTTTCCGTTTCCATGTCCAACTCCAAGTTGTGTATTTTCCAGAATACGTAGCTACGTACAATATATTTTCGCTCGCTTTTTCCCTCCAAATCCTGGGTTTAGCGCCCCCAGGGAATATTTGGACGGCACTGATTTCGCCACGTCATGAGAGTGTGACGTAGGGCTTTTTTTGGGTGACGTGGCAGGATCTCAAGTTTCAAGACTAGACCAGGGGCTGTTTATACCGTTTGACCTAACTGTTTATTCAGTTTGAAGATTTGGAAAATACGAGGAACGGCTGGCACGCTCGAGGTTGACGCGCGTGATGCGGCGTTCAGCGGTTTGAGCGAAAAGATATGGGCTTCGAGATCTGTCGTAGGTTCTTTTCTTTGGGCCTTTTTCTGTTTCGGTAAAATTAAGGTTTCTGGGTACAGTAACGTTGTTTGCTTAGATTGGGTTGTTCCATCCCAACCAATGCTACTTTCGGTCTTAAATATAAGATATATTTTCTCCTATCTTAAATATAAGATAAAGTTAAATTTTTTAAAATATTAAGGAAGCTAAATAAGTTACTTAATGATATTATATGTTGTGTATCCTTTAAATTATATAGTATTAGTTTATAAGTTAAGAAAAATAATTTGGAGGAAAAATAATAACTATAAATACTTTAAATTAATTTAATTAGCTTCATTAATCTCTCCAAAAAATTTAATTTTATCTTATATTTAGGACTAAAGGAATAGTTTATAGTATAATTTACACTACTAATCATCTTATATTTAGGATCAGAGGAGTATTATCAACTCCCTCATCTGAACCAAAGAATTCATATAGATACTAAAGAGTTAGAACTAGATTAAATGATAAATATTTGAGTAAAATACATCAACTCAATTTTATTAAACAATAAGTGAGAGGTCACTCTTCCATTTTTTAAAACTTATAGCAAGTTTTGATATTTAACTTTCATCTTCACAACATTGACCCCTCATTTTGATAGAAATGCTCCTCTCTAACGTAAATATTACTAAATAATCATTTAATCACAAAATATCTCTATCCAAATTTTTTTAACAAAAAAATCATATATTTTCATTTTTTTGTCATACCTTTTAATTGATTACCATATTACAAATGTAATTAGTTTTATAATTATAATTCTTATTTTTCAATAAATTTAAATTTTTAATCTTGTTTATTTATTAAAACTTACTTATGATGTAATCTTTTAAATACTTGGCTAAAATGTTTTGCAATAGGTCGTATTTTCAATTAAGTTATAAAAATGATATAATTTTGAGACCTTATATTAATATATTAAATTCAAAATTTTTGAATATATTTTGTGAAGCGTATATTTGTTAAAACATTACACAAATTGTTAAGTAAGTTGTTAATATTCTTCACATAAGAAAATTACTTAATTTTTTTCCTAAATTTAGTACAAATATTATATAGATCATTAATAAATATTAAGCTAAAGTAAATGTTTAATCCTTTATATTTACATCAAGTTTTATTTTAGTTCTTTAAGTTCATAAAGTACATTTTTAGTCATTTAAACTAACTTAACTTTGTCACTCCAATTTAACAGAAAATGCTTAGTCTATAAATTCAAGTGATAATTGTATAATTAAACGCTCACAAAGCATACTTACATTTTAATTTTCTCATATAATATTTTTATTATTATTTTAAATAGTGTATTTTTTTTGCCAATATAAATAATTTAAATTTATGAAGATTCATAATTAAAAACAGATACTGTGCAGTTCTGAAACTCATGTCTGCTGCTGCGGAACATCTCATCCCTGAAGTATTCTGGTTTGCTCCCTGCTCTCATCGGTTTGCTTTTATTGCCATTGAATGATTGAAACATAAGATATAAAATTTGAGAACCCCAAAACGAGTTGTAAAATTGGGCCACATATAAATTACACACGGAATATTGAGGAGAAGACGCGTGTCTTTTCTTTTCACATGATTTATTTTCATTTTAAAATATAAATATATTAAGTTAAGTAATTAAAGAATTAAAATGTAAACACGCTTCCTAGTATTTAATTTATGATCATCATTTAAATTTATTTGACACAACATTTTCCATTAAAGGAAACTAAGGGAGGTTAAAGGACTAAAAATGTACTTTAAAAATTTAAGGAATTAAAATGAAATTTGATGTAAATATAAAAGACTAAATGTATAATTTAGCCTAAATATTAATATTAAAAGATAAATTAGAGATTTGGTATAATGAAGGTAAATTAGTAAACAAATAATTTTTTTAATTTTTTTTAGAAAAGTACAAATAATGTAATCATACTTTAAATTCATATAAAATAGGACTATAGGGTAAAAATGTTCTAGAAGTTTTCACTGAGAAACATTGAAAGTTTTTGAGAGAACAGTTTTGCTCCAAAAGATTCAAAAATATGGCAATGTCGCCCTCTGCTAACCAACCTTAATCTGGTTGATCTTTAGTTGAAGCAAACTATCTTTCGACCCTCAGCTTTCATGTCTATATATGGCATTCGCCACACCTTTTTTCCTCTTCAGATTTTTTACATAGTAGAGGTATAATCTTCTATATGTCAAAAAGTTGTTGTGCAAATTAATAATGGGGTCCTCGATTCAATGTTTTAAATGAGAAATGGTTTCAAAAGAATGACCAATAAGCTTTTTGTTATGATGACAAGTGAGCTCACTCTCATAAGAAAGAAAAACAAGTTCAAATATTAGAAAACACATTTATTAGTAAGTTACAATTTAGAACTCATCACTATTAATAATCTTTCAAAGTAAGCTTTGCTAATAAAACATATCATTTAAAGCCATGACATTTTTCTTTTGATAAACTTTATATCAGACTCCTATGATTTTTAACAGACAAGCTAATTAACTAATCAGATTACATTAAAAAAAATTAAAAAGTAAGTTAATATAACAATTTTTTTTTTCCTAAAACCATTCTAATCATATTTCTTAATTTCCTTCGTCTCTCTTACTTTGATTATTGTTGAAGGAATAATAGTAGGACTGATTAGAGAATAAATTGATAAATATGTGAAATAGGTATTATATTTAGCACTAATATCAACTCTTCAATTATGTATCATATTAAGAATCAGATGAATATTACACGTGTATAAATCATTTTGCCATTAGTGATACTTAAAGTTGGAAGGAAAATATCATAAAAAAAATAAAGTTGGAAGGAAAAATACATACAATAACAACAAAGCTTAATCCCACTAAGCAAAGTCCGTTAGATAGATCTCACGATGCCTTTAAAAAAACATTGGGGGCAAACTTTTTTGCTGTTGCTTCTTCGCAACAAACTTCAGTTTTCTGCATTGACATCAAATAACTAAATTACAGAGAAAATACGAACGAAATCAGAACCTCAAAATGTCACATTGACACCATCTTACATGATTTCCGTGCAATAGTAATAAATAGGACCCGTACTAGTTCCTAGTTAAAAATGACATGGGCCACAAAACTGAGCAGAAGCTGTGGTCAGTGGAATTAAACTAACTATAAATACTCATTTCTCTTGCCTTTTGTTTCACTTTTGCCAATTATTCATCAAAATGCAACCAAGAACTTGAATAATTACGTATTACAGCCGTGTAATCAATATTCAGCACAGAGCACTATTGAATCTTCCTGGCAGAAGAAACAAGGACAAGAAAATCAACTTGATTTAGGGTCCTTAAAAAAATTCATACTTTATCCATATGATGCAAGGGACCGATCAATACTTCCCTTAAAAATAATTGTAGCGTTTTTATTCATACCATCCAGAGCACAGAAGCATCAAAACCTCAAAGCCTTGAAAAATTGATTCCATACAAGGCATTGCCAGTTTTGAAGAAAAGAAGGCTTTGTAGGAGTGTAGTGTGAGAGTTGAGAAGTAAGCCATTGGCAGGTAATAGACACAGCAATCCTCTTACTCTTGATCAGTCTCAGAACAATCATTGGATGCATTGATGCCATTTTCATCAGAAGGCTTATTTTTTGAAGCAACTTCTGTGCCTACGTGTACGTGTAAGTTTCTTTCTTGGCACACAGTTTCACTATTCAAACCTGAACTGATTCGCAAGGAACTCTCATCAGCATGATTGAGAATAGAATCAGAGCTCCGTGTGGTAATATTTTCTTCAGATAACCCACCTGGAGGAACAACCTTATGAACCTCTTGAGTATTATTCATGCCAAACTCTCCAGGTGACACCATATTATCCACCACTGGGTTCATCTCATTCTCAGATGAATCACCATTTACAGCAGTGGGCAAGTGACTTTTCTGATCAGAAACAGGCTCAACCAGGTCTTCTGTCAAATTACGATCAGAGGGAGCAGTTTCTGGAACCAAAGTACTATTTTCAGGGCAATCCAGAGCATCTGCCCGATGTACATCAATAGAAGTATCATTCAGAGAAATGACCAGACTTTTGCCAGATGCATTCAAATTATCTTCCACAGGATTTTCCATATCCAGTGCAACATGGTTTGTACAAGAGGGAGAAGAACATTTATCTGCAGACGAGTCAGATAGCCTATCCTCAGAATTAGATTTGGAGCACACAGTCCTGTCAGATAAAACCTGATCTTCCATCTCTTGAGAAGCATCGATACATTCATCATTTATCTCATTGACAGGATTTGAATCAGCGTTGTCACTTCCATCAGGGTCTTGTTGATTTGAGGAATCATTTGACCTATCCGCCAATATTGGCTTGATACTAACTTCATCTCCATTTTCCATTTTCTCAACACCTATCATAATAAAATCATAAAACTTATGCAAGGGGAAAAATAATTTGCAGAAAGTTAAATAAAATAATACGAAACAGAAGACCAAAACCTGGGGCAGTTGTTACCTTTCTCTACTAGCACCTTCTGTAGCAAATTTATCCCAGGGAACACCAGAATATTCAAAAACCTTAGTTCTTGCTTCAGTGATTCCTCAAGATGTGTGAAGCCAAAATTCGTTGTCCATGTTTGCATGAGCTCAGCAATTGCTGGAATAATCATTATCTCAACCTTCATAGAGCGGAGGGCCTTCCAAGAGGGGAAAAGAAAAATGCATGTCAAAACTGTGAGAAATAAATGAAACAAAGAAAATACCTACCAGAATTTTATGCAGACAACTAATGCAAGAAAATCACACAGAACCATAGCTCTCAAAGTATACCGATTCAATAGCAGAAAAAAGCTGGCGGCACATGCCCTGACGCCTATATATATGGCGAGTTCCAATAAATGGCATCTCCACTAGCCTAGTCCCATGGAACCTAAAAACAAAAATTACACAGACTACAAATAAGTACATTCCCTTTGTTCACAGAAAAGAAAAGCATAAATATTAATGCAATTCACAAAATGCAACCTCATAGAGGCACCTTGATTACTCAAGAGACTAGGAAAATATTAATAATGTATAGATGAAAAAGCATATCAGTACTGAGTCCTGCCAGAAAAATGAATGCCGCTCAATATCAAAGTTACAAGTATGATATTAGAAAACTAAATAGCCTGTAATCATTATCAATAGCTTGCTTAAAAGTACTTCAAAACACTGACCATTTTTATTTAAAAGTATTTTGTTTACAGGGTTCAACTAGCATAGGAGATGAGATTTAGACAAGAAATGCCAGAAACAGGTGGTGTGAGTTTAGCTTCATGGCTTGGGGATGAGGGACACTGCATGGCAAAGTTGGACTTAATGCATGGGAAGTTGCTGGCAGGAGGTGGAATATCAGAGTGTTTCATACCTGGTGCAAAGTAAATCGCCACACATATAGCTTAGCAAAGTCTAGTCAAAGTTTATCTAATTCTTTAGGCATCTATTCTAGGCCCAGTATTCCGACAAGGGTTAGATCGATGTATATAGAGGACATTATGGACACTCATGTTCCTTTGGGTGTGTAATTGCTTTGTGCATAGCGGGTCTTAGGCCCCCTTTTACTAAACGTGGGGAAAAGGAACTTTTAAATAAACTTCTGATAGATATGTCTCTGAAATTGAGGATCATTTTAAAGAACATAAATGTATTCTTCCATCCCAACAAAACACAAATCCAACAAAAACGGGGAACAAAATCATGGCCTTCGTTTTCAATTCAACTAAATAATAAAGCTAAGTCATCCTCCTTCAAGAAAGGTGAAGAAATATAGCAAAAACATGGCTAGTGGCTGTCCACATATCATATGCCTATTCATTTGAAGAATCAATTACTACCACACATTTCTTAGCAATAGAGTGAAGAATGAGTAGCCTACCAAATTATGAAGTTTCCTTCCTTTCTAGTTGTTGAGAATAGAAAGTTTAATGTTAAAATAATTAATATTATTAGGGTTGATTATTTAGTATTCATTAGGATTAGATATGGATATTATATTTTATGAATATATCTTAAGATTTTATGATTTGATTTGATCTAATTAGATTTGGTTAGATTAGTTTCTTGGGTTAGGGTTAGTCTATTAGTTAGTCTATATAAAGGCCTCTTTTTATTCTCTTTTATTCTTAAGGATCAATAATATTAAGAGTATTTTCTTGTGCTTAAATGTAATCCTTCAATCTCGACAAGATATCAGCATGGTTATCAAAACCGGACCGGACCGGCCGGTTCAGACCGGAAACCGGTGAACCGGCCGTGCAACCGGTCCGGTCTGCCATAGAAACCGGGGTCAGAGTTTTTTTTTTTTTTTTTTTTTTTCAAAAATGGCGATTGAAGACGTTTACAAAGAAAAAAAAGAGAGAGATGGAGAGAAACAGAGCTAAAGAAAAACAGATCCGGTGATAACAGAGCAAGTGTGAATAGATCCGGTGAGAAGAAATAACATCAAAAGAGAAGAACGACGGTGACATGTGCAACAGATCAAACACGAAAAATGTTGAGATTCTGAGAACCCGAAGAGAAATGTTGTGAAGAAGCTCGATCATCAGAGTTAGAACGTTCTGGTCAAGGATTCAGCTCTAATCCGACGACTTTTAGGGTGTAAGATAGTGGAGAAGCGCTGAACGCGAGAGAGATGGTGAGAAACTCAGAAAAGTGAAGACGCGAAAGAGACGGTGAGAAACTCAGAAAAGTGAAGACAGATGCAAAAGAAGATAAATATTGTTTCCTGGTTAAGGATATAAGACTCCGAGCAAAAAAAAGTTAAGGATATAGGATATATCCATTGGTTAAAAGGCTACCCCTATGGTTAATATATTTAAAGGCATGGGTTAATATAATATGTTCACAAGATTCAAAGCATTGGTGAACGTGCTTGGTAGAGAAAATGCGATAGGTCATGTCAATATCAATAGTCTCTGCGTCTGTTGCTTGTATTACCTCCCTTTTCATTTGAAATTTGAACCTCTTTTTTGCATTTCCTATTTTTTTTTTTTTTTTAATTTTTAAATTTTCTATTAATAACTTTAAAATTTTTATTTTCTTACCGGTTTGGTCCCGGTTTAACTCCGGTTTGACTCCGATCTGACCCACTAACCCTTAACCCAGTACCCCGACCGGTTCACTGACCGGTCCGGTTTTAATAACCTTGGGTATCAGAGCCTTGGGGTTCCTTCTTTTACCCCTGGTGGTTTCGTTCTCGTATCTCATGGTTTTAGTTTTGCCTTCTTTTGATTGCATTCTTTTTTTTGGTCCCTAGTGTTTGGGTGTTTGTTGTTTTGGTCCCTTGTGAGACCTATTGTTTAGCTCTTGGTGAAGCTGTTGGATTATTACTTTTGGATGTCCTCAGACATTTGGTTGAACTATTTTTGGATGTGCCTGAACTTGATGCTTGATTCAAGATTTCATGAAGAAGCGAATTATTGGCGATTAGTTGCTGCTCACATTCAAGCTGCTTTCAGCTTGAGGGGAGTGTTGAGAATAGAAAGTTTAATATTAAAATAATTAATATTATATGGTTGATTATTTATTAGGATTAGACATGGATATTATATATTTTAGGAATATATCTTACGATGTTATGATTTGATTTGATCTAGTTAGATTTGATTAGATTAGATTCTTGGGTTAGGGTTAATCTATTAGTTTGCCTATATAAAGGCTATTAGTCTGCCTACATAAACGCCTCTTTGTATTCTCTTTTATTCTAAAGGATCAATAATATTCAAAGTATTTTCTTGTGCTTCAATGTAATCCTTCAATCTCAACACCGGTATAGTAGTATTCTCCAAGCTAGTCTAATCAACAAATGTCATAAACATATAAGGAATCAATTGACTTTTAATCCTTCCTAATCTCCAAGGTTTAAATTTTGCCACTCTGCCCCAGAAAAAGGTTTTCTGAATGAGTTAGAAAGGTTCTATGAAGATTTCTAGAAGAAGGAAAATGGAAAAGAGACCTGAAGCAGAGTACCTGATAGATGCTGCAGAAATTATTTCATCACCCCTCTCCAAAATAGCAGTGTAAAAACCCTTATAGTTCAACCTACTGAAGTTTGACCTGAGAAAGAAAAGTAAAGAAATCAGCAACACCATTAAACATTTTAAAGGGAGAAAACAAGCCATGTTCTCATGGCAATTAATGGTACAAAGGTTCTAGATAATCATTGCAATTAGACAAATTCTTCAATAAATCATTTCCTCAGTGCTTCCAGTCACACTCAGTCACCAATAACAGTCTGGAGTGAAAGGGAGTAAGTCACACAAAGACTACCAACTTCAATTTCATCTTACTAAAAGAATGATTCTAATGCGGAGTTAGCATAACTACCCAAATATAAAGGCAAGCAGTAAATGTCAAATAAAATTTACGAAAGTAGAAAGTAAAAAACCTTGAAGTATGTACAAGAAATATATGATATCCCCTTGTGGAAGCTTATAAGGGGTTAGTGTCATAATACAATTCTTGAAGACAGATTAAACATATTTTTGCAAACCTAATGACAGGTAATCCTGCTAACCAGGTCTTAAATCAGACAACTTTTACTAGTGTGGAAAGGGTAATATGCTCCACAGTTTAAACGTGTGTTTTCTGTGGCAAAACTACAATGTAAAGAACCTAAATCAGACATGATCTAAAGTTTGGTCAGAGGCAAGAAAGTGATTATGCATTTTAATATTTGAATCCGTTGTTCTATAAAGAACATTAGCACAATACAGAAGTTCATGGCAATAGCTGCTGCAAGCAATTTAAAAATTGAGTAACTTGACCACACTTAAGTAAAATCACTTTTATGAACTGCAAAATTCATTTTCCTCCATCTTTACCACACTTAAGCATATGATGTTAGAAGGTAAACGGTTAAACACAGTATTTATCAAATAGCAAATCTAGAGATGTTAAAAATATAACATTAAATCAAACCTAAGTATTCATTCTTTTTTAAATAAAGGTTTTCATCCATAAAAGAATATATTGCTCGTTCATGATTTTTTCCACTAGTTCTTACCCAGTATTATATAAAACATTATGAATTAAATTGATCCCACTCCTCCGGTCAACAACGGGTAAAAAGCATTCATCCATGATAGTCAGTGCAACAGCTAGCTTGGAGTTGCATTCCACCCTTTGTAAAATTCCCCTACTAGCTGCCTCTGTATCATCATCATCTGTTCTATGAGTAAGAAACCATGAAAATCCTGCCTCTAGCTCATGCTTGGTACCTAGGTACTTCTTCAAATGCTCAAAAAGCTGTCAAAGCATAAAAGGTATATTTCAAGATCATGCTCTTGTGCAATGCTTATTCCTCGTTTCATTCAAATTTCTAGTAACACAATGCATATACTAAACCATACTCTGTCTCATAAGCAAATTCAGAGATGATGATTAAAAAAAGAAAAGAAAAGAAAATCTCCCACTCACAAACATTTTATGTAACTTAGATCAACTGAATGTATATCAATTAGCAAAAGCATCCTCGACCACTTGTTTATCAAGTTATACTTAGATTTGCATTAAATAGGAAAAAATATTGGGTATTCTGGTCAGAAGAACAATTGTTTGATAAATCTAATGTGCTTATTGAATCCCTTTTGCTTCTTGATCCTGTCATTTATCAACAAATAAGGAAAGGGGAGCTTGGAAACAATATACTTCAGGGGTCTACACCTGAAAGCCCTATTCCATTTCCTTACTTAATACTCCAACTAGACAAATCTTTCTTCTCGATCAACTCATTTGGAAATCCAAAGCTCATTGAAGAAAATTAAAGTTTCAGACAAGAATGTTCAATTGAAGATTTAATCCCAAAGTTGACATCATATTAAACAAATAAAAGTTAAATTTGAGAGCATAAGCATTGCGAAAATACATATAAAGGTCCAGTCATATAGATCACATGGGACCCCATGACTCAACCCATGTGAAAGAAAACCATTATTACAACTCTAGCATCGTCTACACGCTCGCACTCTCTCTCTCTCACACACACAAAAAGTAACTATAAACTGTTGGGAGCCAAAATGTAAAATATAAGAGGTACCTGTTTGCACTCTTTCCCACAAAAAGAAAAGCCCAGTATATTGGAGTTAATAGAAAGGGCATCCATATTCTCAGCACAAGATTCATGGTCTAGGCAAACAGTAAAAATATATTAAAATAGGCATATATGAGCAAATTAAAAGAGCTTCAAATTTGTACAGGACAAAGTAAGTACATTTTTTCTCACATAAGTTGCAAGTGAGTAGAGCATATCCAGCAGCACCTCCCTTTTTAACAGTCCCACTGGCTATTCCACAAAATTTGCAGGTGCAATTTGGACAAAGCCATTCACCAGGAGGAAGCATCTACAGCAAATTAATCATCAGGCCAAATAGTATTCTATAATAAAACCACTGTCTATAACAAAATAGTGAATTTTTCTTATCATGGTTAGAAAACAGGTACATCAATTCAATGAGAAAATTCATTCAATCAACCATGTAAATATCAAAGAAGCTATAGAGCTCCACATGCAAGATATCATGCATCTATTCATCATGATAGTTACAGGGAACAACAACCTATATAAATAAAATGGGGAAAAACAAAAAGATGTCACGTGGCTAATAAAATATCAAGACAAACCTGAATATCCAAGCAGCTCTGGTGAAATGTAGATGGACAACCATCACAACAGATTAAGGCCCCACCATCTCCACATATACCGCAAGTGTCGTCATTTGGATCATCACCATCAATATCCACAGAATGATAACTAATTTTCTCAGAATTCTCTTGCCTATTCCATGCATCTATTTGACACTGTAGAAGAGAAACTCCCGAATCCAAATATATGTTTTGAAATGGCTGGCGCAATTTGCTACCTGCATGAATCTCAAACTTGGAAATAGTGAGGATTTTACTGCAGCAGCGACAATGAATGCCATCATTTGCAATCCATCCCTCCAGCATTACTCGTTTTCGTCTCCGATACTGAACCTTTTGGCTCAATGCCACTGTCCCAGAGTCAATCAACCAGGAAAGCACAGTTCTTTTGCCAGTGTACGGAACAAATCCACCAGATTCTGAATTCAATCCCTTGCTAGAACTCCGAACAAACAAAGTACATCTTCCGAATTTTCTACTTTTCCTCACATGTGACTGATGAGGATCACATTCAGACAACGAAATGTCAGTTTCATCATGTATGCGACGGGTAAATTTCTGGGATTTTATGCTAGCACTAGCAACAACATTTTCCGTCATCTTATTTTTCATTGACTTACTACCCTGCTTTATAAAAGAGCTTAATTTCTCTTCATCGCCATCACTATTCATGCTATTCATATCATGCTTGTCACTGGAAAATCTTTTACGGATGGGTTCTTTTTCACTATCACTCTCACTCTCACTGCCATAATTTTTCTTCTTCTTCTTCAATTCTTTCTCCAACTTTTTCTGAGTTTTCCTCGTCAATTGACTCAACACCTTATCTGAGATGTGAGCAAAGGAAGAACTTCCACCCATGGGCTTGGCGTCATCATCATCATCATTCAATTGCTTTTGCAGAGCATCATACGCTTTAATGATAGACCAATAGGCCGTACCCCCTGGATTAATGTATACTGAATCCAGATAGTCTCTATTCCTTCGAGGCCGATAATCTATAGTCCATCCTGCACTCAGTAACATCTCCCTTAATTTTTCTCGCAGCTTCTGTTTTTCGGTGCCACTACCCCGCCTCACTTTCCCTTTCATGATTTTAGTTGGGACTTTCTGCCGCAAAGGAGTCTGTTCATCCTCAGAACCCACCCTCTTCAAAGACTTGCGAGTTTTCGTGGTTTCTAACTCCTGATTCGATGATGAGCCACTGTCCTCTGTATCCCAAACAAGACCCTTATTGTCCTTAGTTGAAGATGAGTTTTTTGATACTATCCGTTTTTTCTCTTGTCTAACAGCTAAACCCGGCTTTTGAATCAGTTTTGTTTTTGAGTACGATGAAGGATGGGCCAAGGTGTTCTTCTTGGCAGTGGCCTCAGTCCTCAAACTCTGTCTTCTTTCCATAGGTTTGCGATGACCATAGTGCTCTGATTGGCTAGCCTTCTTCTTATTAACCATCACCTTTAGAACACCATTTTTCCCCTGAACCCTGATGGATTCATCTGATTTAAACTTATTTTTCAGCAAAGACAGAGATACCCCATTTGTTTTTAACCTGCTTTGACTAATATTATCTCCTAGATCCAAGCCCCTAGTCCTGCCATAATAAGAACTCTTTCTACTATAAACAATGTGACTACTTGACCCTGTTTCAAATTCCCTCTCAATGCCACTAGAAGCTTCATGCATCGGTTCCCTAAACCTTCGTCCTCCAAAACTAATAACTCCCTTATCATCATGAGACTTCCTCCTTTGAGTCATGTGCGCATTAAAACCATCATATTCATCAAAATCAAACACGTCCAGCTTATTCCTCTTTGTTTCCCTCTGCTCCAAACCATTCTTATCAAACACAGAATCCTCATCACGTCTGATTCGCTCTGTTCTATCCCTCTTTCTACCAGTTTCACTCCTTTCCCCTATACCCCGCTCAAAAGCAGTCAACCCATTACAGACACGAATAGTTTCCGAATCAATCCTTCTCATTGGAAGCATCGGCAACTCGTCACTTGATTCTGAATCACTCTTAGCCACACTGGACCTTTTCCTAACTTTTGATTCATACAGCTTCCGCGAACTGCTCGAAGAAGCAAATCCACCATCCAATCCATCTCCTTTCTTTTTAACAATTAAACAGCCTGCGGAGTTTCTATTAGTCACTAAAACCCCGGAATGGCCAGCCGATCTCATGCCCGATTCCATCTACATGAAAAACCACAACCAAAACCCCCTTAAATCGCGTAAACCTCCCCCACAAAATCCATCCACTAGAATTCACCAATCAAACCAAACAAGAAACCTAAATCACCGTTTTCAGAAATCACACAGAACACACTACAAGATCTGAGGCAAAACAATCCGAATGCGACAAAGCCTACCCCTTGAAAAAGGCCAACACGTCAAAGCAAGAATTATCGAGGAACCTTACCTTGCTCCGTGAAATTCACCTAATCCCTCAGGTAATTCTTGCTCCGAGCTCCGCAATTGCCTGACACAAACAAAACTGATCGTAGTGCTACGCGAATCAGAGAGGGAGAGAGGAAGAAGAAGCAGAGATTTTTCGGCTCGTAATAGCAGTGCTGCTTTATAAGTACCATACCATTACGCTTCCTCTCCCTCTCTAAAATTATTTTCCTATGTTTTTCTTCCCGGTTCTCATTCACGTTTCCAACTCCAAGTACGTTTTTTTTTTTTTTTTTTTTTTTCAGAAAACGCTCAACTGGGATTATTTTTCCCGACAGTTCTCCTCACTTTCCCTCCAAATCTCCGATTGACACCGCCAGGTGGGATTGCTTCAACGATTATGATGCGCCACATCATATATCCGGGGCCCACGAATGATGACGTGGAATCATCGAGCGGTTGAGGATCAGATGGGTGGCTGTTTGTACAGTTGCGCGTACTGGTTTTTGATGATTTTCTTTCTGGATTTAGATGAATTTGGGAAAACCGAGGAATGATTTGCACGAGTGGGTTTGTGTGCGTGAGAGTTTGGGACAGGGAAACCATATAGGATCTGATCTGGCCAGCCAGGTTGGGCATGGCCGCATGGTTTTGGAAAAAACTTGATTACAGGTGCTCTTTTTTAACTATATTAAAACGGTTTCGGTTTTACACAATCTTAAATATAAGTAACATGCAATTGAAGAAAAATTGTACAAACTGAAGATAAGTTGTATATGAATCCTCAAACAAATTTTGTAACAGTAGATTTTACAGCAATTTTTTCTTTTTCTTTTTTATATTGCAGGGAGAATGGTAATTAAGATTTAAAGGTATGATAAGGGTTATAACATTGTTGCAAATTGGAAAAAAAAAACGAATTTAAAATAATAGAAAGAGATGACAAAGAATGAACTAAGATGATAGGAATGAGAATGATTTCTCTTATATTCTCTTTCATACTTGGATATAAGTCATTAATTCTAAAACTGGATTGATTGCTTAAATTCTCGACAATAAGATTAGAAAACGTTTATCAAATTAATTTTGAAATAAACGGATTACGGAGGACATGAATTTAAGAAGATGAATCTCAAAAAATACATGAATTGAATATTATTTTTTGGGTTAAATACCAATTTTTTTACGTAAGTATTAGTAAAAGGCTATCAACAAGAGGAAGTTTTTTTAGTATCGTTTTTTGCGCCGAAGTTTAAGAACATAGTAATCTTACCGATCGGTTGATCTTAACCGTTGGATCGTTGCTCTTTTTGTAAACTTCTAGGGTAAATTTGCTTTTAAAAAAAACTTTCGGGACAAATTTGCTTCTAAAAAAAACTTCCGGGGCAAAAATGATACTAAAAAAACTTTCGGGTCTTGAACGCCTTTACCAATACTTCCGTGGCAAAAATAATATTTAACCCTTATCTTTTTAGCCATAAAAGAATGTGCTTTATTAAAATCTTACTAAAAACTTTAAAAAAAAAAATTAGTAAGAGAAAAAAGGTAAGGGTTTTTTTTGGTTCAACGGAAGAAATGGGAGGAGACGAATTTTAATGGAGGGAAAGTGATAAGAAGAAAGTTGATATTTTAATATATTTTTTTTGGATTAATTAGAAGGAATGGGAGGTGAGAGATTTTAATATTACTTGTTTTGTTTAAGAGGGGAGGGAGGGAAAATATTTTTATATGGACAAACTTCACCCTTATCTTATTTTGTTTGTTTTTCTAAACTTTGCATAATCTTTATTAAAATAAAATTGTAAATAAAATTTAATAAATAAAATTATAATTTTTAAAATTATGAAATTAAAATGAATTTAATTTTAACATATACTAATAAATAACTAATAAATAATATATCTATATATATCTAATTATTATAAATTATTAATATCATTATAATAAAAAAATAGTTAAAAATATTACTACATCCGGTTCTAAATATAGGACAAAGTTTTGCACTATAAATTTTATCATATATTTAAGACAGAAGGGAGTATATTAAGAATTGAGTTACTAACATACTACTGGACAAGCCACAAGGAGAGGGATTTTAAATTCCAGAGTGAGTGAACTCGGCACTCAATTTCAAAGCATCAATTTGATCAACAATAACTATGAGGGGCCACTTTCCTCATTCACTATCGTTTTTGAAGATAATATACTCTCACATCTTCCTCTACCCATCGACCCTTCTCCACTAGAGAAGCTTTGGAGAAGCTATTTTGATGGAGGACAAGTTTGTTGGCAGATCTGGAGAATCTCCTAGCAAGCAATAGAGGAACGCAGTAGGTAGATCTATGGCGAAGAAGAAGCAAGTCACGGAGCAAACAAAGGTGTTTTTACCGGTGACGGGGAAGATAGACAAAGATAGGAGAAACGGTTTTTCTAGCGTTGGAGAAGATAGACGTAGATAGGAGAAAAGATGCTTAAGTTTGTGTTGGAAAAGCAAGTTCACGTAGGTTGAGACAAAACTCATCTCACAAACTACCTCATATCATAAATCATGTTGGAAAAGTAGCTTCTACCGCTAATCCAAACAGGCACGGAGAGTCATCGTGCTTCTAAAGTGAAGATGAGCCATGTGGGAATATATAAAAAATTCATGGATAAAATTGTCACATCATGGCAAAATATTGTCTTTCCCTTCAAATCCCCCCACTTTTGGAGAGGAGGGTTATGAGGGGAGGGGACGGAAAATTTCAGAAATTTGTTAATAATGTTATGATTTTATAATTATCTCACTTGACACCTCACGAGCACTTACTTCTATGTCTAATGAGATGAATTGTTGATTGCTGAGGCTTTTGTCTCACTCGTTGATTTAACATTTTTCCAAGTGATAGTTCTTGTGCGGATCCATTTGGGAAGACTCCGGAAGCTTAAGCTACTTCTGCTAATAGTAGTGTTTTCATCTTTTTTGTATATGTTAGACTAATGTATAGGGTTAAATGTCTAATTTGCCCCAGAAGTTTTGCTAAGAGGGCGCTCAGCACCTGAAAGTTTTTTTGGTACCAAATTTGCCCTGGAAGTATGAAAAAGGTACCAACTTTGCCCCGGAAGTATGAAAAAGGTAGCAAATTTGCCCCTCCGTTAATTTTCACCGTTAAGTTTAACTGAGTGTACACGTGGCATGCCACCTCATCAACCCAATAAGAGTTAAGTATCATTTTTGCCCGGAAGTTTTCATTGAGGAGCAATTTTACCCCGAAGTTTTCATTAAGGAGCAATTTTGTCCGGAAGTTTACAAAAGTAGCAATTTTGCCCTTCTTTCTCCCAATATTAAATTTGACTATTAAATCGATCAAAGACCACACATGTCATGCCTTGAAAAGGTCGAACTTAGAGTCGAGAAGGAGATCTTTGAGATGTTGAGCTCAAGGCGACGTAATTTGTGAAGCCGGGCGATCATTAGAAGCATCACTTATTATCTAAGCAAATGATCGTCTATACAAACGTAAATATTATCACTATTGATTTGTTTTACTAAACCAATTTTTGGAACAATTCATTTCTCGTTTTGCGTTTCATTTGCTTAGATTATAAGTGATGCTTCCTCCGGGTTTTGCGACAGACCTTTCGGTCCACTGTTAGAGCGGGAAATCGGGCCGAGCCGTCGAGCCGAGCCCGTTTAAGCCCGGCCTGCGCAGGCTCGGGCTTGAAAAATATGCCAAAAATTTGAAATTGGCCCTGCAGACCCGTTTAACTGTAGTTTTTTTTTAAAATAATAATAATAATTACTTAGACTTCCACTTAATGAATGTGTTTATTTGTAATTACTTAGATTTTTTTAGTTTAAACTAGAACCCTTTTTTATGTTTATTATTATTCTGTATTAAAACACATAATTAGTTTTTAAAGAAGGGATGTTTTCATATTAAATAAACACATACTTTGGTATTACAATATTATATAAGTAATAAATTATAAATATATTTGGTGTAAAATAAGTATAATTATTCAGGCCTTGGCCCTGGTACTATCGGGTCGGGCTTTGAAAAACATATGTTTTCCTTACTCCAAGCCCTATAGGGCCGGCCTTGTTGGGCCCAGGCCTTGTCGGGCCGGCCCGGCCCTAATTCCCAGCTCTAGTCCCTGTGACCAGTTCGGCTTTACAAATTCTGGCCGTCTTGAGCTCAACATCTCAAGGATCTCATTCTCTGACTACAAGTTCAACCTTTTCAAGGCATGACATGTGTGGTCTTTGCCTGATTTAATAGTCAAATTTAATATTTAGAGAAAGAAGGAATAATTGCTACTTTTGTAAACTTCCGAGGCAAAATTGCTTTTCAATGAAAACTTCCGGGGCAAAATTGCTCCTCAATGAAAACTTCCAGGGCAAAAATGATATTTTTGATTGATGAGGTGGCATGGTGGCATGTCACCTCACATTTTAACGATCTACGTGGACTTCCGTCACTTTTGGGTAAATTTGATACCTTTTTAATACTTCCGGGGCAAATTTGGTACCAAAAAAACTTCCGGGTGCTGAGCGCCCCCTTAGCAAAACTTCCGGGGCAAATTAGGCATTTAACCCTATTGTATATTACCACGTTATGGCTCATCTTGCATACTTTGATTTCTTTTAGAGATTTGATGCATTAACTATATACTTTTGATTTCTATTTGACTAGATTACTCTTGATTATTTTAGGTGCCCTAGAGGCCTTATGGCTTGTTTTGAACTTGTGGATCCACAACTTGGTCTGATATGGATATCTTGATATATGATGAAGTACTATTCAGTTAAAGAGTTTGGGCTTGGTAGTGAATGATTATTTTGACCCTTATGAAGTCCAAAGCCTAACTGTGTGCATGATAATGTTTTGATCAAACCCTTAGTTAATTATTGTTTGAAGGAAAGGATTTTTCAAATTGGTATAAGATTCAACAATTCCGTGAATTGTGTTACATGCACTGCATATAGTGACAATATATAATATTCACACATACTTTCCCCGTTTAGTCGTTTATGTTGTTTTTTTTTACTACTCACTTGTTAGTGGGTTGCATCCTTAAGTAGGGAGGAGATGGTATGGACTCGTTGTACTGATTTTGGGAGTAGTAAGCCTCCACACCCACATGTTCAACCATAACAGCAACAACAACTCCCATTTGATAAGGACACTTTTATGCAACAATTGAGGAAAATGATAGTGGATGTTGTAGAGGAGCGATTTAAGAAGTTTGAGGAAGATAATGGAAAGAGAGAAAGAGATAAGACCACTATAGAGAATGATTATGATCATCATAGTTTGAAAAAATCTGAAGGACTACATGAAACTCCTAATGGGGCCATAGTGATTATGTACCTGAGCAGCACCAGTTCTTGCTCCTTGTTCCAGTGTGTATTAAGAATTTGGTTCGACATCGCTCTACCACATTTAATGATGATCTAGATCCTATTAAGGTAGAGACGTGGATCGAAAACAAAGACGTTATTTCAGGTTGTGGATTGCACTAATAAGCAGATGGTAGAGGCAGTCACCATTCTTCTTAAGGGTGAAGCGAATGCGTGGTGGAAGAGTTGTTACATCGATTGACGTCTCATATTTGAAGCGGGAAGAGATCAAAGACATGTTTTATGCACACTACTTTCCAGAGGAGTTGCAGCATGAAAAGGAGTTGGACTTTTTCATTCTTCGTTAGGGCAATATGAATGAGGATGAGTATATCTCTACTTTCATTATCCGGATGAAATATGTTACATATTAAACATAACAAACCTGATTGGAAGATTAAAAATCTAATAAATAAGGCCAGGCCGAAGTTGAAGTCATCTATGAGGTTTTCTACTATCAATTTTTTTTAGGATGCATGTACCAAGCTATAAATTGCTGCATGCACAATTCAAGAAGTGGCAGATTCCAAGCGTCGTGACAGTTCTAGCAGGTCCTCCAACTTTCAAAAGCTCATTGGTAGTGTGATAAAGAAATTAGGCTTTAGCTTAGGAAGCTTCAAGAGCTCAGGGATGATTAGAGGGTCTAAGGATAAGAGGGCCCCACAACAGAGATTCCAGGATCAGAGGAGTCATCGTGGTGGGAAGTGCTAGGAGTGCTTCGGTGCTGCAAATTAAGGCACATTGCTCGTTTTTGTTAATTTTGTGATAGAATATATATACTTTATCAGTAAATATATTTTGAGATATTGTTCATGTTAAATATATATAAATTGATTATATTCAGACTGGTTGTAGTGGCACGAAGTCTAAATATGTTAATCTGAACCGTCATTTAACTCTCAACCGGTCTAGATGTCATTTATTCTTCTAACGTTCACTTATAATTTAGATCATACAAGATGTGCATCCAGTTTCATAATTATTATTTAGACTGTGTTTTCAAATACAACCAATCTAAATATGTAACATTTCAAATTTCAACGCATATCATCATGTCTCGTAAATATTATCTAAATTTTTCGGCCATGAGTCTCGATTATAAATATTAAGGCGCCTTCAGCTCTAAATTTGTATTCAAAAGTTCCTTTCTAGTTCTCTCTTTCTTCTTAAGCGGCAACACTTCCAATAGCAAGAACAAAGAGATAGTGTTCCCCCTCTCCTCCTTCGAGATAGCCACCAGCGGTTCCTCTTTGCCTTCCCCTCCACCTCCAACCTTGGAGAAAATCACTGAGGCCATTTTTCACCTTTAGTGCACCATTTTGGAGGTCATGGTAAGGCAATATCGCTTCTCCAAATGACTAGAGGAGTTGGTGGCGATGTTGAGCGACATTGTTGACCATTTGGACTAGGCGCAAGGAGTCTCCTAGAATGATAATGACTCTGGGTTTCCAAAACCCCCATTGTTATAATATTTTGATGTAGTTATGATTTTATAGCCGATTATCATCATATATAATATTTTGATGCAATTTTTTATTTTATGCATGTATACTACCGTATTTAGGCGATGATTAATGAAAAGGTTTATGTCCTTTAGGTCTTTTGATATTTCTTGTTGATGATCATCTATATCATGTTATTAATCTCTTATTACATTGATGAAAATTTTTCATCCTTTATGCGAAAGTTCTTGTTTCTTAAAATTTTATTTTTCTGTTCTAAATATTACATTTTTAGATCGGTGGATTTAAAAGACGGTGTCATTATGAATTTTTTTTAAAACATATTGAGACTGGTCTTTAATTAGGTCTAGAAAAGGTTGCCCTAGTATATATACCTACTTTCATGCTTAGTCTTCATTTTAGCCTATCTTAGTCCCGCGCTCGCCCTCTTCCTCTCTTTATCGCCTCTAACTGTTGTGATATCTCTCTCTCTCTCTGTGCCATCTGGAGGCTTGGTATTCCTTTTTGTTGAGTTTTCCCTCTCTGTCATCATCGTTTTGCTCTTGCTTTTGATAAAATCGTTGTTTTTCACAAACCCTTAATTGATGTTTTTCTATCGCATTCTGTTAGTGTTCTATTTTGTCGTCTTTGCTTGCATAGAAGTTTTAATTGTTGACTTTCCTTGTCTTTCACAAACCATCGATACTCCTTTTCCTTCTTTGTCGAAACCCTTATTGAAAGTTCAATTTTTTCCCCTTACATCCTGCGATGTAAATCTACACAAGATCATATATTCATTTCTTGAGAAGTGTCTAATATGTGATATATGTGGTGGTGTGGGTAGGCTAGAAAATTCATGCTTGCTCAAGTTCAATGTAGCTTGTGAATATATGGTCTATATGTAATACATTAAATTTGAAGCAAATAGTGATAATTCTGGCCAATCAACACCACTACACATATTACAAACCTGCAATGAGCATGGAAAAGATGCGAGTATTCAGATGAACATAGTTGGAGGTTACAGATACATGCAAGCCCTTCTTGTATGTTCTTTGTGTGACAAATGAAAGTTTAGATTTTTTTTTTCTGTTGGCTGTATATTCTTTATGGTTGTTGTAGTTATAGAACAATGATACTCACTCCTTTTCTTTCTTTGCAATGGAAATGGCCTTACAAGGTATGTGTTTATAACAAAGAAGCTAAATGGATGTATCAAGTTAAAAACTTTATTTTCATTACAATGAACATACAAGGTTTGCATTGCAGATTGAACCATGTGAAATATATGGTGGTGTTGATTGGGGCATATGCCATAATTACTTGGTTGTGATTAATTCAGGCCGGTCAACACCACCAGATATTTCACAAGGTTTTAACATGCGATGGAAATCAAAACAAGGCATGCATTAGCATAGAGCCTGGATGAGCACCGATCAAACCATATATATTCATGAGTAAGTAAAAAAAATTATTTTCATTACAATGAATTTGTATTTAATTTGCTTATTATAAATTTATTCTTTTTAATTACAGAAAGGAGTATGAATGGCGCCAAAAGGACATGCAAAGAGCACCAAGTTGAGTGGTTTTTTTTTTGTAGCTATCACTTATGTTTTTGTACACATGTGAAGAGCATTAAATAATCTGCTCTAATATGTAACTTATTCTAATTAAAACAGAGGATCGGATGAACACAGTTTGAGGTTGCAGATACATGCAATCCCTTCCTATAGGACTTGAAAAACGAAAAAAAATCCTTCCATAAGTATAAATATGATATTCTTTTTGTGTTTGTTGTCTTCTTTTATGTTCTTTGTGTGATACATAAAAATTTACATTTTTTGCTGGCTGTATATTCTTTGTGATTGTTATAATTAGTGGATACAAACTTTTGTCCATATAATTTGTTATGGTTGAGATTGTGAAACTTGTAATTATGACAATGATGTAATTTTATTGTATCATTCTCATAATGACAAGTTTCATAAATCCAATCATTGCGAATTCCCTGGACAAAATTTTACGTACACGTAGGTTAATTGAATATTGTTTACTATGCCTTTGTTTTTTTCAATTTTTTTATCCCTTCTCCTTGAAAGGGCTTAGATCATTATTGAGTGTTAGGTGGGAGTGTCGATTGTAATTTTAACCCCGACGTATGGGAGTTGTAGATGCATGGTTTGTATCATGGGTATCCTTAGAGTTGAATGCAGCCACCCTTGGATTGGGTGCTAAGTTTATAATCTTAGACATTTTGGTTCTTTTGAGATTTCAGATAGAATATGACTATGTCCTACCTTAGTTTTAGGTGATAAAGGCAGAGTATCTTATTTAATGAAGCTGAGTCTAACATGGTTTACATATAAACTTAAGAATTCTATTTTGTATGGTTGAATTTGGTCTTGTGATGAGATCTTGGTTGAGATGGAAATCAAAGTGAAGGCTAATAAAGAGCTACCCAACTAGATGGAGTTACTAGTGATAGATTGATGATTAAGACGTCTGAATTAGACATTGAAAAATGCAGGCTAGGTGATCAATGCTTGAAAGGAAAAGGAAAAGTTGTTGAATTGGATTATGACAAAGTCCAACAAATTTATCCTTTCAAGTGATGATCATCTAGCCAATGTTTTTCATCATTCAATTTATAATTATTAATCCTTACCTTGTCATTAGTATTTCCACTTAGTCGGTAACTTCCTTATTATTGGCCTTCATTGTGGTTTCCTTCGGGTGTGCATGGTAACGCTCCCAGAACCAGTTTTTTTTTTTTAAAAAAAAAATAAATTCTGTTCCCAGGTATGAAAATGGATAGGAATTGTGTTTGATAAATTCAATTTTTTTTGATTCCCTTGATGATTCGATTTATTTTTTTGTGCTGGGGAATAAAAAAAAAAGAAGCAAAAAATTTATGATTCTCTATTCCAAGGCACAAAATCAGAATTATTTTTCTCTCAACAACCTCTCTTGTTGGAGAACCTTGGGACGCCGTGACATCTTACCTCCTCCACTATCGGTCATCACCTTCCTACATACTAACGTCGATCGTCCTCCGCCCTCGCCCAGTGCCACACCTCACCTGCGTCGTCCACCGGTGAGCAGGAAAGCATAGAAACCAGCTCGAATTTTTTCAGGGACCGAGAGGGATAAAAGCACTAGAGCTTCGTTGGAGATTTCACACCCACCATTACTTTCGTCAGAGACAGGGCTTCAGAGTCGGACTAGAAGACGCCGTCGTGCTCCTTTATTCGTCACCGTCATTCATTGCTACTTCGTTTCAACCAGAAATGTCTTAACTTCTTGAATCTCACTCTTCGTGTTTCTAGGCGAAGTCCATAAATTTGCAAAGCATCAGTGTTCAATCTCCCTCTTCGTGTTTGCTGATTTATAAAATTCTAATGCCTAAGCTGATTGCTGAGCTTTTGTTGGATTGTTTGCGCTGAGAGTCTGAGATTGAAATTGAGCATTATAAGATTATTGCACATGGGTATTGCAAGTATCTGGGTAAACTCTGAAATATTGAAATCTGGGGAAATTTTTAATGATATTACAGAGATTTTTGGTACAAATGACTTGATTCTGGGTGATGCCTTCTCTGAAATATTGAAATCTGAGGAAACTCATGGCAGTGAAGAAGATTCTAAAGTTCACTCAGCTTGTAGGCAGAATGTTTATAGAAATGTCAAAGAGAATACATTGTAGGAGAAAGAGAATACTATGGTTCTAACTGATGCCCGATGCCCAGGTAGGAAATTTGGATGAAGATGATGTGAGCTGTAATACCCGGATATTTATCTGGAATATTATAAATAAAAGTTGGATATTTCTGATAAGTGAAATTGCAATCTCCATTCTTGGGTAATTATAGTCTATTTTCTAGGTAGAATTTCTGCAAGAAATTAGGGAGTTTAAGGGTCAAAGTGCCAAAATGACCAAAATGCCCCTGCAAAGGGTAATTAACTTAGAAAATTCATGAAAAATCCTAAAAGTCAGTAAAATGACCAGTTGAATTAAGAGAGTATATTATCTCTAATTACAGTAATTAAATAAATTACAAACTTGGGAAAATGAGAAAGGATGCTCATAAAGTAATAAAATGACCAAAATACCCTTGTAATTATGAAACAATGCAAGAGGCATGGAAATGCTAATGTTAATACAAGAATATGAAGGTAATGAAGCATTATAATTAAGAAAAATACCAACTATGATTAAAGGAGTAATTAAGTAATTAATAGTTAATTACTTAAGCATAAGCAAAGGAAATTTCAAGTAATAATTATGTGAAGCTCTAAAATTAGTGGAAATTAGTTGAATATTAATAAAATGTATTTACTAATTAAATTGGAAAGTTTTGAGAAAAATAGTTGAGTTTAGGTATTTTTAAACCTAAATACAAGAATGGACCAATTAGGGAATTTTGTAGAATTTTTAATAAAAATTGAATTAAGTAATTAATTAATTCTTGAAAAACATTTAAAAAAAAAAAAAAGGCTGCCGAAAATTGGCCAAAGAATTTGAGGATAAGAAGCAAAATTTGATATCTTGATATTTTGCAAATTTTTGATTATTATATAATATAATTAAAAACATGAATAGTAATCTTATATTTAGGAAACAGATCCTATCTAGGGAACCAGGAATAGGAATTCCAAAGTCAAGGTAAAATATTGATCAGTGAGTTTTTACCTTCAAGTGACCTCTTAGGAAGTCAATTCCGAGACCCGTAGCACATTGTCCTAATAAGACGAAATAGGGAAAATTTGCTAGTCACATTTTGGGAAAATAAGGAAATAAATTATAACTCAACATCTAGGGATGAGTTTATAATTATAAAAATACATTTGGAATCAGTGAATTATTATCTAGAGCTTGATGATTCCGGAACCGATTTCTGACACCGGACGCGTACGGACACGTTTTCGAGAAACTTGGCGGGACAGTTGGAACCCTGTCTAAAGTCAAAATTCAAGTTATAATAGATATTATTGATGAGAAAGAGAAGGTCTTCAAAGTTCTAAATCTAGAATTTTGAGATTTCTCCGAAATTACGCGAATCGGGTACCGATCGAGAAATACTACTGGGACCGGCCATAAAGTGAGGTGAGTCATCACTTCTTGGCCAATCCTTGGCTGCCAAACAGCCCAAAGATGTCGACCAAAGGGGGTGAGGTGGAGTTTGTGACTTTTTGTTCAAGTTGCATTAATGGGTTCTTTACAATTTGGAATTCCAAACAAAGCCTTAACCAAAGTCTATAAATAGGAGGCATGCTCCTTGAGAAATCCTCACACCATTTCTTTCTTGTCTTGACCGAATTTCTTGAGAGAGAAAGTAGAGAGATAAGCTACGGGGAAAAGCTGCGAGAATTCTTCAACGGGTAAGTCTTTTGGCCATTAGCTTTTAAGTCTTTAGTTCGGTAGTTAGTAGAATTGTTAGTTAGATTTAGGAAGTAGGTGATAAGATTCCTATGCTTGTTTTTAGGCCTCATTGCATTGAAAAATGTGCCTAAAGAGGTAAAAACATAGTAGGGGTCGAGTCGTAGAAAAGTTGGAACTTTAGCGAGTTCTTTTTAAAAGTAAGGGTAGAATTTGTTAGAATAGCCTTTAAATTTCAAGTATGATTTGGGTATCATATGGGAGGGCTATTTTAGTCATTATTTTCGAAAATCATAGTTGCGTCGAAGTTCGGCAAAATTTCGGGAAGAAAATTTGCTAGAGTAATCTTCGGTGAAATTCCGCCGATTAGGGGTAGAAGGGCAAAATGGTAATTTTTACCTAAAAAGCCGATTATAGTGTCAAATCGCTAATAAAGGTGATATTATTCTTATAGGATATCAGAATCTCGATTTTTGCCGCGTTACGCCGCCCGACGAACCGTTTGAAGTTCACGTTCTTCCGTGAAAGTACGTCTTCCGCCGGTAGGTAGTACCTAACGTTGCCAACGAAGGTACGGACGCGCGTCTTGTAACACTAATCTTGTACATCTTAAATACTTATATGTCAATGATATGTTCGTAGACCGTTATACGAACGGTTATACGGGTTATAGTTTTGGTAACACCGTTTTGTTTTCCTAGCGCGAGGACACGAGTAATTATCGTGGCACTTTGGTGAATAGTGCGTTTGTTATTGTTTACCTTATGGGGCTTTACATATTGCTTTGTGCTTATGTTTGTCGGCATAATGATCATGCATCGTTTGTATGCTTATGATATCCGTGGTATTAGCTCTAGAAATATCTGTTGTCTGTATATTGTATTGTTTGGGTATGAGGTTAACCGTTACCTGAGATTCAATATGGTGAATTGAATCTCAGCTGTAGCTTCAGGGTCAAGAGGACCACGGTTCGGGGATCGAGGCAAGTGCCCGGAATAGACGTGCAGCTGAAGACTATTTCTATCTTATCGTTTTCTGTTATTCTGTTATTCTGTCATTCCGCTATTTCATTTCTAAACCTTAGGACTATTGTAATCTATACAATATTACACAATGGTTGATGTTTTGGCTATGAACTGATCACTCTTTCGCTCTATTGCTCTACTCTGATTGAAAAAAAAAAATTTTGCGTTTCAAAATGGGATGTTACATGAGCCGAGTAGTTGGTGAGATCACAAGAATTGTTCGTGGGGAAAATTATTTGGCTTCCATGGAAGAATGGTAAGAAAAAAAAACTGTGTTCACAAACGTAATTATTCTGATTCTCAAAATGAAAAAAAAAAAGTGTTATCAAACGTAATTCTGATTCTCGGAGTAAAAATTAAATGAGTTAACAAATGTAATTCTGATTCTCAGAATTCTTTCAAGGCACAGAATCAGAAAAAACTGTTTCATCTAAAAAACAGTGCTGGGGAACAGAATATTCACATATATAAAATCCTGTTCTCATTCTTGTATATTTACTCTGTTATATTTAGGTTCATTAAATAAGAATATTCTCCTTTATTGACTGAGATTAGGGTAGGGTAGAGCCATGTTTCATATTTGAGGTCTAGAAAAATCAAAATTCACAAGTATGGTAACCTAGCAGCCAATTCATGGGTAGCTGCATTCAACTGTCGGGATGCTCACAATATGAATCATATGTCAACAGCATGCAGATGCCGGGCCTAAAAGGCATCCACGAAATCCAACACTAAAAAATCATCTAACTTCTTTGGAGATGGGGAGAATGCAAGGGAAAAAAGAGAGTAAACCTTTAAAAGACAAATGTCAAAATTAAGATTCAATAATTATCTAATAATATAATGCTTAGATTCATGGTTATTAGTTATAATTATTATTTTTTTGTTTCTGTTGCATTTTTGTTTGTATGGCTGTCTGTAGAATTTATATTGCATAATGTAGCTTTTAGATATAATAATATCCAATAGCGCTTCTATGAAAAAAATAAAATGAGCATTTTTTTTTAAAAGCCCACTTTTTGGACTGGGTATGAAATTACCTAGTCTAAAGAGTATGCATTTTGTATACATTGAAATTTTTTAACACCAGTCTGAAAAAGTAATTTTTAAGATTGGTTGTAGGTTTGGTTTTAATAAGGACATACTTCTTAAATTGGTCGATACAAGATCGGACCTAAACTCAGTCTAAAAAGCCAATTTCAACCGGTCGTAAAGCCCTTTTTTCTAGTAGTGTCATTTTGGATATGTACAAAGAAGACTAGTGTATATGCTAGGGAGGAAGGTTAATCAAGTTGTTTGGAGTCCAGTAAAAAAAGGTAAAGGAATAACGAAGAGAATACTAAATGAGGCTATTGAATGAGATATCTTATTTACCAATTTATCTCGAAATTTAGTTTTTGACTGAATTTGATGGGGTTATTTATTCATGTATCCGATATCACCTAATGAGATAAGACTCTATTGTTATTTTTATAGTACAGCCTAGAGTGTGCTAGCTCTTAGACATGTTGGAAACTGAGTGTGTTTACTTGGAGTAATGTGTATAAATTTAGCCAAAAAAATAATATTCACATATTGTTAATAAAGAGTCTTTAACTCTTCATTATAACTCATGGATCCAATTAATCTGATTAATATAATCCCTTTTGGTTCGTCTTTATTATAAGGAACCAACTAACAATTCTTACAAACCATTAAAAATAGTTGAAGTCATTAAATTTGTCCTAAAATTTAAGTAATTTCTAATATTACTTCTACTAATTGCACTAAACTCTAATATGATCTTAATTATTCTTTTACCCACTACCCTTATTAATTATAAGTATACATGGAAACAAATATTTAATACTCTTTGAAAACAAGCAAGTGCCTTATAAAAAGGACCAAATATACTTATTAATTGGTGCCTTATAATAAAGAACAAATGGAGCATATACATACTTCTTAACATATAAATATTAATTTGATGTTTGAACGATACTCTTTTTCATTTTTTTTTTGGTATGATACTCATAGTATGGTTTGTTTTATGTATCCAAGACCATGTCATTTATGTGGAATCATGTGATTCAAATAAGAAATATGATATGATTCATATATACTATATTAAGTTCATGGCAAAAAACTATAATAAAGTGAAGCTACCCTTTTTAAGCTTGATATTTCTTAAATTTAAATTAATTGATTAATTAATTGAGTATTAAATACCTTATAATTATCACAAAATAATTACCTCATCAATTTTAAAGGCAACCATATTTATAATTATAGTAGCTTTTCTAGAAACTACTTTTATCCAAGTTGAGACAAAAATATTATTATACACTTACTTTTTACTAAAATCACTGCCAAAAATTAATTCAAACACTTGGTGGTTTAGAAAATCATTTTTATGTCCATTTAGGTGATGCATGAGACAATGAGTAAGTACTGTGCAGCCAAAAAAAAAAAGGGAAAATGCATTTAAGGGCCCTTTTTGGAGAAAAAAATTCTCAAAAAGGGCCCCAAGATTCTGAAAATCCCAGAAAGAGCGATTTTCAGAATCTGCATGAGTTGTTAATATGGCTGATATAGTTGTTAATCGGGGCTGATATTGTTGGTAATGTGACTGATTTAGTTGTTAAAATATTATTGTTAATGTGGCTGATTTAGTTGTTAACGAGTATTGATTTTATTGTTAATGTGGCTGATTTAGTTGTCAACGGAGATTCTGAAAATCCCACTAGGATTTTCAGAATCTTAGGACCCTTTTTGGGATTTTTTCTCCAAAAAAGGCCCCATATGAATTTTCCCCAAAAAAAAATAACAGAGAGTAAGTAGTGATTATTCATGAACATGCATTATCTACATTAGATTTGTAGCAATTTTTCTATTAATTTTATCCTTTTACCAGAGATAATTGTCTCTGAAATACTACAAGGCAATAAATATAAATACCTATTAGTCTCCGTTCTAAATGTAAGATGTAGTTTAAAAGTAAACTTTGGATATAAATGTAATAACTTTTTTTACATTTTATCTTTTTATATTTATTCTCTTCTAAATTAATTTGTCTGACATATAAACATAATATATAATCTAATATAATGTTGCCTACACATACTTTAAAGATATCATCTGATAGTTGTCAACACTGTGGGAGACATGTTTACTTATTTCATGTATATGAGTTTAATTTCATTTTTTTTTTTTGATATAAATTTTACGAGTGGATTAAAATTTTTAAAATAAAAAATGTTTATCTTATTTCTTATGAATGCATAAATTCTTGGTTAAAAAAAAATGCATAAATTGAATCAAACCAACGCAAGCGGAATGCCGTTAGACTCTGATCGTTCTTTCTTAAGCCCCACGCACCAGCGAAAGTGTAGCGCTATTTCTGGTACAACACTCATTATTATCCTCCTTTCATTTCCTGAACTTTTTCGCATTCTTCATTCTGAGACCGACTTCTCCGGCAACGACCATGGAAGAGATCGGCAAACCTACAATTCTCGTCACAAACGACGATGGAATCCACGCACCGGGTTTGAGAGCTTTGGTTCAGGTTCTCGTCGCCGCTAATCGTTACAATGTTCAAGTTGCTGCCCCTGATAGGTGCCTATATTTCCCATAATGAACATTTTTTATCGTTTGTTTAATTGCTTTGGATATGATTATCTCATGTTTTCGTCTAATTTCTTTGCCATTGGTCACGTTCTAGGCGTAAAACGAAATGTATTCTTGAATGTGGATATATATGCTTATACACACACATAGTTACTTTGCAACAGCTATACTTCGCATGTCTATCATCGGAATGTATTAGCGAGACTGAGTTACCGTATCGATTTAAAATGGCTTGCTTTTTCCATGTATAACAATGACTTTGTACAACTTGTAGCTTGGGAAGTTTTTTAGCGTTTCTCTTTTCTGTTTTAATTTGAACTTTTCAGTGAGAAGTCAGCTGTAAGTCATTGTATTTCCTTGCTTCACTCCGTTACTGCCAAGCAAATAAACATCGATGGAGCCACAGCCTTTGCAATTTCTGGTTTGTTTCTGTTTCCCATTAAATTAAAAGGATAAATGAAAGCAAAAATCGCGTGCTTTTACCTCGTGAGTCTTCAACACCATATACTTTTTTTGGGAGCAAAAATACACGTTACATTTTAGGAACAAAAATCACATCACTGTTAAAATCTAACTTAACGGTGCATTTGCAACAGAAAATGTCATATTTACAACAGAAAATGTCATATTTACAACAACATTTAAACAACTGGATTTTGAACATAGAAAGGTCATTTACAACAGAAAAATGATATATTTACAACAGGAAGTGCTGTATTTACAACAAAATTTAAAATCTTGTCATATTTACAACAGAAAATGTCATATTTACAACAACATTTAAACACCTGGATTTTGAACATAAAAAGGTTATTTACAACAACAACAAAAGGCTAAATTTACAACAGGAAGTGTTGTATTTACAACAAAATTTAAAATCTGGTCATTTATAACAGAAAAAGTCATATTTACAACATGCTAGATTTTAACGGTGGTGTGACTTTTGCTCCTAAAATGTAACCACATGTGTATTTTTGCTCCCAAAAAAAGCATATGGTGCTGGGCGCTCCCGAGGATAAAGAACATGTGTATTTTTGCTCCTAAACCCAAGTTAAAATGTTATTACACACACAAACTTGCGTACTTAAAGTCTTAAACATCAGCTTTTTCCTCTGCTCACTTTATATTATTTTTGTTGTTGAGCCTCTTCCACTAGGTGATTTTGCCCATGGAATGGGAAATTGAGACTTGCATATAAACTACCTAGCCTGAAATTGAATATTTTGAATGCGAAATGTACTTCTCGTGGATTTCTAGATAACTGTGATGTCATCTATATGGTTAAGGAACTTATTTTTAATGACAACATTATATGTATTTGTCCCCCGAATTCTACAGAATGTAACTGTTCAGTTGGAAGGTATCTTACATTAAATTTGTTCCATTTTAATGGTAATGGAATTTGAGATCTATCTGCAACCTGGTGCTACTGCAAATTGAAGGCGATCTTCTTTTATCGTTTCTTATCTATCAGTTTCAAGAGCAAATCCATAGGTCTTTAGATTTTCTAATTCCTCTTTAGATTCTTGTACAATTAAAATGCTTTTCAGTTGACATAAACACACACATGCTCACTATTTAATAATAATAATAATAATAATAATAATACTTTCCCTCCCTTTTATTTGACTGCGGACCTATATATTTTTCAGTCTCTCCACATCAAACTTATTCTCTTTTAGGGACTCCAGCTGATTGTACTTCTCTGGGAATTTCCAAAGAACTCTTCCCTACAGTAGCTGATCTGGTACAATTGAGGATTAATATTTTATTTTTGAATTTAGAAAGTATGCATTCCTAGAGTGGACTCTTTTCCTAATGCCATACTGATAGTTTTTCTTTAGTTCTGTTATGAGAACACTTCAGCATATAGTGTTTTAATATAGTTGTTAAAAACTTATAAAACTTTTGATAATGCTGGGGTTGCTTACCTCATTTACTCCAATTTTTTTTTTTTCTATATTCTTATTTTGTCAGGATTTTTTCTCCTCTTTTTCCTGAGAAGATCCTCTGCATATGAAACCTATTTGACCAAGTCTATCCTCATAAATAACCCATCCTGTTGGTCACTAATGTCTTTTCTATCTATAATTACAGGTAGTTAGTGGCATAAACATGGGTAGCAACTGCGGTTATCACATGTATGTAGCTTTCCCCCCTTGTTTGGATTCTTTTAATCGTATCTTTATGAAGAAAACATGATTACATTGAGACTGGGAAGAAGGGAGCAGCACCTGAAGCCCTATTCCCTTTGTAAAGTAAACAAAATAAAGTTGGGTACCATGATGTGGATTTATATCAATTTTATTTTTTTATAGTTCAATCAGAAAACTATTCTTTTTTCATATGAAGTATTGAATTGGAAGGTACTGCTTAAAATCTATTATGTGGTCATTTTTTAAAGCTTTCAAGCAAAGGATGTGATAGAAATTTTAGAAAGACATAAAATTGAAGTACAACGAATATTATGCTTATGACATATCTTGAAGTGAGCAAGGAGGTTTACAATCCATGAAATTTAAGGCACACGCAACTGCAATTGAAACTCTGATATTTTCCCCCCACTATTGTTGCTTCAGTAGTTATTACTTATTTCTTCATCTTGCCATTTTATGCTCATCGGCTTATTGCTGTGCTGATTAGAATTTTCATTTATGCAGTGTTTTCTCGGGCACAGTAGCTGGAGCTCGAGAGGCTTTTTTCAATGATATACCTTCCATTTCCATCTCATATGATTGGTATAATGTTACAGTTGTTGCTATATCACTGGAATTATTTCTGCAACTGTTGAGTTATTTTGTGAAACATCTTTTATGAATGATACAGCTGATTAGAATTACAAGCTATGCCAATCATTTTTCAGTTTATTCATTTTCCTATTTAACCATTTTAGGGTTCCTCTACATCCAGGGTTAAAGGAAAGAGTGACCCACATGACTTCACCCTTTCTGCTCAGGAGTGCTTGCCTATCATAAGTGCTATGCTGGTTGAGATAAAGAATCAAACATATGTTCGAAGATGCTTTTTAAATGTAGACGTGCCAACAAATGTTGCTACTCATAAGGTACATTGTGATGATTGTTGCATTTCTTTGTCTAGCATGCAAAAATTGTTAACATGATATAGGTCAATATGTGCCTGCATGTCCCCATTTCGGCAAGATACAGAGCAAAGGATGACAACATTTATTTCAAACAAACTGAAGAACTTGGGCACTGTTCTGGCAAATAATAAAGCTTACAAATTATATATTACTGGAAATTTTTTAGGGAAAATATCAGTGAGGTCCCAAGGAAGAGAAAAAAGATAAAAATAGTCCTAACCCCAAATCCCGAGTTTTTCCTCCGGCGTGTAGAATTTTATAAACTTGGAAAAATTTTGGCAACAGGAAAAGTCATTTTGACAACATAAAAAACCATTTTGACAACAATATTTTTATAGGGAAATTTTAACAACAAGAAAAGTCATTTTCACAACATGAAAAGTTATTTTGACAACGAGACTTTTTTTATATTGGAATTCCGTAATTAATATCAAAAAAGTCTCTAAGGACTTTAGAGACTTTTTTTATAGGGGATTTGGAGTTGAGACTTTTTTGATATTTTTTCTTTTCCTTGGGACTTCACTGATATTTTCCCAATTTTTTGTTCAGTGACCACCTTAGCTTCTGAATTTTGACCACTTTTGCTGATATCCGATTGCTTTTCAATGTGTTTATGCTTCTCTATCCTATAAAATTCCTCATCAGAAAATCTTATTAAGTTTTTACTTATAATTTGGATAATGTCTTATTAGATTTAACATGTTGTCAGCAGCTTAATTGAGTAATATTAATGTGAATTTTGTAGAATTGTTATATATTGTTAGGGCTAACTAAGCATTCCTATTTCCATGATTTCTTTTTTGAAATTCTAGCTTTTATGTGAATGATGATTATTTTGAGAGGAATGTCATCTTATTATCAGTCATGATTTGTGGCACATACTGTCTGGAATATTTGAAAAATGATTTAGCTTAGAATCTCAAATCAAAAGAAGTAGGATCTAGTGTCTGAACTCAAATAACTAATATGCCTTTTGTTTTTAACTGATATATTTCGATGATGTTTTCCCTTCCTTAAGGAATTTTCATGATTTTGTTTTTGTTTGCCTTAGCATTATTGTCTCCTCCATATTAAAGTTAAAAGTTATATACAATAGTAAAGTGGAGTTCAGAGGATTGATATTCCTGACTCTGCCACAAGAATTTGTAGTTTTCCTATCCAATCAAATACCAATGATTGTTCTTGGCTGTCTTTTATGCATCATCAAAAGGGCTACAAGCTGACTAAGCAGGGCAGAAGTTGCGTAAAGATGGGATGGAAGCAAGTCGCCTCTGAGACACAAGGACAAAAAATGACCTCTTTTATGACCATGGACACAGAGACAACAGCACCTACAGAGATGTACTCATCTTCAGTATCACCTGGACATCTTATATTCAAGAGAGAAGTAGGTCCATTTCTTTATTCTATCTTCTCTTTTATTTAGAAATCTCATATACATTGTATGTAACATAGCCTGTATTTCTACATTTTCATGGCTATAAGTGGAACTCCATTTTTATAACTGCTTTACAGTTAATATTGTGCTTGACAGCTTGAGTGTGCCATGTTTGATTTGACAACATGTTGATATAATTCTCCAATCTTGTCGACTTACGAAGTAGATTTGAAGTCATATAGAATGCTGAATGATCCCACTTATCATTTTCCCTTCTTTGCTCTCAGCCTCTCACTGATATGTTGTAGAACTCTGTTTAACTTTTGTAGATAACAGGTGCCCAGTATGATGCTGACGATAATGATTACAAATTTTTGCAAGAAGGATATGTGAGTATTCTCTTTCATCAAACAAATTCTTGAATACAGAACTATGGCTGACGTAGTTTGATTTTTGTGTTTTTTTTAGATTACTGTTACTCCTCTGGCTGCTCTGGCTAATGTGGAGGGAGATTGTCATGCCTATTTTAAAGATATTTTACTAAAGGTCTCTGAGCAATCCTCCCGGCAGTAATATAAACTGTAAGAGTCATCTTGTACATGTGATTTATATGATAGTCTCTTAATGACCCTAAGTCAAGGACAAACCAGCCTATCCATATACAGTTTGGTCTTATAAGGCTTGTCTAAAAAAGGAGATGTGATTACATACTGATTCATACTCATTCTTCATTTTTCACACACCTGCACGCATATTCACACAGATGCCCTCATACTAACACTCATAGCAACACTAATACACGCAAGTACACACAAGAATCTCTCCTTTTCAGAGCTGCAATTTGGTGATTAAATAGGAGGCTAAAAATATTTATATGATCACGCCAAGCACATTTAAACAATAGGCATACAAATTGTGCATCTGAAGGTGTTCTTATTGCAATTAAAATTTCATAAAATATTTATGGGTTAAGGAGCGTCCAGCACAACAAACTATTAATCGGGAGGCCCAAAGACAACAAACTATTATTAAGACAACAAACTATTAAGTGGACCGCCAAAGACAATGCCGTACCCGTTAAAAAAAAAGTTAACATTGTTAGCAAAAAAGTTAACGTCCATTAACTAAGGATACCAAAGACAACAAACTATTATTCCAAAGAAGCGCAAAGACAAAATTCTAAATTTTTATAAATTAAATAATTTTTTTCTCAATTGTCATTATTCAAAACTACTTGTATAAATATCTATGGACAAAAATTACTCATTTTTCAATTTTGTCAACAAATTTTTTAGATTTTTTAAATTTTATTAACATTAAATGAATTTTTTAACTCACATAAATTTCTTCTAAAATAAAAATAAATCATATATTTTTTTTGTTTAACATATATAATAAACTATAAAACACCTTGGGTTTTTACTAAATTAAATAATTTTTTTCTCAATTGTCATTATTCAAAACTATTTGTATAAATATCTATGGATAAAAATTACTCATTCTTCAATTTTGTCAACAGATTTTTTAGATTTTTAAATTTTATAAACATTAAATGAATTTTTTAACTCACATAAATTTCTTCTAAAATAAAAATAAATCATATATTTTTTTAAACATATATAATAAACTATAAAATACCTTGAGTTTTATTTAAATCATATACTTATATTTTTAATCAAAACTTTTGTTTATTTTAGCAAATTATAATTTTGACAAAATTGAAGAATGAGTAATTTTTGTCCATAGATATTTATACAAGTAGTTTTGAATAATGACAATTGAGGAAAAAAATTATTTAATTTAGTAAAATTTAGAATTTTGTCAGACGGTCTTTCTTGGAATAATAGTTTGTTGTGTTGCATTTCCTTAGATAACGGACGTTAACTTTTTGCTAACGGCGTTAACTTTTTTTAACGGTATTGTCTTTGGGCGCTCCTTTTTAAAAGTTTATTGTGTTGGGTGGTCACTTAATAGTTAATTGTCTTTGGACGCTCCCAGCTTAATATAGTTTATTGTCTTTGGGACGCATTTCTTTAACCCAATATTTATTTATCATATTAGCACATAAGATCAACAACTACTTTTCCTCCTCCTCACCCCTGTCTGTAAATGTGATGTGAATTCTTTCCTCTTGCAGATTACTCTTGTTGGGTGATTATGAGCTCAATCTGGAGCTAATAAAAATTATTTAGATCCTGAGCAGTCTGGTTGCTTCGATATGCATATCACTGCCCCAGTATTTTCAAGCTAGGAGCAAATATTTCCTCACAGCCTGATTTAATGAGAGAGCCCATTTCCTTTATAATAAAGACCTACTATTTGTCACAAAAAAACCATACTATTCATTTTTACAACAAGTTGATTGCCATTCC
Organism: Acacia melanoxylon; assembly: GCA_019022615.1. Taxonomy (NCBI): domain Eukaryota; kingdom Viridiplantae; phylum Streptophyta; class Magnoliopsida; order Fabales; family Fabaceae; genus Acacia; species Acacia melanoxylon. The sequence goes on from JAFJYJ010000013.1 coordinate 6,120,185, forward strand.
TGTTACTTATTTTTATCTACATAATTGTACAACTTCCTACATGAATGAACAAGTAAAAGCTATTTTCTGTTAGACATCACTCGTTTTCAGATAATTCTGATGAGAAATTCATGTTGCCTCTTTATTTAGGTGAAATTCTTAGTTTGGTGCAATGTCGTGCTAATGAGGAGGTGCCATTAGCACCATGTGATGATCACTGACCACGGGATTGATACACTTTTAATTCAGCCCAAGCAAAATTTCTCAATATTCATATGGTTTTTTCTTTTCCACGCTGATTTCCATTCTTGTTATTTATTTATACAAATTTAAGATATGTGCTGATTTCAATCTCAATAAAGCGTGGGGGGAAATTAAATATTTTTTATGCTTTTTTTTTTTTTTGCCCACACTAAGCAAAACTATGTCATTGCATCAGTATTTGGAGCTTTTATATTCCTTGCAAATTTTTTTTTTTAATAAAGATGATGCTTTACTAATAGGTCTTTGATTATTCTGATGTCTTCTGAATCGACCATGTTGAGATTATTTTCGTTAAAAAAAAATTCTATTGAGAAGGTAAGCTTGTTTCCACTATAGCTGCTGCTTCTGCTTATACACCAGGGTGATTTATACTTTAATGAGGTAAGGATGTTGATTACTAGAATTACCAACAAATATTAAGTGCTTATATTTCTGATTGTGGATGGGTTTGAAAAGTTGTTATACCAACTCTGGCTTAAGTCATACTGGTAGTTAGATACTTAGATTACATGCCTTCTCCCCAGTCAGACAAAGGCCAAAGATGTGAGGAGTTATGCTGTGTAAATCGTTGTTGTTTTGAAAAAACTTTCAAGTAGGAAACAAAAATTCTTTTAATTTGTCGGTTGTACTATCCCCATTCTGAAGTAGCTTTCACATGTCAACTTCAACTAGGAAAGAAAAGGAACAAATTACCATCTCAACTGCTTAAATTAGACATCTTAACAATAATTTTTTTTAAAAAAAAAAACTGGAGGTGGAAAAACATTTGATTGGTTCATCTTTAATATACATACTTCTCACAATACTCCACTGTATTGTATTCTACCAGTTTAGTTTTGTAGAATGAAAACTTCTATTAGAAGCTGAATTACTAAAGTAGAAAGAGCAAAGATAGGTTTTTAAATATGCACTGGGAGCTTTATTGAGCACAAAAATTGCAAGGAGGATAATCACTCTCTATTGGTGCTACAAAAGTGAAAAAGAAGAAAGGAGAAGGAAAGAAAATACTGTATGGGTTTTGGACTTTAAATATTAAATACTTTTTATGTACATTACGTGTGTTCTTCTGTACTCTGCCATTGTATAGACAGTCTTCATTTTTTGGATGGCAAAGAAGGTGGATTTGATTCCACTAGTATTGACCAGAGAACGTGGACGTCTTCATAGGGGCAAGATTTGACATCGTCATACAGAATGTAGATCCCTCTCCCTGAAACGATGATGCAAAAAATTTGAGTTATCAGAATGCAGATTGTCCTCTTGCTAGTATAGATAATGAATGATAGGAACTAGAAAGATAAAAAACAGAGTAGGATGAACATGTTTCTCAGAACTCAAAACGGAATGCAGAAAGAAGAAAAGGACAGGTTAGAATTCCTTCATTTGACTGATTTCTTGGAAATATGAAATCTCATTGATACAATTCGCTAACGAAGGATTGCAGATGAAAGATACTGACTCTCTCGAGCACTTCTGGATCAGAAGGAACACACACAATAGAAAGCATTTGAGAATGCAGGTATGATGAACTGTATAGTAGAATTAACTTACTCTTCTTTTGAGTTGAATGCAATCTGAGCCACATTTTCTTGAGGGGAGAGAGGAGGGATTGCAGCCACCCCATTTGATGAATTGGGTGTGGCTCATGCAGGTGAAGAAGCAATTGGGAGCTAAACAATAAGAAGAGAGTGTGTGTGTGAGAGAGAGAGAGAGAGAGAGAGAAGGAGAAATAAAAGAGGGGAAATCCTAGGCTTTGCTTAGACAAGGGTGAAGATTTTTGCAATGTCACTGTTCATATATTTTGGGGACATATTTTTACATTACCTTGCAGGCCAATCATGAAACTCACGTTTGGTGTTGGTACAACGTCCCTTTCTACCGTATACTAGAAGAAGCCACTCCACCAATCAGCTATGCACCTCATTCTCTTTCACCACAAAAAGGTGAGATTCTCAAGTTATATATATGCACTTATTAATTATTATAGGGTTAAATACCATTTTTGCCATGAAAGTATTGTTAAGAAAGACTCAAAGACCCGGAAGTTTTTTTGGTATCATTTTTGCCCCGGAAGTTTACAAAAGGGAGCAAATATGCCTCGGAAGTTTTTTTTAGGAGCAAATTTGTCAGGAAGTTTTTTTTATGAGTAAATTTACCCGGAAGTTTATAAAGAGAAAGCAACGATCCAACGGTCAAGATCAACCGATCAAAGCAAAATCATTATGTTTGTAAACTCCAAGGGCAAAAATGATACTAAAAAAGCTTAGGGTCTTTGAGTGTCCCAAAAAAACTTCCGTAGCAAATTTGGTATTTAACCCATTATTATATGCCAGATATAATTTTTTATAATAGGGTTCACTTCAAAGTTCTAACATATTTATATTTGCTTTGTACTCTTTCTATTGATTTATGTTCCATAGAAAAAGCTCTTCAATCAAAATTCTTTGTCCTATGTGTGTATAATATATGTTCACTTTAAAGGACTTGGTGGGGAAAAATGGGAGTTATAATAATTAAATTTTCTCTAATTGGGTTAATCTTGATTTTGGAAAGGGACCTCTTTTCCTTTTTGTTTTTGTTTTTGTGCTTTTTCTTTTTTCTTTTCAAGTTGAGATGCTTATGTATGAAGATTGAGCATTATATGTTTCCATCATCATGGGGCATATAGACATCAGTGGTAAAAGGCAAACAAGCACAAGGTTCCCTTTTTTGACACTTGGACTTGCTCCTCTTGCATTTCAAGCAAGTACAATCCCCTTTTTAGGATTATCACACAAGCTTTGTTTCTCATTTGTCTACCTGTCCCACTAGGGTGCCTTACAAGAGTAAATATTTCTCCTTTGTCTTGTTGACTCAGATTTGACGTGGCAGCATATGATAACTAAAATTTATTTCAAAGGAAAACAAGAAGCTTGTTTGAACACATGGTATATTAATTTAAGAGTTTTTATGCTTAGTTTGTGTTGATACATCAATTTGGTTTCCGATAGAATGTTAGTGTTTATTACTCCTCTGGTCCCTACAGTCCTCAATGTTGAAACTAGAAGAAGGGTTTGTTTTTGTTCTAAATGTAAGATTTAAATCTATTTTATCTTTTAAATTTATAATTGTATTCCGAAATCTTCCTATTCATTAGACATATTAAGAGCATTTTTCATTAAGAGAATATTATTCAGTGCAAATAGTTAAAATGTATATTACCAATACACATTTTTTAAAATAAGTAACTTAACTAGTTTTTTTTTTTAATTTCTGAAAATTAATTTTTTAAACTCATATGTGTGTGTGTATATATATAAGTCATATATTTAGAACCAGAAAGGGTAATAAGTAGGTCATTCAAATTGGTGTTTAGTAAATCAAATTTACTGATATAAAGACGTTTGAGATCCAACAAACAGTTGACGTAGAACAAAATGTAGATGAACTACTAAATTGACCACGTATAAGTCTGTTACGATATGTGGAGCATACATACCAATAAAAATAATTCGATTGGACTATTAAAATATAGAAACCACGAATCACATGGGAAAAAAAGTCAAAAAAAGACTAATGCTGTTTATATAAACATTTTGATATAAATTATTTATAATTTTTATATGGCTATATTTTATTAATAAGATCTATGTGAAGATTGTCTTTTCTTTTTGGGTTAGATTTAGATGCAGGTATATTAATAACTAATATTAATGCATTATGCTCCACGGGGACATGAATTATGTTAATGATACATTGTAAAATTAATTTTTTATGACTACAATGCATTTATTTATATATCTCTAAAACTGAATTTTTAGCCCAGAAATGCATAAAAGATTGATTGAATGCATGCTTATGTATCACCTTAACTTGTTAAGGAGCTTTTTTTTCTTTTTTTAGTATTTATTATCATCCTGGTGTGTCAATAAAATTTCAATAAATTAATAAATAGAAGACTACGTTCGACACAAAATTTGATAAAGTAGAGATAAATTGATTACATTTTTTGTTATTCACTAAATATATTACCGAAAGAGTTTTCCAACAAAAAAATGAGTCTTACATGATATTTTGAAGAATTTCTCTATAAATCACATTGGTTGTCTTGTTGGTGGGTTTTTTGGTTGGAATCAAGTATTAAAATCTTGATGCCATCCATTGATTTAACCCTTGACAAAGTAATGTATAATTGACCGTGTGTGAAGACAGGTCTAGGTAGGTATAGTTCAATAGTAGGCATTGATTGTCCCTGACTCTTATTGATCATCATAGCAAACAATAGTATGATGGAAAATTGCCTACGCATCAATGTGAATAGGAGTTGTTTAGACTCTGATGGATTCATATCCATTTGATGATTAGAACCTCTTGACCTATGCTTGTACTATTGACTGTTATTTCTTTAATAAAGTGTTTCCCAAAAAATGTGACCTTCAGCCTGGTTCCATTGCAGAGTCCTACAGCTTGATCTATATTTCTCACTAGCACTATGGGTAAGCCGACTTTCAATGCAAGCCTATGTGGAGGTAAGCTAGAGCATCTTATTGTGTTCAAGAATTCTATAGTGAACAACTCTTGAAATGATGCATAGCCTCGATCTGCTAAACTCACAGAATCAGAGCTAAAATATTCAGCAACATCACCAAGCAATAAGGCATACATGCAGTCGTTGGTTTGCTCTACAACTTCTAGTGTTAGTGACAAAATTCGTAAGATATTTAGAATTATACAGATGATGGAGGAGATCAAGATATGTAGCTTCGATGGTCGATTGTAGAGGATCATGACAGTCTAGAATTAAAAATTTTGCTAGTGTTTCTATCTCTGCTATTCTATCATGTGTTAAACCAGTCCGGCCATCCCCAACACTAGAAGCCAATCTGAAAATTGTTTTAGCTTTGAATTATCTGCTGATGAACATGAAGATAACTTAAAGAGTTTGTTCTGTAGTAGAACACAGATGTCTAGCTCCAGTGAGCTAGGAACGATTAATGTTGGATCAACGAGCCTTCCACTGATCGAGTGTCAATGAAGGGCACTAGCTCGATAATATCTATGGGGAAGATATCGTCGAGAGAGCTTAGATCACAATACAACACAGGTAAGGCGTTTCGCCAAAGGGGGTGGTGTGTGTGCAGTGTGACTGAATGGTAAATAATTCAAATAGAGAGAGTCCAGCGTGCACCTGGTGGGTAATCTCCTATTTATAGGGATTACCTAAGGTTTTACTCCCATGCAAATGCGTCCCTCCATTAGCCATTATGCACCTCCCACGTTCTCCAGGCCTCTGCTCCACTACATGTACGGTCCTGCACACCACAGACACGATGGAGTAGTGGCGGACCACTTACCTGGTTCGCCCTTTTACCTGGGTAAAAGAGGGTTTCACTGTGGGCTCCCTTACTGGACCGGGAACCTATTTGGCCCAATATATTGGTCCATAACAGTTGCCCCCAAGCTCAGTACGGTGGGTTTCCGGTGTGCCAAGATTGACCCGGTCTTTATCTATTCGAGTTCAGGCCGGGAGAGAGTCCTCCGGGGTTCTCGTCCTGTTCTGTCGCTTTCTGCCCGAATGACAAGTTCACCCTTAGGGGTACTTCATAATTATTTCGGCGACAGGAGCCTCCCTTGACAAGCGGTCTTTGCTCAATATTGTTGTTATGACCTCGGTCATAACCGGGTATGAGCTCCCGTCCTTCCGTCAAGCGTCGTCGTCGTAAGCTTTAGTTATTGCCGTTGTGATGACTTCGGTCATGACCGGATATGAACTCTACTCCGCCTTATCGACTTCCTTCTGCCTTTAAATGTTATGGCGACATATGACGCCGCTGACGCATATTTGATGAATCTGTAGTTGACTTTTTATGGCAACCGAGATTGATGTTACTAGTTATCACGCCTGTTTGGTTCCGTGAGCAGAGTGATAGTTTGCTGCCACGTGTTGCCCCCAATCTAGGTTGTCATAAAGGGGATATTGGTAGGTATGACTATCTTTCTGGGGATACGGGTTTCGTTTCTTTTGACAACAATCCCTTTCGATATATGTGTGTGATTAATGTGTGCGCCTCTTCCCGAGCTGGCCATCGTTACATTTTCCTATTAGATAGCATTTATTACCGCCTGCGCTTGCGTCTCCCAACAAAGAGGGAATTTACTGCCTCTGACGGTTGCGCCCTTTTATTAGGAAAATACTGGCAGTTTTGGGATGTCAAACATCAAAAGATAAAAGCAATAAGTGCCCTTGATGACCTTGGCGTCTATATAAGGGCTTGGTTTTTCAACCTATTTGCCTCATTTCGAATGGTTGAAACTTTAGATCCTTCCTTCCTCTGCTTAATCTTGCCAATGAAGGTCTGTTTTAGACAAGCAGAAGTGTGGATGCCAGTTGAATCAGGCTTTGGCCCTTCGTCTTTCCCTTTAAAGATTCTCCCCGTGAGTGGGCGGAAAGTCAAGAAGAAAAAACTAATGTTCGTCCAGATGCCACCGGCGGTCCTTTCCATCGGCAATTTTCAGATGTATTTTCCAGTCTTCATCCACCTTCTCCAACGAGCACCTGGGATTCCAAATCTATTTGCCAGTCTTCATGTGCTTGGCAAAGTATTTCTGCTTGGATCCTAGCTAAGCTTCGTTGGTTACTGGCGGAGATTTTTGTGTGGGTCGGCCTGGAATCGGAACCGTCATGCCATGGGTATGCCACGGTTAGGGTTCTATGGGCCAACGATGGATCGATTGGTCCACCGTATCCAAACATCCCATAAGGGTCTCCGTCGATGCGATTCTGGGAGCTCTTTCGGTCGCAGAGAGTTCTTCATTCCATCCTCTGCACGTGGCGAAGAGTCTTTTGTTCGAAGACTTTGTGTCGTCCTTATTATCAGTGCCAACTCTGGTTTATTTTCCTGTATGAATGTTATGTAAACAATTCACTTATCAATGGAAAATATCTTTTGTTTAATGCTGTTTTCTTCTTTATTCATTTTGCATTTTATTTGCTCTTTGCTCTCGAATCGTGGATGTTTGCATGTGGACACGCCATCTGGTCCAATCTAGAGCCAAAAAGAAAACCTTACTTCTTAAAAGTAACTGCCCTTCAGAATGGGTCGGGATAAAATACCTTCCATTCTGGGTTAAGTTAAAACTAACCGCCCTCCAGAACGGGTTGGGATAAAAGACCTTCCATTCTGGGCTAAGTTAAAACTAACCGCCCTCCAGAACGGATTGTCTTTGAGCAAAACGCCCTCCAATCCGGGCTAAGTTAAAACTAACCGCCCTCCAGAACGGATTGTCTTTGATCAAAACTCCCTCCAATCCGGGCTAAGTTTAAACTAACCGCCCTCCAGAACGGATTGTCTTTGAGCAAAACGCCCTCCAATCCGGGCTAAGTTAAAACTAACCGCCCTCCAGAACGGATTGTCTTTGAGCAAAACGCCCTCCAATCCGAGCTAAGTTAAAACTAACCGCCCTCCAGAACGGATTGTCTTTGAGCAAAACACCCTCCAATCCGGGCTAAGTTAAAACTAACCGGAACTCGAAAGATTTCAATAGGGCCAGATCCACGAGCCACGTTTTCTGACACCCCTCTAGTACTCAACCATCATCTTTGCGGATTGGCTGCTATTGCAGCCTTTGGTTTTCGTGCGCATTTAATGCTCACGCCGTTTCCCTCAAAACGTTCTCTTGGACCGCCACTTGTCCTAGGGTTTCTAACTTCGTTAGAAGAAATTAACGATGTCGCGACCCTTGGCCTTTCAAATTCCAAACGTCTATATATATTTCTCTCTCAAAAACTGTCAGTCTTATTTGACATTTTCGACTATTCTTCGGCCTGAGGAGTTTGCTTTGCGTCCAAGCTAGCGCCTTCCATTGTCAATCTTGCTGCATTTTCTCCTTTCACCAGGTATTATCATTTACCCTGTATTTGCTTGTTCTTTGACTTCATTTCGAGGCTTATAGCATGTTTGCGGTTTTCTCTGGGTGCTTTTTTGGTTTGTTGTGCTTCTGGGTTTCTATCGTGCTTTTGGGTTTTACTGTATTTCTGGGCTCTGTTGGGTGGGTTCTTAGTTTCTGCTCCCCTTTTCTAGGTATCCAGAATGGCCCGAGCCTTTCCGTATGTTTCCAAAACCAAAGATTCACCCAGACAAACAGGGGTCCCATCCCAGGACATTCCCTTAGGCACCGATAGTAACCCCTCTTTCCCAAGAGTTTTCGAACCCACGAAGGTTTCCTTCTGGGAATTGTCTTCTGACAAAGGAAGAATACTGTCGCCCCCGGAGTTCCTCACCGTTCCTCCTTCAATTCCCGTCGTAACCACAAGTCTCTGTTTCAAAGAGAACCGTCCTAGCCCCGGAAAACAAACTCCGGGTCCCACACCCTGCGACGAGTGCTGCCACCAAAGTATCGAACTAGCCCGAGTAGGACGGGATCGAGATGTCAATCTATTGTTAGACAAATGCCGATGCAACCTAGTTTCTTTACCTACCCTGGCTATTCCCCGCCGTCACTATTCTGACCAAACGCCTTTGTCCGTCCATCAGGACAGTTCTGCTACGCTAGGTATATGTCATTCTCTGATCGTTACCTTTTATTTTATTCTTAGGTATTCATGGCTTCATCACACCAACCCGGCCAATCCCTGACCGATGAGTCCTGTGCTTCTGCCTCGTCTCAAGTTCCATTTGATTTGACTCCCGCTGTGAGTAGTGTCGTTACGCAAGTAAAGAACTCCTTGACCACCACTGATCTTTGTCAACTCGGGGTTGGAGACGGGGAAGGATATACCGTCCGATTGCCACTAAAGCGCGAATTAGTAGATTCCTGTCGGGCGCAGGAAAAAGATCCACATTTCTTTTTCCTTTACCGGGATGTGATCACCCTCCTAGGAGTGAAATTTCCCTTCACCGATTTTCAGATCCAACTGCTGAGTCACTTGCACCTCGCTCCCTCACAACTTCATCCCAATGGTTGGGCGTTTGCGGTTGCTTTTGAGATCTTCTGCAGGGATTCAGATCTCGTCTGTAGCGTCCCGACCTTCATGTCTTTCTTTGCCCCGCTAGAAACGAACGTCTCCACCACGGCTTCAACGAAATGGTTTGGTTGGACTACGCTTCAAAGTATCCGCGACCGGAAGCTCTTCAGACCTTTTCGTGAATCGTGGAAAAACTTCAAGTCAGCTTTTATAAAAGTTGAAGTCCTTCCCATTTAGGCACCTTGGTTTGTGCGAAGGACCGACAGTGGGGAGACCGAAGAGAGGTTTCCTCTATATTGGTCTACACACCATCATACCCTTAGACCCGAGGATTATATTCCGCAAGCCAAAAGTTTTTCTGCTGACTAGGGCAGAGCAATGGGCGGGTTGGGCAACCCGAGGCTAAACCCATAGCCCGCCCATTTAATTTTAAATGGGTATGGGTTAGCCCATACCCGTAGCTCAACCCATTTAAACCCGTGTAAATGGGCTAGCACATAAATGGGCGGGTTAACCGGGTTTTGGGTAACCCATTTACATTTAATTTGTTTGTTTTTTTAATAAAAAAAACATATATAAGCATTAAACATCCATCCAAATTCATCATTCCAATTTCTGAAATTTGAATCTTCAAAGTTCCATAATTACAATTCACACAAAACAACATAAATTTAGATAAGTACCATCATTACATAATCTTGATGTTCAAACTCCAACTTTTAAATTAAAACATTACAACTACAAGTTCATAGATTAACAAAATGGCATGCTTCCATTGAATCTGCATGCTTCAGTCTTCATCATCTTCAGATTCACTTGAAAGAATCTAGTATCCGACCTAGCACTAAAAGCTAAACGTGCCAACAAATTTAAAACTTGATACTTGGAAGCATTCACTCTTCACCATGCTAAAACATCAAATTTTGGATCACGAAAGCCAACTAATTCAGTTTGAAGATATTCATCCACTTCTAAAATCTTCTTTACATTACATGTAGAGTCAATAACAACTCACAAGTTCGAATAGACAAAGCCATAGAGAGAAAGTGAGTGAGATTGAGAGTTGATGGTCATTAAGATTATGGATTAGAGGTGGCTGAATACTCGAATAGGAAGGGATTCAGAGAATGCTTTACACGAAATGCAGAATGAGATAGGTAGTTAATAAAAAAATTACACTAAATGGGCGGGTATGGGCAGCCCATAGGTGTGCCCATAGCCCGCCCATTTAAATCTTAAATGGGCGGGTTCTAACCCAACCCATTATAAAATATTTTTGGGCGGGCTCAATATAGCCCAATTACACTGGGTTTTGGGCGGGCTCTTGGGTTATGGGTTTCATGCTCAGCCCTACTGCTGACGAGGAGGATACCTTGGTGGAACTCGTGCAACTTGCCGGCACTCTAAAGGATCCCATGGATCCGGCCGAGTTAATAGCCACGCCCCTAGTTAGGCGGCGCCCGTCAAGTAGTATGACATTGCTCGCGTGTGTTGATTTCTTCTTTGTATTTTATCTTGTATTGATATTGTTTGCTGTTTCGCAGGCCGAGCTATGGGAAGGCCGGGGTTCATGAAGGTATTAAAGAATCGCTATGGGAATATCGAGGAAGCTCCTGCCAACTCGGCCAATGCTCTCCCCATTCCCTCAACCGGGACTGCTTCAACAGGGACCGCTTCTCAAAAACGCTCTGTACCCCCATATGCCCATGCAGATGCTGCCCGTAAAAAGGCCAAAGGCAAGCAGGTCGTGGTAGGGCAAGCTGCTCCGAGCATAGAACTTTGTGCCACGCCGGCCAAAGAAGGCTTGCCCAATCCATCCGGGTCTTCTCCCTCGCGAACAACCTCGGCTCCAACCGGATCTCTGGATCAACTTATGGTAGCCGACCTTCCTGAGGGCATCCTGTGGGAGAAAGGATTAACAAAAGAAGTATTAGACATAACCCGCGCTCCTGCTTATTTGCATGATGCTGCAGGGCTATCTAAGCCTGCCAAGAAGAGGTTGGCCGTGATGGAAGTGGAAGGTTATAGGGCCATCTCTTTACTACAACCTTACGCCCTCCTCAAGGTGAAATTCGGGTTGGCCTATGCTCAGATATGTTCATTGAAGAAGGAAGTTGCTGCCTTGAAACAAGATGCCGAGGCGAGCAAAATTACCGAGGAGAGGACTCGAGTCTCTGCTGAGTTGAACGCCCTGGCCGTGGTACACTCCCAACTGTAGAAGGATTTCCAGTTCCTACGAGCCAAATCGGATGAACAGGCAGAGGAAATACGATCCCTCACAGCCAAGGAAGAAGCTGCGAAAGAAGAGCTGGCGGCCTCCCAGGCCGACTTATCCAAGGTCAAGTCGAAATTGGTTCTGGCCCAGCTAGATATCAATCGTCTGGAAGATCTTCATGCCAACGACGTCATAGCTATGGATAAGGTGCATGCCGATGTCGATCACTATAAGGTTCTGCTTGAGGCGAAAGAAGGTGAACTCGCTAACGCCAAGTCAGAACTTACCGAATGTGCGGATGCGGCCGTGGGTTCCTTTAATAATGTTGTGGCGCAGATTCGCGCTCTCAATCCCGGCATTGCTCTCAACATGTCCGGGCTGGATCTCCTGTCTTATGTTAACAAGAAGGGATAGTTGATTCCGCCAGATGTTGATGAAGATGACGGGGAAGGAGAGCAGGTCCCACCCCCGCCTTCGTGAGCTTTAGCGGGATCTTAGTCATGTATTTTGTCTTAGGATTCTCTTGGTAAGGCCTTTTGTTTTGCTGCCGTGGTCATGACCCGGCTGTCTTTGTAAATGTGATTTTATGAGTCTTTATCAACATTGAAGTTTACTTCTATGAACTTACCTTGAGTAGAATATCTTTGTACCAGGGAGGACACCGTGCATTCGTTCTAAGTAAATATGTCGTTTGAACACTGGTTTCCTGATTATGAACGCTTTTGCACTTTGTCGCCAATGATGTTTTATTAGAATCGGGTTTCAATACCTCGATTCTTACATGTTTTAATTGGAACATTGTCTTTGGAACCGGGATAGCATGCCTCTGATTCCTACATGTTTTAATTGGAACATGGTTTTCGGAGACGGGTTTATATACCTCGTACTCCTACATGTTTTAATTGGAACACGGTCTTTGGAACCGGGCAAGAATGCCTCTGATTCCTACATGTTTTAATTGGAATATGGTTTTTGGAGACGGGTTTATATACCTCGGACTCCTACATGTTTTAATTGGAACATGATTTTTGGAAACGGGTTTGTATACCTCTGATTCCTACATGTTTTAATTGAAACATGATTTTTGGAAACGGGTTTGTATATCTCGGTTTCCTACATGTTTTAATTGGAACATGATTTTTGGAAACGGGTTTGTATACCTTGGTTTCCTACATGTTTTAATCGGAAAATGGTCTTTGGAGACGGGTTTATATACCTCGGACTCCTACATGTTTTAATTGGAACATGATTTTTGGAAACGGGTTTGTATACCTCGGTTTCCTACATGTTTTAATCAGAACATGGTCTTTGGAGACGGGTTTATATACCTCGGACTCCTACATGTTTTAATTGGAACATGATTTTTGGAAACGGGTTTGTATACCTCGGTTTCCTACATGTTTTAATTGGAACATGATTTTTTAATCGTACGTCGAAGTATGCTTTATAGTGCGGTCGTGCAATTTTTGAAAACGGGTTCCCCGACCCGAAATTTATTAACAGATTTGATGTAAAAGCCATCAGTACACCCATAGGAAGACACCAGATGAAGCAAACAGGAATTATGCTAACTATAATAAGTCTTGAGCTTGTCGGCGTTCCATGTCCGCTTTATGGGTTTGTTTTTCAGTGTTTCCAGCTTGTAGGCTCCTTTGCCCAAGTTTTCCGTTACTCGGTATGGGCCTTCCCAATTTGCGGCGAGTTTACCTTGGCCGGCGTTCTTGTTTCCTATATCAGCGCGGCGAAGGATGAGATCTCCTTTGGCAAAAGTTCGAGGTATAACCTTCTTGTTATACCGATTGGCGATGAGTTGTTTAGCAGCCAATTCTTGACAATGTGCCTTTATTCTGACCTGGTGTTCATAGTATCGTCTCGGAGCCACGAGGAAATTTCTAGATCTCGCAAAAATTGGTGCCCTCTCGGATCCGAAAAATCAACAAGAGTCATATCCGGAAAAACACTTATCGGCGGCAAGCATTTTGGATGAAATTGATGGCGGCTCTTGTTCCGAAGTGCAGATTACATGTTGCTCAGTCTCCATCTTCAACCATGCGGAAGCAGACCACCCAGCCTCGGCCAAAGAGGAAAAAAAATAAAAAATAGAACCCATCATTCATCCAATAAGAGCACCGAAGTTATTCGTTTGATTAAATACAAACCCATACACAGTGGAGCAAAATAGAAGCATTAAAACTCAAATTCTCGTCGAAATTTCGAAGACTAAGAATGAATGCAACTCCAAAAATTGGCACTTGAAAGAGAAAGAGAAAACAGATTCGAACACGAAAGAAGCCCATAATAACCGTATATGTAGGAAAAAGAGAAAACCCTAGAATGAACTTGAATAATAATAATAATAATAAAAAATATTACTTGAACAAAAAAGAAAGAGGATAGAGAAGGAATGTACAAGCTAGGGTTATTGAGTATGAAGTGTAGTTTGCTTTTCAAACTTATTCGAGGTCTCGTGCGCGGAGGGTTAAATGGCATTTGGATGTGGAGGCTATCGGCTTTTAGGCGTCCTACATATATTATAGGACGTCTAAAATTAAATTTTGGCATCCTTATTTCATTTTCAGGTCGCCAAAAAAAAAAATTGGCGTCAAAACAATTCCTCAAAATGTGCCCAAAAAATTCCTGACGCGCCAAAAAATTCATTTTAAGCGTCCTACATATATTTTAGGACGCCTAAAATTCAATTTTGGCGTCCTGATTTTATTTTCAGGTTGCCAAAAAATTTCCTAGCGCCCAAAAAATTAATCAAGACGCGCCAAAAATTTCATTTTAGGCGTCCTATATACATTTTAGGACGCCTAAAATTCTATTTTGGCGTCCTGATTTTGTTTTCAGGTCGCCAAAAAATTCCTCAAAATGCGCCCAAAAAATAATTTTAGGCGTCCTAAATATAGTAATTTAGGCGTCCTATAATTTGTTTTAGGATGCCTAAGTCTCAAAATTCAGCCAAATAATTACGAAAATGTCATCACCTATACTTTTTACCTCCTTTTTTAAAATAATGACGTCTTTTAGGGAAGTAATATCCACTTTTTGTAGTAGTGTAGAAGAAAAATTCATGGGAGACATATCAAAAACTCTCAGAAAAATATGGCTTATACATCAGTTGGGTTTACACCTTATTCTAAATGCGATTAAACATTATACCTGCTTCGACTTTCCCAAATATTTTGTGTTCCTTTGTGATTTTCATCAACGCGTCTAGCTTTAGCTTGAATATTCTGTATAATATGTCTGGCCGATCGGCTGGACTTAATTTAGGTTTTTTGCAGAACCTTTTCACCTCTAGCCATGCTGGGTTGCATTTAAAAGTTAGAAATAAGTGAAGATAACCTTTAGCTTTGCATATTGCCATGGCGTCCTAAAAGTTTTGTACTAGCTCCGGTATTAATTATAAGACCGGGTTAACTTTTTTTAAAGAGATTAAGGAAGCTAAATAAATTATTTAATCATATCATATATATTTAATTTATTAGTCAAACTAATTAGTTTGAAGAAAAATAAAAATAAAAATACTCTAAAGTAATTTAATTAGCTTCTTTAATTTCTCAAAAAAAAGTCAACTTAATCTTATAATTAAAACAGGAGGAACAATGCTTGCTACGCAATAGAGAAAATGTCATAGTTGAGGCTTAAAAATGCACAATAAAAAAGTATTGGCGTTGGTAAATAGATCATTATTAAATATTAGTTTTAAGAGATAAATTAGGGATTTGGTATAATGAGGGGTAAATTGGTAAACCTGATTTATTTTAATATGATTTTTAATTACAAAAGGGTTAAATAGCAAATTCCCAAGAAGTATACATTAAAAGTAATGTTGTCTTGGAAGTTTTTTCAAATTCAAATAAATTTGGAAGTTTTAAAACGCGAATGTTGTCTCGATACCATTAAAAAACTCATGTTGATTGTTAAAAACTTGACATTGACCGTTAATTTTTTAACGGAAAATGGCAACATTATTACGTTTTAAAACTTCCAGTGTGACATTGAACCTAAAAAAACTTAGAGGGAACGTTGCTCCTAAACATATACTTCCGCGGAAGATTTACTTCTTAACCCTTATTAAAATTAGGAAAAAAATAAAATAATTTTTTATGTGAAAAATATTAACATGATAAAAATTTAAATAAATTTTAACAAACATGTATGTTTAACGAATTAGATTTACAGTTTTTTAATTATAATATTTTATTACAAGATCTAGAAATTATATTATTTATAATT
The DNA here is from genome assembly GCA_019022615.1 of Acacia melanoxylon. Classification (NCBI taxonomy): domain Eukaryota; kingdom Viridiplantae; phylum Streptophyta; class Magnoliopsida; order Fabales; family Fabaceae; genus Acacia; species Acacia melanoxylon. Next base: position 6,135,829 of record JAFJYJ010000013.1, read on the forward strand.
TTATGAATAATATATATATATATATATATAAACACACACACACACACATATATATATATATATATATATCCGATTACAAAAAAAATTAGCGAATATATATATATTCTTAAAATATTACATCATAAATGATTTTTAAATAAATAGATGAAATTAAATATTTAAATTTATTAAAAATAAAAATGTTTAACGATGAAACTCATTAACTCTGTAATATGATAATTAATTTAACAGTATTACAAAAAAAAAATGAAAATATATCTTAGCATTATTTTTTTTAATTTTGGATAAAGGCGTGCCCGTTTGGATTAACAGTAAAAGTTGTTTTTCCAACGTAATTTACGGTATACGAAATAAGTTTGTAAAAGAAATTTTGTTTCGACTTACGTGAATAAACTTTTCCATCGCCAATTCAAACATGAATGATTATTTTCTTGGGCAAAGATCAAATTATAACTAAGTCATATTTATATTAAGGAGGGGTATTTTGGTCAAAATAACAAGTCAATGTTGTGATTTAACGGTCAACTAACAATTGGGTGGATGTAAGTTGAATATTAAAATTAGAGGGGAGGTTTATGCAACATGTATTTTGATTTTAAGGGAAATACATGCAATTTCAGAACAGAAGAAATGTCTCTATAATTTAAAGTAAAAAAAGGGAAGATTGATGTATTTTACTCATATAAATATTAATATAATTATGATTACTTATTTTACGTCTAATTTCAAATCCAACTTAATCCTTTTCTTGTATGCAATCCCCATTAATCACATGTCATCATTTATTTATTTATTGGTAAAACAAATTTTAGGTAGGGTAGATACTAGCAGTGCACTGTAAGTAGGAGACGTCTGCGCCGTAGAACGCTTTTACAAAGATACTTAAGAGACGCTTCACCAACGGCGCTTCACATCGACCATGGTGATTTAACCTCCTTCCTTTTAAGGTGAAGGCCGACGTCTTAACCAACTGTGTGCCACTCCTCATTGGCCACATGTCATCATTTTTTAACTTTATTATCCGACTCGGTTTTGTGCTAATCGGGTTATTTAGCGGGTTTTATAACTTTTATAATATAAAGTTGATTGAGACTGGTTCCAAGAAAAAATAAAAATAACTGAGAGGAATTATCTTGAATAAAATATCTTAAACAGCTGTTTTTCACTTTTTTGGCAAATTATACGTATGCGTATGGTATAGTTCCTTGTCATTGTCATTGTCATTATCAATATATCAATAAATTATTAATATCAACCAAAATAAAACTTAATTAAATGAAGAGTCATATCGTTTAAAGACATGATAGTGAAATTATTAAAAGTTAATTAAATGAAGAGTCATATTTTTTAAAGCCATGATAGTGAAATTATTAAAACTTAATTAAATGAAGATTCAATTCATATTGTTTAAAGCCATGATAGTGAAATTATTTTGAGTTTTATACATTATTCTAATTATATATATATAACAAAATAATTTCCATTATATGTTACATACTATTGTCAAATTTATTACAGTATGATTTATAATGCTTATGGATATTTGAACACTGGAATGGTTTATTTTGATGTAGATTTTTAAAGAAAAATTAAAATCTTCATAAAATGAATACGGAATTGCAAAGTTCATATTAAAAAATAAATTCAACGACATTTTTAAAATAGCAAGAAGTGTTCAATCATGTACGATTAGCAGTTAAAGATGGTGTCTTTATCTTGAAATGTACCAACTACCAAAAGCATTAGTTTGATCTGTATGAATAAGGATTAGCTATTTGTCATTGTAGTGTATCAAAACATTATGATTAAGCCAATCCAAGAATAGCATGTCTTCATTTACGGTTAGAGTACTTACTTCATTTAACAAAATAAAATTTAAATTCCAATATAAAAAATCATGGGTAAATACCTAGTTAATAAATTTCATTCGTTATACACCTTTTTTTTTTTCAAAAAAAAAAACGCGTCAAAGCCCATTACTTTATATTAATATCATATGTGGGTACGGACAGGGACGGAGCTTTTATAGCCCCCTAAAAAAAATTTTATTTAGAAATTATTTTACTTTTTTTAAAATATAATTTAAACTTTAATTTTGGCCCCCCAATTTTTTTTAAAACATTTTTCCCTCTTTTTATATCTTTGGGGCTTATAATTCAATCTTTGTTCCATGTGGGTTTTGCATTATTTATGTTAATCTTGTCATTTTTTTTTTCTATATTTCATTCTAATTACCTGAAATTTTTAGTTTATCAGTGAAATTTACTTTTGTTGTGTATTTTTTACTATGCGTTTACCCATTCTACACTACACCTGTGGATGAAGTTAATTAATTTTTCATTCTAAACCCCAGCCTCTTGCCTTCCAATGTTGTGGTGTTCAATTACATGAAGCTTATGGTTGAACCAAAGATTCACAATCACATAAATTAATAGATTAAAACTCCTGGTTCATGGTAGAACCAAAAACATACTTTTATATGGTTGAATAATTGTTTAGTACCTTATATTGAAAAAGATGTATTTGATAGCATTGATAATAAGGAAATTATGATATAATTCTAAAAAATAAGGCCTACAAGGATGACATTGTAATTATTTTTATTGTAATATACTTTTGTTATTAAAATATATGTATTTGAACTTATTAGTCCACCTTTCATTGTAATTTATCTATTTGCATTTCTAACAAAGATTTAGCCTTACTTTTCTAAATAACAGGTTTGTAAAATAATTGTCTCTCTTATTACATCATCAGTATTCATTTGATTTCATGAATATTTTTTTTTTAATGTATTTAAAACTTTTTTAAAAAAAAAAAAATCGGGGGCGCTACTCTCGAACCCTCGAATCCCCCACCACTGTTCCCCCAAAAAAAATTTGTCCCAAGCTCTGCGCCTGGGTACGTAACCCCCACAAAATCGTTGTACAACAATCTTCTAACTATTGGAGGTAGCAATGTAAAAAGTTTACCACCTCTTATGCTATTCGAAGTTAAAATTTGTTAGGCAATCCACACAGCAATTACCTTTCCTGTGCACTTGCTCTATTTTAATGAGGTTGTGGAAATAAGCCATACAACCTATAGTCTGTCTTATTTAAGGTCTGATTTGTTTGTTAAAAAGGATAGGTCAATACATATTTCGCTTAACATACTAGACCTAAACTCACTAAGAAGCCTATCAGGCCAGTCTGGACCTGCTATTACAATTAATGTTCTCAGACCCAGACCGGACTAGCCGAATCGGATCGAAACCGATTTAATTGTTCGGTAAAAAACCGGTTTGATCCAGGTCAAACCGGTTCACTTTTTTTTTTTTAAAAAAAAAAATCTTTAGAATTTCATACTAATAATTGTAAAATCTTTCACTTTTCACTGGTTTGACCCCGGTTTGACTCTGATTTGACCCTTAACCCAGTACTCAAATCGGTCTAGTGATCGGTCCGGTTTCAAAACCTTACATACAATAGAGGTGAAATCACGTTCGACTACTAACCATTGCACACTAAGACTTGTTGCTAACTGCAATCTAACAATTATTCCCCATAATTCAGCCTTAATAGCTCAACAAATACCCAACTTCCTTGAGAATCCTTCCTTCCACCTTTCATCGCTTCCCCTAAATAAACCACCAAATCCTGCCAATGCAGGATTGTTCTTAGCAGCACCATCCATATTTAGCTTCATCCAACCCATTCTTGGTGTGTCTCAATAAATATTCTTCTCTATCCTTCACATTCCTTTTTCGTCAAATTTTCCATTTACCATCAATATTTATTTCACATTCCTTTCAAGTACTACCATAGGACTACCAGGTATTCTAAATTTCTCCTCAAACAAGCATCAATTCAGCCATTGCAACAAATACCAGGATGCTACTCCAAATATCGCAACCCACTTCTTATTTTTGTCCCTCAAATTCCAGACAAACCAGTCTCAACCCTGCAATTGATAGAAATGTGATTCCTCATTTTGTTTCCCTAATGCCCTCCACACCTCCTTTGTAAACCCACAATCCCTCACTACATGCATATTAAAGTTTCTACAATTTCCCCACATCTAAAACACCTATGTAACCACCCATTAACTGACCTCTCCATTCTGCACTAAAAAATCTATTATGTGCTTCCATTTTTTTTTTAAATCTTGAGTATTCCTAAGTCATTTTAGACCTGAGTATAATCTCTGTCAAGCTAGGAGCATTAAGGTAAAATCTCTCACAACAATTGTGTTTCCTAAGATTTGAACTTGTATTCTCTTCTTTATGGGGTGAGACAGCTTACCATCTCAACCAATACTCCAATAGCTTGTTAATAGTCTATCATGTGCTTCTATCCATATGAAAACTTGAATTCTCCTACTCTATCAACCCTTCCTTCTTGCTCATTTCTTAATTTGCATTACATCTCTGCAACTACATACTCACACTGCAGAGCTCCTCCCCACTTTGTTTCATCATTTCCAAGGCAATCCTTTGGTGGATTCCAACCAACTCTACCTAGCAAAGCATCATTCATTACACCAAGGTCTTTTCACATGTATCCTCAATTCTCCTCAATTCTCCTTTGATGAGCATAGAGGATGCAAACTAATTGCATGAATCTTCCTCCTTCCATCTTCACTGTTCTTTATAAAGTCTCTTTGAATCTTTTCCATATGCTACCTCAAACTTATTGGAATATGCAGATGTTGCATATGAAATACTGTCATCTGATTTCTCACTGCTTGCAAGTGTGAATCTCCCTGCCAGAGATAGTTTCTGCTTTTTCCACCCACAGCTTTTTCTCTACATCTTATCAATCAAGTATTAAATTTTTCCCCTCGAACCCCTTCATCCTGCTATATTAGCTCCTAATACCATAATCACACTATTTATTATTTATAATTGTGTAACTTGTTATAATTTTTATACTATATGTGTAGATGAAGTTTGAAAATGAATTGTAGTGTGCTTGATTTGTTTATAAACTTACAACTCATCTTTATCTTAGTTATTAATGGAAATATTGTTCTTTTTATAAGTTATACTACCTTAAACCACTATTTTATATTATTGGTCGAAACAAGTATCATCATGTTTAAGAGTAGTTCTTATAATATTTCCATGGATTGGCTTATTTATTATTTTTTTTCTTTCCTGTTTTTTTTTAAAAAAAAAAAATCATGTTTAAAAAAAATGGATTTTTTTCCCCCTTTCATCCTTTCCTTTCCCGACAATTAGGATCATGTTTTTTTTGTCATTGGATTAAAAGTTTGGGCACCTGATAAAGGTGAAATTTTGTTCTTATTTTTTATGGGCCCAGGCCCGTCAAAGCTAGGCCTACAATTAATGGGCCCAAGTGGCTTGGGTTGTTCAACGGCCAATCCCAATAAACACGCCTCAAGCAGAAGTTGCCCCTATTGACTTCGCCCAGAGCCCCAAACTCCTCTCAAATTCGCAAACATATGGTCACAGTTTCTTTTTTGTTAAATAAAATATAAGTAAAACACTCAAGTAAGGTACTCATTCTCCACAAAATAAAAATAAGGTGGTAAGAGCCCTCATCTCCTCTGATGAAGAGAACACAAATGTATTTACTTAAAGATGTGGAACTCTTTGTCATCTATGCCTTGAGGAGAGGACCTTTGATCATATAAAAAAACGAAGGTACTCATTATTTTAATATTCACTTTGAAGTGTTTGATAGAGCCTCAAACATGATTGTCCTGAATATGAGAATACATGTACTTGGAAAAAATATTGTTTCATTGTACCAATATAGAGTTGATCTAGTAATGTAAGACATCTTTATATCCCTTTGAGTTTTGAGTAAAGCCAGAAATTATGGACAACCCATGGGTTGCAGTTGTAATTGCCATAACCTGCGGGCTGGTGTTCGAGCCCGCAAAAGCAAGCTGGTAAGTATTAACATTTTTAGTTAAAAAAAAATTCAAAAAGGGGAAAATGTTGACCTAAATATATCTTTTAACAACAAAAGGGGGGAGGGGGAAATCAAAATAATCTATAGTGAAAATTATTTATTAAGAAGCCAAAGTATGTATGTATGTATATAAATTAGAAATTGATGTAAGCGAAGACAACGTTATACTTAATTTTAGTATTTTACTTGCAAACACACTCTTCATTTTTTTCACACTTTGCATTAAACCTTTGATATTCCATTTATATTTTAATCATATATATTTTAGGTCTTATAATTTATCATTTATAAAGAGAAATAAAATAAAGATAATTTAGGTGGGCCAACCCACCAGCCCGTGGGCTAGCCCGCAACAACCCATGAGTTAGGCAAGGTGGGTGGGTGCAGCCCGCTTGGCGGGCTGACATTTAGCTAGCTCGAGCCTGACACTTTTAAGCAGGATGGGCTTTTAAGTCGAGCCCATTTTACCAACTCTAGTCTTGAGTTAGAGTTCTAAAAGAGACACTATATTGAAAGAGACAACCATAAATTTCGAATGAGATACTGGATAATATTATAAAACATTTCTTATTCTAATTCTAAATTTCATGTTCTCTCTCTCTTTTTTTTTTTTTGCAATCTCTAAATTTTATGTGCTCACGAATTTATGATATTATAAATATGGTTTTAAATGGTAGTAACATATATTCATGATTCAAGTCATAAAACTTTCAAGGTAAAACAAGTCATTAAAATTTTATACCTCCAAAACACCGGCATTTCAAAAACGTAAATATTCTTTTTAATAATTAAGCAGCTAGTCTAACAAAATACCATTATTTTATATATTGAATTTATATAAAATTTATAATATAATTATTTTATAAAATTAATAATATTTTCAAAAATTCTTTGGACACCATTATTAAAATTCTTAACAAAGAAATATTACAATACAAACATTTATTTTCTGTTCATCAAAAGCATGTGTAAAAAATATATATTAAAATATTAATAAAATTTGTGTTTATGAGGAGGACACATGCATGATGTAAGTAAAGTAAGGTAGGGAGATTATGGTTTTAGGGGAAAACACATCGCACTTTGAATTCAAAAGGCAATGATTTATGTTACAAAAAAAAAAGATAATGATTCAGTTATCATCATGTGGTCTGTTATAGTGACGATCGATCTGTTATAGTTGGAATTTGGTAAAAGAGAAGATGTTGTTTCAAATTTTGAAATCATAAAATGATCTCACCTTTTCAAACCAACTGCAAAGGTTAGGTGATGAGTGAAACAATTCCTTGCTATATAGTATCACTTTAATTCTTATTATAAGTCTACTGGTAGAAGAAATTGTTCTTTAAATATAAATCCACTTAAAAGTTATTAATGACTATTTTTTAATTTTATCCTTACTTAATTCTCATTAAAAAATTAAATGGAATAGAGATGAGAGATAGTCACATTTAAAATTTTCTTATTTTGAAAAGTTAAAAAATCGAAATTTAATATGAACCTATTACATAAAGTGTGGATATCTTATATATCATATTAATCCTTAATAATAGTGAATAGAAAACATTTATAACTATTCTTTCTAGTATTAAATATAGGGAAAATAACATTCAAGTCCTAAGGAACATACACAATATCAAAAAAGTTATCCCTAAAAACATATCAAAAAAGTCATTTCCGGGACTTTTTTTGGCACATATTTAGGGTGTTTACTATCAAAAAAATTTACGATCATTGTTCAGAAAAAAGCTAGATTCACAATAGGAAGTAATACATTCACAACAAAATTTAAACACTTGGATTTTTTTACGTTTTTAACATTCACAACAAAAAAAAGCTATATGTACAACGAAGTGTATATTGACTTGAGTTTCAATATGGCTCAGGGTTTTTTAAATTGTGTTGTGAATATAGCACTTCTTGTAAATATAGCTCACGAGTTTATAATGGTTTACGTTTGTGACGAGTTTGAAACAAAATCATGTTTAAATTTTCTTTTGAATATAGCACTCTTGTTGTGAATCTTTTTTTTTTGTTGTGAATGACCATGTTTTTAAATTTTTTGAATATAGATATATTGTAAATATATTTTTTTTTTAAATGATTTGAAGTTTGAAACAAAATTCATATGTTTAAATTTTTGTAAACAGCTTTTATTGTCATAAGGGTTTTAAATTTTTTTAATTATTTAATTATACACTTTAGTAATGCATATTTAATATAAAAAAAGTCTCTAGGGACTTTTTGATATTTTGTATGTTCCTTCGGACCTGAGTGTTATTTTCCCTTAAATATAAGACTTTAATATACTTTATCTCTCTAATTTATAATTTTTCCCAAAATTTTCCTATTTTGACACATATTTAGGGAGTTTACTATGAAGTGAGCACCATCTAATGCAAATAATCAAAATGGGTAATTTTAGGAAATCAACAAATATTTTTTTATGAATAAATAATTTTCTTAATATCTGAAAAATGATTATCTAACTCATACATATAGTATCGAAAGAAATAATCAATTATATTATACACTAATCAGAAATATTAAGGGTCACTTAATTAAATTGTATATCATACACAGAAAAAGCAAGTGTTGTATCACAATCACAGCTTCTTTTTCAAAGTGTAAAAGGTGGTAGCTCAACTAAGCCAACCAATCCCTCAAAATATTCATTTTCAATACAAAATAGTCAAAGCTTTAAGTAGAGTTTATTTCTAGAATTCAGTAGTATTTTTTTGTGGTTTATTCATCCTTAACTTTTTTTGATGAGGAGTTGAGGACAACTGAATAATATTAATTAATTAATTAAGTCACACTAAAGTCCACATTTGTGATTATATTCATAAATTCAACTAATAAAGTATCAAACTTTAGCTTTGGGAAGATTAAATTAATAAACAGATATCGCTTTCACTTTGGATAACTTAATTAATTTTATTTGGTAAAATAATTACAATAAATAAATCCCTGTCTCCAAAATGAAAGGAGAATCTATATATGGAAAATTATGTAGACTTTCTTTAAGCTTGAAGTATATTATAGATATTTTAATTTATTGAAAATTTGGTTAATAATTTGTTTAATTGGAGTTAAATAATTAAATAATTGACATCGCTATAAACACATACATCACTCTAGTCATGCAAGCACTTAAAAAGCGAAATAAAACTCTGCAAATTATAATTTGTTAACGGATTAAAAAACCCCTTCAATTAGTGATTTTGTTAAATTACTAATTTAAATTTATTTATTTTTTAAATATAAAGTCAATATATTTTCTTTAAGTGTTAAGGGGTAAATTTAACAATAAAGCTTTGTCCAAGGTGCATGTGGCACCATAATGTTTAGTTGGAAGCAAAAATGACAATGACGATGTCAAAAGGGTGCAGAAATAATAAAACCGTTTATTGTCTCTAACTTCCGTTAACTTTTTAACCCATCTGTTAACACATGGCACTCGATTTTTTATTTTTATTTTTGTGTAACCCATCTGTTAACACATGGCACTCGATTTAATTCTCACATTGGCAAATACTCGATTTAATTCTAATAAGATAAAGATGAATTTTATAAGACTCAAATTGTCTGTTGTACAATAGAGTTTTCCACATATGAGGTATGAGATCCACGTGGGGTTGCATAATTGTTGCATGCCAAAAAATAGTCCCATGATGTAATATGTATTGAATATTAGAAAATTTATTCTTCGTAATACTTCCTAAAATCTTCAGAAGAATTGAACTTGACGTTTCACAATTCTTATGTGCCAAAAAAAGTCTCATGTATCATACATTGAAAGATAGAAAATTTATTCGTAAGCGTTGTGCAATGTATATTAGAAAATTTATTCATGACCGTTGTACATTGAATACTAGAAAATTTAATCTTAACGCTAAAAACTATAATTCAAAATTTGAATAAAACTCATATTTAATTTTAAACTTACTAATGTTTAAGAAACTTATTCTTCATAATACTTCCTAAAATCTTTAAAAGAATTGAACATGGCGTTTCACAGTTGTTGTGTGCCAGAAAACAATATGATGTATCATGCATTGAATGTTAGAAAATTTATTCATAAGCGTTGTACAATGTATATTAGAAAATTTATTCATGACCTTTGCACATTGAGTGCTAGAAAATTTATTCTTAACGGCTAAAAAATATAATTCAGAATTTGAATAAAACTCACATTTATCAATAAAATATTTGAGTTTGAATTAACTAATGGTTAAGCTTAATTTCAAAATACTTTCTAAAAAGTTTAGAAGAATTGAACTTGGTGTTGCACAGTACTTGTGTCTAGAAAATAGTCACTTGTATGGTGAACCCTGAGACCCAATTTATTTAAAATTTTGTTCACCAAAAAAAAAAAAGTCACTTGTATCATGCATCTAATTTTAGAAAATTTATTCATAGTCATTGTATGTACATTGAATATTAGAAAAATTATTCTTAACAACTAAAAATATAATTCAAAATTTGAATAAAACTCACCTATAAAATATTTAAGTTTGAATTGACTAATAGTAAAGAAACCTAATTTCATAATCCTTCCTAAAAAATTTAAAGGAATTAAATTTGGTGTTGCACAATTGTGTGCCAAAAAAAAAAAACATTGTGTTGGATGATGCATTGAATATTAGAAAATTTATTCTTGATCGTTGTACATTGAATATTTGAAAATTTATTATTAGCCATTGCAGATGGATATTGCAAGAATAAGATTTTTTTTTTTTTTGGATAAAAGTTTAGGTGAATGGGTGCCGGAGGCTCACCATACAAGTGACTATTTTTTGAACACAAGAACATTGCAACACCAAGTTCAATTCTTCTAAACTTTTTAGGAAGTATTTTGAAATTAAGTTTCTTAACCATTAGTTAATTCAAACTCAAATATTTTATTGGTAAATGTGAGTTTTATTCAAATTTTGAATTATGTTTTTTTGGCCATTAAGAATAAATTTTCTGATATTCAATGCACAACGGTCACAAATAAATTTTCTAACATTCAATTCATGATACGTGAGACTATTTTCTGGCAAACAACAACTGCGGAACGCCAAATTCAATTCTTCTAAAGATTTTAAGAAGTATTATGAAGAATAAGTTTTCTAATATTAAATTTAGACAACTTGCAAGTTAATATTTAAGTTTAAACTTGCTAATGTTTAAGAAACTTATTCTTCATAATACTTCTTAAAATCTTATTGAATTTGACTTTTCACAGTTTTTGTGTATCAGAAAATAATCTCATGTATCATGCATCATGTTAGAATATTTATTTATAAGCGTTGTACATTGTATATTAGAAAATTTATTCATGACCGTTGTACATTGGATACTAGAAAATTTATTCTTAACGGCTAAAAAATATATTTCAAAATTTGAGTAAAACTCACATTTACCAATAAAATATTTAAGTTTAAACTTACTAATGTTTAAGAAACTTATTCTTCATAGTACTTCCTAAAATCTTCAAAATTATTGAACTTGGCGTTTCATAGTTGTTGTGTGCCAAAAAATAGTACTCCCTCCGGTCCTAATTATAGGAGCAAATTTTGGAGTTGGTTTTGGTCCAATTATAAGAGCAAGTTTTAAATTTTGTCAATTTTTTCCTATAATACCCCTATTTATACTTTCTCAATAATAATTAAAGACAATAATAATTTGATAATACTCCTATATATTTTCTAAGGTAAATAATGTTTACAACTCATTAATGTCATATACACCTAAATTATACTTTTTTATATAAAATAATTTTGAGCAATTTTTGTCATATTTTTCCCATATCACCCCTATTAATACTTCTTCCACAATAATTAATTTAACAACATTCTTATATTCTATCAAGTGAGATATTCTACTTTATTTTTTATTTTTAAATAAAATAATTTTAATATTCCTTTAAGATTTTTTCAAACTAATTTTATTCTATTAATTAACGTTGTTTCTTCTTTTATTACAATTAATTTTATGCCAAAGACACATCAAGTATAATACATTATTATGCACGTTGGATATTTTTTGCCTTCTTTCTCTCCTTCGCTGTGAAACGTCTCTGATCTCAAATCCTGATAGATGGAGGGTGCAGGAATCAATTCAGCTTCAAATGTGAAGCATACACAGAAGTTTCCGCCAAAACGAGGCCAAATTAAGATGAAGATATTGAAGGGCGCGTCAACTAATTAATGTCATTTTAAATTTTTGGTAAGGGTATTTTAGGAAAATACACATAATTAACTAATTTAACTTCCTTCCTTAATCCCTCCAAATTCTGGTAATTTGCTCCTATAATTAGGACCGGAGGGAGTATCATGTATCATGCATCGTGTTAGAAAATTTATTAGTAAGCATTGTATATTGTATATTAGAAAATTTATTCATGACCGTTGTACATTGAATGCTAAAACATTTATTCTTAACGGCTAAAAAATATAATTCAGAATTTGAATAAAACTCATATTTACCAATAAAATATTTAAGTTTAAACTTACTAATGTTTAAGAAACTTATTCTTCATATTACTACTTCCTAAAATCTTCAGAAGAATTGAACTTGGCGTTTCGCAATTGTTGTGTGCCAGAAAATAATCTCATGTATCATGAATTGAATGTAGAAAATTCACTTGTGACCTTTGTGCAACAAATATTAAAAAATTTATTCTTAATGGCCAAAAAACCATAATTCAAAATTTGAATAAAACTCACATTTACCAATAAAATATTTCAGTTTGAATTAACTAATGGTTAAGAAACTTAATTTCAAAATACTTCCTAAAAAGTTTAGAAGAATTGAACTTGGTGTTGCACAGTTCTTGTGTCTAAAAAATAGTCACTTGTATGATGAACCCCGGGACCCAATTTATTTAAACTTTTTTTCACCAAAAAAAAAAAGTCACTTGTATCATGCATCTAATTTTAGAAATTTTATTCTTAGTCATTGTATGCACATCAAATATTAGAAACTTTATTCTTAACAATTAAAAAATATAATTCAAAATTTGAATAAAACTCACCTATAAAATATTTAAGTTTGAATTGACTAATAGTAAAGAAACCTAATTTCATAATCCTTCCTAACAAAATTTAAAGGAATTAAATTTGATGTTGCATAGTTGTGTGCCAAAAAAAAAAAGTCTATTGTATGATGCATTGAATATTAGAAAATTTATTTATGATCATTGTACATTGAATATTAGAAAATTTATTATTAGCTGTTGCACATTGAATATTAGAAAACTTATTCTTCATAATACTTCCTAAAATCTTTAGAAGAATTGAACTTGGCGTTTCGCAGTTCTTGTGTGCCAGAAAATAATCTCATGTATCATGCATTGGATGTTAGAAAATTATTTGTGACCGTTGTTCATTGAATATTAGAAAATTTATTCTTAATGGCCAAAAAAAACATAATTCAAAATTTGAATAAAACTCACATTTACCAATAAAATATTTAAGTTTAAACTTACTAATGTTTAAGAAACTTTTTCTTCATAATACTTCCTAAAATCTTTAAAAGAATTGAACTTGGTGTTTCACAATTGTTGTATGCTAGAAAATAGTCTCATCTATCATGCATCATGTTAGAAAATTTATTCGTAAGCGTTGTACATTGTATATTAGAAAATTTATTCATGATCGTTGTACATTGAATGCTAAAAAATATAATTCAGAATTTGAATAAAACTCATATTTACCAATAAAATATTTAAGTTTAAACTTACTAATGTTTATGAAACTTATTCTTCATTATACTACTTCCAAAATTCTTCAGAAGAATTGAACGTGGCGTTTCACTGTTCTTATGTGCTAGAAAATAGTTTCATGTATCATGCATAATGTTAGAAAATTTATCAGTGACTGTTGTACATTGAATATTAGAAGATTTATTCTTAATGGCCAAAAAACCATAATTCAAAATTTGAATAAAACTCACATTTACCAATAAAATATTTGAGTTTGAATTAACTAATGGTTTAGAAATTTAATTTCAAAATACTTCCTAAAAACTTTAGAAGAATTGAACTTGGAGTTGCAAGTTGTTGTGTCCAGAAAATAGTCACTTTTATAGTGAGCCTCCAAAACCCAATCCACATAAAGTTTTGTTCAGAAAAAAATAAATAAATAGTCACTTGTATCGTGCATCTAATTTTAGAAAATCTATTCTTAGCCATTGTATGTACATTGATTAATATTAGAAAAATTATTCTTAACAACTAAAAAATATAATTCAAAATTTGAATAAAACTCACATTTACTAATAACAAATTTAAGTTTGAATTTACTTATAGTTAAGAAACTAAATTTCAATAATACTTCCTAAAATCTTCAGAAGAATTGAACTTGGTATTTCATAGTTGTTGTTTGCCAAAAAATAGTCTCATATATTATACATTGAATGTTAGAAAATTTATTCGTGACTGTTGTGTATTGAATATGAGAAAATTTATTCTTAATGGCATAAAAAAAAACATAATTCAAAATTTGAATAAAACTCACATTTATCAATAAAATATTTGAGTTTGAATTAACTAATGGTTAAGAAACTTAATTTGAAAGTAATTCCTATTAATTTTGGAAGAATTGAAGTTGGTGTTGCGTACAATTTGTTGTGTCCAAAAAATAGTCACATGTATCATGCATTTAATTTTTAAAAAAAGCTATTATTAGATATCATACATTGAATATTAGAAAATTTATTTTTGACGGCTAAAAATTATAATTCAAAATTTGAATAAAGCTCACATTTATCAATAACATCTTTAAGTTTGAATTTGATAATGGTTAAGAAACTTAATTTCATAACACTTTCTAAAATTTTCAGAAGAATTGAACTTGGTGTTGCACAAATGAGATGTGGGATCTCGAAGTGGTAACAATTTTATGTATTGTGAATTGAATATTAAAAAAGTTATTCTTGATCGTTTTACATTGAATATTTGAAAATGTATTTTTAAGGGCTAAAACTGCATGATTCAAAATTTGAATAAAACTCACATTTACCCAGAAAAAATAAAATAAAATTTGAATTAATGGTTAAGAAACTTAATTTCAGAATAGCACATGAAGACTTCATTGGAAGTAAGTCATTTTGAAGGCCATTTTAGAATTCAATTCTGATATTTTCATATGGTCCTTAATTATTATGTATCTCTTGATATATATTTTTCTCTTTTGCATGCCCTTTTTCTGTTTGTTAGGCAGCAAGGTAACATGGTTCTTGGTACTGAAAAGGAGAAAATAGATCCATACTTCATGGTTCTCAAAAGATTCCAAATTTGTACGAATAAAAGCACACAACTCACAATTATAGTACATATATGTGTAGAAAGTATTAGGGAGGACTTCACTTTAATACCGAAAAAGGACAATCATAATACATTTAGGATCTCACAATTATAAAAATGCCAATAAACTCAATTACAAAAACAACTTATATACAAGAAAACATGAATATTAAAAGGTGCTTAATTAAAAAAATCCCAACTTTTGAGTTTTTTAATTGAGGCAAGTGGTATACCGTATATGTGATAATAGAGAATTTTGTCAATTAATTTTTTTAAATGCGAGTCAAAGACTAAGATCCTTATTAAATTTGAGTCCCACTAAAAAAATATCACTATATAATGTTTTTTATGAATAATGTAAACCTCAAATTCCAAATATAATTCTATTTACTTTTGATGTTCATGTGCCCATCTCTCTGGATCCTTTTTACATATATTCACTTTTCAGTTTCGTACTCACATAATTCAACATTGTCACATCCCTTCTTGTTGTTCCTTTTGGGCACAATGAGGACTGTACATATCAATTACAAGATTCTATACTTTTTTTTTTAAAAAAAAATTTTTAGTTTCAAGGCCATTATTTATTTTCAAGCCAAGAGAACATCGTTGATCTTTTGGCAAAAGTATGCGTTTAGTCGCTTTATGTTTTATCTTTCAGATCATTTTAGTTTCTTAAGTTTATAAAGCACACGTTTAGTCTTTAATGTTTACACCGTTAGTTCTGATTTAGGGGAAAATACTAACTCAACAATTTTAAGTGATAACTATGTAATTAAATACTTATAAGCATGTTTATATGCTAGTATTTTAATAAATTAATCTTTTAAATCCTATTAATTGAAAAATATTTAATCTTCTTTGACAAAAAAATATATTTAATCTTCATATATATATATATAAAAATGGAAAAAAGCAGTCAATGAATATTAAATATTTTTTAATTAATAGGATTTAAAATATTAATTTATTAAAATAATATATAAACATATTTGTTTAGCATTTAATTGCACAATCATCGCTTAAATTTATTGAGTCAACATTTTCCATTAAGTCAAATTAAGGGGCAAAACGTGCATTTTACAAACTTAATTAAGGGACTAAAATAATATCAAAGAAAACATGAAGGACCAAATGTATACTTTAGCCTAATCTTTTTTATATAACTAGATACGAGTAATATTTGATATTTACTTAATCATAAAAACCTGATATTTAAGCGAAAACAAATGGTGACTATTTGGACTTGGTAGCATATCATTATCATTTAATAGGAGGGAGAGTAGCATTTATTAAGTTAATAAGAATAAAAGCAATGAACTAAGAAACAAATATATGTATAAATGTGAAATTAAATTAAACTATTAAAAAACAAGAAACTGATTGGTGTTTTTTTTTTCCTATGAGCAATTGATGTAGAATGTAGATTGAATTAGGATTTAGGAGGGAAACAAGTTATATGTTCCGTTACAACAGGAGAGCAGGTATCATTGTGGTGACACGTAAGCCATTGACCATCAAAAGCACTGTGAAGTCGTTGACCTCTTCAAATTCTCCCGTTTGGCATGTTGTAAATTGTAATTAATTTTTGATAGAAATGAAAATGGAAATGGATATGGAAGCGGTTCCTCTCACAGGCCCTCCCTCTTCCTATCTTATCTTCTTTCTTCCAGATCTCGGCCGTCCAATTTAGATTTGGACGGCCGAGATCGATCCGATTTTTTTAAAAAAAAAAAAAAAAAACCTGAACCGTTGGATCGAGATTTGAACGGTCCAGATAGGACTGTGAGAAAAATAAGGAGAGGGGGAAAATGAGAGGAACCGGACCCAAATGGATATGGAGATAGATATGGAAATGCGGTTTAAAAGTATATTTGGTATGTTATGGAAATAAGACTTAATTTTTATATCAAAAGACCAGAATGCCCTTGTAATTATTATTTTTTTTAACAGAAAAAACTTTCATCATTCCTCTTCTATGTAACTTCCGACCACCACTCTGTAACTTCCGACCACCACTCATACCTCCGGCAACCATGAACAAAGCATCAAAAATTGAAACTATAGAGCAATGAAAATCATAGAGAATATGAGAAGTATAAATCACATAAAACTCAAATCGATCTACAAAATTGAAGAAAATCTGGGGGGTCAACAAAGTTGTAGATTTAGAAAAGTCAAAGCTTGCCTATAGTGGAAAGTTGCAGATATGGAAAATCGAAGACACAGAAGTGGAGAAAACGTGAGAAGGAGGTTGGGGACGACGTCAATTTTGTAGAGAAAATGAAGGTTGGCTATGGTTAGTCAATGAAAGCTGGGGGAAAAGAGGAAGAAGACGAAGACAAAGAAGGTTGCCAGAGATGGGTTTAGAGGTAGAAGAAGATGGTTGCTGAGGTTGAAAGTGAAAGGGTAGTGTGTAAAAATAAGAAGATGGAATTACAAAACTGAGTGTTTGTTATAGAAGCCATTTGATGAAATTGGCACCAACTGGTTTCCACATGTAAATGATTTTTTTTTTTTTTTTTTTTTTTCTAATTTCATCATACCAAACATGCTCAAATTAAAGCATAGAATAGGTCTTCATTTCCATAGGCTCAATTCCATTGCGCCAAACGGGCCCTTAACTCTCTCTCTCACCTGCTATACATCTCCAATCCAAAATATAAATTACTTTTAATTCTATTACCAAAACTAAGAAAAAATGATTAACTCATGTTTTAAATTAAGAAAAAAAATTCACTTTTACCTTTAATAAAGATGTTTTGAACGAGAGAAGAAAAACATGAGGAAAACATTAATTATAGTGACAAATAAGTATTATTAATTACTTTTCAAATGACTTATATTATGGAATAAAGAATCTCTTTAAAAAGTGACTTATATTATGGATTAGAGTGATTTATATTGTAAATTCGAGGGAGATCATATAAATGAATATTTGGTATAAAATTGGTGCTTTTATGAATTACATTTTATACTTGTCATTTTAATTCATTTTTTCCATTTTTATTCCAATAAATTGCATGCCTCATTTATCTCTTTTTCCCCCACCCATTATCTCTCACATCTTTTCCCAATCCCCACCTATTATTTTCCTTACTCACCATCTCTATAAATAAAAGTATATGGAAAAAAATAATTTTTATTGCGTTTAACCAACTTTTTTATATACATAATTCAATTATTTTTTAATATAACCGAAAGGAGTAATTAAGGCGGTTCTTTTTGTATTTGAAAATCTCTCTCCATTGCCCTTGCATGCGCCGTACAACGGCGTTCTCAGCCCCCCCCCCCCCCCCTCCTTCTATTTATACCTCCTCCCGACCCTCCTCTCTTCTTCCACCTCTCTCTCTCTCACTCTCACAAAAGCTGGTTTTCAAAACAAGCTTCTATTAATATTTCTGAGAATAATAATGGGGAAGAAAGATCAGAATGACCATAAATACCGTACTATTTCCAGAGTTGAAGCGGTTCTTCAACTCCTCACAAAACAATCCCCACTCACTCTCAAACAGGTCCTTCTCTCTCTCTCTCTCTCTCTCTCTCTCTCTCTCCCCCCCCTCCATTAATCCACACTTATATCTCTTCTTCCAAATGCTTAACTTATACTTTATATTCTTTTGTTTGTTTTGATTCATTTTTTGCAGGAGAAGTTCTGTAACCATGCCTGTGTTGAACGCTTTCTCAAAGCAAACAAAGATAACGTCAAGAAAGCTGCCAAGCAACTCAGAGCTTGCCTCTCTTGGAGACACACAATAGGCATCGGTATATACATTATACATACATATATATATGTGTGTGTGTGTGTGTTTGTTGTTCTCTCATCATATTCCCTCTCTCTGCAAAAGCTTCATTTCTGGCATCATTCTTAAATCTCTGCAATACTTTTGTTTTTCTTTGTTTCACCCAAGAATCTTGCTTGTTAAACTAAACACACTAAACTCATAACACACCGTTATATATAAATATTTCTGATTTATCTCCATAACTAAAGCTGCTGAAAAATCATAACATTATTATTATTTTGTGTTTTTTTTTTTGGGGGAGAAACAGAGAATCTGATGGCGGACGAGTTCACGGCGGAAATCGGCGACGGCTTAGCATATGTGGCTGGTAACGATCATGAATCCAGACCTGTAATGGTAATTTCACGACCCTCCTCCTGCTCTTGTCTCTTCTTTGTCTCTCAATTCCCTTTAAAACCGAAAGTGGTTGGGTGATTTTGAAATTGAAAATTATTGGCTTCATCCACAGATTTTCCGGATGAAACAAGACTACCATAAGTCACATTCTCAGAAACTGTAAGTTTCAATAATCCCTACTTTCCCGCTCGCCAAACACCAAATTTTTTTTAAAAAATCTCACTATTCAAGAAACCAAACAAGCTTATTTTCTGGTATACCTTTGAAACTTGCCAGGTTCATTCGTTTTTTGGTGTTCACATTGGAGGTGGCCATTTCAACGATGACCAGAAATGTGAACCAATTTGTGATACTGTTCGACGCAAGTAAGTATCTTTTTTATAACATATGACTTTTGGGGGACATTACTGAGATATATATCAAACAGAGAAGCAGTTTTCTGAGGGAATCTCAGGGTTTGTCCGGTGTGCCCTTCCATTGTCACCGTCTAGTCTGGGATAGGTAGCCTAGTTTGGCAGGGGTATTATTGGGAATTGGAGTATTATTGTCATTTTGAGTTTTCACATTTCACATTCTGCTCAGAACTTGGTCCATTCCTCCAACACTGGATGCTCCTTTTTAGCTTTTGACAGTTCCACCAGCCAGATCACTATTTTTCTGTGCAGTTCTGTTTCCTCTGTTGATATTCCTGTTAAAATTCTGATTCCCATACTATCACTATTCACACTCTCACACACACATTCCACGCTTCCATCTTCATTAATATTTTATATATAAAATGAATCTCATTCTTAACATAAAAATCAGTTGACTTTTTTTATTAAAAAGATTAATGAAGTTAAATACGTCATTACTTAATTATATTATATGTTATATATCATTAGATTATATATCATTTATAAGTAAGATAAATTAATTTGAAGAAAAAAATGAATCTAAATATTTTAAAATATTTTATTTAGTTTCCTTTAGTTTTTTTCAAAAAAGTCAATTGGCTCTTCTATTAAAAAACCAGTGGTATTATATAATATGCGGGTGTGTATTTATTTGTGTCTGTTTTTATAAGGTGTGAGTAACAACAAGAGTTTTGGTCACATAATCAAAATGCTTAAACATCTGATTTTTTTTTTTTTTTTTTATAAATATCTGAATTAATAACTCTTTTGTATATAAAAATTTATTTAGAAGGAGCCTATGTTTTATCCCATATCTTCATGAAGGTTTGTCTCTGTTGTAACTTTAAGCGGAGTACTCCCATCCAAAATATATGATTTGTTTTAGAAGAAATTCTTAACCTGTGGTATAAGTGTGTGTTTGGATTAATTTTTTTAGAATTATTTTTATGATTTACGAAGTAAATATGTGAGAAAAGTTTTATCTCAATTTCCAAAAAAAAATTTTTAAAATCACGGTTTTAAAGCTACCCATCACTCACTAAACCACATACTGCAATATATTAATTAAGAATGAATAATTAATTAGTGTTTGGGTGCAGGTATGTACAGGTCAGCATCAGCCTTTATGAATGTATTAATGGGAGCACTGAAAATTGTGGCAGAGAATTATCCAGGGAGGCTACACAAGGCCTTTGTGATAGACCCCCCTTCATTGTTCACTTGTTTGTGGAAGGTACTATAAATAAATTCCAAATCCCCCAAACACTGCCTTATTTTTTTGTTCTCTACCAAGTCAACATTTTCTAATTTTGTTACAAATTTTATAATTCATATGAGATTTTTTAAAACATTAGCTTTAAATTCTGAGACAAAATAATAATAAATAATAATAATCTGATTTTAGTGTTCATGTGCATGCTTTGTCACTTTTTTGACCAACAACAAAAGGACCACTTTCCCACTGTTTGACTTCTTATCATAGCTAGTTGGTTGGTCAGGTCCCCACACAATCCTATCCCAAGTACATACCAAAATCTTTTCTTTATTAGTATTATTTTTAAGAAAAATTACATTATATATTTTTTTTGCCTTCAGAAAAATGACATTATATATTTAATAGGAGTAGGGACTAAATTATAAAATGATCTCAAGTGTTATGAGTTAAAGTTTATGAATTAAGGTAAAATCAAGTCAAAACTAAATATTGAGTTACATCGAATTAAAATATAGGGATTGAATTACAAATGGATTTAAATTATACAGGTCAAAAAATTAATTTTTTCCAACTTCATTTAATTTTAAATAAGGTTACAAGAAGACCAAGCCCAGTAACCTCCTACCTGTAGAGAACTTTTATTGACCATTCCCTTTATTTCAAGATAACAAAAAGAAGTTTTATTGGCCATTGACTTTTGTTTATTTTTTTGATTCATTTTCATATCATATACTTTATCATAAAACTTGTCTTTATCTTATAATTTCATATTAAATTCATGATTATGTAAATACCTACTCCATTCGATCCTTTTGATCAAAAATATTATCTCTTATAGGAGTTGTCCTGTATATAAAAAATAAATACTATTTGAATGAGATTTTAAGTTGATCTTTTTTATTTTTACTCCCATTAAATATATATCACTCATTATATTTCTATAATAAATTTTCATTCATTATCTTTCATCTACACTCTTGTTAAATAAGGGTATAATTAGAGAAATATATATATATAATATATATATATATATATATATATATCATTCTGGTTCTATTTATAAGCACCTAACTCTCTCATACCAAAGAGAATTAGTTAATTTAATAATTATGGGCTAAATTTTTAATTTTGATTTTATTTAAGAATAAATATTTTTTTCACATATTTATTCTCTCTCTACTTTTTATTACAATTTATAGGGGCCAAATTGTGATACTCATTTATTAATCTGAAAGTTGACTTATAATAAGGACAAAATGATATAAATTACACATTTATTATTTTTAAGTAACATTTTAAATGTATAAAAAGGAGAAAGTGGAGTATTAATTAATGATTAATTTTGTATATCGTGAGTGCAGGGAGTTAGGCCATTTATTGAGCTTTCAACGGTGACGACCATGGTATCATCATTGGACTTTGAAGAAACACCTGACATAAACGACTTCGTATTATGTCCCCGAGCCTCATCTATGCGTTTTAGCCCGTCCATCACAAATTCAACGGCCAGTATTGGTTCATGCTCATCTTCACGATTTGCCTTCACCGTGTCCCACAACTCGTTAAAGCCTTGGTACCTTAGCCTCACTGACACATCAGCTTTCAAGGTGGGACCCACAAGCCCCTCACCCAGAACCATGGGCCCCGCACTCATCTCCCCACTCAACGCTCGATCCTATTCGTTCGCATCACCAATTGCTCGGGGTGGAGTTATCAACGGTAGAGGGTTGATGAGACGAAACGCAGTGTCGTCCACTCCGATGCCGCAAAGTGTCGCAGATAGAGAGGCTACTACAAAGTGGGCCCACTCCTTCTTCCAATCACCGGCCGTTTTGTTCCGTAGGGATAATAATAAGCATGTGAGTGAAAACGGCAATAAGTATAGAGAAGTATTCTTGCCGTTTTTGAGGTTTTATAGAAGGACGTACAATGAGATGATATATAGGTCAAAGATGAGGCCTCCACATGGTGGACTCGTCTCTATTGTCTCTCCACAATTAAGACGATATCATGTTTCAGTGTCTCAGCGTTTTTGAATACATGGACTTCAATTTCTTCTTTTGATGATATTGCACAATAGTTCTCTAGTTCTCATCTTCATCTTTGGCTTCCATCATCTTCCATTTTTTAGGAAGTCACGAGGACTAAGAGCAAATCATAAGATTTATATATAACTTCAAAATTTGAATTTTGATGACTTGATTATTATTTTTTGTTGAAAAAATTAAGACAAATTAGATTCTAGGAAAACTCACTAAGATCAAGATATGTCTCATGATTAAAAAATGTTACAAATGTACTTATAAATTACTCATTGACAATGAGATTTAAATGCACATCCTTGTAAAATATAGAGCAATTTTTGATCAACTAGTTCAACCATTATTAGTTATGTTAAATTAATGAATGTATCTTATTCATCCTTATCAAGTCTCATATATAGTGACTCTCTCTGACTCTCTCTACCTTATATAGGCTCAAGTCCATTCAACAATATACAACTAATACAAGACTACTAATTACTCATACTAACACTCACCCTCAAGTTAGAGCTATATGTATCAATGGCACCTAACTTGCTAGGCAAATACTTGTAAATCTTCGGTTCAACTTTTATCGTGATGACGTAACATCATCGTTCCTTCTATGCTCATGCTCTTGCATTGCTTCAACTTCTCTTTATCAGATACATGAATATGTTGCAACTTTGCCATCAATCTCATCAACACATTGGTAGCATCCATGCATATGCCTCCTATCGATGGTCTATACATTCTCCCAATCACATACCTTGCCCTAGGTCCTCCCACGAGTGTGCAAAGGTTCTCAGTACATGGTGATTGATTTTGAATACCGAAAATACATAGGTAATTTCATCCAAATAGTACACAAACCCATAAATCAAATTGCTTCAATTCATTGCTTTCCACAAATATGGAGTAAGGACATTAGATTAACTCCAAATACAAGACTTCTTGCTTGTTTGTCACGCCAACTTCATTCAGAGTCAATGCACCTTCTCCATCACTAAATACACGTCGAAGATATGGTCTCACCAATTTATAAGTGCCAGGTTTCACCTTTCTACCTATATCTATGAAGTCGAAAAGATACTGCAGATTGTCAGATTTAAGAAGTCGTTGTCCACGATGGATTCCATCTAACATTTTTACTTGCAACGTCACAACATTGTTATCTTCTGGGGATCGGACAAAATCAGAGTTCAGCATTCCTTCAAGTTATAGTGCTGATTATTTCCAACGGGGAAGGGATTATGCTGAAAAACTTAGAAGAGAACATCCGAGAGTTTGTACAAAGATAGAAGTTCACAAGATGATGGTGCTGGATCCAAGCAAAACAATGCAAGCACTGATGCAACTGTATCCTCCGATAGGTCTAGGCCATTTCTGAATTAAAGGTTGCTCCCTTGCATCTTCAGCTTCATCTTGCAAGAATGAACAATCGCGTAACCCGCGATCAAGACCAATCTTCAAACAGTCCGGAAAGCACTAACCCACAATCGAAATAAGAACCGTGAAAACCGTCGATTCTTGAAACCTCCAAGTTTACCATTGGAGCACCGTTGTGTTCTCGAAACCTCAAATCAAATTGCAAACCTCTGTCGCGCATCCACTGTGTTCTCGCTCTGATAGGACCTCGATGGAATAACATCACCAAGAAACCTTCGATGGAATAACATCGCCGAGATTCACCGTCGCAACCAAGACGCCAAGAATAGTCGAGACGTTTACCAACTTCTCCGGCGAGATTCATCGCTGAGTCCGAGACCTCGAGTTTGACCGTTGGAACACTAGAAGGAGAGAGGATCTTCCAGCCAAATCCGCAATCAAGAACTTCACCGGCGTAACACTAATTTGAGATTGGGAGAAGAATCGCGAACCACCGTCGATTCTTGAACCACCATTGATCTTCCGGCCAAATCCGCGATCAAGACCGGTTCACCGGCGTAACACTAATTCGAGATTGGAAGAAGAATTTCAAACCACCATCGATTCTTGATCCATCGTCGATCTTCCGACTGAAACCTGTTCACCGTGTTCTTGAAATATCGATTGCACTTGGTCTGTCTGTGTGCAAATCGATATTGCAAGACTTGAGTCTCAAAGAAAAGATTGACACGCTTGGTCTCGTGTGTTTGAAACAGTGCAAAACTGTGGCTCAAGGAAAATTGACACAATTGCCCATTTCGTAAACTGTGCTCTGGTACCATGTTAACTAGTATAATTAGAGAAGATAATAAGGAGAAAGAATCAAAATGAAGAATCAATTGTATATTATCAATAGAGCAATAAGGCTCATACAAAGAGTAATAGTAATGGCTTAATGCCCAACACTCACTAACTATTCATATTAGCTAAGATCCCCTATTTATAGATTAGGGTCCTAACTAACTCCTTAACTAATAGGCTAACTAACTTTCTAACTAATCAACTAATCTCACCTTATATTTTAACACGCCCCCTCAAGTTGAACACTATTTATCTCAAATGTGTTCAACTTGAACAACACAAAAATAAAGGGATAAGGTGAATTAAATTGACCAGTTTTCAATCAACAAAAAAAAAAAATACAAGAACTTCTTCACAACACTCTTTTCCATGTCTTTCTTGTCTTCAAACTTAGCCCTTAATGCAACAATTTTCAGACCTGAAAGTGATAGTACACCACCTCATATGGCAACACACACAGTTCCAAATTTGCACAAGATCGTCTTCCTATGCCCATCAGTATGTACTAGAGTTAGGTTGCAGCATATTCATTTGACTCTCTGCTCATCCATATTAACCCTTGGGATAGTGTCACAGAAAATTGCACTCGACCTCAAAGAAGATAGCAAACATCACAGCCAGATAAGACTACTCGAAAAAAGCAATCCACTTCCTTTGCAAGATGATCTAATCCTTGTGAAAGTCTCTCTGCTGCCCTGCTACTTTCCTCAACAAGGTCTTCGAGGCGCTTCTTTCTCAACAAGATCTAGTTCACCCCGGATTATAGGGTATAATTTCTTCAAGAGGCATCAACGCTTCCAACTTTCTCAATATAGCAAATCTTCCATTGGAAAATCTAACTTTAATTTCCTCAATTCCATTTGCCCAAAAATACATCATCAGCTAATCCACTTCTAATAGCAAACCCGTGAATTTGTTTGCCTTTTGATGATGCACCCATTGAAGCACATGCAGGAAGTATACTAACAAGGCTCACAGCATCAGGGAAGATCCAATTATCATCAGACATTTTGTCAAAATTTGAAGTGCATTATTGAAATCTTGACCTTGGGCATAAGCAGAAACAATAGAATTCCAAGAAACCAAGTCCTGAATGCCTCTGTAACATGATTCATCAAACATTTTTCCGTGCATAATGTTTCTCACCACAAGGCCATACATTGCAACCACTCCATTACAAACAAACAAAATTTGACTCAAACCCTGTATGATACACACTGGCATGAAGCGAAGCGCCATGGTAGAAGATAAAAGTTAACCAAGCACCCCAAAAAAAAACTATCGTGGAAAACTCATTTAAAAGACTAGAATTTTGATGGCAGATTCCCACTGTAGGCATAGACTAAATAGTTAAAGCCCAAAGAATCCAAACCTTGCCACTAATTCTAGAAAGGTCTTTATACGCACTGCAATTTGCCCTGGTGTTCCGCATACTGCCGAAGTTTCCCATCTAGTAAGGTGAGTCTCTTAACTTTGGAGAATTTGCTGTTCTTTGCCAGAAACTTTCTGAAATATTTTCAGGACCTTTTGAGGAAGCAGGAAGGAGATCGTTTAGTTTGGGGATACCCATTTGCTGTTGCTGGTGTGAATATCACATTCATGCAGATTCATTTGTTGTGATAAGAGCTTTCCGTCGATTTCCAGGTGTTCTTGGAACCTAGCTCTCGTGCGATTCTTGCGACCCTCTACTCGTGATTCCTAGATCCAATGATATGAGCACCACTGGGGCTCTCACCGTGATTCTTGCCCTTAGCTCTCGCGGCACTCTCTTTTTTTCTACCACCGTCGATTTCGCACCAGCACACCACCTCCTACCACCGTTACTTCTGCACATAGACCCTTCTCGAAATCCCGTAGAACGAAAGAACTTGACCCAAATCACTGAAGGCGAGCGTCGATCTATCCCCTCTTTGGAGGTGTAGCGCCGAATGAAAAGACCCTTTCTTAATAAATAACAATTAACTACAATGTTTTCTTAAAAATTGGATTAGCAGGTAATTATAGAAAACCCTGTTTCTTTTCATTACACGCACCTCAGGGTCCAGGGTACAAATTCTTCCCACAAACCCACCACAAGAAACCATAACTCAGGGCACAATTATCGAACAGGAGTTTATATAGCCCACGAGTCTTACAACATTAACTCCTACAGTAAAAGAATCTACACAAAACGATTTTCACACAAAATATAATTGTGGATCTACTATAATATGTTAGTGTATAAAATAAGGCCTTCGAAAAATAAACAGTTATCCAAAAATAGTTGATGCAGTATTTCAGAAATATGAGGGCCCTAGCATGACAATATAAAAATCAATACAACATTAATACCTAAAAGAGGCCTACAAATTTCAGGATTTCTATGCCTCTTCCTACTTCCCTTATCCTATAGTAAGGTTAGAGGTCTCACCTGAAAAAAATTAATAATAACAGGGTGAGACATAAAGTCCCCGTAACCGAAATTAATTTATCAAATATGCAGGAAAGGATTGCAAGTCAGAAAAACGGGTTTATTAACATGAATAAAATATCAATAATAATTAACAATATTTAAAATCATCCCCGCTCATCCATCCTGCTCCTCCTTATATCTTCTGGACGTGGTATAGCCTATCAGTGCTAGTATACCCGGCCAAGGTTAGCTAGTCACTTCAAGAATACCGTCCCTCCCATGTCACCACCAATATACCGTAATGAGAGAGGTGTCCGCCCAAAACACTCAACTCAAATTCCGGCCAGAATGAGAGAGCCGATGGGCACAATTTCACCCTCAATCTCTTCCACACAATCCAACATATCCCACAACAAGAAATAATATAATACTAAAATTTTCAACAACAATTTATTAAATTAGTATTCCATATACATCATCTCACAACAAACATTATAACCATCACAACAATAACAATCCCAATAATAATATTAACTTAAATACACAGATTGGAAAATACACTCGTTTCACCGAAATAATTTCATATTCAAATATACACCTAAGTTTTCAAATACATACAAGTAGTATATATAACTTAGAAAAATACCTTACAACTCAAAACAAGCATATAAAATAAATTAACCCCTTACCTTAATTCCAAGCTTAACCTTAGCTCGAGGAGCACACCCCGCACAATCACCGCTTACAAGAAGGCTCTACATTATCACAATTAAAACTTATAATTTCCTAAAAATATACAAATTCTAATAATAATAATAATAATTTATTTATCACTATTTATTTATTTTATTATTATTATTATAATTATTATTATTATTTCTAATCAATTTAAACTTTCAGAGCTTATTTCCATATTTTTAAATTATGAATTTAAATAAATATCAACAACATAAAAATATAGTTTATTATATATATATATATATATATATATATATATATATATATATATATAAAACCAGCTTCTTCTTCTTCTTTTTTATTCCCAACTGCAGCAATTAATTATATATACATATACTTTCAATACATAGTAAGCAAAGTCTTTCACATTTTCCCAAAGCAAAAAATAATAATATATACACGTGAGTTTCCCTATAAGTACTAAGTAGTGATATATGACAACAAGATTTTTTTTTTTAAAATCATGTGTCTTTTGGTTCTCCCCCCTTACATATATTTGTATTTATACCAACAAAAAGATTCATGGTCAACCAGATGCAGAACAGCGACTCCAACCAATCAATTATCAACAAAGCTTTGCTCCTTAATATATATGTCTATATCACATCGATGTTGTCCTCATGTGTAGCCATCAACAATATTTGAGTGTATATATACACACACACACACACACACACATCAGCAAGTTATGACAGCGTTTTTCCTCTCTTTCTTTCCAAATACCGCGACATACAAATATATATATATATATATATATATAAATCAGCTTTTTTTATTCCTTTCTCCTTCCTCATGCAGCGACGTAGCATATATATATAGTGTGTGTGTGCAGTGAAGAGAAGCTCAAAGATTTACCTTGTTAGTTTTTAAGCTTGTGCACTGCTTTCCTTGCTTCTCACCAACACTTTCACCTCTGTTTTGTGGATTCAAAACAGAGCATACACTTACTCAGCTCCAACTCTCTCTCTCTCTCTATCTCTCTCTCTCTAAACTTTGGATGAAGCAAGGTGAATGAGGGCCAAGGCAACAGCTTAAACAAACTTAAGGGTCCAGTCTGAGAGCGAACAAGAACGGACTGAAGGGGTATTACACAGTGTTGGGCTCGAGAGGTATGGTAAGATCCCGTGATTGACGCTGAGCAATGGATATTAGCATGATATTTGCTGATATAAGATTTTCTCCAGCTGCCATCGGGTTTAAATAGATAATAGGGTGTGTATTTGGACTTAAGCATTTTGTGCAATATGAGCTGGGCTTTTTTTTTTTAATGAATGGGAGGTGTTGCATACATCAATCACGTGTTGCAGCTTGAGCAAAAATAAGATGATAATGGGCTTGGTAATAGTTGGGCCGATGGAAAAAATGAAGGAATGGAATAGATAGCTAATGGACAAGTATGGTTTTGTCTAAATGGGTATAGGCATGTGGGTTGAAATAATATGGCTTTCTTTTACAGTTCATGTGTTGGGCCAAGAGACAATGGACATTGAGGGAGTTAATGTGGTGTGTCAAATTAGGGAGTGTGTGTTGTTGTTGTGAGGCCCATTAACATTATCCTACCTAGTCCTCTATGAATCATCTATCAGGCTTATATTTGCAATTAAGTCATTTGCTTATTTAATCGTAAATATTTAATAAATATTATATAAATGCCCAAAATAAATTCTTAATTTTTTCCCCTTAATTTATGGGAAAATATGCTTTAAATTCCCATAATTAATTTCATAATTATTCTTAAATCCTAAAATTAAAAATTAGGATGTTACGGTGCGTGAGTCTTTAAGATCTTGGCTGGCGTCGATCTCTCCCCTCTTTGGAGGTGTCGCGCCGAACGTGAGTCTTTTTCCCTCTTCGCGGCGTCGATCTCTTCGACGTGGGTCTTTTTCCCTCTTCATTGGCGTCGATCTTTCTGACGTGGGTCTTTTACTCTTCCCCGGTGTCGATCTTCCTCCTCTTCAAAGGTGTTGCGTCGTCTTCGTCGCTATCGTTTGTTCACTCGGCCTTGCGCGAACCAGATCGAGAGAGGGGAGTCCGAGTTCTCACGGGTCGAATGGTGTTGGGAAGTCGGATCTTGATATGTGGGCTGTCAATCTTGGGTGATATAGGTGGGTTCTTGAATATGGGCTTGCAATTCTTCTATAAAACTCTCTTCTTGTCCACTAAAAGTGGGTGTGGAAAAAAAAAAAAACCTTGCTCATGAAGGAATGCTGAACTCTGATTTTGTCCGATCCCCGGAAGATAACAATGCTGTGACGTTGCAAGTAAAAATGTTAGGTGGAATCTATCGTGAACTCTGATACCACGTTAAATTAATGAATGTATCTTATTCATCATTATCAAGTCTCATATATAGTGACTCTCTCTGACTCTCTCTCCCTTATATAGGCTCAAGTCCATTCAACAATATACAATTAATACAAGAATACAAGACTACTTCACTAATACAAGACTACTAATTACTCATACTAACAAGTTCATGCCATAGTTCCAATCTTAAATTGTTGCTAGTCTTCAATTTCAGAGTTTGTTATTGGTTTTTGAGTTGTAACATATCAACATTGGTCTTTGTGGTGGTTCAACTGTAGATTCTATAGTATGTCATTCCATTGAAAATAGAGTGATACAAATGAATAAAAGGTTAATATTAGACCTTATTCTTCTCTTGTTATATTATAAATTGTCTTTATTCTTTATATTTTTATACAACTTATTTGATATTTAGTGTTATTTTATTTAGTGAAATTCCACTTGTAATTGTTTTGTTCAAAGCAATGGAGACTTAAGAGAAACAAGAAACCAATAAAGCCTCTAGTGAAGGCATAGAATTAGGAACAAAGGGCTTTTGATCATTGAATCAGACTTTTTTTTTTTTAAAAAAAAAAAAAAACAGACCTCAGTTTTCTCTATCACCATCACCATATTTGTACGTCCTTCTTCTTCTTCTTCTTCCTCTCTCCATCCTCTTCATTTCCACTTTTCACTCAAACTAATAGATTATGTAATAACTATGCTATTTTGACATTGAACAGAAAAATTACTGATTTAGAGGGTTTCATTTCATCACTTAGGTTTCATAGACATGAGTTTGTAATAGTTCAGACTTTCTGAATTAGATGTCACAAAATATTGCCATTTACAAACTTGAATACTTTTTCTGGTTCACCCTATGATCCATGTAGCTCGTCTCATCTAATGTGGTGGCCGTTGTCATCATTTAGCTTCCTTTCTTTTTTTAACCATAATTTGGTCCCTCTCCATTTTCATGTTATAAAAATTTGATCTTTTGATCAGGCAATTACCATGAAAGTCATTTTTAATTCTCAACAGTACAAGAAAGCTTTGAATGAATGGCAAGGTGATAAATTATGGTTTGGTTTGAGATTGTTGAGCACTCAGACAAGTCAACAAAAACCTACAACAGAGAAAACTCATTTTGTTGGCTTGAAGGATGAAGATAGGAATTTTACAAATCTATATGGTTTGCATGATCCATTTCTCAAAGGTGCCATGAAAAGGGGAGATTGGTATCGGACTAAAGATTTGGCACTCAAAGGAACAGATTGGATTGTGGATGAAATCAAGAAATCCGGCCTCCGTGGCCGTGGCCGTGGCGGCGCTGGCTTCCCCTCCGGCCTCAAATGGTCATTCATGCCAAAAGTAAAAGCAGATGGTCGCGCCTCATATCTTGTTGTTAATGCTGATGAGAGTGAACCAGGTATTAGAATTCTGATATACAGATATATATTAGTGTCGTCTTTCTGTCAAAATGACATTTTTTTCCTCTCAACATTATTATACCTTCAATCAGTTCTCTAATTAACTGAAGTGGGACTCTTATATCTAATACCAGGAACTTGCAAAGATAGAGAAATCATGAGACATGACCCACATAAACTCTTAGAAGGCTGTTTAATTGCTGGAGTAGGAATGAGAGCTAATGCTGCTTACATTTACATCAGAGGAGAATATGTAAATGAAAGAAAATCATTGGAGAAGCAAGGCAAGAGGCTCATAAAGCTGGATTATTAGGCAAAAATGCTTGTGGATCAGGATATGATTTTGATGTTCATATTCATTTTGGTGCTGGTGCTTATATTTGTGGTGAAGAAACAGCTCTCTTATAATCTCTTGAAGGCAAACAAGGAAAACCCAGATTGAAACCACCATTCCCTGCAAATGCAGGCCTATATGGCTGTCCCACAACTGTTACTAACGTCGAAACTGTGGCGGTTTCCCCCACGTTCTTAAGGCGTGGACCAAACTGGTTCACCGGATTCGGTAGGAAGAACAATGCAGGGACAAAATTGTTTTGTGTATCTGGGCATGTGAACAAGACTTGCACTGTTGAAGAAGAAATGAGCATACCATTAAAGGAACTTATTGAGAGGCATTGTTGAGGAGTTAGAGGAGGATGGGATAATTTACTGGTAATAATTCCTGGAGGATCATCAGTTCCATTGATTCCAAAGTGTGTATGCGATGAAGTTCTGATGGATTTCGACGCACTTAAGGCCGGCGAACACGGGATTGGGGACGGCACGGGGTTGGGGACGGCGGTGGTGATAGTGATGGATAAGTCAACTGATATTGTTGATGCAATTGCAAGGCTCTCTTATTTTTACAAGCATGAAAGTTGTGGGCAATGTACACCATGTAGGGAAGGAACAGGGTGGTTGTGGATGATGATGCAGAGAACGAAAGCCGGCGAGGCGAAGCTGGAAGAAATCGATATGCTTCAAGAGGTTACTAAGCCAATTGAGGGGCATACAATTTGTGCTTTGGGTGATGCAGCTGCATGGCCAGTGCAGGGTCTTATAAGACATTTTAGGCCTGAGTTAGAGAAGAGGATTAGAGAGCATGCTGAGAAGGAGTTACAGCAGGCAAATGCTTCTTAATTAAAGACTCTTTTTTTAAAAAAATGTTGTTACCTTAATTTCTTGGGTTAATGTACGTTTTAACCAATGAACTATTGGTCCAGGTACATCCAACACAATGAACTATGAGATGGTCCTTAAATACAAATTAATTCTTCAATTGGTTAAATGAGCACAGTGGGGTTAGAATTGAGCAAACGTCCGTCAGTTTCAATTTGAATGAGGGAAATTAATTCAGATCCAATAAAACACGTGGCTGGGTATATGTGAGTCAGCTACAACATGGAATAGATTGGAAGAAGCAAGGCTCACTCAATATTCTGAAAAAAGGAGAGTCGAAGGACAAATCAAAAACGAGGGCGAAACCTGTCGGACCTTGAGAAAGGGGTGAGATCGCTGGTGGTGGTAACGAAAGTTTGAGAGATTTTTCGACCTGGAATCTCGTCGACGATGGTGATTGTGCTTGAGGAAGCTCAGGCGATAATGGTGCTTTGAATGAGAGAATCGACAATCGGCTAGGGTTTTTTCGGGATCGGACGGGTAACCTTCGATTTCTCTCAACGGATCATATAATGACGGAAATTTCTCAAAGTTTTCTCGAGATAATCGAGATAACCTTCGATAATCGACGGAAATTTCTCGCATTTGTCAAGCGATATCATTTCCTTTAGGGTTTCGTTTATCCCCTCTTTTAATGATGATTTTCTCGAATTTTTTTCCTTCTCTGTTTTGCTAAGGGTGATCTACTTCATAATTAATGTTGTTGGTCAAGTTTCTCTTTTGGTTGTCTCTGGCTTAATTTTATGCCGTTATGATCTAAGCCTGTAAAGTTGTTTGCTCCACTGCTTTGAAGCTAGAGATTCTCCTACTGCTATAGTTTTTGTTGATTCATTACTATATTCTTAACATAATATTCGTGTCGTAGATAAAACTAAATGTGCATGATCCATCTTATGAAACAACTAATTCTTGCAATTAACTATGACAGTTTACAGAAAATTTAGTCTCGCACCATATTTAGGCATTTAATTAATCACCATTCAAATAAAATTATAGTATGCTATTAAGCCTTAACTTCCACCTGCCCCTGGTCAATTTTCTGGAAGCAAAAACACAAGGCCTTCATCTTAACCCAAGGCCTTTGTCTTACTGCTATAGTTTTATTCTCTCATCTTCATGACAATTCTACTCTTCATGACAAAAATATAGATAGTAGAGTGAATGGTGATTGTTTCTAGATCAGTCATATTGGGGAAAAAAAGTTGTTTTGTTTTGAACTTGTCTGAGTGCATGTAGTTTCATAGTGATTTATTTAATTTTGTTGGGGTTTTTCACTTCAACTCTTTATTGTTGTAGCTATCCTTTTCAGAATGAATTATGTCGGATAACACTGGATGTTCCACTACTTGATAAGCTTGTTCGTGAATATTGTGTTTACAGAGGCATTGTCGACTCTGGTATACGCTGAACCTAAGATCTAGTGTTCTATTTCTCCCAGCTCCTTTGTGTGTATAGAATTTCTGTCATATGCCTAATTCCTTTAACTTTAACTTTTGATTTTTATTTTTGTATTCATGGTATTTTTATCTGAAATTTAAATTAGCTTCTTCCTTCCATGTTTCTAAGATGTTTTCGTGATTTATAATCAAATAGTGGAGTTTCTGAAATTTGAATCCCCCATTTTCCAGTGAATATATTGCTTCATATTGGTTTTGATCATTTTGTTTTTTCTTCAATCTTGATGAACTTCGAGTATTTGCATTGAAGGGTTTTTGATTGTATGATTTTTGAAAGATGCATCCCCCTTTCACACCTTGTTTAATTGTTTTCAAGTGGCAAAAGGGCATGCTAAATTATTGCACTTCTAATTGGTTTGAGCACAGGCCTTGTTGCCTTTTTAATTACCTCGTTGTTGACAACATTTCTGGTTTCAAGCTTCTACTCACTAACAGTCTCATTCTCAAAGAAAAGTATGCCTAATTCTTATCAATCAAATGCAAATTTCGTTCATCGTTTTGTTTTTTTCCCTTTTCCTTTGTTTCAAGTGTAGAGAAAATAGTGTAATCATTATTGCATTAAAAGTTGTTTACTTTTTCTGTGGGTTCAAACCTGCCCATAATTATTGTGTCCGTGCTGGTCATCATTTGTGGCTCATGTAATGATTTATTGAACTTGTCCTTGTTAATTGCTTTCAAAAACTTTATAGGCATTTTTTCTCTCCCCATGGCTGACAATTAATTGCATTCTTCAGTTCCTACAGGTGTAATGGTGAGTCCAGGGAAAGATAATGAGGGAGAAATTAGTTCTGGTGAATTTGAAAATATTCCTGGCACCGATGATTATATAGAATTTTTAGGCGAGGTAGATGATGAATTTGGAAATATTCCAGGAACCGATGATTATGTAGAAGAATTAGGTGAGGTACATGACATAAGGCAGGTAGATGACATAGGTGGGATAGAAGACATTCAGTTTAACCATCATGATGGAGATGACTCTAATAGTGATGATGATAGCTATATGGAACATTCAGAGTCAGGGTCGGAATGTTGTGATAGTGAAGAGAGCTTAGTTGATTATTATGAAATACATGAAGACCCTCAGGATAGATCTAGTGATGACGATGAGTTAAATTTTAATGCACCTCTACAAGAGAGTGTTAGTCGAAGGGAGTCGGATGGCTATGAAAAAAGAGCCTTCTTCACAGTGGGTATGACATTCTTGGATAGAGGTGAGTTGAGGAGAGCCATTGATAACTATGCTATTGAGAAGGGGGTGAATGTGAAAATACTTAGAAGTGAGAAAAGGATGGTCATCGCCACTTGTGAAGAAGGCTACCCATTTAGGTTGTATGCAAGTAGAGATAGTGAAGGTGTTGGGTACATGGTGAAAACGCTGAATCATGAGCACATGTGTGCTAGGGTTTATAAGAACAAAAGGGCAAGTGCGAGGTGGCTAGCAGAATACTTCAAAGAAAAAGTCCAAGATAATCCTCAGTACATTGTAAGTGAGATGAAGAAGGATGTTGAGCGTGATTTGAAACTATTTGTCAGTAGATCTAAGTGTAAGAGGGCTAAGAGGATGATAATGGAGGTCATGGATGGGAGTTTTGCAGATGAGTATGCCAAGTTAGAAGCGTACTGCAATGAGCTGAAAGTGTCAAATCCGGGATTCGATGTCAGTGTGGACTTAAGTGGCGAAGCTTTAGATCAAGGAAGGAGGGTATTTAGAAGAATGTACCTATGTTTTAATGCATCTAAGGTATGTATGTCATATTCTCTTACAATACCTTTTACTTTGCATGTTGTGTCTCTGTTACTGAATTCGCTATCTGTTAGGGAATTAATGGCTGTCTGGTAGTGAATTAAGTGTCTCTAATGTGCGGTTTTATATTTTTAGACCTTCAATTAATTGTGATCAGTTTATACATAACAGTTTATATTTTTTGTACCTTGTATATATTTTGGGCTATTGGTCTAGGTGTCTCTAATGTGCTGTCTTATGTCATTAAACGATTAGGTCGGGTGGAAAGTAGGCTGCAGGCCACTTATTGGGCTAGATGGAACTTTCTTGAAAGGGAAAGCCAGGGGCATTTTGTTGACTGCGGTGGGATTAGATGCAAACGATAGTATGTTCCCACTAGCGTTTGCTTTGACTAAGAAGGAGACAACTGTTAATTGGAGTTGGTTCATACAATGGCTGAGATCCTCGCTTGACCTTGATGATGGTGGAAAAGTTACAATAATGTCTGACATGCAGAAGGTACAGTTTTTGCCATATAGGTTTGCTTATGTAATTGCAACCATACATTGTATAACTTACGTGTTCTTACATGTAGGGGTTGCTACAAGCTGTCAGTGATGTCCTTCCGTTCGCTGAACATCGGCTTTGTGCAAGACATGTTTATGCGAACTGGAGCAAACGGTGGAGGGGAAATGAGCTGAAGAAAAAAAATTTCAGTTGCGCATGGAGCACCTACAAGGAACAATTCAATGACAATCTAAAGGCATTGGAGAAAGTGAACAAGGCAGCAGCTGAAGGAGCAGTTAGTTACCCTGTTAAGGGATGGGTAAGAGCCTTTTTTAGTAGTAGATGCTTGTCTATGGTGGTAGACAATAATGTTAGTGAGAGTTTTAATGCCTGGATTAATGAGTGTAGGTATTTCCCTGTAATTAAAATGTTTGATGGCATTAGGACTAAGTTGATGGAAAAATGGGGAGCTAATGAGCAAATAGTAACCACTTGGAAGGCCAACTATAGCCCAAAATGTATTGAATTGTTTGAGACAAATAGGTACTTGGCTGTAAATTGTAGGATATGCTTTAATGGTGATGATAGGTATGAGGTCACTGAGGGGAAGGATAGGCACACAGTTGACCTTAGTAGGAAAGCATGTACTTGTCAAGCTTGGGATTTAACCGGAATCCCATGCCAACATGCGATTTGTGCTATGTACCAAGCCAAGCTAGATCCTACCACTCAAATTTCACGGTATTACCATAGGGATACATATCTAGCGAGCTATAGAACAAAATTCCAACTTTGTTAGAGGACAAGGATTTTGGGAAACACACAAGTTTGGCCCCATGCTACCCCCACCCATAAGCAAATTACCGGGCAGACCTCCAAAGAAAAGAAAGAGGACTGAAGAACCACAAAGAAGGTTGAATAGATGCATGACCTTGTCTGCGACTGTCAGTAGCCAAGTTGATGACAACAATGGTTCGGCTTCAACATCCCGAGTTGAACGAATGAGCAAAAAAGGCATTGTTATGAAGTGCGCGTACCGTAAAACAGCGGGACATAATAGAAGCACGTGCAAAGAGGTAATTTAATGGACAGTTCATATAATTTTAATTGATATATTTAATTTTGTGAAACTGAGTAATATTTCTGCCCAGATCTTTGAGGATTTATAGTCATAAAACCTGAGTAATATGCCTGCCAAATTATACTGTTTAAGTTAAGATTGTTCAATAAAAACATAGTACTAAACTAAGTTGCATTGAATTGCCCAGGAATTACCAATCGGGCAAAATTTGAGTAACCAAACGGTGTTGGGAGAAAATTTGATTGAGACCCTAAAATTACCATCAACATTAGGGAATCGACATAGCACTTAGACTATTTCATTACATGTTATATTTTCATACCTTGAATTCATTGATATATATATTTATTTATTATTTCAGGCACCACCCTCAAGAACTCCACGTTTAGGCAGGAACAAACCTCATCTGCAATCCAAGCAACAAGAAACTTCATCTGCAACCCTCCCGTGTACTCCAGCTGCAAGTACCCAGCAAACTCCAACACCTTGTGAATCTGGAAACCAATCAACTGGAAAGAAACGTTGTTACAGACCAGTAAGGCCATTTGGGTTTGGAGTAATGGTTGATGAGGATAGTGGTAGAAGTGTTTATAATGTAAGTTACACTTACTCATTTCAATGAATCAATTAGATGCTAGTTATATATATGACCATGTGCATTCTTTTTTTGTAGCCTGGATTAAGGAGTGAAAGGGTCATTGAGGAAGGAACACCGGCTGAGTTTTTGCATAATGCCAACCCTAGAACAAAATTTCCAATTCCTAATGAGAAAGAAATGAGGAAGTCATCAACTGCAACATCATCCTCCCAAGATGGTTGCAGGAAGATTGCCTTCACTTCTCCTAGTAATACTGATTCGCCACTGGCTGTGAACCCACCAGGATTGCGGTGGAAGGGGCAACCAAGTATCAGCAGCTCACAACTCCGTATACAGAGCCAACAGATCATTACAAGCCGAACATCACAACAGCAGCAACAAGGGGAGCATATTATGACCAGCAGGATGGCTAA
The DNA here is from genome assembly GCA_019022615.1 of Acacia melanoxylon. NCBI lineage: Eukaryota > Viridiplantae > Streptophyta > Magnoliopsida > Fabales > Fabaceae > Acacia > Acacia melanoxylon. Next base: position 6,174,894 of record JAFJYJ010000013.1, read on the forward strand.
CCGTAGCAACTAGACTTGTCTAGGAAACTTTTTGTTTGGGTGCTTTTGGTGTATATGTGGAATCACCCATGTGTTATGTACATTCAATGCACGTTGACTGTAGTTTTTGTATATTTTGTCCTAACTCTAGCAAGAAACACTTGCTTAGGATCCTTTTGTGTTTATATTGATCCTTGCAACTTGCTATAGGTGTCCTTGCTTGTTTATATACTTTGAAGCTTACTGCAATGTGCTATAGGTGTATATGTGGAATCACCCATGTTTATATCCTTGCTTAGGATTATTGTTGCATTGCTGATACAAATTTCAATTCCTTGAGGAGTTTATTCGTGACCAACTTTATGGTCATTAGGTCACATAAGCTTGACCGTGCTATGGTTGTCTTATTGTTCAATTATGTGCAGATTTGTTGAAGCTTCAAACTATCGTTACATTTTCAAAATATACATTTTCAAATTATGTGCAGATTTGTTTCCATACTTTATGGTCAAGCTGATATACATAAGATTTTGTATTTTTTTAGTTCATATTAGTTTTGATACAGTCATAGTTCATTGGAGCATAATTCTTGACTGTATATAACATTTTGCGACAAAGAGTAATCTCCATCGTTTCTTTGGCAATTGTGAGAAACAATATAAATGACTAACATTTTTGTTTTGGAATACAACAATATAATGTGCACTAGAGGAATACATAAAATTAACTAATAAACTAGAAGGCTACCAAAATAGGGTTGAACCTAGAGAAACAAAAATCCCCTCAACTGAGAATATTGCAACAGCAAAAACTCTCCTATTCCTAACCTCCCACAGCTTCCTACAAGAGATGCAAATATCTATTGCATACTCAACCAACATAAGTACCTAATTTAAACCAAAAATAAATTACATATACGAATTACATCTTCATATACAATACACACAACCAAATACATGTAAAAAATAACAATGTCATTGCTAGTTTCAACTTGTTCTTCCCCTTCCTAAGTTCCCCATCATATAACTCATTTCTGTGTTTAAGCTTCCTCAATTCACCATGTATTGCATCAATCTCTTCACTAAGTCTCTGCCCCTGCTCTGCTCTTCAGAGTTTGCAATTTTCATCATATAATTTGTCAATGTCGTCTAAAAGCTCCTTAATCACGGTATTTGGCCTCTCTCCGAATTCGTTATCATGCCAAGCGAAGAATCCACACGCCCCATCCTGTGTTCACAAATACGGTCAGCTGAAAAATGTCACCAACCACCCAGTGGCGGACCAAGAAATTTTCATGTCACCATATTCAAGCAAATTCATCGAACTTATTTCACTAAATTTATTCTTTATTATACTTTCATCATCCCTCCTAAGGCACGCAGAGCGCACACAACACCAGAGATAATACACCTAACAATATAGCTTAATTCGACTCATACAAAACAGAAAAGCATCCATGGACTCATACAAATCAGAAAAGCATCCATGTTTGTCAAATAACATATTATTATTGTTTTAGAACTAAATCAGAATATGTTCGTGACAATTTTTTTTTGTTATGGTACCATGCTCAAATAACATAATATTATTGTTTTATAAAAAATCAGTCCACTTCATTCCATGGAGGTATTCAAACTTTTTAAATGATTGAAAATGCAGAGGCATCAGCCGTATGGAAACGAGGGGAAATGAAGAAAAATGGACCAAAATTTTCAAAATCAGATATAGATAGTAAATCTGCTGCAAAACTACATCTTTATATGATGTATTGATTTGGAGAACTCTGTGTCATATACTCCAATGAAATTTATATTAATCTTCTCATTTCTTTCACTAAGTCTGAGTCATACTCAATTTAGATACCGAAAGGAGCATCTAGTTTTCAATTTTCGAATAAAAGAAACGCCCAAAAAACACACACCTTAGAAACCAGCAAAACAATAAGCAAGTGATTCATAGTTTTCAGTTGGAAATGCGAGAACAAAGCACTCATAGTAATGTAAGCTTCAATCATTCTACGTAAATGCGACTCGGTTGCAAGGAATCAACAATCATAGCACCTCCGACCTCCGTTGCTTACACCTGGTTGTACAATGGGGGCCCGTAGAACCTCCGACACGGGTTGCGTCGGTCGTCGTCCATCTCGACGCCACCATTCTATGATTGCAATACCTCCTCAGCGGTTCATAGTCCTCCTCGCGACTTGGTTGTCGAAGTAGCACCACCCTCCGCCTGCATCTTCCAGTCGACGATGATGCAGATGACGCCATTCAACACCGCCTTTCCTGTCGACGATGGTGGCTTTCCCAGTTCCGACAATGTCCACTCTTTTTTTTCCCCCAAATCGATTGAACCCTAACCTGCTAATTGCTTTCAGCTTCTTATTGCTTTCAATCGTTTAATCCCATTTCATTCCACGTTGTAGCTGACTCACATTTACCCAGCCACGTATTTTATTGGATCTGAATTAATTTCCCTCTTTCAAATTGAAACTGACGGACGTTTGCTCAATTCTAACCCCACTGTGCTCATTTAACCAATTGAAGAATTAATTTGTATTTAAGGACCATCTCATAGTTCATTGTGTTGGATGTACCTGGACCAATAGTTCATTGGTAAAAACGTACCTTAACCCTAATTTCTTCTTATATAAGGTTTAGGTGTTGAAAAGTGAAAACAACTGAGAATTGTGAATAAAGGGAAATACATGATTTTTTATAAAATATTTGAGCTATATAACTAATTTGAGGATATTAAGGAAATTAGTTAAGTTAAATAGTTAATTCTAACAAATGTGTATTGGTTTCCCATTAATATCTTTTTTAATCATGTGCATTGTTACTATCCCTTAATGGAAACCCTCTTACTATCTGCAATCGATAGGGATACTTTAAATTTGAGAGATGACATGGAATGAAGTCTTATATTTAGGACTAAAGTAAAACCCTTGTCTAACTCTTATATTTATATTTAGGATCAGATGCATAATTACTTTGAATTCAATATCAAAACTTGTTGTCTCTATAGGTAAAGATGTTTGATCATATGATACCCAAAAATGATTTACTTTTGCCTTATATATATATACACTCCCTCAAATCCTTAATGTAAGACATATTTGGCGTTCATTCTAAATATAAGACAAAATTGTTATATTATTTTTCAATCTTTTTCTAATTTATCCCTATTAATACTCCTTCAACAGTAATAAAAAAAAAAGAGGTAAAAAGGAAATAAATAAAGATGATAGGGTGTTTTAAAAAATATATTATATTAAGTATTAACAATGTATCTTATATTAAGAATAAGTGGGAGTATTTATATAAAATGTGGTTTGTCACAAATTTGTCATATTTTGTGTATGGGCAAGATTGTATTGATGGATGGAGAGAGTAGAAATAGAGCCTCTGTTTTCATAAAGACAGGGGCCTTTGTCAGTTCTTTTATTGAATTTTTAATCTGGGGGGGGGGCCTTTGTGGGTTCTTTTATTGAATTTTTAATCTGCAACAGCTTTCCGGACTGTATCAGTGAAACCAAGATTCGGTGAACCGGATCGAATACCCAAAAAAAAAAGGGTTAACTTGAATCTGTTTATCACCTTTTGTTGTTTTGTTGCAATTTATCAATAATAGTATCTGCTTTGTCCAAGTATTTCTGTCTATTGTTTAATCAATGATAAGACATTAAGTCAATTTTATGGCCATGGTTTTGTTAAAATCTTGTCAACGTTTCTAACATAGAATGTTACGTTTTTTTTTTGTGTTCCTCTATGTTCATCAAAATCTATAAATGTGGTATGACATTTTCTAATTGATTTCTTTTTGAAAAAAAATAAAATCACTTTCCAAAAGAACTAATTAAAAGTGTTCGATTTTTCATTGCTTTACTAAAACCATATTCCAACCAAATCAATGCTAAAAATCTATTCTCAAATTTCTTATTTCTTGATTACAAAATTAAAATAGTTTAAATATTATTCTAATGGGCAAAATACTTAACCATCTTACATTTCTATGATATCCTTGACATGATCTTCACACATTCATTTACAATTTTGTTTTCCAGCTAATCAAGACCAGCTAGCTTGTTATCAAGTCACTGAAGAAAATTAAATAAGTTAAAAAAAAATGATAGTTAGATCTCAAAAAATTTATTTAATAACAGCCAGATTCGAAAAATCTTGCTAAAAGATAAATTGCAAATATAGATTCAAATAGTTTGCAATAGGAATCTCACACACAAGTAGTTATAGCAACCTATGATTCCCATGTTCACAACTGTCAACTGTCTCAACCAACAGTCCGATATTTGCAACTCATCTTTCAACAAAAACTTTTGAGACTTAACTATCATTAATTTAATTTTTCAAGACCCAAGTCTTGCTTCAAAATCTCATCATCGTTCAATAGCTGTCGCCGGAGGTGTTAACATCTGTACATCAACCAATTAGAGAACACAGAAATTGATGTCTAAAGTTAGGCTCATCAATGTGTTCATCTCAGAGTAACTTTCAATTTGTTCTCCGCCAGTTCTCTAACCTTCCACTGCATTCAAAGTTTTTTTTTAAAAAAGAAATAAAACAATCAGACTACGTATGATAAAAAGCTAAAAGCTAGTTATAAATAAGACCAAAATTTCTGATAACCTGGAAGTCATTGATTTCATCGTCGGTAAGAGAACGTTCCATAGACCTATATGCAATCCTATAGCAGTGGCTGGTCATTCCTTTCTTGTTGGTGAAATTGTCTATTAACTTCACCTGGTATTTCAAGATCATCAATAAGCAGGGGAAAAAAAGAAGATATTTATCCTCTATTTCAAGAACACGTTTCATTTCAAATAAATATAAGTTGGATCTATGTGCATATTAGGTTGGGTTTCGCAGGTCAACCTAAGAGACATCCATAATCTAAAACAGATTCATTCAGCCTATAAATATTATTCCCAGACAACTCTAAATAGGTTATAACTAAATTTGTTCTTAGAAACGACAATGGAGCTGATAAACTCATGTTTGTGAGTTCTCAAAAACTAGGTTTGTGAATGTAGCTTAATAGCACAACCTATAAATTATAAGGTCCTTATAGTTTCCTTAATTAACAGGTTAGGTTTGGGTATTAATCCTTATACTAGTTGAAGACGTGAGTCTCAGTCAACATCTACATCAGTCCAAATTAACAGATTAGGAGCATAGAGACCAATGGCTATAATTGATAATATAATCCGAAATGCCCTTTATCAAATGCGAGAATAAAATGAAAACAGAAGAAGTGGATATCAGGATAAATGTGAAAGCTAGAAAATTTTGCTTGTAAAAGTATTCGAAAGACCTACCTCCTCTACAAGATCTCCAGCTACACTTCTGACAACTTCACAGAGATTGTTTTCAGTGAAAGAATCACTGATCCAGAAACTCATGTCCTTGTAACAAGGAGGATACTGTCAAAAATAAACAGTAGAGAACATCATCTCAAGTTCTAAGAATTTTATGCAGTGAAGTGACACAACTAGTATGGATTACTGTTAAGAACTGGAGTGATAGGGCCCCTAACTAATGGGCCATCAACACTGAGGCTCATATAGTGTATAGGTTACAACAATAATATATATGAAGTACTCCCTTTAGTCCTTAATACAAGACTTATTTACCTAATTTTAGATTAAAGAAGTTAGTTAAATTAGTTAATATAACAAATATTTTTTAAAACACCCTAGTAATCTTTCTTAATTCCCTCATTCCTCTCCTCCTTGATTATTATTGAGAGAGTATCAATATGGGTAAATTAGGAAAAGATCGACAAATATGAAAAAACATGTCTTATATTTAGAACAAAGATCAACTCCTCAAATAGGTCATATATTAAGGACTAGAGAGAGCAATTTGTAAGTAGCAGGGGCAAGGAATAAGAGTGTGGTTTGGGAGAGAGAGATAGCCCCACAAAAGCTAGAATGGTTAGTGTTTTCAGCTATTTCCATTTTAGTTCTCAGGTTGACCAACGCTCTTCCAGATTATTAACCTTAATATCATTTTGAAGGTAAGTTTCATCATAATGATAATCGGATAGGCAGATATCATAGCACCTCAAGCTCCCCAGAGTAAAATCTAGTGGTACAATTTCTTTAGCTAAATGTTGCCTACCTAGACAAAGAGATTCACATATATAGGACATGGATCATTTGAAAGCTTGCACTCATGAAATCATATACTTTGAAATTCAGATAACTGTGTCTTTCAGAATTAATACTGATCAGACATTTAACGTACGAAACATCAGAGCATCCAACATATACATACTTAACCACATAACTACAAGTCAAAATAACAGCACATGAAATGAAAAACAGCTATATAAGGACAATCAAGCACATACAGACACATGTTTCATGAAGAAGTTACCTTTGAAAATGGCTTAAACTTGACTCCTAACTGGCCTTTGGAGAACTGTATGAAAAAGACAGTATAGAATATGAGTAGAGGAATATGAGGAAGAAAACAAGAGAGGATGTGGGAAATGTAGTCATAACCTATAGGAACCTCTTATTTATAGTAGGAGCCTAGGCCAACATATTAAGGATAATTAATAGACAGAATAAATACAAAACCAAATCTCCCTAATTATGTACATTCATCCCTAACGACAGTAAATCAATAATCAATCATGATAATCAACATGGAGCATTAAAAGAAGTTAGTGCAGCATGATAGAGATGGTAAGGAGTGTGTTAGACTTATATTGTCTAATTAAATACAAAACAAAGATACTCTATTTTATGACCTTCCTCAAGATAAAGATTATAAACTAAATGCCCCAAGCTTTTTATAAAGCATGCAAGGCTTGGAATTGAAGAGACTCCGATAAAACCAAATTGAAGAGGAAAACAAAATTAATTATTTTGTATAATGTATAACCTGCTATTTATTTCCTTTTTTTGTGATATTTTAGGGATTGAGATTGCTAGCTTCTGTGGCATCGCTTTATATATGTGTATTCATCTGGCTTGATACATAATAGACAAAGAAAAAAAGACAAAAATTCTCAATTCTCAAGATGAATACATCATTGACATCAAATGTAACATCTAGGAAAATGGAAAAAGGCCAATTAAACAATGTTGCTCAGCGTATACCTGGGAGGTAAATCGCTCATCAGATGACCAAAAGAGACGAATATCTGGTATGTCAAATAGAACCATAGCTAACCTCTCCAATCCTAGGCCAAAAGCCCAAGCAACATTATTTGGTTGACCATTTCTTTTTAGAATTTCTTGCTCTGTCACCCCACAGCCTAAAACTTCTAACCACTTTTCCTGGAAATAAAATGCCATACATCAGTTAACTCAGCACAAACATGGAAGCAAACTTCAGCATTTTCTGTCAATTGTTTTCTTCTACTTCTTGTTCCATGTGCCTGTTTTGCTTATCTTATAAATATGCAAAGGCCTGAATGAGGTTTCATTTTTCAAGCAGTTAAGTGTAGGGATCTTCCGGTCCATATCAATGCCATTCCTAAGTTTATTTGAGACACTCATTAATAAAATAGGCAATAAATGAGGCTCAAAGCCTAAGGCAACATTAATCATTCTTCTTTTACATCTTTATGAACTTTTTTGCAATTTTGACCAGTCTATTAATTCACATCAATATTACTCAACATTTTTTAAGGGAATGAAAGTACACATAATACAATTGTTAAAGATTGTGCTGCCGGTAAACTTATATTTTTTCTAGTTATTAATTTCCTGTCATTTACAGTTGTTATCTTCCATCGTTTTAGGATAGTTAGCTAGCTTCAGGATTTCTTTTGACCATCTATACTGTTACAAATAGATCTGATTCGAATTAAAAAACAGATTCCTCCCCGATATGTACTTTCTGGATTTGATTGAATAACACAGCACAAAGGAACACAATAATAAACCATACCTTCTAGTAATCCTCTAAGTTTTTTTCTTTTTATTTCTACATTTGTTGAAGCATAATTTTTTATCTTTCCATGATCCACTTTTCCTTCTATTAATAAATTCATTTTTACACCCAAAAAGCAAAATACTCTACTAGCGAATAAAAATAAAGAATATTAACATCTAATCACCGCATGGTTTCCCAATCAAACATAAATAAACTTATTACGTCTTACAAGGCTAAGAAAATGATAGAGTACCGGATTAGCGGGAGATAATGGAAGTTGTGGAAAGTTTAGAGATTTTAGAAATTAATATTTAATTAATTGAATCTGTTTTTATTATTATCTTTAGGAATTAGGAAATAAGAGGAATATCTTATTAGATATTATCTTTTATTATTATCTTTAGGAATTAGGAAATAAGAAGAATATCTTATTAGATAAGATTTAGTTGTTAGTATTTATGATTATTAGTTATCCAAATTTTAGATTTAGATATATTTTTAGATTTCGTATTTGAATTTTGAATAGAGTCTACCCTCTGTAAATCATTATAAATAGGCCTAGTGCCTCATCAATAAAGGTCAAATATTCAGAGAGAAATTGGTACGGGAGATTCTCCTTGGACTTTAATAGTTCGATGAGTTACAAATTCTGGCTCATCTACTATTAAGGATGTGGGCTGATTTAGAGAAGAGGCGAGATTCTTGCCTACTCTCTATCTTAGAGAGGCTGTTCTTAGAGAGCTAGTGAGATCCTTGCTTCTCTTTAAAAACAGAGAAATATATTTTCCCTTTTATTTCCCAAGTTTTCTTTACATTCCCATTTAACCTTCACATCAGTACTATAATCAGTATCTCATCATAAAATAACTTACATTAAAGTATATCTCAAGTTCAAATGATGGATTAGTAAATGGGAAATAAGTATCCACCCAACGCATTTCCACTGCACCTGCAATTAATAAATGAGACTATGAAGCGGTGTGGGAGAAAAATTTCTGATTCTCATTGTTTGATTCAAATGTAAAAGACTAGGCTATATATATATATATATATATAAAATATAAACTAGCAGCATTCAAATGTAAAACGATAATAAAAAGTAAAAACTATACACTCAGCACCTAGCACTAATCCTATCTAAAGGAATATTTACAATAAATGATGAATATTGCCGCAAGTAGTACATGAGTAAGTATCTTTGCAAGAAAATCATCTTCAGAAGAATAACATAACTAGATCTAGATGTCTTGTTATTTATCTTTTTTTTTTTAAAAAACTTTTTCAAGAAACAATTTAGCTTTTTTTTTCTAGTTTAAATATTATCTTTTTCTTCAAGAACTTTGCAGTAGCAAGATGAATTTCATTTCAAAATTACTTTTCATTTGCTCAGTAATATTGCCTGAATTGGAAGTAAACAAAAAATAAAAATAAAAAAAATTAGACATATGCTTATGACAATAGCTTATATACACCCAAAGAATTTCCACAGTACTTGAAATTAAAACCAAATATAACCATATAAGAATGGAAGCAGCATAGGGGATAGCATTATAAATCACCCCCTCCAGTCCTAAATATAAAGGAGAGTTGACTTTTTTGAGATTTTAAGGAAGCTAATTAAATTACTTAAACTATTTATATTTGTCATTTTTTCTCCAAATTATTTTGCCTAACTTAGAAACTGATATATAATCTAAGGATACACACCATAGGATATGATTAAGTAACTTATTTAACTTTTTTAATCCCTCCAAAAAAAAGTCAACTCTGTCTTATATTTAAGATGAAAGGGAGTAGCAATATACAAGTAAATTATAACTTCAAAGGATTGACATAACTAGAATTATATGCCTTTGAAGGAACAATTTAGCATTTTACTTTCCATACTGAAAGGTGACAACCACAATTGCACATGCAACTGCACACATAACAAGTGTATGAAAGTGCATAAAATAAAAATTCAGTTTCTACCAAGTCCAAAATGGTTCTTTCATATTCTTTGACTAAATTATCATACAAATACACATTGGTAGTGCAATTGCGGAAACTTATTATGTAATATGCACATTAGGTTATTTGCATTTAGGGAATACCAAATAAATGGCGTGCTAACCCCTCAAGGCATTTCTTTAAGTCTGCTGCTGCATAGGAAGTGGCATCCATTCCTGATGGTTCCCATTCATCTGGAACAAAAACTCGAAAGCCTTCCATCTATGCAATCAGACAAAACTAAGAAATTTAGCATTGATAATCATTAGAAAAATCTAATTCCTGGCTAAGGTAACATACCTGATGGAAGACAGGGTAATGAGTTGAATCAATTGAATCTCTTCGATACACATCTCCTGTAACAAGGAAATGAGTGTATCCTCTTCTCAATAACTCTGCCTGATGAGCACTTGTATGGCATCTCAGAACAGTCTGAGGGTCTATATAGTATGTATCATTATAACTCCTACTCACATGGTCCTCAGGAACCAAGACATCATCAAAATTCTGAAATAACAGGAAAATCATCAGCAAAATATACTACCATGAAATTCAAACCACCAGAAACAAGCCACAGAACAACATATTCTCCTTTTGCTATTCTCAATGTAGTACCAACTACCAAGCATACTCAGATTGCGAAAGCTGGAGATTGTAGTATGAAGGCAGTACAAACTGATAACTGGCAGAAAGTAACAGCAAAAGCACAAAAATTCTGTTCTAACAGTAAAAGATTAACATTAATGACATGACAAACAAAGCTTCATTACTAAATCTGTTTCTCTTGAATCACCATAGGGAGCTTTGGCAAGAATAAGAATGCTTATATTATAGTCGAGTAAAGCACTTGCAGTAATTTAGTGTTGGTAAGGTTAAACTCTCATTTTTCATGGCAAATAATGGTTTTCTCAATTTATGGAAATAAACTGTTTTTTTCCCAATTTCTTTCAAGTAAAGGAATATACGAAATCAACTTATCAAAAGGCAATACAAGCTCAATCAGCTTGCATGCAGATCTATCAACTAAATCTCAAAGAATAAGAACTATTTCCTTCAATTTACGGCATTATATGTTCAAATAATAGGAACAACTATATAGAAATCATTTGGATGAAAAAACATTAGCTAAATAATTTCAAAAGGACTGATAGGAGTAACTTTCAAAAACTTTCATGTTTATTTTCTGTGCCCAATAAGGCTTGAAACATAAAATGGCATTGGACTTACTTTCTCCAAGCCAGAGGTATTGTTGAAAAATATTGTTGACATTTCTAGAAGTGGGATCAATTACCCATTAGTTTTCTCTTTTAACATCCAGTGGTGACAAATAAGTAACTCCATGGACAGAACAAAAGAAATTAAGGCTTTGTTTGATTCTGTTCTCTGCTTTTTTGTTCAAAAAAACAGTATAAAACTCTTTTTAAAAAAAGTTTTGAAAATTAAAAAAAAAATCCGTTTGGATACTTGTTTTAAAAAATCTGTTTTTGAAGTGACATGGCAGTGGCCATCACTAGTGGTGACGTGGCAGTAGTCATTACTTGTAGTGTGGTGTCGATAGCAAATAGGTGGCGGTCTCAAAAAATAAAAAGTAGAAAAACAAAAAACAAGAAAACAACTAAAAAGTTTTTTTGTTTTTAAGTTTTTAAAACAACTTTTTGTTTTTCTGTTTTTAAGAACAACTTCTTGAAAACAGTTTTTCAAACAAGTGTTTTTGTTTTTAAAAACAAAATAAAACAAGCCCTAAGACTTTTTTAAGGAACAAAGATGGCATCGTATCCATGAACAGCGAAAGCTAGTAACAGCAAAACATCATATAGGAGTCAAGTGAAACTAAGTCTTAAACGTCATTTAATGAACCTCCTTCACTGAAACAACCGGACAAAGATCATCAAACTTATTGAACTTATTTGCATAATTGGAATCAAAGTAATCATATATGGCATTCTTCAGTATCCCAAGTGGATGTTGATCTCTCCTGTGAAGTTGCAACCCAAGCTTTGAAAATATTGTGTCTGGCACATTATTTGTAGGATCATCCCTCACCACATCTAAGAAACCATAATGAATCAGTTATAAGAAGAACATTATGAATTAAAACAATTAACAATAGAATACATAAGAGAGACAAGCACATGTATGGTAGGAATGATACTGAAAAAGCATCCACACAACCCCAAAACATCTTTCTCACTTGTATCAGTTGATAAAATGACTTCAACATCATTCAAGTTTCAGACGGAAAGAAACAAAGCAAATTGGTAATGCCGCATAACATTCTGTTATAGATTTTCTTCGCAAATTTGCTTTTCTTTTAAACCAGTCAATAAGATTCCAATTCAAATAGAATGTTTAACATACGAAGATGAAGATAACTAATACAAAAAACAAACCTTCTCTAGAAATCTTGACACCACCAAGCTCCAACACTGAGACAACTGGCCGCCTCCATTTCTTTCGTGAAAGATTGTCAGTAGAAACAGAACTAGCCATCGATGAGAAAGGTAAGCAAAATGTGAAGGTTCTTAGAGTATCACTTCTACGAAGCAGTGAAGCCCCAGAGAAAAGTGTGGCTTGTACAGAAGAGAGAGCCATTGCCATCCAAATGAGTACGAACTTTTACAGGGGATAAGTATAGCTCACCGAATAAGAACCGGAGGAAAGATTCACAGGCAATTCGATTCACTTGATTAGCTCATATCACTTCTGTCAAACATTTGATGCGGGTCAAATTAAACACTCTGATCACTTGGACATGAATACTCATTTTATAATTTATAAATAAATATAAAATACACACACAGGGCATTCACACACATTTCCAAAACACAAAAGTAGGATCTGACTGACATGAAGTACAAGTTAAATCTCAGTCCCTAAGCCCAGTAAATTAAACAGGGCTTCAATTTTTTAACCAGCAGCCAACTCAATCTCCTTCACTATTTAAATGAACGAAAATGGAAATACAAACACTTAAACGGAGAACTAATTGAGTGTAGTGATGGAGGAAGGAATTGCTGAGTCGCATAAAGTTGAAAGAAAAAAGGAGAGCGAGGGAGAGAGCTACAGTCTTACACAAATTGATGGAGCCCTAGTTGCAGAGCACAGCCACGCTGAAAGGAGGAAGATGAAGAAGAAGCTCGACTGCCGCAATCAACAGAGACGAACTCAACGAGCACGACGACGAAGCAGGAAATGGAAATAAAACCGCGTCGCAAAGGGAGTGACGAAGAGGGGATCAAAGGGAGATAATATAATCTAGATAAACGGAGGGGTATTTTGTCCAAGAAAAAAAAAAAAAAAAAGATAAACGGAGGGTTTTTGGGAAAATTACATGTAGGGTCCCAAGAAACAAAACTAATTATAAAAAAGTTCCTTCAAATCATCAAATTACACAAAAATCCCAATGGACTTTTTTGTAATTATTTGTATGGAAAAAAAATCCAAGTTTTTAAATGTTGTTGTAAATATGGTTTTTTCTGTTGTAAATGACAGATTTTAAATTTTGTTGTAAATATAGCATTTTACTGTTGTAAAAGACATTTCTACGGTCAAAATCCAAGTGTTTAAATGTTATTCTTGTAAATATGGTTTTTTTTTTTGTAAATATGGTTTTTTCTGTTATAAATTGTCAGATTTTAAATTTTGTTATAAATATAGCATTTCTTGTTGTAAATATAGTCTTTTTTTCATTTGTAAATGACTTTTCTACATTCAAAATCCGGGTGTTTAAATGTTGTTGTAAATATGATTTTTTCAGTTGTAAATATGACTTTTTCTGTTGTAAATGACTAGATTTTAATTTTTATTGTAAATATAGCATTTCCTATTGTAAATCTATGTTTTTTTCTGTTGTTAATACAAATAATATCAAAAAAGTCTCTTGGGACTTCGTGTAATTTGGTGATTTTAAGGGACTTTTTTATAATTATATCTTTTCCTCAGGACCTGTATGTAATTTTCCCTTTTTTTTGATGGAATTTTTAATTTTTTATATTCCATATATAATCCTATACTTTTTACTACATCCCATTTATTTCCTTTTTTTCTCTCCAATTTATGTGACTTAATAGTTGGTAAAATAAATTGTAAGTCTCTTTTTTTTTAATATTTAGATTAGATTTTACGACTGTATGCTCCATATTTCTTTTTGAATAAACTATATTATGAAATAAAGAAAAGTTAGAGAGTGAGGAAATAAAAGAAAATAGTAGGACAAGAAAAATTAGGAGTACGATATGCAACCTTTCAATCTTATATGGCTTTACTCATGATAAGCTTTTTTATTGGCAAACAAAAAGTCATGAAATGCTCTTTTGCAAGAGGATATATATATATAACCTCTTCGAATCCACGTCGGAAGAGGTTAGAAGTATATTATTCTGATCCTATTTATAAGTTTATTTTGACCATAAAATTTGGTTTTATTTATAAGTCTAGTTTCATGTAATAAATGAGATTGTGACAATTTTACTCATATTAATTGTACCTATGAAGATAGAGAGAGAAGAAACAACTGAAAAATATTCAATTATAAATGAGGCAAAGTTGAAAATTTACCCATAATCATTGAGTCAACTACCTCTCATTGGTATATGAGATTTGGTCAAAATAGACTTATACTACTTTGGTCCTATTTATAAGTCCCTTTTGACCAAATCACGCATACCAAGGAGAAGTAGTTAGCTCAATGATTATAGGGTGAATTTTTAACTTTACCTTCATTTATGATTGTGTATCTTTCAACTCTTTCTTCTCTCTCTATTTTCATTGGTATTAATATGGGCAAAATTGTCACAATTTCATTTATTTGGTCAAAAATGACTTATAAATATGACCAAATTTTTTGGTCAAAAGGGACTTATAAATAGGACCAGAGTGGTAAATAAGATTAGAGTGATATACTACATACGGTCCTAATTATAAGACCTAGTTGACTTTTTTTGAAGAGATTAAGGAAGCTAAATAAATTACTTAATCATTTCATATGTTGTGTTTTCTTAGATTATATATTAGTTTATTGTTTAAATTATTTAGTTTGAAGAAAAAAATAAAAATACTCTAAGCTAATTTAATTAGCTTCCTTAATCTCTTTAAAAAAAGTCAACTATGTCTTATAATTAGGACCGGAGGGAGTATAATATAAGGTGTTTGAATTAGTTTTCTGAAAGTACTCCCTCCGGTCCTAATTATAAAACATATTTAACTGATTTTGGAGGAATTAAGGATAGAGGTTAAATTAGTTTATTTTACTCATTTTCCTAAAATGTTCTTCTATAAATTTTACACTTCAACTATCTTATTGATTTCACATAATCCCTCATTCATATCAACAGGAATATTTTAGGAAGAAATTGACAAAAATTAGAATGTTGTCCTATAATTAAGACTAAAACAAACTCCAAAATGTTGTCCTATAATTAGGACCGGAAGGAGTATTTTTTACTGTGAGAATGATTCTATCTCAATTTATTTTTAGAGGTTGCTGTTACTTAGAAAAAAAAAAAAAAAAAAAAAAAAACATGTCCACCAAAGTCTTGGAATCAGATTCTGCTCACAAGGACTGTCCCTATGTACATTTCATCCTCCACACCCGAGTTACAGCATAAACACATGGCTGAAGCTTGAGACTATCTATTTCTCCATTCATTGTTAGGAAGTCTATTATTAAATACTCTTTTTAATCTTTATTATAAGACACCAACTAATAACTATTATTGATCTTTTTTATAAGGCATTTGCTTGTTTCAAAAGAGTATTAAATATTTTTTTCCCATATATACCCATATTTAATAAGAGTGGTGAAGAGAGTAATAATTAATATGATATTAGAATTTAATGTAATTAGTAGGAGTAGTATTGGAAATTACTTAAATTTAAGACAAATTTAATGACTTTAATTGCTCTTATTTGTTTGTAAAAATTATTAGTTGGTCCTTAAAATAAGGACAAGAAGGAGTATTATCTATAAAAATACTCTAATTCTTTCAGTTGCTCTCTATTTCCATATAGCTTTATAAACTGAGCTATATAGGTTCGCCAGAGAGAGTAAATTGCGTTAGAATCAAGATTTTCTCAAGAGGGAGTAAATATAAGCCCAAGTTTTGAGAGTTGTGGGCTAAGTAAGGTTCTGAAACCCGACCGACCATTGAACCAGTCAGAGTATGTTTAACCCACTAACCCTTGACTCATGACCCAATACCACGCCATTGCAGAAAAGCAAACAAGCAAGTCATATGCAACCCGATACAACATCCTTCAACTTTCACCATTTATTGATTTCTTCTTCTCTTTTCACCTCACACTTCCAAAATAACCCCATTTCAACTCTAATGCAAAATTGTAACCACCCAATTCATCTCAACTTCCAAAATAACCCCATTTCAACTCTAATGCAAAATTGTAACCACCCATTTCATCTCAACTCAATCTGAAGCCGAAACTTGCTATGGCCCCAATTTTCAATTCCCTTCACTTCACGGTGCTTGCTTTTTTCCTCGTCTTCTTCCACCAAACTCTAGCTTCCCGCCTAGTCTCTTTGTTTTCGTTTACGGATTTTCAACAAGATCGGAATTTAATAAGTCCACTGTATGCCTTTTTGGCAATGTGAAGATCGTCAAGTTTCATGGTGGCTCTGTGATTCAGCTTTCTGATGCCCAAAATAAGTCATGTATGAGAAACCCATCGAGCTTTTGGAAATTAAATCAAGAAAATTAGCCTCTTTCTCAACTTTTTTGCAATTTCCATGCCTTTGGAGGAAGATAATGGTCAGGCTTTTGTTGAAGTTGGAGGAAGAGGGTTTCGTTTGAGTCTCTGGGTCTTTGTTTATGTTTTTCTCAGTTTCTTCCTTCATTACTTCAAGCAACTTTTTTTTTTTAAAAAAAAAAAACCAACGAATTTGTGACTTGGTCAACTCATCCGGATTAAGCCAAGTTGACCCGGGTCAACTTGAAACTTGAGGTTTCCCCTTTAACTTGGACCGGTTTTCCTGTTGGTTTCTGGTTCAAACTAGCTGGCTCGGTCTAGGTTCCTAAACAATGGAGCTAAGGGAAAAGGTTTGAAACTTCTGTCTTCGTTACATCATAAAATTCAAAGTATCTAGTTACCTTCATTTCTTTTTAATTAACGATCGTTCTTGTGAATAGTAAATTTAGGCCTTTTGCACTTTGCAGAGCGTAATTGCTTTGCTGAATGAAATCTCTAAGTTCTAAGCATGAAGACATTCTTACTCTGGGATGCTAGCCCA
Organism: Acacia melanoxylon; assembly: GCA_019022615.1. NCBI lineage: Eukaryota > Viridiplantae > Streptophyta > Magnoliopsida > Fabales > Fabaceae > Acacia > Acacia melanoxylon. Next base: position 6,192,015 of record JAFJYJ010000013.1, read on the forward strand.
ATAAAAAAAATATTCTTTTTAGACCTAAATATAGAAACTAGACAAGTAATTTATTTTGGCTATAAATATAATGTATCAATCCATTTTGTCTTATAAATTTATGATTTTTGCCCCAAAACATTCTATTGATTGCACATATTAAGAAGGCTTTCATCCAAGGGTATTTCCAATGCACATAATTAAATATATTTTAGGAAAATCAGCATATATTTATTACCAATAACTAACTTTACTTTTTTTTTAATATCCATAAATGAGTTTTCTAGATTATAAGGATATAATGTCGTAAGATAGTGTTGTTCCTCTCTCATAGCTTTGGTTTCATTTCTTTTTCTTTTTTTGGTTACAAACTACAAAGGCAAGTATCAACGGCCTAAGTTACAAGCAAAATCGAATCCGTGACCTCCCACTTATTAGAGAGTATCCATACCACTTGGCTAAAAGGTTTCTTTTTTTGTTGTTGTTGTTAATCACATGTATTTTTCTGTTGGAGGCAATCTTGTTGAAAACATTGTCAGACATTGAATGTGGGCACCTTTCCCAACAAGGGTTCAAACCTTAGTTAGCCAAATTGTGAAAGATTAGCCTCTTCTATTAGACTTGACTCCTAACAATGGCTATAAGGCTTTTGGTTATGGTTTCATTGTTGCATCAACACTCTCACATATTGCACCCTTCTTTCCTTAGCATTAATCATTTGATCCACAATTAATGGATTACCCAACGAATTCACAAGCTTAGCAAGAGACATGCCAATACTTTGGATCCAAGTGGGGAAATTGGACACAATTTGGAACTCTAATGGCCTTTTTCTGTATGTTTTTTGAAGGTCCATATTTCATGAGTTTTTTGCCAAAGGGGAGCTATATTATTTACATTTCAGAAGTTTATACAACAAGTCAACAATTAGCCAACACCAGATCTATACTGTGGATGGCCAGAATCAATAACATCAGAAACCAAAATCCCAAAAAGGCAAGAACACAGCATACTACAGCAGAACTCACTCTCAAGTTTCACATCCTCCATAGGAATCTCTGCTACTCTACAATTAGCCACATTTCTAGTAGGTTGAATATAATATAATTCAACTTGGCAAAAGGTCACGTAGAGATCTTTTAACTTCACAAAATTTTATTTTTCTCTACTAATTTTTATAAAGTGTCTTTTCAATCCTTTAACACTAATGCTGTTAACAAAATATGTTGATATTAAAGTTTTAAATGATGGAAAAACACTATCAAATGCTGACTTATTAAGTTTCATTTTGAAAACAACAATAATTGTTACCCACAAAAATCATTATTTGAGACTAATAATATTAGGGTTAGAAGACTGAAAAATACTTTTTAAAATTAAGGGGTTCAAACTAAAACTTTGTCTATAATTAAAAAAATTAAAAAAAAAACAATTTTTGTCAGTCAAATTTAGCTCATATAGAGTTAAGGGCAGATATCAATTTGTACCTCCTTTTGTTGTTCTCCCTCTTGTGCCCTCTTTATATCTGTTGGGTGTTGATGCATGAGGAACCATTGGTCGATTTTACTTCAACTCTCTCTTTCGCTGTATATATAGACTTTAGAGTAAATATCTTTCTGGTTTCTAACAAAAAATATGGACCCCATTTTGGTCCCCTACAAAAAAAAAAAATCAACCCTTATTCGTCATTTTTATAAACTAAAAAGGACATTTTTTTTGTAAAGGACCAAAATGGGGATCGCGTTTTTTATTAGGGACCAGAAAAAGTATTTACTCAAGACTTTATCCTTGTAGAGTATTTCAGAAATCTCAATTCCCAAATTTTTATTTAAATCAATATGGAAAAAGTTTACTATATCTCGTTCTAGCATAAGAATTAATTGGGAGGTTAGATTTGTTTCAAAATATAATATTCCAATTAATTTTATCTCTTGTATTTATCTGTTTTTTTTTTCTTATTTAGTATACCTAACTTATATATTGATATAACTGTTACATATGGTATTTTAGGAAAATCAAATCACATTTGATATAATTAATGAATTTATATAACTTATTAATCTACCTAAATTAATTAATTACCTTCAAAGAGTATTAGATTATTAGTTATCATATATATTATTACTTTTTATTTTTAATATAAGATACATTTTATAGTTCAATTTCTGTATTAATAACTAGAGGAAGTATTGAATAAATAAAGTATGAGACAAGCCATGATGAATTGGGATGGATAAGAAGAGTACTGGGACCATAATGCAACATGTCTTTCCCCCTAACCCCCCAACCAAAGATGATTTCTTAGTACTTTTTGTTTGCCTAAGCATCATATCCAACATCCATGTCACTTTCAGCCTTATCCTCTCTTACTTTTACTCTTTTTATTTATATAATTATTAATATAGGTATGTATGTGAAGTAAGATATGCAACATCTAAATTGTGTGGGCTTTTTTAATGCAAGTTCTATACCTTTTTTATTTATTTAATCGGACTTCATCACCTAAAGGAAGTGGGTTTGATTAACGAGTTGGTCAAGCGCGGGAAACATCCTCCAGGATTTAGGAAGCGGTGGAAACGCGGGTAGAGGTGGAGCGTGTGTCTTTCATACGTAGGTATCACAAGATGCTATAATTTGGATTTGGGGCCCAAGCACCTTCGGCTTTGATCGGGAAGGTTTCAACAACCCTTTCCTAAAATTTTCATACCAAAAAAAAAAAAACTATATGGCTTGGTTATATAGGAGTATTAATTGTCAAACTCAATCAATTGAAAATAGTTCTTTTAAAGACGTTTTCTGAATTCACGTAGATTTGAATTCAAGACTTTGTATTTAAATAGTTAAAATCCATTCAACTATCATGCTTGTGTGTATATTTTATATAACATGTTAGTGCATAAATAAAAGGGTAAAGGATTTCTCCAGTCATTGGAGATAAGTTATCTCCAGTGACCTCCAAAACTACGTCGTTTTGGATTAATGAATGATGTTTCCGTAATTTTGTTTACTTTTTTATCATATAAATTTTACCGAAACACCTTTCATTAATTCATCTAAAATTACAAACACATCATTCATTAATTCAAAACGACGTAGTTTTAGGGGTCACTGGAGATAAACTTATCTCCAGTGATTAGAGAAATACTTTTCTCTAAATAAAAATGGGAAATATTTTTGTTTATACATTATGAATAATACAACTTATATGTTAGTGATTAGTATTTTAATTTTTTTTAGTGACACTTTAATTTAAAATCTATTTTAAAAATTAAGTTTTGTTGATATTTTTAAGAAATACAGTTCAGGCCTCCTGCGATTATAAGATATTTCTATGTTATAATATTATTATTATTAAATATTTATATAATTAAAATACATTGGCACTACAGTTTTCCTCTCAATTAGGGCGTAAGTGGTTAAAAGCACAATTATTTTGAGCAACGTGTACAAACTTAAAGAGTGACTGTGCAATTGCATGCGGTGGTCCCTAATAATTTTTTATTCCTGGGTGAAAAACCTTTCAATAACTGGAAAATTAATCCACAATTTTCCTTCAGGGAACACTCTTTATAATGTTACAAATAATAAAAGAAATATTTTTTCTAAAAAAATTACTTTTAAGTATGATAAACCTTAATTTTTTATTTTAATCTTCTGATGTATAGGAAATAAAAGACAATAATTTGTTGTCTATATATAAAATGATTTTTATTTTATTTCTCATAATCTTGATGAGTGCTCCCATACGAGCGGATATTTACATTCTTTTAATTGGTAAAAATAAAACTATTTTTAGTTTTTTTAACAAATGTAATAAACTGTTCTTAAAATGCGTAACAATATGTTGTATGAAATGCATAACATATGCATCCTATTTATAAAAACAACTCGCTAATCTCTAATTGATGTGATTCCATAATCATAAAAATTAATAGGAGAGAATAGGAAACAATTGGAGATATGAACATATACAAATATTCCCTCCAGTCCTAATTATATGACATATTTAACCGATTTTGGGGAGATTAAGGAGAGGAGTTAAATTAGTTAATTTTACTCATTTTCCTAAAATGCCCTCATATAAATTTAAAATAACATAAGTAAAAGCAAATCAACAACCCCTACTACATACTTCTTCAACCTAATTTTTTTTTTCTACACGCTTTCTAATTGAAATAATGGTTTTGCTATATATATATATGTGTGTGTGTGCGCGCGCACGTATATATATATGTATATTATACACACATATATGTGTGTGTACATATATTTACACACACACACACACATATATATATATGTATACACACATTTATATATATTGACAAACACACAAAGATATACATATGCACACACATATAGATACACAAATATAGATACACAAATATACACACACATATATATATATAAACACATACAATACACATACACATATATTGACAAACACACACAAAGATATACATATACACACACACATAGATACACAAATATACATATATGTATAAACACACACACACATATTTATATATATCTGTACACACACACATTGACAAACACACACAAAGATATACATATATGTACACACATAGATACACAAATATACATATATGTATAAACACACACACATATTTATATATATCTGTACACACACACATTGACAAACACACACAAAGATATATATATATATATATATACATATATATATATATATATATATATATATATGTACACGCACATAGATACATAGATATACATATATGTATAAACACACACACACATATGTGTGTGTGTATACATATTTGTGTGTCTCACACACACACATATCTGTGTGTGTGTAAATGTGTCTATATATATATGTATATATTGAAAAATTAATATCAGCTGATTGATAAATAAATTAAAATCCAACAATTTAAAAGTTTTACTTACTATAAGAGTTTACACATCAACATACATACACTCACCAAAAACCAAATACACTTAAGAGAATAAAATTGGGTATTTTAGGAAGAAATTAACAAAAATTAAAATGTTGTCTTATAATTAGGACCAAAACCAACTTTCAAATGTTGTCTTATAATTAGGACCAGAAGGAGTATTAAATTTATAACACTCCCCATTGGATGTCATGACTAAACATGTGCCTCATTAAAAAAACTCCAACTGAGAAGAACCCAATGGGACAAAAACTTAGTAGAAGAAAAAGAATATAGTAATACGCTGTTTATTGATACACTTGGTAGAGCTACCTCATTAAAGACCTTGCTAGGAAAACCTAGTAGGAAAAAAACCATAAACAAGAGAAAACGAGTACAACGTGTAACATCCTAATTTTTGTTTTCAAGATTTAATTATAATTAAGAAAGAATTATTTATAATAAAAAAATTTATCATGTCATGATTGCGATCTAAAGAGTTTATTGAAAATATGATTTATGATAAAAAAAAAAAAAATTATGGAATAAAAATAATGAAATGGAAAGGAAATTGTAGAAATGAAAATATTTTATTATTAATATTATTAAAAAATAATATATATACACACACGCGGCCCAAAGAGAAAAAAGAAAAAGAATCAGCCATATTATATAAGGAAAATCTCATATAAAGCTAGTTAAAATAGATAAATTCTAAATGAGATTAAGTTAAAAAATTCTTAATTACATCAATGTAGATAAAAATACTTTAATGACCTCTCTTATAAGGTTTCATTGTCAGGTGACATGATTGCAAATCATTTAAAAAATTAATGCAAGAAAGTTTTGATAAAGTTCTATTGATGAATATATAAAGAGTTAAATACCAATTTTGTCATGAAAGTTTTATTAAAGGGGCACTCAGTACCCGAAAGTTTTTTTGGTATCATTTTTGACCCGGAAGTTTACAAACATAATGATCTTGCCGATTGGTTGATATTGACCGTTAGATCGTTGCTCTCTTTGTAAACTTTCAGGGCAAATTTGCTCCTTAAAAAAACTTCTGAGGCAAATTTGCTCCTAATAAAAACTTTCGGGGTATATTTGCTCCCTTTTGTAAACTTCCGGGACAAAAATGATACTAAAAAACTTCTGGGTGCTGAGTGCCCCCTTAGCAATACTTCCATGACAAAAATGGTATTTAACCCATATATAAAAGTAGTCCTTAAACTATATATATATATATATATATATTCTATCCTACAGCTCAATCTTAATCAGGTTTGGAAATTAATAAATTTAAATTTGTTTTTCAATGATACATGTGGGAGAGCACAAAAAACTTCACACTTTAATTTTTTTTTTTTTAAGAACTCATGGATGGGTATGAAAGTAATTTGATCCATTTTCTAAATCTCACTTTAATATGTGACTTGATTAATAATTTGTTAAATTTAGAAACACAAATTAGAATTTGGGTATTTCAACTGATTTTAAAAAGAATTTTCTGTATTATATATATATATATATATATATAAAAAAAAAAAGCAGAAGGGCACGTGGCCCTTTAGTTAGTCATGTGGTAGGCCTATGTAGGGAGAATGATACATAGGTTCTAACTAAATAAAATAATTCATTCACAAATCTTATAAGTCGTTAATAATAACTCATTCACTTGTTAATTCTCCATGTTCACTTGTCAAAGAGAACTTTTCTAATATTATTTTCCTTAGTTAGGACCTAAAAGTCATTCTCTCTTATATAAATACCCCCATCAAATCGATGCTACAGTGAATGTAGCAGTTGTTTCACTGTAGCAACCAGAGAGTGAGCTTCTTGTGGCGCCTTCGTTCCTTTCTAATTAGGGTTCTACTTTTTTTTTTTTTTGGAATTGGGGACCTAATGGCCTTCGTTCCTTTCTAATTAGGGTTCTACTTTGAAGATCGATAAGGTACTCAATCATTTCTAATCACAAAACTCTATTCATGAAAACTGTTCTAAATAATTTGTTCTTTATTATGATAGTAATTTTGTGCCGATTAGAAAATATTTTAGGATTAGAGTTTTCGGCAAGTTGAGTTTTGTCAATATATGACCATAAAAATGTAGATAATGATTAATAGTTAATTTTAATCGGTTTAATTTTATTATTTAGTTGGTGCAAGATTTTGTAATGATTTTTTTAATACATAATCAGCCTATAAATAATTCTATATTGAACGTTTTTAACCAATCAAATTTGGGTTAATGGTTTATTTGGATTATTGGAGGTATTTTAAAGTTAAAATCGGTTTAGATTTTTTATTAAAGTGAAAATTTATAATTTAGCAATTTTATGTCCGAAACTTTAAATTTTGAGATTTTATATAATGGAATGAAATTGACAACAATCAATGACTTAAATGAGTTGTTGGGTTAAGAAAAATGTTTGAGTTAATATTAAAATAAATAATTGGGATTTTAGTGTGAAATTGGAATTTTTGAGTAATTAATTCAAAAGTTTAAATTTATAAAATTAAGTTAATTGTTCAAATAACTTAGAGTTATTAATAAATTGATTGTTGTAGATTGATTACGACGTGTTTGCGCTCTTGGATTAGAATAATTGTGGTAATAATTTGCTTTGGCAAGATGTAACCACCTTCCTCTTATTATGCATGTTTGTATGATGTTTGTGAGTGTTTTTTAAAAAAACTATATAACGCTATAAATTTTCTATTGGTTTGTAATATGGACTATGAAACTATGTTGTTAATGAAATTGCCTTGTGAGACTTATTTTCATGGAGAAATGACAAGTGATATTATATTATATGAATTGATGTTGATTTATAAGATTAGAAAAATTCTTTTGATAACTTGTAAATTGATAATGACATGTGATAATCTGTTGTGTTTATATCTCTTGAGTATTGATATGAGAAGGGTTGAAGGATGTGGATTTGATGGGTTATTCAAAGAGGAAATAAGGGGGTGAATTCTTGTACAAATAGAGGAAACAAGGTGGTGGGCTTCCAGATATATACTGGTTAGTCTTTTGACCCATTTGTCTCTAGTAGGGCCTTGGCACGCCACTAATGTTTAGAGGGGAAACCTATGGTCTAGTTTTGTGCTCTATGAATTTTGGCCGGTCCATATCACTTGATCGGTTAGTTTGTTGAGTTGAACTACTAGTCACATGGGGGAGTAGTAACTTATGGGTTCAGTTAGAGGAAATAAGGAAAGATAGAGAATAAATTCTTGTATATTGATTTGTGTGCACTCATGTGATTAATATGAGAATGAGATTATGATATGGGTTAAATATCATTTTTGCCATGGAAGTATTGGTAAGGGGGCACTCAACACCCAGAAGTTTTTTTAGTATCATTTTTGTCCTGGAAGTTTACAAAAAAGAGCAAATATGCCCCCTGAAGTTTTTTTTAGGAGCAAATTTGCCCTGGAAGTTTACAAAGAGAGCAACGATCCAACGGTCAAGATCAACCAATCAGCAAGATTATTATGTTTGTAAACTTCCGGGGCAAAAATGATACCAAAAAAACTTCCGGGTGCTGAGTGTCCCCTTACCAATACTTCCATGGCAAATTTGGTATTTAACCCTTATGATATTGTGAATGGATATATGTGTGTGTATTCATGTGACATTTTAAATAATGCTATGATTTTATAATTGTCTCACTTGACAACTCATGAACAGTACATGTATGTCCGATGAGATGAATTAGCGAGTCTTTTTTCTCACCTTGTTGATTTAACATTTTTCAGGTGATAGTTCTCGTGCGGGTCTATCAAGGAAGACTTCAGAAGCTTAAGTTACTTATGCTAATAGTGGTGTTTTCATCTTTTTAGTATATGTTGGATTATTATATATTGACACGTTAGGGCTCAAACGGTATATATACTATGATTTATTTTGAATATTTGAAGCAATAACTATATACTTTTGACTTCTTTGTGACTGGATAACTTTTGATGATTTTGGGTGGCCTAGAAACCTTATCATTATGTAAACTTATGGATCCACATCTTGGTTTGACTTGGATATTTTGTTATGTGATGAAGTATTATTCAGTTCAAGAGTTGAACTTGATAGTGAATGCATGTTCTAGGCTTGGTGAAATCCAAAGCCTAACTATGCGCTTGAGTTTCTATTGAAGAGTTTTGTTATTTTAACCATGATAGTCATTGTGAGAGTTTAATTTTTAAATTTTTCTATCATGGTTAACACATTTCAATATTTAATACCCTTTCACAACCATGTTACTGTTTAGTGGAATGATTTTGTTATTAATTATAGTTATAAGGAAAGGATTTTACACAAGCTCCCTCTTTTAACAACATCAGTTGATATCTCTGAGTCTTCAAAGTTTGATGTCATGAACAAGCTTTTCAAAAATTGTACCAGGAAGTGACTTGGTAAATAAATCTGTTGATTTTCATTGGAACGGATTTGCTAGATATCAATTTCACTACCCTTTTCAAGGCCAGAGTGAAGAAGAATTTTGGTGAAATATATTTCGTTCTATTGTCCTTGATGTACCCTTCCTTTAGTTGGATAATACATGTAATATTATCCTCATATAGGATTGTTCGAGGCATTTTACTAGGAGATAAACCACAATGGTTCTTATGTGATGTATTGTTGATCTTAACCATACATAGTTTTGACTTGCTTCATTCATTGCTAGAATTTATGTATGATTAGATAATGTAGCTGATATAGTTTATGTCATAAATATCCATTAAATAGTTGTGCCACCACTTGTAAATAAATACCATGTTTTTTATTTATTGTCTGTGGATTAGACAAAAATCCAGCATCTGTATAACCAATTAGTTCATGCTTGGAGTGGATACATCTGACTATAATAACACCATGTCGTAATGTCTCTGAGGTAATGAAGAATGTGTTTCATTCCATTCCAATGTCTTGTTGTTGGTGAAAAATTATATCTTGCTAATAATGATATATCAGAATGTGTGTGATTAAAAAATACATTATTGCTCAAATAGTACTAAGCTATGATACTTCTAGACTAATTAGTTCTTCATCACCTTCTTGCTAATTATTCAAGGTCTAAAATGGTCTTTATTTTCCTACAAAGACCTTACAACCATTAAGATATATAATGGATGCATGTGACTTCTCCAGGTAAAAACACTCTAGAACCTTCATTGTGTAAGCTTTTTTATATACAAATATCTCATTTTTCAATTACTCAATGTATAATCCAAGACAAAATTTTATTCTTCCAAAGTTCTTTATTTCAAATTATTTCTTCAAGCAATTAATTGCCTTTTGAAGTTCTTTAGGAGCTCTAATAATGTTGATAACATAAACAACAATTATAGTAAACTCACTTCAAGATCTTTTCATAAAATTTATAGGCATATTGGATCATTTTTCTATCATTCTTTCAACAAATATTCATTGAAACGATTATAGCACATGCGCCCTGATCACTTCAGGCCATATAGGAAATTATTTAATTTAATTGAGTCTTGTTGTCGAGAACTTATAGTGATGCTTCTAGCATTTTAAGTCCTTGAGGGACTTATGCTTTTGACACTTTGAGTCCTTCAGGTCTTTGTGCTTTCGGCACCTGGAGTCCGTCAAGGGCTTGTACTTCTGACACCTTTTCATTTCTCTTTCATACAAAGACATATTTGTATCTAACATGTTTTACATATTCAGGTATAAAGACTAAAGGTCCAAAAACTTTTTCATTTTGCCAATGATTTTAATTTTGCATTAGTGACATCTTTCTATAGGGGCCATCATTTCTTTGTTGGCACTCACTAATGGATCTTAGCTCATGATCCTCATTATCATTCATTACATCATATGCTCTATTATAAGCAAATATGTCACCAACATTAGCTTCATTTCGGTCTTATTGGATTCCATTCATAACATGATTTATTGAGATCTCATTATTTTACACATTTCAGGTACCTCAGTTTCTTCTGGAACCACGACATTCTCTTCTTCAGATATTTCTTCTAAAGATAATAACTCTTCAAGAGATGACTCTTCTAGAGCTAATAACTTTTCTTGATTATCCTCTACTTAACCATATATATTCTTAGCTCATTTTCTCTTTAGAGGATTTTTTTTTTTTAAATCTTTTGAACCGATGAGCCTTTCACGCTTTAGGCATGTTTTAAACTCATTCGCAATAGGTTGTCCTTCAAGGACTTCAATTCTGATAAGAGCATTAGAAGCTGGAACATATAACTTTGTCATTTTCTTTAGGTTAATAAATGCTTCGGACATTTGATTAGTTAAATTCTACAAATGAATTATCTTTTGAATTTCTAGTTTACATTACTCTGTTTTAGACTCTTTTGTATATGTTCATTATAAGTCTTATATTATTATCTCTTTAAAGCTCAAAATTCACAACCATATAGTATTGTTGGTCCTAGATAACAATTCAATAAAACTTTTCTTTAAGGTTATTAAATAATTTTCAATCACAAATAACTTATGTAGTCTTTCTCTATTTAAACCACCTATATAGTTTGTATGTTATGAGTATTCTCTTTATCTATTACACCACCATCATTTTATATAATTAATCTAAAATATCTAAAAATTGTCACTTTGCAGTATGATTTAATCTCTCATTAAAACCTCCCAATCACTTTTGACTTGTCTCTTATCAAATTTATTGTACACATATTATGTCTTAATTACTTCTACTCAAACAAAAATCATTTAGTCTTGAAGCCCTTATTCATAACTCAAATCTGGAGTTAATTTGTTCTATTGACTTGACATTGAGAACTTTATCAATATGTTGACCAAAAAAAAAAAAGAACTTTATCAATAGAAAATAAGAGCATGCAATTGATGATTTCTTGTATATGCTAAGTTATAGAGTACTCTAAAACAACGTTAAAAATATAAGGGTTTAATGATAATATTTTCTCACATCCAGACATTTTTACGCTACTTGTTACCCCTCATATATACCTATTTAGCTTTAATACATGGAATATGAACCCCTTTTTTCCAAGGTTTTTAGATAACTTCCTTAATAGTTAATACACAATTATAATCGTTTTTAATTAAAGTCAATAAAAATCATATATAAATCTTTTCTTTTACGTCTCAGATTAGTTTTCCCTTAACTTTTTTTTCCCCATCCGGTATCCAGAGCTTCGCATTTAATCCTTAATCCGACTGGGCCGGCAAGTTTTGACTATGGTAGGTGAGTCTCCCAGCGGGGCTTTTATGTATTACAAGACTTGGACTTAAGACCTTACTTAAGCGACACAAATCGCTTACCATTTGTGCCAACCCCGTTGGTTTTTCCCTTAACTCCTTTAATAGATATATTATTCATGTTGTCACCCTTCATAAGTCGAAAGTAATTCTCAAAAATACTTCTCAACCATGTGTTCAATTACTCTTTGCAACACTTTCATCACATGGCACACAATTTTTAGGGAAAATTTTGTATATATAAAAAAAAACATTTAAAATACGAAAAAGACAGACCAAGGAGTCCAATATCATAAATCTCAAGTTAGATCTGTGGGAGGAATCTGAGATTTAAAAATGTTTCCAAATGATCAATATGCCCCTGACAACATTTTGAGAGCTCAAGTTATCAATATGTATATTGATATTGTTAATTACGATTCTTAGGTTGTTATTCTTTATACTTATGTGATCAGTGACGGTTAACATATGTGGCTTCAAAATATTACCTACAATGTTGTTGATATTTTTATATGCTTAAGTTGTCAATATGTATACTGAAATTGTTAATTACATTGTGTAATCAACTTAGATATAAAGAATAACAACTTAAGCATCACAATTAACAATTCCAATATACATTGACATCTTGAACTCTCCAAATGCTATCAGGGACAGATTTATCTTTTGAAAACATTTTCTAATTCCAAATACTTCCCATAGGTTTGACTTGAAACTAGTGATATTGCACTTCTTGATGTGTATTTTCCCTATTTTAAACGTATTTTTCTGAAATTTTTCCTAACTTTTATCCCCTATAACTTACGCAATCTTAAATAACACCTTTTACTTTAGTAAGCAAATAAGCATGTAAGAATGATTTTTTACAAAAAAATATTTTTATTTTATTTATTTCTATTCTTTTGTCTGGAAAACATCATGCTATCGTCAATATGGCATCAACAGAAAAATCATCTAATGATCTCCATATGGGAGACACAGGGGACCCACAAAGAGCATGGCATGCAACATCCAAATCAATCACGACCAATTAAGTTACCAAATTATACATTATAAATTGATCCTTTTTTCCAATATTACAAGGACCTTATAGAAATAAAGTAGTGTTACTTATATAGTTATATTACAGAAATAGAGCATAAAAGGTCCTTAGTGGAACAATTTCCCACCTTCTTAAACGTTTCTATTTTTTTATCATTCACCCAACAAAAGATATTAATGTATCTATCATGTTTACGGAGGGTTGAACAGACAATACCCTTATTTAAATAAATACTTAAAAAGAGATATTTTATCAGTTGAATCAAACGACTCCAACATCACCTCCTTAAACTTTTATGATTATTATAGTTAAAACTATTTTAAGTCGGTGAATTGACTTACCAGAAAAGAGAGAGGACGATACATGGATTCAAACTAAGGAAAATCTCAAGTAAATACTACATGAATTTTAAAATCATGTTGATAACAAAAGTAATGAAATTAACAAGAATAATAAAATTATTGACAACTTATTTTATTGTTAAATTACTTATTTAGGATTTTAAAGATCAAGTAGCATTTTCTTAAAATTTTCCATTAAAAATATGTTCAATTTGTAAACCACCAAACCTAGGTTTCAGAAGATATCTTTCGTAAGTTGAAACAAAACTCATCTTTCATACTTATCTTATAATCGTAAAAGCTATTTTCCAAAAATTAATAAAAGAATGATAAAAATACAACTCATACTCTATAAAAATTTGGTTCAAATTTCATCGCCTTTTTTTTTTTTTTTTACGTCTATGACCTATCCTAGCTCGCACCCAAACACAATACATTCTTTTATCACGAAATTATATATACATATAGTATTATCCCACAACCAATTATATATAAATATATATTTGTTATATATGATATTAAAAAATTTTGATAATTTGAAATGATTTTTATATATTTATTATAATTTTTTAATATAAACTAATTTCAAATTAAACAAATCTTGAATAAATTTTCTGATAAACATATTTTAGCCAGTTTTGAATTTGAAATTTATTTTTAATTAAAAATAATTAATAAATAAAATATACATATATAGACACATACACACATAAATATATTCACACATTTCCAACATAGATGTGTGCGTTATACTATACATTATATATTTTACTTTTTTATTTTATATGTAATATTATTATTTATATATATATATATATCATAATTTTTATATATTATAAGCCTATCATGCGGCAAAATTATTGATGGAATTTACTACGGAAATTAACCACGGAACAATTCTGTGGCAAATGGATTAAACGAAGAATTTTTTTCATGACTAATTTCATTAGAAATTGAGTGTTTATATATATATATATATAAAAAAAATGATGAGCTTCAGTATTCAGAACCTAATTCTTTTTTTCACCATACTCGGGATTTAACTCACATATACTTTTTAAATAATATATAATTGTATCACTCTCCTTGTTCTCTATTCGGATTCAAAATAATTTATATCAAATTCCAATAGTTTAAATTTAGTGGATGTTCTGGCAAAAATAATAATAATAATTAAAAAATAGAAAATACCTAAAAACTGTTTTGGTTTTTAGTCTTTAAGAACAACTTTTTGTTTTGTTTTTTGAAAACAACTTATTGAAAACATTTTTCTAAACAGGTTTTATGATTTTTTTAAAATAATAATAATAACAAAATTAAACATGCCCATAATATTCTTTAAAATTATTTTTGTCCAATCCAATCATAACCTTAGATATTTCGTGTCATGCTCACAGGTAATTTTTTTTTAATATTAAAATCAAACCAAGCAAATCAAATCGGGAATAAACATGATGAGTCAAAGATAATGCATGAGTCTTATAAATAATCATGATTTTTTATACATCACTCGATGATTTGATCCCGGGACTTCAATATTTACAACTATTTTAATTATCTCAATTGATATTTGCAACTCATTTTCTTGTTTGAGATACCTATTGAAAATATTAATATCATCTTATATCTTGTTTTGATTTATAATTATCGCTTATTATTTATTTGTATTTTCAATGTTATATGATACTATTTAGTAAATAATTTAATATATTTATTTTTTGGCCCAGGCTAAAAATATTTTCTGGTTCCACCACTGAAAACAACTGTTATCAAATTGAATTTTTGAAACCTAACAACCATTTCCCATTCAAAATGTTACTTTAAGGGATAATAATTTTTTTTTCATGATTTAGTCTAATAACGTGTAAATGGAAGTACGAGAGTGAAGGAGATATACAAGTATGGTTGTCACCATATTTTAATTCCAATTTTTTAAAATTAAATTTATAAATAATACTCCCTCCAATCCAATTTATTTTATAAGATCTTTTTAACCGAATTATGCGATTTAAGAAATCAATTAAAATTAGTAAAAAGTAATAAATATGTAAGAAATAATTTTTTTTCCCTAATGTAACCTATTTAAGGGCAAGTAAAGGCAACTCAATATATAATGATCCCATCACGTATGATTTGGGGTGAGATAGATGTACGAAGTCTCATCCCGCAAGTAAGAGAGAATTAGTGGTAAGAAAAGGGATGAAATAAAACATACGGGAAAAATATGAAAAGATGAAATATAATTAATTAAGGGTAAAATAAATAAAATGTATTTAATATTAAGCCTCAAATGTAATCTTATAAATCTGAATATGTTTATACACACATACATTCTCTGATTATAAATGTAAGAATTAGTGAAGTAATGCGTTTTGACTCTGGAGATAAGAATTTAATCTACTTTATCCTTTAAATTTATAGTTAAATCCCTCATCATTGATTATATAAACTAAAAAGATTTTTTATTATAATAATAGTATCTCAAGCAAATGGTTAAATGAATACTTTGGAAAAATCAACGCAACAAATACTGTCCCGGTGGGGTCATTGTCTCCACAATGTCATTGTAATAGCTAAGTGTTTTTTGGGTTAGCTGTAAAGGCGATTTTTTTAATGTGATATATGATCTACGATTATGAACGAAGTATGTGAGAGAAGTATTGTCTCGACTTATATAAACATTTTTATTATACGTTAACTCAAACAACACCAAAATCATTAAATCAATTGTCAAACTCATATATTTAGGATTGGAATATGTATATATATTGAAGATATTATACTACCTTTAGTCTTAGCTTTAATATAACATATAGATAAGAAATTTGCATACATTAATAAAATTAAGGGAAAATCTATATGGGGTCCCTTTTTGGTAAAAAAATCTCAAAAAAAGCCCTAAGATTTGGAAAATCTCAGAAATAACCCTTTCTGGGATTTTCAGAATCTCCATTGACAACTAAATCAGCCACATTAACAACAAAATCAATACCCATTAACAACTCAATCAATTGCATTAACAACAATATTTTAACAACTAAATCAGTCACATTAACAACAATATCAGCCCCGATTAACAACTATATCAGCCATATTAACAACTCACGCAGGGACCCTTTCTGAAATTTTCATAATCTTGGGGTCATTTTTAGGATTTTTTTTTCCTCCATAAATGGCCCTTAAATGCATTTTCCCTAAAATTAATTTAGTTATAACAAATGCGTCGGTTTTCTTAAAATACTCATAATACTTTGAGGAACAGGTTATAAATTTAGAACATAAAACGGATTAAGACATGAGAAAATGACAAAAAAAATACTACATGAACTTCAAAATCATATTGACAACAACATTAATGAGATTAACAAGAACAATAAAGCAAATAACAATTTATTTTGTCAAGAAATCACTTATTTAGGATTTGAAAATTCAAGTGATTTTTTTTTTAAAAAAAAACAAAAATCCCTTAAAATATTAAATTAAGTATAAAAAAGAATCCATGGCCAAACTCCGATATAGAAGACAAGAGATATTGTCGTGCAATAGGGTGTTTGGAAGGTGATAGTGATGATGAGGGAAAATGGGGAAGCACGCGAAGCCATGGTGCGAAGCCTTTTTGGGGCAGCAAAGCAAATAGAATATATATCATTGTCTTCCCTGCACGCTTCCTTTCTCTCTCTCCCCCCAAAACCACTTCATATCACACAAAAACAAACAAACATTAATATATGTTCCATTCTAAATATTACCTCTGCTTCTAATTATTTTTTTTTTGAGAGATTAAGGAAAACTAAATAAGTTACTTAATTATTTTATTTGTTGTGTTTTCTTAAATTATATATTAGTTTATTAGTAAAAACTATTTAGTTTGAAGAAAAAAAAAAATTAAAATACGCTCGTTAATTTAATTAACTTATTTAATCTCTTTAAAAAAATCAACTAGCTGCTTCTAATTTGAAATAGGATGGAGTATAAGACATGATTGACTTTTATTAGAGAAATTAAGGAAGTTAAATAAGTAACTTAATCATATTATATGTTTTGTATCTTTAGATTATATATCATTTTATAAGCAAAGCAAAATAGTTTGGAGAAAAAAATGATAAATATAAATATTTTAAAGTAATTTAATTTGTTTCCTTAATCTCTATAAAAAAATTAACTTTGTTTTATATTTAGGACCGGAGGGAGTATATCACTTTAGTCATATTTATAATTCTCTTTTAACTAAATCATATATCAAGGAGATGTAGTTAATTTAATGATTATGGGTAATTTTTTTAATTTTACCTTCATTTATAAATATGTATTTTTCAACTTTTTATTTTCTCTTTGATTTTATTGGGACAATTAATATAGACAAAAGTATCACAATCTTATTAAGTATTTACTACTACCTTGTTGAAACTGAACTTATCAATAGAACCAAATTTTTTTTGGTAGAAAATGACTTATAAATGAGACAAGAATAGTATATACTCTATTCAATTTTTAATATAAGATAAATTTAACTTTTTTTTACAGAGAGATTAAATAATATAGGATATGATTAAATAATTTATTTAATTATTTAATTAAAATCAACCTTATTTGATATTTAGAATATGCACGACATAAAAAGAATAATAAGGAGAAGCGCCTCAATCTTCGGTATTTGTCACGCCCACCATCATCATTACTTTCTTTTACTCTCCATTTCGCTGTATTCTCATTATTACTTTTCACCACCTCCTTCTTCCTCATCATTCTTTCTCTCTCCTCACATGCCTATGACACCTGTTTACCTATTCATTACATTCCATTTTTCTTTACCATTTAAAATTAAACTTTTAGTAGCTAGAATGGTTGTGAGACAATGTCTTTTAAGTGAAAAAATATATTACTCAAGGTTAACTTCTGGTGGAGTGAATCATTTAATACACACAATGGGTATGTTTAGATTAGCGGTGGGGGTGGTGACTTAAAAACTATCTTACTTTTGTAAAAGCTTGGTAGAAAAAAAGTTAGGTTGTAAATGTAATTTGTGTTTGGATTGATTGTGATAGAAGTGGTAAGACCTACGTCAAAAAGCTGAGAGATTTTTCTAAAAAGCTCTTCCATAGAGCTTTTGCTTAAAGTAGTTTTTTTTTTAAAAAACCCAGTGGGATAAAAGCCAACCCAAACACCTCCCACTGATCTTTTTTTTTTCACTGGAGTTTTTCTGACTTAAAGCTCACTAATGCTCTCACCAAACAGGTCCAATATGTGTATGAGTCAAAAGGAGTTATCTATATTCTATATAACTTTAAACTCTAAAACGTATGCTTTGAAAATAGTGAATTAGGAAGAAAATTGGAGTGGATCTCTGATTATAAGCCACCAACCCCTAAAAACCTTTAAACATAAATATACCACAACCGTTAAGTTTATGGATTACTCCATTAAACATAAGAATCCCTAAAAACCATTATTATAAAGGTTATGGAGTGCACCATGCCAAAAGTAAATAGGTGGCAGAGGTTATAAAAATCCCAAGTCATATAAATATTTGCAACAAAATATGACGGATTTAGTCCTTGTTTGTTTGGAGCTGCTTTTTATAAACATGTTCACACAAGTTTAAATAAATTTTTTTCTTATATATTAACCTTGTAAATCATGATTTAAAAACTCCCTTTGAACTTCATTTAAATCAAGGCCTTAACCAATAGAAAAAGCACTCATCAATAATAGCTAGTATTTGTTTGGGGGGAAAAAAGAACATGGAAATGAAATTATGATGCATGTTGCAACATGCATGAGCAATATCATCAAACCAACCTCACAAATCGCAACAAGAGTTTCTTTTTTTATTTGTATTTTGCTTTACGAAAACCCAGGAAGATTCGCTTGAGCACCCCCACTTTGGGCAAGATTTTCCCACAGCTAATTCCATTCCCAACTCAAACCCATCATTGTCCCTTATATATCCTCCACTCACTCCCTTCTCTTCTCCACACTTCCCCGCCTCTCTCTCTCTCTCTCTCTCTCTCTCTCTCTCTCTAACTTTCAACTTCCTTCAAGCTTCTTCTGTGTTTCTCAAGGAAAGAAGAATGGGTGACATAGCTTTCTCCAATGGGATTGCTGCTAATGGCAATGGAGTCAATGGCAAAAACCACTCTCTTAATGGTTACAGAAAGAGCTGTTGGTATGAAGAAGAGATTGAAGAGAACTTAAGATGGTGTTTTGCTCTCAAAAGGTATACACACACATACATACTTATATATACATCTAGTTTCTTCTTCTTCATCTAAAATAACTCATAGGGGTATTGCTTTACACTGTAGTCACTCACAAGTTTATATTTTTGCTACTTTATTAAGATTAGAATCCAGATCAGTCTCACCTCATTATATACATCTAGTTTCTTCTTTATTTACTGTTTCTTCTATGTTTAGTGATGATGATTTGGAAGAAGCAGGGCAAGAACTGGTCATGGGGTTTGAGAGACAAAACTTGAATAACTATTTAAATAACTAAAGTACCTTTTTTAAAAACTTTTGCGGCTAATGGGTCTAAGTTTTCTTGGCTGTATACCACAGACAGTGATTTGGGACATTTCAAGTTCTGCTTGGGAAAAAGTAATGTTATCCCTAAAAGTCCAAGCTCTTTTTGCCTTGTGGCCATTAAAAAGGCAGACAACATATATTATGAAATGAAAATCAGGCTCGCACTTTTTGTTATAAGGTTTATCTCTTCCTTCCAACTGTTTGTTCTTTTAAAAAATACTTTAACACATTTTTTGTGGCTGCAGTATATTGCATACAGGAGCTAGCCAGTACCAAGACATTGCCCTGCTGGACACTAAACCCTTCGGAAAGGTTCGAATCTACCATATAATATTTTAAATTGGATCTTTACTAGTAATATAGTTAGCATTTAGAAAGATAACAATACAAAAGAATATGATTATGTAGAGTTTACTTTTCTCTTTGCACTTACTATAATTTTTCTTAAGGTCTTTCTTTTTTAAGGGGTACCAAATCCAGTTATAAAACAGGGGATAATGTAGAAAGTTAACTATGAGTTATATGAAAAAAAAAAAATACTAGTTTTATTTTATTTTATTTGATATGGTCTGAAACGTTTGTGTGATCTATCCAACAGGCATTGGTGATTGATGGGAAACTTCAGAGTGCAGAGATAGATGAATTTATTTACCACGAATGTCTAGTTCATCCTGCTCTTCTTCATTATCCCAAGTAGTACTTTTCTCTTCTCTCATTTGGTGATTGAAGGGTTTCTAATTAAAGTTGAATGTTTTATTAATATGTTTCTATTATATACTTTAGTCCAAAGAATGTTTTTATCATGGGAGGAGGAGAAGGGTCAACTGCAAGGGAATTACTCAGGCACAAGACCATTGAAAAAGTTGTCATGTGTGATATAGATGAGGTATAATCTCCTTCATATACTAAATTTTGTTCTTTATTGTAACTCCAACTTTTTTTTACTAACATAAAGTTGGTCTAACGGTATAAAGCCCGTTGATCCCTTTGAGTTTCAAGTTTGAGTCTCAAAGAAAACACTTGTATTAGGAGGGGCAGTCCTAAACCCCGAAACTAGAGTAGCCGGTTGCTCGAATACCTAGTAGTATGATCCAAAAAAAACAATAGGATAAAAAAACTCCAACTTTTTTCTTATAATTTTTATGAACCTATTTTATAAAAAGATTATTTTAAACTGGTTCTTAACCCATATGTTGCTCATTACTGGAGCAGGAAGTAGTGGAGTTCTGCAAATCACACCTACATGTGAACAAGGAAGCATTTCGTGATCCAAGACTTGAAATCATCATCAATGATGCCAGGTCTAATAAACAAACAATCTGTATCCTCATGCCTGTGTGATGATTCACGATCATATAGCTTATAATATACTCAACAATTGAGCCATTCATGATTTATATTGCAGGGCTGAGCTAGAAGCTTCAAAAGAGAGCTATGATGTGATAATAGGTGATTTGGCAGATCCAATAGAAGGTGGTCCTTGTTATAAACTTTACACTAAGTCCTTCTATGAGTTCACTGTCAAGCCTAAGATGAAGCAGGGTGGTATATTTGTGACTCAGGTATGTGGGTGTGTGAGAAACCTGTGTGAAATGTTAGCACTTGGAAAAAAAAAGTTCTTGGTGAAAGGGAAAGTATTAAGAAAACTTATTTCTCCAATATTCTTTTGCAGGCGGGACCAGCTGGGATATTCAGTCATACTGAAGTTTTCTCCTGCATCTACAACACTCTGAGGCAAGTTTTCAAGTGTAAGTAATCCTCAAAGTCTAGGGAATATAACTCTATTTTCTCTTTAACTTCTCACTCATATATTAACCTTCTCTTTTTCTCTTGCAGATGTTGTGCCTTATTCTGCTCATATCCCTTCTTATGCTGATATCTGGGGATGGGTCATGGTAATATATCCAACCATTAAGCTTATCAGCTTCTCATTTCATACTTTATATGTGTATTTAGAAAAAAGACCCCAGAAACAAATGATGGAGTTCTTCGAGTTTTAGAAAGATATTTAAGGTTTAGAGTACTTTTAAACATAATCTGCAGAATATTTAGGGTTCAAAATTATGGAAAATTAGGGTATTTCAGAACTTGGCAGATTCATGTTATGCAGATTTATACACTTAACTGCTGAGAATATTTCTTTGTTTTTTTTGGACCATGCCAGGCTTCAGACTCTCCAATAAACCTGAGTGCTGAAGATCTAGACCTCAAAATGAAACAGAGGATAAAGGGAGAAAACAGATATCTTGATGGAAAGACCTTTTCCTCTGCCTCCACTCTGAGCAAAGCCGTGCGCAACTCGTAAGTGAAATGCCATGCATCTATCTTGCAACATGGGTCTGTGTTTGGATTTGAATCCTTAGCATTTAGCAAGCAAATACACGATTTGCATTCAGATAACAAGAAAATAAGAAATGAGTAGAAAGAAAAGAAGTGAACTCATTAAAATGACACATTAAGATCTCATCCCAACACATTATCATCATGCTATTGGGTTGATTCCATCAAATGTTGAATTTTCAGCTGACTTTAAAATGACTGTTTGACAGGCTAGACAGTGAGACTCATGTATACACAGAGGGGTCTGAAAGGTTCATCTATGGGCACGGCAAGCATAACCAAGCTTGAGGAGAGACACTGAAAGACTAAAAGCAAACACGCAAAGAATGCTAGTTGGGGGGAAAAAGGCCTTTTAAGAGTTTTTGTCTTATCATTATAATGTATTCCTTTTGCTTCGCTCTTTTGCTCTCTGGTGCGTACTTAACCTGAAAAAGGTATAATGCTGTTTTTAATGGATAACAAGCTGGGTCCTACTTTGTTTCCTTGAAATATGCTCACTGTATCTATCAATATTCTGAATATGAAAAAAAGCTACCTAACAGGGAAAAAAGGCTTATGGTTTGCTAATAATTAAAGTTTTTTCTTTTTTTCACTTTTCTTATAATCCTTTATGCAGTTCTTGTCTTGTATGGTGTCTTTAGAACCTTGTAAGGCCCTCATTCCGTTGTATTTTTGAGTTCTTTCGATGTGTCCAAAACAAGGTTAAAGCAAATCATCATCATTTTTACTGTCTTTCTTTCTCATTTCATTCTCTTCAGTTCATTCCTCTCCTTTCTCCTCTTAACTCCCAAACATGCATTGGGCAGAGAAATATGGAATCATGGGAAGAAAAGGGTTATTATAATTTATGTCGTTTACATGAATTTAAACAGAGCAATTATTAACTTAAAATATGCTTAAAGGTAAAACAGATTTCATCTCCCCCTTCTCTACGTTCTCCTACATCCAAACATATTTTGAAACAAAATTCTTACTGTTAGCAAGAAGTACGCTACGAATGACTAATGAGATAGAATCCTTACGCATGTAGATTAATTTTTGGATAATAAAAAACATATCGTTTCCGCTTTCTTCCGCCAGAGAGAGCACCGTATTCGGCCCCAAAGTCCTTCGCACCAACCCTAGAGAACACTAGGCATGGAAATAGGTCGCCGCTTTTTAAATAGCGCGAGCGCGATGAATGGGGTAGAAGTCCAGCGCAGGCAGCGCAATTGGCCTTTTTTCAGCCGCACGATCCTTCATAAGCGTGATTCAAACGGCGCTTTTTAAAGTCTACTTACAATATAGGCCTTTAAAAAGGCCTCATATTACAGGCCTTGGAGGCCATAAATAGGCTTTTTATACTTTAAACTTATCAAAACTCTTGAAATTATAATATAAGAATGAAAAACAATAAATATTATCTTATTTATATAATATAAATATAATTATATTTATTTAATATTTAAACAGGCGAAGGCTACACGCCAGTTGCCTTAACAAAATAGGTGCAGTGCCTATTTACATATTTAGGCTTTAAATAGTTCAGAATTTTTTAACAAATAAAGCTGCGAAACTGCGCCTAAATAAAATTTAAAATAGAAATACCGATGATAGAAACTACTTATTCCCACCCCTAAAGAACACAGTCTGGTCGCGCCCATGAACTAGGGCTAGCTCCGATTTTTCAAACGGAAAATCCATCTCAGCCATAATAGCAAAAAAATGGCATAAAAAAAGCTAAATATATATTTTAAAAAAAGTACGTTTTATAATCGTTAACAATTAAATCAGTATCAGTTAACAACTCAATCAGTAGTATTAACAATAATATCCTAACAACTAAATCAGTCTCATTAACAACTAAATCAATACACGATAACAACTATATTAGTAGGCATTGAGATTTTTTTGCTAATATGAGCGCTAAAATGGATTTTTCCTTTTTTAAAATTACCAACTAGGATTGGGTTTGCCACATCTGCGGGTTTTAACGTCATTATGGCCTATGGGACTATTTTCAAATCTACCATTTAAAAAGTAGGGAGTTGTACACAAAAATCCCTGAAGTGCAGGGACCAATTTCAAAAGTTGATACAAGTGTAGGGGCTAAAGATTTAATTTTTATTTCTATAAGTTGGGAATAATATTGTCCTAAGATGGATATCCGTCGCACAGCGCCTCCTTGTCCTTACCAAAGAAGTTCTAATTATTATTATTATTTTTTTAAAAAAATCTAAACTATAATTATATACATTTCCAGTTCATATTACAAGTCACTCTAACTATTTCACTAGAAGCACAAGAAGTTGGTAAAATCATTAACTTTGTTTGAGAATAAAATATTTTTCTCACTTTACCTATATTTAAAGACATAACAAACACTGGATTAGACTTTAAATATTTTCCTATTAAATAATAATATGGGTAATATTTAAAAAAATTCAAGGGCCTACTTAGAGGGGAAGGAAAATTTTTATAAGTTGAATTTAAGAAAATTAGAAAAATGAAGTTATAACATTTTAATAAATGGAAGACATATGATAAAAGAATAAAAAAAATTAACTCGGTTTCTCTATTTATTTATTTTTTAAATCCAACTGAAAAAAAAAAATCTCTCTACTCATTTTCCCTCTCCTCCCCTTTTCTTACACCAAACAGGCTCATATATGTGATTTATATAATGAATCAATAATTTCTTTTAGAAAACACCCTATATTTGAGACTAGGAGAGTACTATTAAGTTTTTGAGTACCAAATTTTTTTAATAGCAAGTACTAGGGTTTATTAATTATGTAAATGATAATTATATGAAAAAAAATTATGCTAGTGACCCGACCAAAGACCACGGATTTGCCTTTTTGTCATGGCTTCAATAAGTAGCTTCTTCATGTGGAGAAAGAGGATTCAAGGGTAGCAGAACAATTTCTTGTCTGAGGCAGGTAAAGAGGCTATCATTAAGGCTGTTGCAAGTGTCATGTTTTCAATTTTCTAACATTATTCTAAAGTTTTCACAAAAGAGAATCTTGAGCAATAATATAAACAAGAGATGAGTGAGAGAGAAAAGAGAGTTCGTGGCGCGCAGCGAGTTTCGGTGAGCGGCGGAAAGGAGGGTCGCGGCGGTGACGAGGGGGAAGGAGAAGGCGGCAATAGTGCTCATAAGGGTGGTCAGGCTGGTGAAGATACGAATTTCATGTTTGGCAATGTACCAGAGGAAAAGAAAGGGGTAAATGCTAAGACTAGTGGGATAGGTAAGAGTGATACAAAGCTGTCATTCAGAGACAAACTCCTCTCGCCTGGGTGTGCTGGATTCCTGGTTAGGCATTCAGAGGAAGATGATATAGTTCAAGGATGGAAGGACTACTTCAATAACATGAATGAGAAGGATGCTCGGTGTGATGGGGTGGAGGTGGAGTCGGATGAGGAAGACCAGATGTTAGGACGTACGGATGGGAAACCAGGGGTGCTGAAATTCTCTGCCGAAGAATATGCGCATGGTGCCTTCCATGGATGAATTCCCTCATCATTAAGGTTCTAGGTGCTAACTTCCCAACCTACGTCATTCGCGACCGAATTAATCGTATGTGGCGTCCAAAGGATCCCCGAAGCTCATCCCCCTTAATAATGGGTACTATATTGTCTCTTTCTCCAACAAAGAAGACAAAGAATATGCTTTTCGGGGAGGGACCATGGATGATTGAAGATCATTATTTGATTGTCCAGCGGTGGCGTCCTAATTTTAATCCCTGGAAGGCTGACTTACAGTGTCGTATTGCGGCTTGGATTCGATTACCAGATGTTCCTTTCGAGTTTTACAATGTTGAGTCATTGAGAAGGATAGGGAACATGATTGGTAAAATGATCAAAGTTGACAGATCCACTTCCATCTATGATAAAGGAGGCTTTGCTCGCATCTGCGTGGAAATTGATCTGAAACAACCTTTACTGCCAACGTACACAATTTTTGGCGAGGAGCGTCCAATCGTGTATGAAGGGCTCCACCAAGTGTGCTTCCAATGCGGTAAGTATGGACATCAACAGCAAACGTGTCCTCTCACCCAGTCCTAGGATAATGTTCAGGAGAAAGAAGAACAGAAGATGGCGTCAGATGCTGGATCTAATGATGAGCAAAACCAGATGAAGGTGAATCAGGTAGCCGGCGGCAGCACCATCGTGACCGGCAACACTGTTGAAGGGGACAGCCCTTTTGGGAAAATACGGATTTTGCGGCGAGATTTTCGTGGGGATGTCAATTTGCTCGGATTAAAGAAGGATATTAATGAAAAGGTAAAGCCGGTTGAACAGGGTAAAACTGCGACTCAGATGGAATCCCAACGTATAAAGGTGCTATAGGAAGCAATATCAAGAAACAATGATAGAAAGGGGGACAATGTCAAGGCGAAGGGACCCAAGAAAACTGAGTGGGTACAGGTTGGATCCAAGAGGAAAAATGTAGCAAAAAGCAAAAGTAGAGGTAAGGAAAATAAGGCCCCAGCACGTGACAATGTGAATCCTTTTCCTCAGGTGGGCCATGGAGTGGAGACTTTTCATGTTAACCCTTTTATCACCTTGCAAACCTTGCAAGCCGAGGAATCCATGCCATGCAAGTCAACACATGGGCCCCGTGAGGAGTTTAGTGTTCAAAAAGTATTAGGGCCTACCACGGTTAATATTTTAAATGAGGTGGTTGTGCAAGAGAATCCGTTAGTGGCGCCATCTTCAACATTTGAGCCAGGTTTGGACACCAGTCGTTTACAAGAGAATGAAGCCATTTTTCAAGACTCTCTGGATGAAATCATGTGCGATCAGGACAAAGCTGAGGGGGAGCTTGCCACACCCCAACATACCCCTATTGTTTCCCAATGAACTACATGATTTGGAATTCAAGGGGCACCGGAGCACGAAGTTTTCCTGCTCTTATTCGGGACCTGAAGTCTCATTATAATCTGGATTTTCTTGCAGTGTTAGAAACGCGGTGTGTGAAGTCTGATTCAACAAGAAGAGCAAACCAACTGGGGTTCTCTAATATGGAGCTCATTGACTGTGAGGGATACAGTGGTGGTATTTGGTGTTTATGGGAGCCTAGTATTACACATGTCTCTCGTCATAGAACAAAGATCACCAATATATGCATTTACAAATTACGGATTGGCGGGACATACTTGGACTCTCACAGTAGTGTATGCGTCGCCATCTCCCCTTGGTAGAAAGGTTTTGTGGGAGGGGCTATCTCGGTTAGCACCATCAGTCCAGGGGGCTTGGATGATTGGAGGAGATCTCAACGGCACGATGTTTTATTGTGAACGGCGATCTTTCGCATTGTCTCGAACCTCTTATGATCGTGATCTTCTTAATTGGGTTGACTTGCATGAGGGATGTCGGATTCATCGGACCAGAATTTACGTGGAAATGGGGCACATCAGAGGCACGACTTGACAGAATGCTAGCCAATGAATCTTGGTTCAATATGTTTCCAAATGCATCGGTTGCACATCTTCCATTTTTCAAATCAGACCATCGTCCGTTACTTTTGCGACTAGACATGGATGCAGGTAATCCAACCAAATCGTCCTTTTCGGTTTATTGCGGCTTGGGTTTTACATGAGAAATTTGATGAGTTTGTCAAACAATCATGGAGCCCGACATCTCCTTGGTTGCATAACATTGACCAATTTACCAAAGCATGTTCTAAGTGGAATAAAGAAGTATTCAAACATACTGAGGGAAGGAAGAAATGGTTACTGCGTCGCCTTGAGGGGATTACTCGGGCAACAGCTAAATATGGTATGACACCTAAGTATGCATATCTTCAACTCAGTATTTGGAAGGAATTTGAAGATGTCTTACTCCAAGAATCCCTCCTATGGGCGCAAAAAGCTAAGGCAGAATGGTCAGTATATGGGGATCGTAACACACGGTATTTCCATGCTCGTGCTAATCAAAGGAGGAAAGCCAAAAAGATTGAGGCGATAAAAAATGAGGAAGGCTCCTGGGTTCTGGATACATCACAGATTAAAATTTTGGCCACCTCTTTCTTTTCTGGCCTCTTATCAGAAGATGTTAGTAACCGCCCACCACTTCGATGCCAGATGTCTTACCCATGTGTTGAGCAAGACCTTCTCCGGAGATGCCAAAGTGCGATTTTGGATCAAGAGATTAAAGAAGCAATTTTCAGTATGGGGCCTCTTAAGTCTCCAGGACCGGATGGGTTTAATGCTCTCTTTTACCAAAACCAATGGAGTACGGTATGTACCTCTGTAATTAATTACGTTAAGTTTCTCTTTGATAATCCACAGGCTATCCAGGAGATAAATGGGACCTTGCTAGTTCTCATACCCAAGAAAGATCATCCGGAGACCATGGGAGATTTGAGACCAATAAGCCTATGCAATGTCATCTATAAAGCAGTCTCAAAAATCATTGTGAACCGGCTGAAGCCTATTCTTCCTCAGGTGATTGCCTCAAACCAGTGTAGTTTTGTGCCTGGGCGACACAGCAGTGATAACATAATTGTGGCTCAGGAAGTGATTCATACTATGCGTAATATGAAGCAGAAGAAGGGTTTTTTGGCAATTAAAATTGATTTAGAAAAGGCTTATGATCGAGTTAATTGGAATTTCTTGGTGCACTGTCTCCAGGAGCTCAACATCCCAAGTAGCATTACAGAGGTAATTAATCAATGTATAACCACTTCTCGCATACAGCTGCTATGGAATGGAGATAAAGCTGAGGTGTTTCGTTCCACTAGGGGAGTACGACAAGGAGACCCTCTATCGCCCTATCTGTTTGTCATTTGTATGGAGAAGCTGGCTCATCTTATCCAAGCTGCTATTTCTGATGGCCAATGGAAACCAATCTGTCTTACAAGGACAGGGCCGCCCATCTCTCATTTATTCTTTGCGGATGACGTTATGTTGTTTGCTGAGGCAACCATGGATCAGGTAGCTACAATTAAAAAGTGCCTCAAAACATTTTGTGATTGTTCTGGCTTGAAGATCAACCATCAGAAAACCCGAGTATTCTTCTCAAAAAATGTTCATCATGTTAGACGAAGTGAGATGTGTGCCTCCTTGGGGTTCCAAATCACTAGTGACTTGGGTAAATATTTAGGGGTGCCCCTCCATCATAAACGGGTGACGAAGGAGTCTTATCATTTTTTGGTAGACAAAGTGAAGGCAAGATATCAAAATGGAAAGCTACATCACTGTCCTCTGCAGGGCGTTCTACACTAATATCATCAGTGACTTCAGCAATTCCTGGGTATGTCATGCAAACTTCCTTAATCCCAGCTAGTACAAGTGAGTCCCTAGATAAATGCAACCGTCGACGTTCATGTGGGGTGGTACGAAAATCAAAAGAAAATACCTCACGGTTGCTTGGGATGTCATATGCAAGCCTAAAGCTCGAAGTGGGTTGGGAATTCGCCACACTAATCACTACAACTAGGCCTTTCTCATGAAGATTGGGTGGAGTCTAGTCGCTAGAAAAGAGGAGTTTTGGGTAAAGGTGTTGAGGAATAAATATGGCTGTGGATCTGACACTATTCCGAAAATTGAGCTAGGAAGACCAGGGTCCAATCTTTGGAGTGGAATTAAACGCACGTGGCACAGGGTCCAAGATGGCATTGAGAGACTGCCCATTGACATGGTACGTTGGAAAGGTTCTAAATGTGGAGCCTTTACCGTAAAGTCGGCATATAATTCCCTCACCAACACTGAGTCACATTCGGATCCAATCTGGGGTCGGCTATGGAAGCTTCAAGTGCCAGAACGATGTAAGATGTTTCTATGGCTAGCCCTACATAAACGGCTATTAACGAATCTTTCACGATGCATGCGTGGCTTGAGTACTAGTACTTATTGCCCGGTCTGCAAGACTAAACCAGAGTCTCTAAGCCATGTTCTTCGAGATTGCCCAGACACCCTTCAGCTTTGGCGACAGTTAGTACCTCGGCATGCATGGAGCAAATTCAGTTCCCTGCCGTTCGATCATTGGATACGCTGGAATATTGGGCATCGAGGAGTAAGTAAAAAGACTGATGAGTGGAAAAAACACCTTTGCTATTGCGTGTTGGTGGCTGTGGAGGCGCCGGAACTTGATCGTTTTTGAAGATAGGAAGATTTCGAACTCAACTCTACTGTCCAGTGTTATGGCTATGGTGTGCAGTACTCGTGAGGCTCGGGACAGGTACGCTCCAAAGACTAGAGTAACGCACACTCAAGGAAATACTGGACACCACTGGGAACCTCCTTCAAAGGGCTGGGTAAAGTTGAACACGGATGGAGCCTTCTCACACTTGTCCTCTGGTGTAGCTAGTGGTGGAATTCTGCGTGATGAACATGGAAAATTCCTTTCAGCGTTCATGTTTAAAGGGGGCAAGGGTGAT
Source organism: Acacia melanoxylon (assembly GCA_019022615.1). Taxonomy (NCBI): domain Eukaryota; kingdom Viridiplantae; phylum Streptophyta; class Magnoliopsida; order Fabales; family Fabaceae; genus Acacia; species Acacia melanoxylon. The sequence continues at coordinate 6,222,755 of JAFJYJ010000013.1, forward strand.
TGCTTGACAGCTGAGTTATGAGGCTGTCTTCATGGACTGAAAATAGCGTGGGACATGGGCTATAAAGAGTTGATTTTAGAGACTGATGCTGCAGAGGTAGTTGATTTGTTACGGGGCCCACTCGTTTCAACGCATGAGGATAGAGGATTGATCTCAGAGATTAAACACATGGTTGACCGTAATTGGAATGTCGATGTTCAACTTATAAGTCGTTGGGCTAATGCAGCGGCTGACCATCTTGCTAAAGCGAGCCTTTCCGCCATGCCTGGTGTCCAGGTGATTCTGCACACTAATATGGAGCTGGAGAGGATTATTGCTGAAGATAATATGTAGTTAATGTATGGTTGCATAAATTTTTATAAAAAAAAAAAAGAGAATCTTGCCTTGAAATTTTTTTTTGGAGCAATGTTGCCTCAACCATTAGCAATAATTAATTTTGACCGTTAATTCGACCGATATTGCATATTTATCACGACACCTAATCATCCCGCCACTTCATCAGCCATATCACTTCCTCCCTCCCTTCTCCACACCATCAGCTCCCTCTTCTTCCTTCTTCTTCCTTCTTCAGCTTGCCTCAGCAACCTAGAAATCAACCCATATTTCTTTTTAAAAAAATCAAAGAATAATTGAAAACCATAAATGGGAGGAAGATGATGGAACCAACAAAAAGATTAGATTTTTGAAGACTAAACCCAACCAATACCGACCGAACAACAATGATTTCGAGTCCACCTCACACATCATAAATTGAAGATGATAAATCCACAAATTGGATCTAAAATTTATAACTACAAATTCATAAATAAATAATAAAATAATAATAATAAATTCCCGTTACCAAAAACATCTAAAAATAAAAATCCCAAAAGAAAGAGGAGGGAGAAGTAGTATGAAGAAGGTAGTCGACTAAGGTGGATCTTCGACAATGAATCTTTGGCACACAAAACATAAGCGTAAGGCTGTCGTTGGAGGTGGATGTTTGATGGAGAAGTCCAACTCTCATCATCTACTGTGTGGTTGCGGAATGAAGAACCAAAAAAGAGAAGGTCGGTGGCAGATGGGAGCAAAGACAAGTCTACACCTCAAGAGTGGCTAGAAGAAAAAACCATCGAGAGAGGAAGAAGAAACCTCCATTGAGAAAGATCCACAAAGGAGATGTGATTTTTCACCTCCTTTCCTTCCTCTTCAAGGTTCCCTTACCCCACCCACAACCGCCGTCACCAGTTCTTAGCGGTGGGTGCATGGAGGATGGTGATTGGTGATGGCAAAATAAGGGATTGAGATTAGATTTTTAAAGAGCTTAACCAAGGGGTTTATGAAATGGGAAACATGAAATCAAGGGTTAGTAGCTGCAATTCATACAAAGATGATGGATGCCAAAGAAAGGGGAGGGAGAGGGTCAAAGATGGAAAGAAGATGGGAGTCAGAAGAATTTTTAGAAGCTGAGTTTGATGATGAGGTGTTGATGAAATGGCATTTTAAATGCTATGTGGGAGTTCCACTTGTCTTTAGCGGTCAAAATTAATTAATGCTGACGATTGGGATATTGCTCACCATATAAGGAAACATTACACCAAAAAAATTCTTAAGTAACATTGTTCTTTTTGGAAAACTTTGGAGGCAAAAATGCACCTTAATTCTTTGAAATAATAAATATTGAAGCTGGATAAGGAGGATGGGGTATGGGATTTGAAGATTTTGAAGCTTTCAATCTTGCTTTATTAGCAAAGTTAGGGTGGCGAAGTATTCAATATCTTAATCAGCTATGGGTAAGCCTTGTTAAAGCTAGATACGTTCCTAATTGTAATTTTCTTGAAGCAAAGAAAGGAAGATCTCCTTCTTTGTTGTGGTCTAGTGTGTTGGCGGGTGTGGAAGTACCCTTAGATTGGTGGGATCCAATGAAGGAAATTAATATCTCCTTATCCCCATGAATCTTTTAAAATCAATCATCATCATCATCATCAATATATATATATATATACTAAAGAGTAATAGCATTTTTAGCCGTTCATTGTAGCTCTCCTCACAAAAAACTGTTCCTAACAACAGTAACGACTTCATTTACAAGCCCAATCACTATTCATGGCTCCGTAAGAGATAAGCTATTGCCGCATTTTTTTCTTTCAAATTTCAAATTTCAAATTTTCTTCCTTAAATGAAGTGTTTATCAATCTCAAATCATCTTTCAGATTCCCGTCGTCTCAAATCATCTTTCTCCTCTTCAAATCATTTTTCTCCTCTTCCAGATTTTCGATTATGAGAGCAAGAGAGAAACACACCATCATTCAGCTTCAAAAGACGTTGTGTCTCCCACCTGTGGTTTTAATATTACAGAGGAAACATAAATTTATCTTTCGGCCGTCTCGTGTTCGAGTTTCATCGGACCAGATCGAGCTTAACCGGTGCTGATTGAGCTTCATCGGCCGCAAGATCGTTCATCGATCTCTTTCTCCCTCGCGCCGCTCTCGCAGATCAATGGAGAAGAAGATGAAGAAAGGTGTTTCCGGTGAATAAGAAGCAGGATCCGGTGAAGAAAAGGAAGGTTTAGGGTTTCATTCTTCGCTATCATCGGTCTCCTCCTATGCTTTCCCACGTTTTGATCCAAAGGCAGAATGTATAGCATGGATTCAGTGGAATCACCCTAACATGCCCAAGGATAAATCGGAACTATGGGTTGGTTATATTTCGAAAATGGGTGAGTAGGAATTATATATGAGTTGGAAGAGTTCATTTATTTTCGAGTTGGTTCTCTTATTAAACCGATGATTAAACATACTTTCATTACATACGTCTATTTCATGATGTGCTTTGGTTATTATATTCGATCGCTTTGTGAACCCTACAATCAAACACAAACCTAAAATTTTGTTGATTGCATCAAAATGAATTTTGCATTGGATATATTTTGTTCTTGTGGGCCTAAAAAGTAAAAACTAATCACACGGGGGCTAGCATTTTGAAACTCAAGGAAATAAAAGATTTCAAAATAAAAGACTCCACTTCACTTAGTATGTATTTAGAAGGCTCTTGAATCAAATGAGTTTTCCCTGAAAGGTTTTTTCATTTGCTCATTATGCCTTTTCTTTTGCTTCTTTTTTTATTGGAATTGTTGTCTTCAAATTCAGTTTGACAGCTTTTTCAAATCCTTTATCACAGTTGGTGACAATCTCCTATTTTATGCATGTCATGTTTCAATTTGAAGGTTAATCATATTAAGATTCCATGCGAGAGAGATTTACAAGCGCATCGCATTTGGTGCTGATCCTTCGCTTGTGGAGTCGGCAATGAACCCAATTGGTCCCCTGATGGTATAGAAATTTGCCCCATTAACACACGTAATTAAGTATGTAATTATGTTGGTTACCCACACATACTCTTGATGCATAACTGTATATCATTTGTTTTGAAGCATGCGTGTTGCCCTCAATGGATGTTATGAATTTATGTGTCTTATTATCGCTATCGCGTTCTTAAAATTTTTGTTGACTCCAACTAGAAAATTTGCAATGATCTTAGCCTTCTAATTTTTAAGTCAAACGATTATTTAATAATTGTAATTATGCAAGGGAGCTATTTTTCATTAATGATAGGGAAATGGCTTTTGGAATCTCCATAAATGGGTAAATTTCTTTATCTTATCATTTCAAAGCAACATTAACTATAAATATTAGCTTCCATTATGTTTCTCTTTTCAACAGTTTTGGATGTAGATTGAAATTGTCATTTTAGTACTTGTACGCAAATAAAATGGTCAACATCCTAAAATAATTTTTAAAGATTATGATTTATGTTTTTAATTTTTCAAGATCATTAAGTATTTTTTCCACCCCTAGATATTATATAAATAAGAATAAAAAATATATGATATCATAAATATCAATTTTAACACTTTTTTGGGTTAAGTAGCAATTTTGCCCCAGAAGTTTTTTTTTTTGAGCAATTTTGCCTGGAAGTTTTTTTTATGGAGCAATTTTGCCCCTCTATTAACAACCCTAACGGTCAACGGTTGACCGTTAGGGTTGCTAACGGAGGAGCAAAATTGCTCGAAAAAAACTTCCGCGGCAAAATTGAACCCAAAAAAACTTCCAAGACAAAATTGCTCTTGAGGGTATATCTTAGGGACAAAATTGCTACTTTACCTTTCAATCAAAGGTGAAGTTGTTGTCTGATTCATTGTCAGAGATTCTAATGGTTGGATTCCGGATGGTAGCTATAGAATTATTCAAACGGGTTCTATTATGTTTGCAGAAGGAACAGCTCTTCTTGATGCTCTATGTATTTTTCCTCTAACAACCAGTTGGAAGATGTTCTTTTTGAGTATGGTAACCAAGTATTGATTAAATATGTTAATTAAAAAGGAACTTCTCCTGATAGGTGTGAAGCTCTCTTTGACAATATAATTGTTTATGATGCAAACTTGGTAGCTGATTGGATTACTAAGACTTCGTTAGAAGGGTCTTTACCCAAATGATTGGGTGTCACTGACGCCTTTGCAACTGAGGGTAATTTTTGAGAATGGTATGGGGAGTATGGATGTGGATCTGCATTGAAGAAATATTAGCTCTATTTTCTTTGGTTTTTTTACTTTTAGTTCTTTGATTTGTGGAGTTTTTCTTTTTCGTTTGAAAACTTTGTCTCTTGGGTGTTTTCTGTCTTCTAGAATGTGTAATATTTTACGAGTAATGAATTATTTTGGTGAAGATAGACGAATAACTTGAAGTTAGAGCGACTTACTTATTAAAGAGTTTTTATGCCACAAATCTACAAAGAAAAAAGAGAAAATCCTTTTAAGGTCCCAAGAAACAAAAAAATGTCAAAAAAGTCCCACAGAAAATTCAAATGTCAAAAAAGTCTCATTAACAACTACTTAGGTGATTAACAATCTCATCGAGTTTTAACAACTTTCTGAGATCTTTTTAACATCAAGATTTTCAGTGGGACTTTTTTGACATTTTCTGGTCCCTTGGAACCTTAAAGAGATTTTTTTCAGGGAAAAAATAATGAGAGGATTCATATCCGCTATATATGCCTACCAAAATTGAAATGCACAAGTAAAGACAACTTCTCAATTCATTCATATGTAATTAACAACTAACAGAGGTGTCATCTCCAACAAAGGAAATCCAAACTTCAATGAACAAAACCAAGCTTCACTGGTTAGATAATGAGACTCATGTATACACGGGGCACTAAAAGGTTCATCACTTAGGCGGATGTAGTTGTGGATGATTTTCTCGCCCCAGTCATGTAATGGATGGTGGCTGATTTTAATTTCATCAAGATTTAGTTCTAGATCTTGGTTTCCTTATTTATTCTGTCATGTTTTATGTCTGTTGGTATTTCAGAATTCGGATGATATCTCCTATGTATCTTTCATAGTGTTCTTGAAGTAGTAATATAATATTCCTTTGACCCAAAAAAAAAAGTTCATCACTTCATCTATGGGCACGGCAAGCATAACCAAGCTTGAGAAGAAACACCGAAAGAAGTAAAAGCAAAGTTATTTGTGTGTTTGGGATAGCAATAAAAAAGGTAGCTTATTTGTAATCTGATTTGTGGAAATTTGAGATTGGGTAAAAGTCATAATATGTAATATAATTTATGTTTGGATTGGCGATAACATGAATAGCTTTTCTGAAACTTATTTAAAATTATGATAACATAAGTGGTTTTTGAGATAATTATAAGAGAAAAATTAAAATATATCTTTCTCTCTCTCACACCATCCTTCACTTTTTCCTCTTTCTGTCTCTCTCTCACACGTCACCCTTCCTTTTTCCTCTCTCAGTCAGATATCACTAGGCCGTCTTTTCCATATCTCTTTTTCTCTTTCCTGGGTAAAAGCTAAAAACCTCCACCATGATAAGCTATAAATTGTGGCTTATGGGGAAAAAGTACTTTTCCCTTAAAAACCCAATTGGTTGAAAGCTATCCCAAATATATGTAAAAGCTAAAATCTTTCAAAAACCCAATTGGCCCTCAGAAGTTCATCCTAAACATGCTCATATAATCCTAGTTGGGGGAAAAAAGGCCTTTTGGCCCTAAACATCCATCTGGGAACGCATCGATAGGGCCCTTGGGAACGTGCAATTGAGATAGCAGTTTCCTACTCTCCAAGTCTTTAATATAGATCCGGCTGGGTCCTCCGATCATCATCTTGTGTTTATCCAATGTTAGTATGAGAATTATAAGAAAAATCGGGCTTTTCGCTTTGAAGTTGCCTGGGCCTCTCACGGACACTTTCTTGAGGTAATCAAAGGGAGTTGGTGGATATTCTCTGAGCAGGATAATTCTTTCTTGGAGTCTTTTCTAAGTAACTTGAAGAGGCGCAAGCTGAATCTAATTTCATGGAGCAAGAAGGAGTTTCCAAATAATGCTAAGCGTATTGATCTTTTAAAGACCCATCTGGCTGAGTTGACATAAAGCGATCGAACCCCTGACATTTCTAGAGAGATTGTGGAGGTTAAAGGTGAGCTAGATAGATTACTGAAGCTAGAGGAACAGTATTGGTGGCAGCGCTCTCGGATCAATTGGTTAGAAGCTGGTGACAAGAATTCTCGTTTCTTTCATGTATCCACTATCAAAAGGAGACAGAGGAATCAAATTTCTTGTATTAAAGATGATGTGGGCAAATGGTTAATGGAGAAGGATGCTATCTCTCAGAATATTGCTAGCTTTTTTCACAACCTTTTTGCTACCTCTGGTTCTCACCCAATGGATGCTGCCTTGAACTTTATCGACCCCAAAATTTCTAAGGATATGAACCACAGTCTTATGTTACCTGTTTCAAGGGAAGAAATTAAATCTGTTGCATTCAGTCTTGGGAGTACAAAGGCGCCGAGACCTGCTGGTTTTTCTGGTAAATTTTATCATTCTGCATGGTCTGAAATTTCTGATTCTGTGTGTTCTATGGTCAATGATTTTTTTTTTGCAGGTCACTCTGTTTTAAAGGGGATTATTTGACTAACATCACTCTTATCCCCAAGATTCATAAACCGGAACATGTTTCGCAATTTCGCCCTATTGGCCTTTGCAATTTCTCTTACAAAATTATTTCAAAAATTATGGCCAATAGGATGCGACCTTTGCTTGATGCTTGTATCTCCTAGAATCAGAGTGCTTTTGTACCTGGCCGTTGTATTCATGATAATATCATTATAACGCATGAGGTTTACCATTACCTTCGCTGTAAGAAATCTGGAGGTAAGTATGAGTTCTCCCTTAAGATGAATATGAGTAAGGCATATGACCGGGTTGAGTGGGACTTCATTGAGAGCGTCCTTTTACGATTTGGTTTCTGTTCGGAGTGGGTGTCTCTTGTTATGAAATGTGTGCGCTCAGTTAGTTTAAATATCTGCTTATCTGGTGAAAATGTGAAATCCTTTACTCCTAGTAGAGGTATTCGCCAGGGAGACCCCCTCTCGCAATATCTTTTCATTATTGTTGTAGAGGTACTTTCCATTATGATAAGTAAAAGCCAGAATGACAAGCGGCTTAAAGGTATTAAATTGAGTAATGGGTGTCCAGTTCTCACTCACAGTTTTTTTTGCTGATGATGCCCTATTATACATGCGTGCTAGTCATAAAAACTGTATTTATTTGGCTAATATTCTGGATTTGTACTGCGCTGCTTCATGTCAGGTTATTAATCTAGATAAATCAAGTATTTTTGTCTCCTCTAACACTCCTCCTGCAGTGAGAAGTATGGTGAGCGGATTGTTGAACATCCCAGCAACAGAGGATCTGGGAACATATCTTGGCATACCTAGCATTTGGGAGAAAACTAAGCACCAGGCCTTGGCTTACATCAGAGAACGAGTAGTGAGTAAAATCCAAGGCTAGAGTCATTCCCTTCTATCCTTTTCCGGTCGAGAAGTAATGATCAAAGCGGTTATCCAGGCAATCCCAATTTATCCGATGAACTGTTTCAGATTCCCCATTAAGACTTGTAAGGAGATCAATAGCCTTATAGCTAATTTCTGGTGGGATGGCAATGCCTTTGGAGGCAAAACTCATTGGAAATCTTGGGAAGCTATGACCAGTAGTAAAAGTTCGGTGGTATGGGATTTCGGGACCTATTGATGATGAATGATGCCCTTCTGGCAAAGACAGCTTGGAGGCTTTTAATGCGGCCTACTGATCTTTGGGCTCGGGTGCTAAAAAGTGTGTGCTTTCCTAAACATGACTTTATTAATGCGGAGATTGGCTATAAGGCATCATGGTATTGATCTAGTATCTTAGATGGCAGAAATTTTCTCGAGAAAGATCTCAGGTGGGATATTGGTGATGGTACTGCTATCAGAATATGGGGTGACCTTTGGGTTCCAGGAGCTGTTTTCCCGAAGAGACCTCACACCACTGATATCCCAATTATCTCAGAAGGTAGAGTATGTGACCTGATAGTTAATGGGCAATGGAACCTTTCGCCTATTAACCAATATGTATCTTTTGAAGTCAAAAAGGCCATATATAAAATCCTGATCCCCTTCAATGGGCTGGAAGACAAGTTGTTGTGGACTAGCGCCAATAATGGAGTGTATACGGTGAAGCTGGGTTACCATTACCGAAAAGATTGGAATTCTGTTAATGCGGATAGGGCTGGCTCTTCGACTGTCATTCACACTTCATGCTGGAAATCGATTTGGAAGATAAAAGTGATCCCACGTGTACAACAATTCATATGGCGGCTTTTGAATAATGCAGTTGCTACCAAATCCGCACTGTTTCCGCGAAAGAGGTCCCAAGATAGCCAGTGCCCAGTATGTGCAGATGCCGAGGAAACCATTGAACATGTATTCTTCCATTGCCCTTGGACTCGATGCATATGGTTCGGCTGCTCGTTAGGTGCCAAAGTTGATATCTCCAACTTCAATGCTTAGTGGATTTTGATGACAGGTACCCCTCTACTGAGTAAGCATGATATTTCTTTGATTTGTTGGCTTCTGTGGTTTATTTGGAAGGCTAGAAATGAAATGACTTTTGACCATAGATAGCCAAATCCGGGTATTGTTATTGAATTGGCTCAGAAAAGTAATTTTGATTTTTGGGCTAATGGTTCTAAAGGGGTGAGGGAACCTTTTTTGTCGAGGGGCTGTGATAGTCCTGGCACTAAATGGTTCCCCCAGCACAAGGTAGCCTTAAAATTAATTGTGATGGAGCCTTTTCTTCTTATGAGAAAGATGCTGCTATTGGGGTGATTTGTCGTGATTTTGCTGGCTTTTTTAAATGGGGATTTGTGGATAAAGTCAAATCTATTTCGGCCTTTATGATGAAGCCTTAGCTTTGAAGAGGGCTTTACTTCTGGCCCTTGACCTTGGTCATGTTAAGGTAATCTTTGAAACGGATTGCCTATCTCTGCTTTCTTGTGTTGAGGCCAAGTCACCGGACTTGTATGATTGGAGGTGTAGAAGTATTATCCAGGATGTTATCTGTCTTTTGTCTTCTATGGTTGGGTTCTCCTTGTCATTTTCCCCGAGAGGGGGCAACCGTGCTGCAGATCTCCTTGTAGCTGATGCTTATAAAGGGGTGTGCCCTATTGGGTGGGTTTCGCGACCAACACCTGCTTTGCTATCTCTTCTAACTTTGGAGGCTCAAAAAACTAGTGATGGTGTTGATAATCCTTCGCTTTCCAGTTCTGCTTTGGATGGTGGCTAGTTTATTTGTCTTTTTAGCTTACTTGTTTTTCTTTTCTATTTTTTGTTTATGTTGTATTTGTTTTCTTTGTTGTATCTATTTGTCTCTATTATGGTTCTCGTTTTGTTTTCTGGTTGTTGTTTGGTTTCTTCTCTTTGTAATGGTACTTCTTTGAAGTTTATTCTAATGGAATCTTCTTTGACCAAAAAAAAGAAAAAGAAAAAAGGCCTTTTAATAGTTTTTGTCTTATCATTATAAGTAATCCTTTTGCTTCTCTCATTTGTTATCTAGTGTGTACTTAACCTAAAAAAGCATTCCCTCCGGTCTTAAATATACCACTCTAGTCCTATTTATAAGTCCACTTTGACCAACAAAATTCAGTTCAATTTATAAGTCCAGTTTTATGTAATAAATGAGATTGTGACAATTTTGTCCATATTAATTGTACCCATGAAGATAGAGAGAGAAAAAAAACAATTGAAAAATACACAATCATAAATGAAGGCAAAGCTGAAAATTTATCCCCATAATCATGAGTTAACAACCTTTTCTTGGTATGTGAGATTTAGTCAAAATAGACTTATAAATAGGACCAGAGTGGTAAGATAAAACTTATAGTGCAATTATGTATTTCTTTTGCTTCTCTCATTTGTTATCTATTGTACTTAACCTAAAAAGGTACTCTGTCCTAAATATAGGACAAAGCATATTTAAGACATGAGGTAGTATAATGTTGTTAATGGATAAGAAGTTGGGTCTTACTTTGTTTCCTTGAAATATTCTCACTGTATCTATCAATATTCTGTATATGAAAACAAAAGCTACCTAACCAAGGGAAAAAAAAAAAGGCTTATGGTGTGCTCCTAACTAAAACTTTTTCACTTTTCTTATAGTCCTTTATGCTTTTTTTTGTGGCTTCATAAATCTAGCCGATTCAAGCCTTCAGTTGAATGTTTCCCCTTCTTCGGTCTCAACGTTTTTTAAGCCTTATACCAAAAACAAAACGTTTTTGAAGCCCATTTTCCTTATGGGCTCTTTGTCCTTTGGGCCTGCTTTGATTTTTTGACTGCGTCCTTAAAGCCTTTAGATGGCCCTTCAACTGTGATATAAACTGGCTATTGTAGCAATGTAAGGGAATATCTGAAACATGGACCCATGCGGCTGTTTTGATAAGGATCAAAATTGAACAAGGAGACAATTTTTTTATATATATATATAAAAATTTTAGGAAAGGAGTTAAGCCACCCACGATCCAAGGACAGAAATAAATCTCCCTTCCTCTTAAGAGATACCAATGTTGAGCAGGGCGTGTAACATCTCAAATTTTGGGGATTAGGAATTAAGAATATTACAATGGAATTAATTATAGGAAATTTAGCCTAGATAAATGTTAAAATTAATATTTGGAATTTAAAGCATATTTTCCCATAAATTAAGGACAAATAGTTAAGGAATAATTTATGGCCTAAAATAATTTTCGGAATTTACTTAATTTTCTAGTACCGAAATCAAGAAGGGGTAAAATGATAATTTACTATCCTAAGCCTGTAAATGAATTTGGGGGATGAAGAGTCAAGGATATGCCAAATCGGAATTTTAGAGTAAGGAATTGTTATAGTCTAATAGTTCAATATTAGAAAGAAAAGTATAATATAGGAAATAATGGTATTATGCGTTGGACCTTAGTGCATGCAGAACACCAAGTTTCTCACTTCAACAATAAACATATTTGGACATATCCTAATCAACCCAACCTTTCTCTATTCAGACACCAGTGCAAATATACTCCCTCACTTTATTTATCTCATTCGGCCCAGAAAAATGACCAACGCACATATACTCCATTCATTATTTCACTTGGCCCATTTATATCACACGGCCCTTTCTCCATCATTTAATTTAATAACCATTTGGGCCAACACACACTCTCATTTATCAAGCTCCAGCCCAATATACATAACACACATACTTTAATATCCAACCCAATTCCCTCTCATACCCCCTCTTAATTCAATAGCTACGTGCCTCCACAGCCAGATACTTATTCCTCCTTAACGCCACCTCACTCGCCACATGCACCTAATCCTCTATTTCCCTTATTTCTCACGTCATTTCGGACAAACACAGAGACACACACCCACACATTCACCTCTCCCATTTAATTACTTCCATTCGGCCCAGACAGCAGCAGAAACAGAGAGTGTGAATTGAGAGTTGAGAAAAGCTGCGAGGGAGCTCGGACGCTCAAACAAAGAGGAAGATAAGGTACAAGGAAGAGTGCTATCTTACATGCAAGTATAAATCTAGACTAAGGTGAGTGTCTAGAACCCAAACCCATATGAATTTTTGTATTTGATGGATGTTTTGGGAGTAGATTGTGGCTGGAAAATCTGAATCTGGAGAGGGAAAATAAGGAACAGATTATTTAAGCCATAGGAATCACACTTAGATGTTATACCAGAGCTTGTGCTAGTGATTTCCACTTTGCATGTTAAATCTTTCTATAGAATGATGAACTTTGATTCTGTACTTTGTTGACCAGAGGGGGTTCGACTTTTACATTTGGAATTGTAAAGGAGAGCCTAAATGCTTTAAATAGATAAGTCTAATAAGAGATATGGGCTTTTCGGATAGTTAGTGAATGAGGAATTGGATCCTCTCATTATCTTATATTCTCATCATCCCTCCTCATCCAATCTCAACCTTTGATATCTCTCCTCAACCAATCTAGACTGTTGATTTGAATTGATTTTGACTATCCCATCCTGAAGTACTTTTTAATATCAGTCAGTATTCTGAAATATTTTTTTAAGTTCCTAATTTAGAATCTTGAAAAAATATTTCACTGTGTTAACTGATACTAAAAAAAATACTTCAAGATACTGATTGGTACTAAAAAATACTTCAATATATTGACTGGTACTAAAAAAAATACTTCATGATCTTAAGAAATTATTTTAGGATTTTGAAAAAATATTTTAGGATCTTGATTTGATTTAAAAATATATTTTAAGATAGTGATTGATACTAAAAAATGAGAGATAAGGAGGGATGAGGAGAAAGACCGCCGAGTAGAGAAACCAAACCCGGTGAATGATGAAGCTGATTGGAAGTTATTGTTTGATGCCTCCAAGTATTAAATATGTATTTTAGATGGTCAAAGCATGCCTAAATATTTCAAGTCGATGGTTAAAATAATATCTCTGAAGCTTGGGAATTTTTCAGAATTAAAATAGTGTTGTTGTTGGAATTATTTTGAAAGAGTTGATATGCTTATGTTTTTGAAATTTGAGGATTTTTCTCAGCCATAAATCAACTTGGTGACTTTAATTTATGAAAATAGACTTATCAAAGTTTAAGTAGAAATTGGAATAACTTCATTTGGAGTTATATCGGTCAAGTTATGAATTTTCCAAATTCCTAGAAAAAGTAAGGGACGAATTTTTTTATGAGTCTTAAATAGCCACACAAGTTGTTAATTGTGTATAACCTTCAAGGTAAAGGTTTCCTTAAATATATTGAAGGGTTAAATGGCTGAGATGATATTTATTCCATAGTGAATAATATCTAATTAAATAAGTCCCAATTGGTATTCATCTCTAGTCATAGGATATTAAAAGACATGTATTTTGAGGTGGGTCTAGAGAAGAAATAATCTTAATTATATTATTATGATTAAATTGGATAACGACCTATTTTTATATAAATGTAATTTATAGGAACTCTCAAGCTCGCTCGCATCGCAAATTACTTGGACGCTTGAGTTTAAGGTTAATACAACACCAGATGGTAACTCTAACCTTCTATGTTTATGTGTATGTTTGTATATGGTTAAATGCTATGATATATGGAATGTGTTTTATGAACATGTTTGAGTGTATGTCTTCTGAGCACTTTGTTTTTGAACTGTGTTATAAGGTTCTCTGTATACTGAGTTAAATTCCTGATAGTGGTAGTTAATTTATACATATGCTTATACACCAATTATAGAGGTTAACATGTTATCCTGAGATTTATTCATGAATTTCATACTTGAATAAAGGTGCAGGAAGTTCTTCAGGGAGAAGAGGTAAGGCGGTGTTGTGAGGTTGGAGCCAGGGAGAAAGAAGGAACTCGGGAAGAGTTTATTTTGTTTTGTATATAATTATGTTGAAGTTATTTGGGATGATGTATTTTAAGTGTATACTTAATTTAATTTTGGGAAAGATTGTAATTAATTATCCCGGTTGGGATAAAGTTTTATTTCAAAACCAAGTTAAGTTTTAAATTTTTCGCATTTTATCAGTTACTCTTTTGTCCAAACCAAATCCATATGCTCCTTTGTGTATTAACTCTGATAATGATCGGCAGATATTAGGGAGCGTTACAAGGCAAGCCGTCTATTGCCCTCAGGCGTTTACTTAAACACTCGGGAACTAGGATGTCTCTCCCAGCATCTTGACCAACTCCAGGATCGAACCTCCTTCCTTTGGTAAGAATATCCGACCTCTTTGCCAGTTGAATCCAAGGACAAGGGGTAGCAAGGAGACAATGTTGTGTATTCTAGAAAAGGGTCATTCTAATTTATGTCTTTAGCATGAATTTAAATATAGCATTTTTTTTTCACTTAAAATATGCTTGAAACGAAAATAAAAAATAAAAAAAAAAATCTGAAGGTAAAATAAATTTCACTTCTCCCTTCTCTACATTCTCCTAGATCCAAACATATTTGATAATATATGCAAATTCTGGTAGTGATCCAGCCATAAACCATGGATTAGCCTCTGTGTCATGGGCACACCAAGTAGCTTCATTCAACCATGAAGGTTTCAACTTGAAAGGATATACAAAACCCACCACTTCCTTATCATTGATATGGGTGAGCAAAACGGAACCATAACCAATCACCGAACCAAACTGAATGTATTTTAGGTTTTTCGATTACTAAGGCTTTGTTTGGGAGTTTTGAAGGAAGGGAAAGGAAAGGGATGGAAGGAGAATGGAGGGGAAGGGATGGAAGGGAAATGGAGGATATTTCCTCCCTTGTTTGGGAGTTAAAAAAATAGTAAGGAAGGAAGATGGAGGATTAATGAGTTATTTTTACCATTTTATCCTTTTTTTAATAATTAATATAATTATTATACTTTACAAATAAATTTAAATTTAAATTTTCTAAAAAAATTATTTATATAATTTTTATATTCAAAAAATTATTTATGTGGTGGTGGCGGTGGTGGTGGTGGTGGTGGTGGTGGTGGTGGTGGTGGTGGCTATGGTGGTGGTGGCGGTGGAGGTGGCGGTGGTGGGGTGGTGAGCGAGAGTAAAGTAATTAATCTATTCCCCTCTTAAAACCCCCCATATTGGGGGAACTTTATTTTTGTAAAGAATGAGGGTTTTGGAGGATTTGTAAAATCCTCTCGATTCCCTCCCTCCTATTTTTAAAACTTGCAAAAAGGGAAGGGATTACCAAAACCCTCCCTTCCATTTCCTTTCCTCCAAAATAACTCGCAAACAAAAGCTGCTCCGTTTGGTTTGAAGGGAGGAGGAGAGAGGAGCTCCATCCTAGTGTGAAAAGACATATATGACTTTAATTTTAAATATTTGTGCAAAAAACGAGGCAAATCAGGGTCATATATGTCTTTTCATACTAGGGAGGAACCCCTCTCTCCAAACCAAACGGAGCCTGAATTTCGGTGTTTTGTTTTCAGGTCGGTTAGGAGAAAAAATTTCAGTTTTTAACCTAAAAACCGAAATGTATTTAATATTTTCATATAAATTTCGGTTTTTGCCAATCTCCCCTTGTCACGCATTATGTCAACAGATCTAGAGAGTGGTTCATGATTATCATCCCATGTTACAATCTCAAATATGATTTATTTATTTATTTTCAAGATTTATCGGGACAGACTAAACATTTGAGGTTACAAACGAGAATAAAACTGTGACCTCCCACTTATCAAGAAGCTTTCATACGATTAAACTATAAAATTATTGACATAATTAGGAAGATGGCTAAACATCTAAAGAGGCTAATTATCGATCAAGATCACACGAGCCTCGTGTGCGTATATAGAATTGCATACCACGTGGCGCTAACAACATTAACCAACATAACAAACAATTCACAATGTGTGTTCATGTCTTTCCAACAATATGGGCAATGCTATAATTATAATCACAATTATCGTGCATAATTAAATATAAGGAAATTGAGTCAAATGACGTAACATGTCATGAAAGGAATTAAACAATATCCAATGACAAATTATAAACATAATGCATTATGAAATGATTATATTTATATTAATTAAAATATTTTAACTCTAGTCACCCCAACTCTTTTGTCAAGAAGTAGGGTTTTCAACCACACACTATAAGCTGATCTAGATTATCTCCTCATCTTTGTCTTCATTTTTTTCTCCTCACCACATCTCTATCTTTAAATTAAAAGTTACTCCCTCCGGTCCTAATTATAAGACAACATTTGAGAGTTGGTTTTGGTCCAATTATAAGACAACATTTTATTTTTTGTCAATTTCTTCCTAAAATACCCTAATTCTATTCTCTCAAATGTATTTGGTTTTTGGTGAGTGTATGTATGTTGATGCGTAAATTCTTACAGTAAGTAAAACTTTTAAATTGTTGGATTTTAATTTATTTATCAATCATCTGATATTAATTTTTCAATATATATATATATAGACACACATTTACACACACATAGATATATGTGTATGTGTGTCTACACACAAATATATATACACATATATATGTGTGTGTGTGTTTATACATATATGTATATTTGTGTATCTATGTGTGTGTACATATATGTATATCTTTGTGTGTGTGTGTACAGATATATATAAATGTGTGTGTGTGTGTGTTTATACATATATGTATATTTGTGTATCTATGTGTGTGTGTACAGATATATATAAATGTGTGTGTGTGTGTGTTTATACATATATGTATATTTGTGTATCTATGTGTTTGTACATATATGTATATCTTTGTGTGTGTTTGTCAATATATGTGTGTGTATACATATACATATATATATATATATATGTTATGTGTGTTTATACATATATGTATATTTGTGTATCTATATGTGTGTACATATATGTATATCTTTGTGTGTTTGTCAATATGTGTGTGCGTGTGCATATATATGTATGTAAATATATGTACACACATATGTGTGTGTATAATATACAAATATATAGGCACATATATGTATATATAGCAAAACCATTATTTCAATTAAAAAGCGTGTAAAAAGAAAAATTTTAGAGTGAAAAAGTATATGGTAGGGGTTGTTGATTTACTTTTACTTATGTCATTTTAAATTTATATGAAGACATTTTAGTAAAATGAGTAAAATTAACTAATTTAACTTCTCTCCTTAATCTCCGAAAAATCGGTTAAATATGTCCTATAATTAGGACTAGAGGGAGTATTTAATATCCTACTAAATTATATTATAACAGAAAAAAAAAATAGAATTTGATATGAACAATTCACAACTGTATACTACACGAAAATAGCAAAAAAAATAATGATTTTATAAAATAATTTTTCAATTAAATGGCGGAGATGAGATGGGAAGAATAGAAAAAGAAAAAAAGAAAAAGAAATGACGAGTGTATTCAAATCCACTATAAACTTATTAAAATTGAAATTCACAGCTCGTGGATTCAAATTCACTATAAACTTATTTTTTAAAAAAAAAAAAAGAAAAGAATGATGATTGTATTCAAATCCACTATAAACTTATTAAAATTCAGTCACTAAAGGCATTATCCCGAAAAAAATTCAAAATTCGAGGAACTAAACTCCAATTCAAATTATGATGTTGTCCCACTTTTGCACATCAAAATAAAATAACCCAATAACATTAAACATTGCACCCAATCTTTTTTTTTGCTCGAAGAAATGAATTACATTAAACATTGCACCCAATCTAAAGGACAACAAAATTGCCTTGAAATAACAGCCAGCACAACGATAAGGTTTTAACCGCAAAACAAACCCACAACCGACACATTTTTTTCTTTTCTGGTCAACTAAAGCTCTCAGAGCTAAAGGACAATCACTAAAAATAAGAGACTTGAAAAGGCTCAACTTTACCAAAGAGTCAGCAATCCTGTTGAGAACGAAGGAGAACCACCCAATATCTAGCCAACAACTCTTTTATTTGATGAATTAAAAGGCTGCCAGAATTGAAGCTTAATTCAACTAATTGATCAACAAGAACACTAGCATCAGACTCCACACAACACTCTTAATGCCTAAATCCCAGACCAGATTTAAGCCTTCGTACAGAGCCCATTTGGGAGTTGATCTTGGTCCTAATCATAGGACAAAATTCTAATTTTTGTTAATTTTTTTCCCAAAATACTCATATTGATACTCTTTCAATAATAATTTAATAATGCATCCATATTCTATAAAGTGAGTAATGTTTACAACTCATTAATGCCACATACATCTCAATTCTATTGTATTTATAACATCACTATTAAATCAATGGTAAAAACCGATTTTTAATTTATGATGAGGTAAAATTGTATGTGTATACAGTAAATTAGAGATAAAATTGGACATGCACACAATAAATTTGATGACGCACTCCTCTTATCATAAATGCAGAACCTAGTTTGGGAATAAATTTTGGTTTTAAATGTATGATTTATTATTTGATTTTGTCTCTTATATTTATCATTTCTCAAAATTATTTTGTTTAACTTATAAATTGATATATGACTAAACTTTTATAAAATCACTTAGGTTAAGTTCGTCCAGGTACCCAATTAGATGAAGCCAGCTGTATTATTTTTACAGCTCATCATTTAACCCCCAAAACCTTTGTTAAACACCGTTAAAATATTGAAGAAAAAATGATTATTTTTTGTCAAAATAAACAAAGGATTAGGGCCATGATGAAGAGCAAGGCGCGAGATTCATTGTTGATGGCTTCAGAGACGCCATGGCTAAAAAAGGATACACTATTAAATTTTAAATAAAGATATTTTAGAAAAATAAATATAATTAACTAATTCAACTATTATTTTTAATTTTTCTACAGTTAGGTAAATGGAGTTTAAACTTCTACCGTATACGTAGAAGTTTAAGATTCCTACACACACATGAAATGGTAGGACCCACACATATATATAATGCGTATTATATATATATGTGGGTCCCACCATTTCATGTGTGAGAGACATGAGAAAACACTTCTCATACAACATTAGAAGTGTTTTTCCCTAGGCAAATATATCGAAAAGAGTAATATTTTCTATAGTATAAACAAATTGTTTTATTGGCCAATGGTGATATAACTTTTTGGACTTTTGGTTATTAATTGATGGTTGGATTAAATCGGACGTTTATTATCAAAACTTTGATCGCCGGTCAGCAATGACTTATGACTATTGGTTGGTACTCCAGGGGCCACGGCCAACGACTAGAAATCCGATGACCAGCTGAGGTGGCTGGCCGGTGGTGGCCGGCGGTGGGCGGTGGGGGTATTTTTTATTTATTTATTTAACACTAAAGGGTAAAAGGGTAATTTGACTCAAATTTGCATATCCTCAAATAGTATTTACAAGTCGACAGACTTCAAATTTTGTACAAATTCAAATAGTATTTATTTAATTTTCCCTTTAATTTTTTCCTAATTTTTTGCCTATTTTTTTTTAAAAAAAAATTCTAATTATTTGAATTTTTTTCTTATTTTTTCCTAATTATTTCAATTTTTTATTTTTTTATTTCTAGTCGGCGTCTAGATCATCTTGTCTTGCCACGTCATCGCTACATCAAGATTTCATCCAAGTTGACGGCCAACTAACGTCAACTAACTACGCAGACGCACTCCCAAAACGTAACTTCATGTTTTACTTTTTTTGCTCCAAAAAAAACTTTTAGTCTTACGGGACGCTCAAAGCAAAACTTACATTAGTCTTTGTTATTTCCTTTACCCTAAATTTTTTATGGGCCTAAACTAGAGTAGAAAATGATTTAAAAAATACTACTTAAACTTTAATTTTTTTTTAACAAAAATAGTATTACTTCTGTTCCTAATTATAAAACCTATTTGACTTTTTTTTAGAGAAACTAAGGAAGCCAAATAAGTTATTTAATCATTTTATATATTAAGTTTTCTTAGATTATATATTAGTTTATTAGTCAAACTATTTAGTTTGAAGAAAAAAATAAAAATACTCTAAGCTAATTTAATTAGCTTCCTTAATCTCTTTAAAAAGGTCAACTAGGCTTTATAATTAAGACGGAGAGAGTAATGAGATTAACGAAAACAATAAAACAATCGACAACTCTTTTTATTAAGAAATCACCTATTGAGGATTTTAAAATTTAAGTGATAATTTTTTAGATTTTTCCTTAAAATATTATATTTAGTAAAAAAAATACATCCAATGCCAAACTCCCATATAGAAGACAAGAGATTTTTTTATATATATTAAAAAGTTTTGGAGGGTCGGGCCTCAAAGAACAAAAAAGACGGGCTCTTTGAAGACTTATTTTATAGGACTTACGAGATCGCTTACCAAAGAAATTAAAATGACGGCAATGGATCGAACACACATCCTTTGGGACTTGACCAAATCTCTTGTTTGTTATCTACGCCAACTCTCTTTAGCTATAGAAGACAAGAGATATTGTCGTGCAATAGATAGTGACGATGAGGAATAATGGGGAAGAACGCGCAGCCATGGTGCGAAGCCTTTTTGGGGCAGCAAATAGAATATAGGGAAAATTTCATATAGGTCCCAAGGAACGAAAAAATTACAAAAAAGTCCCTTGAAATCATCAAATTACGCTCAGGTCCCAAGGGACTTCGTGTAATTATTTGTATGGAGGTTTTTAAATGTTGTTGTTAATACATGCATTTCCGTTGTAAATACATGCATTTTACATTGTAAATAGCCGCGGACTTCGTAATTATTTGTATGGAAATAAAATCCAGGGTTTTTAAAAGTTGTTGTAAATACATGCATTTTCTCGTTGTAAATGACCATATTTTAAATTTTGTTGCAAATGCAACATTTCCCGTTGTAAATCTATGCTTTTTGTTGTAAATGACCTCCTACATGTTCAAAATCTAGGTTTTTAAATGTTGTTGTAAATATGTCATTTCCGTTGTTAATATATGCATTTCGTTGTAAATGGTCAGGTATTTAAAAGTTGTTGTAAATATATGTATTTCCTGTTGTTAATATATGCATTTCGTCATTGTTAATATAAATAATTACACAGAAGTCCCTTGGGACCTGAGCGTAATTTGATGATTTTAAGGGACTTTATTGTAATTAATTTCCTTCCTTGGGACCTGAACGTAATTTTCCCTAGAATATATATCATTGTCTTCCCTGCACGCTTCCTCTCTCTCCCTCGCCCCCAAAACCAGTGAATATCACACACAATCATTTTTTTCATTATTCTTTATAATTTTTAAATCATATTCGTTCAACCAATCGCGATTCTATTTTAATGTCTTTTTCATCTTTCTAATCAACCTAAATAATTAAATAATGAGAGAAAAGATGGAGAGAGAATCCTCTTCCTAAACAAACAAACATTAATATTACCTCCGATACTAAATATAAGATATAATTGATTTTTTTTAGAGATTAAGAGCTCGTTTGATCCATTCTTATTTTTAACTTTTTAAAAAGCTACTTTTAAAGCTAAAGTTTAAAAAACGAGCTTTTAAAAAAAAGCTAAAAGTCATGTTTAGTGATTATATAAATTTTTTAAATTTTTAAAAGTTACTTAAAAGCTGAAATTAAAAATAAGCAATTTGAAAAAAAAATTGTCAAGCATTTTTTCTAATAAAAATTATCATAAAAGGTATATTATAATAGGGTGGCGGCGGCGGTGGTGGTGGTGGTGGTGGCGGTATGTGGTGATGTGGCGGCAATGTGATGGTGTGGTGGTGGCGGCGGCGGTGGTGATGGCGCGTAGTGACAGTTATATTCGATCAAGAGATTATGGGTTCTCTCTCTCTCTCTGTTTTTTTTATATATAAAAAAAAAAAAAAAGAGCTTAAAAATAAGCTCCTATGAGGAGCTTATTTTTAAGCTCTTTTTTCTTCATTATAAAATAAACTCTTATAATTATAAGAGCTTATGTAAAATCTTGTTTGGCCTAGCTTATACTTATAAGTAGATTATAAGCTAAAAATAAGCTAGGCCAAACATGCACTAAGAAAGCTAAATAAGTTACTTAATCATACCATATATTGTAGATCCTTAAATTATATACTCCTTTGATATTTATCATAAGGTATCAACTAACAATTCTCATAAACCAATAAAAACTATTAAAGTCAATAATCATAAAATTGTTGCTTATGTGTATTTTAAGGATAACATTGAGCTACAAAATATTTTAAAATACTAGAAGCACCTGAAGAAAACATTTTAGGATAATCACAAAATACTTTATGATAGTGAATACATTTGGGAAAAAAATCATTATACTGAATTAATTATAATTAATGCATTTATAGTCATTATCCTATCTATCAATTCCAGGGCGCATGGCACTGATAAATAATTTTAAAATATTTTGGCGAATATACGAATGCGGAAAATTGGATGGAGTCTATGAAAGAAAAGGCCGACCACTACTGACAGGAAGGAGATCTTCTCCTTATCTGATTTCTCATTTTCTCTCATTAGCCTCATTTGGGCCCTTGATTAGGAAAGTGACATAAAAGTTAAAGTGATATTATATTGATTGGACGGATGTGATTTAGAGATTATGAGGGATGATGAGAGAAACCCAACCCACACTGACAAGATGGTTTCCACATCATTAGATACTGTCATTATTTTGGGGCCAATATAGATATTGGATCTGTTTGGGTTAGCGTTGGGAGCGGTAGTTTATTTTCTATCCGACTTTTTTAGAAGTCTGATGGGAAAAAAGTCAGGATGTAAATATGATTTGTGTTTAAATTGATGGTGGTAGAAGTGGTTGGACTCACGTCAACCCAATAAACTTAACTGACTTCTATGAGCTTTTTTTTTAAAAAAAAAAAAGCCCAGTAAACTTAAAGATCAACTAAAACACTCAACTTCTAACTTTTTTTCTACTACTACTTTTTTTTTTCTGGCTTTAAACTCATTAAAGCTCTCTCCAAACAGACCCATTGTCATCTGTCACTGAATTAGTAATCCTCAATTTCTAATAGTTAGACATATTTGGAATGGATCTTAATCCTTATTATAAGATAAAATCTTGATATTTGTTAATAGTTTTTTAATTTATTCCTATTGATACTTCTTCAACAACAATAGAAAAGGAGAATGAATGAAGTAATTGAGAAAAATGACCAGGATATTTTATAAAACACGTGTCATATTAACTAATCTAACTAACTTCTTTAATCTAATCAAATTAGATAAATATATCTTATATTAAAAATTATAACCAATACGACTTATTTATGTAGTATGTGTGTGTGTATATTATATCATGATTTTAAAAAAATATGGAAAAATAATTTTTATATATTTTTATAACTAT
This sequence comes from Acacia melanoxylon, assembly GCA_019022615.1. Lineage (NCBI taxonomy): Eukaryota > Viridiplantae > Streptophyta > Magnoliopsida > Fabales > Fabaceae > Acacia > Acacia melanoxylon. Next base: position 6,245,927 of record JAFJYJ010000013.1, read on the forward strand.
TATGCAGCAAAATTATTGATGGAATTTGCCACGGAAATTAAACACTAAACAATTCTGTGGTAAAAAAAATTGCCACGGATTATATGGCAATTTTTTTAAGACTAATTCCATCAGAAATTGAGCTCTTTTTTTTTTAAAAAAAAATGATGAGCTTCAGTACTACAAAAAAGTATCGTATTATCCATGAAAAAATTCCGTAGGCAATTTTTACCCATGGAAATTTCCCATAGAATTCCGTAGGTAATTTCCCATGGAATTTTTTTATAAGTAATACAATATTTTTTTTTGTAGTATATCAGTATTCATAACCTAATTCTTGTTTTTCACCATACTCGTAATCTAACTCTTTGATCAAAAAAAAAAATCTAACTCATATATACTTTTTAAAATATAATTATGGGGATAACATTTCTGCATCTGAAGTAGATAAATATATCTGCAGCCACCCAATACGACATTGTTTTCCTCTTTTTTTAATCGCCCAAGGTTCCCATACACTTCTCGACAACGCCTCCATGGACTTTGAAGTGGAAACTTCGCCGAGCTAGTTCGACCCTCAAGATCTCAGCGTCAGGGATCAGTTTCGCAGATATAGGAAAAGGCACTCAACTTCGGAACTTCCGGAACTTCAACCCCACCAGCCAACTCAACTTCGAAATCATGAAAATAGTCCATAGTCCCATTTGAAGCTGGCCTTTTATATGATGGTCAAAACATCCATAGTCCCACTAATGCAATACTTCTTCTTGAAAATATTAAACAAGAGACCGAGAGTCTTGATCTTTGGTTATCCGAAGTTTCACCGCAAAGACACGAGTTTTCCACCAAAAGGAGTTTTCCGCCGATACTCATGGAGGCCCCGACATGGATTCTGGTTTTGACTCTATACACCACTCTGAAGGCTTGTAAGCAAGAGGGTGACTCATTCGGAGATGGTGTAGAAACAATATTTACTTTATTTGCATCTCTGCTTGATTCATCTCTTCAAGGATTGATGTCTTTTCCTGATCTGATACTAGAATTTGAGAAGTTTTCCTGCTTGATTCTAGTTTTCCACCGAAAGGAGTTTTCCTGCTTGATTATGGTTTCTGGAAGAGTAAGGCCGAGTTGAGGGGAGGAGGGAGGGACCAAGAGAAGGCGCTGCCTCGGGCAGTTGAAGACAGTGGAGATGGCGATTGTGTTGGGGGCCGAATTGAAGCGTTGTGCCAGCGAGGACGCTGGGTCCCAAGGGGGTGGAGTGTGAAGTCCCACATCGACTGGAAAGGCGAACGAAGCATGCCTTATAAGGGTGTAGAGACCTTTCCCTTATGGACGCGTTTTGATAGGCTAGGCTCAGTCGAAAACAAAACTGTGAAGTCATGTGTGCCAAAGCGAACAATATCCACAAGCGAGCCCCTGGGATGTTACAGATGGTATCAGAGCCAGGGCTCGAGTCGTTGTGCCAGCGAGGACGCTGGGCACCAAGGGGTGAAGTGTGAAGTCCCACATCGACTGGGAAGGCGAACGAAGCATGCCTTATAAAGGTGTGGAGACCTTTCCCTTGTGGACGCGTTTTGATGGGCTAGGCCCATTCAAAAACAAAACCGTGAGGCCTTGTGTGCCAAAGCGGACAATATCCACAAGCGAGTGCCTGGGATGTTACACCAAGGGGTTTGAGCCCCTGGCCCAAGGTCCAGTCTAGTCCGAGAAGATCAGTCCGATCTGGTCTGTTCAAACTATCTTAGTCCGTTTTTTAGGCCGATGGCCGGCAACCCACCATCGTATTTTGATCAACCCTAATACAAGGGTGGTTGTCACCATATTTTAATTCTAATTTTTAAGACATTATATTTATAAATAATACTCCATCTGATCTTTTTTATAAGATCCTTTTAACTAAATTATGCAATTTAAGAAATCGGTTAAAATTAGTTAAAAATAATAAATATATAAGAAATAATTTTTTCTTTCCAAATATGACCTTTTAAAAGGCAAGTAAGGGCAACTCATTACACATCAAGTATAATTTGAGGAGAGACAGATGTATGAAATCTCACCCCACAAGTAAGAGAGAATCAGTGGTAAAAAACGGGATGAAATAAAATGTATGGGAAAAAGATGAAAAGAGGGAATATAATTAATTGAGGATAAAATAAATTTAATATTGAGCCTAAGATGAAATCTTACAAAAGGACCAAACCAATTTAAAAATTGAATTCTTATAAAAAGAACAGAAGATGGTACATACCTTTTTTTCTTATCCAAATCTTGTTCATTGCAAAACTTTCTTCCATGTTAATTCATTTGTCCTTGCCTGACTATCAATTCATAATTAAATCTGAATATGTATGTGTATATATGTATGTATGAATTAGTGAAGGGATGTGTTTTGATCCTAAAAATAAGAATTTAATTTACTTTATCTTCTAAATTTATAATTAAATTCCTCATCATTGATTACATACACTAAGAAAGTTTTTTGCTAAGAGAATAGTATCTCAAGCAAATGGTAAAATGAATACTTTGGAAAAATCACAAATAAATAACAATTTTCTATTGAAATTGTTAATTGTGTTGTGTAATCAACTTAGGTATAGATAATAACAATTTAAGAATAACAATTAACAATTTCAATATTGTTCTGTTCTAAGCATACAAATGTCTAACCACAGTGGGTTAGCGTATGATTAATATAGGATCTGTAAGACTCTCCGGGATGTGAATGAGTTAATACTGAAGAGAAGGTGAATGTTCAATGATGTTTATAAGGAAGACACCAAAGAATATCAGATGATCACTATACTACACGAGAATGACGATTAGCCAAGAGGGGTGGAGTGTGTGCACATGGAACAAAATAGTAAAAGGAAATTAATAGAATTGGTGCACCGTTAAGTAATCTCCTATTTATAGAGATTACCTAGAGTTTCGTTTTGCTGGCTGTGCGTCCGCCCCTCAAGCAACATGCGTCTCCACGTTCAGCAAATGTCTGCTCCACTACTTGTACTGTCCGTGTGATTAGTGCCGACATTACAGGGTGATTAGCGTTTTACCTAATTATGAAAGGATTCTGCCATAAAGTGACTTTCTTGGGCCACATCATATCTGGGCCCAATATACGAGGCCATAACAAATAGACATATTGACACCTTGAGCTCTCCAAATGCGGTCGGGGCAAATTGGTCTTTTGGAAACATTTTCTAATCCTAGATGCTTCCCATAGATCTGATTTAAAACTTGTGATATTGAACTTCTTGATATGTCTTTTCCCTATTTTAAACGTATTTTTCTGAAATTTTCCCTAACTTTTATCCCCCATTAACTTGCACAATCTTAAATAACACCTTTTATTTTAGTAAACGAGTGATTTTTTACAAACATATTTTTATTTTATTTATTTATATTTTTTGTCCAGAAAACATCATGCTATCGTCAATGTTGCATCAACAGAAAAATTATCTAATGATCTCCATATGCTAGGCCCACAAAGAGCATGGCATGCAACATCCACAGCAATCACAACCAATTAAGTTGCCAAATCATACATTATAAATTGATCCTTTTTTCAATATTACAAGGACCTGCCAATGTGAGTTGGCGATAGATGGTAAGGGATCGGGATTAGCTTGGGTGGGTCATGGTTCGATCCCTCCGCCGTCAGTTTGGGACTCCTTTGGAGGCGATCTCGTAAGTCCTCGTAAGTCATTCATGAGGCCTGCGCAGGTCGCGTTCTCGCCGGCAGTGGGGGATCGATGTCGAACCCTCCAAAACTTTATTATATCAACAAATATATATATATATATATATATATATATATATATATATATTACAAGGACCTTATAGAAATAAAGTAGTGTTACTTATATTACATAAATAGACAATAAAAGGTTCTTAGTGGAACAATTTCCCACCTTCTTAAATTTTTCTATTTAAGAAGAAGTCACTAAAACCCGCTTTTAATGCAGCTGTGCTTCTACAATCACCAATCTAAACATAAATGAAATTTGTACGTGTGTTTGGGATGGTAGTGAGCAGCAAGATATGACGATAAACCCTTTACATATATATATATATATATCCGACAATCAATTACGTATAAATATATATTTGTTATATATGATATTAAAAATTAATCATAAATTAAATGATAATTTGAAATGATTTTTATATATTTATTATAATTTTTTAATATAAATTAATTTCAAATAAAACAAATCTTAAATCTTGAACTAATTTTCTTATAATATATTTTTAGCCAGTTTTGAATTTGAATTTGAAATTTATTTTTAATTAACAATAAGTAATAAATTTTATATATATATATATATATATATATATATTTATATTGAACACTGACTGATTCTCGTTGCATCTGGTGTTGGCGTTTACGCTATCATCGGTAAAACCAAATTACTTTACTTATCGTGGTAAGGGAAAAACTAGGAAGGGAGTAAAATGATATGTTTGAATTGTTTATTTTTAATAGATTTTTAGGCTAAAAACTATTTTTAAGAAGAAGTCACTAAAACCTGTTTTTCACAGTGCAGGTGTGCTTCTATAATCACCAATCTAAACATAAATGAAATTTGTACGTGTGTTTAGGATGACAATGAGAAAAGTGGCTTATTTGCAATTTGACTTCTGCAAACTTAAGATTGGGTAAAAGTCAAATTGTGTAATGTGATTTATGTTTGGATTGACGGTAGCATAAATGACTTTTCTGAAACTGAAACTTTTTTAGATGATTATTTTGAAAAGCAACTTTAGCTCAAAAATAACATAAATCTTATTAAATAATGCATATATATAATATGTGTGTGCTGTGAAAAATATAGAGAATTGTTTGGATGATTAATAAAAAAACAAGTTTAAAGTAAAAGACTGAAAAAGATATAAATTTTATAAAAATAAAATTAGGTAATGTATTATTTGGAAAAAATTTACAATACTAAACTAATTAAATTTTTTAGGATAATTAGGGAAAAGTCCACTGAAAATTTAATTGGTAAGAATGATTTAAATCAAATTATTATCATGACTTTTATATAAAAAATTATCAAGTGATTTTCACTAATTAAATTTTTCATGGACCTAAACTAGAGTACTCTAATGATTATTAACTTTTAAGTGAATTTATATTTAAGACAAAAAATTTCATCTATAAAGATTTATAAAAAGGAAGAAATACAATCTTTAGTTGATACCTTATAATAAGGAAGGAGGAGTAATAAGGATCATAATAATATTTCAATTCAAAAAGGTGAGACCAAACATTTTTTTTCATAAGCTACTTTTCTTTCTCCACGGTGGAAAAACCAAAAGCAATAAATTTTAGATGATAGCTTATAAATTTAGAACATAAAACGGGTTAAGATATGGCAAAATGATATAAAAATACTATTTCAACTTCAAAATCTTATCGACAACAACAATAATGAGATTAATAAGAATAATAAAGCAAATAACAATTTATTTTGTCAAGAAATCACTTATTTAGGATTTGAAAATTCAAGTGATTTTTTTTTTTAAAAAAACAAAAATCCCTTAAAATATTAAATTAAGTATAAAAAAGAATCCATGGCCAAACTCCGATATAGAAGACAAGAGATATTGTCGTGCAATAGGGTGTTTGGAAGGTGATAGTGATGATGAGGCAAAAGGGGAAGAACGCGCAGCCATGGTGCGAAGCTTCCTTATCTGTGATAATCATTTTCTTATTATTTGGCACGTACTGCCGCCCACCATCATCATTATTTTCTTTGACTCTCCATTTCGGCTGTATTCCTTTTTGGGGCAGCAAATAGAATATACCAAAAACCACTGAATATCACGGATAATCATTTTCTAATTATTTCTAATAATTTTTAAATCATATCCATTTAATTAATTACAATACTATTTTAACTTCTCTCTTATCTTCTCAATTAATAGACTAATGAGAAAAAAAGTGAGGAGAGAATCATCTTCCTAAACAAACAAACATTAATGTTACCACCGATATTAAATAGTATAAGACAAAGTTGACTTTTTTTTTTGAAAGATTAATAAAGCTAAATAAGTTACCATATATTGTGTATCATTAAATTATATACTTCCTCTGATCCTTTTTATAAGGTACCAACTAAAAATTTTCAAAAACCAATAAAAACTGTTAAAATCAATAGAGTTGTTATAAGATTGAAGTAACTTTCAATATTACAACTATTAATCGCACTAAACTCTAATATATATATTAATTATTACTCTCACTTACTACCTTTATTAATTCTGGGCATACATGAAAAAAAAAATTAATGCAATTTTGAAACAAGCAAGTGCTTTATAAAATGAACTAAATACAATTCTTTAGTTGATCTTTATAATAAAGATTGGAGTATCAGTTTATAAGTTAGATAAAATAGTTTGAAGAAAAAAATGACATATATAAATATTTTAAAGTAATTTCATCAGCTTCCTTAATCCCTTCCGAAAAATCCACTTTGTCTTATATTTAGGACTAGAGAATACTTTCTCCAATCTTTAATATAAGATAAAGTTGACCATTTTAGAAAGATTAAAGAATCTAATTAAATTATTTTAGAGTATTTATATTTACATTTTTCTTCAAACTATGATTAAAAATCTGATATATAATCTAAATATATATAATATATGATACCATTGAATAACTTATTTATTTTTATAATCTCTAAAAAAATCAATTTTATTTTATGTTTAGAACTTAAAAGAGCATAAAAAAGAATAATAAGGAGAAGCGCCTCAATCTTCGGTATTTGTCACGCCCACCATCATATTACTTTCTTTTACTCTCCATTTCGCTGTATTCTCATTATTACTTTTCACCACCTCCTTCTTCCTCATCATTCTTTCTCTCTCCTCACATGCCTATGACACCTGTTACCTATTCATTACATTCCATTTTTCTTTACCATTTAAAATTAAACTTTTAGTAGCTAGAATGGTTGTGAGACAACGTCTTTTAAGTGAAAAAATATATTATTTCTGGTGGAGTGAATCATTTAATACACACAATAGGTCTGTTTAGATTAGCGGTGGGCGTGGTGACTTAAAAACTATCTGACTTTTATAAAAGTTTGGTAGGAAAAAAATAGGTTGTAAATGTAATTTGTGTTTGGATTGATGGTGGTAAAAGTGGTAAGACCTACGTCAAAAAGTTGAGAGATTTTTCCAAAAAACTCCCCCATTGAGCTTTTGCTTAAAGTAGCTTAAAAAAAAAAAAAAAAAAAAAAAACCCAATGGGATAAAAGCCAACCCAAACACCTTCCATCGTTTTTTTTTTTTTCATGAAGTTTTTTCCTGACTTAAAGCTCACTAATGCTCTCACAAAACAAGTCCAATATGTGTATGAGTCAAAAGGAGTTATCTATATTCTATATAACTTAAAACTCTAAAACGTATGCTTTGAAAATAGTGAATTAGGAAGAAAATTGGAGTGGTTCTCTGATTATAAGCCACCAACCCCTAAAAACCTTTAAACATAAATATACCACAACCGTTAAGTTTATGGATTACTCCATTAAACATAAGAATCCCTAAAAACCATTTATTATAAAGGTTATGGAGTGCACCATGCCAAAAGTAAATAACTGGCAGAGGTTATAAAAATCCCAAGTCATATAAATATTTGCAACAAAATATGACGGATTTAGTCCTTGTTTGTTTGGAGCTGCTTTTCATAAACATGTTCACACAAGTTTAAATAAAAAATTTCTCATATATTGACCTCGTAAATCATGATTTAAAAACTCGGTTTAAACTTCATTTAAATCAAGGCCTTAACCAATAGAAAAAGAACTCATCAATAATATCTAGTATTTGTTTGGGGGAAAAAAAAGGAACATGGAAATGAAATTATGATGGATGTTGCAACATGCATGAGCAATATCATCAAATCAACCTCACAAATCGCAACAAGAGCTTCTTTTTTTATTTGTATTTTGCTTTACGAAAACCCAGGAAGATTCGCTTGAGCACCCCCACTTTGGGCAAGATTTTCCCACAGCTAATTCCATTCCCAACTCAAACCCATCATTGAGCACCCCCACTTTGGGCAAGATTTTCCCACAGCTAATTCCATTCCCAACTCAAACCCATCATTGAGCACCCCCACTTTGGGCAAGATTTTCCCACAGCTAATTCCATTCCCAACTCAAACCCATCATTGAGCACCCCCACTTTGGGCAAGATTTTCCCACAGCTAATTCCATTCCCAACTCAAACCCATCATTGAGCACCCCCACTTTGGGCAAGATTTTCCCACAGCTAATTCCATTCCCAACTCAAACCCATCATTGTCCCTTATATATCCTCCGCTCACTCCCTTCTCTTCTCCACACTTCCCCACCTCTCTCTCTCTCTCTCTCTCTCTCTCTAACTTTCAACTTCCTTCAAGCTTCTTCTGTGTTTCTCAAGGAAAGAAGAATGGGTGACATAGCTTTCTCCAATGGGATTGCTGCTAATGGCAATGGAGTCAATGGCAAAAACCACTCTCTTAATGGTTACAGAAAGAGCTGTTGGTATGAACAAGAGATTGAACAGAACTTAAGATGGTGTTTTGCTCTCAAAAGGTATACACACACACACACAGACATACTTATATATACATCTAGTTTCTTCTTCTTCATCTAAAATAACTCAAATGGGTATTGCTTTACACTGTAGTCACTCACAAGTTTATGTTTTTGCTACTTTATTAACATTAGAATCCAGATCAGTCTCACCTCATTATACACATCTAGTTTCTTCTTTATTTACTGTTACTTCTATGTTTAGTGATGATGATTTGGAAGAAGCAGGGCAAGAACTGGTCATGGGGTTTGAGAGACAAAACTTGAATAACTATTTAAATAACTAAAGTACCTTTTTTAAAAACTTTTGCGGCTAATGGGTCTAAGTTTTCTTGGCTGTATACCACAGACAGTGATTTGGGACATTTCAAGTTCTGCTTGGGAAAAAGTAATGTTATCCCTAAAAGTCCAAGCTCTTTTTGCCTTGTGGCCATTAAAAAGGCAGACAACATATATTATGAAATGAAAATCAGGCTTGCACTTTTTGTTATAAGGTTTATCACTTCCTTCCAACTGTTTGTTCTTTTAAAAAATACTTTGACACATTTTTTGTGGCTGCAGTATATTGCATACAGGAGCTAGCCAGTACCAAGACATTGCCCTGCTGGACACTAAACCCTTCGGAAAGGTTCAAATCTACCATATAATATTTTAGATTGGATCTTTACTAGTAATATAGTTAGCATTTAGAAAGATAACAATACAAAAGAATATGATTATGTAGAGTTTACTTTTCTCTTTGCACTTACTATAATTTTTCTTGAGGTCTTTCTTTTTGAAGGGGTACCAAATCCAGTTATAAAACAGGGGATAATGTAGAAAGTTAACCATGAGTTATATGAAAAAAAAAAAAAAAACTATTTTTTATTTTATTTTATTTGATATGGTCTGAAACGTTTGTGTGATCTATCCTACAGGTATTGGTGATTGATGGGAAGCTTCAGAATGCAGAGCTAGATGAATTTATTTACCATGAATGTCTAGTTCATCCTGCTCTTCTTCGTCATCCCAAGTAGTACTTTTATCTTCTCTCTTTTGGTGATTGAAGGGTTTCTAGTTAAATTTGAATGTTTTATTAATATGTTTCTAGTATATACTTTAGTCCAAAGAATGCTTTTATCATGGGAGGAGGAGATGGGTCAACTGCAAGGGAATTACTCAGGCACAAGACCATTGAAAAAGTTGTGATGTGTGATATAGATGAGGTATAATCTCCTTCATATACTAAATTTGTTCTTCATTGTAACTCCAACTTTTTTTTTATCAACACAAAGTTGGTCTAGTGGTATAAAGCCCTATTAGATCCCTTTGAGTTTCAAGTTTAAGCCCCAAAGAAGACACTTGTGTTGGGAGGGGCAGTCCTAAACCCCAAAAAATTGCGGTTGATACGATAAAAAGAACTCCAACTTTTTTTCTCGGATAATTTTTTATGAACTTATTTTATAAAAATTTTTTTAAACTGGTTCTTAACCCATATGTTGCTCATTACTGGAGCAGGAAGTAGTGAAGTTCTGCAAATCACACCTACATGTGAACAATGAAGCATTTCGTGATCCAAGACTCAAAATCATCATCAATGATGCCAGGTCTAATAAACAAACAATCTGTATCCTCATGCCTGCGGGATGATTCACAATCATAATAGCTTATAATATACTCAACAATTGAGCAATTCATGATTTATATTGCAGGGCTGAGCTAGAAGCTTCAAGAGAGAGCTATGATGTGATAATAGGTGATTTGGCAGATCCAGTAGAAGGTGGTCCTTGTTATAAACTTTACACCAAGTCCTTCTATGAGTTCACTGTCAAGCCTAAGATGAAGCAGGGTGGTATATTTGTGACTCAGGTATGTGGGTGTGTGAGAAACCTGTGTGAAATGTTAACACTTGGGGGGAAAAAAGTTCTTGGTGAAAGGGAAAGTATTAAAAAGACTTATTCTCCTTTATTCTTATGCAGGCGGGACCAGCTGGGATATTCAGTCATACTGAATTTTTCTCCTGCATCAACAACACTTTGAGGCAAGTTTTCAAGTGTAAGTAATCCTCAAAGTCTAGGGAATATAACTCTATTTTCTCTTTAACTTCTTACTCCTATATTAACCTTCTCTTTTTCTCTTGCAGATGTTGTGCCTTATTCTGCTCATATCCCTTCTTATGCTGATGTCTGGGGATGGGTCATGGTAATATATCCAACCATTAAGCTTATCAGCTTCTCATTTCATACTTTATATGTGTATTTAGAAAAAAGACCACAGAAACAAATGATGGAATTCTTCAAGTTTTCGAAAGATATGTAGGGTTTAGAGTACTTTTAAACATAATTTGCAGACTATTTAGGGTATTTCAGAACTTGGCAGATTCATGTTATGCAGATTTATATACTTAACTGCTGAGAATATTTCTTTGTTGTTTTTGGACCAAGCCAGGCTTCAGACTCTCCAATAAACCTGAATGCTGAAAATCTAGACCTCAAAATGAAACAGAGGATAGAGGGAGAAAACAGCTATCTTGATGGAAAGACATTTATCTCTGCCTCCACTATGCGCAAAACTGTGCGCAACTCGTAAGTGAAAATGCCATGTATCTTACAGCATGGGTGTGTGTTTGGATTTGAATCCTTAGCATTTAGCAAGCAAATACACGATTTGCATTCAGATAACAAGAAGATAAGAAATGAGTAGAAAGAAAAGAAGTGAACTCATTAAAATGACAAATTAAGATCTCATCCCAACACATTATCATCATGCCGTTGGGTTGATTCCATCAAATGTTCAATTTTCAGCTGACTTTAAAATGACTGTTTGACAGGCTAGACAGTGAGACTCATGTATATACAGAGGGGTCTGAAAGGTTCATCTATGGGCAAGGCAAGCATAAACAAGCCTGAGAAGAAACACTGCAAGAAGTAAAAGCAAAGACACAAAGAATGCTAGTTGGGAGAAGAAGAAAAAAAAGGCCTTCAAGAGTTTTTGTCTTATCATTATAATGTATTCCTTTTGCTTCTCTCTTTTGCTCTCTGGTGTGTACTTAACCTGAAAAGGTATATGTTTTTAATGAATAACAAGCTGGGTGCTACTTTGTTTCCTTGAACTGTATCTATCAATTTTCTGAATATGAAAAAAAGCTACCTAACGAGGGAAAAGGGCTTATGGTTTGCAAATAATTAAAGTCTTTCTTTTTTCACTTTTCTTATAATCCTTTATGCAGTTCTTGTCTTGTATGGTGTCTTTAGAACCTTGTAAAGCCCTCATTCCGTTGTATTTTTGATTTTTGAGTTCTTTCAATGTGTCCAAAACAAGGTTAAAGCAAATCATCATCATTTTTACTGTCTTTCTTTCTCATTTCATTCTCTTCGGTTCATTCCTCTCCTTTCTCCTCTTAACTCCCAAACATGCATTGGGCAGAGAAATATGGAATCATGCGAAGAAAAGGCTTATTCTAATTTATGTCGTTTACATGAATTTAAAGATAGCAATTATTAACTTAAAACAGATTTCATTTCCCCCTTCTCTACATTCTCCTAGATCCAAACATATTTTGAAACAAAATTCTTACTGTTAGCAAGAAGTAAGCTAAAAAAATTACGCGTAGGTCCCAAGGAACAAAACAAATTACAAAAAATCCTTACGAAATCACAAAATTTTGGATAATAAAAGACTTTTTGATATTATTTGTCCGCCGGAGAAATGCATATATTTACAACAAAATGCCTATATTTACACGGAAATTCCTATATTTACAACAACATTTAAACTCCTAACCATTTATGAGGGAAAAAAGTCATATTTACAACAAAAAATGCCTATATTTACAACAACATTTAAACACCCGAATTTTAACGTCAGATGGAACTATTTACAAATCGAAAAAGCCTAGATTTAAAGTAGGAAATTGTATTTACAACAAAATTTAAAATGCAGGGACCATTTACAAAAGAAAATGCAATGTATTTACAAAGAAATGCATGTATTTACAACAAGATTTAAAAATGGATTTTATTTCCATACAAATAATATCAAAAAGTCTCCTTGCCTTTTATACCGAAATGCATGTATTTACAACAACATTTAAAAACCTGGATTTTATTTTCATACAAATAATATTAAAAAAGTCCATGGGGACTTCTATGTAATTTGATGATTTCAAGGGACTTTTTTGTAAATTTTTTCGTTCCTTGTGACCTGCATGTAATTTTCCCTTTTTTAAAATTGCCAACTAGGGTTGGGTTTGCCACGTCTGCGGGTTTTAACGTCATTATGGGACGGAACATTATTTTCCTAATAAATTATAATAAATTAAAATATTTTTCTCACTTTACCTATATTTAAAGACGTAAAAAACGATGGATTAGACTTTCAATATTTTCCTAATAAATTATAATATGGGTAATATTTGGAAAAAGTTTATTAATGACTTACTAAGGGCCTATTTGGTATGAGGAATTTAGAAGGGAGGGAAAATTTTTATGAGTTGAATTTAAGAAAACTAGAAAATGAAGTTATAAAATTTTAATAAATGGAAGATGTATGATAAAAAGTAATAAAAATTATTAAAAAAAATTAACTCAATTTCTCTAATTTTTTTAAATCCAGCTCAAAAAAAAAAAAAAAAGCTTCACTCATTTTCCCTCCTCTCCCCTCCCCTTGTACCAAACAACCCCTAGGGTGAATTATATAATGAATCAATAATTTCTTTTAGAAAACACCCTATATTTGAGACTAGGAGAGTACTATTAAGTTTTTTAGTACCAATTTTTTTTAATAACAAGTACTAAGGTTTATTAATTATGCAAATGATAATTATATGAAAAACAATTATGGGAAAACCCGACCAAAGACATACGGAAAAAAATGTTATAAAATGGCCTCAATAAGTAAGCTTCTTCATGTGGAAAAGATGATTCAAGGGTAGCAACAAAAATTCTTGTCTTATTTCAGGTAAAATGTTAGTTTAATGGGGTTGATATAGTTGTCATCCCGGATCCAGCTTTCTTAGTTGTTAGAATTTGTTTGTTAAGGGGGCTATTTTTTTATTTAGTTATTAATGGATATTGATTTAGTTGTTATCTTTCAACAAAAAAAGAATATTTAGTTATTAACGTTTTATGAAATAATACTTAGAAAAGGTCCCTCTCACTCCTTTTTTCAAACCAAACACACCCTAAAGGATTTTCGGAGGGCTCATCTTTTTTGGACCATTACATTAGATTCTTGCTAATATATTTTTTTACTTTCTGAGATGAATTTTCGAAAACAATTATGGAGTGACCCGACCAAAGACCACGGATTAGCCATTTTGTCATGGCCTCAATAAGTAGCTTCATCATGTGGAGAAAGAGGATTCAAGGGCAGCAAAAAAAATTCTTGTCTGAGGCAGGTAAAGAGGTTATTATTAAGGCTGTTGCAAGTGCCATCCCAGTTTATCCTATGTCATATTTTCAATGTTTTAAAAATATTTTGAAAACAAAGGAGAGTGTTATATCTTGTTTTTGGTGGAAGGGACATGAAACTAATAGGAAAATTCACTAGGTTTCGAATAAGTTTTGAATAAGGGTTAATGTTCATTTTTTATTTGAAAGTTTTCAAAAAAAAGGATGTTGCCTCAAAAGTTTGTTTTGGAGTAATGTTGTCTGAATGATGTAACCAACAAAAAGACTCGATTTTTGAAGATTCAACGCAACCAATATTAAATGAACAACAATGGTTTCAAAGTCAACCTCACGCATTACAAATTGAAGACGCTGAATCAACAAATTGGATCTAAAATTTATTACTACAATTTCATAAAAATAATAAGAAATTCCCTGTTACCAAAAAAATCTAAAAATAATAATAATAATCCCCAAAGAGAGAGGAAGAAGTCGTACAAAGAGGATTGAAGAAAGCAGTTGACTAAGGTGGATCTTCGACGATGAATCTTTGGCGCACAAAACATCGGAGCAGAAGGTTGTCGTTGGAGGTGGATGTTTAATGGAGAAGTCCAACTCTCATCATCTACTGTGTGGTTGTCGAAATGAAGAACCAAAAAAGAGAAGGTCGGTGGCGGATGAGAGCAAAGTCAAATCTACATCTCAAGAGTGGCTAGAAGAAAAAACTATCAAGAGAGGAAGGAGAAACCTCCATTGAGAAAGATCCACGAAGGAGATGTGATTTTTCACCTCCTTTCCTTCATCTTCAAGGTTCCCTTACCCCACCCACAACCGCCGTCGCTAGTTCTCATCAGTGTGTGCATGGAGGATGGTGATTGGTGATGACAAAATAAGGGATTGAGATTATATTTTTAAAGTACTTAACCAAGGGTTAGTAGCTGCAATTCATACAAAGAGTGGGGTTCTTCATGCTAACCATTTGATGGATGCCAAAGAAAGGAGAGGGAGAGGGTCAAAGATGGAAAGAAGATGGGAATCTGAAGAATTTTTAGAAGCTGAGTTAAAAGATAAGGTGTCGATGAAATGTCGTTCTAAATGCCATGTGGGAGTTCCACGTGTCTTTAGCAGTCAAAATTAACTAGTGCTGATGATTGGGGCAGCATCAAGGCAAACACGGCAAACACTTCTGAGACAACATTATTCTTTTTGGAAAACTTTGAAGACAAAATTGAACTTTTACTCTGTCAAATAATAAATTGAAGCTGGATAAGGAGGTTGGGGTCTAAAGATTTTGAAGCTTTCAATCTTGCCTTATTAGCAAAGTTAGGGCAGCGAATTATTCAATATCTTAATCAGCAATGGATAAGACTTCTTAAAGCTAGATTCTTTCCTAATTGTAATTTTCTTGAAACAAAGAAAGGAAGATCTCCTTCTTGGTTGTGGTCTAGTGTGTTGGCGGGTGCGGAAGTACCCTTAGATTGGTGGGATCCCAGGAAGGAAATTAATATCTCCTTGTTCCCATGAATCTTTTGAAAATTTGAAAGTGGCTGATATTAGGTTAAGAGGTTGCTGGAATTTATTTTCTATTGAGGGATGGATCACTGAAGAAGAAAAAGAGGCCATTTGTAGCACTATAGTGGCTGTAAGAGGCAAGAGTGACAAATGGATCTGGACTGTTTGGAAAGTACTATCTAATGCTATTCCGACCTATGAGAACTTAGTAAAACGTAAGTGTTATGTAACGGATTTACGTCTGTTGTGCAATAAAGGAGTTGAGTCTGTCACTGTCACTCGTCTCTTTTTGCACTGTGAATGAGTGCAGTTAGTGTAGTTCATCTTTTAATAGCCTTTTGCACAATAATTTACAGTTTAACTTATGGTTTGCTGGTTGTGCATGTGATCTAAATATGTCTCATTGGCAAAAAGCTCTGATTGCATGTCTGTTATGGTATATATGGAAAGGAAGAAATTTCTTCATCTATGAAGCATGTATTCATGATCTGCCTTTGCCGTTTCTCAGGCTGAAAAGTGGTTGGCAGGGTATTGGGTAGCTAATAAATGAAATACAAATGAAGGAAAGCATTAAGATGAGTCTGGTGTCAATCCAAAAAATCGCTAGTGGCAAATTCATTAGGAGACACGATTAAAATAAATTCTGATTGTGCTTTTAATTCAATCAAATATGAATTAAGTAGTTGTCTCATTCATTGTCAGAGATTCAAATGGTTGGATTTTGGATGGTAGCTCTAGAATTATTCAAACGGGTTCTGTTATGTTTGCAGAAGGAACAGCTCTTCTTGATGGTTTGTATTTTGCCTCTAACAACCAATTGGAAGATATTCTTTTTAAGTATGATAACCAAGTATTCATTAAATATGTTAATTAAAAAAGAACTTCTCCTGATAGGAGGTGTGAAGCTCTTTTTGAGAATATAATTGCCTATAAAACAAACTTGGTA
Organism: Acacia melanoxylon; assembly: GCA_019022615.1. Taxonomy (NCBI): domain Eukaryota; kingdom Viridiplantae; phylum Streptophyta; class Magnoliopsida; order Fabales; family Fabaceae; genus Acacia; species Acacia melanoxylon. The sequence continues at coordinate 6,262,321 of JAFJYJ010000013.1, forward strand.
GCTGATTGGATTACTAAGACTTCGTTAAAAGGGTCTTAACCAGATGATTAAGTGTCACTGACGCCTTTGCAACTGAGGGGAATTTTTTAGAATGGCATGCAAAGTATGGATGTGGATCCACGTTGAAGAAAGATTAGCTCTATTTTCTATGGTTTTTTTTAAGTTGTTTGTTTTGTAGTGTTTTTCGTTTGTGAGCTTTATCTCTTGGGTGTTTTTCTGTCTTCTAGACGGTGTAAAGTTGTACAAGGAATGAATTGTGTTATGTTGGCAAAAAAGATAGACTAATAACTTGAAGTTAAAGATGGGAGTGAATATGCAACCTCTCCCGCTTATTAAAGAGTTTTTATGCCACAGATCTATAAAGAAGAAAAAGAAATAATGAGAGGATTCAAATCCACTATATACGCCTACCAAAATTGAAATGCACAACTAAAGACGTACAACTTCCCAATTCATTCATATGTAATTAACAACCAACAGAGGTGTCATCTCCAACAAAGAAAATTCAAACTTCAATGAACAAAACCAAGCTTCACAGGTTAGATAATGAGACTCATGTATACAAGGGGCACCAAAAGGTTCATCTATGGGCACGGCAAGCATAACCAAGATTGAGAAGAAACACTGAAAGAGTAAAAGCAAAGACACATAGAATGCTAGTTGGGGAAAAAGGCCTTTTAAGAGTTTTTGTCTTATCATTATAACGTACTCCTATTTCTTTTACTTCTCTCATTTGTTACCTAGTGTGTACTGAAGCTGAAAAGGTATAGTGTTGTTAATGGATAACAAGCTGGGTCCTACTTTGTTTCCTTAAAATATTCCTTAAAATTTGTTGTGGCTTCATAAGTCTAGCCAATTCAAGCCTACAGTTGAATGTTTCCCTTTCTTTGGTCTCAACGTTTATGAGTTCTTTGTCCTTTGGGCCTGCTTTGATTTTTTGACTGCATCCTTAAAGCTTTTAATTTTTGTTTGGGATTACATTTAAGATTCTCATGAGTGCTTATTTATATAAATCAAAATAAAACTCTTCTCAAATACTTACCTCGCATATCGTAAATTATGATTAAAAAACTGTTTTTGAAGGCTTCAATTGCTATTACAAACAAGCACTAAGATGACCCTTCAACTGTGATATAAATTGGTCATTGTAGCCATTGTTGTCAAACTCGCAAGTTGATTGTCGAATTTACCGTTTTTACGTTTCTAGTTTACCAAATCAAGTCAAGTCATTTTGGTAAATTCGTGACCATTGTAAACTCAGTTAAACTTATGAGTTTATACATCGAGTTTACCGTTTTTACATTTCAAACTTACAAAATCGTATTAACTCACACTTAAACTTGTGTTAACTTTTTTTATTTGATCATGCTCGGTGAATTTATATACGAATTTTTATATTGTTAAATATGGTAAATTTTGAATATTGATGGATTTAATTTTAATTATTTGGATTTAAAATATATTTAAATCAAATTGTTATCATTTTTTTATATTTTAATTATTTATTATACATTATTAATATCTATTTAATAGTGATAGTAAACTCTTATGAGTTCGATCTGAGTTTCGTCGTTATCGCAAAGTTTATTTAAACTCATGAGTTTGACAACCTTGATTGTAGCAATGTAAGGGAATATATGAAATATGGACTCATGCGCTACTCTTCCCAAAGGGTTTTGATAAGGATCAAAATTGAACAAGGTAATCGACAATGTTCCTCTATTCACCTTGTGTGTATTCTAGAAAAGCGTTATTCTAATTTATGTCTTTAGCATGAATTTAAATATAGCAATTTTTCACTTAAAATATGCTTGAAATGGGAAAAAAATAGAGAAATTATCTTAAGGTAAAATAAATTTCACTTCTCCCATCTCTACATTCTCCTAGATCCAAACATATTTGATAATATATGCAAATTATGGTAGTGATCCAGCCATAAACCATGGATTATCCTCTGTGTCATGGGCCCATTAAGTAGCTTCATTCAACGACAAAGGTTTCAACTTGAAAGGATATACCGTGCGGGGTTAGGCCAGTGGTAAATGCGAGCATGTTCTTGCGAAGATATCTCAGGTTCGATCATTGTGAATACTGAAAAAAAAATCCCATTTGGGAGCTACTCTCCTACCATAACCAGGGTGCGTGACTTGGGTCGGATCCGATTTAGTCGGGATGAGCGCAGTGAAGTGAACCGGGTGCGGCGATAAAAAAAAAAAAAAAAAAAAAAAACTTGAAAGTATACACTAAACCCACCACTTCCTTATAAAGAGGCTAATTCTCGATCAAGATCACATGTTTCTATTATTTGCTGACGAATATATGATAGCTATGGATCATTAGGCTCTTCTACTTATATTACACGAGGCCACGTGTGCGTTTATAGAATTGACATCACCACGTGGCACTAACAACATTAACCAACATAACAATTCACAATGTGCTATAATTATAATCACAATTATCATGCATAATTAAATATAAGGAAATTGAGTCAAATGACATAACATGTCATGAAAGGAATTAAATAATATCCAATGAAAATTTATAAACATAATGCATTATGAAATGATTATATTTATATTAAGAAAAATATTTTAACTCTAGTCAACCCAACTCTTTTGTCAAGAAGTAGGGCTTTCAACCACACACTATAAGCCGATCTAGATCAGCATGTTTGGACTGGCGGTGACCCAGCGTTTGCAAGCAAAACAGGTTAGTGGTAGTTGGATGAAATTAAACTAAAAAAGTTCTTTTACCCAAAAAAATCGACATAGAAAAAACATGCGTTTTGTCCAAATTGCCTAGTGTTTGGAAGTTCAGCCTTTTGTCCTCTTCTTCCAAAAAAATTTTTGCTTTGAATGGGAAATAAATTCCAATTAGCAATGTATTAACCTCTAAATAGAATCAGAGACCAATTATTTAGTACTTTATTGTTTATTAATTTTTTTAATAATCATTTAACTTTTTTTTCAAATTATAATTATAATTTTTATCTTCAATTATCTCAATATATACAACTAATATGTATATGTAGTATTCAATATTATTCATGTCATTTTCAATCATTTTCTATCTCAACTGACTTTTGAAATAATATTTCAAACACCCATCAAAAGGAGAGATAGTTAACTCAATAATTATGACTTAAAGTTTTAACTTTACCCTAATTTATGATGGGAAAAACACTTCTCATGTTGTAGGAGAAGTGTATTCTCATGTCACACACACATGAAATGGTAGGACCCACACATATATATATATATATATATATATAATTAGCATTATATATATATGGGTCCCACCATTTCATGTGTGTGTAGGAATCTTCTTCTTTTAATGCAACATGAGAAGTTTAAACCTCATTTATGATTGAGTATTTTTTAATTATTTCTTCTCTCTTTATCTTTATGAGTACAATTAATATAGGATTTAGGAGCAAAAATACATATGTACTTTACCCATGGGAGCACCCAGCACCATATACTTTTTTTGGGGAGCAAAAATACACATGTGGTTACTATCTAAATGGTGCAAAAGTCACATAGGCTGTTAGTTGACCAGACGGTGAACTCAACTCCAATTAACCACCGTCACTTCGGTTATCTTATTCCTCTTTTCACCTCTCAGTCTCTTGAGATTTTTTGACCAAAGGGAATTAATTAGGTCGGCTTTGACCTTCTCCGTGAGCCGAGGCGAGAGACCTAGAGATTAATCGATTGAGAGACGCGTTATCACAGGTGCGCCGCGAACAGAGAGCTTCGACCCTCCTCAATCACCTTCGCCTTCTTCTTCCTCTCTCGCCGGCGGCGTCATTCACCGCCACACCACGCCGGCGAGCATCATCGACAACCACAGCCACGAGTCTCGCTTCAGAACAGAGCATTGCGTCACAGATCGAGAACGAGGGGAGGCGATTTTGGAGTGAGAGACGGAGGGGAGATTCGACATTCATCTTCCTTCTTGCATCTTCCTTCCCTCTTAACCTTACCGTCAGCCTCACCATCGTGACCTCAGCAGACACCCTTTTCACCTCCATTCTCCATTCTCCATTTTTCCAGCTATGCAGTTTATGTGGGTTATTTCAAAGAACATGTGTAGCTGACCCCCGACATTCTCTCCGGCTTCACAGAATATAGCTAGTTCAACTCCTTCCTCTCCCAAACTAAGCTCGCTGACGAAATCAATTTCGAATGCTTGAGCCCAAATATGAGAATATTTAATCTATTTGATTATGGCGTGCTATATGTGGGCTCAAGCATTCGAAATTTTGAAACCTCAAGATAATGATAAAGTTCTAGAAGAGATGGCTCCTTTATGAAGAGTATCAATGTCTCTTGATTTTCCAAGCATATAGCCCAGTTTAACAATGCATGTTTCATTTGTAGGTTTGGTCCACACAATAGAATTAGTAGAACCACGACAGGAATTTGTTTAATGCAATCCAAAGTTCTCTATTTAATTCTCATGAACCTGCATATCTTCAAGACATTGAACTCTGTAATCCTTACTGTTTGAATATATGATCATTTATAAGGAGTAGGTTAAAGAGATATCAACTGGTCGGTTACTAAGATTAAGAGTCAGGTTGTCGTTTGGAAGCATGAACCTCACGAGCATGCTTCCAAACACCTCTGTTTTCTTGCTCGAAAACAGAGCACATATAGCTGGTTTGTTTATCTGTGAGGTTGCTTCCTTAGTCTATTTGCCTTTGGTTAGTCTGATTGTGGCTTTAGTCATTATATGAGCTTATGCTATTTGTTCTTCCATTGTTCATGCTTTCCTTCTTGCTATTTGTTTCTTCTCAATCGATTGAACAAAAGTGGTAATTAACGTGAAACAGCTACCATGACGGACGTTTGTTTTTTAACGGTGAGGTGTGACTTTTACTCCAAAATGGTAAAACACATGTGTATTTTTCTCCTTTACCCATTAATATAATACAAGTAATGCTGTTTAATCCTGACATTTGATACAAATAATGTTGTTTAATCGATCAATTAAACTAGTTATTTTATTTTATTTTTTTGATAGCAAATGAATTAGGTATTTTATATCATTTGAAACTTTATAGCTGTTCTTATATAATATTTTCTAAAATATAAACAAATTGTTTTATTGGCCAATGGTGATATAACTTTTTAGACCTTTGGTTATTAATGGATGGTTGGATCAAATCTCACGTTTATTATCCTACCTTCAAAATTTCTTTAGTCGCCTTTATCAAAACTTTGATCGCCGGCCAGCAATGACTAATGACTATCGGTTGGTACTCCAGTGGCCACGGCCAACGGCTAGAGATCCGATGACCAGCTGATACAGGATTTTTTTTTATTTTTTTATTCCAAATAGGGGCACTTAAATCATTTCATTGAACAAATTAATTTCATAATAATTTCAAGAAATGTTATAAAAGTTACTACGGCATATCACAAGATTATTTTAATATCTACCAATCATCAAATGCATTTAGGGTTGAGGTTGATATAATAACTTAAAGTATGTTTTTACATATTTTTTAAGTACTTTTATTTAACACTTTTAATAATCAATTTCTTACTCTCTTTTTTTCAATAGTCACCTCAATTCTTTTTTTTACTCATCTTCCATGTTTTCAACCCTAATATTTAATTATTTTTAGTCCTAAGGATATGGGAGATAAATACTTTCACTTAACGGACTTTTTGGGGTAAACAAAAAAGTTAAAATTGTTGCTGATATGTATTTTAAGGATAACATTGAGCTACAGATTAATTTAAAATACTAGAGGCAACTCTTTTTATTTTTAAAAAAAAAAACAAGAATACTAGAGGCACCTGAAAAAACATAATCACAAAATATTTTATGATAGTGAATATATATATACAGTGGCGGAGCCACACTTGTGTCTATGAGTGCAAGTGCGGACACAAACTTTTGAAATATATATATTATTTAGCTGTAATGTATTAACATGTGTCCATAGTTCAGTGATAGAGCATTTGATTACAGATAAAGAGGTCATTGGTTTGAACGCTGTTGGACCCTTTTCATTTCTTATTCTTTTCCCAAGTTTTTACTCCTCACATGCAGCAGTAGTTTTTACCCTCTCACTCCTGCTGGAATGAAAGGCCACATCTAACTTTGCCCAAACCACTGGAATACGAATGAGATCTCTAATTAAACCATATAATAGTACATGGCTTTTCTTCTCGAACCCACCTCCTCCAAATAAATTGCACCTACATAAATTGCTGAAGTAAAAAAACAACTTGTTGAAATTCGGGGGACCCAATTGATTTCAAAACAGCATAAATTTTTTTTTTTATAACCAGTTACTATTTCCATTTTCTTATATATTTTAAAAATTATAAATTAAATACATTTATCATATATAATTTCACTCTTAATTATAAATAAATCCTAAAAGTAAAAATTAGGATATTTTGCAGTGATCTATTCCATATTTCTCAAGAAACTCTTGCATGTATTTATTTGGTTTGGGAAATAAATATTACATTCTTCTTTTGCTTGATTTGAAGTCCTAGGAATAAATTTAATTATCCTATCGTAGACATTTCAAACTCACCTTGCATGATCTTAGAGAACTCTTGACAAACTTATATTGAACATAATATGTTTGATAAGATTGATGATGAAGATATAATGCAATATTTTCAAGAAATGAAGAATTAAAAAATGTTTTTATAATCGTTCTGTTGTAATAGCTTAGTTGACTCTTGATTATTATTTTTCTATATTAAGTTGAAGTTTTCTTTTCTTTTTGTTTACATTCTTTTGTCTTTTAATGCATTTAAAACTTCTCTTAAAAAAAAATTTCGGGGGCAGCTCACTAATTGTGCAGACATAAATAAAAAATCATGGCCCCGCCACTGTATATATATAATAATAATCATTATACTGAATTAATTATAATTAATGCATTTATAGTCATTATCCTATCTATCAATTTCAGGGCGCATGGCAATGATAAATAATTTTAAAATATTTTGGCGAAAATACGAATGCGGAAAATTGGATGGAGTTTATGAAAGAAAAGGCCGACCACTGACAAGATGCTTTCCACAAGGTTCCAGCATCATTAGATACTGTCATTGTTTTGGGGCCCACTAATCCTTGATTTCTAATACTTAGACGTATTTAGAAGGTGGATCTTACTCTTTATTATAAGATAAAATCTTTATATTTGTTAATAGTTTTTTAATTTACCCTATTGATATTTCTTTAATAATAATTAAAAAGGAGAATGAATGAAATAATTCAGAAAGATGACCAGGACATTTTATAAAATACTTGTCATATTAACTAATTTAATTAATCTTTTTAATTTAATTTAATTATATAAATATGTTTTATGTTAAAAATCATAATAAATATGACTTATTTATTATTTAACGGAGTACTATTTGTTTCAACCTTTACAAGAATCGTTGTTCTATTACTCCATCCCACCCATTTTATTAAATGTTTCTAGCGACCAAGCTCCCATATAGGTTGAATTTTATTTCAATGAAACCCTAAAAAAGTTTAAAATTTCACTATGCTCCCTTGAGTTAAAATAAAATTACATTTTGTAGGTGAAAATATAATTGTGTCCTAATTATTATTATTTTTGTCTTATGAGTTGCCTTATTTACCTTGTAAAATGTCCTTATTTATTTTGTGAATTTTTTTATTTGTCTTGTAAATGACCAAAATATTTTTAATTTCATGGGTTCTTTCGAATCCCTTTATTTATTTTGTATATATCTTCATTTATCTTGTAAATACCCTTATTTATCTTCTAAATTCTCTTATTTATCTTGTAAATGGTCAAAATGTTCTTTTAAATCCCTTTATTGATATTGTAAATGTCCTTACTTATCTCATAAAATGCTCTTTTAAAAAAAAAATTAAAGAAAGGGCATCATTGTCTTTTCACTAACAAAACTTAATTTCAGTCAACCTCAAAAGGGTACAGTGAAGTTTCATATTTTTTTTGAGATTGATTGAAATAAAATCTCATTTATGGGGGCTAATAGAAATTCTCCCATGTTTCTAACAAATTCAAAAGTGCAAATAAAAACATGGGAAAATTTTAGTTAACCTCCATTATAGTCATTTCATTTTGGCCAACCCCCAAAGAATTTTGAAACTTCACCACACCCCTATGGACCAAAATAAAGTTGTGTTTTGTGTATTTTTTTAATAAAAAAATTCAATCGTTGTTAGAACTCTAGTGATTGGTCACTGATAGCCACCTAGCTTGAGAGGCTTCTGGTGGCTAGACATCGAATGTTTGGTGCCGTCCGGTCCGCCAAAGCTCCGGCAACCAGAAACTAATTTGTGTTTTTCATATGCTTATTCCACTTATTCATGAAGAGTTGCACACTTCTAAATATGACCTTTTCAATTTATGTTGTTCATAACTTCATACGTTTATTTCACTTATTCATAAGGAATTGAACACTTGGAAATGAAACACATATATTTTGGTAAAAACTCTCAAATTTCAGAAATTCAGATTCTTCTCAAATAATATCCTTTCCATTTTAATTATCAGATGTTTTAAAGTTTTAAAAAATCAAATGGTATTTTTTAAGTCTTTTTCGTTAGCTTTAAATTTATCTATAAGAATGAGAAGCAAATGGCTATTACATCTTGAATGAAGGATGAAAAACACACTTTTGGTGAATAACATCAGAGGCTGGTGCAGTTGCACAACGTTCATTGAACATGGACTGATTTTCGTAGCATCTGGTGTTGGCGTTTACGCTATCATCCGTAAAACCAAATTTTGACCCCAAAAAAAAAAAAAAAAAATTTAAAACCAAATGACTTTGCTTCTTTTTCAATCCCCACGGTGCGCACGCCCACATCCACGCGTGCTCACATGAGGATAGAATCCCATTTATAAGTCATTTTCAACATTTTAATTATCTTAATATTTCTCTCACCTTCAAAAGTGATTCCAGACATAGATTTTTATTATAAGACACTAACTAGTAATTATATTTGGTCCTTTTTATAAAATAATTCTGATTCCCAAGGAACATAAATTATTATTTTTTATGTATGCCTCTAATTAATATAAGTAGTGGGTAATGGTAATAACTAATATAATATTAGAATTTAATGCAATTAGTAGGGGTAATATTTGAAGTTACTTAAATTGTAGGACAACTTTATTGATTTTAATTGTTTTCATTGGTTTGTGATAATTGTTAGTTAGTGCTTTATAATAAGAATTAGAGGGAGTATATATTTCTCATTCATAAGTCATTTTCAACATTTTTCACCCTAATAAATAAATTACAAAACAAAAAACCTTAAAACCCACACAACAGTGTTACATTCATAAGTCATTTTCAACATTTTTCACCATAATAAAGAAAAAATATTAAACCTCACACACACACCATACAATCTCATAGTCACTTTCAATATTTTTCACTTTAATAAAGAAAAAACCTTACACACACTCATTTATAAGTCATTTTCAATATTTTTCACCTTAATAAAGATTTTAGAAAAAACCTCATTAATTTTACCTCTAAATTTAATAACTTTTCAAATTTGTCCCTATTTAATTCTACCTTTGGACCTAAAAAGAGGGAGTAGGGAATTAGATTTGATCCTGAATATAAAACTACAATCTATTTTATCACTCAAATTTATAATTTTTTAATAAAATATCATTATTGATTGCACACATTAAGGAGTTTCTATCTAAAGATAGTTACGATGAAATACGATATTTCAAGAAAACCAATATATATTTGTTACAAATAACTAACATAAATGACTTCCTTAATCTACCCATATTAGTCAACTAACTCTTATATTAAAAATAAGATGTAGTATATCATAAGAACACAAAGTCAACACAATAATAAATGAATGATTAAAATTGTACATTCATATAAAAAAATTAAGGGAAAATCCAAATTAAATCCATCTAAAATACTAAATTCATATTAAGACATACACTTTCAACAAAGTTTTAGGCTATGCATGGTTTGAGGGAAAGGGAGGGGAGGGGAGGGGAGGAAAAAAAAGGAGAGGAGGGAATTTTTTTAAAAAAATTGAGTGTAGTAGGGCCCACAAGTTTTCTCTCCCCTCCTGTTTTTCCCCTCCCCTCCCCTCCCCTTCTCTCACCTCAAACCAAACATACCCTTAATCAAACTAAGGACTGATTAGATATTTCTGAATCCTGAAACTTTACCTCAATACCCTTAAATATTTACTAACCCCTTCCTCTTTCCCCAACTAGAAATCCCTCTTTCTCCCATTCTTCTCACTATCTCTCTCCAACTATCCAAAACCTCTTGCCATCTCAAAGAATAAAAATCCAAGTTTCAAAGTCCTTCCACCACATATACCACCACCGGAAAAACCGTGGAAGAGAAAAACTCAGCTTGGAACCAAATTAATACTCTACTTCCCGACAACAAAAGATGTAGATAGGGTCTAGTAGTATCAATTCTTGGTTTCATTCTGGGGATGATCATGTTATACATCCTCTGCTACAGAAGCATATTCTCTTATCATCATATGATTTTTTCATTATCTCTCATGAATTCATTTGGGGCCGTTGACTGAAAAGAAAAGAGAAAAATTAAAATAGTATGTGACTTTTTAAATTGGTTGGATCGATATGATTTACAGATTACGAAGGATTATTAAAAAAAATGATAATGAAAGAAACCTGACACGTTCTACTGCTCCTCCAACCTTGTCCTCTTTCAGAATGAGCATCAAAATTGTTCCCCCATTAAGATGCTGATGATTCCATAGAACACCTTCATCTAACTGACACATTCTTAGCTACCATTCCCCTCCGAGAGAGAGAGGGGCCTAAAGAAGAAACAGAAAAGAATCTTAAAGTTAGATCATCACCAGTCCACCACCGTCTGTCTTCTAAACAGTAGGACACTAAACTTAAACACCATTGTGTTTGGGATACCAGCTTCATCCAAATTGTTGGAGACCATTCAAGGCAACGTTTCATTGTAATAAGTGTGCATATTTGATAGGTTTAGGCTTTCGTCTAGAAGCATTGCAAGAGGGTGACTGTTAAGAGTGTTGATTTCATTATAAGGGTTTATTTGTAAATTGTTATTTGGGTCAGATTATGTTCCTATATATAAGAGGAATATGGTTGTAAATGAACTATCTTTTTGGATCAAATACAAATTAATATTATTCACATGGTACCAGAGCCACAGGACGCGTGGCAATTCTTTTCCTACCTGATTGGTTCATCTACGGTGGACAAAGAGGTTTTTTTTCCAAGATCCACTGTGCAGGGCCAGTTCTTGACTTCTTCCTCTACGGTGGATACAGGGCCCGTTTTCAAGATTGACCTTCCATTTTGCTCGATGCAGTGATTTCCGCCCACGCCGTTTCTCCATGTTTCGAGAGCGTTCACCAGCTTCGGGATCGCGACTCGACGGGAGCCTCATCTTCTACCAATTTTCAGGCACCGATCATTCCCTGAGCTCTTGCCACCGTTCGTTTCAATCTCGCCATCAGATCTGTTTCTTGTTTCTGCTTTTGGCGATACGTTTTTTTTCTTCTGTTTGGTTTCGAATTCACCAGCCACGGGTTTTCTTGTTTCGTCCGGCCCGATTTTGCTGCATTTGGCTCGTTTTTTTCCCCAAGGCACCGAACATTCCACGCGTTCTTGTCACTGATCTGGTCTGTCTCTTTTCGCTGACGTACAATTCTGGCGCTGGTTTTCTTGCTGATCATTGATTGTCTTCCGCTTTTGTAACTCTGTTTGGCAGTTTTCTACTCATCTTCCAATTGTTGATCATCGCTGATATTTTGGCTTGGGTCAGTCTTACTCATTTGGTATTCACCTTCTTCTGGTTTGATTTCCTGTTTGTTTCTTCATCATTAGCAAAGACTTTGATGCCTCATCTGCCCCTGCCTCAACCATTGATTTCTCTCATCCCTTATTTCTCCATGCGTCTGACACACAAGCTAGCACACTGGTGTCTCAAGTCCTCCGTGGTTCTAACAATTATGAGGTATGGAGCCGTTCTATGCGTATTGCCCTTTCTGCCAAGAATAAATTGGGAATTATTGATGGCACGTGCACTCGTGAGGGCCAACCAGGTGCTCTCCATGGTTTATGGGATCGCTGCAATTCTGTGATTCTCTCCTGGCTTATTAATTCGGTGGATAAGCAAATTGCCACTGGAATTGTTTTTTCGACCAATGCATGTTCTGTCTGGTTGGAGCTTAAAGAACATTTTCATAAGGCTGATGGAACTCGGATTTTTTCCCTACACAAGGCCATTGGTGGATTGGTGCAAGGGGCAATGACTGTATCTGAGTATTATACTACTTTAAAAGACTTAAGGGATGAGTATGATTCTCTGGTTCCTTTTCCCACTTGTCAGTGTTCCACTATTCAAGAGTACACTAAGGTTTTGCAGCAACAACGTCTTCTCCAGTTCCTTATGGGGCTTAATGATAGCCACCACTATGCTCGAACACAAATATTACTTCAAGCCCCTTTACCCCGGTGAACCAAGCATACTCCATCATTTCTCAAGATGAGTCTCACAGATTGATTTCCTCTCACTCTGCTTTGCCCACTGATGGGATTACTATGGCTGCTAGAGGGGGCCGCACTGACTAGGGTAGAGGACGATTCTCTGATTCATGTTCTTACTGTAACAAGCGCGGCCACAAGAAGGAGCGTTGTTATCGATTGATTGGCTTTCCTCCCAATTTCAGAGCTACGACCCTCCAGCCTGCTTCAGTCCATCATCTTTCCTCCTCTGGGACATCTTCCACACCATCCCAGCCATCGGCTACGCCTTTACTACCTTCTGGTTCGCCTCCCATTATGCAGGCCCAATATGATCAAATTCTCCACATTCTCAAACAAGACTCCAATGACATTGCTGTTACTACTATTGTTCACATTGACGAATCTTTTTTGCAGGTCAGGTTGATGCCTTACCTTTTGTACTGTCTAGTTCTCTTTGGATAATTGATTCTGGAGCCACATGTCATGTAGCTTGTAGTTTAAGTATGTTAGATTCTGTCCGCTCTTATGTTGGTCCTCCTAGGAGAATTATAATGCCTAATGGTAAGCACATGCATGTTACCCATAGTGGTACCGTTAAACTTTTTGATGCTATCACTTTGACTGATGTTTATTATGCGCTTGGATGTTGCTTCAACATTGTCTCCGTGTCTAGGCTTACTAAAGAGCATCAATCTGTTGTATTATTCTATCCTGACATGTGTTTACTGCAGGACATCTCCAATGGGAGGGCAAGACCGATTGGTAGGTTACATAGTGGTCTATACATAGTTGACAACTCCACGTCCATGAATCTTGTTCTACATGCTAAAAACACTTACTCTTCTCTCCGAATCAAGATCTTTGGCATCAACGGCTAGGCCATCCTTCCCTAGATAAACTTAGACATTTAGATCTCGTCAATATTGATATTTCTTCTTCATGTATTCGGCATTGTGATGTATGTGCTCGTGCTAAACAAACTCGGTTGCCTTTTTCGTCTAGTCATTCGAAAACTTCGCATTGTTTTGAGCTCATTCATGTTGATGTATGGGGTCCCTATCGGGTACCCACCTATAAAGGCCATCGCTACTTCTTGACTATTGTTGATGATTTCTCGTTGTGTATGGATTTTCTTGATGCTTAATAAAAGTGAAGTTTCGTTACATCTTAAGAATTTTGTTGCTTATGTCCATACTCAGTTTTCTGTTTCTGTTAAACTTATCCGAAGTGACAATGGCCTTGAGTTTCTTAATACAAATCTCACGCAATTTTTTCATGACAAAGGCATTTTACACCAGCTGTCTTGTCCTTACACTCCCCAAGAAAACGGTGTTGTTGAGCGTAAGCATCGTCATCTTCTTGAGGTGGCTAGGTGCTTACTCTTTCAATCCGGGTTACCTCTGAAGTTTTGGGGTGAAAGTGTCAAAACAGCTGCCTTTTTTATTAACCGTACGCCATCTAAGGTTTTACATAATCGCACTCCCTTTGAAATCCTCTTTGGTCATTCTTCTGATCTTTCTACTTTAAAGGTATTTGGTTGTCTTGCTTTTGCTATCACATCACAGGTTCATGATAAATTTCAGCCTCGAGCTGACCCTTGTATCTTTATGGGATATCCCCCTAATCAAAAGGGCTATTTACTTTTTAATATTCATTCTAAAGCCTTTTGTGTTTCTAGACATGTGTCATTTGATGAAGCTCGTTTCCCTATAAAGATACATTGGGCATCAATCAAGGGGGAATTCTACTATTATGATTGATCCCTTCCACTATGAGTCGGGGACACATTCTCCCATACCTACAAGGCATGAATCTGTTTCAAATAGATAGCTACTTGAACAGGGAGAGTCGGAATTAGATGATGATAATGACGTTGATGGTGAAGCGCATACACAACCCATAGTCCCTAGACCATCTAGAGAAAGAAAGACTCCCACGTGGATGAACGACTACACGTGTACTGGCAATCTAGAATATAAGGCATTGGTGGGTTATGCATGCACCATTGATTGTTGTCTTACTACAAATACCGGTAAGAATAAGGTAAAGTATCCCATACAGTCATATTTGTCATATTCCAGTATCCCTCATGATTATCATGCTACATTATCTAGTATTGATGCTACTGTTGAGCCAAATAGTTTTGAAGAAGCAACAAAAGACCCTAGATGGATTGATGCAATGAAAGCCGAAATACAAGCATTGGAGCAGAATGGCACATGGGAACTTGCTGACCTCCCCAAAGGTAAAAGACCCATAGGGTGTAAATGGGTTTACAAGGTAAAGTATGATGCTAGCGGTAATGTTGAAAGATACAAGGCAAGGTTAGTTGCTAAAGGATATAATCAACGTGAGGGAATAGATTATTTTGAAACATTTTCCCCAGTAGTTAAAATGGCTACAGTAAGAATAGTGCTTACCCTTGCTGCGATGAATGGTTGGGAAATATTTCAAATGGATGTGTATAATGCCTTTCTCCAAGGTTATTTGAATGAGGAAGTGTATATGAGAGTCCCGCAAGGGTTTGGTAAGACTGAAAACAAAGTTTGCAGGCTTACCAAATCATTGTATGGACTAAAACAAGCATCGCGGCAATGGAACGCTAAGCTTACACAAGCATTACTTGAGGGGGGGTTTAGGCAAAGCAAATATGATTATTCTTTATTTATTAGGGAATCTGATTATGAGACAATTTTAGTATTGGTGTATGTGGATGATTTGGTTATCATAGGCAATAAAGTAGAAAGGATTAATGAGGTAAAGGAGTATTTACATAATAAATTCAAAATCAAGGATTTAGGTCAACTAAAATATTTTTTGGGAATAGAAGTGATGAGAACTAAGGAAGGAATAATACTGAATCAAAGGAAGTATGCTCTTGATATTATTTCTGACATGCGTTTTAATGCAGCAAGGCCCCTTGGAGTGCCGGTTGAGCCAAATATACGTCTTAGGATGTGCCCAAGGCATGAGAAAGATGATCCACTCTTGAAAGAGCCTATTGTTTACAGAAGGTTGATAGGTAGGTTGTCTTACCTTACAGTAACTAGGCCTGATATTAGTTTTATTGTGCAGAGGCTACGTCAATTTATGCAAGCACCAAGAAGATCACATCTTAGTGCTACACAAAGAGTGGTGAGATATCTCAAGACAACTCCCGGACTTGGCATTTTGCTTTCAGCCGAAGGGAAGAAACAACTGGACTGTTATGTTGATTCAGATTGGGGGACATGTCAAGACACTAGGAGGTCCGTCACCGGGTATGTTGTCAAGTTTGGGGGATCTCCAATTTCTTGGAAATCTAAGAAACAGAATATGGTTTCCACGTCTTCCGCTGAAGCAGAATATAGAGCTCTTGGTCCAGCCGTTTCAGAGGTTGTTTGGCTTACCAGATTGTTGCACGACTTAAATGTAAGACGACTGGAACCTATAAAAATCTTTTGTGACAGCCAAGCGGCGATCCACATAGCAAGTAATCTGGTATTTCACGAGAGAACTAAACATATCGAGATATATTGTCACTTCGTGAGGGAAAATTTGCAACAAGGATTGATTAGTCTACAACATGTCCGGAGTAAAGAACAACAAGCAGATATTCTTACTAAGGGCCTCGGCAAAGAGAGTCATGATAGCATCATGGGCAAGTTAGGAACTATAAATGTTTATAGCCCCCAACTTGAGGGGGGTGTTAAGAGTGTCGATTTCATTATAAGGGTTTATTTGTAAATTGTTATTTGGGTCAGATTATGTTCCTATATATAAGAGGAATATGGTTGTAAATGAACTATCTTTTTGGATCAAATACAAATTAATATTATTCACAGTGACGTTGAGCTTCTTGCTCGGATTTTTATTCTTTCTGATAGTAGGAGGTAATCGATTATTAGAGAAGGATTGGAGAAAGAGTTATTCAAGGGTATTGGGGTAAATTTATAAGATTCATAAATATCTAATTAGTTATCTTGGCCTAATTAGGAATTTAGTGGAAGTGCAAGCCTAAATATGGATTCTAGTATTTTAGATGGATTTAATTATTACGATTCTCTCAAAAATTAATGATGACCACATATTCTCTCTATCGATCTTATAAATATGAATAAATGAGTGTGTGTGTGTGTGTGTGTGTTACGGTATTGTATGATAATACTATCTCGAACACTAAAAAGAATTTAAGTACACTAAAATGAGTTTAAGATTATACTTTCCAACGCCAAATAAAGGTTCGCTGGGAGAAACAATTAGTAAAGGAGCTAGAGATTAAACACATCTCAATTACATAATGTATTTAGAGGATAGAAGAAGATACTCCTTCAGTTCCTTTTTATAAGAGACATTTTACGGATATGACATGTTCTTTTTTCTTAATCCTCGTTTAATTATTCATATTAATATTATTGTACTATTTAATTTCCACAAATTCTCTCCTCACCACGCATCCTTCCTTGTTCACATAAATGATGATATTATATGTATACTATTTATTTTCTCAAATTTATTTTAATCAACTTTTTGAAGTAATTTGGTTGATGTAAACTTTTGTTAACTATTTGGTTTTCAAAATACACAGTACCGACATCATTGAAATTGGTATTGTTGTTGATAGGAGTACTGTATTTAGGGATGTTTAAGGACCGAGCCAGACCGGATTGGAGGTCAATTCGGTCGTCTTTCGATATGACCTTATTTGGAAAAATTAGTCCGAAGTGCAGTCCGGTTTAAATAAATGGAGCTCGAATGGGACCGGATTTGATTGGATTGATTTGGACTAGTCCAGACAGTCCAGTTTTTTTTTTGGTTTTTATTTCAATTTTTTTTTACCTTTTTGGGATGCAATATTTTAACTCTGGTTTCACCTGACTTCCCAAAGTAATAAAAAGTGACATAGTGAAAAGTGATTCCTATAAATTAAAAAACACATTACGATGTCCAGACTCCAGTAAGTGACTCAATGTAGTGGTGATTTACCAAAAAAAGGACCTCGGGTCAAACCGGACCAGTCCAGGGGTCTAAGCCCTTGGACCGAAGTCCAGTCCAACCTGAGCAGTTTGGTCTGGTCCGGTCCGGCCGAATTGTCTTAGACTAATTTTTTCTTATCCTAGACCGGGTCGGACCAGACCAACCAGACCATAAGTTTTTTGGACAACTTATATTTGGTTTCACGGGAATCATTGTAAACTTGTTGACTGAACTGAATTAACATGATATGCCAAACTCATTAGTGAGCTCTATTATCCTTTTTGATAATTGAGCTCAATAATTCTAATGCATTTGTTTGGGACAGCGATTTGATGTTAAATCCTGCGGTGCAAATTAGAAACCGTGTGATCTTGGAAATTGCCATGTTTATATATTGGTGGTGGGGCAATTTAGCTTTTTGCATCGAAAGCCACAACAAGATGAAGCAGAAACTTGTTGCTTCTTGTGTTTCCACTGTGAAGAGATAAGTTGTTATAACTACATGGAGGTAGAAGAAATTAAAATATCGCACGAAGGAAACAGGTTGGTCCCACATTGTTTTATTAGAGCCTCTTTGAAAAGCGGTAAAATGAGAGTAAAATAATGTATTTGGGTTGATTTTTTTTTTAATGGGTTTTCAATACACACACACACACATATAGTCTGTGTGTATATGTATGTATATACGGTGTGTCTATACATAAATATATATAGACATACACACACATATATATATGTATATCTATGTATATATGGGTGTATCTACACACATATAATATATATAAACACACACATATATATATATATATATATATATATATATTTGTGTGTGTTTATATGTGTGTGTAGATGTATATATAGACACACACACACATACATATTTATGTGTGTGTATATGCACACATATGTGTATATATATCAAAACCATTATTTCAATTAGAAAGTGTGTGGAAAGGAAAATTTTAGATCGGAGAGGCATATGATAAGACCTATTGATTCACTTTTACTTATGTCATTTTAAATTTTATATAAGGGTATTTTAAAAGAAATGAGTAAAATTAATTAATTTAACTCATCTCCTTAATCTCTTCAAAATCAGTTAAATATGTCTTATAATTAGGACAAGAATGAGTATAAAACTTTGTAGTTTAAATTATTACTCCCTCCGGTCCTAATTATAAGATAACATTTGAAAGTTGGTTTTGGTCCTAATTATAGGACAACATTATAATTTTTGTCAATTTCTTCCTAAAATATCCCTATTTTATTCTCTCAAGTGTGTTTGATTTTTGGTGAACGGTGATTATATGTATGTGGGTTTGTAGACTCTTCCAATCATTGAAACTTTTAAATTGTTAGATTTTAATCTGTTTATCGATCAATTGTCATTAATTTGCCAATATATATATATAGACACACACAATATATACACACACACACAAAGATATATATATATATATGTGTGTGTGTGTGTTTTTTTTTATTTGTGTCTACACACAAATATACATACATATATATATACACACACAGATACATATATAAAAACACACACACATATATATATAAATCTGTGAGTGTGTGTTGTCAATATATATGTGTATGTGTACATATATAAACACACACATATACATATATGTGTGTGTATTCATATATATGTGTAGATATATGTGTGTGTGTATCTATCTATACGTATATATACACACACATATATGTGTATATAGCAAGATCATTATTTCAATTGGAAAGCATGTAGAAAGGAAAATTATAGGTCAGAGAGGTATGTGGTATGAGTTGTTGATTTAATTTTACTTTTGTCATTTTAAATTTATATAAGGACATTTTAGGAAAATGAGTAAAATTAACTAATTTAACTCCTCTTCTTAATCTTCCTAAAGTTGATTAAATATGTCCTATAATTAGGACTGGAGGGAGTATTTTTTATATAAAATAAACATGTAAGAAGAAGGTAATCACGATGCTTCAAATTAAAGGGTCCCGCCATAAATAATAACATTGTGACAAAATTGAGTAAATCAACTCATATATCCAAGGACAGTGTTGTATTTTTGAACGAATATTCCGGTATAATCGAGAATGACTTGATGCCCACCAAAGAGGAGTCTGAATAAGTTAGTTAAGAATTGTTTTTATAATATACTCCCTCCGGTCCTAATTATAAGAGCTAGTTGACTTTTTTGGAGATGTTAAGGAAGTTTAATTAAATTATTTTTAGAGTATTTTTATTTTTATTTTTTTCTTCAAACTATTTAGTTTGACTAATAAACTAATATATAATCTAATAATATACAACATATGAAATGATTAAGTAACTTATTTAGCTTCCTTAATCTCTCCAAAGAAAGTCAACTAACTCTTATAATTAGGACCGGTTATAAATATATATTTACGCGCTTGTGTATGCGTCAGCGCGTGAGTGGGGCAGATTTTATTTTATTTTTTTTTTTTTTTTTGGCTCAATGAGTGGGGCAGAATTCGAATAAGTTAGTTAAGCATTTTTTTTATTAAAAAATGACACGTCTAACTCCATTTTTAAGTTGAAGAATATATTTTACAAAAAAAATTGTTCCTTTGCTTAGCTTGAGAGTTGGAAACTTGTGATCAAGCATTTTTTTAAAAAGGCCAAAAGTATTGTCCACTAAGAATAATATAAACATGTCCAGAAATTAGACTGCTGTAGTTTGTTTTGTTCTTATAGAGAAGAATATTATAAAATACCAATTAAAATATTTTTATAATTAAATTAAAAATAAACCAGACAAAAGTCATGTCTTCACCTCTTCCACACATAGGGCCCGTTTGGGATAGCGGTGGGAGAAGTAACTTTTGTTTCTGATGGACTTTTTTTTTATGTGATTTGTGTTTGGGATACAGATGATGGAAGTCGTTTCGTTTCGATTTAACTTGTTTAAGATAGCTTTTAAAAAAATAGATGAGATGAAAAATGACTGAAAAATGCATGAACCAAATTCTCACACACACACATATATGTGTGGTATAAAATGTGATAAGTTGGGATAAAAAAAATTAAAAATAAATATAAATTTGCTAAATAAAATAGTAAAATTACCATTAAAAAAATTACAACACAATGAAGTGTTTAAATAAACCTAGTCCCTACAAGTTGATTTCTGATTTGATCACAAAGATGATTCATTTGTGTTGATAAGGATGTTTCATCAAGTGGATCATCATTATCTTCCTCACCCATATTTCCTTCTTTAGCTCGATCAAATTCCACATCATTTTGAGAATATCTCCGGATAAAATTATGTATTTCCTTTCCCAGCCTATCCAAGCTCCAAACTGTTGGATGTTTTGATAAGGTCTTCCGATTTAATTTATATATAAAGTACTATAATAATAGTTTTATCAAAAAATATTTAATCTGAATGGTTCATTTTTTAACCCAAAGGTAGAGATGGATTCTGAAAACAAAATGAGAAAAATTATTATGAAAATATCATCTCCCAGAAGTTATACGAGCAGTTATTATTTTGTTACCTTTTTTATTTTGAAGTTCAATTTGTTTTATAAGATAATGCAATGTTGTTAAGATGATCAACACAATTACTAATTGCCATCAGCTAATTTAAAAAATAAATATTGTGGCTGCTCAAGACGTGCATCATAATGTTCATTAAGTAGATACATGGAAGCATGAAGACCATCAAACAAAAAGCTGTCCCAAACACTCATTCACGTGAATCTCGCTTCCGCTTGAAAAAATCACATGATTTACGCCTATTATTGGAGACCTCAATTGAATCAATCATATAAAAATCTTGTGCTTCAAATTCATGCCTAGGGGGCCAAAGTATGCACAATAGTCATCACCCTCATGACTCATTCTTTCAAAGACTTTTTGGAATTTCAATGCCGCCTCCAACTTTAAGAATATCGAATTTTAACAGGTTGTCACATCCAAATACACAAAGCTTTTCATATCAATCCTTTCAGCTTCAGCAAAAGCTTTAAATTTGATGAATCATGCTGGGGATGAGTGAACATATTTGACAGCGGTTCTAACACTTTCAAAGTTATCTTTCAAATCTTTTAACGCTTCACAAACTATCAAGTTGAGGATATGTGCACAATACGTAAGGTTAAGATAATCTCCATTACACATTAATGAGTTATAATGAGCTTACTAATTTTAATATATTCAAATTGAAAATATTATGAATAATAAATGACTATTTATTTTTTATCAAAAAATTGCTTTGGGAATAGTAGTTTTTCTAAAGCCTTTTTATTATTACGAGGTGATTGGAATTTAATCCCCAACGACAAACGAGTTGGCTGCGGGCCATGTGGAAGAAGTGAAGAGACACTTCACTGCTCACTCCGTTTTATTCCATGGACATTTAGGGTGTGCATAGTAACGCTCCCAGAATGAATTTTTTCTTAATTTCTATGCCCAAGAACAAAAATAGATAGGAATTGTGTTTGGTAAATCTGATTTTTTTTTACTCCCGGGATGAACCGGTTTATTTTTTATCTTTGGGGAGTAAAAAAAAAAAAAAAGCTAAAATTTTCAAACTTTCTATTCCGGGACACAAAATCGAATCAATTTTCTCCAAAAAAAAAAAAGACTATTTCCTTTTCAAAGCAAAAATTTACCCTCATTCACCATCACCACCACCACCGCCCCACCACCGCCACCGCCGCCCGCCACCACCACCACCGCCGCCCCCACCACCGCCGCCGCCACCACCCCACCGCCACCGCCACCACCACCGCCACCGCACCACCACCACCGCCGCCCCGCCACCGTCGCCGCCACATAAATAATTTTTTGAATATAAAAATTACATAAATAATTTTTTTAGGAAATTTAAATTTATTTGTAAAGTATAATAATTATATTAATTATTAAAGAAAAGGACATTTTGGTTAAAATATGAATTATATTTTTTAGATATTTTTTGTTAAATATGAAATGTTGGCATTTTGGTTAATTTTTTTTTTATCGTTGATGAAATTTGTAAACAAAATAAAATAAAGAAATAGATTTGTATTGTATTAGGTAATTATAATTCTCGAAATAAAAATAAAATGTGTTAAACGTAATTCGATTCTCGGAATGAAAAAAAAAATGTGTTATTAAACGTAATTCGATTTAACTCTTCCAAAGACAGAATCGAAAAAAACTGTTTATCTCGAATGATCTTTGAAGAACAGAATGGTTGCTACGCACGCACAAATTTTTAACGTAGTAGTCGGATATCTTTTTTATTAGAGGGTAGTTACCATTAAAAGATTTTTTTTTTTACAACTTTAAGTTAATAACTTTACAATATTTATTTTCTCATTAATTTGGTCCAAATTTAACTCCAGTCTAACACATTAACTTTTAACCCAATATCTGATCAACCCATACATACTGCGCTTGTTTTGGTTGGCGGTAGGAGCGGTGGTTTAAAAGTTATATGACTTTTGTAAAAGTCCGGTAGGAAAAAAATCAGATTATAAATAATGATTTGTATTTAGATTGATGGTGGTAGAAGTGGCGGAGTCCATGTCAAAAAACTGAGAGCTTTTTGGAAAAAGCTCTATGATAAAGCTTTTTCTTTAACTGATTTTTAGGAGCTTTTTAACTTAAAGTCGAATAAACTTATTAAAGTTCAACTCAAATGAATCAAAAATCAATTCACAACGTAACTGAACTTTTTTCCAAAATTACTAAACACTTGAAACGCTTGACTTCAGGCCCACTGTTGTAACAACCTTAATTTTAAGTTATAGCTTTAAAAGTACTTGAGTATTTTACCCAAAAAAAAAAAGTACTCTAGTACGCGGCAGCTCTTATAAAATTAAAAAGCATGCAAACGTGCTGATGATAATCACCTTCTGTGTGGACCCCACATCTACAGGGATAACGATGGGAACATTGACTCAGCACAACCCCTATCCAATACACGTTGGACACGTGCTTTCTCTGAGCTATTCTTCCCTTCTCATGCCCCTCTATATATATTCCTCTGCTCTGCCCAGATTTCCTCCGTCAAACTCGAAGGCCAAAGCCAGTTTTCTCCATAGCTCACCGCGTTATCAGTCGTTACGACTTAGTTTCATTCTACCTTCTCCCTTGGTCTTCTTCCTCCTCGTTATCTTCGCCTCGCCACATTTCAGCCATGGATTCTTACAGCAAATCTGTTCGCAACTCTGCTTCTCCTTTCGACTGCATCCTCTTCGGTGAGTTTTCCTCTCTGGTTTTCTTTAATTTTCTCTTTCAATTTTCCGTCAAAATCTCTTCACTGAGATCTGATCATCTCATTTTGTAACCGAACACAGATTTGGATGATACTCTGTACCAGACCAACACCGGAATAGGCCAATCGCTCAAGAAAAACATTGACGGTAATTAATTGATGAATCAGCAAAATCTCTCAGTTCGTTTAACTTTCTTTCCCGAGATTGTGTTTGATTTCTTTGTCGATTTAAGAGATTATTTGTACCAAATGCAGATTTTCTGGTGGAGAAATGTGGATTCCCTGAGAGCAAAGCTTCAAGTCTCCGGATCGAGTTGTTCAGGACCTACGGAAGCTCCCTTGCTGGCCTGCGAGTAATTTCTTCATCCGTTTAATTAATCTCTCTCTGTAGGTTCGATCGATTTGATCGTTTTCTATAATGAATTCTGTGGATTCTGTTGTTGCAGGCATTAGGCTATGATATTAGTGCAGAAGATTATCACAGGTTAGAATCTTAATTCCGTTTTTATAAGAAGTTTAAAACTTAGAAGCTTTAATTTGAGCTGATCAGATCTTTTTTTGCTTTCTTCTTAAACCAACAGTTTCGTACACGGAAGGCTTCCTTACGACTCCATCAAACCAGATATTCAATTGCGAAACCTCCTTTGTAGCATTAAGCAAAGAAAAATTGTACGTTTCAACGTTTAAATTTCTTTCCATTCTTTGGGAGCGAACGACGTTTCAAAATAAATTAGAAGATATCCCTCTCTCTCCTAATTATAGGAACACTTCTGTAGTATAAATTTATACTACACGTCAGAGGTAGTAGTTTAGATTTAATATTTTATAAAATTATTATTATAATATTTTATAAATTAAATTTTATTTGTTTTTTATATATTAGAATTATAAAAGGTATAGATCATATTTTAAGAGTTTAAATTTATTTATTTATGCTTATAAAAATAATTTTATAAAAGATTGAATGTGAAAAAAAAAATGTGAAAGAGGAGAAAGAAAGTCAACCCAACTAAATTCAACTTTGAAGTTTGAACTTTCCCCATATAGCTGAAGCACACATACACCTCAGTTTGATCAAGTAAAAAATTTAATTGGATAATTGATCTGAACTCCCTATAATTTTTAATTAGGTTTTTTTTTTTAATCTTTTTGTTAGGTTATCATAATTTCATTTCTAATACTTTTTTTCGCTTTTATATTATTTATCTAAAACTAATTAGATTTGATTAAAAATTGTGTAAAGTTATAGGGACGAGATAAAAAAAAATATGGATCTAATTAAAAAAATTATAAGGACTTCATTAGAAATTAATTGAATCTATAAAAACTTATAGATTGATTATCTCATAATTTACTTATAGTTTGTATTTTAAAAAATACTATATACTTAAAAAAAAATTGAATGCCTGTGTAAGTAAAATTATTAAAAATAAAATAACAAAATTGGAAGTTATGTGCAGATTTTCACAAATTCAGATATGATGCATGCGGTGAAGGCATTAGATCGACTTGGGATAAGTGACTGCTTTGAGCAGATCATATGTTTTGAGACGATGAACCCAAACCTTGCCAACTCAACTCGGCCGGATGAATACCCGGTCCTTTTGAAGCCATCACTGGATGCCTTTAAGATTGCTCTCCAAGTAGCTAACATTGATCCTCATCTTACGGTAAGCTCATAAACTTGTCATTTTTACAAAATTATACATCAGTTAGAGATATCATAGGTAGCAGTTGAATAATAAATTAAAACTTAAATAATTTAAAACCCTCATTTAATACCGTTAGTACTGTATAAGGATTTGCATTCGGCGTTCATCAAAGTGATAAACCTCCTATTACTTATCCCTATGATGAGATAAGTTAGTAGAAAGGAAGTGGGGACCTTTAGTGGGTGCTTGGGCTGCTTAAACATAAACAAACTCTCAGATTCGTCTCGTATGAAAATAAAAAAGTACTTTTGAAAGAGTTACTCTCAATTGGGTACAAAAAAGCTTGAATATGAGTAGTTTGATAAACATATAAAAAAATATTTCATTTAATATTTGCAATCAATAAGAATAATTTCAGAGAAACCATAAATTTATGAAATAAAGTATATTAAAGTTTTATATTTAATATCAAAATAAACTATACCTATTTCCTACACTTATTGGAAAAGAATAAACATTAAATATGAAGTACTCTCCGGTTAGACATTAAAGAGTTGACTTTGATCCTAAATATAAAATAATTTTTTTATATTTGTCAATATTTTTCTAATTTATCCATATGGTCTTTCCTCAGAAACAATCAAAAAAAAGAGAGAATTAAGGAAAATGACTATAATATTTTAAAAAATAAATATTATATTAACTAATTTTTTTAATCTAATTAAATTGGATAAATATATCTTATTCATATCTCATTCCCTGATGACCATTAATAAGAAGAACCCCACCAAAGTGATGTTTTTATTTTCTTATTGAGAGTGGATATTTTGTGGCATGCAGCTATTTCTAGATGATAATATCCGCAACGTGGCAGCGGGAAAAGCAATGGGGCTCCACACAGTTCTGGTAAATTTCCCATATCATACATATTAATCAATTTTGATAATATTTAATTCACAATATTATTTGTTATTAATATGTACGATTATTTGATTTAATATAATGAAGGTTGGGAAGAGTGTAAAATGTGAAGGAGCAGATTATGCCGTGGAGAGTGTGAATAAAGTGACACAAGTGGTTCCTGAAATATGGGTAGGCAGAAATAATGAGGCATCTGAGCATAAAAGGATCCGACGGTCCAAGAGCGAATTGGATACTCTTCTCACCACTACACCAATTGGAGCATAGACCCAATGGTGTCCTATATATATATATGCCCATTCCACTTTAGCAAATTAGCCACGTGCATAAATAATCAAAATAATTGTGCTCAGTGTAGAGGGCAAGCCCCATCCCAATTGTTTTTTTATCATCTCAAGTCATGTGGGTATTGTATAGCTTAACTTATCCCACGAAATGTGAAATAAATAAGTAAATATGGTGAATTTACTTTGTACTACTAGTTTTCACGTTTTGGAATTGCTATGTTGTGGACAAGCAAACTTTGTTAAACTTAAATTTATACTCTCTCTTGTCCTTATTATAATGCACTAACTAACGATTCTCACAAACCAATAAAAATAGTTAAAGTCAATAAAGTTAGCCTACAATTTAAGTAACTTCAAATATTACCTCTACTAATTGCACTAAACTCTAATATTATATTATATATTACTCTCACCCACTACCTTTATTTATTAGGGGCATACATGAAAAAGAATAATTAATGTTCCTTGAGAGCAAGCTAGTGTCTTATAAAAAGGACCAAATAAACTTGCTTGTTGGTATCTTATGATAAAGACCAGAGGGAATATCTATCAGAAGTTTTTGATCCAAATTGCTATCTGTATCTGTACTGGTGGCAAGAAAATTGCTATATCTGCATAAACAAAAGTCATATAAAGAAAGATTAATTAAAAAAATCAGACAAAGAGGGTTTGTAATTTTTCCTCACATACATGCATGCATGGAGATAATAAAGTACATAAATTTAATTCTTACAAGAAAACGCAATATTTTTAAAAAATCTAAAAAAGTTAGTTATATATATATATATATAGGTTTATAATACTTCCTCATATGACCCCACATGTATAAATACAATGTTATAAAAATAAAGAAAATAAAGAGATGAGATAGGGATGAAGAAAAACATGAGACAATGTAGAGATAAGAGTAAAAAAGAACTTTCATTCATAAAGCATTTCAATTTCAATGTACATCCAACTATTTGTGTCAAGCTTATATTTATAGGCCTCAAACTTTCCAAGAGTTATAAATATAATGTCATAAATATTAGAATTAATCTACATTATGATACAATATGCAACATTTGGAGGTTATGAGTATTAATCACAAAATGAAATCCTAAGAATGAGGAGTTATGGACATTCACTCATAAAATATTTATAGCATACAATTAATTATCCAAAAAAATAACCCTTCATTCTGAAAATCCCTTAAATTCGCTCACCTTACCTCCTTAAGGAAGATCACATAAATCAACTATGCCTCAATCATTATAATCACATTTCCATCCTCCATAAATTTGTTCTCAAGCATTTTAATCACTAAATATATCTATCTCCTTTAGGCATAAAAATAAGTCAGACCCCTAATAAGGGCCTAAGGCCTAACCTACATTAAGTCCAGTCTAACCTATTTAGTAAATATGTCAGGCTCAAGCTCAGACATACTACCAAGCCTATTTTCATAAGGCCTAGCCTACAAACCTACAAGTTTGACCTATTTAACTTTTCTTAATTTATATTATTATATAAGTATATATAATAGTATCATCTAAATAATTTGATAAATTATTTATAAATTTATCAACTTAATGTTAATTCTTAGTTTGATATCACATCATCATTACACTCAACCCTTACTTTTGTATCAATCATTCACCCATATCTCTTTTCTCTTCGATCGCTCTAGATGGCAACGTCAATTCACTCTCTCCCCCATGATTTGCATCGTCAACTAAAACATAATAATTCTTATGAGTTTATTTTAGTGCCTAATAAAATATTATAATCTTTGTAGAAAGAGTTTGTCCTAATTTATGTAGGAAGAGTAAAAGAGGTAAAATCTAGTTTTACATGTTGTTTGTTATGCTTACTCAATTTTAAAAACTATATCTTATCAGTTAATAGACGATCAGTTTTTCTTATTCCTATTTGCTTGCACAATTTTTGTCACTAGACATTATTTTCTTTTCCTTACTAAGCCCTAATATTAAGAAAAAAAATGGATGCTACGCTTTTAATACATAATGTAAGATTGTAAATACTCCCTCTGATCCTTATTATAAGGCACCAACTAAAAATTGTAGTTGGTCCTTTTTTATAAGACACTTACTTGTTCAAAAAACGCATTAATTATTTTTTTCATGTATGCTCACAACTAATAAGGATAGTAGGTGAGAGTAATAATTAATATAATATTAGAGTTGAGTGCAATTAGTAGGGTAATATTGGAAATTACTTAAATTTTAGGATAATTTTATTGACTTTAACTGTTTTTATTGGTTTATATGAATTGCTAGTTGGTGCCTTATAATAACGACCAGATGGAGTAAGTTTGAAGGGTTATGTATAAATTTAGAGGTATATGATTTAAATGCCTACATTTTAAGTAAGCTTTTAAATAGGCTCCAAGCCTTGTCAAACTTTTTGAAGATCTAGGCTCAGGCCTAAAAAAGACCTACATACATGTCCAAGCCCAGGCTTTGAATATCTTTTGAGGTCTAACCTATTTCCATCCCTAATCTCTTCAATTTCGTAAAAACTCCAAAATATCGGTATTTAAAGTTGTATTAAAACAATCATTAATATTCACACCTCGTAGTAAATTTTAAAATCTAATATATTCAATCATCAATACAAACTATAATAAACTAAAATAAATTATAAAATTATAATTTAAGAGCCCTTTAATTATAAATCATAATTTTTCAATCAAATCCTAACTCTAACTTCTTTAAATTAACCATTTAATTAAGCAAAATCTAAACCATACAAACTTTTGTACGAAAGCCATTAGTTTAATTAAAAGCAAAATAATAACAAGAGGAGAGAAATAAAGATGAAAGAAACAAAATTGTCAAACTTACATGTTTAAACAAACTAAAGACAATAACGTAAACTCATATAGCTAACTTGTAAGAGTTTACTTTTATCAATATTAAATAGGTATTAATACTTAATAGTATATAATTAAATAATTAAATATAAAATAAAAATAAATTGATTTAAATATATTTTAAATTCAAATAACTGAAATTAAAATACCAACATTCATAATTCATTATATTTGACAAGGAAATTTCTATAAATTTTCATATATAAAATCACGATTATGATCAAATCCAAAAAGTTAACAAAAGCTTAAGAGCTAGGTTAACACAATTTTGTAAACTATAAATGTCAAAATGGAACTCGGTATGTAAACTCACGAATTTAACCGAGTTTATCAGATTCAACACGATTTTTTAAGTTAGAAACGTAAACATATATAAATTTAGCTTGTGAATTTGATGATAATAATAATTTGATTTCATAGATTTTTTTATCTTCAAAAACTGAAAAATAAAGAGGAGAGAAATAATAGTAATAAGAAGCATCAAAAAAGGGTGGGGACAAATATCCCTCTCACACAGAGCGTTATCTGCATCTGTGCGTGGCTGTGCGCCACTGTTTTTAAAAACGGGGATATATTGCTGAACTGAAATCTTGAGCGGGGTCCACGTCCCCCCAATTATCAATTCTGTGTTTTCTGATGGACCCTAAAAACTTATCATTCTCTCGTATACCGGATCAGGATCATCCAAAAACTATCTTGGAATGTGTGAATACTGGTGGATCCTGGCACTGGCCGCTATTTCAACATCTTCTGCCTCCTGATGTATTGAAAGACATTTCAGCCATCGCAATTCAAAGAGTGCCCCAAGTCCTGTCTTGTTCCTGGAATTTAACCAAGAATGGAAACGAACTTTACCACTAAGTCAACGTATAGAGCGTCAGAATCCCTAAACTGGAATGACCACAATGTCATAAGGTCTGGGTTGTGGAAATTACCAATGGTGCAAAGAATAAGAACCTTTACCTGGCTTTTGTTGAAAGGGAAATTGCTAACAAACGAAGAACATTTCATAAGGGGCGTGACATCAGACCAACTATGTTCTCTTTTTCAAAACAGCAGGGAAGGTTTGGACCATATTTTTAAAGGATATTGTAGTATGGCCTCAACGGTTTGGAGGAAAATACTGCCTTTAGATATGAGTGCTGATTTCTTCAAACTGGACATTCGAAGCTGGCTGATTCTAATCATCCAATCTCCTTCCCTAGATACATCTTGGAAGTAGACATGTGTATCACCTGCTGGAAACTCTAGGAAGTCCGAAATAAAAAAGTTTTTACTGTTACAAATTTTACTGCTTAAGGAATTTTATCTCAGATCAAGTCCTTAGTTGTACATTCTCAACATTGTTTTCTAAGTTTAAGCTTATCTTGTAATCCTCTAGACTCACGGTTGTATTTTCTTTGATCATTTATTAATAGAATTCCAATTCATTCAAAAAAAAGAAAAACAGGTATATATTGCTGAACTGAAATCTTAAGCAGGGCCCACATCCCCCCAATTATTAATTCTGTGTTTTGTTTTTATTGTTTCATTTCATAATTTGGATGTATATCACGTGGTTTATTAACCCCTCTGTTGTCCACCTCATCCGAAGGAGGAGGTAGAGTTGGAAAAACAAGCCGATCTCTAAATTTAAAAGAGTCAAGTTTAAGATTTTTGTCTCAAAAGTGAAAACGAACCCAAAAAGGCGCTAAAAAGGTCGGTTAATGGCCCTTATCTTTCAAGTGTCGGGCCTCGAAAAATGACTATTTTTTATGCCCAATCCTTTTAGGCCCTGGCCCGTGAAGAGCCGGCCCTTTTTATTAGCTCTAGAAGGAGGGTAATCCACGTGTCACCGTCCATTTCATTTATTATACTCTGCCCGCTTCATAATATATGACTTTTAAAGAATAACTTAAATATAAGTCACTTGTAAGAAGATTAATGCTTTTTTTTTTAAAAAAAAAAATTGTCCATATAATTAATACTCATTTTCAATTTAAATATAAATTCACTTGTAAGATGATTAATGTCCATATAAACCGTCATGGTTCATGTTACAACCATGTCAAAATTATAAGAACAAAAAAGATTAATATTTTCTGTGTTAAACTAAATCTCATGCTACTATGAACATGGAGGCTGAAATTGGATTAGTTGTGATAAAAATGACTTCCTTTTTATTTGATTTTTGCAAACTTTAAATATTAAAATTAAAATAAGATTATAAAATAGAAATATTTAATATATTATTGGAAAAAGCTTTAAACACGAAAGAATCATTTAATTAGTTGTATTCAATAATTCCATAAATATAAATATAAAATTAAAAAACAAGGACAGAGAAATAAGCACATTTTAAAATAAATAAGGGGTATGATTAGAAACAATGTTGGGAGCTTCATTAAAAGATTCATACATCCTATTGATGGTGGCAATGAACTAACTGCAAAAATCTGGGCGTGCCTTCTTGGATTTAAAATGGCATGGAATATGGGGTTTAAGAAAGTTTGAATGGAAAGCAGTTCCATTGAAAGTCGTGACCTATACTTCATGGATTTAGTGAAGCTCACAGAGACTTTAGACTTCTTAAAGAAGTTAAACTGATGCTGGAAATGGACTGGGAAACCAAGGTTACGTATGTTCCTCGTTCATGCAACTATGCGACAGATTACCTAGCAACGAGTGGATTAGATTTAACGCGGGGCTTCATGAAGTCTATCACCCGTTTGAGGCTCTAGCAATGCTACTTAGTCAGGATTGTAATGGTGAAATTCTTCCATTAGATGTTTAGCTGATGTGTCTCTTTTGTATAAAAAAATAATAATAACTATTTTTGTGATAAAAAATAAATAACTAGTGAAATTTATAGGAAACATAAAGATGAAAGGAACACAAAATGGGGACAATGAACTTCTGACACTGACAGCCAGAAATGAATGAGGACGGAAATGCAAGGAAAAGAGAAAGCAGAAATTATCGAGGACATAAAAAATGGGGAAAATTACGTTCGGTCCCAAAGAAGGGAATTAATTACAAATAAGTTTCTTGAAATCACAAAATTACATGAAGTCCAGAGGACTTTTTTGATATTATTGTATTAATGCGAAAACGTATATTTACAACGGGAAATCTTTATATTTACAACAACATTTAAACACCCGACATTTACAATGAAAAAGCATATTTCTGACGAAACGCCTATATTTACAACAATATTTAAACAATTGGATTTTGAACATGAGAGGTCATTTACAGAAAAAACATAGATTTACAACAAGAAATCTTTGTATTTACAACAAAATTTAAAATTTGACCATTTACAATGGAAAATGCGTGTATTTACAACAACATTTAAAAACATGGATTTTATTTCCATACAAATAATATCAAAAAAGTCTCTGATTCATTTACTGATAGGAAATGCGTGTATTTAC
Source organism: Acacia melanoxylon (assembly GCA_019022615.1). Taxonomy (NCBI): domain Eukaryota; kingdom Viridiplantae; phylum Streptophyta; class Magnoliopsida; order Fabales; family Fabaceae; genus Acacia; species Acacia melanoxylon. Next base: position 6,295,184 of record JAFJYJ010000013.1, read on the forward strand.
CTGACCAGGGGAAACGATATATTTATAACAACATTTAAAAACTTCCATACAAATAATATCAAAAAAGTCTCTTGGAACTTACGTGTAATTTGATGATTTCAAGGGACTTTTTTATAATTTTTTTTTTTCGTTCTGGGGCTCGCATTTAATTTTCCCTAAAAAATGAGAACGGTGCAGAATTAACGTGGCGCCACAAGCAAAGAAAAATTTGAGCAAAGAAAAAACAAGCAAAGAAAAATTGTCTTCATTTGATCATTTATATAGGTTTAAAATATTAAAAAGCCAAATACTTACTTTATTCTGGAAAAAAAAATATACTTTATATTTATTAAAAAAAAATATACAATGGAAAAATGACAAATAAATACCATATGAATTTCTTTAAACCCCCATGCCCCACATTTGAATTTGTAAAAAAGGCGAAAGAAGTGAGAATCTATGAGGGATATGCAAATTCGGGTGAAATTACCTTTTTACCCTTAGTTTTAAATAAATTTTTTTAAAAAATACCCTCGCTAGAGGGGCCGTAGAAAGGGGGTTTTTTTTTTTTTTTTTTTTAATAAAAAAAATATATTCATTGAAAGTGTGGGAGGTGGGGTTTGAACCCCCACCCCACACACATTTATGGGGCCAAGTGGCCCAACTACTGGGCCACTTGGTTTCTTTAATATATATATACATTAAAATATATATATATTCTTCTTAACATTTTTTCAACAGTAATTACAAAACTTTCAACTGTATTTATAAATCTTCCAACACTATTTATAAAAGTTTTATCGGTATTTACGACATTTTTTTTTTAGGTTTCCCTTTCTTGCCTCTCGAGGGAAAAACAAAAAAAGAATGTATTATTATAAATTTTTTAACGGTATTTACAAATCTTCTAATGCTATTTACAAAATTTTCATCGGTATTTATGACATTTTTTTTGAAATTTTCCTTTCTTGTCTCTAAGGGAAAAACAAAAAATAATAATGCATTAATACAAAACTTTCAACGGTATTTATAAATCTTCCAATGCTATTTATAAAATTTTCATCGGTATTTACAACTTTTTTTAGGTTTCCCTTTCTTGCCTCTGAGGAAAAAATTAAAAAAATAATGCATTATTACCAATTTTTCAACGGTATTTACAAATCTTCCAACGCTATTTACAAAATTTTCATCGGCATTTACAACGTTTTTTTGAGGTCCCCCCTAGAGGTAAGAAAGGGAAACTTAAAAAAAAAACGTTGTAAATACCGATGAAAATTTTGTAAATAGCGTTGGAAAATTTGTAAATACCGTTGAAAGTTTTATAATGATGCATGATATTTTTTGCTTTTTCCTCAGAGTCAAGAAAGAGAAACCTCAAAAAAAGGTCGTCAATACCGATGAAAATTTTGTAAATAGTGTTGGAAGATTTGTAAATACCGTTAAAAGTTTTGTAATAATGCATTATTATTTTTTGTTTTCCCCAGAGGCAAGAAATAGATATTTTTATTTTTTAAAATTTATTTAAAACTAAGGATAAAAGGGTAATTTCACCCGAATTTACATATCCCTCATAGGTCCTTATCACTTCTCAGTCTTTTTACAAATTCGGTGGGCTTCTGGAGGTCTTACAAATTCATATGGTATTTATTTATTATTTTCCCATATACAATATATTTACTTTCTTTTCCTAATATAGATAATAAATAGAAAATAAGAAGAAAGAGAATGTATGGGAGAAAAATGATGAGAGAGATTGTGACAAATTAATTAAAAAAATAGCATTAAATGTATAGGCAAAAGTAAAGTGCGTCTTATAAAAAAACCACACAACTTCACAAGTTTGTTTCTTATATTTTGAACCACAGAAAGTATCATTTATATAGTGGCTTTTTTTTTGGGATTACTCCCCTTAGCCTAAATGTAAGATAAAGTTGATTTTTTTTTTCAGAGTGGTTAAAGAAGTTAAATAAGTTACTTAATAATTATCTCATATGTTGTGTATCATTATATTGTATATCAGTTTATAAGTTAGACAAAATAGTTTAGAAAAAAATAATAAATATAAATATTTTAAAGTAATTTATTTAGTTTGATTAATATTTCTAAAAAAAGTTAACTTTATTTTATATTTAAGATGAGGGGGAGTATTACAATGTCCCAATAAGAAACTCACTTATAAGTTATAGTTGAGTTGTCGTTATTTATTTCACTGAAATTTGTTATTGTAAACTCGTCATTGAAACTTATTTCTCATAGTAATCTTCATTCTTTTATAACAAGCTCTTCTTCTAAAAAGTCATCCCAAACATTAGTGATAGAATCTACTTTTTCAATGTAATTTATGGTTTTTAAGGTAAATATGTTAGATAAGTTTTATCTTACCATACATAAACATATTTTTAGAGAGTGGCTTTTTTAAGGTACAAAAGCCAGTTTGCCAAACATGCAAATGAGCACTGCACTTATTCTTTTAAGTGATGTTTTTTCTTTTTCTTTTTTCGCGCCGTGGTGGTGAATTTGGGAGTTGATATTTTGTTGTTTGCAGCTATTTCTAGATGATAATATTCGCAACGTGGCAGCAGGAAAAGCAATGGTTTAGAAAACAATCTTTCGTTTTTAAAAACAAAAAACAAAAATTTGTTTAGTCGTTAACTTTAAATTAAGTGTTTTGTAAAAAATAAAAATAGAAATATGTTCTTTTTACTTTTTTCTATTTTTTTTTATAATATACTACCTCCGATCCTAATTATAAGATCTAGTTAATTTTTTTTGGAGAGATTAAGAAAGCTAAATAAGTTATTTAATCATTTCATATGTTGTATTTTCTTAGATTATATATTAGTTTATTAGTCAAATTATTTAGTTTGAAGAAAAAAAATAAAAATACTCTAAAGCCTAATTTAATTTAATTATTTAATCTCTCTAAAAAAATTAACTAGGTCTTGTAATTAAAAGTGAAGGGAATACTGTTTTCCTTTCACCCACCACATCTCCTACTTTGTCTCTTGTACTCATCTATGTTGGGAAGTGGTTCCTCTCATTATCACTTCTCTCACAATCCCTCATCTATACCATTGATTTAATTTAAATGTTAGTCTTGGTCATTCATTTTTACTGCATGCATTAAAGATGAAATGAATGACCAAAATTAACAATCATAAAATTAACGGTGTTGATGGGCGATGATGAGGGATGTGCTAAGGAGAGAAACTGGACTCTCTACATTGTCTCTCAATTTTTTGATTCTTCATCCGTTGTCTTTGCACTCTCTACTCTCTCTCCTCGGCCATCTCTCTCCAAATTATTTAAAAGAAGTTGTTCCTCAAACAAGTTTTTATATTATTTTTGTTTTCAAATGCAATTTTTCAGAACAATTATCCGAACTGATTTTTCCCCCCCTTTTCAATACTTGTTCTAAAAATCAATTTTGTAAAGGGAAAATCCCTTTAAAAAGAACTTTAAAATGTCAAAAGACAAAAAGATTGTCTGAATATTCATAATATTAAAGAATTTTAGGATCTGATCTGTCATTTTCAAAATTACTAGTAAAAGAAAATGACAGAATTGTTCCTCAAAGTTTAATTTTCACTTGACATAATTAATTGTAAAAACTTTATCCGAACTTATAAAACCTTTATCAGAACTTGTGAAATCCTTATCAAATCTTGTGAATTTTGATTTGCAACTTGTGAAAGTCTTTAAGAAAATTGTGAAATTCTGTTGAGAATTTGTGAAAACCTAACCCGAACTTATGAAACTTATATAAGAACTTGTGAAACCGTTCAGATATCGTAAATCAAAATTTACAACTTGTGAAATTCTTAAAGGAAGTTGTGAAATTAGTTTAAGAAAATGTGCAAACTTTATTTGAACTTGTGAAACCCTTATAAGATCTTGAAAATCCAAATTTGCAATATGTCAAGTTCTTTAAGAAAGTTGTGAAATTGTTTTGAGAAATTGTGAAAACCTTATCCAAACTTGTGAAACTCTTATAGGATCTTTGTAAATTTTGATTTGCAACTTGTGAAATTCTTATATAAAATTGTAAAAACCTTACCTAAACTTGTGAAAACTTTTATCAGAACTTATGAAATCGCGCCTTCTTCTTTGTACTTAATTTTAAACTCCGATAGACAATTATGTTATTTTCTTTTAATTTTGAAAAGGACGAATCAAACCATAACACCTCTTTAACATTATGAATATTCAGAACACCTTATTATTATTTTGATATTTTTACAGTTCTTTTAAAGGGATTTTCCCTTTTGTAAAATTGTTTTAAAACCAAAAACGGAAGGGGGAAAAATAAACGAGGCGTTAATTTCACATATCATAAATATTAATGAATAGTTATTAATAATTGAAAAAAAGACATTTAAATACCATTTCAACTTTTAAAACCCAGAAAAGACCATTAAAACTTGCAAAGGACAGGGAAGGGATGCGGGTGAGAACAAGAGTTTTTATATTTTATTTTTTTTATTAATGTTTTAGCTTAAAGACCAAAATGTCAATTTCACACGTTTTTTCAAGATCTTATACGATTTTGTCAAAATCATTACGATTTTTGTGGACTATGAGCAATCGATTACTCAAATTGATTAAAACAGTAATGATTTTGACAAAAATCATAATGGTTTATAAAATCATTAGATATTGAAAAAATGTGTAAAAAGAACATTTTGGTTTTTAAACCAAAACATGAAAAATCCAGTTTCTCACCCATCATTTCTTTATCCTTTATAAGTTTTAATAGTATTTTCTAAATTTTGGAAGTTGAGTTGATATTTAAATGTCTTTTTCTCTTAATAATTTCCCATATTAATATATTTGTTTGAATTGATAAAATGAAGGTTGGGAAGAGTGTGAAATGCGAAGGAGCAGATTATGTAGCGGAGAGTGTGAATAAAGTGGCCCAAGTGGTTGCTGAAAATATGGGTAGGCGGAAATAATGAGGCATCTGAGCATAAAAGGATCCGACGTTCTAAGAGCGATTATTTTTTTGTTGCACATCCGGTATCCAGAGCTTTACCCTGACTAATCTGAATCCGACCTGAGTCGTGCACCTGGCTATGGTGGGTGAGTCTCCCAGCAGGACTTTTCTGCATTCACAAGGCTCAAACTCAAGACCTTACTTAAGCGACACAAGCCGCTTACCAGTTATGCCAACCCTGTTGGTTCCAAGAGCGAATTGGATACTCTTCTCACCACTACACCAATTGGAGTATAGGCCCAATTCCACATTCCACGTCACCAAATCCACCATGTTCATAAATAATCCAAGGATCAAGTTGTAATTTTAATAATGAAGTTTTTTTTTGTTCGCCCCAACATTTGGTACAACTAAGTTTTGAAGGATTTTAAAATAGATACATTTTTTTTTAAAATCACAATTTTAGCAATTTTGTTAAATTAACTCAAATATCTATTACAAAGATAGAGGAAGAACAAGTAGGTTCACGTAAAAAAAAAAAAAAGACGGACATTTGAGCCAATTTAAAGGATTTTTTTAAAATTGCATCATTTTTAATATAATGTGTCTGCTTTTACACCATTTTAAAATTTAATTATGTCAAACGCTCATAGTAAAAAAAATTGTTATTAAAATTACACCTTATACCAATAATCAAAATAATGCACTCGAGGGGAAAAGCCACCCAATTGTATCCATAATCTCAAGTCATGCAGGTGTTGTAAGGGGTTATCTTATCTCATAAAATGTGAAATAAATAAATATGGTGAATTTACTTTTTACTAGTTTGCACATTTTTGAATTTTTCCGTGGACAGTCAAACTTTGTATATTTTGTCCAAAATGGTTCATGGTTTTAGGAATATATTAATACGGTAAAGAACATGGGCTTAGTAAGTGTTCAGGGGCGTAGAATGATGGGAACTGATGCAGCCCAAATTTGTACCCGGAAAAAAAAAAAACCTCATGTCTTGAAAGAACACACATTCAAAAAATCAAGGATATTAAATCCGGACTGGATATTAAACTGGTTGGGAAATTGAGTTAAGAGTCAAATCAGTCAAATCAGCTAATCCGGGGCCAAATCGATGAGAAAGTTAAGATTTTAAGGTTATTAATATGAAATTCTAAAGAAAATTTTTAAAAATAGAATTAAATTATTTTCTTAAATAAAAAAAGTATTGAACCGGTTAAACCGGCTATTTGGGCAGACTGGATTTGGGGTTATGAGACTTGTTGGTTATGTGACCGGTTTGCTGATTTTTGACTTGAACCCGTCGATTCGATTTTAATAACTTTGCAGAAAACACATTTATTAAGAGAGATAAAAACTTTTTAACCTCTAAACCTTTAAAGGGAAACCCTTATCAAATATTTTTTTTTTCAAGGTTTGATAAAGAAATTATGTAATATAAAAGAGTGAGAATGATTAATTAAAATTTTTTAATCTCACTTCTCTAATTTTTTAAATCCAAATCATAAAATTCTTTCCTTCTCTCCCCTTCCTCCAAATCCATCATGTCAAACAGCCCCTAATGCGCTTTGGCCATTAATGGTGATCCAAAAATCACTTGTTAATTATTCCGGTTAAAAATGATATATTATCTTCTTTCGTGATTAGGAAACAATATTAATTTCTTGCATTTACTTGTCATCTTAAGAGTTTAATTTACATTAATTTTTACAGAGTATTTATTTGTAATTTTTAGACCTTTGTAATTTTTTTAGTCAACTAACAATCAAATTAATGGAAGTGTAATAAAGAGGTTGCTCCATTAAACTTTAGGTTCCTCAGTTCTCATTGCGCCTCAAATAAATATAATTGTAAGATATAATTTTTTTCATCTTATATTAATAATTTTTTTTAATAACAAACAACTTTTTTTTTCTCTCATTTTTTTACTTTTCTAGTATTGATTGTTCATGATGATTTTTTGAAATTGTAGATGGTGATGGTGGTGTGGTGATCAAGATGAAGAGTGGAGAATATGAAAGTGAGAGAGACAAAAAGTGAAAGCAAGGGTTAGAGGAGGAGGAAGAAAAATCACCAGTTTGCACAACAATCAAGGTTTCTTTTATTAAATGAGGGTATTTCAGTACTTTCATATAGTAATAAAGGAAAATTAGTTGGATTTAACGGTTTCATTTCAATTTTAAAAGTTTATGGTTACTTTTACCCCAAAAATTAGTTTAGGGTTATTATTGCACTTTTGATAAAAGTTGAAAGTTATTTTAATACGTTGGTCCTATAATCTTTGGACCATCAAATTTGTCCTCGACTTTGGTCCCTCAAGTTTTTTTTTTTTTTTTGATCAGAATGGTCCCTCAAGTTTCAATCAAGAGGTTTTGCTCCTTAAAGAAGCGAAAGAATCCAAATTTTTATTTAATAATAATAACCAATGTTTTAAACAAAATGAATCTTAAGAGACCAAAAATTTTTGGGATAAAATTTGAGGGACCAAAACTAAAATAAGACAAACTTGAGGGATCAAAGATTGTATTAACAACTTGTAGGCATTGGAAGACAACAGGACTGACCCCAGCAAGCATTTCTCTTGCAAATTCTTCGTCTGTTCTCCATGCAGTCTTGTCCTCTACAATTTATGTGTGGTTGAAATCATAATACTTTTAGTCCATCCAAATCCCAAATAAAAAATAGGAAACCTTCAGTGTGTACCTTTGATGACATCAGGCATTGGCAATTTGAGGAATTGCTCACCATCATTGCGAGCAAGTTCTCTAAATAGCTCCCAAGGGATAAGGTGTCTAATTTTAGCCTGTGTAGGACCATTTGGTAGTTTAATGAACCCTGTTTAGATCGTATTAAGAACATCTTCAAAGGTTTTAAACTCAAGCTCATTGGTAGTCAAGTGACATGGAGAATTGACCTCTGGAAGGAGTTGAAACAGTACTGGAAAATAGATTTCAAAGCATAGGCCAAAAAATCTGAAAACTTGACAGGGCCAAACCGTTCATCTCTTGGAACATAGATGTTTAGGTTCAGAAGAAACAATATTTTCTCACTTCTGGGATCTGCATCAATGACACAGTCAGATTCCTGATTGAAACACTGGTTCAGATTCCAGAAGCACTAGTTTTTCTGCCACCCTTTGAATCACTTGGAACAATGGTTGAGTGAAAGTTTGAATATAAGTCCAATTGCATCAGCTGCTGGAACAAACTTTGATTTGACATGTCATAGATACTGCAACATGACAGATTTGAAGTGTTGTGTATGGAACACAATACACATGTTTTAGTGTTTATGAGTCATAAATTCAAATGGAGTATTCTAAGTTCTGACTAACCTGGTTTAGTTTTTCCTCGATCAGTTCTTCCTTTGAACCACCAAGAACAGGACATGCATATTCTGGTCCCTTTTCTGGGCCTCCAAGATCACTGTAGTAGTTATATTCATAGACTCTATCGCACTCCTTAAGCTTCCCTGATCCATTTCCACGCAGCTTTTCTAGCTCTTCTTCCCTGAACTTGCACAATGGCTCGGGTATTTGACATGGAAGATAAGCCTGCATCAACTTATTTGGTTATCATCACTAAGGTTTCCAGTAAAGCTAAAAGGAACAATTATTTCTTTGAGGAAGCAACAATAATAGGAGCAAAATGCCATAACTATGAAGTGTTAGATATTTTATTATTTTTTATACTTAAATAAAATATCACTAGTGTGGCCTGTTATTCACTGCTTTTGAAGGTTTTCTTACTGGTGACGGCTTTTCTTCAATTGTGCCATTGTTGGTAAAATCGGTCCCTGCCTGACATTCAGGCGTGACCTTATGAGTAGGAAAAACAAAAAAAAATGTCTTTCCTTAATTTGCAACGGAAACTATAATCAATAACCGCAACTCTTTATGGTTATCATGACTTATAAACACCGAACACGTTTGTGAGTTTTAATGCGCTCATGAGAATCCATAACTCTTATGGTCCTCGTGAGTTAAAACCCATATTTAAAATAAATACTCATGGGTTCCTATAATGTCATCATAAGAACTCATCACAAATGTACAATGTTTTCAAGATTCTCATGAGAACCCATAACTTTTATGGTATCATGAGTCATCTCAATACTATGGGTATTCCCAAGAATATTGATCATGTGATCCCGTAACATTTACAGGAGATCATGAGATATTCCAAGAAATGATCTACTCATTAAAATACGTGAGGGGGTTTAGGATTACCTTAGATCACCGAAGACCTCAAAGTGTATGAAGTCCTCTAATGCCGATATACACGGTTATCTCCCGATTGCTTTGAGAACTCCTTCTCTTTGATTCTCTCTTTCCTTGGATCTTGCTTGACGACGCAAGGTTGATGACTTAACGTTCTTGGGATTTCTTTCCCTTTGGATGCGCCTTTCTTTCTTTTCTTGGTTGCTTTGGCTAAGAATTCTATTAGGCCTAATGCTCTAGGTTTTCAAAGAATGCCGTAGAAAAAAATACGACTCACGTGTAGCGTTATATTATTTCTTTGTAGCCTAAAACCTAGATCCCTTATTTTTCTAACTAAAAATAATAATATAATAATATATTATTATTCCAATAGTTAAAATCCTAGATCTACCAAGTCACCGCAAAAGATGAGACTAATAAAATCTCAAATCTTTTTCCACGGCTTATCCCCTAGTTTCTTTTAGTTCTTGCCGAAAATTATGAGATTCAAAATCTTATAATTTACACGGTCAAAAACTTAATTTAGGGTTAAAATAATTATGGCCCATTAATTGGTATTATTTAATTAATCAAGATAATGGATCTCATCCAAATCTTTAATTAATTCTTGAATTAATAATTCAAGATAATGGATCTTATATCCAAATCTTTAATTAATTCTTGAATTAATAATTAAAGATAATGGATCTTATCCATATCTTTATTGGAGGTATATTTATATTAGATAATCTTAAATTATCTTTTATAATATATATTCTTGAATTTAAAATTCAAAATGGCCTAAGACCGCGTTTGGTCTTCTAACATATTTAGGCTTATTAATGGAAAATTAATTTTCCACTAGATAACCATATATGGCGCCATTTTAATAGATTGGGCTTGTAGTCCAACTCCAATCCAAATATACCCATTCTTTCGAGAAAGCTCAATAACAATTATTGACCCAAGATTGCTAATCTTAACCAATCAAGAATAACCTTTGTGTGTGACCCATTAGGTCCAATTAATCACTGACATAAATAACCTTGGACTAATCAAACTCCTTTAATGAGCTCAAGTTATTTAATGACCACATAAGACACTAGCAATGCTCTGTGGCCCCAGAATTAATTGAGTTGATCAAGTGATCTACCTTTTCTAATTTGGACACCGTGTCGGCTTCATCCCTCACTACGCCATTCACATTTTTAGTCGAGAGCAAAGACAGAGTATCATCTCTCTTGGTTGACTAAATATAGTTTTTTCACAGAACTAGGAATCTTCTTCTATTGACTCTAAGATGGAACATGACTCTTCATGATTACTTACTGTGTACAGATTTCCGAGTCAACTAGAAGTCATCCAAGCCTTACCGGTCCCGTGACGAAAATCCTTTGTAAGAGGAGTGAGTCCTTTCGGCATGTACATCTACACTCATGCATTCGAGTCATACCCAAGAGTACACTATTCTCCCCATTCTCAGGCGGATAGAGTTGTACAATCAAAGTATGACATTAGGACACAGTGCTCGATGACATCCTCAAGTCTAGGATGATCCACACTACCAAATGTTAAGAGACTTTTATATCCAATGATACTTCCTACAAATCTTTGTGGAGTCTCTTGGTGGGTCGTTTCGGTGCTATTTGTTCTTCAACAAATCCACCCACAACATCGCCTAAGACATCATTATGCCCGTATTCCATGAGGTCCCTACCTTGCATCTCTATACAAGTAGACGATGTCGTACTAGTCTTATCGAAATCACCAATGCCCTTTCTTGGTGATTCAAGACTAGGAACAAGTTTCAGGCAATAGACATTTGGTGTTCTTGAGTCCTCACGATCATGATCCTATCATAGATCCTCAAGCGAACACCTATTCTATTCTAGGGTTTTTTTTATCTTTAAATGCATATTAACCTTAACATAAATGCGAGACATAAATATGATAAAGATAAAATGTACTCAGATACATAAATCATAAAATACTAAATAGAAAAATGTGTTCCTCTGTCAGAGCAGATTGTCTCTAGGACACCTATTTACTAACAGCCATAACTATGCCCAGTCAAAAGAGCCCCTGACACTCTTTTCTACTGTTAGTGTTATCTGTTTACAGCTCATCTTATTTTAAATTGTGAGCTGTTCCAAATCATAAGACTATGGTGAGAGGTATTTATTTAAGTTGAGAATCTTACATGTATAATTTAGTTGCTATTTTCATATGTTCTGTCTTACATGAAGTTTAATTATTATTCTGATCCTTCATTCACCCAAGAGAGAACAAAGAACAAGAAAAAGCTAAACTAGCTCATTTGTCACACGTTTGTAGTTGTAGACTTGTAGCGATGAGCAGGGTAGACCCAGGAATTGCACAGAAAATGTAAAAGGACCGTGACCTGGTACATCCTCTTTGGTAAGTGTCTTGAGGTAGAACTGGGCATGGTGATGGTTCTTTATGATGAAGGCCCCTGGAACTCCCAAGCTCTCGTCCCAATCAAAGGTTTTAAAGAACTCTACGTCTACACAACTCGACAATGAAGAAATGGTTGAAACCTGCTTCTCTAAATATGCCTCTTTTTCCATCTTCCCTCTCCTCCCATTTTCTGCAAAAAATCACAAAGTTCAGTTCTTCTGAAAGACAGAGAGATAGAAGAAGGGGTATGGGGGCCTGTAATGTGCCCCTCTTCTCTCATGCCTCTGTTCTGTACTTTTGCGTGTAATATGCAAAAACAACAAAGTTCATTATCTTATGTGCCCCAACCCCTAAAGTTTTTTTCTTTTGTGATTATTAGATTTTGTTGTTTCCAGTGTATTGAGTAGGTAGAGATTGAATATACAGTAAACAAACAGCATAACAAGAATCTGTATTTAATAAATAGCACATACAGAGAGCATACAAGTAGTCTGTATAATATAGAAATGCTTTAAACGAACTCACAAGACTGCCGATAAGGTAATGGAAAAAATGCGAAATCCGGCCCAACTTTCGTTGTGTCCTTAAGACAATATTGCTCCTCAATACGGATGCCGAAGGTTTCGAGCAATTGCCTCCCGGGATAGAGCGGATTATTCGTCTCCCGAAAGATGACTCGTACGTCGAAGCCCAAGCGAATCCAACGAGTCTGCTTTCGGAACGCACAGAATGTATATGCAAAATGCAGAGAGAGAGAGTATGCAGAAAAAACCTAATTTAATCTGTGACTAGGGCGCCCTATTTATAGACTCTAAAAAAACACGATCAGACGGACTCGTCTGTTGCTGCGAACTGGTGCATTGTGCAAAGAGACACACCAGAACGGAACGAACAGAGGTGACCTGCGTCTTTTGCCAGTGAACTAGTGCGTCGTACGAACGACGCACCCAAGATGAGCTTAACGATCCGAACGGATCGCAAAACGCAATTCTTTGGTTGGAAAACTCGGAGAGGTACAATGAAATTATTTAAACGTTCGGAAATTCAAAAAATTAATTTAATAAAAAAATATTTTTAATACAAAAAATAATTTAATTAAAAATTAATATTTTATTTCACACGCGTTCCTTCTTCCTTTTTCCTCTTCTTTTCCATCCTTCTTCTTATTTATAACCCATGAGATTTTCTCCTAAATTCTAACAGATTTTACATAAAATTAGGGACGTTTTAATATATTATGGGCATAAAGTGATGCAATTTTGAATTTTTTTATGATTTTTCAAAGGAAAAGAATAATGCACACTTGAAAAATCATAAAAAAAATTCAAAACTTCACCATTTTATCCTCACAGGATATCAAAATATTACTTGTTAGATAGAATCTAATGATCATAACCAACATATACAAGACATTAGGGAAATTTGGAATTTTAAGGGGTATTAGAGGAGGCACGTCAGAGGCCCCTAGCTGGAGAAGAAGCAGCTGAAGCCGAGGTACCTGAGTCTGGGTTGTGAGCGCTAATGAGTTGCAGAGAGACACGCTTGCCGAAGAGCTCATAGATTCTGTCAACAATGGAGGATTTGAGGTCAGGCAAGGCCAGAAGGCTCTTCCTCGTTAGAACAACTCTCCCTTTCATCATCTTATCTTGCTTTGATGATTTTGCTTTTCCTTGTTCTTTACTTAGAGCAATAACAGCTTCAAATTTCTCTGAAAAATGAACACTAAACATGCATGAAGAGGATAGCTACAGCAGAAAGTGGGATCTATATGTGCTTTTCTGTGAACTGATTTGGTTCATACAGAAAAAAGAGAATGAACTAAAGACAGGAAGGTTTAGGTATGAAATGGAGTTTTGAACTTTATGATTTATCTTTTGTTCTGTCATAAGAACACAGATGTCTAGCCCTAGGTGGGCTAGTATGTTGATGTAGGATCAAGAATCTACCTCCTAGGTATCCATGGATGGGATACCTATGAGAATAAGAGATCACAGAGCACACACATGAAGGCTTTCGCCTAAGGGAGTGGGGTGTGTGTTCTGTGTAGACTGAATCGTAAAGAGGCAAAGTTCAGAATCTACTTGTGTACCGTTCACCTGGGGAATTCCCCTCTTATTTATAGTGAGGCATAGAGGATCCGTTTAGCACGTTCCCATCATTCGCCTGTTTCTTCTCCCAGTCCTCCCACTATGTGATTGTGGGATAATGGGTGCCTCTTAGGGTTAGGGTTTGGTTGCCCTTTGTTGGGCCTCACTTGAACGGGCCTAATATTTTATTCCATAACAGTTGCCCCCAAGCTTGGTAGTTCAGGTCTCTGAGCTGCCGAGATTAATTGACTGCTTAACCCGGACATGGTGTATTCGAGTTTTCTTCCGTTTAGAAGCTTTCCGAGATCCCTTAAATCCAAATTTGCTTTCGTAGCAATTTCTTTCGGGATAATCAGTCGGTCTATATTCCTGCATTTAATAATGTATAAGCAAATCACAATAAAATGAAAAATACTTACTATTTACACAATTCGTTTAGCTTGCTCATTTCGAATGCTTGTCCGAATTTGCATTAAACATTCTGGTTTGCAATAATCCCGACTATTGATAATGTGCTTTTCCACTAACAAATCGTTATCCATTCTGTTGCCTCCCGGCTGGTAGTTCGTGTCACCGAGTAGGGATGTGTTGATTTTCCAACCCGGACCGGATGTTCGTGATTGTTGGGATTGCTTGCGTGTTGACCCGAGATTCCAGGTTCATATATTCTAACCCCGAGATTCCGGGTTAATATCTTTTAACACCGAGATTCAAGGTTAATATCTCTAACCCCGAGATTCCAGGTTATGTCTTCTAACACCGATATTCCGGGTTAATGATTTCTGAAAACGAGTTTGTTTACCCAAAATTCAGTCGTTTAAATAGACTTGCGGCATTGTCGTCTTTACTGACGGATCCCGTATTTTAACTAGATTCAGTTAACTGGGTCCGCCTTTAAAAATTTACACGGATCCTGGATTATAAACTAGATTCGTTTAACTGAGTCTGCCTTCAACAATGTTTCGCAAAACTTGGAAAAACCTTTCTCGATCGATACTCTCCTAGTCATTTTAGACTCGGGGTATGTTTTTCTTTGGCGGCTTTGCCGCTATGAAAAATTTTGCGTAATCGGGCTTTTTACCCTGAGTCGCTCATGTCTTATATTTTTACTCGCCTTGTCTATTTGGACTCGGGGTATATTTTTTCTTTAGCGGCTTTGCCGCTATGACAAATTTCGCGTAATCGGGCTTTTTACCCTGAGTCACTCATGTCATTCATGAATGAGTTAAAACTCGGTCTTTTACACCACATGATTTATGAAGGAGTTTCGAACCTCTATTCATACATGTTCGTGTTAACCGGTCCGCCTTCATCCCCGTCGTAAGGGTTCATTTCATACGGAACTCGATTTTAAGCGTAGTCGTGTAAACGGGTTCCGCCTTCGACACTCGTCCGAGTTTTGTTTGATGACTGGGCCAGAGTCGGAAATTTGCTGCGCAGAATGTGGGTTTGGGACCACCCATGGGCTATCAACCCTCCTGAGTGACTAACCAGAAGTTAATTGGGAGTAAGATCTATCTGCCACATATCTAGGTTCAGTGTCACAACTAAACTCTAAATATTCCGACTTGATCAAGGTCGTTGTGACGGTTTGCTTCATTACCCCAAGCTTTGATGCATCATGGCCATAAGGGCTTCTTGGTTTTCTGCGTCCCAAAGGAGCACATTTTAACCATAATGTGGGCGTTACCGCATCCCGAAGGAATACATTTAGCCATAATGTCGGCGTTACGTGCCCCAAGGAAACACGTCTATTTCCAAGGAAACACGTTTTAACCGTTATTTCCACGGAACCGGATTTTAACTAGATTCAGTTAAATCGGGGTCCGCCTTCATCCCTTTTGTATGGACGGACTCCACTCGAAACTCGGATTTTAACTGTAACCAGCTTAATCGGGTTTTGTTTAAAATTGACTTGCCGGCATTGTCGTCGCAACATGATTCATGAGAACGGGTTTATGTATTTCTGATCCACGCATGTATATAAATTTGACATGATTTTTGGAAACGGGCTTGTGTACCTCGGATTCCTACATGTTTATCTTCGACATGATTTTCGGAAACGGGTTTATGTACCTCAGATTCCTACATGCTTATAAACTTGGCGGTGTTGCCGTCGCATACGGAGCCTGGATTTTAACCAGACTCGGTTTAAACGGGGTCCGCCTTCAAAACTTTACACGGAGCCCGGATTTTAACTAGATTCGGTTTAACCGGGGTCTGCCTTCAAGAATTTACACGGAGCCCGGGATTTTAACCAGATTCGGTGAACCGGGGTCCGCCTTCAAAATTTTACACGGAGTCCGGATTTTAACCAGATTCAGTTAGCCGGGGTCCGCCTTCAAGAATTTACACGGAGCCCGGATTTTAACCAGATTCGGTTTAACCGGGGTCCGCCTTCAAAATTTGGGAGCCATTGCTGCCATTAAGATTATAATCATTGGGCTCATTAGCACCAATCCAGCAAATGGACCCTTTCTTCCAATGAAAAATCATATTTTTGGACATAGGAACTCTAGCAATAATTTGTCTAGATTTCTTATCTCTACTAATGCAGCAGTTATCATTGAGCAAAGTTGAATGGACAAACTTGGATACGCTTTTTGTCACCAAGAGTTATATCAGACTTCTGGGACTCATCAAGCTCCTTAAATAAAGAGTTTGTTTTTCTAGCATCTTTGTCAATGAGAGAATGCATCAAAGTCATAGGCTTTAATTTAGCCATTGAAAATGAAGCCTTAAAACTCCTTCCCAGTGAATCATTTAGGACTCCATGAGGATAAAGATAATTCCCCATCCTGCATAGATGTTTCAAGAAGATGGATAATAAACTGAGAAATTCTCAGTTGCATTGTCGCACGCGAATCAAGAACCATATATCCCTTGAAGCAATCAGAGACCTCACAATTTCGCAAAACGCAGGTGGGTCCCTTTGCATATATTTCATATCCTCCTTTTTTTTAAAATGCCATTAAGCCCATTGAAAGTTTCCATGGCCGCACATAAGATAGAACTGGCAAAAAAAAAACAGGGATAATCCAAGCACTCTGACATAGCTCGTTGTATACATTATTGGATTTAAAATAAAGCAATATGCTTTAATTTCAGAATACAAATCTTAATTAAAGGGGTGAGTGAGGTGGCCTGCATGCTGTACATGTGGCTTGATTTCCATCCTCCTACCAACAATAATCAATCCTGTGTCTCGATGCTTCAGAATATAATTGCAACTTAAAAAGTGTGTGTGCAGTTTTGAATGCATCCAGAGGAGCTCCTATGTCGGACAAAATCAATAGCTCTCCCAGTTCGAGAAATGCCCGAGCATCACGTGGATCTATTTTTGTAGCTTTCCTAAAAAATTCCTGGCCCTTATCAGTCTGACCGAGCTGAACACATATATGCCCAACTGATTTTAATGTCTCACAGTTATCCGGGTACACCTCCAAAACTTTTTCAAAATTTGAGAGTGTGCTTCTAAAATCTCCCAATTTTAATTGCACTGAACTGTGTTGAGGCTAATAGCATCCTGCAGAGTGTAGAGCTTTTCCTTGCCTCAGTTGATTCTGAAGTGACATCCAGAAATGGTGATGTAAAGTCGTTTGGGAAGATATTAACCAATCCTTCATTCGCTACAAAATCAAATTTGAATTCCAAGGGACGTGAAGAAACTGGTACCCGCCACCCAAGGATGAGTAGCAAGTCTTCTACCCTGATTCTGCCATCTTGCTTGCAAAATATCCTGCTGCGTGCCTTCAGTAATTATGCTACAACCTCAGCTAAACTGGAGCAACAGTCATTGCATGCATTTGCCAAGAGTAATGAATAGCACCTGTTCAAGGGAATTTTGCTTTGAAACTATTGCATGCCAACCTCATGCAAAATAAATCCAAATGACGTCTCATAGTGACAAGCTTCAGTGAACACAAGCATCTCGGACTCGGTAACTCCAATTTCGCCTTCACTTCATCATTGTTGGCACCTCATAATCCCGGCTTCTTGAACATCTCGGCACTATGTGCATCTCGGTATTGATAATAATGAAGCATCCTAGCATTCCCTCATCTCGGCACATCATTAACAGGCATTGCATTAATAGGTTGCTGTAGCAACAACTTGATAATTCCTTTCTTTCTCATTAAAGATGATTGGCTCCTGCCCAATGCTTTGATCATAATTTGCAAGTGAGGCTCCATATTAGGTTCCAACCCAATATCCTCATATTGCCACAATCTCAATGGAAACAGATGAGCACCAGAAGATCCTATCAAAATTAAATTTCCATAGCAACAGCAACAGAAATCAGTTACCACGGTCAAATGGTTTTATTTGGTTGTGCATTACTTTTGCATGAATCAGAGTCTTTCTTTACTTGGCTATTCAAGACATGGCTATCTGCCATGAATGATCGACCTCCTGTTTCAATAAACATAGACCAGGATAGAGCTATTCAAGCTGTTGTTGCCAAGGCCGCTCCAAGAACTTGCCATTGTATTTGCAAATGATAATAGAGATCACTGAGTGTCAACTTATTTAATTTCTTCCCTTCACTGTAACCACGTTAGGCAGTACTAATGTGGCCTAAGCGCAAATAATGGAAACAAGAAAAACTAGAAAGAAACTAATCAGGGAAATATGCCAAAATCAGCTGGTGTTGTCTGACTTGATGAAGACAAGCAGAAAAAATATGCAGTGGGCAAATATTGCTCTATCAATCTCCTTTTTTCAGAGTAATTTTCTGCATATTATATATTTATATATATATATATATATATATATATTTTAGACTACCATAAAATCAAGGCACATACCAGGGCATTAGCAGATGAGAAAGGCTGTGCTTTTCATTATAACGAGGTTGCCATAGAGACCATCACTTCTGAGATAGCCTTTGAGCAGAGTCTTGTATCATTGTCTCGTTTCAACCTCACAGTAAAATGGATTCAGCCCCCAATTCAAAAATGCCTTGGAAAGTGGATCCATACCTTATGAGAGCGTTGTATAAGTATATATTGGCGGTGAAACACCTTTTGACCGAATATCTAGCAAATAACCCAGTGCATTCTTCAACTTCCCAACAAGTGTACTGCTCCTTATAGATGCTTGCCCATAGTATCCCGGGTCTATGTAGAAACTGATGGTTCTGACGCTCTGTGAAGAAAGGTACTCCTTCTCCGACATCTCCATCTCAGCATATCCCTTTTTCGATATGCACATCAGCATCTCCCATGTATTATTACCAACCTCTGTGACGTGTCTCAAATGCTCCCCTTTATGTCGGCTCCACATGGGGGAATTGAGAGAAGGCTGTGGTGGGTAAGTAGCCAACACGTGACCTCGTCGCACGTTCGGATGTGTGAAGAAAGGTTGCATAAAGATTTATTAATCTCCGATATCAACATCTCGGCACATCAACCTGAGCAAGAGGACACCTCGGCATCTCGGCACCATGAGTGAAGTACCTCGGCTGCAAAAGTGAAGTACCTCGGCATCCTTCTCACCACCCCCCTCTCATCTTCAAAACCAACCCAGCTACACAGCCCATACATGACCAATGCATTCATAACTCGCTTGCTGCCTTGGAATTCAACGACGCCAATTCCGAGATATAATGGGATGATCTTGAATCTGGAACTCGGCCAACTCTGACCTCGGCCTTCTAGAATCAAGAAACCGCTGCTCCGAAGTATACATCTCAGCATCTCCAGAAGGCGGATTAAACGTTTTCAATCCTCTATCTCGGCTTCTCAGGCACCTCGGACCTGTGGCATTCCGGCATTGGATCTCGTCCCACATATCTTCGCAATCACAACTCGGATGGGTTTAATAATAATCCTAGCCTGAGCATAAAAGTCGGACAGATTCAATTGCAACTCGGATGGATTTGATCTATGGAGCCGAGATTCCTCTTTCCTCGTAACGCACCCCCATCGCTGGAAGAAACTGAAGGAGCGGGCTGGTGGCATGATAAAAGAAACCTCCGCCCTCAAGCAATCAATAAAACCATCCTTGAACATAGTAAAGTCAACATCAGAGAAAGCCCAATGAATTTAACGACATTCTGGGACTTTTGGTGGCTATCCGCTAGGGTTGGTATTCAAATTTCCAAGAACGAATTTCTTCTGGGTTTTTTACAAAACCCTTCTTATCTTCTCGGATTGACCATTATTTGTGGCGGGAATTCAAATCTTCTGAAAATTGTTGCTTCTTGGTTGAACCATCGTAGGTCACAGGAATCGAATTTTAACGATCCCCACGGTCGGCGCCAATGTTCTGTCATAAGAACACAGATGTCTAGCCCTAGGTGGGCTAGTATGTTGATGTAGGATCAAGAATCTACCTCCTAGGTATCCATGGATGGGATACCTATGAGAATAAGAGATCACGAAAGCACACACATGAAGGCTTTCGCCTAAGGGAGTGGGGTGTGTGTTCGTGTAGATCGAATCGTAAAGAGGCGAGTTCGAATCTACTTGTGTACCGTTCACCCGGGGAATTCCTCTTATTTATAGTGAGGCATAGAGGATCCGTTTAGCACGTTCCCATCATTCGCCCGTTTATTCTCCCGGTCCTTCCACTATGTGATTGTGGGATAATGGGTGCCTCTTAGGGTTAGGGTTTGGTTGTTCTTGTTGGCCCCTCACTGAACAGGCCTAATATTTTATTCCACAACATCTTTATTAAATTAAAAAATCTTTTCCTTGAATTTTTTTTGGTATCCCATTCGGTTCCGACTAATCAAGATTTCGCCTTGCTTCAGACCTATGGTCGTGGGGGACGAGCTCCCAACACCATTTTTCTCTATTCTCACGCTTCAAACCGAGGACGTGGTGGTGGAAGAGTAAGTCCCTTTCCACTTGCTCTTAATAGATGTTGGTATTTGTCGGTTGATTTTGTTTGTTTTGTTGGTAGATAAAATTAAAAGGGCCTCTTAGAAGTTTTTCAGTGGGCCTAGTATTAGAAGGCCCATTGGATATAGGCCTATAAGGCCCAGTTCAAACTTCATAATAAATGTTGGGTGAAAAAATTCTGGACCCCAGACACTTTTGAGTGAAGTGGTACAAGAGGGCACCTACACATAAAGGGAAGGGTGAAGGAATTTTTTTCTCATGGAGCGCCCAAAGACTACGACCTTTTTTCCGGAAAGAAAATACACACGACGTTACGTTGAGCGCCCAAAGACCACGGCCGTTAGTTGACCAAACGGTCAACGTTAACTTGGATGGAAGTGAACGAACGCGGGTGAAATTACCCTTTTTTGCCCTTAGTTTGAGGTGAAATTACCCTTTTGCCCCTTAATTTTAAATATTATCAAAAAATTAGGAAAACAATTCAAAAAATTAGAAATAATTAAAATAATTAGGAAAAATTCAAATAATTAATTTTTTTTAAATAATTGGGAAAAAATTCAAATAATTAGAGAAAAATTAAAATACCCCCCCGATGGGCCCCACCGGTTCTTAGTCGACTTCACACATCGGATTAGATTTATCTCTCGTAGGGAGAATTGACAAGAAGATTATCTTAATTAATTAATTAATATATTTTTTCAATGAACAACTTACCCAGAGAAGATCTTCAACAACCGCACTGCACCGTGTATATACAACTCCTCCTCCACCAGTTGGTTATCCCCGCCTGGCAATAAGCCGACCGACCGCCGGTGGTGGGGCCTCAAGTGAGGTATTTTAATTTTTTTCTAATTATTTTAATTTTCCCTAATTTTTTGAATTTGTTTTCCTATTTTTTTTTTTCAAATTTTTCATTTTTTTTCTATTTTTTTTTTTATTCTACATCATCGAGTGTGTCACCCAAAAAATCGCCGCTTACGTCATTGCTCCATCCAGTTGTTTGACGTTCAACTAACTAACTAATGCCAGTATTTTGCTCCCAAAACGTAACGTCGTGTGTATTTTTCTTTCCGAGAAAAAAGGTCGTGGTCTTGGGGCCTCAAAAAGAATGTTTATGTGTAAAATTGCTCCTTCACCCTAAAGAGGGGAAATTACAATAGGGTTACAAAGAAAGCATCTAAACCCCCAAAAGTCCTAAATATACTAAACATATAATCTCGCGTTCAAGTTAGTGCGACTGGCGCAAATTGTCAACCACAATTTCATACTATTATATCATAAGATGTTTTCATGCTTATAGTTGACATACTATACAAAGTTTGATCGAGCTTATATTTTATGGGTTTGACCCAAAAAAATATATTTTATAAAGTCGTTGAACTATTTTCACCTTGGTTAATAGAATAATTACATGTATAAAATGCCTTTTTCCATTAATATTATTTTTTTGGCCATAAATATTATGGGTGACCATAAATTTTCTAGTAATTATGTGTTTTTTAAAAATAATTTTACAAAATTTTAAATTTTTATTATTGATGATTTTAACCAAAAATTGGAAAAATATATGAAAGAACAAACTGAGTTATAATCAATAGGCAAAATATGAAAAATAAAATTATTTTATTTTCCTTTCCCAAGAAAAGCAGTGATTCTGGATTATGATGCTAGATAATTAAAAATCAAATATTATTATCATAATTATTTATATGGGTTGAGTTTCTCTTATAGTTCTTTTTCTCATTTTCTTTTTATAGTCTCATATCTATCATAGGTTGAAACAATATGTGGGTTTAGATTCGATCTTTTATAAAATTTTTTCTATAAATATAAATAAGTAAATTTAAACTCTTAAAATTTTGATACATACATTTATAGTTACAATTTATAAAATATTATTATAATAATTTTATAAAATATTAAAAGGAGATGACGACGGTAGTGAGATACCACAGCGAGATAAGCGGGGAATAAGTATTCTCTTGCCATTTCTATTAGAAGGAAATTAACCAACCTATTGATAATTAATGATTAATGAATTCTAAAATAGGAATTTGTTAGGCGTGGGAACTCCGTCGCTGGAACAAAAGTGAACGAACGACAAAGGTTCTCCGCCCGATCTTCTCAAACTAAGCTCTGATTTTTTTGTTTTATAGATCTGCAAAATTGGGGGAAACCATTCGGAAAAAATCGAACGAAAAATTCGTCTTTAGTTTTAGAGAATTCATTAATTGTGAAGTCTCGACGAGGCAGAAAAACCAAAAGGGGATTCTTATTTAGTATTTGAGAGCGATGGCGGGGTCGGGAAGTAACGCAGCTTCTTCGTCTTCGTCTACTTCAGAAAGCACTGACATGTCGATCTCAGGCAAGTTATTTGATTTCAGTTCAGTATAAACTATTCCTGTAATACTATTTTTCTCTAGATTTTGACGTTGAAGAGTTCTCTTTGAAGTAATTACCTTCACATTTATTCCTGTATGTGTATCCTTTTGATGGTTTTAATTGTGCTCTTTTGGGGGTAGAATTTTTATTTTAGAAATAGTGTGTTGGTTTCGGAAGTTTGGTATGAAATCGTAGGGTCCAAATTTCGGACCTTTGAAGAACGCGAGAGACCAGTATCTGGGTTGGGACTTATTGGAGTATGTGTGGTTTTGCCAAGTTGAAAGTATTGTGGTCAAAATCAAATACTTCTAGGCTCTAGCGTCTTACTTTTTTGGTTTAAGTGGAATGGGTGATCAACATCGGTCTTTGTCATTAGAGGGATTTTGTAATGTGATGGAGGATTACTCAGAGTGACATGCGCAAAAGAGTCAGTTGACTTGGATATCTTGAAAGGTTTTTATTTGTTGTCTTGGCAGCCTTCTCGATACTTAGCTATCTGTTTTCCAAGTGAGTGTTGGATTTGAATTTGTTTGTGATTGTAAATCACTGATAGGTCCCTCAACAGACCTCTTTTTGCCACGTAAAGAACAGATTTAGACACAAAGATGAAAATTTAAGCTAAAATTCATTACTTTAGTTGCAGTACCCTACATTGGTACAACGAACATTACACAAAACCCACTCTACTACAATTACAAATGACACTGTAATAGAAGGAAAATGATTACTCTTTCAGATTCTAACACAAAGTATGATAAGAGCAAAGATACCACCAACAGACAATGACACTACAATCTTAGCAGAACAGAAACTCTAGAACACAAGAACATAACTGGTCTTGCAATCATTTGAGAGGATTGAATCTCTCATCTCCAATGCCTAAGCCTGACTTAAAGTTCTTCTTCCCCCTTTCACCCTTCCAAACTCCTCTCTTTATACCCTGTTGTAGAGAAACGGTAGGAAGAGAGAAGAGAAGAGGTAGGAGATTGAGAGATACTGAGAAATAGAGAGAACAGAATGTAATTATTCTGAACATAATCAACAACAACAACAACACATACTGAACCCCGATTACCTTATGTATATACAACCTAGGCTAATGGATATAACTAACTCCTAACTAACATGAGTAATTCTTATATATATTATTATTTACAAAACAACACTCTCTTCCCCATGAGACCCTTGTCCTCGAAGGTTTGGAACCATAAAGCTTGGAAACTGTAGTTGAAACTGATATAAGGGAATCTAAGTGGCCACTTCATCTGGTAGGCCTTTCTGCTGTACTAAAACCTCTGTTATAATCCTCCCTTTGCTCCTTCCCTCTGTTTTATTCAGAATAGTTTTAGGTTCTGAATGTGTAGGGGCCGTTGGCTATTCAATAGGTGGATGTCGTCGCTTAACTAAGGGATCTGGACAAAGTTTAAAGGGTGTCACATGGAAAACAGGGTGTATCCCTTTCCCAATTTTCTGAATGCTTCCCTTATCGTGTTCATCATGACTACCTAGCTTTACTCCCCTACTTTTCTGTCTCATCAGGTCCTTGCCCATTGTATTTTCTTCTAGACCAGTAGTTCCACCTTTCCTTCCTTTTTGTCGCTCTTTTATGTTCCTTCTGTGAGATGTAGCGGCAATAGGTGATGGAGTCTTATCATTACTCCACACTGAAGATCCACCCTGTCCTCAAGGTGATAGTTTGTAGAAGCATGAATTGCATGTTTAATTCTCTTCCTTGAATCTTGAGACTTTTGTGAATATGAAATCAAATTTGTCTTTGCCAAAAATATTCTTCAAACCTGAACGTATGTGTGAAGTTGTCTGCTTCAATAATCATGCCATTCTTCAACAGTGGCAATCAGACTAGAAAATAGCAGAAATATTTGTAATTAGACTAGTAATTAGCAAATTGTACACTTTCTTGTTCTCTTACAAAATGCATCAAATGCTTTGTAAGGGAAAAAGGTCTAAAATAATTACTATCATTAAAAAATTGAAATTTCCCCATGCCTTCTTGACTCTTCCAATTCCATTTATCAGTTCCCACACAAATGGAATTTTATAAGATCAGGGGGATTCCCTGCGAGCTTGTCTTCCATCGCTTTGATTTCTAATTGCTTCAACTGGTCTGAATTATCTTTAAGATGTATAACAGAAGTTACTTGCAAATTCTTGGCATTTAAATCAGTGATTGATCCATAGTTTGATGTTGGTTGGTATAGTCATCTGTTATCATGATGCACATCTAAAGGGCAAAACAATTTTGATGTGTACAGTGAGTTAGCTTTGCCTTGTGGAAATGAAGACAGTTTATGAGTCCAGAAGTTGCTTTGTCTCCCTTTCATGGTTATTGGAATCTTGGACTTCTTTGTCAAAGTTGATATGGCCTTTTATATTGGAATTTCCAACAAATCTTTCTGGTCAAAACGATTGATTAGTTGTGACTCAATCTGCAATCATAATATTGGGAATTAATTATTAAAATTTCCTTGTTTTGCAGGGCTCCATGTGAAGCATCAACAGGAGCTAGAAGTTTTGACACTAACCACACAACCCTTCAAAACATTAAAATTCTTCACATTAGCTGTTATTGAATTTATGAACAAGACAATATTATATTTGTTGGCAAAAGGTGGGTGGCTTTTGCTTCTCAGTGCTTTTGTAGGGGCTTTTGGCATTGTGCTGATGACCATTGATGGTCGTCACGAAAAGGTATTATCTTACATTCTATTTGGTAACCTTCATAGTGGGTTTGATTGGCAATTTCACTCTATATACACCTTTGGAAAGGTGAACATAGATTAAAATTCCTCTGAAACATGCAATGAACTATCAAAAACATATAAATGGCCAAAAAGTCTATGGATAGTAATATTGGGGATCATTGTATTTGTTAAATGTCACTGGTGATGATGATAAAATCTACACGCACGCACACATCATGTTTTCGTATTGACTACCTTTATTATTTATCATTATTGTTTTTTGATGTTGTTTAAATACTTGAACTGCAATAACTTGTGATCTTGCAGCATATTGAGGAACTTCTACAATATTTCCAATTTGGATTGTGGTGGATAGCCCTTGGTGTTTTATCTTCCATTGGTCTTGGTAAGTAAAATATGCATGCATGGAGATTATTTATCTGTGTACCTTTATGTGCTTTCTTGATTTTGTTATTCTTGCTACACACGGTTTGTGATCTTCACATGAAAGAGGCACTTGTGTAAATTATGTGTGATCATACTTTTAAGGATTTACC
The DNA here is from genome assembly GCA_019022615.1 of Acacia melanoxylon. Lineage (NCBI taxonomy): Eukaryota > Viridiplantae > Streptophyta > Magnoliopsida > Fabales > Fabaceae > Acacia > Acacia melanoxylon. Next base: position 6,321,300 of record JAFJYJ010000013.1, read on the forward strand.
AATCCTTGTGCTAATATTTTACTGTTATGCAGCCACAATCATGTTTGTTCTTTTATCTTCTGCTGCCTTTTTCTGTTTTGGTAAATAATATTCTAAAATATATATATTTTTTTTTTTCCGTTGGCTCAGGGTCTGGTTTACACACTTTTGTCTGGTATCTGGGTCCTCACATAGCATTTTTCACAATTAAAGCGATGCAATGTGGCCGAGTTGATTTGAAAAGTGCTCCATATGATACAATACAATTGAAAAGAGGTCCTTCTTGGCTTGATAAAGACTGCTCTGAATTTGGCCCACCATTGTTCCAAACAGAACATGGTTCACGGGTTCCACTTAGCTGGATTCTCCCTCAAGTCCAGATGGAGGCTATTCTTTGGGGTGCTGGAACAGCTATAGGGGAACTTCCTCCTTACTTTATCTCAAGGGCAGGTATACATTGTTATCTTAATCATTCTCTTAGCTTAATAATCTAGTTATAATACTCTTCATAAAAGGCAATATGCTTACAGTTGAAAGACTGGTATTCTCTTCTAGCTTGTAAAGATCACTTCACTAGGATGATATGAAGCTCTCAAAATTGTGCTCTTTCGGATTTTCTAGGAAGAGGAGAACAGGGCAAGGCTTTGTAAGAATTGAAAAAAAAATATTTATGTAAATTATTTTTAAGTGGGGTAAGGCATTTTTCATAACTAACACACACACATATATATAGCAATTCTTTATACAATTTGTAATGTGATATCGTCATAGGCCTATTACTATCAAGCTTATCTAAACTAAAGCTTAACCCAAGCTTCTTCTGCTGTGTACTTTTTAGAACTTATGGTTATACATGGTTCAAATAAATCTTTTGCAGCTTATGGAAATTTGTTTCAATCATGGGGTACGGAAATTCCTTTGTGATTGGACAGAGTTAATATGGCAACTGCATTTTAATGTGTGAAAGTTTTTGAATATGACAGTAATTGTAAACAAGCCTATGTCTCCTCCAATTTATGGATTACAGATTTGGGATAGAATCCATTTTCATCTCTTGCTTTCTTCAGATCAGTTCATATACCATTTGACTTTAATATCATACTATGGTCTTTCACATCTTTGTCGTAGAAATTGTTTTGGTCATTTGCTCAACCAATTTATTTGATCATCTTTATTTTTCAGCCTTTCCATTCTGATACAAATTCATTGTTTTGCCCTTTTTAAAAAAAAATTTGGGTCCCTTTTCTATTCATTTTGATAGGAACCAGCCATTATTTGTATTTTATGTTTTATTATGTGTCTTGTCTTAAATGTTACAAGTGTCTAGTGTTGGTTAATGTCAGTTTCATAAGGATAAGATAAGGTAGTTATTTTCAGTTTATCTGTTAGCCTATAAATATTATAGACGCGTTCTACCAAAAATATGGATGAATGAATATATGAATGTTTATGTATCTTGGTCAAGGACTCAGATTCTGGTTTTTGAATATACTACTAGAGTTTCAGATTTTGGCTCTAGTTCATCTTTCTCTTCCCCTATTTCTATTTCTATTTTCCAGGTTCTAACAACTTGGTTCTTTGTTTTGAGAATTTGTTTGTGTGTGATTCTAACAATCATATTTCTGTAGCACGTGAGTCTGGGAGGGTCTTGGATGCCATGGAAGAGTTGGATACTGAAAATAAAGGGATTCTGGCTACTCACTTGAATAAAATCAAGCGGTGGTTCCTTTCACACGCCCAACATCTGAACTTCCTTTCCATTTTAGTGCTTGCTTCGGTTAGTATGGACATTGTGCTACGTTACGTGCTCGATCTTTTCCTGTACAAGTTGTTATTACTTTTTAATATACATGGAATTTCTTTGTGTTGCTAACTTTCTTAATATTAGTTGCCTTTTATTTATTTATTTATTTTTTGATGACATTGGGACTCTGGACTGTTGCCTGCTTTCCACCATGTAACAGTTCATAATTTTATTGAACGTCTTTTTTTGTCAGACCAGAAATTTGAGTCTTCCTTTGATGAACCGCTGAGACCATATGCAATTGGCACATTTTATTCGAAGTTTGTTATAGTTTTAATTGAGATATGGGAAATAATGGTGGTCATTTTATGCTCTTATATATCGTCTTTGACTTTCCCTTAACATTTGTTAACTATAAAGAGAATGATTAATCAAAATTTCAGCATCCAACTCTTCCTTGTTAATCAAATTAAGCCAGTTTAGTTTGCACTTTCATGGTACAGAGCAGTAAAATTGGTACATGAGCATTGACCCAACCCTCGCACTAATGCATCAGGCTGCTAGAATGGATGATTTCTTAGTTCTGATTGTTGTGTGATATTTATCAATTAAAAATTGGGATTGTGAAATTAAAAGTGATGGCGTTTGAATTGAAATAGCACTATATCAGCGTGTGAGCTGCCTTAACTCCTTCTTTAAAAAAAAATAAATTTCAGGTGCCAAATCCTCTATTTGACCTTGCTGGCATCATGTGTGGACAATTTGGGGTTTCTTTTTGGGAATTCTTTCTCCCAACCTTGATTGGAAAGGCAATTATCAAAACTCATATACAGGTTTGTTTCAATTTTAATTTTTCATATACTACTCTGTTTCACTAGGTATATTCCTTTGCTCTACTTAGAACAAAGTAAATGATGCTCTGCCTATGGGAACTCTAGTTGACTCTTGCATCAGTATTCAGTCTGAAAAAACAGAATAATGAAATTTTACCTGTTTAACTGCTGAAAAGTGTAAATCTATATATCCCACTTTATGGAGGCTCAAAATTTCATTTTTCTTTTCTTGATATAAATATTTCATAAGGTGAACGGTAAGATTCTGAAGGATGTGAGAGATTTTGACTGACTCTATAGTATCTTCTTATTCTGCAGACAGTATTTATCATCTTAATATGCAATAATCAACTTCTTGATTGGATAGAGAATGAGTTCATCCGGGTTGTAAGCCATATTCCTGGTCTTGCTTCTATCTTGCCTGGTGTGATTACAAAGCTCAAGGCACTCAGAGAAAAGTATATGAAGGCACCCCATCAAGTTTCACCTCAAAAAATCCAGGTACCCAAAGATCTGTTTGTGGACTGGGTTGGGCCAAAGTACAATAAGCTTGTAGGCCTTGTTTGGTCTGAAAAAGTGAAGGCTGTGGAAATGGAAAAGGAATGATGAATGAAATGGAAAGAATCATGCTTGGCATGGAAAGGGAATTCCTTTCCAATAGTTAGTTTGGTAGGATAAAAAATGGAACTTCTCCGGTCTTTAAAATAAGACATATTTGGGAAGTTGATCTTAGCCTTAAATATGAAATAGTTTTCATATTTGTCAACATTTTTCTAATTTACCTCTTATTGATGCCCTTTTAACAATAATCACGGATGAGAGGAGTGAAGGAATTAAGAAAGATGATTAGGGTGTTTTAGAAAATACATGTCATATTAACTAAGTCAACTAACTTTTTTAATCTAATCAGATTAGGTAAATATGTTTTATATTAAAGACATGAGGGATTACATAAATGGCTATATAGGAAAGGATAAACACAAATCTCCCTGACTTCAAAAAGAAAAGAAAATTATATTTAACTTTCTATTATTGTGAATTCACAAAAAAAAAAAAACGAAAGTGCAATTTTGGCAATTCATTTTTAATGCCCTTATCCTATGCCTATTACTGATGAAATGTATTAAATATGCCAAATAAAACATGGCAGAGGATTCCTATATTCAATTTCCAATGAACTACCAAACAGGGCCTTAGGTGTTAGGCTTAAGCCCATCATCAGATGCCAGGGTTTTGTCTAAGCTGATGGGCCTAGCTTGTTTATTTGCATAAAATATAAATAGGCTCATTATTTTGGAAAATGATGTTCTGTCAGTAAATTTCTCAATTCTTGCAAATATAAATATCCCTTTCACAAGGGGCATTATTGTCAAAATAGTTTCATATGCCTGTCTCGCCCATGAACATTATGCAGTTGTGTATGACAGCATTAAAGTCTCCATGTTGGTCTATTGCGTACATTCTTATTTTTTTTGGGCTTATCTCTGTTATGTTCAGGGGGGAAAGTGGAATTTCTCGTTTGCTTCGATCTGGAACACCGTGGTGTGGCTGATGCTTTTGAATTTCTTCATCAAGATAGTGAATTCCACTGCCCGGGGTTACCTTAAGAAACAGCAGGACCAAGAGCTACATGATTTCACTGGCAAATCTGCACCCACCAGTTCAGATGTGCAATAAAATGCTCTGTTTCTCTCTAAAATCCTCCCTTTCTTTCTTTCTTCTTTTAACTATTGTGTAAATCTCTTCTTCTCCATCTTCTTCTTCTTCTTTCATTTCCTGTTACTTGCAGGGGTATTGAGACTTGATTTGCAGCTAACTATTCCCCAAGCTGTGATGAAAACCACATTAACTAGGCATTGGTTTCATCAGTCACTGCTACGATTTTAGTATGCGAGTCTTACTATTATTCTTTTGAAATGATAGAGACAAATTACTTCTTTTACTTTATCTCAGTATTTTAACATATAGCAGATTGTTCTCTCTTGCATATTTTTACTGACCTGAAAATTCTTTGGTAAGCACCAAAGATTTAGGATTGTTGCAGATTTATATTTATGTTAGAACTGTTTTTTAGTTTTCCTGTGCGGAATTTCATCAAATTCATTACAAGATATGGCTTGGCTTGTGTTGAGTACAATTATTTGATGAGCGCTTTTATTAAGAAAATGGTTTATATTTGACAAATAGTTCGTAATTTTTTTTTTGGTCTTTTTCAAGCCTGATAAATTAATCTATTGTTAAATTAATGAAAATGAGATGTAGAAATTTGACATTGCAATTAATAGTCTTGCCTATGTTCAAATTAATATAAAAATCAGCAAAAATATCAGAGTGTCGGTCTAAACTAAAAATTACCGAGAACACGAGAGTACCATAGAAATCATAGTATTAAAACTCATCTTAACCGCCTTTTAAAATCAGTGAACTGATTTATTTTTTCCCTACTAGTTCAGTCAATACTTTTTGAAGGATAATGGAATTGAATGTCGTTTTTTTTTTCCCCTCCTCTTACCAATCCTGAATTCAAAAAAACCAAAAGGAAAACAGCCGTACTTACATTTGTGGTTTGATAACTCTATTTTGTTGAATTATATTTATGCATAATTTATATATAAATATTCTATTTATTTGTAGTTTAATGTCTTTTTAATTTAAATATTACTCTTTTTAGGGTCACATATGAGTATTTTTTATATATTTTAATTAATAATTATGATTGAATTGGCTTCAGTATGATTATGGTTGGACTACTTACCATTTGGATAACTGTTCTTGATACCTTTCTCCCCAACTCGCCATAAATAAATCACAACTTCTATTGGGATGATGGGTTAGTCGTCTGCTCATTTCATTGGAATGAAATGAATGAGGCAAATTGTAAATAAACGAAGGTTCAGTTAGTAAAGGATTAACTCATAATTTATGAAAAAAGTAATTTTCTATCCGAAAAAAAAATGTAATTGTATTAAAAAAAATATCTTAACATGCCTCCTTAATAGACTTAATTTTTGCTGATATTCATGCTTGATTTTAATAGACCTCCTTCACATGTTTCAGGTCAGGCCTTTGTACAGTCCAAATTTAAGCTGAAAATAAGCTTTACAGAAAAAGAAAACTTGTTGTAAAACCTATCGCTTATTAAGGATGTTCGATTTGAATTATTTCCACCCATACTTATAACTCACAATTTGTTGGAAAAAAAAAATATAATTCACAAGGGTATGAGTTCAGATCTCATTACGACGATAAACAATATATTAAATTATTTCATATTAAAAAAATGAATGAGGCAGACTTAATACTGCTTTCTCTTAAGTTATAATCATATGGATAAAACGATGACAAGTGATATATGAATGGGGTACTTATTTCAAAACCTTGATCAATTTTCGGGAGTTGGCATCAATATATAACATTTCATTATTTTATAAATAAGAAATCAACTAAATGGAGATCAGAGATTTAAAGTTATCTCACTTCCTTTATAATGAAATTAATTAATTAATTAATCAAATTCATTTGGTTAGTCATCATATCCTTCCCGCAAATAAAATCAGTGCCATCAACCCAATTCAACTATAAAATCAGTGCCATCAACCAAATTCAACTTTGATGTTATCCTTTTAATAATTTGTATTAAAAAATACTCCGTGGATAACACTCTCTTTACAACTCGATTTTCCTCTACTTATTTTAAACCTGAAAACTTTATATAAATTTCATTTAATATATATAATGAAGACCCTCACATTTACATAGTTTCTGTTTCCAAAATTTCTTAGAAATGATAGATTTAGACAGAACATTATTCTAATTTCACTGCTTCCTTTAGATGCAGGTTTACCCCTACCAACTTCAGTGACATTATCAACATCACATTGTTGCTGAGTTTCATACCTAAGCCTCAGCCTTCAAAATATATGTTCTTTCTTGCCGAAACTTCTCTCAACTGAATCTTGCCGTCTACAAGCCGTCTCTCCTTACTTGCAATGGATTCATGATTGACAAGTATCGAGATATAGTGGCTCCTAAAAGGACAGAAGCCACAACAGCATAATTGACACAGTGACCCAAATATCAGCAGTGCACATCAATGAAAAAAGAAACACTTGAGAAATACTAACCATAAACAGAGCAGCAATGCCATTTTTAAGAAGTTGAAAACCATAAAAGACATTGTGATAGAAAAATCCAATAGTCTTGAGGTATTAACATTTAACAGTTTAGAAATTTCTTAATGCAGTTCTATGCAATTCGCAAAATCACACCTGACACACATTGCCTTGATTTGAAGATCTTCCTACTTTACACTTTTTTTTATTAGAAGCACCCGTTAAATATATTTGATTGACTTGGAAAAAAATGAATTTGGTTGATCTTTTACCTAAATAATCTTACATATCACTTTTTTGCAAATGAAAAGATTTAGTCTTGTATTTATAAGGAGAGAGTGTATTTAGATTGGTAACAAGTGTACTTATAGGAAGAAGAGGTGCTTAGATTAGTTATAAGTGTAAGGGTGAAATAATATTGTAATTGTGACACATATATATCAAAGGGTGGCTTATTCTCAAAGGAAAGCTTCTCATGTTAATAGATCATGCATTATGTATTTACTCATGGTTTTAGTTTGCTTTTAGGATAAGGATTTTTGTTACTTCTTCCACTAAGCTTACTTATGGTTGCAAATGTTGTATTTCGTCCATCATTTTAAAATAAAATTAAAATTTTGAAAAAAAAACTAAATATATTCTTTGTTTTCAAGTGGTTTGAATTGTTTTGGCCTCTTTCAATTGGCTTGAAAAAATGAAAACAATTATTATCATAATAAGAATAAAAGGAAAAAAATTGAAAGTAAAGTTACAATATTCAATCATTTTCTCTTAAGTAAATACTACTTGAATTTTAAATTGGTAAATAGGTGATTTTCCAACAAAACGAGTCGTCAATTTCTTTATTGTTCTTGTTAATTTCATTCTTGTTGTTGTCAACAGGATTTTGAAATTCAAATGGTATTTTTTTTTGTCATTTTCCTTTTTTTCTCTTTCTCGTGAACAAAAAAATAATTATAAATAAAATTGAGCGAAAGTTAAGTCATTTGCTTTTAGCTACTTCAACTTACTCATGAATATTTCTAAAAACATGTTCAATTTATTAAATTTTGGAATTACTGTTTTCAGTGTTCCAATATTCTTGGAACCAACATTTAAAACTGTATAAATGATGTTCAAAATCAAAATTATTCAAATAAACTGCTTTCTTCTTTTTCTTTGTGGGGCTTTTATTTAGTCTAATGAGTATTCCTTTGGTCATATTTGTAAGGAAAATAAAATTAATTTTTATCTTTAATATAAGTCACTTTACTAAGTGCCTGTTTGGCCTAGCTTATTTTTAACTTATAATCTACTTATAAGTATAAGCTAGACCAAACAAGATTTTACATAAGCTCTTATAATTATAAGAGCTTATTTTATAATGAAGAAAAAAGAGGGCTTTTTTTTACCAAAATAATGTCTTCTCTAAAAAAAATTACCAAATTAATGCATTTGTCAAACTAATTATCGATGTAATGTAGTGGGTAACGGCTGACAGATTTGCGCCACAAGTCGAGCTGGTGGGGGTCACGCCAATGACTGCTGGCGTGATATATTAGCACGCCAGCAGTCCTAGTGGCGTTCTGGTCACCCGTGCCACTAGTGGCGCGGGTCCACCTCACGCCGCTAGGTGACATCGCGTGAGGTGGACCCACGCGCTAGTGGCATGGGTGAACCTCGTGCCACTAGGTTAAAAGGACACTGACATCTGGTCAGTGTCCCTCTGACGACTGGCACGCCTTTGTGGCGTGAGATAGGTCCACGCTACTACTGGCGTGGACCCATCTCGCGCCACAAAGGCGTACTACCACGCTCGTGACTTCCCTTCTTTCCCTCTTTATATTCGCTGTGACTTCCCTCCTTTCCCTCTTTATATTCGCTCCTTCAGGCAAAACCTCCATCTGTTGCTCCTTTTCTTTCTCTCTTATAATTCATTCCTTCACTCATCCGAAGACTCCATCCGTCATGCATCTTTCCCTCATCTGGAATACTCCCTCCATCTTCATCCTTCTTTCTTGAATTTTTTTTTATACATTGTTTTTTTGCCTTCACTCATCCGAAGACTCCCTCCGTCCTGCATCACCATATTTACTTTTTCCCTCATCTGGAATACTCTTCATTCTGTTTCTTGATTATTTTTCTTTAAAGCTCAATCCATTTATATATTGTGTTTCTTCTTCTCGCTTTCGAGTTACAATTTGTGTTGTTATTTTTTTTTTGTGTTATCTATAATTTTATCTTTTTTTCATAATATAAAATAGGAAAAAAATGAGTCAAATTCCTTAATTTGTATATTATAACGGTTCTAAAAATATAGGTCCAAACAGATTGAGATTTGAAGGTGAGAAGAGAGGAATGTATATTGTTCAAGGCATGTCAGCGGAAGAGTTACATGAAAAGATCCGTCGAAAGTTAAAGCTACAACAAAATCAGGTAATATCTTCAGTGACGGGTAGAGTGCCTTGTGGAAACCGCAAATATGCGGGTTTTGAGATATCCGATAATGAGGATGTGGATCTTGTTGTCCAAACATTCAAAGAGAACTCTACATCCCAATTCGCTGAGTTATATGTGGATATTGAGACGTCAGAGGAGGGCGTACCAATACCGACTCATGGACTCCATCAGTCACATCATATGGTTGGTACCTCCCAACCAACACAATCAACCGTTGCGCATGGAGAAGAAAGCCAGTATATGGTAGATGAACCTGACAATGAGGAGGAGCAAGAGGAAGAAGATGAAGACACTTTATTGGATAATGAGCATGATCAGAATGATAGTGATGCAGATGACGAATATCGAGGTAATCATGATATAATTTATTTTTTATTGGTTACCATATTTTTGCAAAAATTAAATTATGTGTGAACATGCAGATATTACACCGTTTTGGAATGACATTCCACATTATGAGGTCTGTAAATGAAGATTACCCGCATGAGGATATCTTTTGGATGTGGAAGGCTTGGGCCGAGGTCCGTGGACAAGAGGAGATGGATTATATGTGAAACAAGAGTTCGGGTACAAGAACGATTTGCAAGCCGCAATAAAACATTATTGCATGAAGGAACATCATGAAGCTCAAGTGGTTGAGAGTACTACAGCCAAGTATGTAATGAGATGTCGGAATCATGAACAAGGTTGCGATTAGAGAGTAAGAGCAATTACACCGAAGAGCAGCACCACTTGGGTGGTAACTAAATGGGCTGGAAATCATAGTTGTGTGAACCAAAATCTCTCTCAAGATCACAAACAACTCGATTATGAAATTATTTCTGAGGCCATAATAGGTATGATGCACAATACCGTTTGATAATTTTTGAATTTATTTGTGTTTATCAGTCAACGTAAATAACATTCCTAGTGTATACTTTTTCTGATTGGTTTTGCAGACATGGTCAAGGACACACCTTCGGTACATGTGATCCTGATACAAGAAAGGGTGACTGGAATGTTTGGTTACCATATTTCTTACATGAAGGCATGGAAGGCAAAACAAAAAGCAATAGCTAAGATTTACGGTGACTGGGAGGAGTCATATGCGTTCCTGCCAAGATGGTTCGAGCACATGTTGAAATTTTCCCCGGAGTCTATTTATCATATTCAACATGGACCGTACATTGTAAATCGGCGGGTTGTTAATGGGATTCGGGTTTTTCATCGTACATTTTGGACCTTCCGTCAATGTCGTGAGGCGTTCCAATGGTGCAAACCAGTCATACAGGTTGACGGAACGCATTTATACGGTAAGTATAGGGGGACATTACTGATTGCCACCGCCCAAGATGGAAATAATGAGATCCTGCCGATTGCATTTGCAATTGTTGAAGGTGAGACCAAGGAAGCATGGGAGTATTTTTTGTATTCCATACGACAAGGTATGTTACAAATAAGGTTGGTCTTTGTCTTATTTCGATCGTCACAAAAGCATAATATCGCGATCGGCAATGAGATGGCGGTTGGCGGCCTCCTAATGCGTACCATGTGTTTTGCATTCGTCACGTTGCCGTAATTTTAATACCCGCTTCAAGGACCAGGAGTTGAAGAAACAATTTACGAGATTAGGTAATATACTCAAGCCGTGCGCACTAACGTTCATTCTTTTCATTACTAGAACCTTATCTTTGTGTCCTCCTCTGTCTTTTTACAAAGCATATGTTCCAAACAAGATACACTTCGATCGCATATGCCCAGTTTTTGCGATTCTGATCGTGATGTCGCTACATGGATTGAAAGAATTCCAAAAGAGCAATGGTGTCGGAGTTATGATGAGGATGGACGAAGATACAGTCATATGACGACCAATTTGTCCGAATCAATCAATAAGGTCTTTAGGGGAGCGAGGAACATGCCAATAACAACATTGGTCAAATGCACTTATAGTCGACTTGTTCGTTACTGGGTCAACAGAGGGACCAAAGCACAAAAAGATGCAATGACCGAAAAGCATTTTTTGAGTGTTATTGGAGAAGCTCTGACTAGGAATGGAGAGCGTGCTACATTGATGCGTGTTCGGGAGTTTGATATTGCGCGTACAACCTTTGAAGTTGATGATGTAGACGATACATACTCGGTTAACTTGACTCAGGGGAAATGCCAATGTGGCAAGTTTCAGGCATTCAAATTCCCATGTAGTCATGTCATTGCTGCATGTTCGGCGGTATCTCATTATGTTGAACAGTACGTGGATCCGGTATTCTCAATCTACAACATTGCCAATGTATACTCTTCATCATTTCAGCCGATCGACAGTGAACAAGGAATACCGCCCGCTCCCGGACCAAAGCTTATCCCCGATGAATCGAAATTGCGTGGCTCTGGGCGCCCTAAATCCACCCGCATTCGCAATGAAATGGATGAGGTGGAGGTCCAACCTAGCTCCAGTCGAATGAGATGTAGTATATGTAAACAACTTGGACATAATAGGCGTTCATGTCCTATGACACGCATAGAAAATTAGATGAAATTTGCTTTTGTATTTGCTCCCATATGTGCCTTTGAATGAGATTTAGTAATTTTTGAGAAAAAGTAACCTTCGCGTTCTCATAATTTTAATTCATGACTTTTATCCTCATGTGCTTATAGTTTGACTTGATTGTTAATTTGATTTTTAAAGATGATTAGCTACATGTCCGCTTGTCATTGAAACAAAGATGTCATAATACAGTAATCCAAATGTAAGCTAATACAGTAATCCATGCAAATATAAGATATGCACTAGTAAAATGATACGCTCAGGGTGGAGTATATATAGGCCACGGTCTCGAACTCACATCACGTTCAGGGTTACGACGAACGCCATCAGGTCCACACTGTCCATCAATAGTCTGCCTAAAATCGAAATCCTCAGTAGCTGTCCGTAAAAAGTCATTGACATGGTCACCGTGTCATCGATGTGTGGCCCCGACCGGTACGGACTATTCTTGGATCCCCGCTCGACAAGACGTCCATCCCCATCCGGGGGAATCAAGCGACAAAACCTTGGTGAGGCTGAAAAGCATTGAAGCCGGGAAAGCCATATTGAGGTTGATAGGCACTGAATCCCGGAAAACCCCGTCCGGTCTGGTAAGAAGTGAATGTAGCAAAGCCGGTCTGGGAATTCTGTGATTGCCACTCATATGAGTAAAGAACCTGTGTCTGCGTAGCAAACATCGTCTGTGGCGGTGGGTAAGACGGCCTCGGTACATGTATCTTGGGAGGCCTGGGTACATGTATCTCGGGAGGCCTGGGTACATGTACCTCGGGAGGCACCTCTGGTGCCATCTCCTCTGGGTACCACATAACCTCAGTATAGGTCATATTGCGCCACATGCGTGGTCGATATGCACCTCCACCACGTGGACCGGGCTGGGGTATCTCATATGCCTCCATCTCGTGCCGTGGTCGTCGTTGACCCAATCCTCGTCCTTCCTTTGCACGGCGAGGGACCTCTAAAGCAGGGTCTGGTACACTGTTTAAGACTCCACTAGGTGCGCTGGGACCAGGCTCTGCAACTCGGCCAAACTCTCTAAGTGCTTCCAGTAACTGGTCACAAACCTCGTTAACCTCCATATTGTTGTATTCAGCTCTGTCAAAAAAATGTGGAGAATTCTGCCACCAAATCCACTCTAGACCATCTACCCGCATAATGTAAAGACTCAAACTAAGTTATGGATGATAAGATGAAATATGTAACATGCAAAGTGGAAGCAAGATCAATACGTACCACGTGCCCGATCCTGGCGACCTGCCTCGTCATAAACCGTCTAGTGTGTGTGAAGAACCAAGTCATGTACTCGGAGTTTGGAGAAATTGGCCCCTCAGATGGCTCTGTAGTCTCGATGTGCAAATGTCGTGTGTTCCACAAACGAATAAATTGCTCCATCTTGGCCTCCCAATCATCAGCGATCTTACCGCGTAAGGTAAGATCATGTGTACCCTTAAGCTGTGCAGTAGGGCCAGAGATGTGTTGCCGCATGCCAAATTTCCGCATGCGCCGATCGAGGGGTGCATCTCGACAATATGGAAACAAAGTACGGGTGTCACCGCCCTCCACCTGTCCTGCAAGTGAACCTCTGCACCCATAAACTCATATCTGGCGTCCCTATATGGCTCCCACTTCACCTGTACATGTCAACAAATGCGAATTAGTTTACTCTTTTTGTTCCAAAATCTCTCTTAAATTTATTATACATACATCGTCTCGACCAATCTGATCAAGCTCTATCCGATATGTCTTTAGCTAACGTCGCAATAACTTCAGTTCGACATTGTTGAACCTGCAATATGTAACTCGAAATCGGTCATGAAACGGCCTGCAAATAATAACATAATCGTTCAACTACGACAACCAGTTCAAATAATTCATCATTTCATACTGCTTCCATACCTGCGTCCGTAATGATCGCCTGCATCACTTGGCAGTGGAATGGGAGGTAATATGACAGGAAATCTGGACCACGCCCATATCTGCAATAACAACAAACAACCCCCCATGTCTTTAGCTGAAGCTGACGTGGCCTGACATAGCTCGCGATACGGTGTGGCGAAAGTACCGCGACCCTAACCGTATGTAGCGGTCTCTATCGTCACCACCCAAGAATGTTATGTATCGGCAAGGGACCTCGTGGCTCGACTTATCACACAACAAAAATCCACCGAAAAGCGCGTACGAGGTAAGCACGTGTGTACAAAAGCGACCCTCAACCGCGGTTGAGTGCTCCTCCCAAAGGGCCCCAATGACGGTCAAACCAGCCCATCTTGATGTTTCCGCCGAATGTCGATTCAAGTGGACTCACACCCATGTATTGATACATAATTGCTGCCCAGTTGCTATGCGTCCGATCGGAAACAACTCGACCCTCAGTGGATAAACCTAAAATGCCCTCTACATCCTGTAGAGTAATAGTCATCTCACCAACCGGCATATGGAAGGTGTGAGTCTCCGGCCTCCACCTCTCAACCAAAGCAGTAATAAGGTATTTGTCAATTTGCACCAACATAAAAGTAGAGAACAAGTATGTAAAGGTCTTATATTATCCGTATCATGTACAACCCACTAAATGCATATAATTAATTACAAAAAGAATTTTAAACCATACCGGGAGTCTCTTCATGCGAGACATGCCAGAAACCTGCACGCATAAGGTGATGTTGCAAATCTAGTGGGATGAGATCTGGGTCATGGATATCTGCACCAGACCCCTGTGAGGCTCACCTGACCCTCAACAAATTGTAATCTCCTCTGTTCCACACAACTTGTGATCGGTGTGATCGTTGCACCTCCTCATTAAGAACTCCCCACTCTTTGGGGCCGGGATCAATATTGCGAGCGCATTGGTCATCCATTTGACTAATAAAAATTTCAAATAACACAACAAATTATTAAGTCACTAATTATTATTCTCTAAATAATTAAATACTACTCCCTCCGGTCCTAATTATAAGACAACATTTGACAGTTGGTTTTGGTCCTAATTATAAGACAACATTTTAATTTTTGTCAATTTCTTCCTAAAATACCCATATTTTATTCTCTCAAGTGTATTTGGTTTTTGGTGAGTATATGTATGTTGATGCGTAGACTCTCACAGTAAGTAAAACTTTTAAATTGTTGAATATTAATTTATTTATCATTCAGCTGATATTAATTTTTCAATACATATATATATATATAGACATACATTTACACACACAGATATGTGTGTGTGTGTGGCTACACACAAATATATATAGACACAAACACACACAGCTATATATATATATGTGTGTGTGTGTGTGTGTGTTTATACATATATGTATATTTGTGTATCTATGTGTGTGTACATATATGTATATCTTTGTGTGTTTGTTAATATATATGTGTGTGTAAATATATGTACACACATATATGTGTGTGTATGATATACATATATACGCACATATATGTATATATAACAAAACTATTATTTCAATTAGAAGCATGTAGAAAGAAAAATTTTAGGTTGGAGAAGTATGTGGTAGGGATTGTTGATTTACTTTTCCTTATGTCATTTTAAATTTGTATGAGGGTATTTTAGGAAAATGAGTAAAATTAACTAATTTAACTCTTCTCCTTAATCTCCCCAAAATCGGTTAAATATGTCCTATAATTAGGACCAGGAGGGAGTATTTTTTTAAAAGAATTTTGATTTTTTACCTCCCAAGGTCAAAGTTAATTTTTTTAAATATATTATATTGTTTGAAGTTTTTTTTTTTTTTTTTTTTTTTCAAAGGACCTCACAAGCTAGTCCGTCACATTTATTTATTTTTTAAAAGTACCGGTAACAACACGAATTTTATTTTTCTTGAAATTTTAAAATTTATATTATTTTTTCAATTTCTTTCTTTGTTATACATTTATTAAGCATGTGATAAATTAATGTCTATAATTTAAATTAATGTCTATAATTACAAGTTCAATCCTATTATTTTAACAATAAACATAACAAAAAATTAAATAAAACATCTATACCGTTATACATTTATCTATAATAATTTAATGTATATAAATACAAGTTAAATACAAAATAAACATTACAAAAAATTCCATCCTCCTGTTATACATATTAAGCATCTATAATAAATTAATGTATCTAATTAAAAGTTAAATCCTATTTATTCAACAATAAACATAACAAAAAAATTAAATGTTACCTGTGCAAACGTAAGTTCAGACAGAAAATTCCTCCTCCTTCTTCCTCCTCTCAGGTCTTCAAATTTATCAACCTCTTCAATGCTTTTTTCAGATGAGGAATGATATGAGGTTATCTGTGTGTGAATGTCGGAGAGTGGAGGAGTTGAGTTTTTGGATGATGAGGGAGAGAGGGAAGGAGTGAGTGAGAAAAAAAAAAGCAACAAGAGGAAGGTTGGGAGGACTTGCGGATGAGGGAGGGAGGGACTGAAAAAATGGAAGAGGGAAGGGAAAAAAGAAGAAGGATAAAATGAGAGTGAAGTAGAGTGAAGGAGAAAAAAATTAAAGGAGGCCGGTCGCGTGTTGGGGGGGGGGGAAGAGGGAGCGAGATGGACGTGTAGCGGCCCGGGGGCGAGATTCCCCGGGGCCCACGCCTGTGCTCGCCACCTTGTGGCGTGGACTAGTTTCACGCCACAAGGTGTCAGATTCTCTGACACCCTTGTGGCGTGAAGCTAGTCCACGCTACCGGTTGCGTGGAATCAATTCACGCCACCCGTGGCGTGGAACCATTACACGCCACGTGGCGGGCGTGAACTCCTTCCACGTAATCGCAGCGTGACACATATGCACGCCACGGTGGCGTGGCCACGGCGAACGCCACATCCTAGTCACGCGTACCCCCTACGCCATCACTCACGTAAGCATTAGATTGATAAATAGTTTTCAATATGCTTCAATATGATAATTATTTTTTAAAAACACATTATTTTGGTAAAAAAGCCGAAAAAAGAGCTTAAAAATAAGCTCCTCTCTTTTTTTATAAGCTTTTTTTTTTTAAAAAAAAAAAAAGAGAACTCGTAATCTCGATCGAACACTCTCGCGCCACTGCGCGCCATCACTACCGCGCTGCCGCCACCGCCCTATTATAATATACCTTTTATGATAATTTTTATTAGAAAAGGTGCTTATGACAAAAATTTTGTTAAACAACTTATTTTTAATTTCAAGCTTTTAAGTTAAAAAATTTATATAATCACCAAACATTTTTAGCTTTTTTTTAAAAAGCTCTTTTTTAGCTTTAGCTTAAAAGTAGCTTTTAAGCTAAAAATAAGAGGATCCAAACGGGCGGGTCACGGTAGATAAACTTATCTCCAAAGGTGATTTGGAGAAATACTTTTCTCATTTAATAATTAAGAAGTTAAAAAAAAAAGTAGTCTATAAAATATTAAATTAAAAATTAAATTGTATATTCAAGCAATAAATTTTAGGTGAATTAATGAAGGGTGTTTCAGTAAATTTATATGATAAAAAATTAAACAAAATTACAGAAACACCATTCATTAATCCAAAACAATGTAGTTTTAGGGGTCACTGGAAATTGAATTTTAAGATAAAGTTAGTGTGTGTGAGTGAGTTTTGTTTTTTTGGAAGTGATTATGATTGGACATGGACATGACTTCCGCAAAACTATAGTCAACAAATACATGCCATTTTGATCACACACAAAAAAACATGCCATTACTCATTTAGTCTAGTCAAGAAAATTATAAATTTCGAAGACCAAGTGGATGAGCTATTATATTTAAGATCAAACAAAACAATTTATCCCACTTCTAAATAACTTAAAAGCACAGCAAAGATAGTCTCCTTTTGATCTTCCCATCTCATCAACTCTGTCCAAGGTTTGATTTTTCCATTAAAGTTTGTGTTTTTTTAATTCTAAGTATAAGTATTCTTTTATTGGAGTCAATCTGATGTTAAGCACTATCGAATATTAAATGAAGGCATTTCTTTCAAAAAAAAAAGGATTTAAACTCTGGTTCACTACGTACGTTATGTGGAGGACCTCCTCATCGTTTCGATATCTTTCATCGACGTCGAAAAAAAAGGGGACACATCATACATTTCAAAAAACCGCATGCGGTAAAAATAACCGCATGCGGTTTTTTGAAATGTATGATGTATATGGATCAAAATGAGATTGAAAGATATGAGGGATAATGAGGTGCCCTTCGAGGCAATCCGGGTCTGTACGTTATGGGTGAGGCTAACCCTTCGGCTGCTTGGACCCGTCCCTGTTCGTTTAGTTTAATGTTTGTGCTTCCTATTTGTTTGACTTTGCTGATGCAGCTACCCACTCTGCTTTGCCTTCAGTCTGTTCTCTATTTTCGCCTAAAGTTGTTTTCGGTATTCCACTAAATGCCTATCCATTTATTCTGCTGATGAGTCCTTTTGGTTTAAATTTGTACAAACTAAAACCTGTGCAATTCCAAAATATTGAAGATTATATTGCAATATAATATATAATTAAGGATAATATCGTGATTTTGCCTTAGTTGAGGAGTTCTTGTCTATGCTTTTAATGTGGCATATAAAATAGTTTATTGGTTTAGTTCATTGTCCTTTCCCGTGTGGTGAAACAACGTGATTATTTGTTCGCAAGTCCGGAGCCTTACGATTTGTCTGTAGACAGTAGAGCTGGTAATATAAGCCGGACCATCAGATTTAGACTAACCCGTCACGGATTGAGACTATATGATGGGTTCAGACAAAAAAAAAAATTGTATCAATATGGGTCAGCATTTAGCCAACCCAACCCATAATCTACCCGCCAACCCATATTATTTTTCTCTTTTCTCTTTAAATTTTTTAGTACTTCGTTTTTCAAAAACATTATACTAAATTTTTTATTTATTTCAAACCATAAAAAAATTTAAAATACATGACAAAAATCATAAAATGATAATAAAACATCAAATTCAAAGAGTACAAATTAAGCATTCGTCATAAGTCCATGCATTACAATATAAACATACATCCAAAAGTCATCATTAACATTCAAAACAATCAGTAATTAGTTGATATCAATGATGTTAAGTTATATAATACACTTAGAGAAGTCATATTTTTTTTGAAGAAAATAAAATAAATAAAAACGGTCCAACCCATAGCGGTTTAGGCCCATATGAGTTTGGACAAAAAAGAATCGAATTAAAACGTTCTCACTTTTGCAAAACTCAAACCACCCATTTTTTCAGGTTGGGTAGGTTTAATTTGGCACACGGTTAAAACCCACATTACCAGTAGTAAATAAAATTATAGATGATGTAAACCAAATAACGAGTGAAAGTTTTCCCGGGGGTAAAATATTACTATGTAATTCTAACATTACCAATAAATACTGTGTAAACTTAAAGACCTTGATGATGACGGAGTGGGACAATTGATAAAATACAATAAAAAAGGTGCCCATTTGTTCATTATTGATGAAGATCAAAGCAGAACAACAGTAAGGATAAATCAACAGTGGTACGACATTATATTATAATATTATGTGTATATATGTTGTATAGGTTTGACATACTTTCATAATAGTGGGTAAAATAAATAATTTTGAATTGAATGTGAATGCAAAGTGGAGATATCACAACGTCAGTCAAAATTTTCATCTCCCCCAAGTGAGAATATTAGTGCTATGCTATCTTTAGAGAGTCCCTGCATGAATACATCCATCAACATTGCACTTACAATCATCATATTGGAACTGTTTCTTTAAAATTTGTATTTAGGTTTGTGCACAACGCTACATTTCTATAGCTCTTGCCTATAAAAAAATTTGTCCACTTCTCATAATGAATTCACTCCACTTTGTTGAATTTAACTAGGTATTAGTGTAGGGACACTCTGAATTGCACAGGGCATAATACTGATATTCACAATGGAGAGAGATGCAAATTATGAGTGTTCTTATGGTGTCTCTATGCATTCACATCAATCAAAATTATTTATTCTACACACCAATATGAAAGTATGTCAAACTTATATAATATAATAACAAATGTTCTTACCCCTGTGTTGACTTATCCTTATTGTTGTTCTGCTTTAATCTTCATAAAAATTTGTAGTACTTGACATGTCAAAAGATACCAATCCCCTGAAATAAAACTCTAAGCTAGTTGAGCCAAAAAAGCATGATTGAGAAGTTTTGGGACAGACAGAGTAAGTGTTAATCTGCGTGCCTGAAAAGGGGGAATTGGTTTCCAGTATCGGGCAGTTCATTTGCAAGTCTATTAATAAATTATTGATAAATTAAAAATTAAAAACTTCTCTCTTCCAACTTTTACAAAAGTTCCACAATATTTCTCTAGCATTTAAGCAAACTTAGAATTGAATAGAACATGGAGATTTATTTTCTCTCTTTTTGGCATGTGAGCTACAAGTGCTGAAAAACCAGAAGGCTTCTATGAAAATTAAACATTTGCTCCAAAATAATGATGCAGTAGGCAGGTGTCAATAGGCTAATTATTTGCAAGAAACGGAGCTTTGCACAATCAAACTCAATCACTACCCCTGTGAACTCTGAAGTTTCTTTGCAAAATCAGGTTTTTTAGGTCTACATGAGCTTTTAGAGCTCTGAATGCTAGATGGGGGTCATCATAGTTCATATAAATATCCCGTGATAATCTTCTACCATGGTAATTGTACAGTTAAAATGAAGCATAAACCATTGAACATATCATCATTACCAACATACCTATACTTGCACATAGAACGGAGCAGAGCTCAGAGGGTAAAAATGTGGTGCAAACAAAAAGTAATTGATGTTTTATTGCACTTCAAAAGAAAATAACATGAGATAATACTAATGACCACCTAACTATTTGATGGTTCAGATAATTTAGGATACGGCATGATGTGAGATTCACAGGAACATTTACCTGCAAGCCTAGGAATCATCCAATGGGTACAATCAAATCCTCTGAATTGGGGTAACCAATTAACAATCCCATCTTTGAAAGAATATATACCAAGGTTCTTCAAATTCTTCTTGAAACATATTTGGTTACCATGAAAATAGAAGGACGGAGGACAATCTTTAACATCAATCATCTCAGAGCATGAGCCATTCAGTAATACAATTTGATCTCCCAACGTATCCACTTTCACAAGCCGATTTCCATACACCTTATAGATCTCAAACTCAACAGTCAAAAACTGAACTTTAACCTCCTTGCGATGGTGCATCACAAGAAAAAGATTATCCTCTTGAGAGTCAACCACAAGATATGCCTGGAATGGTCGACCCCAATTTGATGGAGCATTAATCAATTGAGATGAACCTGTAATAGCCAGAGGAAAAAGCTTCAGAGCATCATCAATTTCTATACCACCCACAGGAATACGCTTCAAATCATGGTCAATTTCAAATATGTCAACCTTGTTATAGTTCTTTCTCATAGCATATAATTTCTTTTTGTAAAATGCCACATTAACATACTGTTCATCTGTTTCATGAGCTTCCCAAGCACTGCCTCCAATCTTGCACAATAATAACTTCCAAGAGTTAGAAACAATTGCAGTCAAAACGGGTCTCATACGTATGCAGAATAAAACTGCAAAAGCTCTGACAAACATAGTAGGGCCATATATAAGCTTCATACGGACATCAGAAGGTATAAACTTCATATGGCCGTCAGATGGTATAAACTTCATGGCATCCAGAGGTGGGAGATCAAGATGAATATTGGAGAAGAGATTCACAAGCTGGATTAACTTTTCCTTGTGATATTGCAGAAATAACCATCCCTTGAAGGATCCAATAATATATGGATTGGAATGCTGGAATGATTTAGGATGTATTTGATAGCATGTTATCTGCTTTTGTATTCTTTTTCCGCAGAAATCGGGGTCTTCAGTGAGACCAATGAGTGATAGAGTCTCACGTGCTTTAGGATTACGTCTTTCAAAGACCAAAGAGTGGCATGACTTGCAGACTCTAGCAAATTGAAGTTGATCTGAAATCGATAACCGATCACATATGCCCTCAAGAATTTCTTTGGGGATATTGAAGATATTACTAGGGATGAGATCAAATGATTTCTCATCTATTCTCAATTCTTCCTGATTTGATTCTTCCATGCTGAGATAAATACATTAGAAAATGAGATTCAGTTAAATAAAGGCAGAATCTTTTTGAGTAATTCCTAGCAGGGAGGAGTGAAAAACTAGAAATCTGCAACTTCTTTTAATTAACCAATAAACTCTTTAATACTCATAAACAGTATCATGATCATAATATATACAAATACATATCTATATACATATATATAGAAATTAAAGGCAATCATATACTTAAGGTTTCATATAAAATTGCAAATTCGATCAATCAAGTCAAACGAATTCTTGTTTATGAAATATAACTCAAACAAAAGTATAAAAAAGTTAAGAAGTGAAGTAGAGAAGATCCAAATTCCGGCTGCTAAAATAACGTGAAGACTTATAACTGCACCCATCAAACAGACGACAACCCCTTATAATAACCCAGCAAAATTAACCGCAATGTACATCTTAATCTGCTGCAAAAAAAAAGAAAAAGAAAAAACCATAGCAATCGAGCATTCAATTCAATGCATATTAAACCTACCCAATATTGATCCCAATAAGCATCTCAAGTTTTATTGCAGGGTTTTATTTTAATTGAGGGGAGGGGAGTGATTTTAATCATCACTTCAATAATTTCTTGTTCGGTTCTTGGAGAGAAAGAGGTGTTGAACTTGTTATGATTAAAATGCCACTCTAACCCTACGAATTACCAATTCAGAGAGCAGGGGAGTCTAAAACCCTCAAACCAAACAGGAGTTGGTCTCATGCAGCAAAAATTTTGCGAAGTGTGAAAAAGAAATATTGATTCGGTCGAAAATGAAAGAATCAAGAAAAAACTTACTTGAGAGAAGCGTGAAGGTGAAGGTAATATCTCTCAGTCTCAACTCTGAGAAGTTGCTCAAAATTTGACACTTCTGGTTGATTCCTTCGTAATTTCTCAGTCTCCGGCCTCCGATCAATGGCTCTTCATCTCCTCCTTCTTGATCGTTGCTCTCGCAAGGGAACGTCAATCAGGCATCAGCGATAATCTCAAAATTTGTGCATTCCTCTCTTGGGCTCACGCCGACAGGCCCACTAGTTGTTTTTTCTAACATTTTCATTGAATTTTGATCTTTGTACTTAGTTTCAAATTATTCATTTTTCGTCGGGAAAATTACGCTCAGGTCCCAAGGAAGGGAATTAATTACAATAAAGTCCCTTGAAATAATCAAATTACGCTCAAGTCCCGAGGATTTACGTGTAATTATTTGTATTAACAGCGGGGAAATGCGTATATTAACAACAGGAAAAACGTATATTTACAACAACTTTTAAATACCCGACCATTTACAACGGGAAATGCGTATATTTACAACAACATTTAAACACCTGGATTTTGAACATGAGAGGTTATTTACAACGGAAATGTTGCATTTGGAACAAAATTTAAAATATGGTAATTTACAAAGAAAATGCATGTATTTACTGACGGGAAATGCATGTATTTACAACAACTTTTAAAAACCGGATTTTATTTCCATACAAATAATTACAAGTCCCTGGCTATTTACAAGAAAATGCATGTATTTACAACAGAAATCGTGTATTAACAACAACATTTAAAAACCTCCATACAAATAATTACATAAAAGTCTCTTGGGAACAGCGTAATTTGATGATTTGAGGGACTTTTTTGTAATTTTTTTCGTTCCTTGGGACCTATATGAAATTTTCCCTTTTTCTTCCGTGTAGTTTTATAAAAACTTAACTTAAATTTAAATATCGTTGGATTAAAAAAAAATTTAAGACCAAAACTAATAATTTAAAATTACATAGATCAAAATAAAAATTTAATCAACTTATAAAGACTAATGATGTCAAAACTATTTTTTCTTTAAACTTAAATCTTAAAGGAAGTTAATTATTTTCATTTTTCATATTTTTATTTGCATATATCTGAAAAATTATGTAGATTTATACGGACTTATACCAAATTCAGTGTTTATATAGATTGATTTATATTTATTATTATTTTTCATATATATTTTTTAAAAAATCCAGAAATACTGTAAATTTTTTATGGAAGACTCTTAATTTACACACTATTTAGATATTTGTTAATATCAAAAGTTGAATTATTTATTTATTTTATTTGGTTAAGGTTTTCACCTTTTCGGCACTCACAAGTCACAACAAATGCACTTTCTAGATTTTAACTTGTGTTTTTCTCTTTATAGTGAAACAACCAACAACTTCAACCAATAGTTTGTCGGTAATCTCGGAAGTTGGCTTTGAAAGAATGTGTGAAAATTGTTGAATAACATAAGATTTAAATTATTTAATAATAAATAATATTATTTTAAAAATATATTATTAAAAGAGAAAATTCCAAAAACATACCATTAAATTAGGCAAAAGATAAATAAGTGTTGTCAATATATAAATATCATGTGAAAATTGACCGAGAAATTTGAGATTTCCAAACCTCACCAAATGACCAAATTGCCCTGAGTTATGTGGCAAATAAAAACAATATAAGTGAAGTCATTAATATAAATTCTCGTGTTGTTAATCTACATATAGATGTTATATTGGCCTTTGAAATTTGTGTCCTAAAAATTATTACCGGGGTATGTATTGGTTTTTAGGATATGAAGTGGTAAAACGTGATACTGAAGTTGTTAATATAAATTCTCATATTGTTAATCTCTTTATAGATTTTGTTATTGACCCCTGAAATTTGTGCCCTGAAAATTATACATGAGTATATTGGTTTTGGGATATGAAGTTATGAAACATAATACTGAAGTTGTTAATCTAAATTATTATATTGTTAATCTCTATACAGATGTTATTATTGACCTCTAAAACATGTGCCTCGAATATGAGTTATGAAACACGATACTGAAGTTGTTAATCTAAATTCTCATGTTGTTAATCAGCCATCATAGTGATCAAAACTACTTCCCAAACCCTAATCCCATTATTGATGACAAAATCCAAGAATCCTGATTTCAAGTTAAACAAGACCAAAAAACACAAAATTACCATTAACAAATCATTTCTCGTTGGGCCCAAGAAAGAAACGACCATCGTCGTCATCGTTGGAGAAGAATTTTCTATCTCCGGTCCTAATTATAGGAACACTTTTGTAGTATAATTTACACTATAAAAGTGTTCTTATAATTAGGACCGGAGGAAGTACCATCTAGAGTCCCAACACAAGTGAGATGGAGAAAAAGGCTATGGTGATGGTGGCAAAAGGCTACAGAGGAAGGATCTTCAAGAGATTGAAAGTAATTGGAGTTGGTGTCACTGGCAAGTTCAAGGTGAGAAAGGAGGGCTTTGAGGAAGGGATCGCGGTGAATGAAAGAGGTAACATAGGTAGTATCATTCTCAACGACGGTACAAAAGGATAAGATGAGAAGAGAAAGGAAAAGGAAGGTGATGATATTGACAAAGAAAGAAGAGGTAGCTTCTCTGAGGAGTTGGGCATTGGATCGCAGGTCCTTCAAACGAGGATGATGGTTCATGGCAGTTCTGCAATTGTCTGTTGCCTTCTAATTCAAGTTTTTTCGGCAGAGGGTTTTTTTTTTTTTTTTTGGATTTGGGGATTTCGTTGGTGGAAGAAAGCTAGGTGGCTATGTAGTTGTCAACTTTCAAGTAAGAGATCGAAGGAAGTCTTCACACACTGAAGAACACTGTGAAATGGTTGGAAGGTTTGGACCTCAGCATGATCATCGTTTTCATCGCCATCGTCGTCATCGCGAGGAAGACCAACATTATTTGCAAGAGGAACATAAGCTTTGTTGAACACAAATATGATAAGAGAAGCTTTGGTGAAAATGAGAGGATAGAGGAGAGAAAAGGGAAAAGGGTATAAAGGTTTTTTGCTAAGATTTGAAAATATCAGATTCCTCTTTATAGTCTAATTTGGGATTTCTTATATTGGACTCCCTTATTTATTTATTTTCAATTGTGACCGTATTTTCCTAGAATTTTCCCTTATTAAAACCCTTCAAAGTGGTTGATTAAAATCATATTTTGATCTTTTACATATATAAGAAATGATAGTAATCTTTTAGTGTTTATTTATAATTTTGAGACTTAATCGTATTAATTCTTTTACAAAGTAATTATTTACACTTTTACGAAACTTTTTCTCTACTTTCTCTGTCAACCAATGATAAAATTGACAAATATTTAATGAATAAATGATATTATGGCACCGGCCACCCTTAACTTTTAGTCTATTTGATTGAAGGGAGAGGAAGAGAAGAGAGAGGATGGAAGATATTTTGTTTCTCTCCCCTTGTTTGGCGTCGTAAATTTTTTAGGAGGGGAGAAGAATTTTTCAAGATTCTCCATCCTCTCATAACCCACCCCTCCAAAAGTGGGGGATTTGGAGGGGAGGGGGTAATATTTTTCCCCTGTTGTGACCAGTTTTCCCATGTTTAATTTCAAAATTCCCAAGTTACCCTTCTTCATCACCCTCTTGTTGTGCAATCCGTCTGTTTCCCACTATGGCTGCGACTCCTTCACCAAAGAAATCTTTGGTGGTTGCCTCTTCTTTGTCTTCAACCACGCTGGCATCACCACTTCTAGGTTCTAGCAGCAATTTCTTCTTTCATCTCCACCTTCTGGAACAACTTAGCTTTCTCCCTATAATTTTCATATGCTCAATATATAATATAAAAAAGCTTCACCAAACTGGTTGAATCAATGTTGACTTCCTGGAGAATAAGTACTCACAGGAAAAAGGAGTAAAATACGGATAGAAGAAAAGTAGAAGAGACCTATTAGAGAGAAAACCTAGTAAAATCAAAGGCTTATCATCAACCGTGAAAATATTGGGTGGAAGAGGAAGACAATGCCATCAGCGAATAGGAAAGAATTTGTGTTACGGACCTACATTAGGCCCAATAGCGGGACGACCCAATAGCAAATATAACGCATATCAGGATTTGCCTACAATAAAGGGGGATCCTATCTTATCTAGAATCCAGGAAGATCTAAATCTAAATCCGACGGTTATGATACCAGGGTCTTAAGTCACAAGGCCCGCGAGATTCAACCTAAGGTACACTCTATAAATACAGAGGCCAAACCTTAAGGTACACACGTTCTAAACCCTGAACTATTTACATACTGTCACACTGTGCACACACATCACCCCCATTAGAGAAAGCCTCATCTGTGCACAGTGATCCCACGCTCTTCTGAGTAATCTCATAGTTACCCAGATCGAGCATCTAGATCTGATATCAACCTACTAGCCCATCAGGCTAGACATCTGTGTTCTATACTAGAACATTGGCACCGAACGTAGGGACGTTAAACTTCGATCCCCGCGACCGATGATGGCTCATACCAGAAGCAGTAGTCGAATCCCTCAACAACGACAAACTCAAAACCCACCGCAACCTGAAGATATCCCCGAAGATAACGCTACGAATGAGGGGAATGACGTATCTGACACGGCATCCTCCCCTCCAAAAGGCCTAATCCTCAGGATGCGGCGGCAAAAGAGACCCCAACAAGACCCCTTTCAGGAGATCCCAGTCCCGAATCTAGACGTCTTTATCCTATAGAAAACGATGGACTCAATGTTGAGGCAAATGGAGAATATGGAGAAGTGCAACAATCTCCAATGCCATAAGGATCTCAGAATAATAAAGCAGATGATGGAGGACCACTTCAAGCAGTTTGAAACATCAGCTCACGAGGAAAATCGGGATGACATGCGTGGGAGGCCAGAAAAGGCCCATAGGAGGCCGATAACCCCCGTCGTAGTAAGCAGCCGAGATCGACACAACATGTTATAGTCACTACCACACAAGAGACAACCTTAACCTTAAAAATATTGCGGACTGAAAGGAATTCGGATGATGAGGACCGAGATGCTCGGAGGGCGGACCAACCAACGAGTTCCCTAAAAGAGTACAAGATGAAATACACCATGGAACACAACAGCAGTCCCTTCTCCGATGAAATCACAAGCGCGCCATACCCGGAAGAATTTGACCTGGCAGACTTGCCAAAGTACGATGGAACTCAAGATCCATGATCCCATCTCGACACGTTTGAATTGCTTATGTTTGTACGATGGATTTTTGGGCCTGTTGTTCCTCAGCTCTTTGCTGCCACACTCATAGGAGCCGCCCAAAATGGCTACATACTTTAGCAATCAAGTCAATCCACAAATTTGAAGATCTCAAACGAAAGTTCGAGTTGAACTTTGCAACTAGTAGGAAGCAGCCAAAGTCCCAATTTGCTCTCAGTAAGATTAAACAACATCATGGAGAGACGCTCCAAAAGTACTTGGATAGATTCAAGGATGTTGCTTTGCAAGTACGTTCACTCCTAGAAGAAGTACACGTGCACTACCTCATTGACGACCTGGATCCATCATCTCGGTTGGCAAAGTCAATTTTCAAGAACCGGGTTTACACCCTAACCGAGTTCAACACGCGGTCAAAGCAATACTTAGGTGAAACAAATGGAAATAGCAAATGCGATTGGAAACGAGAGAAAGAGGAATTCACCTCCAGAGGGCAAAGGGCAGTCGGAAAGCCGAAAGGAGGATTCCGTAGAAGGAATTCGGATAATAGATCTTAAAGCGAAAGATTTGAAGGGAAAGCAAAGTATGATAAATGTTACTCTAGAGGGAGGTAGTGTTGATTGAAATGAAAAAAAGTAGAAAGACCACGGCCACCTAGAAGTCGGGCAAATACAGACCAGTTAAGTTCTGTGTGTTCCATGATGGACCGGGACACACTACAGATCAATGTTATGAACTCCGTGACGCCATTGAGAAATTTGTTAGAGATGGAAAGTTACGCCAGTACGTGATAAAAACTCAAGGGCGGAGGAATAACAAGCGCAAGCAAGGAGGCCATAGTGCAAGCCCGACCCGGAAAAGAAGAAAGACGATAAACGACGAAAGTCGGCTAGCGAGGATGACGAATTCCCAGAGGCCGAGTTCAACTATAACGTGATCAGTGGAGCCTTGGGCGGAGGTGGAGACATGGAAAGCTAGAGGAGGAAGTATCTTAAGGAGGTCCTATCTATAAGGGACCACCCTAGACTTGAAGAAGACCCCAGCAAGCCGGAACCGCCCCCGTTGTTTTTCACGAAGGAAGATTTGAAGGACGTAGTACCAGGACATCAAGACGGCCTGGTAATCACTGGAATCGCGGCAAATTGTCAAGTTAAAAGGATTTTCGTGGATGCCGTGAGCTCCGCAAATATTATTATCTGGAACGCCTTTAAAAGGATGAACCTGGATCAGGAGGATTTAAAGCCATACAAAACGACCCTCATAGGGTTCAACGGGGAGCATTCTCCTCCTAAAGGATACATTGACCTCAAACTTATGTTGGGTACAAAGAAGGCTTTCAAATCAGGATGGGTAAGGTTTATCGTAGCCGACTTCCCTTCCCCATATAACATAATATTAGGGAGGCTAACTATCCACAATTGGGATATGCTGGTTTCCACAAAGCATCAGAAACTGAAAATGGTAAGCACCAAGAACAAAGTTATCTCTATTAATGGGGACTAGAAGGAATCTTGACAATGTTATTTCGAGACTGTCCGAGAAGGTGAGGGCAGACCATTATCCCCACCACAGATACGCGAAGGGGAAAGGAACGCTGGAAAGGGAAGAAGAAGGCACCTCAGCCGACCAGTAAGTATGGTGGAGCTAGACTTGCGAGAAGAGCCAGACATTCCACGACCCGAGCCGGAAGGCAAGTTAGAAGACCTAATGTTGGGTGGTGACCCTTTGCAAACCACAAGGATCGGCAAAACGCTGAGTCCACCACTAAAAGATCGTTTGAATGAATTCCTTATAAGGAACCGAGATGTGTTATCTTGGAAGTCATCAGAAATACTTGGGATCGACCCCAGATTTTGCTGTCCAAGTTGGCTATCTGGCCAGGGTCAGCACCTGTGGTGCAGAAGAAAGGGAAGCTGGGCTCAAACAGACAACAAGCCCTTGAAAAGCACGTCAAAGAACTGTTGGAGGCCGGATTCATTCGAGAAATACAATACACCACTTGGTTATCAAATGTGGTCATGGTGATGAAGACAAACGAAAAATGAAGAGTGTGTACGGACTACACCAACTTGAATAAGGCATGCCCAAAAGATTCATATCCGATACCCAACATTGACCAATTAGTGGACAACTCATCTGGGTTCCAGCTGTTATCCTTCATGGATGCATATTCCATATACAATCAAATAGCGATGCACCCGGAGGACCAAGAGAAGACGGCATTTATCACCAACAAGGCCAACTATTGCTATAACGTGATGCCGTTCAGGTTAAAGAATGCCGGGATGACCTACCAGAGAATGATGAATAAAATGTTTGAAGAGCAGCTCGGTCACAACGTAGAGGTATACATCGATGACATGATAGTCAAGTCAAAGGACCTGGAAAACCATATCCTAGACTTGGAACAGACCTTTAGCAAGTTGAGGGCATACCAGATCTGACTGAACCCGGCTAAGTGTGCGTTCGGGGTCTCAACACGGAAATTCTTGAGTTTTTGTTGACGAACCGTGGAATAGAAGCCAACCCGGATAAATGCAAAGCCGTGCTAGAGATGAAAGCTCCAAGGAACAAGAAAGAAGTCCAACAGTTGACAGGAAGGCTAGCTGCACTCACTAGGTTCTTACCGAGATCGGCGGAGAACGCTCTCCCTTTGTTCAAGCTGCTAAAAAAGGAGGCACATGGGGGCTGAAACCCGGAGTGCGAGGCCACATTAGAAAAAATCAAGCAATGTTTGGCAACCCTGCCAGTCCTATCTAAACCCGAACCCGACGAGAAGCTATTTCTTTACTTGTCAGTAGGGGAGGAAGCGGTAAGCGCGGTCTTGGTCACGGAGACAGAAAACGGCCAAGTACCAATATACTACATAAGTAAGGCATTGCAGAGCTCAGAGTTAAGGTATCAAAAACTAGAGAAAATGGCTTTTGCCCTACTCATGGCAGCAAGAAGACCACGACCTTACTTCCAGGGACACCAGATCATCATTCAAACCAGTCAGCCAATCCGATAGGTGCTCCATAAGCCGGACCTGGCGGGGAGGATGATTAGTTGGGTGATAGAGTTATCCGAATTCAACATCACATACGAAGCTCGGCATGCGATTAAATCGCAAGCGCTGGTGGATTTCGTGAGGGAGCTTACCCCGGCTTATAAGGAGGAAGTAGATGGCTTCGAAATGTGGAAAGTATACGTCGATGGCTCATCAAACGTTAAGGAAAGTGGAGCCGGAATCATTATCAAAAACCCAGAGGGAGTTGTGATTGAGCACTCACTTCACCTCAACTTCCCAACCTCAAATAACTAGGCAGAGTATGAAGCGGTGCTGGCCGGGCTGCAACAGGCAAAGGAGCATGGAGCCCGGAGAGTTAAGATCTTAACCGACTCACAGGTTGTAGCTGTACAGATTGAGGGGACTTACCAAGCAAAGGGACCTTTGTTGGCCACATACCTCAATAGAGCGAGGGAGATGATCTTCGACTTTGAAGAGGTAACGGTCACCTACATCCCACGAGAGGAGAATACTAGAGCCGATATCTTGTCAATGCTTGCGTGTACGAAAGGTTCGGGGAACCACATAACCGTGGTTCAACAACACCTAGCGGAGCCAAGATGCATCATGACCATTTTGGCGGCGAAAGATTGGAGAAAACCATTGGAAGACTATCTCGAAAGAGGGATCATCCCCGTTGATCCTACCGAAGCAAAGAAGCTGATCTGGGGGCCGCTATGTACACAATGGTGGACGATCAGTTATATCGAAGAGGCTTACATTCTCCAATGATGAGGTGCTTGAACTTAGCCGAGGCCAAGTACATTTTGGCCGAGATACACGAGGGAATCAATGGACAACACATGGGAGCCAAAGCTCTAGCCAGGAAAGCTCTCCGGGCGGGTTACTATTGGTCGGCCATGATAGCGGGCTCTAAGGAGCTTGTGAAGAAGTGCGACAGTTGCTAGAAACACGCCAAGATCATTCGGCTCCCTCCTGTGGAATTAAAAAGCATCTCGGCTCCATGACCCTTCTACAAATGGGGAATGGATCTCTTGGGACCATTCAAAACAACTCTCAAACAACTGCGATGGCTCGTGGTAGCCATGGATTACTTTACAAAATGGATAGAAGCTGAGCCTTTAACGACAATCACTTCTGCTCGCATACAATGATTTTTCCGACATAGCGTCATTTCGCTTTGGGATCCCTGCCGACGTGGTCACGAACAACGGGACCCAGTTTGTTGATAAAGGTTTCCAGAACATGATCTTGGACCTCGGCATCCAGCAACATTTTGCTTCCATGGAACACCCCCAATCAAACGGCCAAGCTGAAGCAGCAAACAAGATAATCGTGGATGGTCTAAGGAAGCGGATGGAAGACGCAGAATCTAGCTGGGTCGAACAGCTCTATAGCG
The DNA here is from genome assembly GCA_019022615.1 of Acacia melanoxylon. Lineage (NCBI taxonomy): Eukaryota > Viridiplantae > Streptophyta > Magnoliopsida > Fabales > Fabaceae > Acacia > Acacia melanoxylon. The sequence goes on from JAFJYJ010000013.1 coordinate 6,353,415, forward strand.
TGCTATAAGGTTATAGGACCAGTGTTCAAACTTCAACCCAAGAAACCCCTTTTAGGTTGATTTATAAATGCGAGGCAATGATCCCGGTCAAGGTAGGCCAGCCGTCGTGGAGGAGGTTGAATACCCTCCAGTAAGGTGAAGAGATGAATAATGAGACGCTAATGACGGAGTTAGATTTTGTTGACGAGGTCAGGATTACGACACACTGCCAAGAAATGGCCACCAAGCAACTCATCGCAGCCAAGTACAATCGAAAGGTGAGGCCCCGGTCTTTCGATAAGGGAGACCTAGTACTCAAAAGAGCCGACGTCGGAAACAAAAACGCCAGGGGTGGAAAGCTAGCTAAAAATTGGGAAGGCCTTTACCGGGTTAGGGAGAAGCTCAACAAAGGAGCTTATATCCTAGAAACCTTGGGAAGGAAGCCTGTTAAAAGGACATGGAACGCCGATAAGTTGAGAGTCTACTATAGCTAGACCTAGCTTCCACGCCCACGATGTGGTAGACAAGCGGTGCCCGAGTTAGTTAATTTTGAGTTCAGTATCTTGATTTTAGTTTTCTGATTCTATTTACGTAATTTCTTTATTTAAGGTTGTTAGCTCTTCAGAGCAAGCTATTCCTCGAATTAATAAAGAATTCCTTAGTAGAGGTTCGAGTTCTATGCTATCCAATGTCATGCCAATTACATGCAAAGGAATGTACAAAGGCTCGGGTCATTGAACCCAGTCATACACCAAACGTGGTTAAAAGACTAACACCAGGGCCAATGAGCCCGGGTTCTTAATCACGCGAGGCCGCTGTTACAAGCCCTTGCAAAAATTTTGATGTATCGAAAATCGCTCCTAGATAAGAAGGCAAATTGTCATCCCGACCCTGATCAGGTCAAAATGTTTTAAGTGTTGCATTTCTACACCACGGCTGAACATGTGACAATATGCCCTTATCCTGGATTATATCCCGGACAACGGATCCAGAACGTAGTATTACGGTTTATTTGACAACCCCTACTCTTATGCCCGGTCTTTGATATCGAAAGAATGACATTAGCAGATTTTGCAAAACCCTAACCCTGGCCCGGTCATAGAATTTCCAACGTGGATTGGGATTCATAAAAAGATAATTATTACAATAAAATGAAAGACGAGAAAGCAAGCTTGACTTGATCAAAAGTAACGAAGCTACTGCGGATAGTTATACTGTTTAAAAGCTTGACTATCTGGCAGTTGAGTTTTAAGTTCGGAGGAAAAAGGCATTCATGTCATACCCATCAACCCCATACACAAACCAGTTATCTTTGCCTCCACATAGCCACACCATTCAGTTGTGATATGCTATAGCGGAATAAGGTGGACAGATCCAAGTAGAAGAAAAATGGGCAAAATGCTACAGCAGAGTGCTCCATTGACCAAAAAAAGAAGAAGATCTGAATAAAGCAAGGAAAAAGATTGGGCACAAAGAAACAGCAAAAAGTACAAGGGTAAGCATTCGGCCGAAATCAAAGAGGATTGACCCACCAAATCTGCTATAGCATACGCAAAACCAAATTTTCCCATCTTTAAACACCTACCTATCCTCACCCTTGCAACCCGCAAAGTCCTTTTAACGAACGTATACTCAGGTGCTAACGAGCAATCTTAGAACTTTGACAAGGCTATGGAACTTCTGGGCTAGTATGACAAGAGAGAAATTAAAATTCCCAGGGAGAAAGAGCGCAAACACTGAACTTGAGAGCCTCTTTAGACTTCTTCACCTAAGCAATACCACACATCTTGAGCGGTTAGTATTGAGCAGTGGGATTGCCGAAGGGGGACGCTAACCGAAGGCAATTGAGTAAGCAAAAGTTATACATGCGAGAAAACTATAACTATGACCCTCCGCTCGCTTTACTTTATTTTTTTGCCTAGGAGTGCAAAAAGCTAAGTGTGGGGGTATTTGATACGTACAGATTATGCCATGTTTTTCCCTATATTTCATGACTAAATTGTATCACGAATAAGAGCGTAAATTGCAAATAACTCAAGCAAAAAGGCAGGTATTCATGATTTAAGGAACTGAGGGATGAAAACCAATTACATCCGAAAAACATGTGCTAAGGAAGAGCAAGTTACATTGTCTATAGAAGAAACGCACAGCAGAGCTGATACTATGCTATAGCAGTCCAATAGCAGCTCGAATTGCAACTAAAGGCCTAAGGAAGCTATAGCAAAGTAAAGGACGCGATGCTATGCGACATATTTTCTAACCTCGTTTATCTAGCGATTTCGTGGAATGGAAATAAAAGGTCGAGGCCAACAGGTGGATTGCGAGATCTACTAGAAGATACGGAGGATCAAAAAAGGAAAGATTTGAAGAATCCTGCAGTATCAACAGAATCAATCTACAAACAGAAGATATGATAGATCACAACAGATTTGGAAAGCTCGGCTAGCCTAACTTGCATCACACAGAAGTCTGAATATAAAAAGGAATCGGCAAGTCAACACAAAAGGAGTCGGAGAAGAGCCAACACGAGAATACACATTCCGCCGACGCAAGAGAAGAGTGAAAAGTTTCACTAACACGAGAATTCCAGGATAACCCAGCATCCTTCCCAGCAGCAAGACGGAGGGAAGAAGACGTGGAGCAGTAACGTGACAGGGCTTCATCCACGCCGTCGGAGCGCCGTCGAGCTTTCTACTTTTCATTTACCTTTAATAGTTAGAGCATGGGTCATTCGTTATTGTTTTGTTTTATGTTTCCTTCGTCAATCATGAACTAATTTTCTGATGGCTGAACAAGGATGAATCCTTAAGCGTATATGAACCCAGTTGCAAGTTTTAATTAAAGATTCGATTTGCGTATTAGTAGATTAATTACAAGTCGGTTAGAGGAATCTAAGGGCTAGATCTCGTGGTCTCGACTTGCGGAAGGAGTCGAGGCTAGACCTCGAGAAACAAAGTGTTTGCTAGGCGGCGGTGCAAGGCTTGACCTATTTATTGTAGGCTTCGGGAATGGGTCTACCTCTCATAACCAGTACACCCTGAGAGTAATGCAGATAAAAGCTAGAAAGTTGCCATAGGAATATGGAAAGAGTATAGTTAATATCAAATGTATCGGACGTGGAAGCTTCGGTAGATCATAGCGGTGGGTTAATCGAATAGCTTTGCAGTTAGCATCTGTGCTGTAGCAATTGCGGAAGCTGTACAATATAGATGCTATAGCATTAGGTAAAGCAACTGGGGGAATTATGCACTTAAGGAGGAGTCCGCGTTCAGCCTAATCTCTCACTGATATCCTCTTCGAATTACTTTGCTTAATTATGTTCTTAGTATAATCACCAAAAACCTCTCAAACCCATTACATTTACCTTCTAGTTGCAACTATCATAGCAATTTGGTATCTCAGTCTTTGTGGGACGATACTTTACTTTCACTTTATTACTTGTTCGACTGGTTCACTTGCCATCAAGGAAATTGACCAACAACCGTACAAGGAATGGGCTCCTTAAAAGAAGTGCAAAAACGTTCAAAAGCTATCAGGAAACCCCACCCGTTAGGGTGGAGTTGTGAAGGAGCAAGGTGGAGATAATTAAGAACAACGATCTGGAACTCGGTAAAGGAAAGCAAATACCAAGTCGGGATACATAGTCCCTATAAAAAGAAGAAGGAAGGGTAGGTTCCCTCCCGCTGGGAACAAATGGGTTCGCCATCAGCAGGGGGCACAAAGTGCAGCCACTTGAATCTCCCACATCAAGTTTGGCAATGTCGAATGCAGTGATCAAAGAATGTGTCATTAACACCTCATGAGTGACCTAGGGATATTTTTCTAAGAGGGCTCTCGGGGGACTCGCAAAATCTGACTCTCCGACACCGGAATGCGAGCTAGGGGATGGAGAAGACATACCCATATATACCTAAAACAAACACAAAAAGGCTAAAATCAGCAAGTGAAGGATATATCTGGCGCACGCAAGTTACGACTAGAAGGAGGAAAAATGGCGGGATCAGGGTGAGATTCTGTCTTAATGGCCGGGATGGGGTCAGAAGGAGAATTATGGTGGCATGAGCCTAGGGTAGAGTTGGCCATAGAATCTAAACCCTCTGCGATATATTGAGAACTCAAGGTGATATAGTCCCAACATGGGCCAAGGTACCCTTTTGGATGGGATTCTGGTTGCAAGCAAGGGGAGGCTTCATAAAGGTTGATAGGCAGTGCCGGAATGTCCTCGACCACACCATGGATCTTGGCGTCAGCCGGAATGGTGGCGGAGCTCCTACCCCCGGACATGGTGATGGCAGGTCGGGACCCCTCAATACCTCCCTACCAAACCCTTCGAGTAGCAAGGGGGCTAGCCTCTGCTCTTCGGTCAGAGGCGAACCAAACAACCAAAACTTGGTTCTAGGATAAAGTGCACGTAATGACTCCTCTTCCTCTGGAGTTACATTCTGACTCGAAGAAGGCAACTGGTTAATCCTATCCATCATCACCGGAAATTGAAACCTAGAGAGGCACAAAAGGCTTGATAAGGAGGGGGAACCGGGGTGAAACTAGACGACGGATACATCCACGCACAAGGATGTACAACCATATGAATGAAGACCAAAACTCAAAGGTTACCCACACACTCCTACCGAAACTTACCCAGAAAACCCCAAATGTGAGAACCAAAAATCATAGAGCTGACGAACTTCAAGATTATACCAGAAAAATGACGGGAGGTGATAGATATACATGTTTGAAAGAGAGTAGGAGAAGTTTGAAGCGGCAAGATCCGTGGATCGCAGTGAGATGATCGTTGCAAGAAAGAACCGAATTTTCTGAGAAGAAAAAGGTCGCAATGGTAGATAGTGTGAAGAATAGAGGGAAATACGAATAAGGAACGTTGCGATACCGAAGCGTCAGGGGTAAAAGAGACTATTGACACCAAAAGCAGGGTTGACGTACACGACACGATAGCTGCATTAAATGCGCACAGAAATTGCAGGCGGCTAGGCGTGGCGGTTGAAACCCTTCACGAATCCAGGGTAGCCATGTGTCGGTTGGCTATGATGACGCTTACAAAAGGGAATTGCCTCAAAGTCAAGAGAATCCCTTGACATTACCTCGGATCCTTGAGAAGATTACCTCGGATCATTGTATGAGGAACATTGGCACCGTGGTTAACATAACCCAACTCGGAAATGCGCGGCAGACCGACAAGAGGGTAAGGTTCACAAAAATCTAGTCCGGATAGCTTGTCTAGGGGCAACATACATCCCGACAGCTCAAAAGCTTGAACTACCGGGCTGGGGGGCAACTGTTACGGACCTACATCAGGCCTAATAGCGGGACGACCCAATAGCGAATATGACGCATATCAGGATCTACCTACAATAAAGGGGGATCCTATCTTATCTATAATCCAGGAAGATCTAAATCTAAATCTGGCAGTTATGATACCAGGGCCTCAAGTCACAAGGCCCGCGAGATTCAACCTAAGGTACACTCTATAAATATAGAGGTCAAACCTTAAGGTACACACGTTCTAAACCCTGAACTATTTACATATTGTCACACTGTGCACACACATCACCCCCATTGGCGAGAGCCTCGTCTGTGCACAGTGATCCCACGCTCTTCTCTTCTGAGTATCTATCTCATAGTTACCTAGATCGAGCATCTAGATCCGATATCAACCTACTAGCCCATCAGGCTAGACATCTGTGTTATGTACCAGAACAATTTGAATCAGTATTTATTTTTTATTTTTTTCATAATAAAATATAATTTTGAATAAATATGTAAGGATATATATATATATATATATTAACTATTAAGATGTATTATAATTATATCTATTCAGTATTGGTAATTATAAAATTATGATTTTATATATTAAATGCTAATTATAATTATATCTTACTAGACCTTCCACAAAATTTGGAGAAAACAATTTAAATAAAATAAGGGTAAAGTTGTCCAAATAAAAATATTTTCCCTCCCCTCCCTAACCAAATAAAGTAGCATTAAAATCCCTCGACCCACCTCTCATTCAATCAATCAAAAGTAATTGGCCTGTTTGGGTTAGTGGTGGCTTATTTTCTATCTGACTTTTTTAGAAGCCCGGTAGGAAAAATTTGAGGTTGTAAATATGATTTGGGTTTGAATTGATGATGGTAGAAGTGACAGATCCACGTCAAAAAGTTGAGAGCTTTTTAGAAAAAGCTACTTTCCTTAATTGACATAAAACATATTTGGTTGCCTCTAAAAATATAAAAGTTAAGGGAATGTAACAATCTGTAATATCAATAATGTTCGAATTTTTGGATCCGAATCTGCCCTTGGGCTGGATTAATTAACTGAAAAATTAGATTAAATCTTAATTTATTGGTTAATTAATTAATAAATCGGATGAGAAAATTGTGAATTGTTGACTAAATCATGAGTCAGCTAAATAGCTAAATAACTGAATGAGATGAGTTATATATATATATATATATATATAGATATAGATGTATAGATAAAAAGTAAATATGGAATTTAATTTATAATATTTAAATAATTCAACGTTAGTTATAAAATGAATTAGAATTATTTTATATTCATTTTACTGCGTAAAAAGAGAAGTTGAGAGATTCTCTCATATGATGGTTGTCATGGGTATTTTGAGTTCCAAAAACACTCTTGGCTCACTACTATAAATAGATGGCCTCCCCATTAGTTCTACTCATTCCAGTAATCGAGTTTTCTGACTCTCTCACCTCATCTCTATTTCTTTCTTTTGTGATGCTCTGCTGTGCACACTGTTTGGACTCTAGTTCTCTAATAGCCCAAACTAGTTTAACATTTTGCATGGGTTACTTGGAGGATCGATTGATGGAGCTTCAGAGTTTTAATCTGGATCTGAACATGAATCCGTTGGGCATGCTTTCTCCCTCTTAATTTTTCAACATTGGTATCAGAGCCGTGTTGTTCTTGAGGTTGTGATAATGTGTTGTGTGCTTAAGCATGTTCTTGTCTCACCAAATTTATTTTTATTTCGCTATGGTCGTTCTATTTAGTTTTAAGCATGATTGTACGATTTGAGTTAAAGTGTTTAATCATATATGTTGAGATATGTTTATGGCTTGTTGGAATTTTTTATATACTCAATCTAGTTCGAATAAGATAATTTAAACATATTCCCGGATGAAACACTGACGACAAAAAATAAATTTGAATATTGGGTCTTGAGAATGGAGCCTTTTGCATGAACAAATGGCATCAATGTGTAGAGCTCTTTGAGACGATTCCAATGACGTACACCAAGAACACGTCAAACGAAGCTCGGATGTGAAAGATACGGCTGTTGAAATTTTGGGGTGGCGGCGAGTCCGCTGTCAAGTCTGGACCGGGTCGGACCCTACCAGACAGAGGTCAGGGATGACCTTTGCACATTGTTTTGGAAAAGGGCCAAAATGACGTTGTTTTAGTGTGAAAAGGCGTTGTGTTTAAGTAAAACACAGTGCTTCGGGTAACTCGAACTAGTCAACGCCCATCTGATTCTGTTAACCGACCTAGTCACCATTTATATTTTTAAAAAATTTGGGAAATTCTAGAAGGCACCACGTGGCGTGTGGGGCCAGTGGGAGCCCTCAACCGCCACATGGCACATGTCGTCGACGGGGTGTGTTGCCAATGGCCACGTCCACGGGGACGTGTAAGTACATGCGTCATTGCTGAGAGTGGGGAAAGTTAGAATTTTTCCATTTTTTCAAAATATTTTGATCCAGACATCTTCTAGGGGAGCGTGTAGGCATGTGGGGCCTTCGATTAAGATGCGATTTGTACCTAAAAATCTATAAATTCGAGTGCTTTGATTTGGTATGCAATTTTCCTATATTTAAACCAAGTCCAGATCGGTTTAGAAACATAAAAGTGTTGTTGTGCTTATGGAAAGTCCTAAATACCTTCATAATTTATCCTTTTATTCATTTTTCTTTTTTGTTGCTAAGTGAAGCAATTAAAAAGTTTTCAATAATTGGATTTAATGGTAATGCTTATATTAAAAAGCCTTAGTGATGAAAAACTGTTCATGCATATTTGAATACACAATCATAATACACCATTAAAAAAGGTTTAATGTTTTCTTTGCATAAAACATTTTTTTTATTACACTAAAAGTGAGTGGCCCCAATAATATTTTCTTTATCTTCTCTTTGATAACACACTCACTTTTATGTGAGTAGTGAAAACAAAAGTCTGTAAAACATTCAACCCATTAAAAAAAGTAATAAAATGATTCATAGATTAAATAATGATAACAAGATATGCAACAATTTAATTAGAATAGCTTGTTAATCATTAGTTAATCCTCCTAAGCCTTCAACATTGAGGAGATGAATCAACCATTTTTAGAAGTGTTGTGAAAATGAAAGTGATCAGAAGGGATGCATAAAACATCTTAAAGGATTATCATCTAACGGTTAGGAGGTGTGTTGCAAACCACATCCAAATGAGTGGATAACAACGTTGTAAGAAAATCTAAAAGGAAATGGCAATGTTCTACGTAGGTTCATATGGCTAGAAGGGCCGTGAGATGGACCAATGAAGGCCAACTTTAAACTTTTGGCTTATGAAGAGGGCTGAGATTGAAAGAATACTTATTAAGCAACCTTGACTTACAAATTCTAGTAAATCGAATTTGATAACTGATCGCACAAGAACTCAAGGACATCTCTTGGCATAAGCTTAAAGAATCTTTTCTCGCTTCTCAATTATACTAATTGCTTTAAATTTTCCATATTTCTGAGTTAAGTATCAATATACTAATAAATCATAATCAATAAATAAAAGTATAAACTTAAAGGAAATTAATCCTTAAACTTTTAACTTAGTTAAAACTCAGTTTCTTGAATATTACTCCAGCCAATCCTAACCTGTTTGGAGGTTCCCAAAACATAGGTTTTGGAAACAAAACCTAGGTTTTGTCATAAGTTTGCTAAACACCATTTTCCGTAAAACTATTCTGCATCAAACCTAGGTAAAGCAAAAGTTTGCCAAACACCCATAATTTTATCCAAAAGCTATTTTTTAAAAATCATTTTTACCTTATAAATCCTAAAAGCTATTCTCCAAAAGCCATTTTTTACCTTGTAAATCGTGAAAATCATTTTTTCAATACCAGGCAGTACCCTGAAATATTTCATGATCTTGAAAATTTATATTAGGATATTTAAAAAATATTTTAGGGTAACAATTGATCTTGAAAAAATATTTCAGGTATTGACAATCCTGAAAAAAAAAATTATGATACTAACGGTACTAAAAAGATGAAAAAAATTTCTTGATCTTGAAAAAAAATTTAGGATATTGATTTTTTTTTTCAAGGTAATGACTAATCTTAAAAAAATATTTCAAGGTACAGAAATGACTAAAAAATATCTTAAAGATCTTGTTGATATTGAAAAAATCGATGATGGTAGAGGAGGGAGAAAAAGCTGAAAAAAAATAGTTTTTTCACAAAACCTAGGTTAGTGTTTGGTAAGGTTATGACAAAACTTAGATTTTGATGCCCAAGGGTATAGTAAGGTTATGACAAAACTTATGTTCCATAACTAGGAGCTTTATAACTAAGGTTTTGCTATGAGGGGAAGAGCGAGATGGAGAAAACTGTTTCTAGAAAGGAGTACTTGCAAAATATATTTATTATTATTATTTTTGGTAGATTCATGCGTACATGAGAAAGAATGTTGATGATGAAATAAATCACTTTTTTTTTTTTTGTAAAAAAAAAAAACAACAACTTTTGAGAAATTTTAGAAATTTTTTTTATACTCATAATAATGAATAGAATCTAAAAAAGATTAGATTACGAAACTACTTTAAATAAACTTTGAAAATAATAAGATATGTGGTTGATGAAATTAAAGAAAATATTGACAAAAATAATGAAAATATAAGAAAATATCACAAAAAATGAAATCACACCAAATAAGTAATTTTTATAATTATAACCAAATCCAAAAAGATATGTTCTTTTCACACAACTTCTTAACCATAGATTAGTGAATTACCTTTTTTTTAAAAAAAATGAACAGACTATCTTATATATATATATATAGGGATAGAATATTGTCACTATCATTTATTGTCACTACCAAGAGATTTTGATCTAACGGTGAAAAAGTGGTAGTAACATTAGTAGTAACAAAAAAATGGTAGTGACAATATCTTATCCCTATATATATATTTTCAATCATCAAAACCGAAGACCCTACATACAATATCTTATATTCAATGTTAAGTGAATATATATATATATATATATATATATATATATATTTTCAATCATCAAAACCGAAGACCCGAAGCAACTATGTACAATATCTTATATTCAATGTTAAGTGACTTTGAAAAGAAAAAAAAATCGTGCAAAACGAGAAGAAGAAATATAATAGATATGTATTCAATCACAAAAACAAAATCGAGGCACTCATTTAGCAATGTACATACTCAATAACTAAGGCTAGTCTAAATCATGCAAAATCATATCATATGAAGGAAACAACTTTCTCACCGAGGAAGTCATACGCAAGATTTATGGTACCGAATGAAAATTACTAGAAAGAACGAGACGGCAATTTTAAGGATTTAAAAGAATTATGTCATATAGCAATGGATTTCTATTAACCTAGGATTAGGATTACCTAGTTTATGAGAAATTCTCACGATCTACTCATTAAAATACATTAATACATTAGTGGTATTAGGATTACCAGCTTTGCTAATTTTTGTTTGTGTTCATGGGCTGCGATGATCCTTCGGGGGAGCAGAATTTCAGTGAAATAACTGTCAAGAGTTGGGGCTAGCAGTGAGAAAGAATGTTCAGTGATTCTAGTTAGTTTTTTATTTTATTTTCTTTGTTCGGAATAAAACACATTTATTTAAGTTCGGATTTATGTTAATATAATAAGTTAGCCTTACACTTGTCCCAGGTCCCAGTACAAGTGCGGTGGTAACACTTTCCAAAGTAGTTTATTTTGACTTTCAGTAATTAATCTTAAAAATTATCGCAGTTTTAAGTTATTATAGTGGTAAGAAATTTGGGGGTGTTACAACTTGTGTTCTCTATGTGTGCCCTCGCCGTTCAATCTTCCCTGTCGTGACTTTGATTTCAGGTTGGTCTTATCTTTTTTATTCTCGATTCTAGGTTTTAGTTTCCGTTTGTTTCCTGAGAAAGTGAAAATTTCATTCTCTTCTTGTTTAATATGCATAGCTGCTTTATCGAAGACTAACTTCTGAAGTAATAGTAGTTACCATTGAGAGCGGAGAAGCACCACAGTACATATTCACTACTAGCTGGTGGGATAAAGGATAAATGTCTCTGTGGTATTTCTGGAAGCATCTTTTTTCTTGTTCCACTACTAGCATCTTATCTCTCTGGTGTGTGTGTGTGTGTGTCAACTTCATGAAACAATCACTATACTTTGAAATAACGAGTCAACCTTGAGCATGTAGCATGTCTGAGAAATGAATTAAATGTGAAATTTTACTTTCCTGATATTTTATAGTTATATCATTATTCTTCTGGATGCTTTGTCTGATTTTTGTGCAGGTTCTTGCCTAGTATTAAACTTTTTTCAATATTATAGATTAGTAACTCCATATGATTTGCATTGAAGTTTCTTGCTACTAGTCTGGCACACTAATAAGTTTTTGTCAATTTTTTAATTAGCATAATGGTAAACTTTTGCTGGTGATTTATTTTCTGCTGATTGCTCATATTGAATAGTTTGCAGTCTGGTTAACTTTATAATGTTTCTGTTTTTGGGTTGCATGATTTGTAGACAGTCTTTAGTTTATGTCTTTGAATTATGAATAGAACTTTGCAATTTTCTATGCGTGCTTTTGCTCATTTATTGATATGCTTTATATGTTTGTGTGTTTTTGCTTATTTATTAATATGCTTTATGTTTTTTCACTTTGTTAGATGGACTACGAGATTGAATATTTTTTAATGGTGCGCTGGTGGCTTGAATTGTGCCAAAGAGCAATAGGTTTAATAGTGTGTGCTGTTGCACAAGTATATGCCAGTGAGATCTGTGCTAAAAACATAAGATACAATTTGTGTGGCAAGAGAAGGAGGGAATGAACGTGATGAAACTGTACATGATATTTATAGTTCATCTGTTGCTAATAGTGCCTGCAACAAGAGGACAAAGAGTGTGCCTAGAGAGCAAGAAAATAATCTAAAGGAATTAACAGATGAAATATATACACTGGCTGAGTCACTTAATAGAAGAACTGATGCAATAGTGCAAGGAAATATTTTTCTACAAGAAACCTCCATCATCAGGATTCAAGTGCCACAATTGTCAGGTGAAGAACTTTAAAAAATACTTGAAGAATGTGGATGTGATGCCGAAAGAATACCTGATATTTATTGCTTTCTTATGAGTGATGCTAATAAATTTGTGACAGTAGTTCATGTCCACCTTCAATGCAAGTGATAATGAAGATGTTCTATAATTCTTGTGAGATGGTCCTTTGACTATTCCTTATATGACTATATTTTGGTAGAAGCTCAAAAATATGGCTTTTGAATATTGCTGATAACTTTTGTATATTTTATTTCATGTTTAATACTCCCTCCAATCCTAATTATATGACATAATTACCAGAATTTGGAGAGATTAAGGAGATAAATTAAATTAGTTAATTATCTATATTTTTCTAAAATGCCATTAGCCAATTGCGTAGGATTTATCAGAAATGGACGACACCATACCATGTGTGTTTGCATCAGCTTTGAGGCGGGCCTCATTTGCTGACCTCATGCCGTAATTCAACAATCTCTCCCATTCACTTTTTTTCTTCTTACTTTTCTTTTCTTTTCTTAAGAAAAAATTGTTCCCTTCTTTTTTGAATAAATAAATAAATAAATAAATTAAACGTCTCCTTCAGTTTAGTTACACGTCGGGGAAGCCATCTTATTTTTAGCATATTCATTCACTCCAATCATTTTGCGCCAAATGAACAATCAGAGATCTTATGCTCCTATTTCCAATCATTCTCTCCATGCAGAATTCATCTTCTTAATAATAATAATAATAATTATTATTATTATTATTATTATATCAAATGTCTTGATGAAACAGTAGAATTCAAATGTATATGGCACTAATGAGTTACAAGCATCACTTATTTTATATAATATATAGTTGCATAACTAAATTATTATTTTGTTTAATAATTATTAAGAAAGTATTAATAGGGGTATTTTAGGAAGAAATTGACAAAAAATAGTAGAATTGAGGTGTATGTGACATTAATGAGTTGCAAGTATTACTTACTTTATAGGATATATAGGTGCATTATTAAATTATTATTTAAAAAGTATCAATAGGGGTATTTTAGGAAAAAATTGACAAAAATTAAAAAGTTGTCTTATAATTAGGATCAAAATAACCTCAAATTTGTCTTATAATTAGGACCGGAGGGAGTATATGGCATTTGAGCATTTGTGATGACTTGTTAGTATGTATGACATTTGAATATTTGTGATGACTTGTTGGTTTGTAGACTCTTGTTTTTTTTTTTTTTTTATGTGCAAAATATTATCATAAATATAAAAAAAATGAGAAATTTGTTAGTATGTATGACATTATTGACGTTTTGCGTATATTTTGTGCTCAAAATAAAATTTGTTAATTTTATTATAATGAGAAATTGCATAAGGATTTAATGAAAAGGGACTCAAGAACTGATGAACCAAATTCAAATAAAAAATTGGACAATTTTACTGGTAATACTCAAAAAATAATCAACCGATTGGCAAAGTTGATCTTTTAGTGGTTCAAAGATAAATATTTGCTAATTTAATCTTTTAAGATATGTTATTATATTAATGAGTATTCATAATATGATAATATCTTTCGTTTTTTTTTTAATAGAAGCAACGAAACAATCATATTTAATGCATTTTTGGGATATTAAATGTGGGCACATTTTCTAATAAAGGCTTAAATTTATATTTGTTTATTATGAAAGATTAGCTCTTTCTACTAGACCTAATTTTTTATAGTCATAATATTTTTTTACACACATTATAATATTAATTTATATTATCATGGTCCTAAATATAAGATAAAGTTAACTTTTTTTTGGAAAGATTAATAAAGTTAAATAAGTTACTTAATCATGTCATATGATGTGCGTTATTAATTATATATCAGTTTATAAGTTAAGCGAAAATATTTTCGAGGGAAAAAATAAATCTAAATACTTTTAAGTAATTTAATCAATTTTCTCAATATTTCTAAAAAAAAAAAGTCAACCAGATCCTATATTTAGTATCAGGTTAGTATAATATAGAAGTACAAAAATATAAACCAACATGTAAAGGTGAAATAGTAAATTAGTCAACAAAGGATCTCTTCTCCAACAAAATTAAATAAGGTAACATTCAAAACCCCTCCTGTGCCTCTCTCCCTCCCTCCAAAGTTCAAACCATGGCTTGCTGGTTCGAGCATATTAACTTCACTTTGCAAGTCATGGGGATTCGCATGATCACTCAGGAGATTTTGACCTCAGAATCTCTAATAATATGAGGTGTTTCAAAATGCCTCTTCTTTTAATAGTAAAAATATATTTTTGTGCCAAAAGTTAAATTTGCTGCCATAAGTAGTTCACCCCAAAACATATATTGGGTACCGTATTACTTTGTGCCACATCACACCCAACTATGGGTAAAAAGGGGGGATGGTTTGAAATCATAAAAAAAAAAAAAATCAATTTTTTTTTTTTTAAGGAACGGTCATAATCATGTTTAGCCAATTTATACAAAGAACCAATATTATACTACATAAAGATTCAGGCCAAAAAAATATGTAATGAGAACATAATTTGATTATGCTTTTTCTTGTCCTTTCAAGATTTGGTTACAAGAACATTCATTGTCATGGTTGGTGGACTTTTTATTTTTATTTTTTTTACAGATAGTTACTGATAGAAAGTTTTAATTTGATACTAGCTCCGATCTATAATATAATACACACTTTGTAATTCAATGTCTTCATTAAAGTGAATCTTATATTAAGAACTGGAAGGAGTATAAATTTTGATATCGATTATATTAGAACAAAGACTTACCACTTAGTGGGGTTGACTACAATGATCACACAACATTACTGTACTCTATCAACAACTACATCTTTTTGTTTTTTTGTTTTTTAAAAAAAACCCACTAAATCTTTGTAGAGTTAACTAAAAGATTTCGCTTAATAACACTATAAATTGTTCTCTTTAGTCTTCCTCTACTCCTTTTTAAAGGATTCCATACCCATTGATTAACCCTCATCACCTGTACATCCAATAACCTTTTTGAAGGTGTCCAAACCATTTCAAACAATTTTATATCATTTTATCTTCAATAATTGCTGCTCCAACTCTTCTACGTATATATTCATTATGAATAATATCTTCTCTTGTATGAGGACACATCCATCTTAGCTTCTTCATCTTGACCACCCCCACCTTATGTTCACATTTTCCCTTTAAAGTCCAACATTTAGTATCATATGAATCTTAACAAGCAGGATGTGATTCACATGTGCATTGGGATGCAAATCTAGGAAACATCCAATGCAGACAATACATTTCCCTGAATGGCATTAACCATCTAATAGTTTCATCATTGCAGGAATAGATGCCAAAATCATGGTCAAATTCACCAGTAGTGAAACATATTTGGTTTCCCTGGAAAAAAGTAGAAGGAAGGCAATCTTTAAAATCAATTATCTCAGAACATGTGTCACTCAGTAACACAATTTGATCATCCAACGTATCCACTTTCACTAGCTGTTTTCCATCTCTTGTCTTAAAGATCTCAAACTCAATGGCCATCAAAACAGAGCCAAACATCTTACGATGTTGTAACACAAGAAAAAGATTATTATCTTTAGAATCCACCACTAGGTAGGCCTGGAAGGGTGGTGGCAATGAATTCCTAATAACTTCTGAACAATCTATAGCACCCACAAGAGAAAGCTCCAGATTGTCATCAATTTCAAATATGTCAACCTGGTTAAATTCCTTTCTCACAGCATACATTTTCACTTTGTAAAATGTCAGGTTAACATACTTTTCTTCTCTTATGTGACATTTCCACTTACTGCCTCCAATCTTGAACAGGCCTAAGTTTCCAAGACCAGAAACAATTGCAATCATATTGGGCCTCATAAATCTGCAAAATGATGCTCCAAAGGCTCTAATGTGCTTTATCTTAGAAGGTACAAAGTTCTTTACAGTGGACAAAGGTGGGAGATCATAATGAACATTGGAGAAGATATTTATAAGCTGGGTTAAATTGTATGATCCATAATGCACACATAACCATCCCTTGAAGGATCCAATAATATGCAGATGAGAATGCTTGAATGATTTTGCTCCTATCTGATAACATGTTACCTGATTGTATATTCTTTCACAGGAAGTAGGGTCTTCAGTGAGACCAATAAGCCATGGTGTCTCACGTGCCTTAGGGTAAGGCCTTCTAATGGCCAAAGAGTACAAATACTTGCAGCATCTAGCAAATTGAAGTTGATCTGTAAAAGATAAATGATCAAATAAGAGCTCAAGGAATTCTATAGGTACATCAAATATGTCTTTGGGTATGAGGTCAAACGATCTCTTATCAATTCTCAACTCTTCTTGCTTTAATTCTTCCATCCTGGGTGAAAAAAAAAATCAGAAAATGAGATTCTTTTAACTGTGAATAAAAATTGTTGAGTGACTTTTATGAGCTGCAAGACATGTGGAGAGAAATCATAAACAAGAATCCCTGGTCTCTCTTCAATTAACTAAAAAAAACCAACTGAGAACGACTAAACCAAAGCTAATTGCTAGTTTATAAACTAAAACCATAACTCAATCAAAAATATGTAAAATATAATTCAAACAGATTCATCACAAAGTTACCAAGCAACTTCGACAGGGAAGATCCAAATTCCAGTTGCTAGAATAAATTGGAGACTTATTGCTGCGCCCATTTTCACCGGATGGCATATCCCTTTATAATAAACCAGGGAAATCACCAGAAATGAATATCCAAATTTCCTGCAAAAAAGTCCGCAGCAGTAGAGCATTCAAGATAGAGCAAGATTTTGTTCCCAATTGGATCTTCTTGAGCATTTCAGATTGTATTCAGTTTCACCAGTGAATATTTTGTGGTTATATACGTAGGAGTGGAAACGAATGTAGAAGTGATATCAAGAAGCAGTTACCTGATCTAACAAAGCGTGAAGATGATCCTTCAACTCCGAATTTTGCTCCAAGCTTCACTGTTATGGCTGATTCCTTCTCGATCTCCTCCAAGACTCTCGTTCTGGCACTTTCCTCCTCCAATTTCTTGCTCTTCTTCCTCAATCGCAGTTTTGTCAAGTCGAAACCTATCTCCTTACCGCCTCCAATTCTTGCTCTCGGAATCACTCTTCTTATGTTGATTTTCCGGCCGAACATGAAGCTCTGATCGGATATGCACGGCGCCGTTGACGCTGTAATTGAATTCCGCAATTTTTGCATACCATTATCGTCACTTCGCGCCCTTCCCCTGCCTTTCTCAATTCGCGCACGAAATCAGAATCCCCCGTTTCTTGGGTTTTGGTAAGTGTTTTTCTTTGGGAGAATCTCATTCAATGCCCTCAACAAAACACCGAATTCTGAAATGTCAACTTAGGTCCTTAAGCTAAATTAGATTTGGTCAAACTAGGGAAAAAAAAAATCACAATTAAAAAATTTACTAGTGACGATGTCCTAATGATTTAAAATTCAAGGATTAAGTTATATTGAGTTAAAATTGTATGAACTAGAAGATTAATTTTCCCAATATTAAAATATCATTACTTTCCTTTAAAATAATTTAATAATTTATTGTTTAGAGATTATATGAAAACTAAAAATATTTTTATATTTGGTTATAATTTTAAAAAGTGATTTACTTTTATAGCGATTTTCAATTTTTATAATATTTTCTTTGCTTGTTATTTCAGTTTATTTGAAGTAGTTTAACATATCTTATCTTTTTATAGATTCTTATTACCTTAAAAGTTTAAACAAACCTTTTAAAATTTCTTAAAAGTATTTCTTTACCCCAAAAAAAAAAAGTGATATATTTAATCAATATTTTTTCTCATGCTAGCGCGCAGCGCATATATCCACTTAAAAGCATCGACTTAAAATGATTTAAAATGTAATATTTTAAAAGATTCTGATCATTTAAAAAAATTGAAACAGATATACTAAAATTTATTAAAAGTATTTTTTTATTCAAAAAATTTCAAACATATGAGTAGATATTTTATACCTAAAATTATCGAACTGGAAATAATATTGAAGGTTATCTTGTGAGAAAATCAATAAATAAACTAACCATATAAATTAAGATAAATTAAACTAGAACGAAAGCTTTGGCCTTTTAGAATTTAAATATCATTATATCATTCTAGCTAACCAATTTAATTTATTCTGATAAGATTTGAAATAAGTGAAAATTATCTAGTTTTATTAATATATCTTTTTAATTAGATAAGACATATATCATCTAAATAAACTATCATCTTAATTGTGATAAGGAATAATTGAACTCATCTTAATTAGGTTTCGCTCTATAAATAGAGATATAACTCCCTAACAACATACACTAAACATTGTTTCCAAGTCGCAACAGGTACGTAAGTTCTTTTACATTATTATGAGAAGTCTTATAAATTAACTGTCTTTGTAAATATTTTAGAGTTATGAATAGTTGGATGCACTTTAATCTTAAATTTTATACTTTTATTTGTTTATAATGATCATCTGTTTGATTTACATAAACCCTAAAGTTTATACTTTTTATTTGTGGGGTTTAAACGTCTCATCTTACATGAGAAGAAGAAGATTCCTACACACATGAAATGGTGGGACCCACATATATATATAATGCTAATTACTCCCTCCGGTCCTAATTATAAGAGCTAGTTGACTTTTTTGGAGAGATTAAGGAAGCTAATTAAATTAGCTTAGAGTATTTTTATTTTTATTGTTTTCTTCAAACTAAATAGTTTGACTAATAAACTAATATATAATCTAAGAAAACACAACATATAAAATGATTAAGTAACTTATTTAGCTTCATTAATCTTTCTAAAAAAAGTCAACTAGCTCTTATAATTAGGACCGGATGTAGTATATATATATGTGGGTCTCACCATTTCATGTGTGTGTGACATGCGAATACACTTCTCCTACAACATGAGAAGTGTTTTTCCTTTATTTATTGATGATTGCTTAATATATTGTTTGTTAACTTAGGAATATGGAAGATTCAAAGCAATTAGCTGAATTGAGAAAGGACGACAGACTCTTTGAGCTTCCAAAAGATATTCTTGACACCTTGTGTGATAACTTATCAATTAAAGATCAATTTTGATTTGCTAGAGTTTGTAAATCAGCTCATTCTTTGATTTACGAACGAACAAACCCTATAGCACTTAAAGACACTCCATGGCTAATTGGTTTCACTGACAACTCATCGTCGCTTTTCGAAATAGCATACGATGACCAAGTCACATGTTATCAAATAGGAACAAGACCATTCAAATATTCTAAACCAAACATTCTTGGATACTCTAAAGGATGGTTTTATGTTGAGTATCCTCGCAACCACTTAATCCAACTTGTGAATCTCTTCATCAATGTTCAAATTGATTTTCCCCCTTTGTCCACCATGTATAATAAATATAAATTAAAACGTCGCGTTCTCTATGCTCAAGCTTTTGCATTATCATTATGTAAATCTATGAGGCCTCTTATGATTGCAATTGTTGATCAATATGGGGATTTGGCTTTGTGCAAGACTGCTGGAGGCTGTACATGGAAAGCTCATAAACATCATCGTCAAGATAAAGGATACTATGTTAATGTAACATTTCACCGTGAAAAGTTGTATGCTATGAGAATGCAGACATTCCAGACGGCTGACATATTTAAAGTTGGGGACGATCATTTGACACTTTTTCCTGTGGGGGTTATAGAATATAAAAATGTTCTCAATAATCTTTCATTATTGAACTCAATCGTACGACAAGCACATCTAGTGGAAGATTCTAAAGGAGATAATTTGTTCATTGTGATGGAATATCAAGATATGAAAGGTATAATTTTTGTATTTCAGGTCTTCAAGGTGGTAAATGATGGGGATGAGTTCGTGAGGATGAGAGATTTGAGAGATCAGATTATATTATTAGATGACTGGCGTTCTGAGATGATTGATGTTAAAGACTGTTGCCCCTCTGATTTTTTTAAAGGCAACCAAATATGTTTCAAGAATTATTTTCATCATAATGTTGGTATCTATTCGCTCAAAAATAGAATTACTATTTGGAAATATCCACACAATGCCACGCAATGCCATCATTGGATATTTCCTAGATTTAATACAACAGCTAAATGTCATTGTAAGTCACATTGATATGCATCAAGGGCTCGAGTGAGAGAAGCCATCCTATACAACACTCAACTTTCAAGTAGCGTAGTAGGAGGAACAAGTTTAAATATCATATTTGTCTCAATTAAGTCATTTTATTTTTGTTTTTAATGTAATTTTAGTATTTAAAAGAGTCTTTAATTTTTATATTTAGTGCATTATTGATTAGGAAGATTTGAATATACATTTTCTTGATAATTTCCAATTATTCAAACCTATTACTAGTAGTTAGTACATATTTTCAATTTTTGATAACTTTCTTCTTTTCAGCGCAAGGGTGTCTTGTGGTTGTCTATTTTATCATTGGTTGACGAGAAAGAGAAAAGGTTTCATAAAAGCGTTAAGTAGTAATTTTGTCCCGGAAGTATACTCCCAAGAGCAATTTTGTCCTGGTAGTTTTTTTGGAGCAATGTTGCCCCGAAAGTTTTTTTTTGGAGCAATGTTGCCCCTCCGTTAACGGTCAACGGTCAACCAACCGTTGATCGTTAGGGTTGTTAATGGAGGGGCAAAATTGCTTTTAAAAAAAAAACTTCTGGGGCAAAATTGCTACTTAACCCAAAAAAATGTTAAAAATGTTATTTATGATATAACATAATTTTAATTTTAATTTATATAATATCTAGGGGTGAAACAGGCCAAGCCAAGCCTATTCGGCAATAAAGTGGTCTAAGTCTGGCCTGTGGCCTGTTAGTACATGAAATTGGCAGTGGGCCAACATTGTACTAGCCCACAAGTTGTAAGCGGTTTCTAGTAAGACATTACGACTACCCAATTCATATGAGGATCGATGATACGATGCAACCTATTATATAATCATGCCACGTCCCCTTTGTCACGCGATAATTTAGTCAAGGATGAAGCATGGATAGTGTCATCCTCCTGTTCTTGACCATTACTTTCTCAATTCTTGTGTAATCTAACAATTGAAATGGAAACTTTTTTCCATCGTAGTATGGTCATACTTTTCTCAGACTTACTCATCGAAGGGTCCCAGTAATATCTCTCTACAAATGTGAGGGACAAATTTCATCTTGACCATTCACATTTCTCTGCATGAAAACCACTAATCCCGATCGAAGTCTTTATCATCACCCGGTTAAAGGTGACTCTTAACTAGGTTAAAGATTAGCGACTCTCATCTAGGAATCTATGATGATCTCAAGTCAAAGGGCATTGTGACGTGGTTATACATGAGATAAACTTATGACTTAATTTATGAAGTTTTCTCATAGTAGGTCGGTCTAGTACCTTGTATTCTTACAAGCGCCTAAGACTTTGATTTGTATCTTCATACCTTATCAAAGTCATACTGGTCTTATTTCATCTTCGCTCCCGCATAGATGACCGACTAGGGACATTTAAGACAATCGTTATGATACATCCAATGATACAGTCATCATAATAAACATGCAAATGATATGATAACAAAAATGGAGAAATATTTTAAATAACAATAATGTTTAAAATACAATGATTAGCCCCAATGACATAATTTCCAACAATACCAAAATTCGTCTGCTTCGTCACACATTATCTCAACACTACAATGCAAATTAGCATATAAAGCTCTTTACTAACACTTCAAAATGTTGAGAACTTACACTTGAATGACCATCCACATTGACACAATCTAGTTCACACCATCGCAAGTATATAAGGAGCAAGATCAAGGCAAAAACAAACCTAACCGTAGCTTTGTGAGAAATTAGTTGAAGATAAGAAAGCCAAGAAAAGGACCTAAATGAAGACCATAGGATCGATGAAGGCACTCGATTGCCAAGATCATGAACTACTCTCTAAGAAAATTGCTCGTCAGGTTTGGAGAGTAGGTGGGTGGTATTGTAGGGCCCCAAAATTACAAACTTGAGCCCATAGATAAAACGAGCTACACAAAAAGGGGGCATCGCATTGAACCCCTTTGATGTTGCATTGTAAATATAGGGGGCCAGGTCAAGAGCAAGACACAATCAAGCTATCTCTTTGGTTTTACAACTATTTATACTAATAATAATAAGAAGAAGAACAGCAGCAATTATCCTAATAAAATTCCTAAAAATAATAAAATCCTGATAAATTCAAATAAATCTAAAATGCTAAAAATACAATTAAACTATAATTCTTCCTCATCCCATATTCCATCGCCTTTTTTTTTTTTCAGGTAAGCATGAAGCATCTACTAAAGCAATATAAAATATAATTTTTTTTGGAAAGATTCTGATTATTTTAAAAAAAAATTGAAACAAATACACTAAGACTCCGTAAAACTAATATGTTATTCCAAAAAAAAAAAAAGGCTTAAACAAACTACAGGATATTTTATACTCCGTACTTTCTTTTTTTTTATGGGTAGCAGATATTTTATAGCAAAAATTATCTAAACTGGAAATAATATTTAAAGTAATCTTATATGAAAATTAATGAATACACTAGGGATAATTAACTTGCAGGTATTTATAATTTCAGCCAATTTTTAATTATATCCCTATATATATTTTTTTCCTTTTTATTGGGTTATTATACTTTACAGTCAGGTCCTTGTTGATTTCTTTTCTTTTCATCAAGTTCTTATTGTTTCATCAGATTTTCAATAAGGTTCTTGTAGGTTTTTTTTTTTGGATTTTAATTAATAATATAATTTTTATTTAAATAAATGAATAAAATTAAAATCTAATACACTAATAATAAATTTTAAAAAATAATTATAATTCAAATTTTATAATTATAAAAATAAATGAAAATCAGAATAAAAATAAAAATTATAAATATCATTTTAATTAAAAAATTATGAAGAATATTAAAATACTTCATAAAAAAGAATACTAAAAATAAAATATCATGATAATTTATTATTTATCGAATATTAATATTTATAGAATAATATTTAATAATATTATATTTTATATATATAGAAGAATTTTATTAGAATTTATTGAATAAAAAATGTATAGGGACCAAAGTAAAAATCATGTAAAACTATAAGGCATATATCATCTAAATAAACCATCATCTTACTGGCAAAAAAAAAAAAAAAACCATAATTTTACGGTCTATTCGGCATTTTAAAATATTTTTTTTGGCTAAAGTATACTTTTAGTCTTTAAGTTTACATGAGATATCTTTTGGTCCCTTAACTTTTATAAAGTATACTTTTAGTCCTATATTTCTAACACCGTTAATTTTACTAACGGAAAATGCAAACTCAAGTGATAATGGTGTAAACTTAAGTGATGACTGTGTAATTAAATGCTATCAAATTTAAATTTAAAATATGTGTAAATTGAAGAATATATAAAATTTGTGTAATTAAATGTTATTAGTCATCACTTAAGTCTGCAACATCGGTGTTTTTCGTTAGAACATTAACGGTGTTAGAATTTTAGACCAAAAGTATACTTTATAAAGTTAAGGGGACCAAAAGTATGCCTTATGTAAAACTTAAAGGATTAAAAGTATACTTTAGCCTATTTTTTTCAATGGTGGAAATGGAATTCAGTCCTAGAATATTAAAAATAGGCCCTAACGCGTTATCTATTTGGGGAAAATAAGAGAGAGCCCTAATCCATCATCAGCTCCTTTAAAGTAAATCGTAACATACGTTTAATGAAATTTAACTTGGTGAATCTGTACCATTTTAAAATTGTTTCTTACTCCCTCCGATCCTAATTATAAGAGCTAGTTAACTTTTTTGGAGAGATTAAGGAAACTAATTAAATTAACTTAGAGTATTTTTATTTTTTTTTCTTCAAACTAAATAGTTTGACCAATAAACTAATATATAATTTAAGAAAACACAAGATATAAAATGATTAAGTAACTTATTTAGCTTTCTTAATCTTTTCAGAAAAAAAAAGTCAACTAATTTCTTATAATTAGAAGGATATAGTAATATTTTAGTCCATTTTGCGTCTGATTATCGGACTACTTGGCAACAACGATCGGTTAGTAATTAAAAATATAATATTTTTTAATACTATATTTTTAAAAATAGATTAAATATTTTTATTGTTTAAAAATCTTCACACAGAATTTACAAGTTAACTTTTAAGATTTACAAATTTTTCAAAAAATCACAACTCCACTAATGTATTCGAAATTTATAAATGAGTTTGATTTCCATGCATTTTTAAATTAAAATAGTGCAATAAATTATGAATCTTTCTTCAAAAAGTATAAGTCCTCCATACAAAAGTAAAAAAGAATTTCTGAATATTTGCAAATAAAAATATGAAAAATAACAATAAAATATAAATACATCCATACAAAGTAAAAACACTAAATTTGGTGATAGGCCCGTGTAATGGGGTAAACGCGGAAATTTTCAGATATTTGCAAATAAAAATATGAAAAATAAAAATAAATAAAGAATATATTAAAGTACTTTGTTGGTTCGATTGTTAAAACTATTTTGGCGACCATTAGGGGTCAGCCTTAGTACATTAGACTTTGTTATTGGTGGTGGCCCGCTGGCTGGTGAAAATAGGGGCTATTTGTTTTTACTTGAAGGGTATTTAAATAATTGAACCTCAAAATTTAAATAAGGATCTAAGACTACCAGTGAAGTGTGATAAGAAATAATTAGGATTTAATTAAATATATAAAATATCCGTTAAGGATTTGAATAAGGATGATCATATAAGATTTATTGAGCTATTCAACTATTTATAGTTATGTTTATTATCCTTAATATTTAGGATATTCATATAAGATTTATTTAGTTATTTAACTATTTGTAGTTATTTTTATTATCCTTAGTTTCTTTTAATATTATGATTGGGGAAGATATAGGATTACTCACAATTGGCTTATGGAAGATAAGGACAATAATAATAAAAAAGGGTTATAGGGGCAAAAGTGTCGAAAATGGAGCCATTTTGCCCAAGCCGTTATTTCGGTTAATTTTGACTATTAGTTAATTAAATATCTTAAGTTAATGATCCATATATCATCCATGTCATTTTTGTTAAGACGCAAATTTACGCCTGAAGTCAATGTGTCATATACTTCATCTTTTTTTAAAGTTGGATTTAAAACTTCGGGGGCAAATTTGCACCTTAAGAAAAATGACGTCGATGATATGTGGACTGTCAACTCAACATATTTAGAAAACTAGCAGTCAAAATTAGTCAACTAACGACCAGGACAAAATTACCCCCGAAAAGCTCAGGCAAATTTTTCACTTAGTGAAAACTTTCGGGGTAAAATTGCCCTTAACCCTATAAAAAAGTAGGGCAAATGTGCAAATTTAACAATAAACAATTGCGCTATGAGCATCTATAAGAATTAACTATTTTTGGGTGTAAAAGTAGACATAAATAACTTATTTGGGAGTAGATATAACAACGTCGTTAAGGAAACTTAACTTCTGTTACTTTTTGCACTATGGACCCACTAGTCTTCTCTATATTATTTTATTTTTTTAATGGGAAAATATCACTTATACCCTATAGAAACAATTTCATTTTACTTCACTCCCAAAAGATTATGAAATTTCACTGCACTCCTTAAGTCAAAATGAAATTAAGTTTTTTCAGTGAAACGACAATAATGCCCTTAATTTATTATTTCGTAAGAACATTTATAAGATAAATATGAGCACTTTCAAAACAAATAAAGACATTTACAAGAAAAATAAAAGGACTCAAAGAAAACCAAAGTGTTGGCAAGAACGTTTTGGCCATTCATAAGAGAAATAAAAGAATTAATAAGACAAATAAAAATATTCACAAAATAAATAAATACATTTACAAGAAAAATAAATGGATTTAAAAGAATCTAGGAAGTTAAAAAAAAAAATTTTACAAGTCAAATATAAGCATTTACAAGACAAATATGTGAATGACCAATTTTTTTTAACTCCCTGGACATTCACATGTTTATCTTATAAATGTTTTTATTTGTTTTGAAAATGTACATATTTATCTTATAAATACTCATATGAAAAAAAGGGTATTATTGTCTTACTGACAAAATTTAATTTTACTTTGACCCAAGGAGTATAATGAAATTTCAAGAATCTTTTGAACGTTAACGAAATAAAGTGCTTCTATGGGTCTAAGTGATATTTTTTCATTAAAAAATATATATTAAAACGACAAAGAAAGAAGACTAATGGGACTCAAGTTCAAAAAGTAACCGAAGTTAAATTTCCTTAACGAGGTTGTTATATTTGCTTCCAAAAAAATAGTTTAAAAATATAATTTGTTAAGGATTCTGATTATATTAAACAAAAATTGAAACAAATATACTAAAATTGCCTAAGAGTACACTTTCAGGAAAAATCTTATATAAAGACGATTGAATTATCAAAATTCTAACTTGGTTAACAGAACTAAACAAATTGTATATCAGGTTATGCGTCATAATTAGGTACTTACATTTTATGTCAAATTACTTCAATATCACTTAATTATTTAAACAAAAAAAATTTAAAACTAACCTTATTATTTGTCCTATCAATTTCATTAACTCTATGCTCTCCCTTCCCCATGGAAACCTCTTGCCACCAAGACCCTTCTTCCTCCTTAAATTTACCAAACATACTAATCATGGAATGATTGTGTACAAACTGCGAATGGTCTTGTGTGTAGCTGTTATGGACTCATATATTGGGCCTAGCAGTTACGCGGCCCAATGAAAGGACCCACAGCTGAACACCCATTTAGCCAGGCAAATTGTTCACTACTACTCCATCGTGTCTGTGATACAGGACCGTACAGGTAGTGGAGCAGACATTAGCAGAACGTGGGAGGCGCATAATGCTTGAGCAATGGATTATTCTACATAGGAGTGGAACCCTAGGTAATCCCTATAAATAGGAGATTACCCACCAGGTGCACACTCTACATTCTCTATTCCATTATTTATCATTCAGTCACACTGCGCACACACCCCACCCTCTGGCGAATCGCCACCTCATTGTTGCACGGTGATCTGAGTTCACTCGTTGATATCTCCTTCATAGATATCACTGAGTTATTGTCTTCTCATTGGTGTTTAACCCACGAACATCCTTGAGGAGCCTATTGATCCAATATTAACATTCCTTAGCTCATTGAAGCTAGACATATGTGTTCTACACCAGAATATTGGCGCCGACAGTGGGGATCTATAAACTTCGATTCCCAGACCATATAAAACCACCAATTACCACTGAAGATGGCCGCAAGTACTAGGAGCCATAGTCAGGCACTCTGACAAGACCAGCTACCAGAAGAACCTTAATAGCGTTTACGTTTGGAGCAAACGGTTCAGTAAAAATCCCGAAGAGGAGGATTTGGTCGGTAACGACCGAGAAAAGATCCTTGAGGGGGAAAGAAGAAAAATATTGTTACTCGAGGAACGTATAAGGATGTTGGAAAATCCTACCCAGAACACTGCCCGAGACACTAGTAAGCCGAGCCGGGTTAGTGATATGACGGCTACAGAGATGAACGCGGACATTCCCCGAGTTGCTAGAGCCGACTTGTCTCGGGCAAAGGGAAAGCAGTTGGTCGAGAACTTGGATCTAAGCAAGGATAAGGCAACACCCCCATCCTTTAGCATGCCCCAGACAGTTGCAGAAGGGCATTGCGGAGATGGTATCCTGAGCCAGTTTTCATATGAGATTATGGCGGCCACTTACCCTAAGGGTCTAGACTCACGAGAATTGCCAAAATACAACGGGAGCCAGGACCCGCTAAACCATGTAAACAATTTCAAAATGGAGATTGGGGTGAAAGGGATTGCAGGGCCTGTCGTTCCTCGACTGTTTGCTGGAACTCTCCAGGGGGCCGCTCAGACTTGGTTTCATTCCTTACCGTTGCATTCCATCCGGGATATGAAAACCATGGAACACAAGTTTTTGCTTAATTTTGCAACAAGCAGAAAGCAGCCAAAGACCGAGTTCCAGTTAGACCAGGTGAAACAATTGCCTAATGAGACCTTACAAAAGTATCTGGATCGTTTCAAGGATACTGCTCTTCAAGTGCCTGGTTTAAAGGAAGACGTGCACCTACACTGTGTAATAGCTAGTTTAAGCGGTTCATCTCGATTGAAGAAGTCAGTGATGAGGCATCGCCCTCAGACTCTGGCCGACTTCTGAGATCGGTCAAAAACATACTTAGAGCTCGAACAAATGGAAATGTTGAGCCAAGTACCGAAGGAGAGGGGTACGAGTCTACCTCCTAGGGGCAAACTTGGACAAATCCCGATATTGTGAATTCCATGTTCAGCATGGCCATACGACCGACAGTTGTTGGGATTTAAGGGATGCGGTTGAGAAGTTTGTCCGTGAAGGAAAACTCCATCATTACGTCATTCAGACGCAGGGACGGCAGAGCAACAAGCGCTAAGGAGGCCGGAGCAAGAGCCCGCCCCCAGAAGAGAAAAGGCGAGATGAAAGAAAGAAAACAACGGGCAGTGACGATGAGTTCCCGGACTCTAAGTATGACTGCAATGTTATTAGCGGAGGTTTCGGGGGTGGAGGAGATTCAGTAAGTCAGCGAAAGAAATACTTAAGGGAGGTCCTTTCAATCAGAGACCGCCTGGAGTTCAAAAAGGATTCTTCAAAGCAGTTGACGGGTAGGTTGGCGGCATTAACCAGGTTTTTGCCAAAGTCCGCAGAAAACTCTCTCCCCTTCTTTAAATTGTTTAAAAAGGAGACGTCGGGAGAATGGAATTCTGAGTGTGAGGCAGCTTTTGCAAAGATTAAGCAGTGTTTATCCACTCCGCCAGTCCTATCTAGGCCTGAGCCAGGAGAAAATTGGATCTTGTATTTAGCTGTGGGAGAGGAGGCGGTAAGTGCTGCATTGGTTAAGGAAGGAAAGGATGGCCAAACTCCGGTGTATTTTGTAAGTCGAGCCTTGCAAGGCTCCGAGTTAAGGTATCAAAAGTTGGAGAAAATGGATTTTTCCTTACTCATGGCGGCGAGATGGCTACGCCCATACTTCCAGAGCCACACAATCGTTGTACGCACCAGTCAGCCAATATGACAGATCCTCCATAAGCCGGATTTGGCTAGTCGAATGGTCAGCTGGGTTATCGAGTTGTCTGAATTTGATATAGTATATGAAGCCCGGCATGCTATCAAATCACAAGCACTGGCGGACTTTGTAATGGAGCTAACTCTGATGGAAAGCTGGGGCAACGAAGATGACACAATGTTGAAGTTGTTTGTAGATGGATCGTCAAATGTAAGGGGGAGCGGAGCTGGGATCATCATTGAAAGTCCAGAAGGAGTTTCCTTGGAACACTCCTTCCGTTTCAATTTCACAACTTCCAACAATCAGGCAGAGTACGAGGCTTTAATCGCCGGGTTACTACAAGCTAAGGAGAATGGAGCTAAGAAAGTTCATGTTTCTACCAACTCCCAGCTGGTCACGTCCCAAATAGAAGGTACGTATCAGGCTAAAGGGCCTCGGATGATCAAATACTTGGGGAAGGTGAGACACATCATGACCAACTTCGATAAGGTAACCGTGGTACATATCTCGCGAGGAGAAAATATAAGGGTAGATATTTTGTCTAAATTGGCAAGCACAAAA
This sequence comes from Acacia melanoxylon, assembly GCA_019022615.1. Lineage (NCBI taxonomy): Eukaryota > Viridiplantae > Streptophyta > Magnoliopsida > Fabales > Fabaceae > Acacia > Acacia melanoxylon. Next base: position 6,383,397 of record JAFJYJ010000013.1, read on the forward strand.
AGCCCCGGGAATCATCGTACAATTGTTCAACAAAATTTGTTAGAAACAAGTTGCGTGATGATAATTTCTGAAGCCAGCAATTGGAGAAAGCCGATTGTTGATTATCTTGAGAGAGGAACCCTCCCAATGGACGTAGCAGGTGCAAAGAAGATAGTAAGAACGACGGCTTCGTACGCTATGAAAGATGACGAGTTATATCATAAAGGCTTTCATTCCCCATTGATGAAATGCCTCGATTCAGCTAAGGCCGAGTATGTGTTATCTGAAATTCATGAGGGGATTAATGGACACCGCATGGGTGCCAAGGCGTTAGCACAAAAATCTGTGCGGGCCGGATACTTTTGGCCCACAATGGCAGCAGACTCCAAGGAGCACGTGCGTAAATGTGATAGTTGTCAGAAACACGCTAACGTCATACGTACTCCCCCATCAGAGTTAACATCTATCTCGGCTCCATGGCTGTTCTACAAGTAGGGCATAGATTTGTTGGGACCATTTAAGATGGCCCCCGGACAGCTGCGATGGCTCATAGTGGCCGTGGATTACTTTACAAAATGGATAGAGGCAGAGCCACTAGCAACGATTACTTCGGCTAGGGTGTAGAAATTCTTTCACTGGAATATTATATACCGTTTTGGGATCCCAGCCGAGATTGTTACTGATAACGGAACCCAATTCACTGATAAGGGTTTCCAAGAGATGGTAGCCGACTTCCACATTGAGTAGTTATGTACCAATGACATTGATGCCAGTCTTTTTATAACTAATGAATTTTGGGTCTAGAAACCCATTTTCAGGAATCATATGATCGCAATACCACCGTTGTCGTTAAGCACGTATGAATTCATGGTCAAGAAACCAGCTTTCGAAGATCGTGTCCGAGTTAGACGTTAATGGATCCGTGGTAAATAAACCCGGGTTCGAAAATCAAGTCCGGGTCAAAGCACGTATGAATTCATGGTAAAGAAACTAGTTTTCAAAATCGTGTCCGGATTAAACATGAATGAATCCATGGTGCCAACACCAATTTTCAAAAATCATGTCAAAGTTAAAACATGTATGAATTCGCGGTAAATAAACCTGTTTTCGAAAATCATGTTCGAAGAGTAAACACGTATGAATTCATGGTTAAGAAACCAGCTTTCGAAAATCATGACCGAGGTAAACATGTATGAATCTGCGGTAAATAAACCCGTTTTCTAAAATCATGTCCTCATAAAACGTGTATGGATTCATGGTCAAGGAACCAGTTTTCTAAAATCACGTTCACAAAAGACATGTATGAATCCATGGCGCCAACACCAGTTTTCTAAAATCATGTGAAAGTTAAAACATGTGTGAATTCATGGCCAACGAACCAGTTTTCTAAAAATCATGTTTAACTAATCTTGAAAGCAAACAAGGCTGACATGGGGTGAGTCATCCGAGATAATAAAGTGAACCGTGTACCGATCTTGATCAAGTCGGGTTGTTAAGACTTTAGCGAAATAAAGTCAAACATTTAACCGGAGTACTGTTATTTTGGAGGGGTCTTTTGCTGAAACCATTTTGGCAGGTTAAAGAATGCTTTTACAAGCACACCCAATATCATAGGAAGGAGTAACTCGGCCAAATACATAAATTGAATGAGCATTAAGCGAAAATTCAATCTGCATAACAGTAATTAACTTTCATTCAATTGAAAAGTTGTGGTTATGAGTGCCAAAGCATTACATCAAAATATTTTAAAGCCGGGTTATAACCTCGGCAACAGAAAGAGGGCTTCAAAAAGAAAAGACCCTAAAATCATATGTTCATTACAAGGCAAGGCCACTGAAACTATGCATGAGCCTAAGAGGGAGGAGCTTGTTCTTCTTCTTCTTCGTCTTCATCTTTATCTACCCCGGGGGGGATCAACTTTCCCTTTTTGCCAACATAGCTTGATAATTCAATCCGGAGGTGTTCAAGGCGACCTCGGGATTAAGAACTCGGATATGCGCCATGGCATTATCAAAGGATTCCACAGCCGCACTGGCGTACTCTGTGAGCTGCGTTTTGGCATGACCAAGTTCCTCATTTTCCGTCTTTAGCAAGACTTTGACATTGTCCGCATCAGACTGCACCTTCTCTAAAAGTAGCATGTCGTTGGTGTGGAGATCCTTCAGACGATGAATATCCAAGTTTGTCATGGCCAGCTTTTCCTCAGCTTTGGACAGGCTGGTCTTGAGCGTTGTCATTTCCTCTTGCAGCTTGTCCTTTTCAGCCTTGGATGACTCTAATTCCTCCTGTAGCTTGTCCTTCTCAGTTTTGGACGACTGCAATTCCTCCTGGAGCTTGTCTTTCTCAGCTTTGGAGGCCTACAATTCACCTCGGGCTTGGTCCATTTCCTCGATGATTTTAGCCACATCAGCATTTTGCTTCAGGGCTAAAAATTCTTTTTTCAGGATCTCCTTCTCCTTTTCCAGTTGGAGTAAGTGAACGGTCACCGTGGCATACTTGACTTTAAGGATTGCATAAGGCCGGAGTACAGAAATGGCTCTGTAGCCTTTCAATTCCATGTTGGCGATTTCCAGCTTAGCAGCTTTGGATAGGCTGTTGAATCATGAAAACGGGCAGGAGGACGAATGACATCTAATACTGTTTTTTAACATCTCGTGCCCCCAAAGGGTTCCCTCAGGAAGTACGACTTGACCGAGCTAGGTCTCGGAGGAGGACGGGGTCGAGGTTGTTTGAGTTGGGGGAGTTGTGGTTTGAGCAACCAGGGTGTCAAGGATTGGAGCAACCGGACCGTCTAAGGTTTCCTTGCCTTTGCATTTTTTCGATGCACCGTCTTTACTCCCCGCTCCATCCTATGGCGCTTAGCGCTTGCGCAAGGTCCCAATGGCGGCGGTTTCTTTGGAAGGAACTTGTTGGGCGGCCGTAGTAGTGGGACCACCCAAGGCCGCAGTATTGGGGTTAGCCTCGGCACTCTCAGGAAGCGCCGCAAAGACACCCATAAATTTCGGTCTCCCCATAACTCGGGTTGTGAAATAAGACAAAAGATGTAAGTATTATGGCCCAAAAAAAGGATTGCATGATATACATATCAACGTATATATATGTAGAGATCCATAGGATTTTTCAAAGAGCCGACAAGTGTTACAAGTTTCAGTTGGGCTACTTCTTCGGTGCCAGAAAAACTCTTGGGTTTTGGGATAAAGTCTTTAGGTTTAAGAGTGTGGTGGCATATTGACCAATACAAGGGAAATCTCTCCTCAGTCTCCCCAGATTCGGTCCTCTGCACAAACTAGGGTGCTTGCCCGGTTTCTGCTACAACCTTAACAAAGGCGGTTTTAAAGTTTTTCCATGATTCCATAAAAGGTTTGAAAAGCTTGCGATCGTGGATGCTTCGAAGTGACGTCCAACCGAACCATTTCGTGGAGCCTCTAAAAAGGACGTTTATTTCTAATGGTGAGAAAAAAGCCATGAAAACTGGAACCATACAGACAATGCTTTGTTCTTCGCATAAACTCTCAAAGGCAACGGCAAATGCCCAGCCGTTGGGGTGAAGTTGTGAGGGGGCAAGATGTAGATGGTTCAGGAGTTGGATTTGAAAGTCGGTGAAGGGAAATCTCACTCCGAGCAGGGTAATAACATCCCGGTAGAGGAAAAAGAAGTGAGGATCGTTGTCTTTTTGTCGACAGGAATCAACTGATTTGCCCTCCAAGGGCAACCGGATGGTATATCCCTCTCCATCCCCGATCCCCAGTGACGACACATCATTCGGGATTAGGGTGTTTTTAATGTGTGTCACGCAAATGTTAACCGCAGGGTTTGACCTGGTTGGGACTTGGGAGGAGGCAGACGTGCTGGACTCTTTCGTCGTAGATTGGATGGGATGGTGCGATGATGAAGCCATCTATACCTAAAAATAAAATAAGAAGGTAAAAAATCAGAAAGTGATATATACCTAAGATAACAGAGCTATCTCGGTGAGAAGTTAAAGACGCTCGACCGGGATGTCTAAAGCTGGGAGAAACCGGAATGGATGGAGGAATAATGTTACATCGGCATTTATCCAACAGTGAGTCGGCATCTCGGTAACGTTCTTACCGTGCGAGTTCAATGCTTTTGTGACAGTACTCGTCACATGGCGTCGGGCCCCGAGCTGGTAATACCAAAGTATGAAGGTTTTGCTTTAAACTCGGGTTGGGAACTCGGGAAGAAGTTTTAGGAGGAATGGTGAGTGGCCCAAGCGGTGAAGGCAGTGAAATTTCAATGTTCCTCCTACGGCTTACTCTTGCTTGCAAGGGACCGATGAGATTCGTTTCTACTGTTTTTTTCTTTAATGGAAGATGTTTCCCAGAATGAGAACTTTGTGGACCCAGGAGTGTCCCTTGAGGTTCTCATACTTGTTGGTAATGAGGACTCGCTATCAGTATCTAAGGGAGTGTCATTTTTGCGAGTCTCTGGTTGTTTGAAGGGGATAGGTTCTTTGGGTTTGAAGACATGCGCTGAAGTACGGGCCACTCTGGGTACCTAGAAAAGGCAACAAATGCTAAAACCCCACCCAGAAACGCACCCATAAGACCCAGAAACGTACCCAAAAGAAAAAATAAAAATCAAAGATGCACTCAAAGAAGATTAAACATTCATGAAAGGGCTACCCAGAGAATTAAGAAAGAAATGAATAAAAAGCAGAGATGATTGCCAGGATAGTGCAAAAACAAAGAAATGAGAAAAACAGTGACAATACCTGTTGAAAATGAAGAAGTGCAAAAAGGCCTTTGAAAGAAGAGAGTGTTTCAGACAGGAGACGAATTCTCTCAGAAAGCAAGGGTATGCATGAGTGTAAAGTGGTATGATGAAGGAGTAAGTGGCAATATATAGACGTTGCGGATTTGAAAAGTCAGGGGTCGTGACGTCATTACACCCCAACAGTGGAGTTAAAAACCCTAAAAAGTTGCTGACGGTTCAAATGAAACGACGTAAGCATTTAATACGCACGAATATCAAAGGTTCCAGGGATGGCCAATCCGCATGAGCGACGGTTGAGTGCCATGACGTGTCTGAACACATGGTTGTCAGTTGTAACTTTATCGAAGACCGTTTGGATTTTTCTTTTTAATATATCAACATGGATTGGTGGGCGGTTAGCTTCAACGCAAACCCAGATTGGTGGGCGGTTTCTTTTTAAGGCTAACCCGGATTGAAGGCGGTCTCTTTTAAAGATCAACCCGGATTGGTGGCGGTCAGCTCTAAGGCCAATCCGGATTGGTGGGCGGATTAAATTTATTTACCAATAAAGTCGCACAGATTGGATTCAGTTCAATATGCGTACTAATGAAATGAGGGCAAGTTCAAAAGATACATCGACGGTTCAAATATAAAGAATTAGTAAGGTGCAGAGTGAGCAATGAGAAGCCAACACAAGACAGAAAGCGTTTTTCCATTAGTAAATGAATGGTTTACATGACATTCTTATAGGAAAATAAGCTGAGTTCTTGACTCTAATAGGAAAATACAAAGTCAAAATACAACCGAATTCCGGATTGACAAATTCCTAGTGGGAACTTCTCAACTTGCCACAGATACTAGACACCCAAAATCATCAGCAGTGATCAGAAAATTTGTATGAAGAACTCTCTGCTGCTGAGTGAACTCCCAGATGCTTATCATGTGGTGTAGATCCCTATCAGCCACGGTAAACCCTTTGGTGTGGAACAAGTTTCACGCAAAAGGGTCATCGTGTGGTGAAGATCTCTAATATAAAGATCTTCACCAGTAGCCAACGAGCCTCGACTGAGATCCCAGTTGAAGTTGAGCCAGGTGCATGAAGATTGGAAAATATATCTGGGCTCCCAGATGCTCGTTGGGGTAAAGGATTGAAGACTGGCAAATATATCTGGAGTGTGCCATTGGCTAGGATAAGCCCCGCCGTTATGACCAAAATTTGCTCCTTTCATTTTTACGTTACGCCCACTTATTCTGGAAAACCTTGAAGGAGGGGACAAATGGGTGGAACCTAATTCCCCTGACATATGCAATTCAACTTGTGTGAAACAGCACTTCATCTATAAGACTGAAGAAAATGCAGAGGGAACAGAGGTTTGAGAAGTTTGTGTGGAGCAAATAAGGTGAAGAAACAAGAGTATATATGGACATTCTGATATTGAAAACGCCAAGGGTAATCAATGCCTCTTCAATTGAGAAATGAAAACGCCAGGGGTAATCAATGCCTCTTCAATTGAGAAATGACAACGCCAGGGGTAATCAATGCCTCTTCAAAATTGAGAAATGTAAGCGCCAAGGGTAATCAATGCCCTTTTAATTGGGAAGTGTAAGCGTCGGGGGTAATCAATGCCTCTCCAATTGGAAAATAAATCTTTTTTGAGAAAATGCAACGATGGCTGGATTGAAAAAGGTGTGGACGTTAAATGTGCACGAAAACCAAGAAAGATTGTTGCGAGAAAGCGGCGATTGCGTACCCCAAGGTGGATAGGTGAACAGCTACCGCTATCTTTGCAGAATCACACCTGTGTGTGTGCTGGCAACTTTTCATGAAAACCCAGATTGGGGGTAACACGTGGCAGGAGTTCGTAATGTCGGTTATGGTAGAGTTTCAGAACTAGCAACATAAATCTCGGTCATCATAAAAAGTGAATGGATACTCGAAGAAAATCAACCCGTCACCTAGAACATGGGGTAAATAGGAAAAATTGGATTCAAGGAGTATCGGACAACGTGTGTGATAGGAGCTCATAGTTGGTTATGACCGAGTTCATAACGTCAGTTTTGACCAAAGATCACTTGTCGGTACAAATTTCGGTCATTATAAAGGCTGAGTAAGTACTTGAAAGCGAGCCCGTCATTTATGACATATGGCAATAAGGCATGACGTGCAAGAAAAGAATCCCGAAGAATTTGGTTAAGCTTGAACTTGGATACACGAAGTCGGGGTTAGTTGATAAGCTAATCTCGGCATGTCAGAGACCTGAAATACCAAGCTTGGGGGCAACTGTTATGGACTCATATATTGGGCCTAACAGTTATGCGGCCCAATGAAAGGACCCACAGCTGAACACCCGTTTAGCCAGGTAAATTGTTCACCACTACTCCATCGTGTCTGTGATATAAGACCGTACAGGTAGTGGAGCAGGCATTAGCAGAACGTGGGAGGCGCATAATGCATGAACAATGGATTCGTCTACATGAGAGTGGAACCCTAGGTAATCTCTATAAATAGGAGATTACCCACCAGGTTCACACTCTATATTCTCTATTCCATTATTTATCATTCAGTCACACTGTGTATACACCCCACCCTCTGGAGAATCGCCACCTCTGTGTTGCACGGTGATCTGAGTTCCCTCGTTGATATCTCCTTCATAGATATCACTGAGTTATCGTCTTCTCATTGGTGTTTAACCCATGAACATCCTTGAGGAGCCTATTGATCCAATATTAATATTATCTAGCTCATTGAAGCTAGACATCTGTGTTCTACACCAGAATAGTAGCGATCTAATATTATTTTGCATCTAATGAAGGTCGTAGATCTGGTGAGATACAACCAGCGAACGAGCAATACATGGGTATAGAGAATATAGAGCAGATAAAAAACGGATTTAATTTTTTTTTCTATTTAAAATTTGACTTTAAAAAATAGTTTAAGCTGGTTTCTTTAGCTCATAATCTATTCAACCTTGTCTAGCCAATATTTTTCATTAGCAACATTAAGGTGTAAATTTTTAAATACTAAAAACACACTTTATAAACTTAAAGAACTAAAATCAGACCTCATGTATGCTTAGAGAATCAAAAGTATAATGTATTAGAATAAATAGGAATCTATTGTGATGGTAGATCTATGTATCTACGTGGAGATTTGTTACCTTCCCTCGATATTTATATTTTTATTCAAAATTTTATGCCAAGAGTTTAAATTTAGAATCGTGTATATATACATCATGAATATTGCATAATCCAGGAATATATTTTTTATATAAAAAAAAAAAAAATCCCATATAAAGATATTCTTGAAACATTGTACTACACAATAATTCATCTCTTTCAATTATATATATGCTCCTACTTTCCTATAAAACATAATAGTGTATATATAAATAAAAACTATTGTGATAGAGCAAATAATAGGGTTATGTTTTCAATTTTTCCCTTTTTAATAACTAAGGAATATGGAGGTAATTTGACTCAAATTTTAAATTTTAAATTATTATGCATAACTTGATATATGATTTATTAAGTTCAGTGACCCAAATTAAAATTTAGATGATTCATCAACCATTTTTAGATGAGATTTTCACGATCTTTTATTCAAGAAAGTTTAAACAAATGAGCAGATATTTTATACCAAAAATTATCCAACTGGAGATTATATTTAAAGTCATCTTATACGAAAATCAATGAATAAACTAAACATATAAAAATAAACTAGAACGAAACCTTTTAAAATGAGTAACGATCCAACGGTCAAGATCAATCGATCGGCAAGATTATTATGTTTGTAACTTCCGGAGCAAAAATGATACCAAAAAAACTTTCGAGTGCTAAGTTCCCCCTTACCAATACTTCTGTGACAAAAATGGTATTTAACCCTATAATTTAAATAAATCATCATCTTAAATGTGATAGATACGGGATATAAACATTTCAAAAAGACCAATAATCTATCTCTCTCTAGAGAACTGCCTAATAACATGTGTGAAACATTGTTTTAAGGTTGGACTTACTTAACAATAAGGTTGTCAAATTTAAGCAAACTTGTGACAGTGAGGTAAACTCGTATCATGAATTCGAATTATAAACTCTTAAGAGTTTATTTTTACCTTTAAATAGATATTAATTGTGTATAATTAAATTAAAATATAAAAAACAACAACAATTTGGTTTATATATTTTTTTAAAATCAAATAATTGAAATTAAATCCATCAATATTCATAATTTATCTTTTTTTTTTATGCAAAGTGAGACACCTCAGTTAAGACCTATAGGGATATTACACCAATTACAATCCTGACAAAGTAATACTTCTAGTTCCTCGGAGGCGTGGAATACCTCATAAAACCCATGTCCCAACCTTAGGCCCCTCTTCGCCAAATAGTCCACAGCGTAGTTAACAAACGAGGCACATAGGTGAATTTTTTTCCCCAATCCATACCAAGCAGCACTTTCACTTCCAACAAGAGGCTAGAGTCCCTGTGAGATGGACCATGCTCGTGAAGAATCAGTTCAAGACACTCAGAAGAATTGGTTTCAAAGAGTCCACATTATATGCACATATCTTATATGCTTCTTATGTGCTCATATGGTATGAGCATATTTTTTTAATTTGACATGTCAGAAAGCAGCATATAATTTAAATCTAAATAAATAAAATATATATAAAAAATAAATAAATAATATATGCTCATACCTCTAATAGAGGTGTGGCACATAAGAAACACATAGGATATGTGCATATAATGTGGACTCGGTTTCAAACCACATTTTCTTGAAACCCATATTCTAAGCCATCTTGAGACCTAAGAAACAAGCCCATATCTCCGCTGTGAGTTCATCCCCGTCCTCAATTTGGTGTATAAATCCTTTAATAAAACGTCCAGAGGAATTTCGAATAAGACCCCCACAAGCACCTTTAGTAGCAGAAGTTGAAAACGTGTTAGTTCTCAATGTGTTTTGATGATTAATAAACAATTGTAAACATAAGGGAATGTTTTTTAAAGATTGGTAAAGCTTGATTGATTTCAATTCAAAAACAACATCGGCGCCAAACTCGAGCTTGGCTATCCGGACTCGAGCTTGCCCTTTACGTAAAGCAAACCAAGCTATTTTGCTCTTTCTAAACCCGAGCTTGGTTCTCAAACTTGAGCTTATCATTTTCAATGTAAAGGTTGTCTTTTTACAAAGAGTTTACAAAACATGTAAACTCAAGTTTGGCCTTTCAAATTCGAGCTTGCATCAGACAGAAAGTTTTCATGTTTTTCCTTTAAAGAGTAAACTCAAGCTTGGTGATGTAAACTCAAGCTTAGGTCCGACGAAGCTATTCAAGTTTTCAAATATCTTTACCAAACTCGAGCTTGCCTTTGCAAACTCAAGTTTGGGTCGACGAGAGAGCATTGTCATATTTTGAGCTTAGCAAACTCAAGTTTACACCTCTAAGCTCAAGCTTGCACTTTGGGAATCAAAATTATTTTTGACATGAATAGTGTTAAACTCGAGCTCGCTCACTAATAGACTCGAGCTTGCCATTTTCCATTTTGGCTCTCAAAATGATTTCAAACTTGTTTCCCCGACAAAAGCCCAAACTCGAGCCTACTCACTTATAAGCTAAAACTTGAGACTTCCAGAAGCAAAACCCAAGTTCTAAATGAAGACCAAACTTAAGCTTGTTATAGTAAACTCGAGCTTGGAACTTCTGCACAGATGAACGCATCTAAGTATACTTTGCTCAGTTTGATTTCTGCTTAAGCTTGATTCTGCGAAATGGTTGCTTATGGTTTAAATGATTCATATCAATATTTCTAACCAGATTTTACCAGTTTGCTTATGAGATTGCAGAAGACCTAAGATTTGTTTTAGGAAACATTAAAGCATTCAAAGATGATCAATCAATGCTTAATTACAGAGAAGCTATTAATGATCAAGATTTTCGTCAATCTGTGTCAACGCATTAATATCAATTGGAGATATCCCATTCTTCCGAGATTGGTGCATCAATTAAAAGCTCTCAACGGACAAATTCAAATATTCAATTCTGAAATACTCCCAACAGCTATATTCATCAGACATAAACCCAACAGCTAGTATTTTCGAATTGATTCAAGTCTGAACGGATCTTTAACGGTCACAAGCTTCAATCCAATATAAATACATGAAGGTTTGAAGTCTACAAGCAGAGAAGACATACACAGAAAAACGCATACAAGCATATCGGTCTTTTTTACTGCTTAATTCGCATCCTGTATCTTTGATACATTGTACTTCAGTAATCATCTTTATTCACTCTTAGAGAGAGTTCATTTCTATAATTCATTCATTGTAAGAATCTCAAAGTTGTGGGACTTTGAGGTTGGGTTTTCAGATTACAACTTGTAAGGGGGAGTGTATCCTAGAGAGATGATAGCTTTTGAGTACAGAGTGTGTATCTGATTTGAGTGATAGTAGAAAAACCCAGAGAGTCTGGGGATTGGACGTAGGTCAAGAGTTGAGACCGAACCAGTATAAATCTTCTGTGTCAAGCTCTTCTTCCCTATCTCCATTTAGCTTCTGTTGTGTGAGTGTTTTAAAAAGAATTTTTAAAATCCCCAATTCACCCCCCTCTTGGTGATTTCCTTCACTTTCAAAATGCACCATCAACATTCACCTTCACCCACCCCTCTTCTGGGGGTCTCCAAGACTCCTGACTAGGGGCCAAAGTAGCCCCTCGAATTGTCGTCCCTGCTAGACGGTCATTGGTAAGTTGCATACACTCCACCATTGCACTTAAGCTAGCAAGGATACTATCATTTGAGAGACATTTCTTCTCAAAAACCCATAAGTTCTTTCGTCGCTACAGCCACCAACACAAAATTGTGAATCTCGATGTCCACTCCTTACTTGCATCATTCTGGCCTCTTATATTCCACCACACCCAATCTGAAAGGTTCATGTGACAAAACCTATGCCACCGTGCCGGGTCTACCACTTGCCTCCATATGGCTTTCGAGTACACACAATCCCTAAAAACATGGACAGTGTCTTCAACTTCCGCCCCACACATATTACATATTATAGCTCGCATCATTCGTCAAACCTCGCCTCTTCCGATTAGCATTCGTAAATAAACATTGTCGAGCTACCATCCAGATAAGAGTCTTGCATTGTTGTGGTGCTCGAACTTTCCATATGCCACCCCAATCCTTGCCCTGTACCGTAGCATTCCCCGATAATACTCTGTACGCAGATTTCACAGAAAAATCGCCATGCCTCTCCCACTTTCATTTAACCAAGTTCACGTCATGGTTAATTTCGATTCCATCAAAAACAATATCCCAAGTCTTCTTAATTCTAGACCACACATTTATCCAGGACGTTTCAAATCAATACAAGGAGATCATCCCCACATTTATACTTATCACATACCACTTTGACCCAAAAAGCGTCTTTGTGCGTCTCTATGTGTAATAAGCCTCCACCCCAGCTTCATGAGTAGTGCTAGGTTTTGAAATCGAGCATGCCACAACCCTAGCCCTCCCCTTCTTTTCTCCTCACACACCTCATCCTAGGCAACTAAATGCGTTCGTCGACTCTCTGTTGTGTTACCCCACAAAAAAGATATATTATGCTTGTCTAGAGAATCACAAACATTGCTCAGAAGGTGAGAGGTTTGCATAGTATATGTAGGGATAGCTAAAGACACCACAGAGATAAGCGTCAACCTTCCAGTAAGAGAGAAAGAAGTATTTTTCCATCGAGACAACCTCTCTTTAACCTTGTCCACCACCTCCTGAAAAGAGTCATTGCCAACCCGCTTATGATGTAGTTGTACCTCCAAATACTTCCCAAGATTCGCTGATTGAGTAAACTCGAGGGTCCTACTCAACTCTGTGCACCTGTTATGATTGATGTTCTCCGAGAAGAAAACCCGGGTCTTAGATGAATTTACCTTAAGCCCTGAACACTTACAAAAGTAGGACAAGCACTCGCGGACCATCTCTGCTTGTTGAAGCGAGGCTTCAGTAAAGAGGATAATATTATCCGCAAAGAATATATGTGAAATCGGTGGGCCCTTCTCTGTAAGTCTAATAGGCTTCTATAGCCCTCCTTCCATTCTTTCTTGAATCATATGAGCAAGTCTTTCCATACAAATCACGAATAAATATGGTGAAAGAGGGTCTCCATGTCTAATTCCTCGCGAGGAGTGAAAAAACTCTACCTTAGTGCCATTCCATAGCAACTGCATATTCGCAGTGCTAATACATTGCTCCACTACCTAGAAAGAGACATAGGAAGATTAAGTTTATGCAGACACTTAACAAGAAATTTCCAATTCACCCGATCATATGCCTTCTCTAAATCAATTTTGATAGCCATATAGCCCTTCTTCCCTCTCATAGTGCGCATAGAATGGATCACCTCTTGGGCTACAATAGTATTATTGGAGCTGAGCCTTCTTGGCACAAAGCTACACTAGTTAGGGGAAATAACATGCGACATGAAGCATTTCATTCTATTTGCTACAACCTTCGTAATCAGCTTATATACGACATTGCATAGACTAATTGGACGAAGGTCTCTAAAAGTCTTGAGGTGATCCTTTTTTAGGATCAAGACAATAAGAGTCCCATTGACATCATGGATCCACTCAGGAGTATGAAACACCTGCTTAACCAATTGAACAATGTCCTTTTTCGCTGTCTCCCATTGATGTTGAAAAAACAACGCATTAAAACCATCTGGAGCTGGAGATTTTAGTGCCCTCACACTCAGTTCATGCATTTCCATTAACTTGGTATAAGAGACACCACATACAAGTTCCGAGCGCTCAACTCCATCCTCTTTAAACAAATTCAAGAAGTATTCTGTGGCATGATTTTTAATGTGTTCTTCCTTAAAACACCATTCGCCCTTGTTAATACATATAGCATCAATTCTATTAATCTTTCGGCGACTATTAGCTCAAACATGAAACCATCTTGTATTCCGATCACCATCAATAGACCAATTAACTCTAGCTTTCTGTGCCCATAACAAATCTTCCTGTGTCAAAGTCTCATCCAACTTTATCCATAGCTTTTTTTTGGAGTTCCTCTAAATGCAAGAGGTTCCCCCTTCGAGTGATCGCTTTATTCACTCCGTCCAACCTGCGGAGAAGTATATTTTTATGCTTAATGGCAAGTGAACCAGTCGAACAAGTAATAAAGAGTAAGTAGAGTATCGTCCCACAGAGACTGAGATACTGATGATACCACTGATTTATGTAGATAGTTGTGTAAAAGATTTAAAAGAAAAGTATGTTTGGTTTGGGATTTTTGTGGTTATAACTAATAAAGAATAAAACAAATAAATGATCGAAGTCGTAAGAAGATATCAGTTAAAAGATAGGCTGAGCAACGGATTTCATCCTAAGCATATCAATCCCCCAGTTTGCCTTAACGCATTGTTATAGCAATTATACTGTACAGCTTCCGCAATGCTACAACATAGATGCCTTTCACAATGTTATTCAGTTAACCCACCACTATATTCTACAAAAGCTTCTGTGTCCTATACATACAACCTTAACTATACTTCTCCCATATGCCTATGGCGATTTTCTAGTTCAAATTATCTTTTCAAATCAAGGTGTTATGGTTATAAGCGGTAGACCCATTCCTGAAGCCTACAATGGTAGGTCAAGCCTTGCACCAGCCTGCCTAGCAAACACTGCCTATCAAATGTCTAACCTCGACTCCTTTCCAGTAAGTCGAGGCCACTGATCTAGTCCTTAGCTTCCGCTAACCGACAAGAGATAAAAATACTGATAAACAAACTGAATTTATTAAATTAAAGAACTAGAAAATTGGGTCCATTCTACACTCAAGAATCCATCCTCACTCAGCAAAGGGAAATTAGTACACTGACTGATGAGGGAATCACAAAACAAATCACAGCATAATAGCCTATGACAAAAGATAATCGAAAAATAAAGAAAAGTAAACAAAAAGTTTGTTAGAGGTTTTGATAGTGTAGGAGCAGCCTGTTACTTGACAACTCCACGTCTTCTCATCTCCGTCTGACTGCAAGGAAGGATGTTGGGTTCTTCTGGAGTTCTCGTGCTTCGTAACTTCTCTCACTCTTCTTTCGAGCCTGGCCGAATAGGAATTGTCTATGACTCTCAACGACTTGATGCCTTTCAGGGTTAGCCGTCTTTTCCTTTTATGGACATGTTTGCTTATGGTGTAAGTTCAGTGAGCTAGACCTCTCCAAATCTGTCAGGTCCAACTGATCCAACTTTTTAAATTTGGTAGATTTGATTCTGCTGATACTGTGGGATTCTCCAAATCTTAATCTTCGATCCTCCGCATCTTCTAATCCATTCTGTCATCAATCTAACCATGAACTGACGTCCGTTTATTGACCTGCACTTATTTCCTGAAAAATCCTCGAGGAAAAGTCAGAACATATATCGCATAACACAGATTCCTTTACACCGCTATAGCATATGGGTTGCATTGTATTGCAGCTTGATATGGCTGACCCGATGCTATAGCATTGTATCATCAGTGCTATGTGCCTTCATAATAAACCCTTAAGCTTGCCTTCTTCTTATGCACATGTATAGGATAATTATGCATTTATCAAGATTTATAAGATCTATCCTACATTTCCCTATATGCGTGAATTATGACATATTTGCTCAAATTAAATGGTTTTAAGCTCATATTCAATACAAAACTGACACACATTATAGGGAAAAGCATGGCATAAATAGTACTCATCACCTCCATATTCTACTGACTGCAAGCATGTGCAAAACTTTCAATGTTGTCCCTCCATCCTTTGGAAGAGCTCCACTTCGTCTTGACTAGCTCATTGAAGGATTCATGGAGAACCTATGGTGAAATGAAACAAAAGGGACATTGACCCTGCATATGAGTGGAAGACCCATCCAACCGTAACAACAAGGGACGGTGACCTGATTTCAAATGGGGAAAATGAAGTATTTTAGCATCAATAAACTAAGCATACCAATCTTCATTAGTGAGTACTCGATCTAGTCGTGCTTCCGTCCTTCCTCTTTTCCATGTAAACTTCGAACCATCAAACTCCAAATCCACCAAGTTCATGTCATCAACCCACCTCACAAATTCTTGGTCCACCTTTAATTTTGAAGCCGTACATGAACGTCGTTCCTTCTCAAGTAATGTGGCATTAAAGTCACCCCCAATACACCAAGGCCCTTGCAGCGATTCTTTAATCCATAATAGCTCATTCCATAACGTACGACGATAAACATGGTTAGGGCTAGCATGCACCACCGTTAGGATCCATTGCTCCTTTTTATTATTTACAATCCTCAAGTGCAAAAATTGTTTGTGTTGTACTACCACCTCAACCTTAAGAGCCACTTCCTCCCAAAGGCACCATATACCCCCACTATACCCCTCTGCACCAATAAAAGAATACTTCTGGAAACCCAAACATGATCAAATCGAAGAAATTAACACGAGTTTAAATATGAGTTAACATGGTTTTGTAAGCTAGAAACGTAAAAACAGTAACCTCAATATGTTAACTCGTGAGTTTAACTGAGTTTACAATGATCACGAGTTTACTAGTGACTCAACTCAATTTTATAAGCTAAAAACATAAAAACGCTAAACTTGGAGAGTCAACTTATGAGTTTAACAACAATGCCCAACAAGAATTTACTTTCCAACCAAGTACGTAAGTTCTTTTGTATTATTATAAGAAATCATACAAATAAACTGCACCAAACTTTAGGTTTGAGGGGCAAGTAGCACCCTTTTTTTAAAAAATGCATCGTGAACTATAAAATATTTTAATGATGCAATTCTATCCATGGAGTATTAAAAATAGTGCAATGGAGAGCAATTTCATTGGAAGAAGTATATGGTTTCCTCTCAAACTGTCCCTCCTTTCATACGGTCGAGAAAATCTAGAACCCCAATCCATCATCATGTCCTTCAGATTGGAGTGCTGCAGAATTCATCGGAGTGGGTAGGGGTCGGTGGAGGAGCCGCCGCATAAGGACAAAGACGCGGCGGCGAAGATGATCGAGATCGGGCTGGGCATTCTGAAGAAGGGGCCGGGAGTGGGAGTGGTGGGATTGGTGTCGTCCGACATAAGCTAGTGGGAACAAAGAAGAGAGCCAAGAGAAGAGAGCTAAGGCGTCAGTGAGAGATAGCGGTGGAAGAATGACCATCGTGTCCCGGTCTTCTTTTATTTTATTTTTGTTGCTCTCCCTATTAATATTATTTTTTAAAAAAAAGATAGAAAAATAACTTTACAATTGTAAAATCCTATATTAGGTTTGTTATCAAAAGTTAATAGGGGAATGACGAAACTTGATAAGTAATTAACAACTCATTTTTTAGAAAATACCTTAGTTGAAATTTTACAAATTCAAAATTCTTTGTCTGTCTTTTTCCCATATTATTTTCTTATTCATTCTTTTAATATGTTTAGCAAACAAAATCTTTGGGGGTGTCTTCTATAAAATTATAGAATTTCTATCCTACTGCATTCTGAAGAGCTAGAGCTTGATGGTGGTGGTGGTATCAATTGTACTCTGAATTTTATCTGTTGATAAAAAATAGTGAGGGTTTGAAAGGGAACGATGGCTTTCTTTTTCCTCTCAATAAGAGATGAGGAGTTAGAGAATGGAGTGAGATTGCTCTATTTTTAATATGCCAAGTGTAAAATTGCACTACTAAATATTTTGGGTGCACCTTACCATTTTATACTTTTATTTATTGATAATGATTGATTAATATTTCGATAGGTAACCCAGGAATATGGAAGATTCAAAGCAAGTAGATGAATTGAGAAGGGAGGAGAGATTCTTTGAGCTTATACCAAGAGATGTTCTTGACTATCTGTGTAATCACTTATCAATTGTAGATCAACTTCGATTTGCTAGGGTTTGTAAGTTAGCTCACTCTTTGGTTTACGAACGACCATACCCTAAAGCACTTAAGGATACTCCATGCCTGATAGGTCCCGATGATAATTCATCATCGCTCTACGAAACAATATACCATGGCCAAGTAACATGTTATCAGATAGGAAATATACCATTCAAACATGGCGAACCAGACATTCTTGGATACTACAAAGGATGGTTATATATTCGCTATTTTAGCAACGATTTAATCCAACTTGTGAATCTCTTCATCAATGTTCAAGTTGATCTCCCACTTTTGTCCACCATACGATTATACCTAAATATAAATGTCACTCTCTCTATGCTGAAAATTTTGCATTATCATTATGAAAATCCATGAGGCCTTTTATGATTGAAATTGTTGATCAATACGGGGACTTAGCTTTGTGCAAGATTAATGGAGGCAGTACATGGAAAGCTCATCATGATCATCATCACCAAGATGAAGGGTACTATATATGTTAATGTAGCATTTTACCATGAAAAGTTGTATGCTATGAGAAAGAAATTCCCAGGGTTGACATATTTATAGTTGACAATGATTATTTAAGGCTTTTTTCTTTGGGGGTTATAGATTATTCTCAAGTAATAAGTGTTTCATTTTTTCAATCATTACAACAAGCATATCTAATGGAGGATTCTAGAGGAGATAGTATGGTTCTTGTGATGGAATATCGATATATGTTTGGTACAGTTCTTGAATTTGATATCGATCTTTAAGGTGGTTAGTGATGGGGATGAGTTCTTGAGGCTGGATGATATAGACCAAATTTTGTTACTAGGTCACTCGTATTCTGAGATTATTGACGTTAGAGATTGTTCCACCTCTGATAATTTTGAAGGAAACCGAATATGTTTCAAGGGTAATGGTTATATATGCTGATGTTGGCATCTATTCAATCAGAGATGGAACTATTATTTGGGAAGTACCAAAGAGGCTACATTGCCGACAATGGATATTTCCCAGATTTATTATGACAGCTGAATGCAGTTGTGAGTCACATTTATATGCACAAACGGCTGAATGAAAGAAGGCATCCTCCCTATATAATACTCAACTTTTAAATCGCTCCATATAGAAAAGAATTTTAAATTATCATATTGCTCTCATCTAAGTCATCTAAAAGTCATTTATTTTTTATTTTTTTATCATTAAAAGAGTCAAGTTAGATGTAGTGCATCATT
Organism: Acacia melanoxylon; assembly: GCA_019022615.1. Taxonomy (NCBI): domain Eukaryota; kingdom Viridiplantae; phylum Streptophyta; class Magnoliopsida; order Fabales; family Fabaceae; genus Acacia; species Acacia melanoxylon. The sequence continues at coordinate 6,402,212 of JAFJYJ010000013.1, forward strand.
GATTAGGAGGACTGGAATTTTTTTTAGATATTTTGAATTATTCAAATCTATTACTAGTAGTTAGGTCATGTTTGTTACTGAAATTTTTGTTTTAAGCGCAACCTCATTCTAAAGTTAAGGGTGGCCGGTGGCCAATAATTGTATCATTAAAAATAAGTCAGTAAAATTATATTTGTTAATTTTATCATTGGTTGACGAAAAAGTCAGAGAAAAGGTTTCATATAATTGTAAATAATTACTCTATAAAAAATTAATACGAATATGTCTGTAAAGTTATAAATAAATTAAACACCAAGAGATTAATATTATTTTATAAAAGTATTCGCCTAACAGAAATTTTATCCTAGAAATATTTTAGTCTTAATGATTTCTGTCATTGTATGAATAGAATTATACCAATATAAAAAAGAAATAATCTGACAATGATCGTTTTTTTAATTTTCTTTAAAGATTTGAATATAGTGTTCCTTAATACACTGGATTGAGTTTTCTTTGAATAATAATAAAACTGAAAATAAATTTCATATTTTATGCCCGTGGTAGGCTAAGAACTTCAAAGTTCAAACTTTATAATGCTTACCCAGGTAAAAAAAAAAAAACTTTATACTACCTCCGGTCCTAATTATAGGAACCTTTTTGTAGTGCAATTTACACTATAAAAGTGTTCCTATAATTAGGACCGGAGGGAGTAATACATATACATATAAAACAGATAGACATAGTTACTTCCTCACAAAGACCTTTAAGAAATGTGCTAACATTTAGGTCTTAACAGTGTCTCGAATGCCTCATTCAGAACTAGAGTTATCAAACAATTTGATCTCCAATCATCTTTGTAAATAGGGAAAAAATATATATATACATACTAGTATAAAAATAGAACATGCCTACATACATAAGATATAATGATCATAACCAAATCCGCGCAACTAAAAGAACAATAAAACAAAAAATCAAAACGGGGCAGGAACTGAATTAATCTGCTTTTAAAACAACTATACATAATTACATTTTAACTGTTATTACCAATTATTCCTCAACGATAATTGTCTCTCCTATCCAATTTCCATTACTGAAGTTGCAACTTCCACAACCTTAATCTCCTTTAAAAAAGAAACAAAAAGATGTATATATATAAAAAGAGAAGAGCCTCCCATTAACTCTCATCAATATATTACAACACACACAAAAAGAAGGAAAGTTAAATACAGAAAAATTAAAAGTGATTCTTAGTTTTTGCTTCCTCAGAGGAATTATTGAGAGATATGTCATTGGTGCAGAGAAAAAATGTTGCTGTTCTGCTGATTATTACTATGATGATGATGATAAAGATGGCGATAATGGCAGATGGAGCAGTGTACAAGGTTGGAGGTTTCCCTGGTTGGACATCCATTGGCAATGTAGACTACAATAATTGGGCTGCTTCTAACAACTTTCAAGTTGGTGACACTATCAGTAAGTTCCCTAAATCTATAATAATTCCTATTCTTCATAAAATGTTTAAGGGTCATTTTTGCTTGAGAGAGTATCTGCCAAGAAACTGTAGGTATCAGGAAGTATTATTTTGGCTCAATATCGCTCTGAAAATGTTAGATATAGAGAAATAATGCCATAACTATTAACAAAATAGTAATGGTGTGTATAAGTTTGCAAACGGTTAGGATGACATTACTCTTTTTTAACACGTCCTGAACGATACTGAGCTGAAAGAAATTTTCAAATACCCATGACTCCTTCGCAAATCCTTCCATTTCCAAGATAAAAATGACCTTTAACCCTTCAGACTTCAGATGTAATTCATTTCAAACACCAGATGTGCATTGCACATGAAACTCACATCTAATTTTAAGTTTTGTTTATTTGAAGGGAAAAAACTCCAGTATTATTAAGTTCATATATCTAACATTTTATTATTTTTTAATTAAATTAGGACGTGAAATTTTTCCTTGTACATCATTGACTCTTATTATTCACACTTTATATTAACTTAATTTTAAGGGTTAATACTATTATTAATCTTTATAATTTTATCAAATTTTAGTTTTAGTCCCCCTATAGTTTTAGATTATTAGTTTTGGTCTTTATAATTTCATAAAGAGTTGGTTTGAGGTTAACGATTGGCTCTATACTTTTAACGAGTTTTAGTTTTGATTCCCATAATTAAACTCAGACTAAATCTTTTGTAAAACTAAAAGGATCAAAACTAATGATTTGAAACTACGATACTAGAACCAAAATTAGATAAACTATATACAAGGGCGGATAATGATATTAACCACCCCTATTTTAAAAAACTAATAAAATTAAACTACAAGAGATTGTTGGTATATATGAATTAGAAGATGAAGAACTACTGAAACTGACATATATGTGGAACTTTGTGTGAGCAGTTTTTGAGTACAATGCTCAGTACCACAATGTGATGAAAGTGCCATATAAGATGTACAAGTCATGCAATGTTTCAGAAGGGACTCCTTTAGAAACCTTCAACACAGGAAATGACTCCATCAAGCTCAATCGTTATGGCCACAACTGGTTCATTTGTGGCTTCCCAGGGCACTGCCAAAATGGTCTCAAGGTTGATGTCAATGTCATTAGGGTGTCCGCAACAAAACCTCCAACTCCATCAAGAAGTGATGATGATGATGATGACCAGTGTCCTGATTGCCCTAACAAAGCTTCACCTTTCATGGTATCTTTTGGTCTTATAGGACTGGCCATCTTATTCCTTGCTCTTGCTGGTTTCTAGCCTCAAGCTTCAGTGCTTCACAACAATATGGCTCTTCATAAGAATATGCCTTTTTTCCCCTTTAAAATAAGACTAGAGATTCGTTTACTTTGTTGCACAGAGTCTAAAAACCCAAAATAAGGGAAAAACCCTGCATTGAAAATTTTATTGGTCGAAAAAATTTGTTAAAGTTTTATACATAATAAATACTAATACTTTGTAAATTTTGTAACCGGTACTCTATGTTTGATGTAGATCCTTCTCATCAATAAAATTTGGGCTAAGGGCATTTTTGTCCTAGAAGTATAAAAAATGGAGTAATTTTGCTCTGGTCGTTATCTCATATAATTTTGACCGTTAGTTAACCAAATATCTTTGAAATTTAATGATCACGTGTCATCACATCATTTTTGTTAGTATACAAATTTGCCTAAGAAGTTTTAAATCTAACTTTAAAAAAAGATGAAGTAGATGACACATGGACTTCCGAACACAAATTCATATCTTAACAAAAATGACGTGAATGACATGTGAACTGTCAACTTAACATATTTTTTTAACTAACAGTCAAAATTAACTAGGATAATGATTAGGGTTAAATTGCCTCTCAGTGAAAACTTTCAGGACAAAATTGTCGGAACCGGTTTCCCTGCTCGTCCTTGGGACGAGGGGAGCTCGTCCGTGACGGACGAGCTCCTGGCCGTCAGATCTAGATCCGGGACACCCAGATCTTTTTTTATTTTATTTTCTTAATTATTATTTTTCTACATTTGAAAAAATCATTTTTTTGGAAAAATGTTAGTTGAGAGATTATCTTTATTTTTGATTCTCTACCTATTAAATTTTTTTTTATAAAAAATAATAAAAAAAAAACTTCGAGATCCGGCCCAGATTAAATCTGACGGCTTTGCAGGGAGCTCGTCCGTACGGACGAGTTTTCCCCAGCTCGTCCCAAGGACGAGTTGGGAATCCGGTTCCAAAATTGTCCCTTAACCTATAAAAATTTTAATGAGTACTTTTCCCCAATCCATAGTTTTCAGAGCTTATGAATAGTGTAATTTTATGCAGATTTGGAGCTGAATTTTGATGAGTATGTATACTACTTCTTATAACAAGGTACATGTAGAATTAATCAGATCCAAAAGCAAGCGGGGAAGAAACTAAACAAAGACGATATATTCAAGACGACAAAATGCCAATAAGTCGGTTGTTAATAAATCCTTATCCAAGGATAAGATGTAATATAGGCCCATTTCCCTTTTAAAATTAACATCAAAATTAAGGAACTCAGATGTGCCTTTTTCAACTAATATTCTTTCTCACTTTGGATCCACCTGGCTTTTAAGGGCAGGGCCCCAAAGAAAAAATAAAATAAAAAATCATTCACATTCATACGTAAGAATTTTTTTTTTTTAATAAAAAAAATGATAATATTTTTTTAAAAAAAAACAAACACTATTTATAAAAGCGTGATGTGATATATTGTTTATATTTTATATTAAGTAATGATCAGAGTTTAAAAGTAAGGTTGATGATCACCTAATAAATTGTACGGTTTAAGAGAGGAAAATGACTAAAAAAATATTATTTGAACTTCAAAATTTCGTTAACAACAACAGTAATGAGTTTAACAAGAACAATAAAGTAATTGTCAACTCATTTTGTTGAAAAATCACATATTTAAAATTTTAAAGTTTGAATGATATTTTTTGGGAATTTTTCCAATATAAAAGTATGACTTTAGAATTGTATAGCTCTTCTATTTGTGTTTTTTTCCTTATCCATAGCTCTTCGAATGGAAACTCAAAACTTCATGTTTAAACTACTAAATTCCCTTTTACTAGAACCAACACCTATTAGTTTGGACAACATTGATCATGGGTCTACATGCCCAGCTCAGCAAATCTATGAGTCCGGTATGCTCATCTCTCAAATTTTTTTAAATTTTTGATATATTCTTATTTATTTAAATTAAATTGTATGTTGCACACATTTTTGGCACCTATTATCCTAAATAAATTAATTTCTAGTATATCCAACATTCAAAAATATTTTTCAATATCACATAGTATCGTGTCATATTTTTTTTTAGTAGCACACAATATCCTAAAATATTTTTTTAATGATAACCATTATCTCTAATTAATTTTTTGTGCATCCGTGACCATAAATTACTTTTTCAATTAGTCTAAAAAGTACTTCAATTTATTAAATACAACTTGATTCAGACAAATAAAAAAATCAGCGAAAAAAGTTAAAAAGAAAACCCCATCATTTCGAGGGGTGGGGTCAGAATTTCCTGAATAAGTTACTAGTATTAAATGTCAGCATGAGTCCAAATTGGGAGAAATCCACCTTTTATTACGACTGCTAGTTTAAATATTAAAAATAACTAATTATATTGGGTGGTCGGAGAAGAACTCTCATTGGTCAAATTCGTGGAAGCAAATTTGAATCCTCATCCGGTGAAGTTTCGACTGAAAAATTTTACCCACAATCGCGGACTATAAAAGCCAATCAGACCATCGATGACTCTTGCTTCGTCTTGGAAAGTACCGGCGATTGTGATGGTGGCTGTGGTGGAGCCACTTCCTTTCAATATTTATTATTCTCTCCACTCCGTCCACATTAGTTGTATTTCCCCCCACCAATCTCCTTCTTCCTCTTCTTACTTTGGCTTTAATTGATTTTCTGTGCTGTTTCGATCTTCCTCTAAAGATCTGAAACTATCATGACCGGCGCCGGACATTTTACTTCCAGCAGCAATTTCGGCGGAAACTTCGATGCCAAGATCACTCCGCTTGTCCTCACTTCAGCTTTCATGGCCGCCACCGGTGGGCTCATGTTCGGCTACGACGTCGGCGTTTCAGGTGCATATCTTCAATTTTCTCTCTCTTCCATTTCCTTCTCCGATTATCGATTTTGGAGATGTTAATTGCAATTTCAAGTCATAATTCCTCGAAAATTCTGGAAACCAAGTCATGGACTGTGTTATCTTCTACTAAAATTTCACCCAATATATTTTTTTTTTTTGGGACCAGAATTTCCCCCAAAATTTAAAGTTTCATATATTTGTATATTGAGTCGTGATATTTTATGTGTGGCTAGAGGAAAATACATATTTACCCTTGTGCGTATAAGAAATAAACTCATTGGAAATCTAGGCATTTCATTCAGTGATGAGTTATTTGGAGGAAAAACTGGTTTGAGGCTGCAGACTAGAGATTCTCCCTCCATTCTTCAACGTTATCAATGTTTTTTAATTTATTTTTATTGAGGCTCTGTTGATAATAATCAAAGAAGATAGTAAATAGAAAAGTTAAGGAAGATGAATGAAAAAATACATGTTATATTCTCCCTTTTACTCTCCAAGGTGGAGGCGGCTTCTCTCTACGTGAGAATTCTCTCTTTCTGTGAGTGGAATTCCAGCACCTCCCTCTCCGACGCTAGCTGGAGGGAGGACTTTCGGCTAAGGGGCGTTTCTTTTGGGGTTGAAGTTTTTTATTTTGTTGAATCTGTTAAAGGGCTGTCATGATGTGAGGGATGGGGTCATAGGGATGAGCATAAAACCCGAAGCCGGTCTAATTCGTCCTGATCCAGTCCGGTCCAACCGGATTGAAGAAAAGCGATCTGATGAGACAACTAAATTGACCGGACCAGACTGAGTCATCAGGTCAGACCGGCTTCCAAATTGAGCACTATGACCAATTCGCTCATTCCTGGTTTTTTTTTTTTTTTTTTTTTTTTTTTTTTTCCCATTTTTTCCATTTTTTCATACATACTTTTGTGACACGCCCTCTAAAACTGAAGCCTTGTGTTCTTTTCTTGTTTTGTTTTTCCTTTTTACTACCTCTTATCTAATTATAAGAGCTAGTTGGCTTTTTTTGGGAGAAATTAAGGAAGCTAAATAAGTTATTTAATCATTTCATATGTTATGTTTTCTTAGATTATATATTAGTTTATTAGTCAAATTATTAAGTTTGGAAAAAAAAAACTTTAAGCTAATTTAATTAGCTTCCTTTACCTCTCTAAAAAAGTCAACTAGCTCTTATAATTAGAACCAGAGGGAGTACATATATCTGTGTGTTCCACGAGTCCACATTTGGTGCTTATTTATGTGCTTATACCTATAAATAGTTGTATAAGCAATTTTTTTTTATATATATTGTATTTATTTAGATTTAAATCATATGCTGCTTTCTGAGATGTTTTTTGCACATAGTATCTCAAATTAATTAATTTCTAGTTATGTATTTGTCTGTAACACCAGTATTATGAAAATTAATTAATTTAAGATACTGGGTGCAAAAAAACATCTCAAAAAGCAGCATATGATTTAAATCTAAATAAATACAATATATAAAAAAAATTGAAAAAAAATTGCTTATATCTCTAATTAATTAGAGGAATAAGCACCTAAGTATAAGCACCAAATGTAAACTCTGTGTTCCACACTTCCACTTTTTGTCCTTTTAACATTCTCTCTCTCACGTCCTCTGAAACTGAAGCCTTCAAGTCTTCAACTCTTTAAAGGAGTCCAATGCACATATTTTATGTATCCCTTTTATGCTTATACTTCTATCAGAGAGATGATATATTTTATATATATATATATATATATTTATTTATTTAGATTTAAATTATATGTTATTTTTGGAAATATCTTTTTCATTCAATATCTTAAATTAATTAAGTTTCAGTCCTACATCTAGAAATATTTATCTATAATATCAGTATTATATAAACTAATTAATTTAAGATACTATATAGAAAAAAACATAAGTAGTATATAATTTAAATATAAATAAATACAATATATATTAAAAATATATATATATATATATATAAAAAAAATATATATACTTATCCTATAAAACATAAGAGGACTTCAAGCTTCATAGTCATGGGTACGACCTCTGAAACTGAACCCTTCAACTCTCATAAGCCACCGACCCCTGCTCTCTCTCTGCCTCCACCCTCAACCCTTCAAGTCTCAGCAGCTCATCAAGGATTCGAAGTCGTGCCGTCGTGGGTAGCGGCTGATGCCTACTTTCCCTCCTCCCTCACCAACGGCGATACCGCAAGCTATCATCTACTGTGTTGTTTTATTTCGTGTTTTTTTTCCCTTCAATTCATTCGTTGTTTTGTTGTTCACCAACGACTATTTTTTTTTGTTTTGTTTCCCTCACCAACGGCTCCTTTGATCTGATATTTTTCCATTACTGAAACTTTTTTTTATAATTATGGTCTGGTAGACTAGTCCCCAACCCGAGAGACCAAACCCGGTCTGGTCTGGCATCGGATTTCTCCCAAACTGGACCAGACATTGGGCAGCAAGTTCTGACATCCAGTCTAGTCAGGTCTTTGAGCAACCCTAGTGGGGGCCTGGGGGGTATGGGTTAAGGGAAGAATGGTCCGATTGGTGAAGGAGAGGAAATCGGTGACGTTGGGGAGGACTGGATTTCGACGGCTTTATGGAATTTTGGCTTTCCTTATGCCTTTCCTGGACAAAACCAGGCAAGGGCGATTTACAACAATGAGGATGTTTGCGATGAAGTTATGGGTTCTCGCTGCTACTTTTGTATGTCTTCTTGGCTCCTCTTCTTTGATTTGGTTTGGATGGGCGTGGTTTCTGGTTGGCCCTCTCAGATATGGTGGTTTAGGGATGTGATGGTGTTGGTCATTATATTCAGGGGTTGATCTGGTGCCGATACTGATATTGCTGCTTCTCTCCAAACGATTGTGTGGAACTTGTGTCTCTTCTCTCTGGTTAGCAGATAGTATGTTAAAAGGGATGGGACCAATGGGGTGGTTCTTCGAATCGCCATCCCTTATTTCCAGCAATGTCTCCGGTGTTCCTTCGTTTTCTCCGGCGGTAGCGACACTTGAAGCTCTCAGGGTTTTGGAAGGTGAAGGTGTTTCGGTCTATGTTGCATCGACACCGACACGACACTCCGACACCTAAATCCTAAAAAAATCTAAATTTCGATCTTAAAAAAATCTAAATTTCAATAGACACGTTTGATATTAAATATATTTTTAATATTATATAGTATAATTCACATTTAATACAAAACATGCGTAGAGTGTATACTACTCATAAGTTCAAATATTTTCATGTCCATCCCATAAAATTATAGCCTCCAACTCTAACTCTGGCTTATCAAGTGAAAGGCTAGTCCTAATATATATAGGATAATCATCCATCCTGTCACTGGACCTAACATTTTGTCCAGTGAGCTCTTACACGACATCGTTTCGCTGGCTGGCTTGAGGTTACGAAATAAAAATAACTGTGCGCTCATCATTGCTTTGTTTCCTCTTCTCTGCTCTGCATAAAAGTCAAAAAGAAGACAGCTCATAATTGCTTTGGCTTCACTTATTGGGCCACACTGCAATAATTAGTCAAAAAAAAACAATGAGTGAAAAAAAAAAAAAGAAAACATAATAATGAGTCAAAAACTTGAATATGCTCGTTGCTATGCTTCGTGAGTTCGTGTGATATGCTTGGTAAATTGAGTAGGCTTTGTTCCATCCATTCATTCGTTGCTAGGCTTGATATACTTTTTCCTCAAGTTTGGAGTCTCCCACCTTTTCATCATCCTCTTCTGGTACTATCGCCGTCAGTTATGAGGTACGCCCAGTCAGAAGCTTGATTCCGCCTTCTTTGGGTGCCCCAGTTTCGTCAAGGTGAGAAAATTCTTTCTCTATTTTTTAATGGCAAAAGTATTCCTCTAAATCATTTTTCTTTTTCTTTTGATAGGACTCTAAATCACTTTTTGTGAATTAAGCATAGAAATAGATACTTACAAAATGGGACCTACTAGCAATAAACTTGCTGCTTGCGCTGATGCAGTATGACCAACAAGTTGAACAATCCAAGAGATCAAAGTACTTGCTCTGAACAAAAAGCACTTACTGCATAAAATAGATCATGACACCCAAATAAAACTGGAAGAGTTAGGATAGGAATGAACTAACGTAAGGTACATAAATCTGACAGAATATGGAATTCAATTTCCATTTATTCCAATCTCACAAGAATAAATTTACAAAAAAAAAAAAAAACTTTGTCCCAGGAGAGAAATTGGAGTTCACAGATATATGAAATCAGAAAAGTGATTTAGAGTCCTATCAACAACAAAAAAGATTTAGAGGAATACTTTTGCCATTAAAAAACAGAGAAAGCATTTTCTCACCTTGACGAAACTGGGGCACCCAAAGAGGGGGGAATCAAGCTTCTGACTGGGCGTACCTCATAACTGACGGCGATAGTACCAGAAGAGGATGATGAAAAGGTGGGAGACTCCAAACTTGAGGAAAAAGTATATCAAGCCTAGAAACGAATGAATGGATGGAACAAAGCCTACTCAATTTACCAAGCATATCACACGAACTCACGAAGCATAGCAATGAGCATATTCAAGTTTTTGACTCATTATTATGTTTTCTTTTCTTTTGTTTCACTCATTGTTTTTTTTTTTTTGACTAATTATTGCAGTGTGGCCCAATAAGTGAAGCCAAAGCAATTATGAGCTGTCTTCTTTTTGACTTTTATGCAGAGAAGAGGAAACAAAGCAATGATGAGAGCACAGTTATTTTTATTTCGTAACCTCAAACCCGCCCAAATAAACGATGTCATGTAAGAGCTCACTGGACAAAATGTTGTTAGGATGGATGATTATCCCTATATATATATATATATATATATATATTATTCAACTACTCAACGATTAAAAACTAAGCATACATTCTTTGAAATAGCTAAGCACGAGAGACAGACCAATAGAGACTAAGTCTAGCTACTCTCCATGGCCTATTACAAATTAAAGAAAAACACAAATAAATTACAACTATCGATACGTGAAACTCAAATAAAGAAACTGGAGTGAAACCCATTTAGAATACCCAGTGAGAGTGAGACGTGAAGCTGTAAATTGTAGATCACAAGCAAGTTAAGACAGATCGCAGTCGAGGAGAGGCAGATCGCAGTCGACTTCAACTTTAGAGGAGAGGATCGGAATATCGCAGTTGATGAGAGGTAGATTGCAGTCAACGAGTCGACACACGTGTCCGACCGTGTCCAGCCGTGTCGGAGTGTCGGACTCGTCCGACACGCAGATTTTGCAGAAAATTGTGTGTCCGTGCTTCAGAGGTTTCGGTTGGGTTGTTATTCGGTTGGGTTGTTATGTTTGGGAAAGGCTTTAGATTTAGCTTTTTGGATAGCATATTTTCACTGTCATTTTTTGTCACTACCAACCACTTTTTCACCGTTGGATCAGAATCTCATTTACCTTTATTATTTCTCTCCCCTATTGAGATTATGATCCAACTGTAAAAAAAAAAAAGTGGTAGTGACATTGATAGTAACAAAAAATAGTAGTGACAATATCCACTTTTTAGGTTTCCTTTTGTCGTAGGTTTTTTCTGTATTTTGTTTCTAGTTATTATATTTAATAGAATTTATATTTCAAGCCAAAAAAAAATAACTAATTTTATTAATCTAATCGGAGGATTATTTTGTCTAAACACAATTGGGTTTCTAACCCAACATTTAACGTGAATTTAAAATAGAAATTCCAGAGAACCATCAATTTCCCCGGAAAAAACAAAAGAAAATGGGTTGTGTGATGGGCTTATGGGATTAACTGAATCAGGGGGAGTGATATTCATGGGGCCATTCTTAAAGAAGTTCTTCCCGGGGCAAAAGCAAAGGCAAAGTGATAATTACTGCCAAAACGACAACTGGGGGCTCCAACTGTTCACGTCGTCTTTATACCTGGCAGGGATGGCAGCGACGGTGGTCGCAGCTTATACGACAAGGAAATTTGGGAGAAGGATGAGCATGCTCATAGCTGGCATCCTCTTCCTTTGTGGAACTGCGTTTAGTGCAGCTGCTCAAAACCTTCCCATGCTCATCATTGCAAGACTTCTGCTTGGTTTTGGTGCTGGCTTTGGTAACCAGGTTAGTCCCAATATGCCCTTTTCACTTTATTGCTTTTTTGCCCCCCTTTTTGTCTACCTTCACTGGTTGCAACTTGCAACTATCACAAGGGTGAAAGTAGAACTCATAACATTTTACTTTTTTTTTGCTCATAACATAACATTTTACTTAAGCCATACTTTATTGCTATTTTTAGTTTATCCCAATGGTTTAAATACACAGGAAAGGCCAGCGGGTCACAGTTCATCCGGTTGAATTGGTTTGAAAGGTTGTTGGACCGATAATATAATAATTAAATAAAAAATATTATATATTTATATAATAATATATGCATAAAGGTAAAAAACATAGAAAAAAAGTCAAAAACACATGTTTAATTTAATTTTATATTTATCAATTAGATAAAGATAAAGATTAAAAAAAAAAAAAAAAACTGCAGCAGCAAAAAGAGAAAAAAAAAATATTAAGGGTCTGTGCGTGTCAGGTGGGGTAGGTCTTCGAGCAAAAAAAAAAAAAGGTGGGGTAGGTCTGCCCCCATTCTTGGTGAGGGAAATGTTGGAGGGAGTTGTTATAATTATGAAGATATTTATGGTGTGATTTTTTTTTTTAAAAAAAAAATTTACAACAAGTCATAAAGATTAAAGAATAATAGAAACAAGAGGGATTCAGTTTCAATGACTATCTAATTTGCCTATCCAGATTTGATTTTTTTTTTTTTTTTTTTTTTTTTAAAAAAATTATTTTAATAGATTAAAAATCGAAAATAAAAATAATTTATAAACGAATATTTTTTTAAAAAAATGATTTTTAATTTTAAAATCACAAGTTTAAAAAAATCACATTCAACCGTATTTGAATGGTTTAGATGGAATAGGTAAATGCTGCCTTATGGTATTTTTTAACTTCTAACGTTTATTGCTTCCTTCGCTCTCTTCATTTCCATGGCATCGAGTCCTCACTCTCTCTCTCTTCCTTCGGACTCCATAACAGCCCTACGTCCTCTTCTTTCTAACTCGAGAACATTTTCGATGGCCATAGCTAACAAGTGGTTTTAGTCTCATCTTTTCTTCTTGCTGTCAATTTTTTTCAATATTTATGTTGCTATTAATGGAAATATAGGTATGTACTGGGTTTTTTTCATTTGCATCATTCCCTTCTTCTTCTTCTTCTTTTTTTCCAGCCAAACTTCCCCTCCTCCTCCTTCTTTCTCTCCAGTATATCTGAAACTCGTCCTGTTTTTATTGACTCATTCCAGCTTCCTACTAAATGACGGTTTCAGGCTGAAATGCCGGTTCTCAGCGGTTAAACACGGCTCAACTTGCTAAGACTATTTTAACTCAAAAACGGACAGCTTGGAACTCCGGCCGATGGTCCGGCCATCCGTCCGGTCTGGGCCTTAAAACATTGGTCTATTCATTTGCTCTCTTGGCTACTATATATAAGATATATTTGACCATTTGATTCGGAACTCTCCTCTTCCTGCCTTTTCTCTTTTTTAAGCTGTTAGATCCACATATGAATAATTCATATACCATCTTTTATAAAATTATTATTAAAAGGTTAAATTATAAAAACAAAAATAACTAATTAAATACAAATTACTGAATTTTGACATGAATAATTCAATATTATAACAAGTTAAAGAAAATAATATTTTGTATAAAATTAAATTTGGACTATTTAAATGCTGACTTATGATTAGAACAAGAAGATTCAAATGTTAATCTTATGTTAGAAAAAGATGAGGGAAGAGGATGGGAAGGGGAAAGGAGTTGGAACCGCTGGAAATTTTGATTGTTCCTCATTTTAAATGAGATCCAAATTTTTATTATTTTTCCTCATAATAATATTCCTTATCGTCCTTAATATAAGACATATTTACCTAATTTTTTTAGATTAAAGAAATAAGTTAAATTAGTTAATATAACATGTATTTTTTGAAGCATCATAATCATCTTCTTTAATTCCTTCATTTACATTCTTCCTTAATTATTGTTGAGGAAACATGGATATTAGTAAATTAAGAAAATATTGAACAAATATAAAAAGTATGATCAACTTCCAAAATATGTCTTATATTAAAAAATGGAGTACTATTTATTAAGGGGACTAGCTGAAAATTTAATAAACAATTTTGTTACGAGCACACTTAAGAATTAACTATTTTCAAATATAAAAGTAGACACAAACAATTAATTTAGAAGCAGATATAGCAATGGCATTAAGAAAATTTAACTTCCCTTACTTTTTGAACTGTAGGTCCCACCAGTCTTGTAATTGTCTTTATTAGTAAGGGAAATTTATTTTTATAATCTTATTAATACAATCAAAATTACAGTTCTTTTTTAATTGTACTTATAAACAAATATAGAATTACTCAAGCTTCCCCATGAAAGTTGAAACTATATCCAGTTGATAAATTGGTAGTGTATTTATACCTTTAGATTTCATAATCTCATCAGTCATCACTGATCATCTGTTTTTTTTTTTTTTTCCCGTTTCCCCTTAAATAATATATATAGGCAGTGCCACTGTTCCTTTCCGAAATTGCCCCCACAAGAACACGTGGCGCAACGAACGTGCTGTTTCAGCTAAATGTCACCATTGGCATTCTCTTCGCCAACCTTGTCAACTATGGCACCAGCAAGTAAGTCCTCTGTTTTGATTAGGTGCTGTGATTTTGAAGAACCTAGCGAGTACTTTTTTTTTTTTTGCTCAACATTAGCGAGTACATATGGGGTTAATGAATATACGTATAATTTTGAACAGGATAAAAGGTGATTGGGGATGGAGGGTATCACTGGGAATGGCAGGAGTACCGGCAGTGCTGCTGACGGTGGCGGCATTGGTGGTGGTGGACACTCCAAACAGTCTGACAGAGAGAGGATACATTGAAGAAGGAAAAGAGGTTCTGAGAGAGATCAGAGGTACGGACAACATTGAGGCTGAGTTCATGGAGTTGCTTGAGGCAAGCCAGGTGGCCAATCAGGTCAACCATCCTTTCACCAACCTCTTCATTCGCCGGAACCGACCTCGACTTATCATCGCCGTTTCTCTTCAGGTCTATTTCTTCTTCTTCATTCCATTCTATGTCTCATTTTCAAAATAAGGGTATAGAACAACAAAAATATATAAAATATAGTAGATGAGGAGAGAGAAGCTCGAAAACTTGGAGTTTATACTAGGTACTGCCTGCACTCACTTGAACACTCACTAGCATTAAATGCAGTGATTTTTCCTTTGACACAATCCACACCGTAAATAACAATTATACATTCAATGATTTGTACTTCATTTAACTGTCTTTGACAAATATTGATTCTGGCAATCTGACACTTTGTTATCCATGCAAGAACCATCCCAAGATTCATCTTGTGATCTTATTAATAGTATATATATACAGATCTTTCAAACACTGTGAGGGGAAAAAACATTCGAGTTCTCTTACCTCGATCGTTTAATTTTTCTGTATCTTGCAAAATTGACTGATAAAATATATATTCGTAGAGCAGATCTTCCAGCAATTTACGGGCATCAACGCCATCATGTTCTATGCTCCACTCCTCTTCATGACACTAGGCTTCAAAAACGACGCTCCCCTCTACTCGGCTGTGATCACCGGCGCCGTCAATGTCCTCTCCACCTTGATCGCCATCTACGCTGTCGACAAGGTCGGCCGCCGCATGCTCCTCCTGGAAGCCGGCGTCCAAATGTTCCTCTCGCAAGTAGTCATCGCTGTCATCCTCAGAATCAACGCCATGGATCGGCCAGCTGACCTGTCCAAAGGCCTAGCCATCTTCGTGGTGGTGATGGTGTGCACCTTCGTCTCTTCCTTCGCGTGGTCGTGGGGCCCACTGGGGTGGGTCATACCCGCCGAGATCTTTCCGTTGGGGACTCGATCCGCAGGCCAAAGCGTCACCGTTTTCACCAACTTCCTCTTCACTTTTGGGATTGCACAGTCTTTTCTGCCGATGCTGTGTCATTTGAGGTATGGAATCTTCTTGTTCTTCTCTGTGTGGGTGTTGATCATGTCGTTGTTTATGTTGGTGCTTTTGCCGGAGACCATGAACGTGCCTATTGAGGACATGACGGACAGGGTTTGGAAGCAACATAGAGTGTGGAAGAGATTTGTAGAATAAAAAACATGATGATGTTCATAATTAACTTGGAATGAATGATGTGATGGTGATAATGGATTCGACGTAAAGTCGAGTTTGTTGAAGAAATTGAATGGAAATGTTAACCTTTTGACCAACTCCATTTCGTATAGAGACAGTGAATCCCACATACTCTTGAAACTTGTATAGTGGAATATGTAAAGACTTCGTGTTATACGAATTTATAAGGTTCTTTGTAGAGTTTGAGTTTTCAAAAAACAATCATATTTCATAGTATATATATTGTCGATTCAATTTTTCCCTACTAGTTGTGGGTATGCAAATTTTGTTGGATCAATTTTACATTAAAAATTCTGAAGGTGGAAAAAAACTGCTCTAATTGTTAAAAACTAATTCCTCCAGTCCTAATTATAAGATTAGATTGGTTTTTTTGGAGAGATTAAAGAAGCTAAATAAGTTATTTAATCATATCATATATATTGTGTATCCTTAAATTATATATTAGTTTATTAATCAATCTAATTAGTTTGGATAAAAAAATAAAAATAATTTAAAATAATTTAATTAATTTCTTTAATGTCTCTAAAAAGTTAACTATGACTGAAAGGTAGTAATGTTGAACAACAAAAACAATTGTTAACCTCTAATATTTTTAATGCGTTACTCCCTTTTTAACACTTGAAATGAAACTGATAAAAAAACTGAAATATTTACAGCACTTTAACCAATTAAATCTATCTCAAGAATATTTGATAAAATTAAGAAAAAAAAGTGTTCATGGCAGACTCAAATTTCTGTTGAAGGTGAAGTACAGCAGCAGCACATCAGTATCACACATACACGTATATATAACAACACCTAAACTAATTAACTGCAAGGAGGATAATGATCATAACTATTTACCCAAAAAACAATAAAACAAAAAAGAGAGAGCTGGGAGTGGACAATGCTTTTAAAGAAATATTGTTATAATGATAATGGCAGTTAACTATTATTACAGATCATCCATTCCTTAACCGTAATTTTATCTCCTTTTCCCTTTTCTGTTAATGAAGTTGCAACTTCCAAAACTCTAAATTAATTCTCCTTAATCAAAGTGAGATATAAAAAGTGAAGAGCCTCCTTAACTCTCTCAAACCAAAGGAGAAGAAAATTAATCTTAATTACTTCAAAAGAGAGCTTAGAGACAGAGAGACATGTCTTTTGTACAGAGAAATGTTGTTCTGTTGGTGACGACGACGATGATGATGATGATGATGATGATGATGATGATGATGTGTGAAGGAGCAGTGTATAAGGTTGGAGACTCTGCTGGTTGGACGACCCTTGGCAAAGTAGACTACAAGAATTGGGCTTCTTCCAAGAACATCATAGTTGGTGATACCATTAGTAAGTTCTACAAATCCCAATTGCTCAGTTTTGTTTTGTTCACTTTCGATTTTTCTATAGCAAGTTAGAAACAGCCTTTTACAAATAAAAATATGAAAAAAAAATGATCATGGTGAATATTTATTTATTTTTTAAATTACATCATGAAGGGTAGTTTGTTTTTTTCATGCAAAATAACTTTTTTTTGGGAGGGGGATACTGCTTTTGAGAAGTTTTAGAGTATATATTTAAACTTTTAAAATTATCAAAATATTTAAAAAAAAAAAAAAAGAATCAAATTTCCATTATTTTTGAAAAGTTGCCCTAAATTCGGATTAGTTTATTTTAAGTGATTTTGCACTACATAAAATAGCGCAAAAGTGCTTTCCTGCATCGTTGCCAAGCACCTATAATAAGTAACTTTTGAAAATAATTAGTTGCGAAAAAAGATAGTGTTAATTGAAAAAAATAATATATACACTAAAACATCTCAAAATCTAAAAAATACTGAACAATAAACCATTTTTTAAGGATTGTAACCAAGCACAACAATTTCTATTTTCTTAGAATCTATAGATTTTCTAATAACAAGTTATTTTTAAACTTAAAACAAACAAGGGTTCACGCATATTAAAGAATTATTTATATGAATTAGAAGAGGAAGAAGTGAAACTGATATATATGTATGTGGCAATTTGTGTGAACAGTTTTTGAGTACAATCCTCAATACCACAATGTGATGAGGGTGACAAATGAGATATACAAATCATGCAATGTTTCAGAAGGGACTCCATTAGAAACCTTCAACTCAGGAAATGATTCCATCAAAATCAACAGTTATGGCCATCACTACTTCATTTGTGGCATTGCAGGGCACTGCCAAGAAGGTCTCAAGATTGATGTCAATGTCATTAGGGTTTCTGCAACAAAACCTCCAACTCCTTCAATGGACGATAAGTGTCCTAATTGCCCCAACAAAGCTTCCCCTTTCATGGCATCTTTTGGTCTTATAGGATTGGCCATGTCATTCCTTGCTCTTGCTGCTTAATTTTAAAAAAAGTACTATATTATATTTGTTTAGTTTTGAATAATGGAAGCATGTATATAAGTTTCAAAACATAGAGAATTATATGTGATAGATCATCATCAATTTTATATGTAAAAATTGTATGATCATGAACAATAAAGGAATAGTGTTCTATCTATGGAATCCACATTTGGTTTCTTTCTTTAAAGGGGTGTGCAAAGTTTCACATCACTTCCTTCATTGACAAGAAAAACAAATTGAAGTAATATTACAATGTTTTTACAATTTTCACTTTCCGTAAATTTGGGGAGGTAAATTATCGAAGCCCCTTTAGTTGTAACATTTTCTTCTGAATTATTCTCCATTGACAGCTTCCTATACATTTGAATTTGTCAGCGCAATATATCTGGTCAACTAATGATCAAAATTAACCTGGGTGACGGTCATAGTGAAATTATTATGATTTGAAAAACTTTCAAAACGGCATTGCTCTTCAAAAAACTTCAAAGATAACAATGCTCCTATGTGACAATTTCCTAGATAAAATAGACCTTAACTCATTATTTAAATACCCTTCATTTAAAACACAGATAACCCCCATTTTCACTGGCCCACTACCAATAACAAAGCCTACTGTGCTAAGGTTATGAACCCTCTAGTCTTTGAAATTCCACTCTTTTTAGTTTTGTTCTATCAAGTTTGAAACAAATAGTTTTAATCTTTTAAGCTTGCTCCGTTTATAACATTTGATTCATGAAATTTGAAAAAGACTTGTAACTGCATTTAACGGTGTCAATTTTGCCTAGTGGCAATAACTCCCTGTTAGGTTGCTTATATGGAGAGGTGATTGGGAAAGATGATCTGACAAATATATTAGGATTATTATGACCTGAACATGTAATTTAAAAATAAAAGGAAAATAAAATTGGCCTCATAAGAGATAAAATAACAGTATGAAGCCATCACAGCCCTACACTAAACAATCGGTGGAATAGTATGACGTCGTCGTCGCCGGAGTACTTACCGTTGCCATGGATCGTTCACTTTTTGTGGTGGTTAGCTTTGATTAACGACTTTGTGGTATATTTGGATGTTTGTGTTTATGTGGACTTATCACCAAATTCAGGGTTTATACTTTATAAGGATCGATTTATATTTCATTGTCAATTTTCATATTTTATTTGAAAATATTCAGAAATTATGTATGTGTTTTACGCAGGGCTTATAAATTTTGAAAGAAGATTCATAATTTATCGCACTGTTTTAATTTACAAATCTTCTTGCTTGGAAGACAAACTCATTTATGAATTTCGGATACCTTAGTTGTGAATTTTTGAAAAATTTGTAAATCTTAAAAGTTGACTTTTAAATTATGTGTGAATATTTTTAAATAATACAGTATTGCTATTTTAAAAAGATATTATTAAAAAGTATAATATTTCTAATTACCGACAATGTTGCCAAATGGTTCGATAATCACGGGTAGGCGCCCAACAAGATCGTTGATTAAAATAAATATTTTGATATTTTACGTTAGGTAAAAAATAATATTAACCTCTTGGCGTTTATTTATGATTTTAAAGACTTATTCGTATTAATTTTGCATAGAGTAGTTATTTAGAATTTTATAAAACCTTTTCTCTTACTTTCTAGTCAAACCAATGATAAAATAGACAACTGTTTAATGAATGAACGAGATTACGCCACCGGCCCCCCCCCCAAATTTAGAGTGGGTTTGCGCTTAAAACGAAAAAAGGTTCATAAACAAATATGTACTAACTACTAGTAATAGGCTTGACTAATTCAAAATAGCTAAAAATAAATGATTTTTCCAAATATTAAATTACATTTTTTTTTTTTAAAAATAAAATGACCTAATTGAGGCAAATATGATATTTAAAATCTTCTTCCTAGGACGCCACTTGAAAGTTGAGTGCCTAGCCCTTGATGCACATTAATGTGACTCACAATTGCATTCAGTTGATGTAATAAATCTGGGAAATATCCATTGACGGCACTTCAAGCCCTTATTTGGGTATTCCCAAATAGTAGCTCCATATTTGAGCGAATAGATACCAACACCATGATAAAAATCACCGTTGAAACATATTTGGTTGCCTTTAAAAACATCAGAGGTTGAACAATCTTTAACATCAATAATCTCAGAACACGAGTCAGCTAGTAATATAATCTGATCTCCCAAATCGTTCATCCTCACGAACTCATCCCCATCACGTTCCACCTTAAAAACCTCAAATGCAAAAACCTTACCAAACTCATGTCGATATTCCATCACAATGAACATATTATCTCCTTTAGAATCCTCCACGAGATATGCTTCTTCTACTGAGTTCAATAATGAAAGACTAATAAAAATTTTATATTCTATAATCCGCACAGGAAAAAGCCTCAAATCATCGTCACCAACTTTAAATATGTCAACCGTCTGGAATATTGTCATTCTCATAGCATACAACTTTTCATGGTAAAATATTACATTAGCGTACCTCCCATTTGGGCGATGGTGTTCATGAGCTTTCCATGTGCTGCCTCCATTAGTCTTGCACAAAGCTAAGTCCCCATATTGATCAACAATTGCAATCATAATAGGTCTCATCGATTTACATAATAATAATGCAAAAGTTTGAGCATAGAGAACGTGACATTTAAATTGAGTTATAACCATGGTGGACAAAGGGGGGAGATCAATTTGAGCATCGATGAAGAGATTCACAAGTTGGATGAAGTTGTTGCTAGTATAGTGAACATAAAACCATCCTTTAGAGTATCCAATAACGCTTGGTTTAGAATATTTGAATAGTCTTGTTCCTATTTTATAATATGTGACTTGGTCGTCGTATGTTGTTTCAAAGAGCGATGATGAGTTGTCAATGAGACTAAGGAGCCATGGAGTGTCAAGTGCTATAGGGTTTGCTCGTTTGTAAATCAAAGAGTGAGCTGACTTACAAACCCTAGCAAATCGAAATTGATCTTTAATTGATAAGGTGTCACATATGGTCTCAAGAATATCTTTTGGTATAAGGTCAAAGAATCTCATCTCCCTTCTCAATTCAACTAATTGCGCCATATTCCTGGAATAACAAACAATATATGAATGAATCATCATCAACAAATAAAGGTACAAAGTTTAAAGTTTAGGGTTTATGTGCATCTAACACCGGATCATTATCAACAAATAAAAGTATAAAATTTAGTATTAAGTAAAGAATTTGTTGCTAAACGTATTAAAAGAATAATTAAGTAAAGAATATTATAGCGGAGAGCAAAAATAAATAAAAAATAAAAGAGGAGGATCCGGATGTAAGCATCGGATACTTTCGCCGCCATCTCTCGCCGACGTCATAGATCTCTTCTTTGTTCCCAATCGGCGACGTCATTAATGTAAAAGAACTTGCTTACGTACGTGTTGCGAAGTAAAATCTTGTTGAGCAGTTCCAACTTGGAAACAATTATTAGTGTATGTTGCGACGCAGTTTTCTGTGTGTATATATATAGAGAGAAACCTTTTAAAATTATTGGTCTTTTAGATTGGTTGATATCTCTGATCACAATTCAGATTATGGTTTATTTAGATTATATACCACTCTAGTCCTATTTATATGACCAAAAATTTTGGTCCTATTTATAAGTCTATTTTAACCAAATAAATGAGATTGTGACAATTTTGTTCATATTAATGAGGATGAGAAAGATTGGTAGCCAGTGTTGGAAAAGAAAAAGATGAGAGAGATTTGATGATAAATTTTAAAATGTCTTCATTCATAAATGAGGGTAAAGTTGAAAATTTCTTTCCATAATCGTTGAGATACCTACCTCTCCTTGGTACATGAGATTTGGTCAAAATGGACTTATAAATAGGATCAGAGTGGTATGCATTATCTAATTAAAAAGATAAAATATAATTAAACTGGATAATTGTCACTTATTTCAAATCTTATCTGAATAAATAAAAATTGGTTAGCTTAAACGATATATTCTATCCACACACAAAAACAATACAATGGTCTTTAAATTCGAAAAGCCCAATAGTTTTAAAATGTTTCATTCTAGTTTATCTTAATTTATATCTTAATTTTATTTATTGATTTTCGCATAAGATAACTTTAAATATTAATATATTATTTCCATTTCTATAAAGTAGCTTTTGAAAATAATTAGTTGCAGTGGATAAAAGATAATGTTAGATATAAAATATATATATACACACACACACACAGAAACATCTCAAAATCTTAAAAAAAATACTGAACAATAAACCATTTTTTAAGGATTGTAACCAAACACAACAATTTCTATTTTCATAGAATCTATAGATTTTCTAATAACAAGTTATTTTTAAACTTAAAACAAACAAGGGTTCAGGCATATTAAAGAATTATTTATATGAATTAGAAGGGGAAGAACTGAAACTGATATATATGTATGTGGCAATTTGTGTGAACAGTTTTTGAGTACATCCTCAGTACCACAATGTGATGAAGGTGACAAATGAGACGTACAAATCCTGCAATGTTTCAAAAGGGACTCCATTAGAAACCTTCAACTCAGGAAATGACTCCATCAAAATCAACAGTTATGGCCATCACTACTTCATTTGGGAATTGGATCCTCTCATCATCTTTCATTCTCATCATCCCTCCTTATTCAATCTCAACCTTTGAAATCTCTCCTCAACCAATCTAGGGAATTGGATCCTCTCATCATCTTTCATTTTCATCATCCCTTCGAACCCAACAATGTTAACGGAAAAGGATCCTCTCATAATCCTACGGTCTAGATTGGTTGAGGAGAGATTTCAAAGGTTGAGATTGGATAAGGAGGGATGATGAGAATGAAAGATGATGAGAGGATCCAATTCCAATAGTATGACGTAGTCGTCACCGGAAAGTTATCGTTGCCATCCATCGTTGACTTTGTTGTAGAAAATATACTAAATAAGTAGGAATTGAACAATAGCAAGAATATGTACTACTATGATTGCATATACTGTAAATAACAAGAACCTGTACAACTAATATTGCATATACAGGAAACATACAATAGTTCTGTATAATATGAAAACCATAAACAAACTCACAAGACTGCCGAATATGGTAATGAACTTTGAAGAAATCCGGGTCTAACATACGTTGTTTTCTTAAGACAATTTTGAATCTGTGTTTAGTATATTTAATTTTGATTATTATACTATTCGTGGATTAATCCGTGTGATTAATCAAGCTTTCTGTTTTAATAATAGAAATGGCAAGTACAAGTACGAATTTGATGAACTCAAGTGGTTCTGTTCTAATGCATGGTGAAAAACCAGAAACTTCAGTGGGAATGATTTTAAAAGATGGTAAAAGAAAATGTTTTTCTATTTAACTACCTTGAACTTGACACGGTTTCTCACTGAAGATGCTCCAAAATTGGAAGAAGGACAACCATTGGACAAGGAAAAGGTTGATGCAATAGATTCTTGGAAGCATTCTGATTTCCTATGTATGAATTATATTCTCAATGATCTAGACAATACACTATATACTGTATATAGTACTTTGGATACAACCAAAGCATTATGGGAAAATCTAGACAAGAAGTACAAAACTGAGTATGCTGGCTTAAAGAAATTTATAGTTGGCAGATTTTTAGACTTTAAAATGTTTGACTCGAAATTTGTGGTAAGTCAAGTTGAAAAACTTCAATTGATTGTGCATGAAATTCACGCTAAAGGGATGTCCCTTAGTAAGTATTTCTTGATTTATAGAAAAACTGCCACCATCTTGGAAGGATTACAAGAAATATCTCAAGCATAAGCATAAGGAGATGCCACTTGAAGATTTGATTGTAAGATTGAGAATTGAAGAAGACAACAAGATTTCTGAAAACAAATTTGACAGAA
Organism: Acacia melanoxylon; assembly: GCA_019022615.1. Lineage (NCBI taxonomy): Eukaryota > Viridiplantae > Streptophyta > Magnoliopsida > Fabales > Fabaceae > Acacia > Acacia melanoxylon. Next base: position 6,426,299 of record JAFJYJ010000013.1, read on the forward strand.
ATCCTATAGTCTCAAAGGCTAACATTGTTGAAGATGGTCCGAAGTTCAAGAAACAGAAACGCTTTAATAAGGGATTACCTAAGAAAGTCCATAGAAAAGGCCAGAAATTCAAAGGCAATTGTTATAATTTCGAGAATCCTGGCCACCGTGCTAAGGATTGTAAGAAGCCAACGAATCTCAAGAAGAAGAACACCCAAGCCAATATGGTTGAAACAGCTACTGATATGATCGAAAACATGAATCTTTTGGCAGTTGTGATGGAATGTAGCTTGGTTGGAAATACCAAGGAGTGGTGGGTGGACACTGGTGCACCAGGCATGTATGTGCTAACAAATGGATGTTCTCTTCTTACACCCCTGCGAAGCAAGATGAACAACTTTATATGGGAAATTCTTCTACTTCAAAGGTTGAAGGTTTTGGGAAAGTGTCCTTAAAGATTACTTACGGAAAAGTCGTGACATTTAATGATGTGCTTCATGTACTTGACATTCCCAAGAACTTAGTGTCTGAATCCCTCTTAAGCAGGAATGGTTTTAAGTTTGTATTTGTTTCTGATAAGTTTGTACTTTCTAAGAATGATATGTTTGTAAGAAAAGGGCCTTTTCAAACTTAATGTAATGACTGTCACCAATGATGGTTCTATCAATAATAATATTGCTTCTATTATACACCAAACAATTGCTCCTTACGCTCCGCAATCAAATGGGATTGCAAAGAAAAAAATCGGACATTGAAATAAATGATGAATGCATTTTAATTGTGTCTGGTTTACCACACACACACACACACACACACACACACACAAAAATTTGGGGGGGGAGCCATTCTAAGGGCTAACTTTCTAATTAACAAAGCGCCTCATAAAACGATACAAAGCATACCATATGAAATATAGAAAGGAAAGAAAAATTTCTTGAAATATTTGAATGTGTGGGAGTTCTTGGCAAATGTTGAGATTCATAAACCTAAAAGGTTAAGAATCGGACCTAAGACAGTAGACTGTGTGTTTATTAGCTATGCACTTAATAATAGTGCATATCGTTTTCTGGTTTATAAGTCTGATGTTTCAAATATTCATGTAAATAAGGTTATTGAATCAAGGAACGCTACGTTCTTTGAGAATGTATTTTCGTACAATAAGAGCAATGATGATAACAACATTGTGATATCTCAAGATACTATGACTAATGATGATCTTGGAGAGGAGAAACCTAGACATAGTACTAGTCAAAAGACCTCAACATCCTTTGGGCATGATTTCCTGACTTATCTATTGGAAAATGAGCCTCAAACATATGGAGAGGCTATAGGTTCTTCTGAAGCACCATTATGGGAAGAGGCTATCAATAGTGAAGTTGAATATATTCTGTCAAACCATACCTGGAAATTGGTTGACCTTCCTCCTGGCAATAAGCCTCTAGGAACTAAGTGGGTCTTCAAAAGAAGATGAAAGCATATGAAACTATTGATATAAACAAAGCTAGGCTGGTAGTAAAAGACTACAGACAATGTGAAGGCCTAAACTACTTTGATACCTATTCACTTGTTACAATGATTACATCCATTTGGATGTTAATCGCATTAGTAGCATTAAATGGGTTGGAGTTACATCAAATGGATGTAAAGACAACCTTCTTGAATGGTGAATTAGAGGAAGAGATTTATCTAGAACAACCTTAGGGATTTGTTGTCTCAGGACAAGAATGGAAAGTTTGTCACTTGATCAAGTCCCTTCATGGACTAAAGCAAGTCCCAAAACAATGGCATGCGAAATTCAATGAAGTTATGTTATCAAATGGCTTTAGTATTAATGAATATGACAAGTGTGTCTATATTCGAAATACTTAAAATGGGTTTGCTATAGTCTGTCTTTATGTAGATGACATGTTGTTAACCGGTAGTAATAATCAAATGATTAAAGCTACTAAGAGGTTACTTACCAGTAAATTCGATATGAAAGATATAGGTCTAGCAGATATTATTTTGGGAGTTAAGATTCATAGAACATCTGATGGGTTGGCTTTATCACAAGCACACTATATTGCTAAAATTCTTGAGAAATTCAAAAGTTTAAACATAGCTCCTATGTCGAACCCTATAGATTTTAGTCTTTGACTGTTAAGAAATATTGGTGAAGCTAAAAAACAAAAGGAGAATGCTTGAGTGTTAAGCAGTCTTATGTATGTATGAATTGCACTAGACCTGATATTGCCTACGCAGTAAGCATGTTGAGTCACTTTACAAGTAATTCAAACGAGCTTCATTGGAAAGCTATGATAAGAGTTTTGGGTTACTTAAAACACACTCAAAACTTTGCTTTGCATTATGAGAAGTACCTTGCAGTGCTAGTAGGGTATTGTGATGCAAATTGGAGCACCAACTCTAACAACACAAGAACTACAAGTGGATATGTATTCACCCTTAATGGGAGTGATGTGTCTTGGAAGTCATCCAAGCAGACTTGCATTGCAAGATCAACTATGGAAGTAGAATTTATTGTTTTAGATAAAGCTGGTGAGGAAGCCAAGTGGCTTCATAACTTTCCTGAGGACTTCCTAGTTGGCCAAAGCTAGTACTGGCAATGTGTATACACTGTGATAGTCAAGCAGCTATTGGTAGGGCCAAGAATGTCATGCACAACGGCAAGTCTAGACCTATACGTCGTAGACAATGTATCGTTAGACAACTACTCTCGAATGGAATCATCTCAATTGATTATGTGAAATCAAAAAGGAATATAGCAGATCCATTGACTAAAGGGATTCCTAAAGAGTCAGTTAGAAATTTGTCCAAAGGAATAGGTTTAAGGCCTATCCATTATTGATTACTGTGATAACTCTACCTAAAAGAGTGGAGATCTCACAAACTAGGTTCAAAAAGACAACTAAGTGATGGTCGACTGTAAACACTATGGAGTTTTAAACTCATACTCATTCCTATGACAAGACAGTGCATATATATATAAGGGTAAGCTTTTAGGATTTTAATGGTTTCTTAATCTGTTGTGTTCAGATGGTGTATGTTGACTTACATCATAAAGAATCACCTATGTGAGTGTGAAATGTGGGCTGCTTCTATGAGAATTTAAAATGGCTGATTCTCTAGAACATTCGCACAACCAGGTAGGTGTCTAGGGCCAAAATGGACACAGCATGAGAACCAACAACGTTATAGGAGCAACTATGTGACTCCTATTGTCTTGGTATACACTAAAAGGTCGACGGTTCAAGACAACACGTCCCCTGATTGACTAGTATATCAAATAGGTTTTTACTAAAGAAGGTTCAAAGGTAATCCCTACCTTTCTCGATACTTGTTTCTCATAGAGGAATCGCACTTTGTATACATGAATATTTGCATTTGATCATGATGGGCTAACTTCTTATCCATGTGGGGGATTGTTGGAATTTATGATCTAATCCCATGGGTTATGAATAAGAAGAAGGTTGGAAAAGAAGAGAAAAAATGAAGACGAAATGTATGTGTGGATAGAAGTTCCACATTGGATAAATGAAGAGGAGTTGAAGGGTATATAAGCCTCAACTTTGCTCCTCTAAATTGGGCCCTTGGGCCAACCCACTTTTGTGAAAGGATAAGGACTTAGGTGACCCTTGGTCCATCACACACGTGCGCGTCCGGACGGCTCGGGTCGGGCGGCGACTACCCGGTTGGTCCAGTTCGCACGTGTGTGAAATACAAAATAATTTTTTATTAAATTATTTTGTAGTCCCTGAACTTTTACTAATTCCTTTTTTGCCCCTCTGAGTTTTTCCTAACCAATGGTTGCGAATCGCAATCCGTTGTCGTTCGCTCTGTTCTGACACACCAGTTCGCCAGCAAGGGTAACCGTTCGCTTCTGTTCACTCCATTCTGGTGCATCTATTCTCATGACGCGTTGATTCGCTGCAAGGGTCGAGTCCATCTGATCAATTTTCGTCTTCTATAAATAGGGCATGCTAGTGATAGAATCAATATCTCAAAATCAATCTCAAACACTCCTCTCTGCATACTGCATTCTGCAAACATAGTTTGTGCGATTCTAAAAGCATACTTGTTGTGTTTGCTTGGGCTTCATATTGCCTCTCTGCATACTGCATTCTGCAAACATAGTCTATGCGATTCTAAAAGCATACTCGTTGTGTTTGTTTGGGCTTCAAATTGAGATTGTTATTGTTCTAAAGACGAAAAATTCATTCTATCCTGGGAGACAATTGCTCAGCAACCTTGGGCATCCATTTGAGTGAGTAAAATTGTCTTAAAGAAACAACCTACATTACGCCCGGATTTCTTCAAAAGTTCATTACCATATTCGGCAGTCTTGTGAGTTTGTTTATGGTTTTCATATTATACAGAACTATTGTATATTTCCTGTATATGTAATATTAGTTGTAGAGGTTCTTGTTATTTAAAGTATATGCAATCATAGTAGTATAAATTTTTGTTATTGTTCAATTCCTACCTGTTTAATATATTTTCCACAACAGACTTTTTGTGGCTGTTAGCTTTGACTAACGACTTTGTGGTATATTTTGACGTTTGTGTTTATATGGACTTATCATCAAATTCAGTGTTTATAGTACTTTATATGGATCGATTTATATTTTATTGCTAATTTTCATATTTTTATTTGCAATTATTCAGAAATTATTTCTTATTTAAAATATCCCGAAATTCTGTATGTCTTTTACGCAGGGCTTATAAATTTTGAAGGAAGATTCATAATTTATCGCACTGTTTTAATTTACAAATCTTCTTGCTTGGAAGACAAACTCATTTATGAATTTCGGATACCTTAGTTGTGAATTTTTGAAAAATTTGTAAATCTTAACAGTTGAATTTTAAATTATGTGTGAATATTTTTAAATAATAATAATAAGATCTAAATTATAAAAATAATACAGTATTGCTATTTTAAAAAGATATTATTAAAAAGTATAATATTTCTAATTACCGAAAATGTTGCCAAATACCCAAAAGATCGTTGATTAAAATAAATATTTTGATATTTTACGTTAGATAAATAAATATATATATATATATATATATATATATTAACCTCTTGGCGTTTATTTATGATTTTACAGACATATTCGTATTAATTTTAATTTTATAAAATCTTTTCTCTTACTTTCTAGTCAAACCAATGATAAAATAGACAACTATTTAATGAATGAGCGAGATTACACCACCGGTTGGCGCTTAAAACGGAAAAAGGGTCATCAACAAATATGTACTAACTACTATTGATAGTAACAGGCTTGACTAATTCAAGATATCTAAAAATAAATATTCAAATCAATAATGGACTAAATACAAAATGATAGTAACAGGCTTGACTAATTCAAGATATCTAAAAATAAATATTCAAATCAATAATGGACTAAATACAAAATGACTTTTTCAAATACTAAAATTACATCCCAAAAAAAAAAAAAAAAAAAAATGGCAAATATGATATTTAAATTGTTCTCCCTAGGATGCCACTTGAAAGTTGAGTATCTAGCCCTTGGTGCACATTGATGCAACTCACAGTTGCATTCATCGGCATTGCAGGCTCTTATTTGGACATTCCCAAATAGTAGTTCAACATTTGAGCGAATAGATACCAACATCACGAAATAAACCAACATCATGATAAAAACCACCTTTGAAATATATTTGGTTGCCTTTAAAAACATCAGAGCTTGAACAATCTTTAACATCAATCATCTCAGAATATAAGTGAGTTAGTAATATAATCTGATCTTCCAAATCGTTCATCCTTACGAACTCATCCCCATCACGTTCCACCTTAAAGACCTCAAATGCAAAAACCTTACCAAACACACGTTGATATTCCATCACAATGAACATATTATCTCCTCTAGAATCCTCCACGAGATATGCTTGTTCTACTAAGTTCAATAATGAAAGACTAATAACATTTTTATATTTTATAACCCGCATAGGAAAAAGCCTCAAATTGTCCTCACCAACTTTAAATATGTCAATCGTCTGCAATGTCTTCTTTCTCATAGCATACAACTTTTCATGGTAAAATGTTACATTAACATAGTGCCCATTTGGGAGATGTTGTTCATGAGCTTTCCATTTGCTGCCCTCCATTAGTCTTGACAAAGCTAAGTCCCCATATTGATCAACAATTGCAATCATAATAGGCCTCATTGATTTACAAAATGATAAAGCAAAAGCTTGAACATAGAGAAAGCGACATTTAAATTTAGGTATCACCATGGTGGACAAATGGGGAAGATCAATTTGAACATCGATGGAGAGACGATTCACAAGTTGGATGAAGTCATTGCGAGAATAGTGAACACAAAACCATCCTTTATAGTATCCAAGAATGTTTGGTTTAGAATATTTGAATGGTGTTGTTCCTACCTGATAACATGTGACTTGGTCATCATATATTGTTTCAACGAGCAATGATGAGTTGTCAGTGAGACCAATCAGCCATGGAGTGTTCTCAAGTGCTTTCGGGTTCCGTCGTTCGTAAACCAAAGAGTGAGCTGACTTACAAACCCTAGCAAATCGAAATTGATCTTTAATTGATAAGGTATCACATATGGTCTCAAGAATTTCTTTTGGTATAAGGTCAAAGAATCTCAATTCAACTAATTGCGCCATATTCCTGGAATAACAAACAATATATGAATCAATCATCATCAATAAATAAAGGTACAAAGTTCAAAGTTTAGGGTTTATGCATCTAACAGCTGATCGTTATCAACAAATTATAGTATAAAATTCAGTATTAAAGTGCACCCAACTATCATAGCTCTAAAATATTTCAGAGTCCAATCCTCCACCACCACCACCACCGTCAACCTCTACCTCTTCAGATTGCAGTAGGATAGAAATTCAACAATTTTATAAAACAGGCAACCCCCAAAGAATTTGTTGCTAAACGTATTAAAAGAATAATTAAGTAAAGAATATTATAACGGAGAGCAAAAAGACAAAAATAAAAAGAGGAGAATCCGGATGTAAGCATCGGATACTTTCGCCGCCATCTCTCGCCGACGTCATAGATCTCTTCTTTGTTCCCAATCGCTAATGTCGATGCCTCCTCCTACAGCACACGAGCCGCACCAGTCTCCCACCACTCCCACTCCAGGCTCCTTCTTCAACATCTCAAAATGCCATTCTCAGCCAGATCCCGTTCGTCATCGCCGCTGCGTCTTTGTCCTTATACGGGGCTCCTCCGCCGGCCAATCTGAAGCAGATAAGGATGGATTGGGGCTCTCTCTGAATTTTCTCGACGGTGAGAAAGGAGGGAGGGGTTGAGAGAAAAAGGATTTTCTTAACGACGTTAGCGGTTCTGTTAAGTTTAGCCGTTTAGGGTGAAATTGCGTACCTGTTGCAAAGTAAAATCTTGTTGAGCAAGTTCCAACTTCGAGTGTATGTTGCGACTTGCGAGGCTGTTTTCAGTCTATATATATAGAGAGAAACCTTTTAAAATTGATGGAAAATCACTTTCAATGCCCTTTTTAAAAAAACGCCGAAAAATGTCGCCGAATCCGACAATCCCGAAGGCGCCCAACAGGTGATTTTCGGGAATCTTGTGTGAGTTGTTAACGGGGCTGATATAGTTGTTAACAGGTAGATCATTAACAACTAAATCAGTCATATTAACAACAATTTTCTAACAACTAAATCAACCATGTTAACAACTATAAGATTAACAACTATATCGAATTAACAACTCCCTAAGATTCGACAATCCCGAAAAGAGCGAAGCGCCTTTTTTGGATTTTTTTTCTAAAAAAGGCCCTAAAAGTGATTTTCCCTAAAATTATTGGTCTTTTTATTTAGATGATATATGGCTTATCTAATTAAAAAGATTAAATAATTAAACAGGATAATTGTCACTTATTTCAAATCTTATCTGAATAAATAAAACTTGGTTAGCTTAAAGAATATATTTTTTATTTTTTATATATAGTTTTGGAGGGTTAGATCGATCACTAAGTAGGAACGACGTCCCGGCTCTTTGAAAGACTTAATGGGGACTTACGAGATCATCTACCAAAGGAGTCCCAGCGACGGCAGCGGGGATCGAACACACATCTCTTTATCCACACAAAAACAATAAAATGGTCTTTAAATTCAAAAAGCCCAATAATTTTTGTTCTAGTGTTGAACACAGATGTCTAGTCAGGTGGGCTAGCCACGGTACACAAACAAGGCTTTCGTCAAAGGAGTGATGTGTAGTACACAGTGTGACAGTATGTAAATAGTTCAAGGTTTAGAACGTGTGCACCTTAGGATTTTACCTCTGTATTTATGGAGTGTACCTTAAGTTGGATATCTTGGGCCTCGCGTGATCTCTGGCCAGAGTATCCTGGCTGTTATATCATATCTAAATATATCTCTTTCTTATGGATCCGTTAGGATCCCCTTTATATATATTTTTGGTAAAATCCCCTTTATATTAGATAGATCCTGATATATCATATTCATTGTTGGGCCATATTGCTATTGGGCTTGATGTAGGTCTGCAACAGTTTTAAAATGTTTCATTCTAGTTTATCTTAATTTATATTTTATTTTATTTATTCATTTTCAAATTACATCATGAAGGGTAGTTTGTTTTAGCCTTTTTTTCATGAAAAATAAGTTATTTTTTTGGGGGAATAATGCTATTGAGAAGTTTTAGAGTATATATTTACACTTTTAATAATTATCAAAATGTTTTTTTAAAAAAAAAAAAACAAGAAGAAAAAAATTTCCAATTATCTTTGAAAAGTTGCCCTAAATTTGGATTAGTTTATTTTAGGTGATTTTGCACTTCTATGAAATAATGCAAAAGTGCTTTTCTGCACCGTTGTCAAGCACCTATAATAAGTAGCTTTCGAAAATAATTAGTTGCAGTAGATAAAAGATAATGTTAGTTAGATTTTAAAAAAAAAAAATTATATACACAGAAACATCTCAAAATCTAAAAAATACTGAACAATAAACCATTTTTTAAGGATTGTAACCAAACACAACAATTTCTATCTTCATAGAATCTATAAATTTGTACTAACTACTATTAATAGGTTTGAATAATTCAAAATATCTAAAAATAAGTATTCAAATTTCCCTAATCCATAATCAATAATGGACTAAATACAAAATGACTTTTTCAAATACTAAAATTACATTTTTTTTTTAAAAAATGACTCAATTGAGGCAAATATGATATTTAAAATCTTCATCCTAGGAGGCCACTTGAAAGTTGAATGTCAGCCCTTGGTGCATATCAATGTGACTCACAATCACATTCAGTTGCTGTAATAAATCTGGGAAATATCCATTGGCGGTAATAAATCTGGCATTGGCTCTTATTTGGATATTCCCAAATAATAGTTCTATGTTTGAGTGAATAGATACCAAAATCATGATAAAAACAACATTTGAAATATATTTGGTTGCCTTTAAAAATATCAGAGGTTGAACAATCTTTAACATTAATAATCTCAGAATACGAGTTAGCTAGTAATATAATCTGATCTCCCAAATCATTCATCCTCACAAACTTATCCCCATCATGTTCCACCTTAAAGACCTCAAATTCAAAACGCAAACCAAGCAAACCTGTATGTTGAACATCACAATAAACATATTATCTCTTTTAGAATCCTCCACCAGATATGCTTGTTGTACTGACACTAGTGGAAAAAAGGCTTTTAAGGCCGGACAAAAGAGGTATCGTAATCCGGACTTGCGCCGGTCTTGTTAAAGCGGTCTTAAAAGTCTGTTCCTCTTAAGCCGGATCGCGTCCAGTCTTAAAAAAACACTTTTAAGACCGGACTTTTTAAATATGAGGTCTTAAAAGTAAGACTTTTTAGACCAGACTTTTAAAACATCCGGTCTTAAAAGTCACTTTTTTTAAAAAAAAAAAAAAAAAAAAGGACGAAAACATCCGGTCTTAAAAGTCACTTTTTTAAAAAAAAAAAAAAACAAAACAAAACAAAAAAGAAAGACGAAAACATCCGATCTTAAAAGTCATTTTTTAAAATAAAAAAAAAAAAGACGAAAGGCACACCCAGGATCAATTCCCGATCTCAAACCAGAACTTGAGGGAACTTTCTTCTTATTACCACGGCAAAAACCGAATTTACAAACACCAATAATATAGACGAGGGAATTTATTGGATCGATACTTTGTGTGTGTGAGATCAAATGGGTGTGAAAGAAATTGTGGTAGGCCCGATGAAAAACTAAAATGAAAGCATGAATTAAAGATTAACGAGGTACAAGGTGCGAATACGAGAGAACTAAAGAGACTGGAAAATTAATTAAAGTAGAAGAAATTTGGTAGTTGCGTCTCCGCTGCGTCTATAGATCTAAGCTTGCAACAACAACAACAAAAATTATCGAGACAAGACGAAAACATAGCAGTTCATCGTACCGTGGGTCTAGATTCAAACGGGTGCTTGTAAAATCTGATTCGAACCCAACGACGCGATGTCCCCGTCTTCATATATAAGAGCTTGAATAATCAGGTCGAACCTGGAGAAGTAGAATAAAGTAGAATATTCAAGTCCTCCCACAAATAATTAATTGAATCAAAAATTGCTTAAAGTAGAATAAAATAAAGCTTGTAATATCTGAAGTAATGTTGAAGATGGAGTAGACAAAGAGACAAAAGAAACAAAAATGAAACAAGTCGAACAAGACAAAGCAAAAATTGCAAACCCGTAACTAAAACCAAAACAAGAGATAATGAGAGCGAGAGGAGGGCAAGAGCAATTTTCACGCGCCGGAAAATTTGTGAGCGATGTCCTTGAGATGAGGTTACGAGAAAATGTGAGGCGAAATTTATCGGGTCGAAGAGAGGTTTAGAGAGCGAAATTCAATTTTCCCTGTGCGGGAAAATAGAATATTCATCTTTTAGACTTTTAAGACCGGACTTTTAAAATATGAGGTCTTAAAAGTAAGATTTTTAAGACCTCATATTTTAAAAGTCTGTCTTAAACGTTCTTTATATATTTATTTAAGCAAAAGACACGAGACTTTTAAGACCTCATATTTTAAATGTCCTGGTCTTAAAAGTTCGCGGGGAAAATTGATTTTTCATCTTTTAGACTTTTAAGACCAGACTTTTAAAATATGAGGTCTTAAAAGTAAGATTTTTAAGACCTCATATTTTAAAAGTCCTAGGTCTTAAAAGTTCTTTATATATTTACGGGCTAGCTAAGAGACTTTTAAGACCTCATATTTTAAACGTCCGGTCTTAAAAGTTCGCGGGAAAATTGAATTTTCATCTTTTAGACTTTTAAGACCTAGGACTTTTAAAATATGAGGTCTTAAAAGTAAGATTTTTAAGACCTCATATTTTAAAAGTCCGGTCTTAAAAGTTCTTTTTATATTTACTGGAGCTATGCATGAGACTTTTAAGACCTCATATTTTAAACGTCCTTGTCTTAAAAGTTCTTTATATATTTATGGAATCACATCGAGACTTTTAAGACCTCATATTTTAAAAGTCGGTCTTAAAAGTTCTTTATATATTTTTGAATTTAAGTAATTAAATTCTGATTGTAATCATCTTAATTAAGTTGTTAGAGATTTTAGGAATTAAGTTAGCAGATTATGGTTTTTTGAATTTCCTAATTAAATTACTGATTGTAATAATCTTAATTAAGTTGTTAGAGAGATTTTAGGAATTAAGTTAGCGAGATCATATTTTTTAAAATTTCGTAATTATATTATATTCGATTGTAATCCCTAGATTATAGGAACTGCCTAGGTCAGAAGATTATTTACTTATTAGCATCTGAATATAATTCCAATTAAGAGAAGGAATAAATCATCGCATTCTTGGACTCATCTCTGATTGGCGTCTTCTCACAATATTTACGAAATTGCCACCGGTCATACTTTTAAGACCGTATATTTTATAGTCCGGTCTTAAAAGTGTTCTATATATTTACTGAAATTGCCATCGGTCATACTTTTAAGATCGGATCTTTAATAATCCGGTCTTAAAAGTGTTCTATATATTTACGAAAGTGCCACGGTCATATTTTTAAGACCGGATCCTTTATAATCCGTCAAAAAGTTCTTTATATTTAAAGCTGTCACACGGTCATATTTTTAAGCAGGATCCTCTATAATCCGGTCTAAATGAGGCGGTCTTAAAGCCTTTTTTTGCACTAGTGTGAGTTCAATAATGAAACATTAATAACATTTTTATATTCTATAACCCCCACAGGAAAAAGCCTCAAATCATTGTCACCAACTTTAAATATGTCAACCGTCTGGAATGTCTTCTTTCTCATAGCATACAACTTTTCGTGGTAAAATGTTACATTAACATAGTAATCTTCTGGGCGATGGTGTTCATGAGCTTTCCATCTGCTGCCTCCATTAATCTTGCACAAAGCTAAGTCCCCATATTGATCAACTATTGCAACCATAATAGGCCTCATAGATTTACATAATGATAATGCAAAAGCTTGAGCATAAGGAAAGCGACATTTAAATCTAGGTATAACCATGGTGGACAAATGGGGAAGATCAATTTGAACATCGATGAAGAGATTCACAAGTTGGATGAAGTAGTTGTGATTATAGTGAACATAAAACCATCCTTTAGAGTATCCAACAATATTTGGTCCATAATATTTGAATGGTCTTGTTCCTATTTGATAACATGTGACTTGGTTATCGTATCTTGTTTCGAAGAGCGATGATGAGTTGTCAGTAAGACCAACCAGCCATGGAGTGTCCCTAAGTGCTATAGGGTTTGCTCGTTCGTAAACCAAAGAATGAGCTAATTTACAAACTTTAGCAAATCGAAATTGATCTTTAATTGATAAGTTATCACAAAGGGTGTAAATGATATCATTTGGAAGCTCAAAGAATCTCTCGTCCCTTCTCAATTCAACTAATTGCTTTGAATCTTCCATATTCCTAAGTTAACAAACAATATATTAAGCAATCATCAATATATAAAAAGTATGAAGGTTAAGGTTTATGTACATCTAACACCTGATCATTATAAACAAATAAAAGTATAAAATTTAAGATTAAAGTACATCCAACTATCCATAGCTCTAAAATATTTAGTGGTAGAATTTTACACTTACAATTTTAAAAATGGAGCAATCTCACCCCATTCTCTAACTCTTAAAATTAATAAGAGGAAAAAGAAAGTTCCTTATCAAATCCTCCTTCGTTTTTCTCGCTGGAGAAAATTCATTGTTCAATCCACCACTCGTTTTTCTCGCCGGAGAAAATTCATTGTTCAATCCACCACCACCACCACCACCAAGGTTTGAGAGAAAATGATTTCTTTATAACGGCGTTAGGGGGTCTCTTAAGTTTAGCCGTTTAGGGTGAAATTGCTTATTTTTAATATTCTACAACAAAATCCCACCAATGAAATATATATATATATATTGGTGTAGGATATTGTCACTACTATTTTTTTGTCACTGCCAAAGTCACTACCACTTTTTCACCGTTAGATCAGAATCTCAATAGGAGAGAGAAATAATAAAAGTAGATAAGATTCTGATCTAACAGTAAAAAATTGGTAGTGATGCAAAAAAAACTTACGTTCTTGTTGAGCAATTCCAACTTGGAAACAATTATTAGTGTATGTTGCGAAGCAGTTTTCTGTGTATATATAGAGAGAAACCTTTTAAATTATTGGTCTTTTAGATTGGTTGATATCTCTGATCACAATTAAGATAATGGTTTATTCAGATTATATATGCCTTATCTAATTAAAAAGAAAAAATAATTAAACTTGAAAATTGTCACTTATTTCAAATCTTATCTGAATAAATAAAAATTGGTTAGCTTAAACATTTCATTCTATCAAAAAACAAAAAACAAAAAAACAAAACAATACAATGATCTTTAAATTCGGAAAGCCCAATAGTTTTAAAATGTTTCAGTTTATCTTAATTTATATCTTTATTTTATTTATTGATTTTCGCATAAGATAACTTTAAATATTAATAGATCATTTCCAGTTCTATACTTTTAGGTATAAAATATCTGCTCATTTGTTTAAATTTTTTTAATAAAAATTACTTTAAATAAATTTTAGTATATCTGTTTTGATTTTATTAAATAATCAGCATCTTTAAAAAAATTATTTTGAATTGTTTCGAGTAGATGCTTTAAGTGGATGCACGCTTACTTGGTTAGATATATACCTTTTTTGTTAAAAAAAAAAAAAAATACTTCTAAGAAATTTTAGGTTTGTAAACTTTTAAAATAATTAGAATCTAAACAAGATAAGATATGTTAAATTACTCTTTTTTTTCAACATTCGATCTGTTAAACTACGTTTAATAAACTGAAATAATAAGACACGTATGATGAAATCAAAGAAAATATTATAAAAATTGGAAATTGCTATAAAAATAATAATTTAAAAAAAAAATTATAATTCAACATCATGAAAGAATTGGAAAGAAACCATTCCTTTTTATTCTACCAACTTCAGCCATCTGTGATGAATCTTCTTCCCCCCTTCCCTAGTTGATAACATACAAAATTTTTTAGGGCATGCTTTATGCAATCTCCCTAGAAAATAACTGCACTAATTATTGGGAATTACTACAACTAATTCTAACATGACCAACAAAAACCATAAGAAAAGGAGCCTCAAGCAAAAATGGAAGCTCGAAGACTACTTTGAAGGGAATTCTGAGTTTTATCAGTCATATATTTGAGCATAAGCCAGAAAACCATTAAGCAAAAGACTCTCAGCATCTGCATCCCCTGTCATCTTGTTGCAGAATCCCCTGTCATCTTGTTGCAGAATAAGCACTTTTTTTAATTTTTGCAATATAGAGGAGGAGAGGGAGGATAATATAAATAAATCAATATATAAAAAAATTTTTACCTCTAATTAGGGCAGTATCTAGATCCTGGTCATATATATATATCGGGCAGTATCTAGAGTCATATATATATATGCATTTGGAGGCAGATTTCCTCATAATCTCTTCTCTCCTTTTCTTCTCAGAACATTTCCAATTTCCATCCTTAGATGAAAAAAATGTACGGTTCAGATTTAATATTTTCTAAAACAATTATGATAGTGTTTTATAAATTATTTTTTTATTAATTTTGTTTGTGTTAAAAGTATAAATTGTGTAGATCACGATTTAATAGTATAAGTTTATTTATTTATATTCAAAATAATAGTTTTATAAAATATTAAATCTAGACTATCTATTTTTTAAAATCGAGGGTAGAGATCAAATGCGAGAAGAAAATGAGAGAAGAGATCTTAAGAGAATCCAAACCCGTATATATGCTACAAACCATCATATCAATATAGAATATAAATAAACGAGAACTCACTTGAATCAAACAGATGTAACATGAGTAAACCATCATAAGGACATTGTGTTAGTTGGTAGGAGCTGTATTGCATTTACATTTTTGGTGTCCTGCCAACAAATCAATTATAAAGTAAGAAAAGATGAAGAATTCATTTTCTGTTGTTCTAATACAATCAAAATTAAATAGTTAGTAAGATTACCTCAATCAACAGATCTTTTCTGGTTATCAAACCAAGAACCCGAGATGGTCGCGGAACAACAAATAAATGCCTCAAACCTAGTTGGCGGAAAAGATTGTAGACCTGTGTCATCAACAAGAATTAATGTCTATACAACAAAAAAATGGAGAATGAAATAAGTCTTTGAAGGATAAATATCACACACCTTTGTCAAAGACATATCTTCGGGTACAATATATGGTGAGGGGTTCAAAAATGGGGCAAGATCTATGTACATTTCTAAGTCATCTGAACTTAGATGTATATCATCTTTACAGAGTCCTTTACTAGAAACAGGCTTAGTGAATTCACCAGAATGGTGCCTGAAAAGTATGATCAGCCATCAGAATAGAATAGAGAAGAAGACCGAATTAAAAATGTTCAAGCATTACCTTATCGGGTTGGCCATGCCTCTGGTTTCACCAGGTATAGGAATATGCTGGAAATCAACCTTTGACTGTAGAATTACCAATAGATGACTGCACCCAAATATAGGCATAGGAACTTTAGAATTCGTGGGCCAAAGAAAAGGGACTTTAGAATTCAACCAATGCAAGCTCTCCAATTGAACAACCAACCAAATAACTAATAAGACAGAATAGAAGAAAATCATCTAACCTCCGAAGCACTAATCCAATAATAAGTGATTCTCCATTTCTTGTGTGATCAATGACCTGTGTATTGTAAATTATAAAACACAATTCAAACGTTGAAGGAATTAAAAATTAAAAGAAGGTATCATGACAATGGCTATACATACAGGAAAACCATTGTGATCATTGCTCCGCAGAATGGAAGCTACATCTGCAACCTTGACAACACCAGGGAGAGAAACGATGTGGCTCCGCCAGCTCAGTACCACAATGTGATGAGGGTGACAAATGAGACGTACAAATCATGCAATGTTTCAAAAGGGACTCCATTAGAAACCTTCAACTCAGGAAATGACTCCATCAAAATCAACAGTTATGGCCATCACTACTTCATTTGGGAATTGAGTGTCAGCCCTTGAAAAAAAAATCTTCTTCCTAGGAGGCCACTTGAAAGTTGAGTGTCTGCCCTCGGTGCATATCAATGTGACTCACAATCACATTCAGTGGTTGTAATAAATCTGGGAAATATCCATTGCTGGCATTGTCTCTTATTTGAACATTCCCAAATAATAGTTCCATATTTGAGTGAATAGATACCAACATCATGATAAAACCAGCATTTGAAACATATTTGGTTGCCTTTAAAAATATCAGAGGTTGAAAAATCTTTAACATTAATAATCTCAGAATACGAATCAGTTAGTAATATAATCTGATCTCCCAAATCATTCATCCTCACAAACTCATCCCCATCATGTTCCACCTTAAAGACCTCAAATTCAAAAGGCAAACCAAGCATATGTTGATAGAACATCACAATAAACATATTATCTCCTTTAGAATCCTCCACCAGATATGCTTGTTGTACTGAGTTCAATAATGAAACATTAATAACATTTTTATATTCTATAACCCCCACAGGAAAAAGCCTCAAATCATCGTCACCAACTTTAAATATGTCAACCGTCTGGAATGTCTTCTTTCTCATAGCATACAACTTTTCGTGGTAAAATGTTACATTAACATAGTACCCTTCATCTGGGCGATGGTGTTCATGAGCTTTCCATGTGCTGCCTCCATTAGTCTTGCACAAAGCTAAGTCCCCATATTGATCAACTATTGCAACCATAATAGGCCTCATAGATTTACAAAATGATAATGCAAAAGCTTGAGCATAGGGAAAGCGACATTTAAATCTAGGTATAACCATGGTGGACAAATGGGGAAGATCAATTTGAACATCGATGAAGAGATTCACAAGTTGGATGTAGTAGTTGTGATTATAGTGAACATAAAACCATCCTTTAGAGTATCCAAGAATATTTGGTGCATAACATTTGAATGATCTTGTTCCTATTTGATAACATGTGACTTGGTCGTCGTATCTTGTTTCGAAGAGCGATGATGAGTTGTCAGTGAGACCAATCAGCCATGGAGTGTCCCTAAGTGCTATAGGGTTTGCTCGTTCGTAAACGAAAGAATGAGCTAATTTACAAACTCTAGCAAATCGAAATTGATCTTTAATTGATAAGTTATCACATAGGGTGTGAATGATATCATTTGGAAGCTCAAAGAGTCTCTCGTCCCTTCTCAATTCAACTAATTGCTTTGAATCTTCCATATTCCTAAGTTAACAAACAATATATTAAGCAATCATCGATAAATAAAAAGTATGAAGGTTAGGGTTTATGTACTTCTAAAAACCTGATCATTATAAACAAATAAAAGTATAAAATTTAAGATTAAAGTACATCCAACTATCCATAGCTCTAAAATATTTAGTGGTAGAATTTTAGTCTCAAAATTTTAAAAATTGAGCAATGTCACCCCATTCTCTAACTCTTAAAATTAGTAAGAGGAAAAAGAAAGCCATCCTTCCTTATCAAATCCTCCTTCCTTTTTCTCGCCGGAGAAAATTCATTGTTCAATCCCCAACATCCACCACCACCACCATTAAGTTCTACCTCTTGAGATTGCAGTAGAATAGAAATTCCATAATTTTCTATAAAATTTGTGGCTGAAAGAATAAAATAAAAGACGACGACCCAATCTGAAGGAGATGAGGATGGATTGGGGCTCTCTCTGAATTTTCTCGACGGTGAGAGAGGAGGGAGGGTTTGAGAGAAAAGGATTTTTTTTAACGGCGATATGAGGTCTCTTAAGTTTAGCCGTTTAGGATGAAATTGCTTATTTTTAATATTCTAGAACAGAATTGCACCAATGAAATATATATATATATATAGGCAGCCAGATGCATCTTGAAATTTTTTTGAAGGTGCAAGGTGTACTTAAACCTAAAATTTATAATTCAGGTAAAAAAAAAAAAAAAAAAAAATCAGAACGAAAAACAAGAAATGAGAAAATCACAAATCGAAATATAGAAATTAATAGCCTTGCATTTGCAGCTCACCGTCGCTATAATCGTCTGCAAAATCACTCCAAGATCGATCAGAAGGCGTCGCTCTAATTGTCTCGCAAATCACAAATCGTTCACTTCAATCCGATGGTAGACGATGGTGGTGAGTCGAGATGGCTGATACGGTGGTGGTGAGTGGCGCAGGATGAAAGGTGGTCGGAGCTGATGAAGGACGGTGGTCGGAGCTGCTGAAGGACGGTGGTCGAAAATTTTAGGGTTTAGTCTTTTCCCCCAATCTCGTCGAAACTCAGCGATCGTGTGGGAATGCGCCCGACTTTCGGTGACGGACGACGTAGGCAAGGTCCGGTGAGGGAAGAACGGTGGTCGACGATGATGCACGACGGTGGACGGAGATGATGACCGATGGTTGTCGGAGATGATTAGGGTTTCCTGTTTTCCCAATTTGATCTTCTCCTTCTGCGATGAGACCGACTTCGGTTTGATTAATTCAAGCTTTTTTTTTTTTTAATTAACTTCTGAATAATCCAACTCAGCATTAATTCAAGTTTATTTGGCTTCCAAATAAGCTTCCACGTCATCAACACTGCTCATGTCCATCCAAATGGACGTTGACCAGACGGTCAACTAACCTCCATGTCACTTTTGATCCCAAAGTGTCACCTTGAGTATTTTTGATCCAGAAAAAAAGTCTTGGTGCTGGACGCTCCTTGGGTCGTGTGTAAAATTGACCCTTCACTCAACTTTTTTAATAAAAATTACTTTAAATAAATTTTAGTATATCTGCTTTGATTTTATTAAATAATCAGAATCTTTAAAAAAAAAATATTTTGAATTGTTTCGAGTAGATGCTTTAAGTGGATGCACGCTTACTTGATTAGATATCGAGTAACTTTTTTGTTTAAAAAAAAAAAAAAATACTTCTAAGAAATTTAGGTTTGTAAACTTTTAAAATAATTAGAATCTAAACAAGATAAGATATGTTAAATTACTCTTTTTTTTCAACATTCGATCTGTTAAACTACGTTTAATAAACTGAAATAATAAGACACGTATGATGAAATCAAAGAAAATATTATAAAAATTGGAAATTGCTATAAAAATAATAATTTAAAAAAAAAATTATAATTCAACATCATGAAAGAATTGGAAAGAAACCATTCCTTTTTATTCTACCAACTTCAGCCATCTGTGGTGAATCTTCTTCCCCCCTTCCCTAGTTGATAACATACAAAATTTTTTAGGGCATGCTTTATGCAATCTCCCTAGAAAATAACTGCACTAATTATTGGGAATTACTACAACTAATTCTAACATGACCAACAAAAACCATAAGAAAAGGAGCCTCAAGCAAAAATGGAAGCTCGAAGACTACTTTGAAGGGAATTCTGAGTTTTATCAGTCATATATTTGAGCATAAGCCAGAAAACCATTAAGCAAAAGACTCTCAGCATCTGCATCCCCTGTCATCTTGTTGCAGAATCCTGCAATATAGAGGAGGAGAGGGAGGATAATATTGTCAATTTACCTTGGGCAGTATCTAGATCCTGGTCATATATATATGTGGGAGCAGATTTCCTCAGAATCTCTTCTCTCCTTTTCTTCTCAGAATCTCATTTTCATCTTTAGATGAAAAAATGGACGGTTCAGATTTAATATTTTCTAAAACAATTATAATAGTATTTTATAAATTATTTTTTTATTAATTTTGTTTGTGTTAAAAGTATAAATTGTGTAGATCACGATTTAATAGTTTAAGTTTATTTATTCATATTCAAAATAATAGTTTTATAAAATATTAAATCTAGACTATCTATTTTTTAAAATCTGAGGGTAGAGATCAAATACTAAGAAGAAAATGAGAGAAGAGATACTGAGAGAATCCAAACCCGTATATATGCTACAAACCATCATATCAATATAGAATATAAATAAACGAGAACTCACTTGAATCAAACAGATGTAACATGAGTAAACCATCATAAGGACATTGTGTTAGTTGGTAGGAGCTGTATCGCATTTACATTTTTGGTGTCCTGCCAACATATCAATTACAAAGTAAGAAAAGATGAAGAATTCATTTTCTGTTGTTCTAATACAATCAAAATTAAATAGTTAGTAAGATTACCTCAATCAACAGATCTTTTCTGGTTATCAAACCAAGAACCCGAGATGGTCGCGGAACAACAAATAAATGCCTCAAACCTAGTTGGCGGAAAAGATTGTAGACCTGTGTCATCAACAAGAATTAATGTCTATACAACAAAAAAATGGAGAATGAAATAAGTCTTTGAAGGATAAATATCACACACCTTTGTCAAAGACATATCTTCGGGTACAATATATGGTGAGGGGTTCAAAAATGGGGCAAGATCTATGTACATTTCTAAGTCATCTGAACTTAGATGTATATCATCTATACAGAGTCCTTTACTAGAAACAGGCTTAGTGAATTCACCAGAATGGTGCCTGAAAAGTATGATCAGCCATCAGAATAGAATAGAGAAGAAGACCGAATTAAAAATGTTCAAGCATTACCTTATCGGGTTGGCCATGCCTCTGGTTTCACCAGGTATAGGAATATGCTGGAAATCAACCTTTGACTGTAGAATTACCAATAGATGACTGCACCCAAATATAGGCATAGGAACTTTAGAATTCGTGGGCCAAAGAAAAGGGACTTTAGAATTCAACCAATGCAAGCTCTCCAATTGAACAACCAACCAAATAACTAATAAGACAGAATAGAAGAAAATCATCTAACCTCCGAAGCACTAATCCAATAATAAGTGATTCTCCATTTCTTGTGTGATCAATGACCTGTGTATTGTAAATTATAAAACACAATTTAAACGTTGAAGGAATTAAAAATTAAAAGAAGGTATCATGACAATGGCTATACATACAGGAAAACCATTGTGATCATTGCTCCGCAGAATGGAAGCTACATCTGCAACCTTGACAACACGAGGGAGAGAAACAACCTTTGACAAAAATAGCTAACAATAAGATCATTTGCCAGAGGAATATTGGCATGTGAAATATAAATCAATGGGAGCAAATACTCTGGCAAAGACTATACTCTCACTTCCTTTCTGTGCGCCTTCTTTACACCAACAACCCAGATTCCCCATATTCTGAGGATGATTTATCACCTAAATTCTTTATCCTTGCCCAGATTTAAAAGATGGATGGATGGATGTATGTATGCATGCATGCATGCATGGAACCTCATTTTCCTAAGCCATGGATATTTGAAAGGATCTGGGATGTTAAATTTGGCTGGCACAAACATGTTTTCTGTGTTCCTAATGGTTTGATTGCTGGCAACTTTCACCGTGCAACATAAATTACTTGACCAAAGAAAAAGGATATGCAGTTTCTTAGGAAAAAATCAAATAGCCATTTACCCTTCTGCTCCCACAGGCCTCCTTTGCTGTCATATTCCGCATCTCATATTTAGGCCTTGATTCCAGCAATGGAATTCCCTTAAGTCGTGCCTGCTCTTCATAGAGGCCCTCATTAAAAGCATCACCGACAGCCTGTAGAGGAAAATACTTAGCGCATTTTAAAGTGGTTCTTTGTTGACAGAGGAGTTCAAGACATATTATACCTTGGATATAAGGAGAACAAGCATAATAAGAGGTAACAGCTGTAAGTTATTTGTTATTTCAACCATAATGACACAGAGAGACACTGTCATTCGCATTGAACCTCCAAGAAATGATGCAGCTCCTAATAAAGCATACCTGCAGACAATAAAAGCATCACATATACAATTCAGGGCCAATAGAGAGTGCACAGGTGTTGCAAATTTTTCTTAATAGAAAAATCAAGTCCTATACAAAAATATATACAAGTAGAATACTATCTAAATGATGTCCATTAAAAAGCATATTCATTTGAGTACAATCTAGTTCGTACCAAAGATTATTGAAGAATTAAATAATTAGCTGTTTAACCACTTTTTTATATAAACAAAACCAACTCATTAAATAAATTCTTAATACTTGAAGATCTGTTGTCAAGGTCATACCCCCCAACAAAAAAAACAAAATAATAATAATAACAACAACAACAACAAAAGCAGCACTCTATGGCTGCATAAAAGTGTCAACTTGATGCTACAAATGCCAATTGTTATTCAACAGAAAAGAGTAATCCCTAATGATTGGAATAAAAGCCACTCCGCTGGAAACGTGTTATGTACTTAATAGGGGAATATATATTAGTTAATTAATTTCGTGCAAATATCCAATTCAAAATTATTAAGAAAATTATCACTATCTCAATCCCTGATCTCCTAGATAACGGTATAAAATGTGCAACAGAAAAGCATCCATTGAACAATCTCAACATCTTCAATTAAGGAACTAATTGCAGCTGAGAATATTACACCCATCTAATATTTTCACCTAGAACTAATACATAAACAGTGAAAGCCCCCCCCCCCAAAAAAAAAAAAAAAAAAAAAAAAAAAAAAAAAAAAAAAAAAAAAAACATAGCAGTCAAGAGGGAAGCAAAGAATATATGATTGTCAAATATAAAGACAAATAACCTAAATACCCAGGAGACCAACAGACATACACATCCTAATACACTTGGTTTTATCAGCCAGATCTTCAGAAAGAGAATACATCTTTCTTTGAAACCAGAATAAAGGAGTCTATAAATGTAATCTTGTATGCATGTCTTTTTTTATCATGATTTTAAAGAAAAGCAATTAGTAAACACTCACGTTCCCTCTTCAATGTTGAGCTTTCCATAATATTTTACAACAAACATGCCAACAAGACGTCCATATGTTGATCCTATCATGATTCCAGGAACAAATTGGCCAGCTGGAACTGCTGTACCAAATGTTACAACTGCTAGAGTATAAAACATTACCTGCCACATGTAAAAGAAAATAATCAATATAGGAGCAATTAAAGGGTAAAAGGTGCTGACTCCGTCCCTTTAGTGAACAAGATGATAGATTATTAAGTGGCTATACATATATTCAGATTAGAAA
The DNA here is from genome assembly GCA_019022615.1 of Acacia melanoxylon. Lineage (NCBI taxonomy): Eukaryota > Viridiplantae > Streptophyta > Magnoliopsida > Fabales > Fabaceae > Acacia > Acacia melanoxylon. The sequence goes on from JAFJYJ010000013.1 coordinate 6,449,803, forward strand.
TGTCATTATTCAAAATACACCCAAAAGAAAAAACCTTTTGCAACAGGCTTATAAACTAGAAGCATGGACACTCAGACATGACATTAACTTGAACAAGACAAACTGGCAAAATCTCTAATGTGTTTATATAATCCAAATCCAAAATATTGAATTATAGCTTCATGTCTGATATCTAGAACATGGACACAGCTCCTCTTTCAAAGTTCCCAAACTTCATAACTTGTAAAAAATTAAGAGAGAAGGAACCGACAGAAAAATTTTAGTTGACAGATCTATTCTTGAAAAACATATTTAAAGCAAAAAAATAAAATAACAAATCAGATACAAGTCAGACATTTCTCTTGTAATATACAAAAGCAGGAGAACAAAATGTCCCGTGTATGAGAAGTCCACAGCAATAATAAGTGAAGAATGCAGTACCAAAAAGGTCAATAAACTTTGGGGACTGTACTCATGTATTGTTTTCGCACTAAACAAATTCCTTATGGCGTCATCCTGTAACAAATGAGAAGTAACTTAACGTGTCAAAAGAGCTAGAAAACAAAAACAAAGACTTCCAGTGGTTCATTCAAAACCTGTGTATTGAAGAAGATTGTGGCAAGATCATTGTATTCCTTGTCTTTGCTACAGAAGAACTGCAAAGGGCAAAAAATCACAACTCAATCTTCAAGGCTTCAAGCACAATTTCAATCAACTTTAGAAATAAGATAGCATTTGGAAAAATATTCTCTCTGATGGAAATCAGTAGTATTATTTCCAACAACCAAGGATTAGTAAGTACAACCCCCTTCAATGAGGTATGGATGAGGAAAATATGGCAAAAATGACTAACAAATCGAAGTTACAGTACTGTAAATAGGAAAACGGTAACAGTAAGCAAGGAAAGAAGGACTTCCCTGACGTTAGAGAGGTCAGGGGCTCTCCCAAATCATCCAATCACTGGTTGCCTATGTCACCTAGGGCACACAATCCTAGAAAACTAACTCTGACCACCCTCCTTGGAATTAGAGGGCTGTAGGCCATCCCCAGGACCCACTTCCTGCTGCTGAGTGTTATGTTCAGGAGTGGGCTCCTTCCTCTTGCATACTCGACCCACTTTAATGTTGGGCCCATCACTCTCTCATTAATAATACTCCCCCTAGTCCTTAATACAAGACATATTTAGGGAATTGATCTTGATCCTAAATATAAGATATAATTTTCATATTTGTCAATCTTTTCCCAATTTACCCTTTGATGCTCCCTCAATAATAACCAAGGAGAAAAAGGAATGAGGGAATTAAGGAAGATGACTAGAGTGTTTTAGAAAATATATGTGATATTAACTAACTTAACTTACTTCTTTAATCTAATTAAATGAGGTAAATATGTCTTATATTAAGGACCAGAGGAGTAGTTTGTAAAAATGAATTTTCACATATTTGACATCCTAATTTTAATCCGGCATAAATATTTCACATGAAGTTCTGGACTTTTGGCTACATTATTTTCAATAGCTCAACCCAGAATATTTAAAGCTATAGGAAAGAAAAGCTTTTGGCATAGGATTAAGCCCTGCAAATAAGTTGTGAACCTTTCTGCCCCCATTCTCATGATTAAATTAAAATTTTAACTCAAGGCAAGAAGGGTTAATCTATTATGTGAGTAGGAGTTTTAGATTTAAACCTACTCCAGAGCTGACATCTGACAGCTTAAGCCTTCAGAATAGTTGGTTTCTCTTTCCCAGTTTAGTTTTAGATTCAGAGTTTCACAAGTGCCTTAGTGTTGAATTCATCCTTCCCAGTTTCAACTGTCATCAAACTTTATTTTTTATTCAAAGAAGATTTAATATCAGAGTGAGAAAAAGGTGTGGAAACAGAGGATAATATATCCTCCTGAAAGAATGAAACACATGCAAAAGAATCAAATAACAGACAAGAAACACATCAACAAAGCAAAGTTGAACCTGTTTTTGCCTAATAAAAAAAATAGGAATATATGGGTTGTGGCTAAACATAATTAGAAACTCAACATAAACACTGGTTCAAACAAAGTCATTAAAAGAGTAAAGAACCTCAAAGAAACATATAGAAAGACAAGCAGTCTTACATTTACATAATTCCCATACATTCCAGGTGGTCGAGGACATTGAATAGTAGAATCAGAATGAGGATCAGATTCAGGGCACGGACTACATTTTCTTAGGAGTGGCAAACCAAATGAAATAACCGAAGTTAACAGGGATACAAGGCATGCTTCGATGATCTGTAAGACACGGGAAGATATGAAGAGAACAAAACAGACAAATGTGAGGGGAAAATTACATCCTGCAGATTAAACATTACTTACTGTACAATAAATTCTCCATTTCAGTTCTCATGTTCTTTTTTCCTGCCTTTCTTTTTCTCCCATTTTAATTCAAGTAAGGAGGTTCTAGGGAATGGATCAAAATCAACACCATACCTTGACTCGGCCCCCTTTCTTGTGCAGATGATTTCGACGCCAGGAAGACACATAAAGAGTAAGCTGATTAAACAAGGCTCCTGCAGATTATTTTTTTCAACTAGGTTAATGACAAGCAACTGAAATCACCGGACAAATTAAGTTCAGAACAAAGGTAATAATAACTACCTAGCAGTCCTCCAATAACCCCAATAACAGCCATTGGCAGTAACTCAGCAAAGGAATAATCCTCTTGACCACTGAAAGTAAGACCAGCAAAGAAGGGTGAAATAAGAAGTGAAATTTTAGTACCTAATTGGCAGTAAGAGAAGTAAAACTAAAAGTTTGTATATTAACCCTGATATATCCCATATGACGAATCCACCCGAGCCAAAATGTCCACACTTTCCACTCTTACACCACCCCATTGCAGTACGCACTACGACGGCCACAACAGCAGAAGTGAAGAAGACACGCCACATCAATTGACTTCTCCACCTTCAAGTGCAACCAAAAAAAAAGTACAAAATAATATTCTTGCACAGGTGAGCGTACATATTCGGTAGCTTCTGCCAAATAAATAAGTATATGTGTGTTTAACAGGATATTGAAATTTGTATGTTATACCAGTGCCAATGGATCTTTCCTCAATTCTCATATGTGCATTAACAAGTTATAACTATCAAAAAGAAATATAAGCTATCTTCAAAACACATACTTCTAAATAAAGAGAATCACGTAACCAAGAATAAAAATCATCCTTACCATGATGTTACCTCTTCCAATGCAAACAAAACACCACCAACTGGAGCTCTAAATGCGGCAGCTACTCCAGCTGCACACCCACAGGTTACCTGTTCAAGATGTCAATCACATTGGAAATGAGCACCTTCTTTGTGCTTTCAAAATTAATAAGAGACATTGTCGCCCATGGAATTCTGGATTAAAAGGACAATTAATTTACTAGATCTCGCTGATCCCGATCACTTTTGAATACTTGAAACCACCTAGAATTTAGATTATACTTGGTAGATCCACCCTGCCCAATACAAGACAACAAAATGTTATTTTCACACTTTTCACGCAGACAAACATGTGTCTACAACAAAGCATACGAAGCTCAACTTCTGAAGCTAAAATCAATCGGGACGATAATAACAAAACAACACTGAGAACCTAAGAATACAGGCTTACTTGTCCAAGCAAAGAAGCAATACAAGCACCAGTATGCACAAGAGGGCCTTCTTTACCTAAAGCAAGGCCACCTCCGACTGAACCAATGCTTCCAAATATCTGTTACCCACTAGAGGAATCTTGAAATTAATAGCAAAAACATTTATCTAAATATTATTAACCAAAAAGTAGAAGTACAATGCAAATCATCACACCTTTCCAATCAAGGTTCTGAGAAGAAGGATGCCATAAATATCAACTCCTGCTCATAAATGAGAATCAGAACTCCCGACATATGAGTGAGACTTTTAGAGAAGCAGATGAAACACATGCAGAGACACTTGTAATGTTCGTCTTACCATTTAAGTAACCCTTAATTTCAGGAATACCAGATCCAGCTGCTGCTGGAGCAAATTGTGTGATAATATATACAGAGGATAAGACCAAAACCAAGTTGATCAGGACATATACAAGAAAGCCCGCGATATAGGATTTCTGAATTATATGAAATGTCAGTGAAAACTTCCAACCAGCGAAGTTTTCAACAGATATATTGATGAAAACAGCAGCAATTCCAGTACCTGAAAAACATTGGGTGAAATACATGCATCAAAAACAAAATTTTAACATATATGAGAAAGCTAGAGACATATAAGGGTACATGTAAAGGATAACACCACTAAGCTTTATGCCTATGTCTCATCCCCCCGCCCTCAATGAAAGTCAATCTGTCCAAGATACAAGTGCTTGCTGCCTATAAAGGTCTGAATAAGGTTGATAAAAAAGAAGCTTTATAAAATTATATATAAAATCAACGAAGCAACTAGGAGATGGACCATTGACATGAAATTATCACGCGCTGTAAATTAAATATTTCTCCACGTCAAATTTCTTATGCACATGCCAGCCATGGATTTTATCAACATTTCTGCTAATTAATTTGGATTCTCTATCGCACTTAAATGATAATAATTGCTACCAAATCACTAAACGCTTTGTGCACAAAATAGGAAGGGACGAAAAAGAAAATAAACATGAAAAAAAACGATTTTGATAATTTAAATGTCATCACCTCTTCGTTAAAATAATAATAGTTTAAAAAATAAAATCACTTAAAATAAATTACAGACGCATGATAGTCAAATGAAAAGAAAAAAACAAGGATCTCTCTAGCCACATGCCAAACGAGCTATTAATCGTTAAATCATTGCAATTCATGATCAGTGCCCCAAAATTGAAACAACCAGAATATATATACACTTCAAGGTTGAGATAGAAACTCAAACGGCAAGAAGAAGAACGTACCAATGCCTATGAGCAAAGCAAAGAACCATTTCACCACCAACAAATAGCCCACATACAGCTTCCCTCTTAGCGCCTATGAATATCAAAGTGCAGAAAAGTAATCATTTAATTAGCAGGGGGGAAAAAACATGCACCAACAAAACCAAGCATAATGGAACTAGAATAAAACAGAAACCGAAATAGAAATTGCAAGAAATATGGTAGATAATTAGGGGAACCTGTTCTTCCCGATAAGCATAATTCTCTATGACTTCATAGTCAAGGCTCTCGACGCCGCTTCCATCACTCTTCTTCAACAATCCAACGGTGTCTTCCGAGTCCTGGGGTTCCTCCGACTCCGAGTTCGGAATTCGCGACCAAACGAGCTTCGCTGTTTCAATACCGTTCTGGAAATGATTCGCCATCATCTCCATCAATCACAATCAAACCGGCGACCAAAGATCACGACCTATAAACCCAAAACCCGCACACCATAATCCTAATTTATCGAAATCGAAGAAACAGTTGACAAAAAAAGGCCAGAAGAAGTCACTGCACTTCCTTCCAAATTCCGCGACGAAGAACACAGAGAGATACAAAAGCAGCTTCAGTTTCGTGAAGCGAAGACACTTGGTGTGCTATTTCATCGTTTTCCTCGATGACTGTGGCACTTCCACGTTAAGAATTTCAGCAACGTAAACGGTGGACTGGGAAGTTCGTTTGGCGCTATAATATCATAGCGGATGCGGAAGAACGAGTTTACAATTGTGTGCCATAAACATAGAAGTCAAACCCAGGTAGTATTCACGATCAACGGCTATAGTGAGCTCTGTTTATATCGCACGCCTTTATTTATTTGTTTTGTTTGTTTGTTTATTTATTTTCCCAAAATGAAATGACACGCTATTTGGCACGAGTCTTCCACTTCATTTGACCCAGATGGGCTACATCCTACATGGTCCCAGAAAGCGTAGGTCCATCTTTTTTAAAAAAGGAAATACTTAAATAACCTGATCACGTCAGTCATCTGAATTTTATTAAATGAAAACATAATAATTTAGGAGGAATACTTACCTGAATTCTATTTAATAAAAATATAATAACTCATATTATTTTTATTTTAATTGGCTGATTGACTCATTTGAAAAAATTTAAATTCAAATTCTATCTTGTTTTTAAAGAAAAAAACATCATAATTTTAAATAAAAATACAAACAAAATGATCATTCAATATTTTTCTTTAAAAAAAAGATAAAATTTAATTTTTTTAGATGAGTCATTAGCCAACTAGGATTAAAATGATCTAAGTTGTTATATTTTTATTGGATAGAACTCAGATAACTTGGTAGTCCTAGAGTATGTAAGTATTTCTCATAATTTATATCATTTTAATCCTAACAGATCTGATGGATTCATTTAAAAACTTTATATTTTATCTTTTTTTAAGAAAAATATTGGTTGGTCATTTTGTTTTAATTTTTTTTTCAAATGAATATGTTTTTTCTTAAAAACAGGATAATATTTGAATATTTCCATATGAATCATTGACCAACCAAGATTAAAATTATCGAATTGTTATATTTTTATTGAACAAAGTTCGAGATATCGTTGTAGTCAGAGTATGTAAAGATTTTTCCTTTGGTCAATTTCTACACATAATCAATTTATTAATTTATATTTCATACTCTTGTTACCCATTTATGAGAACTAATTAAAAAAAATGAAACTAATTTTAAAATTAGTTTATATTTTTTAATCTTCTTTCAATTTTTTATAGGTATTTATTTTTAATTATATTTTTTGAGGAGGTATTTATTTAGAATTTTTCGTTCCAAATTACTCTTTCATATTTTATTAAGTCCCAATTTTAATGAGAAACGTTTCAGAATTTTTTTTTTTTTTTTTTTGTATTCTTAAACATCTTAATTCTTTAAGAGAGTCAAAAAAGTGAAAATATATTATATATTTGAGACCGAAGTAATCCCCATTCAATGGGTGGGAAGTGGGGGCCCAAATTGAAAGTTACTTTTTATAATGGGGCCTGGAATCTATTTTAGCATATTTTTTATAATTATATGTACTGTTTATTTGTCTCATCGGTACTTGACTGGGTCTATTTCTTAGATGTACAAAAAAGACCGTTGACGTCGGGGAAAAAATTAGGGAACATTACACGCAGGTCCCAAAGAACAAAAAAATTACAAAAAGTCCCTTGAAATCACAAAATTACACAAGCCTCGAGGAACTTTTTGATATTATTTGTATTAACAACAAGAAATATCTATATTTACAACAACATTTAAACACCCGACAATTTACAAGAAAAAATCATATTTACAACAAGAAACGCTCATATTTAACAACATTTAAACACCCTGGATTTTAAGCGTGAGAGGTCGTTCATTTACAACACAAAAAGGCTAGATTTACAAACGGGAAGTCTTTGTATTTACAACAAAGTTTAAAATTTGGACATTTACAAATGAGAAAAAGTCATATTTACAACGGAAATGCCTATATTTACAAACAACATTTAAACACCCTGGATTTTGAACGTAGAGGTCATTTACAATGAGAAAAAAATTTAGATTTACAACACAAAGTGTTATATTTACAACAAAATTTAAAATCTGGCCATTTACAACAGAAAAAATCATATTTACAACAGTAAATGCATGTATTTACAACAACATTTAAAAACCTGAATTTTACTTCCATACAAATAACATCAAAAAAGTCTCTTGGGACTTTGTGTAATTTTGTGATTTCAGGACTTTTTTATAAAAAAATTCGTTCTTGGGGACTGCGCGTAATTTTCCCAAAAAATTAAGGGAAAAAATAAGAGAGAAAACCCCAAAAATAGTGAATTTGTTTATTATTTATAGAATTTTTTAAACCTATTATTCGCTTTCTTATATCACCTCACTTTTCTCTCGAACCAAACATAACATAAGTTCTTGTATCCCATATGACACCAAATATTTTTTTTAGCTTTTTTAAGTATGAGATTATGAGTATAAGTCTTATAAAAATATACTACCTCCGGTCTTAATTATAGAAATATTTTTGTAGTACAATTTATACTATAAAAGTGTTCCTATAATTACGACTGGAGAAAATACTACATAATAATTTACACCATCGAGCGAGCTGTTATATTAAAGGATAATATGATAATAATTAATACATGATGAGCTATTTAAAAAAATATATACATGTAGTTGCCGCATTTAAAAGTGAGATACAATGAGACCATTGTGCTTGTACCACCATATATATAAAGGAAGTGGCACCATAACCACTAAAAGAAAAGACAAAATTGAATCAGAATGCACTAAATGAAAAAAAAAATGTTTTTGATCTTTATCAATGGAACTGTCAACAATTAACAATCTTGATAAATTCTTAATGAAAAACATTTACCACTCTAGTTAATTTTCTTTGGCCAAACACTCAAGTTAAGTTATAGGGTTAAATACTATTTTCGCTATGGAAGTTTAGGGTGTACAGACAAGAATACAATTGCTTCAAAGATTGATTCCCGAGATGAAAGCTTTTTTTCTGATTAAATGCGCTTGGAAGAGTTTTGAGAATCGAATTATGTTTGTTATTTCATTTTATTTTTACTCCAAGAATCAGAAATATGTTTGGTAACGCTTTTTTTTTTTATTCCGAGAATCAAAATTACGTTTGTTAACACATTTTTATTTTTATTCCAAGAATTAGAATTACTTAATATAATACAAATATATTTCTTTATTTTTTGTTTACAGGTTTCATGAACGGTATAAAATAATCTATTTCTTTATGTTTGCTCTCATTTTTTAATACCATATTATTACCTTAATATTAATTATACAAATAAATGAATAAATAAATATACATTAGTCACATGACTCAACTAAATTTTCATGATATCACAATAATTTAAAGCAAAAATAATTGATGTTGTATTGAACCAAAAATATGACAAGTCTCCAATGTATTTTGAATATGTCTCTTAATCTGTCAACATCATTTGTGTTTTTATCAGTCCATTTTGCTGTGAACCCTTTGGATCCCATTCTCAATTGAAGAAATACCTCCTCACAATACTACTGCCAAAGAAGAAAATAGAAATTCACAATCACACAGTTATCCAAAACACTCAACCTCCATTGAAAAATGCATAACTTGGAAAAGAAAATGGAAGAAGTAACTAATATCAACGAAGAAAAAATCCTAACATGACATACAAGTAAAAATATTGCAGAGACTCAACAAGAGGGAATATGAAAGGAAGAAGACGCAGTCAACGTCGTTCTGTATGGCACCATTTATCACCAATTTTACAAAAATGCTCAAGTTTGAAACAACTTCCTCCATTCCATTATCAAGACAACTACCTCGCCTAGAAGCTTCAACAGAACGTCAATACTTTAATACCAGTGCTTTCATAATGTAACTTCTAAAAGAAAACTGTCGAGGGACAGGGGATTGGGAGCATTACTTTTTGGTATCACTTGACAGAATAAATTTTTCTAATAAAGTTCAACATCAAGTCCTTTTTCCTTTAATTGAAATCTATGACTCTATGGATCACTAAACAAGCAAATTTACTAATTATAAGTTTCTTACCGAAGAAGAAAACAACAAAGATGATAATGCATGTGAATGTTAAAGTGAAAGATCAGAACATAAAATTGCAGCCATGATATTGTAACTTAAAGATCAGAACAAAACAGTGAACACACCTCTTTATTGCCCTGATTATAAAATTGCAACCATAAAGAAAATCAACAAGAGGATTAGGAAGGTAGGAAGAAAAAACAAGAGGAAGTAAATATGAGGAGCAAGATATTTCAAATCATACATTGCATACATACTCTCCAACAAACCAAAGCAATCCAAGCCAGAGTCACCAATTTTGTCCTAATTTTACCCAAAAAAATTATGATCAAGAAAGTCTCTGTCATTTACAGCATCCTCTTCCTATCAGTAATTTTAAAAACAGATTTTCCGAGAAAGGAAGTGCACCCATTTCACACATGAACATTAGTGAATTCAAAGAGCGTGAAGAATCTTGGTGAATGCAATCCCACAACAAGTAGCGGCAAAATAAGGGAAGATTAGAAGCAGATCAAGCAGGGTGAGACTAAGATATCGGTTCCAAAACCATCATAAAGAGAGACCTTACTTCAATTTAATTCAGATAAATCTCTCCCTAAACACCCAATAAATACATAATCGGCCCTTCTATCGAATATGAAGAAAATACACCCAATTTAATTTAGACTGCTTCACATCACTCCTCAGCAGAAGAATTACGGTGCCAACACCAGCCACTGTGAGCACGAAATTCGTCAGCCCCATCCTCTATTCAGACTTCAGACCACAATTTCCCGTACGGAAGCTCCAGAATCGTAACAAAAAACGTCGGAGGGTATTTCGTCTTTCTTGGGGAAGACGAAGCTTTCAAACCCTCTTCTCTATTATCGCGTCCCTTTCTTGCGTCTCTGTTATCGCGTTGTGGTGGAGGGTGGAGGAGACTCACCCGCCGGCGACGAGGATTTATGGTGACGGTGAAGCAAAAATTTGTAGCTTCTTTTTTTTCACTCCCAGCATAAAAAATAAAATGGTTCATCTCGGAAGCCAAAAAAAAAAAACCGGATTTACCAAACACAATTCTCATATATTTTTGTTCCCGAACATAGAAATTAAGGAAAAACTCATTCTGGGAGCGTTACCATGCACTTTAGATGAGAAGTTGTTTTGGTCTCATTTTTGTCCACAAGTTTAAAATCATAGCAATCTTGTCCATCCGTTTATTTTAACTGTTGAATTGTCGCTCTTTTTAAAAAACTTTCAGGGGCAAAATTGCTCCTACAAAAAACTTTCGTGGCAAATTTGCTCCTAAAAAAAATTCCGGAGCATATTTACTCCATTTTGTTAATGTCCAGAGGCACAAGATGAGACCAAAAAAATTCCCGTGACTAGCATCTTAGACTAAACTTTCATGACAAAAATAGTATTTAACCCCAAGTTAAATGGTGATGTGTATTTTTGTTTTGACTATCCATATTTTTTAAAAATCAATAAAAATATTACATCTTGATATTTGGATACCATTCCCATCAATTGAATTTAAATTTTACAAAAATATCAATAATCAAATGGTATAGATAGATGAGTTGTAATTCTTTTTAAAAGAACAAACAATTTTTCACTTTAACATCGTTAGAACTTCATATGTAATTTTTTTGCTGCTATTGCTTCACATATACTCGATAACTTCCTGTTTGAGTACTTCATATGTCATTTTTTTGGTCAGTTATCTTAAGAAATTATTGTCTTTAATATTATAATATTTAATTATTGAATTAAAGATTTGAATTTTTTCTAACTATTTACTCTACATTCAATTTTTTTCAAAGATCATCATCACCAGTGGCGGAACCAGAAAAAAATTTAATTTCTAGGGCTAAAAATAAACATATCAACTACTCTCTTTAATTCTTATTATACTAGACCAACTAACAAAAGTATATTTGGTTCATTTTATAAAACACTTCCTTGTTTCCAAATAGCATTAAATATTTTTTTTTCCATGTATACCCATAATTAAAAAGGTAGTGAGTGAGAGTAATAATTAATATGATATTAGAGTTTAGTGTAATTAATAGGGATAATATTGAAAATTATTTAAATTTTATAATAAATTTAATGACTTTAACTGTTTTTATTGACTTGTGAGAATTGTTAGTTGGTTCGCTTAAATAAGAACCAGGAGGGAGTATTTACTAAATAGTATCAAATAACTTAGAAAATACAAACAAATAATAATGTATAATTATAAATAAAAACAATATATAAGATGATACTAATATTTTTGATATCTCAAACAAGTTAATTTTACTTTCCTCTCACAAATTTAATGAGTAATGAAAAAAACATTATCTTTACCAAGAAGATAAAAAATTAGTTTGGGCCAAATTTGTGGGCCAAATAAAATATCTTATAATAAATACATATATATTTTAACAAATTTTATAAGATCGTCCAAAGATAACAACGTTCCGCCACTGATCATCACCCAAAGTTTTTGAACTTGTCAATATAAATTACAAATCGTTTAGACCAAAACATAAGTATCGTAATATTATTTCAAAATAAAAGAAATAGAACAAAATTAATATAAAAATTTGTGCATATTGAGCCCATTCATCAATTTCTTGCTATTAAGCATAATCTCTCACATAGCTACTAGGGAGGATCACGTTAAAATACAACAAAAAATTTTGAGAAAGAACTTCATAAATGTTAAAAGATGAAAAGATGTTTCAAATATTCATAATGTTAAAGAGATGTGAGGGTTCGATTTGTTATTTTTAAAATTAAATGGAAATAACAGAAATATCCCTCTGAATTTAAAAAACGTGCTCCCATTTTTTTATAAGGGTTTAACAAGTATTAATAAGATTTTCACAAATTCTAATTCAAAAATCATCACTTACTGCAAGGATAAGGTATTGTTTTGTACTTCTAATAAAGATTCAATAAATTTAGATAACGTTTTAACAAGTTGTGAAAACATTTTCACAAATTTCAATTCAAAACTCAACTTTGTATAATAGCAAGGTGTTGATTTTCACTTTTAATAAAATCTTATCTGAATTTGTTAAATCATTATCTAAACTCTTGAACCATTTATTAGAAGTGGGAATCAATACTTTGCCATTGTAACAAGTGGTACATTTTGAATTAGGATTTGTGAAAATCTTTTCAGAACTTGTTAAAACTTTATCTAAACTTGTGAAACATTTATCAAAAGTGGAAATTAATACCTTGTCAGGTGCTGATTTTTTAATTGGAATTTGTGAAAAAAAAATCAAAACTTGTTGAAACCTTATTTAAACTTCCAAAACCCTTATTAGAAGTGGAAATCAATATCTTGTTATTGTAGCAAGTGGTGATTTTTGAATTAAAATTTTTGAAAAGCTTTTCAGAACTTGATAAAATCTTATTTGAACTTGTGAAACCCTTATTAAAAATGGGAATCAATATACATTGCTATTGTAGCAAATGGTGAATTTTGAATTGAAATTTGGAAAAACCTTATCAAAGCTTTTTAAGTCCTTATCTAAATTTATGAGTGAGAATCAATATATTGTTATTGTAACAAGTGATAATTTTTGGATTGAAATTTGTTAAAATCTTTTCAAAACTTCTTTGAAAGCGGATCTAAACTTGTAAAATCCTTATTAGAAGTAGGAATCAATATGTTACCATTATAGCAAGTGGTGATTTTAAAATTGAAACTTATGAAAATCTTTTCAGAAATTGTTGGAACATTATCTAAATTTGTAAAAACCCTAGGAAATCAATATACTTTGTCATTGTAGCAAGTGAATATTTTTTTATTAGAATTTTTGAAAATCTTATAAGAACTTGTTAAAACATTATTTAAACTTATTAACAACTTGCAAAAAATTGGAGCACATTTTTTTTAATCAAAGGGGCATTTCTGTCATTTCCATTTAATTTTGAAAAGAACAAATTAGGCTCTCACCCCTCTCATAATATAAATATGTAAAACATTTTTTTGTCGTTTAGCATTTTTAAAGTTCTCATTTAAGGACTTTCCCAAAATTTTATAACAAAAAAGTATCAATAGATCAATTTAAAATTACTCTTTTTAGGCAAGAGTTTTATAGTGTTTGAGGCCATGAATCCCTCATGAATCCCCCCTGCAAGAGTTTGAGGCCAAGCTTCGAGCGTGAGCAAGAGTGGGTATGCCAAGGGGGAGACCAACAAAGAGGGCAGCTGAGAGCGACAAGGGTCGAGGTAGAGCAATCAAGGGCGAGCTTTGAGCGTGAGCGGGGCAGGTGCGAGACAGGACAAAAAATCCCAGTTCGGGACAGTATTTTCCTGTCTCAATTTGCCCAAAATCGGGATAGAAAAATATTGAATACCCCTGCTTATGCCTAAGGCTAGGCCAGAGGAGCACCACAACTCTAGCACTAACGAGGTTAGAAACTCTCCAAGTCATTCGCAACTCAATGACAAAGGTGTGACAGCACACCATAGCTCTAGCCACCGTCTGGCAAACTAAAAGGTACTACCTCCGGTCCTATCCTAATTATAGGAACATTTTTATAGTGCAATTTGCACTACAAAGTATTTCTATAATTAAGACCGGAGGGAGTTATAAAAAAAGTAATAAATGCAGGATGCAGATGGTGATCCATACACACAGAAGATGGAATATTTATCGCAAAGATTTGTGCATATCAGAACTATTTTTGCTCGTGCTGTTAAGTATATTCCCCTCATGGATAGGGGGGGGGGCAAAGATAATTGTACTGTGTTTGAAACTAAAGCAACAAGGCCTATGTTCCTAATTTGTTTTATTCTCAATTCTGATTTCTGAGCCATTTCCTGACTTGAATATTTAGGCAATCTATACTTGATCCTCTAAAGATTAATATAACCACGATTACGTTATAATACAAAATTAGAAGAGCTCCATCAATTGCTGAGTAACATCTGCATCACATTGAAAATCATAACAAATGGTTAATAAGAAGGAATTTAAATTTTAAATTATAAAAAATAATGGCTAGGAACAGTGAGTGTCAGCCTCTATTTCTATGTGTAACAGCAAGACCGACAGTATAACCTCCAGATTAAATATTGACAATCCAGAAGAAATTTGCACACTCATGAGCATGGCATCTAAGTTTTTTCAAAAGCTAGCTGTTGAGATAGGAAAACTAATCCAATCAAGCAAGAGGCCAAGTGCTTCTTTGGTTTTTCGTTACAAACCACCAAACCCATGGTTTCTAGCATAAAATCCAATCAACATAGTGGTAGTGATTCTTTCCTAATCTCCATCATGTTGTACACACAAATATTGGTAATTTCTTTCTCTTTTTGGTAATAATTTGTTAATTAGCTGAGTGAAACGAAAGGTGTTAAGTGTGAGGAGCACCTTGAAGAATGGATGGTGTCGTCTGAAACTCTTGCCAGATGTTATGATAAGGGGCAAGATCCATGTTCAGGAACTTGGCTGCAAGAAACGCAGCACCAGCAGCAATATGATGGGGTTTAAACTGAAGCCATAGAGAGCTACGAAGCCTGCAAAACATAACATTTTTCAGCTTCAAAAGACCTTAAAATAGATATAAGGCATACATCAATTCTACTTACAGTCATCAGAATTATTCAGCACAAGTAGAGATACAGAAATTATCAGACTAACCATTTGGAAAACAGATTCTTCTATAATTTAGCACATATTCCTACCATGAATGAGATCATGTGAGCTTCAAAAATGAACATTCATACCAAGTGAAAAACGTAAGTTTATTAATTTTTCCTTACCAACAAGAAAAGCAGCAACTCAGGAAGAATATCATTCCAAGAATGTCTGCGGGATTGCTGATACAGTACATATTATAGCAATATTTAATAGCATCTAGATAGTTATTTACACTTGCAAGCCCAAATGTGCAGTGTGGGAACTCCAGAGATGTTATGCAATTAAAATATGAGAACTTAAAAAGGCCGAGCTGCACAGGAGTCATGACCTCACAATTTTCCCCCACATCATTCAATTGATCCCAAGTACAAGGGCCCACTATTGAATAATTTTATTATTGATTCAGATTGTAGAAGAATCATCTAATCCAAATTTCACTAGTAGTTTGACACCTTTCTCTCTTTCTTTCTTTTTTTTGTATGGGATTCTCAGATCTAGTCAGAGCAACATGGTTTTAAGACCATCATCTTCTTTCCACCCATTTTTATATTGACAAAATTGCCCCCACCCAAAAATACATGAACCCTCTACAGCTATAGAAGTAACTTTGTATATATATCTAAAGAAAAGATGAGGCGAAAGGAGATGTTAAAAGAGAGAGCGGGTCCCATTAAGAGTCTCGCTTCTCTGATCACTTTCTTTTCTTTTCTTTTTCTTTCTTTCTTTTTTTGCTATTTAATCACTTTCTTTCTGACTACATAACAGCAAAGAATCTACTAAAAAAATTGAGGAGGCATAGATAAGCCATTTGGCTAAAGGTCTCCAACATAAGGATTGAGGGTTGGATATAAAAAAGTGGACTGGGGATACTGTGACTATCTTGGGTGGCCCAAATCTAAGTTATGGTATGGGACATGACCAGTGGCTATGAAATCCATTATACATCAGCAGTTTTACATCAGATGCAAAACAAAACTTTCCAAGAACAGCATATCAATGATCAATCCTCCAGCTAAGAATATCATACAGGCCAGCATGTAAATCTTGTGGAGATCCTGCAATTGTATGCATGCCAAATGAATCAATATCCATGACAAAATAACTACACAGAGCATTACTCTCAAAAATATATATTAAGAGAATGAACACAATCTTGAACCAAAAATAGACTTGAGACACAAGGTCCCCTTGGCCACGTGTTCTCCAGACATCAAAAACATCCCTTATCCTGTCCCATAGACTAAGATTTTCAATCCAATCACACCAGATCAGAAAGCATTATATAGGCATGAAAGATTGAACATGTTGAAGGTGTCTAAGCTTTGATAGAAGCCAAATCGTTTTTTCATCAAGTTGAGTAAAACAATTAACACCAATGCTCCATCTGCAGATGATATCCATCAATTAAATTAATAAATGCAAAAGATAACTCACCCTTCACTTATCAATTGTAATGCCAAATTCACCAAATCAGTCTGTGATAGACCTAATTTGGTAAGAATAGAAGTAAGAAAGGCATATGGATGCTGCACATTGAGTTCAAAGTTCAAAGTCGTCAGTACCAATGTCTCAGCCTCAAGCACCTGTTCACGGTATTGTTCAAACCAATCCTGCCGAACAAAAACATATGTATTATATCAGGCAATGTGATTTTAAAGTACAAATGTCATTTAAAGATTATTCAAGAAGCTTAAAGTTACATAGACTAATTTGTGCACTGACCTTTTGAAGGTAATTACCTTACTATAAAAATACATACAAAAGAAAAGAAAGAATATAAGCCAACTTAAAGCATACTCACCACAGAAAAATACGGCCAAAAGGCATAACTTTGCTGGTGTAAGATTTCACTGGATGCCTGTAAAACATTGTTCAAAGGACACGGTGTGTCCTCAGACTTTGCAGCAAGAAAAAGTGTGGCAGTAGCAATCAGCTGCACCAGAACAAGATCAACATCAATATAAACTCATTCAAATTTAAAGGTTCAACTGAAAAAGGAAGAAATTTAAAAAATTTAAAAAAAAAAAGGAAGAAAGGAAGGTATTCTAATAACTAATAGTTAAACAGAACAACAAGCACCATTACCATCCAGAACATGTCCAGTGAAGCACAGTTCTAATGATAAAACAATTCAGAGAGTACCTAGTAATAAAGCAGATACTTAGACTGATAAAACAATATGATACTCACAAATCTGTCATGGCAAGCATGTGATCGCCGAACAAAAAAACGATGGCACAGAACCATGGCAGTCCCAATGGTAGTTTGAGGCCTGAAAAGGAACATGACAACATTTTACACAAACGCTGAATAATATTTGACAATGATTATGTCCAAAAGTTACATGACCACGGCCATGTCCAGAGGAGCATTATCGAAGAAACCATAAAATCTCCAAGAAAATGATATAATCGTAAAAGCAAAATTAAAAAGAAATCATGCAGCAAATCTTACAGTGCAAGCCGCATTCCAAGATCCTGAAGGAAAGCACAATATGAGTAACGCAAGTTTGTCTCCTGAAGTGGATCAATACCATCTTTTCTTGATGGTGAGAATCTATCAATCTCATCCCTTGACAGGAATACTAGGTCTTCATCTTCGGATCCAGAGCATTCAAGCTTGCACCGAGCTGATGTAGAAGGGATACTGTCAGGAACAGTGGCTGGGAGATAGTAACTACAGCCGTCTTCCCAAGTAGAAGCAGAATGTTTCCTCTTCTTAAAAGATGATTGAACGGAATTATTGAGCTTCATATACTTAGGATGACCTGCCCTGTAAAAATCAGAATAGCTACTATGCTCCCAACATTTTGCCCAGTAGTCAGAGTAATTCCCGTAATTCCAATTATTGTAGTTATTCCTACTTCTCTTTCTACTGGTGTTGCCACAGTTATTTACACCGAAGGTGGGCCAATAAGCACCACCATGAAAAGCATGTCCTTCCCCCGCAAAATTCGCCGTAAGAGACATTTTCCTGCAAAATTACACATTCCACAAAGTTCGAATCGAAATTAATGCACTTATAACTTCACAGAAGCCATGCTAATTAAAAATAACAAACCATCAGTTTCTGGATTATCATTTTTACCTCGGCTTGAAAATTTCTAACATGCTACAAACAATTAATTTTCAAGGAGTAAAAAGGACACCTGAAAGGAATATAAGCCCCTCTAACAACAAACGCAATTCACAACAACCTATCGTCTGAACCCGATTAATGAGATATTTAACCGTATGAGACGTTTTTTTAAAATAAAAAATCGTATGGTACGTTTAACGAGGGGGAAAAAACAAGATTCTTTGGAGCTTCAATGCCCAGAAAACCTTGTATCTACTGTGCTGGATAAAGCATAACGAATTATAGCAAATAACGCCACAGAGAAACAAAACAAAGAGTTTGAAGATGAAGGTTATATAACGAAGATCTCGTCGAACAAAATTTTCCTTGATCAAGCTATCGGAACCACCCTCCAAATTGAAACAACACGTAAAACATTGCTAAGCTCACCTGATTGATTAGCGATGAAACCGATCTCGTAGTAACAGGTCTATGATTCAAGAATCAAGATAGTAATCGGAATGAAGAATTAGGGCTTTGAAAGGAGTTGAACAACGAAGAACTTGCCTTGGAAGGTCAGGGAATAAAGAGGCAGCTAGATACCAAGGACTGGATGCTCCTAATCTGGACGTTTTTTATTTTATTTTATTTTTTATAAAAAAAAAATTAATAGGAATCAAAAATAAAGATAATCTCACAACTAACATTTTTCTAAAAAATAATTTTTTATATAAAAATAAATAAAAAAATCTTAAATTCAGATCTAGATCTAGATGACTGCGGAGCTCTCATCCTCCTTGGGACGAGCAGGAAACCAGGACTGGATAGGGAATAACCGTTTTCGATATAATAATAATAATAATAATAAAAGATATGGAATAACCGTCAGAGGATAATTCTGTTCGCCCTTTTTTATTTGAGATGTAACACCCATTATCCAATATTGATAATTAATAATTCAAAAGAAATTGAGTCGCACTGGTAATTATTTTTTTATGAACTTGAAATTATGAAAATTAACCATTATTGGTAGTATTGTTATTTGTTGACGTTGCTTAAATTTAATTTTTTAGAATTTTTATTGAAATTTCTGATTCTCATTTTAAGAAATAGCTGAATATTTTGCTAAAAAATAAATATCTGTATACTTTTATATTTTATATATTTTTTGACCTCAATTATAATTTTTATTTTTCCCATCAAATATTAAATCATGAATCACAGGTACAATCATCAAATATATATCTGTAAGCCTTGACCGTCTACAGTAATTGGTCCTTAAACATCAACTTGGCATCTTAATTCCAAAACTAGTGGCAGCTTAATGCAGCAAAGAAGTCAATCCGTTATATGGGAATATGGAGAACAAAAGGATAACCTCCATTGGTTGATTCACTATTCTACATAGTGCGCCATTAATTGCAGCATTCATTTACCAAATATCCATTTGGACAGCATGGATAGACACTATTTGCTTATCCTATATCTGGATCGTAAGCATTCATTTACCAAATATCCATTTGGAACTCATTTCAGCATGGATAGACACTATTTGCTCATCCTATCCTGGATCCGATTGATTTAATTTCTTTAAATTAGTGGTTTTTTAATAAAAAAATATTTTTTGAAAAAAGTTAGTTAAAAGATTGTATTTATTCTAGATTTTCTACCTTTAAAATAATTTTTTTTAAAAAATAAAAAGTAAAAA
The DNA here is from genome assembly GCA_019022615.1 of Acacia melanoxylon. Taxonomy (NCBI): domain Eukaryota; kingdom Viridiplantae; phylum Streptophyta; class Magnoliopsida; order Fabales; family Fabaceae; genus Acacia; species Acacia melanoxylon. Next base: position 6,469,686 of record JAFJYJ010000013.1, read on the forward strand.
AAATCAACTATGGATTGTCGAGATGGGACGAACATTGAAATTGGTTCCGTATCGATTTCTTGGGAAAATCCATATCGGGCCCTTTTAACCAAAAAACCTAAAAAAGGCTCAAAGATTCTGTAAATCCCAGAAAAGGTCTCAGGGCCCTTTTTGACATCTGAATATTAAGTAAAATGACAAAAACACCATCGGTTTAGTATACTTTCCTCTTCCTCTGTATCAATATTCTCTCTCTTCTCTTGCTCTATTTTCCGGCAATGGAGGAGGAATCTGTTTTCCGGCGAAGGAGGAAGAAGTAGAAGAGTGAAAAGAAGAAATATCTCTGCTTATTCTTCCATCCAACGTCTAAGGGGGCGGTTTTGTTTTTAATCACCATGCTACTTCGTTTTTAATCACTATGAGTTGGGTTAGTAAAATCTTGCTCTGTTTTTGGGCATGGAAACAGAGGGAAATGTCTATATTTAAGTGGGAATAGTTGAAAGTGATCAAAGAATGAAGGCTGAAAAAACGCTGAAATTTGATAGTTGTTAATACCTCTGAGTTTTAGTTGTTAATACCTTACGCCGGTTTTAGTTGTTAATATGGTACGTTTAACTTGGTAATACGAGATGAAAGTGAAAAGTACTATTTTTTATAATTGTTTTTTCAAGAACAATCGTTAAAAGTGCTATTTTTTATATTTGTTTTCTCTTGTTTACTAAAGCACTTTTAATGACTGTTTTTTAAAAAAAACAGTCATAAAAAATAGTGTTTTCTCTCATTTACTAAAGTACTTTTAACGACTGTTCTTAAAAAAATAGTCATAAAACATAGCACTTTTAACAACTGTTCTTGAAAAAACAATCATAAAAAATAGTACTTTTCGCTTTCATCTTGTATTAACAAGTTAAATAACCATATTAACAACTAAAACTGAAGGTATTAACAACTAAAACTGTAGGTATTAACAACTATCAAATTTCAGCATTTTTTCAGTCTTCATTCCTTGATCGCTTTCAACCATTCCCACTCAAACACAGACATTTCCCTCTGTTTCCATGCCCAAAAACATAGCAAGATTTTACTAATCCAACCCTACAATGATTAAAAATGAAGTAGCATGGTGATTAAAAACGAAACAGCCCCCTTGAACGTTGGATAGAAGAATAAGCAGAAATATTTCTTCATTTCACTCTTCTACTTCTTCCTCCTTCGCTGGAAAACATATTCCTCCTCCATTGCCGAAAATCAGAGCAAGAGAAGAGAGAGAATATTGATACAGAGGAGAGAGGAAAGAGGAAAGTGATACTAAAACTGATAGTGTTTTTGTCATTTTACTTAATATTCAGATGTCAAAAAAGACTCTAGGGCTTTTTCTGGAATTTATAGAATCTTTGGAACTTTTTTGGTTTTTTTTTTTGTTAAAAGGACCCCCATATGGATTTTCCCCGATTTCTTTCCCCCACACACCTTCCTCGGACTCCTCCAAAAGCATTATCAATTTATTTCATTTAATTAACATATTTAATTACTTAATACCATTTGTCCACTTGTAACTTTTTTCCTGCATATTCACTATAACTTCGAGGTTTCAATCTTTGTTGTTCAGGAGTGTGACGTGATTACAAGAGTCACTATACAGAAAGTTGAAACCCTATATGGTTAGGTGTATGATGCTTGTCCATATGTGACAAAGAAGTGCTCATGACTGTACCTAAGTATGCCTACATTACTAATTTATGAGACAGCAGTGTAAAGAGAATGAAAATATAATCAAACATTGTCGGCATTTTTTTATTTGCACATATTTAAGATACATTATAAGGTCTTCGATGCAACTGGAAAGTGTTCACTCATGTTTTTTGACCTCCATGCTACTGAACTTTTGGGAAAATCTGCCGCTAAGATCAGGGAAGATATGCAAACGGTCGGGTTAAATTAAATCCAATATCATCTTTCACTTTGATGGGCATATGAGATCTAACTTAGCTACGCTGTGGTCTTGAAACATGAGGGCAGGAGATCTTCCTTTCCTGAAGAGTTGGACGATATTTCTGGAAGAGTGATAGTTGTAATGCTTAGGAATAAGAGTCACAATATCAAACACAAAACAAGTAGCATTGCTCTCACACAATGATTTAGTTAGTGTCACGCCCAATCATGAGGGCATCACATTTTGAATGCGTGAGGACTCCAATAGATGTGAATGAGGACTCCATCTCTGGCATCACTCACAACTCACCATCAGCTAACTTAATCAAAGCAACAGACTTCATAATTTGGGATGATGCGTCAATGATCAAGCGACATTGTATCAAGGCATTCGATCGCACTTTACAAGATTAAATGAAGTCTAACACTATATTTGGTGGGAAAACTGCTGTAATGGGAGGAGACTTTAAACAAATATTACTAGTTATACCCAAGGATGGCAGAGCTAAGATAGTGTGCGGCCATCAATACATCTCATCTTTGGCGTGAGTGCAAGCTACTACATTTGACTAAGAACATGAGGTTGTAGTCATCGAGTGATCCATATGAGCAAGAGAAAATAAAGACTTTCTCAAAATGGTTATTACAAGTCGGGGATGGAAAGATTGAGCTTCCACATAACAAACACATCAATACCATCAGAGTTGTTACTTCATGATGATTCAAACCCAGTGAAATCTACTGTTGAATCAACATGTCCAAACTTAATAGAATGTATTGTAGAAGAGAAGTACCTGACTAATAAGGCAATCCTGACTCCTACAACGGACAACGTTGACATGTTAAATGATTGCATGTGCCATCGAGCTTAAAAGGCCGGCCCAGCAGGGTTTTGGGCTGGCCCGTTAGGCCCTATTAATTTTTATTATTATTATTTAATAAGAAGTTGGAAGATATGTCCCCTATTCGAATATTCATTAAAAATGAAAGTCAATTTGCTCCTTATATTGACAACCTTCTCATCACAAGTCATAGGGTCAATATTGCTATAGAAATATTATATAATAGTTTAAATTTAAAACCTATGCTTCTTAGGTTTTGTGAGTTATTTGTGGACAATAGTCAATGTTTTGAAACCCGGACCGGCCGGTTCGGACCGGAAACCGGTGAACCGGACAGACAATCGGTCCAAGTTAAGGGAAAACCCGGGTTTCCGAGTTGACCCGGGTTAACTCGGTCAACTCGGCCTAACCCGGCCGAGTTGACCGAGTCACAAAACCTTTTTTATAAAAAAAAAAAAAAAAAAAAAGTCAATTGAAGAAAGGAGGACGAGTGTCAACATTTAGAGAGAGAGAGATGGAGAGAAAGAATGGACGACGAAGGGGTAGATCCATCCATGGTGGTGAGTTTCGTCGGCGGCCGTGCCTCAGATTCACTGAAAAAGGTGAAGAACATGAGCAGATCACAGATTTGTTTGGGTTTCGTCTATTTGTAAAAGAAATCTTTTACTGGTGGTGTAAAGATTTGTTTGGTTGCCTTTTTCACCTTTTAGCATATCAAAGAAGGAGAAGAACCAGATCAAGCATTTGGTACGATTTATTTGGGTTATGACGGAGGAAGGGAAAGACAAGGAGAGAGAGAGAGAGAGAGAGAGTAAAGAAGAAGAGATGAAGCTGTGGAGAGATGAATTGTGAAAATGTTGGAACCTGGCGCGTTTGGCTACGTTGGGGCGGAAGAATGGCTTAATTGGTGCAATTAATGAGATGTGATAGGAGATGTACGATAGCTTAATTGATACACTTTCTTTTACTCTGTGAGCGTGAACAATAAACTCAATAAAGATTGAAGAGACGTTTTGCAAGCCCAAGAAAGAAATGTGATCTTTTTTTTTTTTAAGAAAAAAATCAATATAATTTTAAATATCCCTACGTTTATATAAAATATTTTTTCTTATTAAAATAAAAATATTTTTACCTATTTTAATAAAATTATATTTTAAATTAATACCGGTCTGACTCCGGTTTGACTCTGATCTGACCCATTGACCCTTAACCCAATAGCTCTACCGGTTCAGTGACCGGTCCGGTTCTCAGAACCTTGACAATAGTATGCTTTTGATTACAAATTAGTGAATGTATTTATTTGTTGGATGATTCGTGTTGTTTTGATATTAATGTTAACAACATTTATTTGACAAATTAGAACTTTAATAGTTGTAATTTACTAATTATATTTTTTTGGGAAAAAACAGAGGAAATATAGTTAAAATTTGGAATAGTAACTTTCGGGTTCTGTAAGGCCAGCCTTGGTCCTAGTGCTCTCAGGTCGGCCTTTGAAAAATAAATGTTTTTCTTACCCCGGGCCCTATAAGGCCGGCCCTAATTCTCAACTCTATGTGTATGTAATAAGTAGGTTCACACACAAACTCATTTTATCATCCCTAATTCTCTATTAAAGTCTAAAAATAATAATAAAATAGCTAGAGTGGGAATAAGGGTTGGTCCGGCCATGCAGGCCAGCCCTTCATGGGTATAGCCTAAACGGGTTGGCCCATTTAGGCCTAACTTTCATAAAATCCACAATTTTTGAAACCCAACCCTTGTCCTATTAGGTTCGTGGGCTTTAAGCCCGTTTAATAAAAAAAAACTATTTTTTTAATCTTTTTAAAAAAATAAAGTTGAAACAATAAATTCCTAATTTAAGACATAAAGATTATTAAAATTAAATTACAAATAAATAAAGTTAAAATAACAAAGTACTGTAAATGAAAATTTCAACACTTTACATATACATACTTACACTATCATATATAAAAACTATTACTAGTAGACACATGATAGTTGACTTATATTTTTTTTACAAAAAAACAATCATTATAGGTATCTATGCCTAAGAATTTATCCTAAGTAATGGGTAAAGCTACAACGTACTATAATTTGAGCAAAACTTAACTCTTTTTTAAGAGGACTTGTATTTACACTACATACTCATTTAAGTTTTGTCAATTACAATCTTCATTTTAATTTAAATAAAACTCACTTTTAAGTTTTACGATTTAGTTATTATTTTGTTTTAAATTGAGATACGTTGTTATTAAAACTCATAAATTTTTAGTTAAAATCCTTATTTAATATCCAAATTAGCCTATTTTTTTAAAGTTTAAATGTAGAAACTATTGTACCAAACCAAATAAATTAAACCATTTTAAAAAATATTGTAATTTCATTAATAATATAAAAATTCTAGTATTATATGAATGATTTTTAAATAAAAATATAAAAGATTAATCAAAAAATGAAGTATCTGAATATATAGTAGTACTTGAATGGTGATAGATGGTGAAGGTGGATCCGGTTCCTCTCATAAGCGATTTTCTCATTGTCCCTCACCGTCTCTCAATCTTGACCGTCCATTTGATCTAACAGCTCAGGTTAAGCCACGTCATCTTAGTTTAAGTAAAATTGAATTGCAAAGACCATCGGCCAGCCTCGCCTCGGGGAATTTGCATAGCCTTTCGCCACCACCTCTCGATTTCGTCCATTCCATCTTTCCTCCCGCTTTCTCCTTTTCCTTGACTCCTTGCTCGCTGCCTCTTGTTCTTATTTTACCTTCTTCTAGTGGGTGGTAGTTGCAGACAATCTGGATCTCCAAAATTGATTCTCTTGGTTTAGAAAGGAGAGGTTCTCTCTACCGTATTCTTGTCGCAATTAGTAGACGTCCTGGGGGAGAAGAACAGAAACCATCATCACGTTTTCCTTATTCATCCTTCCAAGGTTTTATTTCTTTTTTCCGTTTATTCTCAAGTTTGACATAATTGATAATTTGTTTTCCTTTAACCTATTAAGGCCTTTATTTCAGTTGTGGTTTGTTCTCATCTGAAAAAAAAAAAATGCTTCATTGCAAGTCAAGATTGATTGTTTAAATCGAGGAGGCTTGACCCCTTTATGTCTCGACCATGTATTGGTGTGTACTTGCTTTTTGCACTATATTCATCTGTTATGTTAGTTGCAAATCCTCCACTTTTAGACTACTTTTTTATCTTTGTTGGTTGAGATGCTTCATAAATTTATAATTTGCCGATGTGCTAGTATAGTGCCTCATAAGTTATAAACGAACTAGCCCTGCGTGCTGCATTTTTAAAAAAATAATTTTGTGTTTAATTTAATTTAAATATCTGTTAGAATAATGTTGATGTATCCAGAAATGCTCATCAGGAACCCTTTGATAAGTTTAACAATCCTAAGGTACCGTAAATGCCCGTATGAAAATATTCCTACTCCCTTGTTACAATTTATTCTCACAAAGGCCTTGTCATTTCTTCCCGAGGGCAAGAATTTTGTTAGCTTGGTTTAAGCCTCGCTAAAGTAGCTATTTAGGGCAACAAAGCACTCTCTCTCTGAGTCAACGATCTAATGATGTTAGTATAAGCTTATATTGGAACATCTTTAGCATAGTCTTTTGTTGTAGAAAACTTCATTTATGTAGATTTCTGCTTGTAAGTTATAACTCTGCGCATGATGGTCCCCCTCAAAGCTCAAGTTGCTACCTAAAATCTTTCTTTGCTTTCATGTTTAGTTCTGTTTTTACATTTTCATTTTTCAGTTTCTAATGTATAATGAAGGTGATATCACTAGAACTGCTGATCTTGTGGATCCTATTAGTGGAAGACTCTCCCAATTATTCGAAAAGTAAGCAACCTCATAATAAGGCCAACAACCACTCGGGAAACTAAATCAAGAACCTTTCATCTTAGCCACGCCGCTTAAGGTAGCCATTCCTTTATTTCGGGAGTTTTTCTTTTATCCTTATTAATTGTTGTGAACCTGTCCAATTCTGATGTTTAATATGCACTAGCCAGGAAGATTGACAATTTTTTTCCAGAGATAGCCATGTCATGTCCTCAAAATACTATCTTTTCAATTCAATGCTTCCCAAGTGAAAGTTGAAATAATTGGTTACAGGTCTGCAAGTGCAATGAAAAACATACCATTAAAGCTTTCATATGTTTATAACTGTCAGTGCACTGGTTACAATTCCTTCCACCTACAGCACCCTTGCAAGGGCCATGTCCAAGGTCTATGTCCCTGTTGGGGCTTCTTGCGGTCACCGTTTGACATTATATGCACTAAATCATATTTTCTTGTTTATGTCTTACATAAAAAGGCCCAACCCTTAAAAAAAATTATTCGAATAATATTTTCTTTATCTTTTCTTCCTCGTGTTAATTTAATTATAGGGTGGCACATTAGTATGTTGTTCTAAGATAATCTGTGACTATGGTGGTTATTGGTCTTTTCAAGTTTTCATAAGTGCTTTAGGTAGTACAAATTTCTTTGGCATCATTCCTTTTGTTGAACATCCATCTTTCATGATTATATTGGCTGTTTTTGCTTATTTGACTTGGCTATCTAGTATGAGTGATTGAACTTGCCTTTTGCCTTTACTTTGCATTGTGCCTGGATCAATTTTTTGGGAATACTGTGCATCAGCATGATACAAAAGTTCAGCCTTATAATGGACATAATAGATAAAAATACATAGTCGATAATGTTCACCTGAGATTGAGCCTAAAACATCACTAGGCCATTCAATTGCTTTTCCTTATGACCAGGACCCATAGGATAATCCCTTGAACCTTCAGTATCACCCCTTGAGGTATTTTTTTAATCAATTTACACCCAGCCAACCAGTGCAAATTGAAAGTTCCACAGTTTTCTACTCAACTTCAACAGTGAAAACTCTTCTCGCTCGTTTTTACACCAAGTCGGTTCGATTCTTTGCGCAGTTTTCTGATTGCACTAAACAAAATACATTTTTTACACTAAGCTTGTTCTTCCTATTAGGTCTGAAGCCACCAAGCTATCAAAATAGATGGGAAAAAAAACAGCTTCCGATTCTTTGTCATATTAAACAAAATATAGTTTTAAATCATATCAAACAATAGCCAGTTTACCATACAAAAGGAAAACAAACTCTCAAGAAAATTAGAGATATTTCATATTTTCATGGATGTATGCTTGTTTAAGTTAAGTATCAAAAAAAGGTTCAACTATATAAACTGGCTAAACCGTATATTGAATTGTCATTTCGTGTACTTGCTTGGAATTGATTGGTGAAATTGATTGGACATTGTTGAAGTTGTTACAGAAGATGGACCTTCACCTAATAAGAAGAAAGAAGATAGAAGAACAATTGTATTAGATAATAGAGAGTTTATTAGATAATGACAGTTGTATTTAGTATCATGATGTAATATACACATTTATTTGAATAAAATTGACATTCTCTCTTAACACTTCTGCTTATTTTTATCTTTCTTTTTTTGTACCTGACAACAAAAACTCTTCTTCCATTACTTCCAACGATGGCGTTGAACAATCTAAGGGAGCCTGTAAATCATCACAAAGAAAAAGTATGAATATTATTAACATGAGAAGGCATTATACAGAAATTTGTCTTGTTGATACCCCACTAACAGAACAAGACACAAAAGACATATAATTTTTTTTTTGGGGGTGAGGACTCACCATCAACATACTAGTAAATGATTGCACTTGAGGTATTGCTTGCAATGTTGTAGGTGCAGAACATGAAATTGGAGCATCTGTTTCCACACTTCTTACCTTGGACTTGCTTATCTTTGCTAGACGCTCTTGCCAACCCTTAAATCTTTTTTTCCTCTTAGTTCCATCTCTCTTTTTAATGCCCTTGGGTTGTTCATCTGTTTTTTGTCTCTTGGTTCCACCTTCTTCCTTTTTGTCTTTATCTTTTGAATTTCTTAGCGATGAACGGAAGTCTCTTGCTTCTTTATGAAGTTGTATTATAGAGTTGCGAACAAAGGCGAAGTCTCTCCGGACAATCGACATTTGTTGCTAATGTTATCATCAACCGACATAATTGTCGATATGATTGAGTGCCTGGAGCTTAGGATCCACTTGTATTTCATTTTCTCTAATATCATGTATCACACCATTTCTAGCATCTTTAGTCCATCTTTTCAAAATATATTTTTCTCGGTAGTTTCCTCACTTCATTCACCTCATATATTTTTAAAGCATGACAACATAATATCCCAATAGATTCAAAACGCCTGCAACTGCACCATACATAATCATCTTTCGGATCAAATGTCAATGTCCACTTTTTGTCTTCATGAACCATAGTTCCAGTATAAGTGAACAATAGACCTTTCTCATCTCGAGAGGAAATACATGTGGCAAAAAAGAGATCCAATTGCTCTTGGAACAATTCTAACACCAAGCGGTGTAAATCTCAAGAACTTGTTGTAGTATAGGTGAGCTTTGGACAATCGGTCGTGGTTTTTTCTCCCTTGCTCCATACTCACATTTCATCTCATTATATCTCTTATCTGCAACAACCCGCTCAAGCCTTTTGAAGAATTCATCAATATTAATACTGGGGTTTGTAATACTCTTAATATTTGCATTAACACTTTCACTTATTTGTGTGCTACGCAGACCAAGAGTAATAGAGTACTTCATATAACACCATGCCCATTTCTCTTTGATTTCATATATGGATTTCAACCATGAGTTGTCCTCCAAATTGAATGATGATATTAGAGACACCCATGCTTCTTCAAATTGTGATTTGTCTTCAATAACAAACATACACTTGTTGAAATCACGCAAAAAATGTGAACCACCCTTCATCTTATTCCCTAGATGTTTTATTCCATTTTGCTCAATATGCCATGTGCATAACGCATGCTTCACTTCCGCATAACCTCACGCAAAGGCTCTTGCCATTGCTTGATCTTGATCGTAAAAACCGTAGCAGGTCTCTTTTGCTTGTTTGCTTTCAAAAAGTTTCTAACAACCACTTGAATGATTCCGTGGTTTCATCATATAACAAAGATGCACCAAAAATTACAATTCCTCTATGGTGATTGAGTCCTGAGAATATGGCAAGAGGCCTATGATTACTATTTGTGCAGTATGTGGTGTCCAGTGAAATTACATCCCCAAAATAAGCATAATCTACAAGCATACGAGCATCGGCCCAAAAAATATTTGTAATTTGATTTTCCATATCAAGTTGGTAAGAATGATAAAATGAAGGGTTCTCGGTAATTTGTTCTTCAACATAATTCAACAACCATCCAACTTCGCCATTCTTCATACTTCTTCTTCTTTTAGCTTTCAAATAATTTTTCATATCAACTTGAGTGAAGCCAAGATTAGCTCGCCCACCTGCTTGCTTACTCATAAGGTCAAAAGTCGCCTTCTGTTTTAGTCCGGCATCCCTAGCCAAATCAATCTCATCTCGCTTGCACATCACATATTTTCCGTTGAGACCTCATCATATGACCGTTTCCCGGAGATGCAATGGGTGGTTATGCTTTTCTTCAAAGCCGGTGATCTTAAATTTACCTTCTACCAAATTAATCGTCATTCCAACTTTACATTCAAAGTCCTAGTCTCGGGACGATGGTTGGTGGCCGGTGTGTATCTTTTATCCTGTCTTCGCTTACCCTCTTTTGAACACACATATCTATAGGAAACAATTGTCTCCTTATCTTTCTTACTCTTTGTTGCCCCATTTTTCCATGCACTAAAACCTACTTTACAAGCATATTCATTCCAGAATCTCCATGCTTCCTCCAGATTATCAAATTTTTTTCCCAATCTAGGAGTCAAATCAACTTCCACACATTGATACCTACAAAACAATGCCATGCAACACACAAAACATAAAATTATGTGAAAAATATGAATTAAGGAAGTATACTTAAAAAAAAATCATCAAAACAAAAAATATATTTCTACATATATTGATACTTTTTTTTTTTTTTTGATACAATTCTACATATATTGATCCTATTCCTGATTATTTACTATTAAATTTTAACTCCAAATAGGCTCATTTTTTAGTAATATATAAACCTATGCCATGTATTGATATATATGGGATATTGTGGTGGAAAGCATGGTGTGATAAAAACAATTTCACTCACTCTCCGAGAATGAAGCCTAACAATCAAATATTAAGTGACAAAGCCTCACTCCAAAAGTGTAATGTGGGAAGAATGTCCAATTGGTAAGTATCACATGTAAAAAAAAATGGAAACACCACTCTACCAAAGAACTCACCGTCTATCATCTTCTTCTCCTTCGATGAGCACTCCCCCACCATCTGCCATTGTTGTTTTCTTCTTTGACAAAAAGACAACTTCTTCAATCAACTAATGATTCATTATAGAAGAACTTCCCCTTTATAATAGTAATATTAAAAAATATGTTGTCGCAGAGCCTAGGCTTTGCTGGTCAGAGTACATTTCCCTCATCTGTTATGTCCCCCAAGTTCGAATTGGCGACTTTTATAAATTCTGTCATGTTCATAAAAAAAAAAAAAAAATTGTTACTGCAGATTTAATTAACTATATTTATAACAGTAATGTGCCGGATTAAAATCTCGAAAATAAAAAACAAACCCAGTCCAATAGGAGATACAAAACCGAACAACAAATAGCTTATGAATTTTCTATTCCTTCAAAGGCGAAGCTCCCCCAAGTTCGAATCGGTGACTTTTATTAGTTCTAATCATGTCATCAAAAAAAAAAAATGTTAATACAGATTTAATTAAGTATATATTTTGGCCAACGTTTATTTAGTTTAGTATTGATCAAAACTTGGTTTCTTTTTACAGCTAGATTCATTCAGCAAAATAACACTGTAAAGTTGCCAATGGTTCTTGTAGGTTGTCTCAAATCTCAAATTTTTTGCCCATGATTTTGCCTCCAGTTCCAGCATTAGCTATGAAATCATATAAAAGATGTAATCTTTTTATGAGAAAAAAGTTATTTGGATCTCAGCTTTCCTTCTCAGCTTTCCCGCCAAATTGCCCAAGAACGTGCTGCGGGAATTTCAGAGTGAGAAGCATTTTTCAGGGTGTTTTAAATGGGTTTTAAGTACAAAAAATGGATGGTCAAGATTAGACTAAATGAATGGTTAAGATGGGACTGTGAGAGACAATGAGAATTTGGCCAATGAGACAATCCTCTCCCTGGTGAAGGTTGGCCCGAAGCCTAGGAGTAGCGGCAGGGATGACCAGGTGAAAGCATGTGGCTCCGCATGGGATCTGAATTCTGATCTGACTCACCTGACAATCTCTGAACACAATAAGACAAAGAGGTCACAACAAATAAATAATTGGAAAAAAACTTCATTATAAGACATAAATATAGAGGAGGTTATGGAGTTTAAGTCATGAAAATTAGAGATATGCAAATGTTGGAATTTATGGGCATTCACTCTTTACATAACATATTTTAAGATTATTAAATACGGATCGACCACTGAATCGGTTAGAATAGTAGATCAAGAGTTAATAAGTCAAATTTAAATCAAATAGAGCCAACTTGAGATTAGATTTGTGAGAAAGTGAATATTTCAGGTTATTAATATAAAATTTGAATAAAACTAAAAAATTAATTAAATTAATTTTAAAATTAACTAATATTGAATCAATCAAACCATTCGGATTGAATTGGTTCGCCGGTTTATGGGTTAAACCGGCTAGTCCGATCCGATTTTAATAACTATGATATTTTAATGTTTGTAAGTACTTCATATTTTTACCTTGAAGTAGATTGCTAAGGGTCTCTTTGAAATCACAATTAAAACTTTTAAATGTAACTTTTCATTATGGTATACCAAAAAAATAATGTGCGAAGACGTGCTTATGCCTTTATCATAATCAGCTCCAAACAAACACTAAACAATGCTCTCAAAAGGTAACAAGCAACTCAAGTAAACTTTCAACTTTATTGGGATAAACTCAAACGGCTCTTTTTAGTTCATAATATAAGAGTTAATTGATTTTTTTTTTTAGAAATTTATGAAATTAAATAAATAACTTGATTATAATATATGTTATGTATAATTAGATTATATATATTAATTTATATTTCAGAGAAATTAGTTAGAAAATAAATACTCCCTCCGGTCTTAATTATAAGACATAGTTGACTTTTTTGGAGAGATTAAGGAAACTAATTAAATTAGCTTAGAGTATTTTTTATTTATTTTTTTCTTCAAACTAAATAGTTTGACTAATAAACTAATATATAATCTAAGAAAACACAACATATTAAATGATTAAGTAATTTATTTAGCTTCCTTAATCTCTCTAAAAAAAGTCAACTAGGTCTTATAATTAGGATTGGAGGTAGTAATAAATATAAATACTTTAATGTAACTTATTTCATTTTTTTAATCTCTTTAAAAAAATTAATTGACTTTAATATTAAAGATTGGAGGTAATATTAATTATGTACCCCTTGAATTGTATTCTTGTGTGTATGAACCTCTCAAATTTTTCATTTATTCAGCGGGTAGGAACTAACAACTTGAATATAAAGTGGGATCAAATCAACTTCCCACTTATATGGGAGCTTTCACGCCATTGAGTTATAATAAGGTCATTGACAAAACCCCAAGCTTTGAATTACATGCATATATAGTTGTTGTTTAGGAAACAACCAAATCATGGTTTTAGAAGTGTTTTTCTGTAAGCTCAGACAAAACTCTTATATATTTACATCGTAAATCATAAAAGTTATTTTTTAAAAGCTAATCTAAACATATATTAATATACCAATGTTAAAAACCACTAGTAAAAGAGTTCTTTACAAAAATATAAGAGTTTAATTAGGAGGTTTCTGGAAAAAGTTTCAACGTTTAAACATATAATTACCTATGAATAACATAAAATTTATGGTATGTTTGGTTTGAGAGGAATGGATGAGAGGGGAGAAGGGGAGACTAATTTTAGAGGTTAAGGGAAGAGTAATCTTAGAGGCTAATATTAGCCTATAAGATTAGTCTCTCTCCTCCCTCAAACCAAACACACCCTAACCTTTGTTTGTACTGCAAGATGTGTGTACTTTGTTACAAACCTTTGTATTTTTTTTTACGTCATAATATAAAGGGTTAAGGTGCAGATTTGCCAACAAACTATTATCTGAGGAGCGTCTGACACAAAAAACAATTGAAGGGACCAAATTGGCCAACGAACTATTAAAAAGTGGAAAAAAAAATACCAAATAACTATTAAAAAAAACAACTATCACTACTACGTTAAAATATGAGGCACTGGCGTAGGACGGTGGCGGAGACGCTGGAGAAAAGAGTGGTTAAGCCTTCTTGTTGGATAAGTCAAACACCAACAAAAATGGGACCCATGCGAGTAGGCGCTGTGGCAGCGGCGGTTGCTGCTTGTGGCATCGGAGGGACGCAACTAGGGTGCAAGGCGCGTGCCGGTCGAAAGCTATGGATTGCTAGATGAGTTCAAGAGGGTGAGTGGAACACCCAGCAATAATGGAAGCTTTGGACACGCCTACGTCGCCGACACTGTGACGGTCAATGGAAGACGGAGACACCAGGACAGTGACGGTGTAATAGTTCTTTGGCGAATCTACTCAAAATTGTGTCTTTTTTTTTCACTTTTTAATAGTTCGTTGGCCAATTTGGTCCATTCAATTGTTTTTTGTGCCAGACGCTCCTCGGGTAATAATTCGTTGGCAAATCTGCACCTTAACCCTAATATAAATTACATCTTCATAAAAAAAACAACAAATTTAAGACAACTAATAATGGTTTTGGGGGACTCATGGTACTAATAAGCATATGTCTACCCTTTGGTTTTAAGATTCGCATACCAACACATAATATTCAGTCCTTTAACACTAAGAAGATTAGTCGCAAATAATTTTTTTTAACAATTATTGTTATTTCAAAGATTAAAATTAATATGTAAATATTTATGAGTATTTTCTCAGTAATTAAAATCTCAATTTCAACATTTTTTGCTAATATTAATAGAAATAAACGACTTAAAGACAATTATATATATTTTAACTAAAAGACAATCTATTCAACACAACGATACAACAAAGAAAACTAGCAACAGATCCTGGGTTAGGACCAAATCGGACGCACAAAGTCTAAAATCATAAACACATTACAACAAAGTACAAACTAACAGAAACGCTAACAAAACAACATTCGAAACAAATAAAAAATGAAGTTGCCACCAGAAGGTCTAAAAGATAGACAGCATTTCAAGGACCCGCCAAAGCTTTAGTCGTCCCATCTCAAACCGGCTAGACACCACCAAATTGACACCGCTCGAAGTCCCAAAAAGTAGAAGTAATCTAAAAAATTCATGAAGTGTGGGTATCAATGGCGTGGAGATTGGGGCTGCCTCATTTTTTTTTAAAGAAAAGTTTTAAATGCATTAAATATATATATATATATATATATAAAAATCATTAAATCAAATGAATATTGATCTTGGAATAAGAAAGGTAGTTATTTTTACAAAGCGCGTCATTTAAAAACAACGTTAAGTATGGTTAGAAATGAAGTTACATAAATTATAAATTACTGATAAAGGGTAGGAACTCAATAAGTTCAAAGACATATATTTTAATAACATAAGTATATTACAATAAAAATAATTACAATGTCATCATTCTAGGCTTTATTTTTTGGAATTCTATCATAATTGTTTTATTATCAATGCTATCAAATACATCTTTTTTAATGACACTAAACAATCATTCAACGATTCATCTCTCATCCGATTACGAGGTGCAGTCTTGATGTATTAAGGGTGGACACTTAATTTAAGGGTGGACAATCATTCAAACATGTATTAATTTTTTTTTTTAAAAACAAAAACAAAAAAAAAAAACAAACCTCAATTCTCCAGGTGGGCACTTACCCCTTATCTGCATCCGCCATTCCTACTCAGCGATATCGATAAAAGGATATGAGAAAATTACGCCATCACGGACACTAGTGACCCAAGACGTCGATAGCATTGGAGCTATTGAAAATGGTCTTAACACGACCTTGTTGAGAAGATGAAGAAGGCATAAAAGTCATACAGAGAACGTGCCAATAACCTTGATGGAGTGATGCAGAAGAGGAAAGCTGTCCAGAGAAAGCAAGCTCCCTAAGACAAAAGAAAACACACACCACTGCACCAGGACAAGAAACCATAGACACAGGGCAAACAAACTGAAAACATATTACTCTAAAACTAAAGTAGAACAAGTAAAAACTGTCAAATAAAAGTAACAAGGATTTAGAAATGCCAAAAAAAAAAAAAAAAAAAAACAGGCTTGGCTTCAGGGACGGAGCCAGGATTTAGAGTTTATGGCGCATAATTAGCGTAAGGGTTCGGGGGCAGCACCCCCGAAATTTTTTTTTTAAGGAAAGTTTTAAATGCATTAAGAAGATATTTTCTGGAAAAAAAATATTCCATGAAACAATGCGTCTCCAGAATTAGGAACATTTTATTAATGTTCAAAACAATCAAGAAATCAGCTATGACATCAAAACAAGAAGAAAACAAGACAGAAGAATCATCAAAATGTTCAGAGTCAAAGAAGGAAAAAATGTTCAAAACAATCAAGAAATCTCATTCTCATCATCAAAATTCCTACCAAGGCAAAAACAAGAAGAAAAAAAGACAGAAGAATCAGCTATGGCATCAAAACAAGAAGAAAACAAGACAGAAGAATCATCAAAATGTTCAGAGTCAAAGAAGGAAAAAATGTTCAAAACAATCAAGAAATCCCATTCTCATCATCAAAATTCCTACCAAGGCAAAAACAAGAAGAAAAAAAGACAGAAGAATCAGCTATGACATCAAAACAAGAAGAAAACAAGACAGAAGAATCATCAAAATGTTCAGTGTCAAAGAAGGAAAAAATGTTCAAAACAATCAAGAAATCTCATTCTCATCATCAAAATTCCTACCAAGGCAAAAACAAGAAGAAAAAAAGGACAGAAGAATCAGCTATGGCATCAAGAGGAAGAAATAAAAATTTCAATCAACACAAAACAAAGTTAATTAAACCTCGGTATCATTTTACCTAATTATCCGAAATTTGATCCTCTCAGTGCGCAGCTCCAATTTGAACCGTTACAGAGCCGAGGCGACCACCGTGCGATGTTGAAGGTAAATAGACAATGAAGCGGGGAGAAAGAGATGGTGGTCGAGCGCTGAGTGAGCCGGTGCCGAGAGCGAGAGAACAGCAAAGTGACGGAGGGAAGGCGCTGACGACGGAGGGAAAGTCGAGAGGTTTGGGCGACGGAGGGAAGGCGCCGACGACGGAGGGAAAGTCGAGAGGTTTGGGCGACGGGGATTTGGGGATTGTTGGTGAGAATCGAGAGGTTTGGTCGTTTGGGGGTGAGACTTGAGAGACAAGAGGTTTGGGGCTGGGGGGACGGGAATTTGGGGATTTGGCAGAGACGGAACAGGTCTGCGATGGAGGGAACACGCCGACGACAGAGGGAAAGTCGAGAGGTTTGGCCGTTTGGGGGGTGAGACTTGAGAGACGGGACGAGAATTTGGGGATTGAAAAAAAAAATACACTAGGGCAGGGATGAGGGTTTCGAACCGGGGAACATTAAGTGACAAGGGAAAGCCTTAACCAACTATCCCAATTAGATACATTGCAATAAAATCCTTTTACTATATATATATTTTAAATATTTTATCTCGCACTGTGACCCACACTGGCACGGGGCACTAGTGTGCTCTCCGGCTTGGCTTCCTACTCCAAAAGGAAATCAGAACCAAGGCTTTTAGCACAAGAAAAACTAAGTAAGGTAGCAAGGGAAGACAAGAAAGAGGTGCAACAAGGATGAAGGATGAGATGTGATAAGCCGGTGGAGAGGAAGGAAATAGAATAAAGGCGGTGGAGAAAGGGAAGATGACACGGCAAATAAAAGAAGACGATGATGGACGCCGAACAACAAGGATGGAAGGCGGTGGAATCAGCATATTAGAGGAAGAGGAAAGACAAAATGGAAACAGATATCCTTATGAAGTAGTGATGGTAGGAGGAGAATGCTGTGGAGTCGGTGAAAATGAAAACACAAAGAAAGATCAAACAGCAAGTATGGAACAGAGCCGACGGATCTGAGAACGTGGTGAAGCGTCAGAAGGACGCCGGAAAAGTGCTAAAGGAAGCGCCCATGATAGAGACAAAGGCAATAACTTCAAAACTTCAAATAAGTTCATAAGTCCAGCAAAAGTAGAAGCTAGATTATTGATGGTTTGACATAGTTTCAGACTTGACAAAGCAGGACTGAAGCCACTTTTTTTGTAAAGTCACGTCTCCTTACTTCAGACCTTGAAGCCACTTTTGTCATCGCTATCCAAACACAAATCACATAAGAAAAAACCCATCAGGAAAATAAGTTCATAAAAAAAAAATCCATAAAAAACAAAAGTCGCTTTACCATTTCTTTATCTCAAAGCAGTCGAAAGCTCCCTTCCCCGGTAGAAAGAGAAGCTCATCCCCTCAATCTTCAACGCTGATGTTTTAATCCGTCTAGATTATATTTATTTTTAATTTGGTGTATAATAAAATAAATATTTATTTAAAATATAAAAATAAATTAAATATAAACAGTCTAAAATTAATTTAATAATGAATGTGGGTGATGAGTATATTTTTACTCACCACCAAATTTGCTCCCATCCTTCAACTGTGTTGTTTTTGTTTAAATAAAATAAAACTTCTTTATTTTTAAATATTTATTTAATTATTTACTTAATTTGATGACTCACATTTAAATGCACACCATGTATATGGAATTCATGTTCCATGCTCATGTAAAAAATAGCATATAGTTGTTATCCCCAAATAAATTTTTTTTTAAAATTTTTTGAAGAAAGTCTCCATGAACTAAATATTAATTAACTTAAGATATTAAGTGTTTTTAAAAAAAATTAGATCTTAGGTGTTAGAACAATATTTTAAAATATTAGTGTTACAGGAAGAATATTTTTTAATACAGGATTAGAAATTGATTAATTTAAGATATTAGGTGTAAAAAATATTCCGTAACATATAATTTAATCTAAATAAGTAAAAATATATTAAAAAAAACGGTTGGTCCCCACCTCCAAATTAAATTATAGGGATGATTACATGAGTGTCAGGGATCCTCCTTCATATCCGTTACAACCACGTGATGTCTCATATGACAGAATAGAAAATTCACAGCTCACTGACACGATAGACAGTCCTACATGATTATTTTAAATATTCTTAATCCTCAAAATTAAAATATGACCAAAAGAGCAAAAAAGTATATTAAACATGAATTAAATTGTTATTGACATAAAGTTGATTTAAAAATATTCCAAGAATCTCCGAAATATTTGGATATATTTTTGTGCTTAGCTATAAATTTAACAATGAATTATTTTTTAATAGGCACCCAACACAATTAACTAATTTTAGGAGTAAGGTAAACATCATGAATTTTTTCAATAACATATATAACAATCCAGACTTAGATTCTTCTGGTATTCCTGTTCTTCCAGCTTTGTTTAATCTTTTGATTCTAGTCGATGAGGATGAATTGTTGTTGTTGCAAAAAAAAAAAAAGATATTCAATACTTCACCTTCTGCCACGTTTCAGCCCTTAATGCAAAGAATAAGCCGCTGGAACTCGTGTGGGTCCCCCAACATTTAAAATACAGGAAGTATACACCTAGTAATAAGTAATGTTTCTGCGAAAGTTTTTTTAAGTTCGTTAAAAAATCGTTATTTAGTTAACTTTAAATGAAAAACCGTAGTCTGTTAAAAAAATAATGTTGATCGTTAAAAAATTGACATTGACTGTTAAAATATACTGAAGTTAAGCTTAGTTAACCACGTTGCTATATTTGCTACTTTAAAAAATTGACCATGCTTATTTTTGTATCCTAAAATAATTAATTGTGTTGGATGCCTTTAGGAAAATACTACCGGTTCTAATTATAAGATAGTTGATTTTTTTGGAGAAATTAAGGAAATTAAATAAGTTACTTAATCATTTCATATGTTGTCTATCCTTAGATTATATATTAGTTTATTGGTTAAACTAATTAGTTTGAAGAAAAAAATAAAAATAAAAATACTCTAAAGTAATTTAATTAACTTCCTTAATCTCTCCAAAAAGTCAACTAGATCTTATAATTAGGACTGGATGGAGTAGTTCATTGTTAAATTTACACCTTAACCAAATATTTGTTGATATTCTATTTAATTAGTTTTTTAATAGCATAGCACATAACATTAATACTACCATAAACCAATGTTGAACTAAATTAAATGTATATGAATCCTCACCAGCGAGCAAGCATTTTGATTGAAGGGTGCATTCTGTCATTTTGGTATTTTTCATTAATAAATGGGTTAATCTATGTGTAAAGGAGCCACATAATTGTTTGTTTGTTTTTTTTTTTTAAATTTAATGTTGCAAATTTTTTTTGATATATATACTCGATTAAAAAACTAATGATGACAGTTAATATTTTTAATAATAGGGGGATAATACTGCTTCATTTAAAATATTTTCAAGAAAACCCTATACATTATTTCATTTTAACACTTCTAAATAAAATATTTAATCCATTTTTTTTTTCATAACAACAGTGTTCCTAAATGAAAAATTTCTAGATAAATTTATACTTTAACCCTTAAATAATTTTTGTAACAACATTTTTCATTTTTTTCTTTATATTATATGAGATTAAAACATATTGCCAAACAAAACTTAAAATATTTGTACTATCAAATTATTTATATTTCACAATTATAAATATACAGGGTTAAGGTCATTTTTATCACGAAACTATTATAAATGAATTGTCGGTGAAAAGGTTTTTTTTTTTTGGTTTTGTTTTACAATGTTAAATAAATAAGCAATGTCATATTCATAGCTCATTACTCCCTCGACAAAAATAACATTCAATGTTAGTTTTGGTACAACATTGGCAGGGTGCCTCTTGTAAAAAAACCAATTGTCCTATTCATAGCTCATTATTCCCTAAACAAAAATAACTATTAACAGAAAATATTGACACAACAAAAATTAAGTAATCACAGTATAACTGACAAAGTATATGTAAGTTTTAATTTCTTCAATAAGATATTTAGGTTATTAAATTAAAATAAACTGACAAATTGCTGCAAATAATATCAAGCTTTTGATGTTTAGATTATTAAATTAATATATTTATTTTATTAAACTAATTTTTTTAATACAATGGAGGTTTTGTATGACTGATTCATTAGTTTTTTTAGATAATTTTAAATTTGCATATATTTTAAATTTAAGATTAATAGCCTTGAATTACAAAATTATCACCTGAGTTTACTCCATAAGAGTTTTCCATTAACAACATTAACGGTGTTAGAATTATAGGAGTAAAAGTATACTAAACTACAAAATTAAAATACCCTGTGTAAATATAAAGGATTAAAAGTATATTTTAACCTTTTAATAAATATAGATTGACTTATTTAAATTACTATCTTTCATTATGATTACCTTTAAATAAAAACTCCTTACAATGTACAATTAAAAGGGATGTTTCAGAAAAAAAAAATATTATAAATTAAAAAGATAAAATGAATTGAGATGTAGTATTTTTTTTTCATGGGCCAAAAAATCAGAAGTCACCTTACTTTCGTATTTTAGAAATTAAATAATTACCTTTCTCCAATATGTGTAGCACAATAAAAAAAACATCTTATAAAAACCACCCAAGATCAAGATGTATCAATGGAAACATATAAATCAATCAAATAAGGTTGGCAAGAAAAATAAATCAACCTCAACGTTGCGGACCGTGACGTTTACGCGTCGGAAAGGAGCGTCAGCAATGGGGTAGATAGCAATCTTTGACCATTCTTCACACGTCCCCATCTGCAAAATTTCGCTCTCAAGGCTCAGACTCTCACGGTCTCTCCCTTTAGACTCCCCTCACCCTCACCCTCACCCTCTTCCTCCTCCTCTCTGCCTACCATGTAGCAATAATGGCGAAGCTTCCCACAGACAAACCCATGGCAAAGTCAAACGCCCACACGCTTCCGCCGTCGCCTACTCACTCCTCCTCTTCCTCCGACTTCGAGTTCACCATCTCCATCTCCCCCCGTAAGTTCTCCTCCGCCGCCCTCTGCCCCGCCGATGACCTCTTCCGCGACGGCCACCTCTTACCCCTCCAACACCCCTCCCACCACCGCTTCCCCGCCATGATCCCCTCCTTCTCCTCCTCCGCCGCCGCCCGTGACTCCTCAGGCAGCTCCAACGACTCCCAACATTCCCTATTCACCGCCACCGATTGTGACTCCTCCCGCCCGAGCTCTGTCACCGACGAAGACGACGTCAAGCGATTTCACAATCCTCTGTTCATACCCCAATCCACTCGATTCCAATCCCATAGAGAAATCAACAAGATCAGCAAAACCAGCGTGATCACGAACAAGTACTTATCATCCACCTTCTCCAGATTCTCCTCTGTTTTCCGGAAAGATCCGGGTAAAACTCGAGATCCGGATAATAACGTATCCGGATCCTCGGTGAAACGCGTGAGCGCCACCGCGAGAGAGGTTGTTAGGAAGTATATGAAGAAGGTGAAGCCGTTATACGAGAAGTTTTCTCAGAAACATCAAAATCAGCAGAACAAAACAGAGGCCTCCGGGGCGAAAACGACGGCGTTCTCGTCTCTGTTGGCGAGAACAGAGAGATCGACTGTGAAAGAAGGAGCAGAGAAGAAACAACAAACAGGAGGAGGGTCGGTGATGCTTTCTCATTCTTTCTCGGGAAATCTGAGGCACTTACGGAGGAAGAGAAGCTGCGTTTCGAGCTGTCCTTCGTCGATGAGATCCTCACCGACACACTCCGGCGCGATTTCTCGAGGCGGCGGCGGCGGCGGCGGCGGAGGGATGTATTACGGCAGATATAATTCGTCGACGATGGAGGAGTTGCAGAGCGCGATTCAGGGTGCGATAACGCACTGTAAGAACTCGTGGATTCAGGAAAAACCAATGGTCAGTAGCGAAATCTAAATTAAAATCTCATAGTAATAATTATTAGGGCATTTTGATTTGCAGAATGTAGTTTCAGTTATCGTCTATCTCTGTTTGTCTCTGGTTTGTTGTTCTTCGTTAATTAGATTGGATTAAGTCAATATGGTAAAAGATTATCTTCTTCTCTCTCTGTTATTTACTTTTAGCTTTTTTCTGGGAAAATCTGACGTGAGTGTGTGGGATATATAACTGCATGAGATTGCATTTTGAGCCTAAGCTGATTTTGATTTATTATGTTTTTGGTGTGAAAATCATGATTTCGTAATTCGTGCCACACTCCTGCCAGCAATATTCATTTTCATTCATTTCACAGTGAAAAGATTGCGCAGAAAGGTGAGCTTTCTGACTTGACTTGCTGTCACTTGAAAAAATTGAAGTGATCAATGACTTATCCAGATTTTCATACTAATTATATATTCCTTTCATCCCCCAAACCGCCAATTGGAAAATGGCAATTTACATAAAAAAAAATAAAAATATTTTAAGGAAAATCTTAAGAAAATACTAGTTGAATTTTAAAATCTTAAATAGATAATTTAACAACAAAACGAGTTGTAATTATTTTACTATTCTTATTAATATAATTACTGCTGTTATTAATAAGAATTTGAAGTTCAAGTAATATTTTTCTATCATTTTTTCTGTATTTTATGTTTAAAGAATGTCTATTTTTTTTTGAAGAGTAGATGAAGGAGGGGATAACTAAAATATGATTGGTTCAGTAGTATAAGGTGCCGTTAAATTCTATGGAAATTCTATGGTCTCGAGTTTGAGTACCCGAAGAGACAATTGAAAGGGTAACTTTCAGAAAAAGCGTCACATACCAAATAGTTTATATAGTGATATGCATGTAAGTATTATATTGGGAATAAAAAAACAAAAGGATTGAAATTTCTTATATTGCTTGAGTGTATATTATTATTAATATGACCATACCACAAAAAAACTGTATCATGAATATATAGAGCAAGAGCTTTAGAGTCCTAGTACAATACAGTATGGAATTTTGGAATTTAAAATTAGAGCAAATACCCTTTTCGGTCTCCGACAAAAAACACGGACCCCATTTTCGTCCCTAGGAACTAAAATGAGACTTTTTTATGGACTAAAAAGGACTTTTTGGAAATTTGCGATGGACCAAAATGTTCACAAATCGATCTTTATTCGTCTTTTTCAGGGATTAAAATGACATTTCTTTGTATGAGGGACCAAACTAGGGTCCGTGTTTTTTTTCAGGGACCCAAAAGAATATTTACTCCTAAAATTATTCTTAAATTTTAAAAATGCTTTAAACTTGCTTATATTGAAGTCCTTGCATCATGTGACAGTGATATTGTAATGTTTTCTTGGGAATCTGTTTTTTGTGTTAATAATAGTCACAATAACAAATAGCAAGTGTTGGGGTGTAGTTGCATATTTAATTATTGTGCATGCTGCTGCAAGCTTTGGTAAGCAAAATTGGCAGAAACTGAATTGGAGCTTTCCTGGAAAAGATTCCATGTGATTCTCTATTGTTTTAATGGAGGTTCTGACAATGTCGAGCCTTTTCCTTCTCAGCTTACAATGTAGTATTTCTTTCTTTATTAATATTATCTTCTATATCTATATTTTATAGGGATGATTATGACTGAGAACCTATTTAAAATATTAATAATTAAATAAGAACTTTTTACCCGTGAAGAGTTGTAAAAATATAAACTTAAGTGTTTGGTTTTTCTCATTATTCTTCCTAATTTTTAAATCACATTTATCTAATTAAATATCAAAGTTAAAAAATGAGTGACGTCATTAAATTATCACTCTGATTTTTATTTTTATTTTTTTAAAATTAATGGTCTAGATTAGTTCCTTTTTACAATCAATGATCCATATAGACTTCTAAGAGATCATAAGAAATTGAGATAATGAGAGGATGTCCTTCTAAAAAAAGTTCGGTGGGAAAAAAGTCAGGTTATAGATAATGATTTGTGTTTGGATTGATAGTGGTAGAAGTGGCGGGCCCACGTCAAAAAGTGGAGATCATTATGGAAAAAGTTGGGTTCTGGAGCTTTTTCCTTAACAGACTTTTTGAGCTTTTTTGATGTTAAGTCTAATAAACTTAACGTGCAATCCAAACACACCACGTTGAGCTTTTTCTCCAACGCCCATTAACTCTACCGCTAACGCTCTCCTAACGTTGATTCCAAACAGACACATTATTTTTGCATCGATTTCATCTTATATTGTTTTCCGTGACATTTTTTGTTTCCTTTATATATGTATTGTATGAAAAGTAAAATGACCATGAATATTATGGGGACAATTCTTAATGGTGTGTGTTATGGATGGTTATTAAAACCCACCGGCCGGTTGGACCAGAAAATTGGTAAAACGGTCAATTTATTAGTTTGGTCTGACCGATTCATTATTAATTCATAATTTCATCACTTCAAAAATTTATATATAATTATATATATTTTCAAAATTTACAAATTAAAATTCTAAATAAAAGCTTGATATGTCTACTTTTTTATATATAAAAAATCATTCAAAAAAATTATCATTTTATACTTGAAAATTATCACATTCCAAAACTAGTGTAAAAAATATTATCATTCGAGTTCATTTCTTCACCAATCTAGTCCTGTCTAAGCTCCAGTTTGACTGTAAAATAATCCATCCAACACACTACTTTAATCGGTTCAAGTTTAACGACTTTGGCGTTGAGTACTCTAGTCATTAAAACTATGTATTATGTGAGAAATATTTACACATTTTCGTATCACCACATCACTGAATTCCATTCAATCAAAATATAACACCTCATCGTATTTTATTCCTAGTTGGTTAACCACTTAACATTAAACTATGCTTAGGTGTCATATTTTAATTGAGTAGACTTCAGATGACCCATCACTCCATAAATATATAAGTATTTTTAGTATGGGACCACCATGTTTAATTATCAAACATAAAGACGATTTTCTGCGAAAACAAAACTCTTATCATATACTTATTTTAAAATTTATAAAATCACTCTTAAAAAGCTAAAATAAATAGAAAAGAAAAATATATTTAACAAGAGCAATGTTTCATAATACATTGTGAGGCAAGTATAGTTTTATACTTTTAAATGCTCAATTTGCCACTTAGAAATGTCGTGTGACTTTCTCAAGCTAGTGGTAATACTATTATTTTTGGCAATAACATATTTCAATGACAATTAAATCGATTATTTAGAAGTAAAACTTTCATTTTAAGTCATGCGACTGACCTCCATTAACTGACTCTATTATGGCTGGAGGAATTCTGTAATAAAATTCTCTCTCTCTCTCTCTCTCTATATATATATATAGATATAGAGTCGGTGATATAATATTATGTACTTATAATCTATTATAACCTCCTAAAATTTTGAATATTCTTTGTTATATATATGTGTTTATGCATATCCGGCCATTCCGATATTTATGTAAATATTACTACCTCCGGTCCTAATTATAAGACCTAGTTGACTTTTTTTGGAGAGGTTAAGGAAACTAAATAAGTTACTTAATCATTTCATATGTTGTGTTTTTTTAGATTATATATTAGTTTATTAGTCAAACTATTTAGTTTGAAGAAAAAAATAATAATACTCTAAGCTAATTAAATTAGTTTCCTTAATCTCTCTAAAAAAGTCAACTAGGTCTTATAATTAGGACGAGTATATTATATATACTTTTTAATTTTGGGCTAATGGTGATAATTATTTATTTGTTGAGTGGAGGGCTAAGAATTCGGTGCAAATGGAATTTGGTATTCTTCTTGGTCCAAGTTGGATTCATAAAGTCCCAACTTTGTTATAACAAATAATACGAAAAGTGGTTCCAAAAGTCCCGTACAGATTGGATTAATAATGGAGATCGCAACACTAGATTTTACCATCTGAAATCTAAGATGCGTAGAAGAAGGAACAAGATTATTATGTTGAAGAATGAGCTTGGTAATTGGGTTGAGGATGAGTCGGAAATGAAGTGTTTGGTCTCTTCCTATTTTAAGGAGCTCTATTGTTCGGTAGATTCGGAGTCTCCGGTTCTTAGCACCATTTCTAAATTCCCTGTTATTGATCAATCAGTTTTATCTGATGTAGCTAAATTTCCAGGGGACGATGAAATTAGATCGGTGTTATTTGCTATGGGTAGTTTTAAAGCACCAGGAATTGATGGGTTTCCTCCAATATTTTATAAATCTAATTGGAGTATAGTCAGTACTGCCCTATGTAACTTTGTGAAAAATGTTTTCAGGAGAAGGACAGATTTGAAGGAGGCCAACAAGACTCTCATTGCCCTTATTCCTAAGAAGGATAATGTGGAGTTGGTGTCACATTTTAGACCGATTTCTCTTTGTACGGTCCATTATAAGTGCGTGACTAAGTTAATTGCTTTGCGATTAAGAGGGGTTATGGATAAGCTTATCTCTCCCTTTCAATCTAGTTTTATCAAAGGAAGGCATATACGGGACAATATTATTGTGGGTCGGGGAAATTTTGCACTCCATGACTAAGAATAGAAGCGAGAAATGGTCTTATGGCTTGGAAGATCGACCTTGAGAAGGCTTATGATAGAATCGGTTGGAGTTTTCTTAAACGGGTTTTATTGGAAGTGGGCTTTGAGGATGAATTTGTTAATTTGATTATTGAATGTGTTTCTTCGGTCTCCTTTAGTGTTTTGTGGAATGGCTCTCAATCCGAGTCATTCACCCCTAGAAGAGGTGCGAGACAAGGGGACCCTATCTCTCCGTTCTTATTTGTATTGTGCATGGACAAATTGTCCCATATGATTTGTGACGAGGTCGACGGGGGAATTGGAAGCCTATCTTTGTTCCAAAGGGAGGTCCCAAGGTATCTCATCTAATGTTTGCGGATGACTGTTGTTGTTTGGAGTTGCGGCGAAAATCAAGGCGATTGTATGTTGAATTGCTTGAATAAATTCATGTACGCCGGGGGGTAAGATTAACACTTCGAAATCAACCATCTTTTTCTCCCCTAAAGTCCCTCTTCGGACTAAAGTGAGAATTAGAGATAAGACTAGTATGCAGATCTCTAGCGAGATTGGGAGATATCTCGGGTTTCCTCTTTCAAGATGTAGGAGGAGGAGGGAGGATTTTCAATATGTTATTGATCGAGTAAGGGCTAAGTTATGCATGTGGAAAGCAAACAGTCTCTCTATGGCGGGGCGTGTAACATTGGCTAAAGCGGTAGTAGGAGCTATTCCTATCTATCCGATGCAAGTGGCAAAACTACCTATGAGTGTTTGCTTGGAAGTGGAGAGATTACGAGAGGAATTTTGTTTGGGGTCATGATGAGTTCTCTAAACTCCCTCATTCCATTGGTTGGGAGCAATTGAGGAGACCCAAAGAGTTTGGGGGTTGGGCTTTAGAAATCTATCTATGGTTAATTCGCTGTGGTGCAAAGTTAGCTTGGAAGGCATGCGTAGGTGCAAAGGGGTTATGGAGTGATATTACATTTGCATAAATATATGTTAAGGGAAGAGGATTCATTGTTGAACTATAAGGATGGTGACTCTAAGTTGTGGAGATTTATTTGTTCTCGGAGGGATTTGATTGACAAGGGCACCATATGGCGGGTTCGTAACGGGCAAATGGTTAATTTCTTCCATATTTGTTGGGTTGGAGTAGACTTAAAATTGAAAGATTTTTGTATTAGAACGTTGTCGGAAGATGAGGATTGCTCATGTGTTGGTATTTGGGTTAAGGATGGAATGTGGGATGTCAATAGAATAGGCAAGGTTATTAACTCGATGGGCTAAATCGGATTGCCCCCCGGTCTTAGCTCCTCATTTGGGTCTTTGGGAATGATTTGATGATTTGGGGAGAGACGAGTGATGGGTGTTTTTCTATTAAGAGCGCTTATTCTCTCGTCACTTCCTTGTATGAGCCAATGGCGGGATAACCTTTTCAAGGATATTTGGAAGTGGAAAGGAGTGGAGCGTATCGGAATTTTTATGTGGAAGGTTCTTTCGAATAAACTCCCATCTAATTTATGGAGGAGCTCTTGGTCTCCCGCCTCTCCTCTCTGTGGGTTTGTCAAGTGGGAGTGGAGGATGTTCTACACATTCTTAGAGACCGTACTTATGCTCGGGATATGTGGAACAAGGCGATTGTGGACGGGTATGCTACTTCCTTCTTTCTTTTGATTTAAGGTCTTGGATGAGCATGAACTTAAGAAAGTCTATTGGGTTATTGGGTGGAGGAGTTGGAAGATATTTTTTGGTGTAGCGATATGGAAGCTTTGGGAGTGGCGTAACCGAAGTATTTTTGTTGCTAACTTCTCGAAACCCACTAACCTGCACTCTTGTTTATCATGTTTCATGCTGGGAGAATTATTGTATTACGAATCATGCGGGTTCTATGGGAGTGAATCGGGAAGGCTTAAGTGGGTCGGGTGGGGTTGGTATTCTTTGCGGGGTGGACTAAGATTAATGTTGATGGGGCGGTGGTTGTGGATTACGCTCGGCGGGTTGTGGGGGAATATTTAGAAACAGCGCGAGGTTCTTGGCTTCTTTGGTTTCACTAAGAAAATTGAAAGCCGCAGTGCTAATATGGCGAAGAATGGGCTATTTATGAGGCCTTGCAAATGGCGTGGGATTTGGGCTTGAGACGTTTGATCCTCGAATCGATGCAATGGAAGTTATTCAACCGATCCGGGACCCTACATTCACACGGGTAGCTTTCGCATCCGGAGATTAGAAGCCTTTTAAATCGCCGGTGGGAAGTTAAGTGAAGGTTATTCCTCGTGAGTTGAATAGGATAGGCGATGTATTAGCCAAGATGGGTATTTCTAACTCTTCTATTTTGTATAATTGTCCTTATCGCTTGAGATCTTGGGTTTTTGCAAGAGAGATTGGGATTCATTTCCAATGATGTAATCTTTGTGTTTGTTTGTTGGGCTACTAGCTCTCTTCTTGTTAACAAAAAAAAAAAAAAAAAATACGATCACTTTCACAACAACCAACTTTCCAAAAAAAAAAAATAGAGTTAGTGTGAATTTAAGAAACGCCTTTATAATTATTGCGTTTAATTAAGTCTAACAATACTTGAATTAAATCTAATTAGATAGTCATACTATAAAAAAAATAATGAGGGACAAAAATGTAAGGTCATTAAATATTTTCACCTAATACCTTATATTTTGGACAAAAAGAATTTCTAAAATACCTTTTATAATGAGCAGCAAAAGGTAGTATTTATTAAAATCATTCCAATTTAATTCAGATTTTATTATTCCGTGTAGACTATCTGACTATGCATGGGGAATTTGTTTCCTGCTCAGTAGATTCGCTGAGCAGGGATAGCTAGGAGAATATAGTCCGTCAATCTGATCAAACGGTCCAGATCTAATCTATTAAAAATATTGCTCCGGGTCCGCATGCAAGGCTGGTGGTGAGATAGGTTGTGGTGTCGCTTATTGACGCCCTGATGCTTCCCCCTAGTTTTAGAAAGTCTATGAGCATGCCACGTGTACGCCCGTCTTAAATAGGGTCCTAATTTCAATTGTTTGACTTATTCAAATTAACACTATCTTACGTTCAATAAAGGTGGCCATAGGCAATAAATTAATAAGCCAATAACTACAAGATCTGCCTCATGAGACCATCTTTAGGAGTTTTGACTCATCAAATAAGAAAATTGTGTGTCATCATCATCCATGCTTTTGAATCTCTCTTAAAAAAAAAAAAAAAATTAAGGGTTAAGTTTTAATTCTTTTTCCTAGAAATTGTCATAAAGAAAAATGTTGTTCTGAAAGTTTTTTTTTTTTTTTAGTACAACGTCATCTTATAAGTACTCAAAATGAAGTAATGTTGTCCCAATTTAACACCACGAATGGTCAATAATACTGAGATGACATGCCTATGTGGCATCCAACTCACATTTTTTTAAAGCTTCCCACACTGAATTAGCAACAAGGAGACGGCTGGCATTTTTTCTTATTGTGCTTGTGCATTCATCTTCTTCCATTCCTCTTCATTTGTACTCCCTTTTCTCACCAAACTGTCCCCATAAACAACACTGGCAAGTCAAATCTGGTCAAACACAGCTAGCTGAAAAGGGTTTGGTTTGATTTTATGTTTTGCCAAAAAAGCGCAAGTTTTTGACTTTTTACATTTTTAATAATGTGACAAAAGATTCAAAGAAACACACATTGATGATGTTGATTATGTCATTTGTGTTTGGGCCAAACTGGGGCCATGCTCTTCCATTATGCAACTAACTCAATCGATCCTGCCATATACTTACACTTCATCATCATCATTATTTTTTTATATTATCAACCCCCAAGGCCTATAAAACCAAAAGCCTCCAAAATATAAATGCTGGGTTTTTCGTGAACAAAGCTCGGTATAATTGGTAGATGATTGGGTCCCTTAAAGATAATGTCTTGGGTTACCAAGCCATGTGCATATAAAAGATTTTGTTAGGAGGAGAAAAACCCACTAACCCACTACAACAATCTTTACATCTCTGAAGGATTTGTTTCTAGCTATCGGCAAGAGATACCATTTGAATTCTACAAAAAAATTATAGGAAATAGATAACTAATTTATATATATTAAGAAATTAATTTAGTTGGTTATTCATAAAAAATGCATGTTGCATGTATTTCCAAAAGCACCCTCTTTAATTATTTGCATAGAAACTATTCTAATATGGAAGTCCCTTTTAATGCATGCAATCAATAGGGGGTAATTTGGATAAAAAAAATTACAAATTTGATAGAGAAAATGAGCTAAAATCTTACATTTAGGATCAAAATTGTTGGTCTCACATCGGTTGGGGGAAAAAAAATGAAAGACGCCTTATAAAGTTTGAATACTTCCCCCTCTCGACGCATTTTAAAGTCATGAGAAATAATGGGACTCCAAAGCAAACAATATCAAGAACAAGACATTAAGATATTATAAATGGTAACATTTTAAAGTCACGAGGGGCAACAAGATCTCAAAATGGAAAATAAACTCGTCAATGAAGGATGAGCCCTTGTTATTCCTTCCCCGTTTCCGTTTGGCAGCATCTTTCCTTCTCTTCTCCTCCATGCTCAATAAAATGTTCTTCTTACTTATAGAGTTCTAGTTTTGTTTGTAGTTAGCTATAAGTTTAAACCCTAAGTATATAAAAGTGTCAAATGTTTATAATGAGAGACTTTGGGTTGAGATTTCCCCCTTTTTTGCCCGTAATTTCTTTGTGCTTAATGTATACTCATAATTGATAATTTCATCCATTCTTCTTTAATTCCTTGGTGCTATATGTGGTGCAGAATTGTATTTCCCACATTTGGAATACGATTTTAGCTAGAGGTTTGAAAGGGGATTAATTGGAGGATAAAATTGATATATTATATCTATTTGTTCAAATTCCAAGAATGATTGTTGCTTGAGTTTAATTTGGAGTTCATGTGAGATGTTAAACTTGGATTTAAACAATAGCATAAGACTTGAATGATAATTCAATTAATTGAGTTGGAATATTCTTAAGTAATCTAACCGAAAGAAATTAAATCTTAATTTAAAATTCAAGTTCAATGATCTCACTTGACTCCAAATTGACGAACTCAAGCAACCATCAATCTTGGGATTTGAAACAAATAGAGAAAGAAAACATGTCAATATTTAAGAAAAATAGTAAAATAAATATATTTTAAATCTGAAAAATACAATTTTGCACCAAGAAATAGATTAAATTATCAAATCTGAAATTTCATATGCCTAAAATTCTTGAATTATACTACCTCAATTCTTTATATAAAAGCTAGTTGAAGAGTCGATTAGATTTTACATATAAAACCTCAATTCATTTTATCTCATAAATTTATATTTTTTTTAAAAAAATATTCCAATTGATTCACACTACGGATTTTTTATCTAAGGGTGTTCATGATAAAAGATGATATTTTAAGAACATTAGCCTATATTTATTACAAATAACTAATATACCTAACTTTCTTTCATTTACCTAAATTAGTTAACTAACTTTTATATTAATCACCATAGTATATTAATTCTTCTACCAAAAGACAAGTGGGCACAATCAATTTGTCATGACATGCTCACGTGCAAAGACGGAGCTTAGTGTAGCTATATGGCCCCCCTAAAAAAAATGTTTTCAGATTTTTTTTAAAAAATTAATATAATATAAAAAATACATGTTATCTTACATATTAGACTTGTTAAAATACTTTTATCATATATTTGGCCCCCCAATTTTTTTTTTTAAATTAGTTAATGAGTATACATTTGGTCCCTCAAATATTTTTTTTTCAATTAGTTAATAAGTATATATTTGGCCCCCTCAAATATTTCTTCCAAGCTCTGTCCTGCTCATGTGGTTGTTTATCCTTGAGGATACAACAAATTGCAAGTATTTCATTATTGTTGATCTCCCATCATTGTACCATTGGTCCCAAACCCAATATCTATGAACAGAATCAGCGTCATAAAAGTCTCATGATGATAGTTGCTAGTTAATGACATGAATCTTCAAAACTTCAATTTCCAAATAAATAAAAAAGATATAAATCACAATTGAGTTGATGAGTGATGATAAGAAATCCAAAATCCTGTAAATAAGATCTTGATAATATCACTTTCCTAAAGAAAAATTTGAAAATAAAGAAAATCCTCTTATACTACTAGAAAAAGGAATAAGGCCAGGTATAGCCTCACCTAATGGGAGTGAGGTTCATATGCATTGTATTTGCTTGAGATTATATTTGAGACTCTTAAAAGTTTTATTCCGTAAATCACAATTAAAAAATATTTTTAAAGATTCCAATCGGTATTTCAAACAAATTAAAAATGTTTTTTTTTCAAGAAGTTCCCGTGTAACAAACTAACGTTGAGTTTCACTTTATAGTTTATACATTACCATTTCTTCTTAAATTGCGACTCAATCCAATGAGTCTCTCAAAGAAATCTGAGTAAAGTAATTAAGGTTGAATTCAAGGTATTAAAACCCAGACAGGTCAATAGACCGAACAAGGTAGTAGTTCTAAGGTTAGTGGGTTATAAGGCAGTTACTAATTAAAAAATATATTTTAAATAAAATGCATAAAAGTACCTACTAACAATTTGCATATAAAAAGGACTAAACCAATTTAAAATTTGAATCCTATGAAAAAGGATCTGAGGAGCATATTTTTATGTATTATCAATTATTTATTTTATCCCATTTTCTATTTTCCTTCTCTTCTTCCTCTCCTTTCTTCTTTTTTCTTAGTAAACTTTCTTCTTCTCGTAGGTCATGTGTTTATACATTACCATTTCTTTGAATTACATTGGTCATTGACATATAATCTCCTTGTAGGTATCTTTCACCTTACTTAATGCTAGAGAGGTTCCTTCTTCTTTGGCTACAAGTGAAACCCCAATAATGGTCTATTTGGATTAAAG
The DNA here is from genome assembly GCA_019022615.1 of Acacia melanoxylon. Classification (NCBI taxonomy): domain Eukaryota; kingdom Viridiplantae; phylum Streptophyta; class Magnoliopsida; order Fabales; family Fabaceae; genus Acacia; species Acacia melanoxylon. The sequence continues at coordinate 6,503,934 of JAFJYJ010000013.1, forward strand.
AAAGAGCTGGAAATAAATGAAATGGAAAGGAAAAGAATGAAAAGTATTCTGTCATTGAGGTATTTGGTTTGCACTGGAAAAAGAAAAAGGATTGATAGAATTTTTTTTGTTTAATTTGAAGAATATAAGATAGGAAAATGAGCCAAAAGACCATTATATCCTTAGAATAAAAATATTATTGAAATGTTCATGGAGCCTATGCACCCCACTTATATTTTTATATCAAATCAAGGGGATTTTGTGTCTTTAAGTCATTTTCCTCCCATTTGAAAATTAGTTCCCACCAATTTTGGTGGGAACACATTTTTAATTATACAACTGAAAATGGGTTTCGGTAGGAAACTATATTCCAGCGGAAAATGGAAACCAAATGCCCAACGTGGGCAAGAAAATTTAATTTTCCCTTTCTGCCCCCCATTTTCAACGGCTCTAAAGGTTGTAAATTCCAAAGCACCAAAAGGACATTAAAGATGGCCCCCCCTACATCTATCCCCTGAATCACAACACATGCATTATACAAATTGAAGTCCTTCACACTTAACTCTCTCTGCAAACTTTTATCCTTTAAGGGTCCCCTACAAGAGTGAGACGACTCGATCACCATATATCGTTATTGTGACAACACTCTTCTTGACAATTCATTAATATATATATCATCTCTGCACATATATAATATCGATATTGGCATGACATATGAGAATTTCCACAAATATCCCTTTCTTCTGTAATATTATTGCAAGTAATTAAATGTATACAGCAGTATAATTTATGGCATGTGGTTCAGGTTGTTGGCCACCTGATAAATGTTTTGTGAATGATTTTGAGAATAATATAATCATGTTTTTAAAATCGAATACTTCCTTTAGTACTAAATGTAATAAGAATTGGATGACTAATTTTTAAAAAGATTAAGAATATTAGTTAATTAAGTTCATTTTATTTATTAAAAAAAAAAGGTTTGTATATGTTTACCTAAAGTGTTCCTTTATAATCATCTACAGGAAACTATGTACTCATTTGATGAAAAACCTTCTTAATATGTATAATTAATAAGAAGAGTTTGAAAAATGATAAATTTAGAAAGCAAAAAGTGAACTGGAACCTTATATTTAGTTTTGTGAACTAGCAAACCATTTTTTTTTAACGAGTTTTAGATAATTGTATTCATATTTTTTCTTTTTCAAAATCAAATATATTCACTGAAAAAGTATATAAGTGTAGGAGTAAATATGAGCTTGTGAAAGAGATAAAGCTATAGTTTCACAATAATACAAGAAAATTTTATGTTCCAAATAATCTAAATCCATGCATGCATGATGTATCTACGTATGTACGTACGTATGTATAGAATATTACTAACAACATAAAATTGTCTAACACGTATGTATGTATGTATTACTAACATTCTAACAACATAAAATTGTCTAACACATGTTTTACAATTTTTCAAGTTCCAATTTGTAAATGAAAAATAGTACTCCGTATTAAATAATTTTTGTACCTATATAGCTTGTTCAATAATAATATACCTGGCAATATAATAATTGTAATAAAAAACAATATAATAATTACTAGAAAAAATAAAGAGTACATTTACAAAAATTTAAGAAAAAAGAGAGTATGATGAGTGTAATTATAGATAAAATATGAATGTTTCAAAAGTGGTGGATCGATCTTGATAATTAATTTATTTTCCTTCATGAATGAGAAAGCATATATTCTGTAATTGAGAAGTTGAATTCTTAATCACCTGAGAAAAGTCCAACTAACTGCTAATGACAGTCAATTATATAGCATTTTATATATTACTTTCAAATTTCAAGTTAATCTCTGTGGAAAATTGAACAACTGAGAGAACGCACAGTGCATTATTATTAATAAATGATTAAACTATTATATGTCAGAAAATATGGTCAATACTTATCTTATATTAGGCAGCTCTAAACCAATGATAATCACATGCTTAAACTTACTTTAATTTTATGCTTCTAGTTACTGTCAGTTAACAAAACTTATATCACAAAACTAAGTAATTTTTATATGATTAACTTAATCTCTCTTATTTTTTATTTATTTTTTATTCTGTGGCATGTGAATAAAATTTTTATAAATAAATGCAAGTTATATGTAATCATTGAAAGATTTGAATATATTAGCTGTCAGGGTATCCACAAATTGATTGCCTATTTTTCCATTTTGGACAATAAACCCCTTGTTAGTATTGGAAGCTGCTTAATCGGAGGATAAATTGGTCATTTTATAGTAATAAAGAAAATCCTCAATCCCAGAATTCACATGGCAAGAAGCTACTCTCATGTGGCCACATGGTTGGGACTCTTAAATAGTAGTAATCCCAATTATATGATTAAGCTGCTTCTCTACTTTTTGTTTGATATATTCCAAGCAAACTTAATTAATTAAACTTGCATATTAAGAAAGCTTTAATATCAAAGTCCAAAATGTACCTGCAGTTGAATTGAGTAAAATTGACTTAATTTCTCTCTCGTGTGATGGGTAGTTTTGACTTTTTTATGTTCCACTCCAACTAAATATAGGGTTAGATAACTAATTTACAGATAATAAAAAAATTAGTTTAGTTATTTATAGTGAATATGTTTTGATTTCTTATAATATCAGTTTAATCATTACTCCTAATGGTCGATTCGCCCTTTAATACATGCAATATGCAATTAATTGAGACATTTTATGAAAATAAAAAAATTGGGAGGTAAAGTAGATTAATTGGTATTTTATATAAATAAAAAATAAACCCCTAAACAACAGGGAGTTAGGTCTAACGGAAGGGGTTAGTCCATCGAAATGTGAAAAACCAAAAGGTTTAAATCCATGGTCGATGAGGTACCCAAATTTAGTACCCAGTGCCTCGAATAGGATTGCCCCAATAAGAGGATATATGTGCTTTGAAAGAAAGCTATTATATTTAAGATCAGACAGATTATTAAGAGAATTATCTTATTTGAGCTTACAATAATCCATTTTTTGCCAATGCAATAATCCATTTTATTTCAACAATAATGGTTATATCAATTCTCTCTTCACCTGAATTAATTTTTTATTGCCTTTATTAGATGCATAACTAATTGATACTATCCCTAGGTCTAAATATAAGATATATTTTATAATATAATTTACACTATAAATTATATAATATATTTATGACCGGAGGATAATTTAATTATCATTCTTTCTTTTTTTTTTTTTCAAAAAATTCCTTGAGATTTGGAATATTTGGATGCAAAAAGATGGCTCATGAGAAGGCTTTTTGTCTTTACTTGTCAAGGTGTCTATGAGCTGTCTCTTATTCTTATATATCATTAAACATAGTCATATGTTGCTTGTTCCTGGTTTATCAGACCCCTTAATTTTCTGGTTTACCTAACAATTTTCTCAACCATTTTATCAACATAAATTAATATATTTGAAAAATATATATTAAAAAAAAATTACAAATGCAAACCCTACACATTATTTTTGTTCTTTTCTTTTTTAATCTCAAAAGCATTACTAGATTACAACAACCTCTTGGTTCAAGAACACCTCGCAAATCCTCTATGAAAGATGTTGTGGCCTTGTGGGTTCTGTAATCTAAAGTGGCAAAAAAATATACTGTGTGCATGATGGACCCCACTGGGTTCTATAATTCTAGAGGATCCAATTTAATTGGATATATTTTGATTGGTGGGACCAAAATTAGAATGAAAATCTATTAGAGACAAATTTGGGAATTTTAGCACAAAGTATATTTTTCCCAATGCAAATAGACGAGATAAATTATGACTTGCAGAATTTTTTTTAACCAAATACTTATATGTTGATTTCAACATATTTTTGGGTAGAATTTTTTTTTTAATTCAAATAGTAAAAAAAAATAGAAATAATTTATATGAATGAAAATAAAAGATGAAAGTTTAAATTTAACTTCCAATCTCTCCATGAATTTGAATCATTACTACAAAAAGCACTTTGAATGTTCGTTTTTAGGTCTTTTTTATGTTCCTTTCTAAGAGGACGCCTATGTGAGCGACATAGTAAAGTCTGTGAACAATGTCCTTAAAAAAGGGACACCGTAAGAGACTTATGGCTTCCCTTTTTTAAAACAGATGCCGTAAGTTTTTTTTTTAATTAAAAAATTCATCCAATCACCAAAGAGTTGTTCTTCTTGGAGTTTGACTTCATGCCCCTAGACTCAGGGGTCGTTGGTGCTTTTGTGTTGGTTAACAACGTTGTTTTCGGTGAGCTCGAGGAAGTCATAGGAAAAAAAAAAGAAAAATAAAATAGAGGAGCAGTGTTGTCTGGCCATTGTGAAGATAGAAGTGGAATGGCGGAGGCGAAGAGCATTTTTTTTTTTTTTTTTTTTGGCGAATGGTAGAGGAGCAATAGAAAACAAAGGAGGTTATCGGTGAAGGACAAAAGAGTGGTGGAGAGAGAGAGAGAAACTTTCGGCAGTGGTGAAGCACAATGTTGACGGTGGTGGTGGGAAATCAGAGGAAGGCCGATGATGATGAACGACGATGTAGTCTATCTATCTATTTCTCTCTCGATGAAGAAGCTCCGCCACACTTGTCTTTGCAATCTCCGTCGAGAATGGTGAAGGTAAGGTTAAAGGAAGACAAAGCTCGCGGGCGGCCTTGGTGGTGAGTGACGACGCCGGTAAGAAAGAAGAAGACACAAGTATGGAGGAGATGAAGAAGAAGAAGCTTTTTTGCCAAAACTCGATCTGATGCTTTGCTCATCAGCGGTGCTCTCTGGTTGTAATATCGGGTCTGTGTGTCAAGGAACAACAACATGAAACATGGAAAGAAGGTAGAGGTTGAAGGAGAAGGCAGAGAAAAATAAAGATGAGAGAAATGAGAAAAGCATCATGTGGGTGAGAGGGAAATGGTTGATGGGTGTGACAGGTGCACAAGTGTGTTGGAGGGTGTGTGGGAAATGGGTTTGTGTGTGGGAGTAGTGCCTTCGGTGTCCCAATTTAAAATTGGGACGCCAAAGTGTACTTTTGGCGTCCCAATTTTAAAAGGGGCGCCAAAAGTGGTGCTCTTAGCGCTAAAAGCCTTGCTTTTGGTGTCCATTTTTTAAATTGGGACATTAAAAGTAGGGCTTTTGACGTCCTACTTTAAAAAAGGATGCCAAAAATTAACTTTTTTTTAAGGGATGCCGAATATGTCAAAAATTTTGCACTTAATTATAAGAATGCTGCCACCTTTATTTTTTACTTTCTTTTTTGAAAAATAGATGTTTTTTGGGAAGTAAAATCCATTTCTTATAATAGTGAATGCTTCATTAGAAGTGTTGTATATATATATTCTAACAAGTGTCGATAGTCAACTCATCTAAATTTTTCTATTAAAACAATAAAAAAAAAATAAGGCTAAGTTATACATAATACTTTAGAATTTTTTACTACCAAAACTTCCCTGACTTTGAAATTAAAATATACCCAAGACAAATTAAACTATCTATCACTTGTCTAGTAGCATGAAAAAATTTATAATAGGTTAAGGTCTAAATTTGTTCCGGAAGTTTTCGCTGAGAAGCAATATTACATGAAAAAAAAAATTAGGTTCAATGTTGCCTGAAAATATTAAAATTGGGCAATGTTGCCCCTTACCATTAAAAAGTTAACAGTTAATATTAATTTCTTAATATTCAACTTTAGTTTTTTACGGTATAAAGTAACATTAATCCTAAAAAAAAAAATTCAAAGCAAATTTGTACATTAATTCACTCATAAATGTGTCTATAGATATATATTGAGTCTGTATGTATGTATGTGTATATATATTGAGGGAGAGATGTGTGAGACCAATGATAGAAGCATCAAAGCACGTTATTCGATCTCCACTATAAACCACAGATATCATCTCTTTGTACTCTCAAAAACACAAAAACATGGTGTCCCTTGAAGCAGTATCCATTGATGCACCTTCAAGCCCTCGCATATCTTTCCAAGCAGATTTCTTAGAAGCAAGCATTTTCAGCTCCATCATCACTCCTCCACAAGATGATGAAGATGGTAAAGAAAGAGCCATTAATAATTCAGATTTTGAGTTCCTAGTCTCAAGCAATAATGTGAATCTCAACAACAATAACAACAACATCACACTCTTAGATGCTGATGAACTCTTCTCTGAAGGCAAGATCCTTCCTTTCTGGCAGATGCAGCAACACTCTGAGAAGCTCAAGAAGATCAGTCTCGGAGCCAAAGAAGAAGAAGAGAATTGTGAAAAAGAAAACGACCCAGTAAAAGAACATGAAGAACAAGTGATGATCAAGAGAGAGGAAGGAGAAAGTAGTAAAGTGATGAATAATAATTGGCTTGTTGATGAAGACCCATCTCCAAGACCACCTAATTGCACTGTTCTATGGAAAGAGTTACTCAGGTTGAAGAAGCAACGTTCTTCCTCCTCTTCTTCTTCTTCTGTATCAGTGTTATCACCTTCTTCTTCATCATCTTCATCTTCTTCAAGCTCATCACTTTCTGATACGGCTTCCAAGCAACAAGGGAAGGGAATGAAGAAGCTTGAGAGAACAAGATCAACAAGTGTAAGAATTAGGCCAATGATTAATGTTCCCATCTGCACACAGGTCAAAGCCAGTTCCTTGCCTCCTCTCTTTTCACACAAGAAACGCAAGTAGTTAACAAACGATCTGATGATATCGTGCCTGTTTGGATAGATTCGTAGAAGTTGTTTTTTTCAATGTGGGTATGTACGTAGATGAGTTTTATCTTGATTTACTTAAACATGTTTCTCTAATAGTAATTCAAATAGGAGGGTGAGAATTTAAGTTTAAGGTTGTGTATGTGTGATTCTCTGAGTTTCTGTCAAATAAGTTTAATTACTACTTCTTCTTATTTAGTTTTCTTTTTATTTTGTTCCATATTATTTATGTTTTCTTGTTAGGTTAGTGTGAATTGGATTGATCTGAGGAGTGAAATTACAATTATGTAGATTATAATTTCTCTATAGTGATATTATTGTTGATATTTTTTTTTTTTAAAAAAAGAGTTTATCATTTTGTGAATGTATTTTGTGGGCTGGGTGTTAGTGGGAAAGTGGAAGTCAAGTCACATGGTTGTTGCAGACATTAATCTGCGAGTCCCACATGGGAAGCTTAGAACCTGAGGGCTTATAAGTGGACAGTACAATTAATGGAGCTAGGACTTTTCAATGGGACAAAAACATGAAATTATTGGCATGATGAGTTCCATTTGTTTTTTCCCCCTATTTTTTTTTTAATAAAAAGTCATAAGGACAAGTCAATAACCTTATAAAATTCTCCTACAAGTGGTAAGTTGCAGATTTAATGTAGTGTCAAGCCATTAGTCCTCCTAAGAGTGGGTAGTTGATGAAGGAAGTTCGTTACCTTTCTTTTTGCTTTGTACCGCTCTTTGAGCATTAAAATGTAGGTTATATTAAAGGAAATTGCAATAAAGTCGATCATAAGCTGTTGGCTAAAGTAGTAAGCGACTTCATCTCTATAAAGAGAAGAACATAAATTTAAATCTTTAAAAGTGTGCTTGTTGAGAGAACTCTTGACCAGATTAAGAAAAAAAAAAGACAATGAGATTTCGTGGTTATCTGACTCCACTAGCCTTCTATAACCTTAAAAGAAATGGTATTATAATTTAACAAGCCAATTCATAATTTTGCATATTTATTAATTTCTTTATAAACATTATCCATTATGGCCCCAGCTCCTTTTTATAAGAACTCGATATCCAAATTACGCGGTTTTAAAAAGCAGTTAAAATTAGTTAAAAGTAATAAGTACATCTGAAATAAATTTTTCTTCACAAGTATGTCCTTACTTATAAAAGGGTAAGTAAGAGAGAAATAGAATAAATAAATATATATATATATATATATCACTAACCTTTTAATTAATTCAATACATATAATTAATGAGGGGAAAAAAAGAGAAAAAATAATTAAATGTCGAGAAAACTCTTATCAGGTTCTTATAAAAAGAATCAAGACAATTCAAATTTTAGGCTCTTATTAAAAAGAAGTTTTGAGGAAGTAATATTCTAACTTCTTGCAAATCTATCCCATTTCTAACACATGGGTGTGAAAGTTTGATGCTTTGATTTACACCTTTGGAGGACTTCAAATTACACTAGAGTTAACCCAACTTAAAACTTGCTTATTAGGTTATAGAAGGTTAACCGGAGCTGACATGAGTTCGATACCATTTTTGTCAGGTTTAAGGCCGAGTCTAAAAGTCTTTTTATATAGGGTTAAGGAGCAATTTTACCAATAAACTATTGGTTCAGGAGCACTTAACACAATAAACTCTTAATTGGACCTTAAATACCAACCAACTTTTTAAAATGTTAATTGAGCACAATGACGTTAAGGTGAAACTAATGTCCGTCTGTGGCTTCATCTCTCTCCTTCTCTCATTCATGCTTCCATTCTTATGCTCTGTATCATGGCAATTCAAAGTTAGGTTTATTTTTTTTTAACAATATTAACAATCAGTGACTTCATCTCTCTCCCTCTCTCATTCATGCTTCACGATCTCACTTTCGTCTTCTTCATCCATCTTCTTCTTTTTCTTCACCGGATCCTCCTTCCTCTTCACCGGAAACACCTTCTTCTTCATCTTCTCTCCCCTGATTTGTCTTGAGTCTGCTACTCCGATGAAAACGTGATGGCCAAATAACGATGGAGTGCCGCTAAAGCACTGGTGAAGCTCGATCTGCTCCGATGAAACTCGCACACGAGACGGCCGAAAGATCGACTTCTCTTTCCTCTGGTTTTGGTCCATTCGCGCGGGTGAAGGGCAGATCTTGTAAGTTTTGGATGGTGTGTTTCTCTGAATGCTTGTTCTAGATCTGTGGAGTCGCAGTGAAAAAAACAATGAATCCTAACTTCATCTTCTCTCTCTTTCCTCATAATCTGAAGCTGAATGATGTTGCCCAGCTATTTTTCTTGCACATGGTTGTCGTTACCAGCGCTGTGTTTCTGGTTAGGGACACCTGGCTCAATAGTATTTTCCACCATTTTGATTCCGATTGTGGATTATTGCGTGTGGATTTAGTCTAATTGTGCTTTTGAACATGGAAACTTTAGATTTTTGATCTGGTTATAGAAAATTGAACTCGTTATATTTGATTCCTAAAGTTAGGCTTTTGTGGGATTTCATTGTGAATTATGGTCAATCGGTTCTCTGTACAGTGAATCTGTTTCTTTCTTTTATTTAGCTTGATTGTGGAATTGAGAGGGAGTATTTACTTATTTAGATTTGTGCTGGTGTAAGCTTGGATGGGCTTCTGATTCTGTTTCCTTCAGATTTTCCCTTCACTGGGACTAAAATGAACTTCGGAAACGACCATGGAGGAGGAAACTCCGGCACCTGGAGGCCACCGGAAAATTTTCCTCTGACACGGCAACCATCAGTCTACTCCCTGGCATTCGATGAGTTTGTGAGTATTATGGGAAGTTCGGGAAAGGACTTTGGGTCGATGAACATGGATGAGCTGCTCAAGAACATCTGGACTGCTGAAGAGGTTCAAACAATGGCTTCCTTAAGTGGTGGTCAACAGGGCGGAAATGCCTCTGGTGGTCAACGTCCGTCCGTTTCTTTTTATCTTTTTCAGGCGCAATAACGGACGTTACTGGTAAAGTAACGTCATTGTGCTCAATTAACATTTTTAAAAGTTGGTTGGTATTTAAGGTCCAGTTAAGAGTTAATTGTGGTGGGTGTTCCTGAGCCAATAGTTTATTGGTAAAATTGCTCCTTAACCCTTTTATATAAAAGTCCTCAATTTTTAAACCTAGCTCACTCTAAAATAAAATAAAAAATCAGCCTGGCACATTGTACCAGCTCTAGCAATAACTTACTCTCGTAAATATTATTTCCTCCGCTCCTAAATATAAGACATAGTTGATTTTTTTAGTGATTTAAGGAAGGTAAATAAATTATTTAATCATATCATATTTTGTGTATCATTAGATTATATATCAGTTTATTAGTCAAATTAATTAGTTTGAAAAAAAAATACTCTAAAATAATTTAAGTAGCTTCCTTAATCTTTCCAAAAAATCAACTTTACCTTATATTAATGTAGTAAAAATTTAAAGGTTCCATTATTAGTGTGAGTACTGAGTACAATGTCAGGTCAAGGTTTTGTTTGGTGCTGGAGTACAAGTATAGCGGATGGGGTCCAATGTTGCCAATTCTTCAGTCTGGCTATTAGTGGGAGGGAAAAGAGGTTCAAATTTTACTTTAAGGGTTAAATACCTAATTTGTCACGAAAGTTTCTTAAAGGAACATCTAAAGACCTAGAAATTTTTTGGGATCATTTTTGCCGAGGAAGTTTACAAAATGGAGCAAATATGCCCAGGAAGTTTTTTTTAGGAGCAAATTTTTATAAACTTCCGCGCAAAAATGATACCAATCCAACAGGTCAAGATTAGTTATGGGCATATTTGCTCCATTTTGTAAACTTTTTAAGGCAAAAATGATACCACAAAAACTTAGGGTCTTTGGATCTTTCAAGAAAACTTAGTGGCAAATTAGGACTTTAAACCTACTTTAATTGTTAAGTCTGAATTTTTCCCATCATTGAATAAACAATCTTATGCTTAATTTACTCAGAATTTCTAAATTCCTTTGATCAATTACCCAAAATAGACCATATTGTGCCAACATGTCTCAAATTTGCTATTAGAATTTACCACTTTTGGTTCTATTTATAAGTCCACTTTGACAAAAAATTTAGTCCTGTTTATAAGTCCTGTTTTATGTAATAAATGAGATTATGACAATTTTATCCATATTAATTATACCCATGAATATAGAGAGAGAAAAAACAATTTGAAAACACCAAATCATAAATGAGGGCAAAGTTAAAAATTTACCTTTATAATCATTGAGTTAACTATTTTCCTTGGTGTGTGAGATTTCTCATTTAAAAGCCCCCCCCCCCAATTAATAAATATAAGTCTCATGTCTCAAATAATACTTGCAGAGATCCCACAAATAAAATCATATTAATAACAAAATTCAAGCACACACCCTTATGTATGGGTCGAATGTTTAGTCATTGGTCTACCTTCGCTGGCAAAAATATCGACAAGCGATGGTCCTAGTAAAAAGGACTTTTGGTTACTTAAGTATAAGGTCTTGGATTTGAAATCAATGAATGTAGAAAATGCTTTTGAGAGATTTAACTCTAATTGGGCTTGATAATATTTGAACCTAACATAGTCAAATAGCTATATATATATATATATATATATAAGGAAGTTTGTTACCAAATATATAATATTTTACAAATTTGAAAGTAATGACCTTTTTGACTTCCAAGTATGAAGTGCATGCTTAAATTCTTACCAATTTGACCTAGAAATTGAAAATTCTTGTTGCAGAGATTGTTATATGATTGGATCCTATAACAAAACTTGCAATAGGGGCGGGATAGAAAAATTATTCAACTAAGCCAATATCAAAAGAAACTAAAAAGAAATTATCACTTTGAAACAGTGATAACAAGACTACAATACCATTGATTACGCAGTGCAGCCATATAAGAGAGACAAAACTGAAGATACAATTATCACACAGAAACCAGAACACAACACATGTTTGAGGGAACAAACAGCTCAATAACATCGCAAAGAATTTCAATAAAATAATGAATAATGCCTACACATGTATAAGATACATACAATTTACAAAGGGACTTCAGAATCAAGCTTGAGTATACAGATACAGGGAACTTAACCCCCATGTCAAAAAGAAGAAACCTGTGTCTCCCCCCAAGAAGAGAGGGTTGATGATGAAGAACTTCCAGAAAAAAAGTTAGGATAAGTAGCGAAACAGAGCATCTTTGAGGAGTAAAGTGTGCTAAAATCAAAATTTGTTGGTAAATAAAGATGATGCTTCATGTTGGTCACAGAATGTGTTGAGATAATTGATCAGGATGCTGGAGGTGGTGAGAAATTATTTCCAGAAGTCCTGTTGATAAGAAAGTAGTCAACAAAAGAACAATTGAAAAGAGAGGGAAAAATTGACATGAAATGAGTGTTCTAAGCTGTTTTTACTTACCGAAGATCTAGTCTGGGTTTGTTGAGACTTGCTGGAACTTGACCAGTTAGATTGTTGTTTTGTAAGAAGCTGCAACAAAAAGTAACTGAATCAGTAATCCAACTTCTTGGAACTCCAAAATTTCTCAGTCTATCTATATGTCATACAAAAATTTAATGAGTAATGAATAATACAACGTATTTTTCAAATTTTGGGCTGTGCATAAGACTCAATTTAATTGAAAATAAAGGTAAAAAAAGGACTAAAGAAAAGTCACTAGAAAAACATAGGGATAAGAAATAAGTTTCAAAAAAGAAAAAAAAAAAAAAAAAAAGCATACAAATTGCCAAAAAAGAGCAAATTCTGTTTCATATAAAGATGTGTCTGAATTGTGTTGTTATGTAAAGGCACATAGAATGAATTTCTGATTGGCCATTGTGTGTTAAAATTCAAAAATCGAAACTGAAAAGAAGAAAGAAGATACCAACAAAAGCTACAATAGAAGTGTATACATATGACCATAATCTACAACACAAAATCTCAATCATTATAAATGTCTGTTATGACTTATGATATGCTCTCTAATCTAAACAAACATAGACTTCATTTTCAATAGAAGGAGAATTGAAACTATAATAAGAAATTACTTGGAATGAAAGGGTGGAGGACTAAATTTCAAAGAGTAGAAGGTTGCTTGCATTCTCTAGTATATCTTGAGAAAACAGAACTTACAGTTCTTTCAAGGTGCTGATGTTCCCTAGGGATGAGGGAATCTTTCCACTGAAGTGATTGTCTTCCAAGTGCCTTAAAATACACAAACAGATAAGAAAATACAGATACTGAGTTCCGAGTATAATAGAAGGTTCTCTCAGATCTCTACCACTTGGACATTGCAATTTACTCTCCAACACAATAATCACTATTGATACCCAAAAACAACAATAATATCACTGTTGCCTTTGGATTGTGTAGTTCTATGTGACTATGTGTACAGTGACTTTAGCTGATGATGTTACTACTGATCATAAGCTAAAAGATTATATCATCTTATCAGAATCAACAGGGGGAAGAAGAAAAGAACAACTTACAGTGTTTCCAACATCCTTAGAGAACTGAGGTCAGGAATTTGTCCAGACAAATTGTTATTACCAAGCCAGCTGCAGGAAGGTGATGATTTGTTGATCAGAAATAAGTTTATCCTAAATTCCATAAAATTATTTATTTAATAAACAAAGAACCTACATGTTTGTCAATGCTGTCAGATTGGCAACATTAGGTGATAAAGATCCAGAAAGGTTCATGCTAGTTAAGTTTCTGTAATCACCACAAAATGATGAGTTAGCAAATCATTTATTAAGTGCATCAGAATTTTTAAAAAGTACAAATTATCATGTTACAACAACTCAAGTCTGTTCTTACAAGTTCACTACTCGAATATTTGTTCCATATGAGCATGTGACACCGGTCCATGAGTATTGGCGAGGCATGCAAGGATCACCATTCCAATCGTGTGGAGGATTTTGAAGCCTCTCTTTTATCTTTTCCAATGCAATAACTGTCAAGGAAAGTTCCCTTTTCAGAAACATTGAATAATTACAAAAAACATACATGGGCACTGCAACTATGATCAAACATCTCAAGAAGGCTGCAACTATGAATAAAGAATAATAACCAGACAACTGTATTTTGGACATGGAAACTACTTATACAAGGCCAATTTGAAATTTGGAGGATTTTCCAAGTTGATATCATCTGGATAAGCAACAAACATCTGAGGCATATATTGCTAAGTGGCATTGTGACCAGAGGAGTATTTGTCTTCTTTGATGTAATAATATATTAATATTTTATGGTTGACTAAATAAATGTATCCTGGTCGAAAATTATTTTAAAATCAATCCAAACTTTCCCAAAAAAAAAAGTAGCTATACCATCTCGAGTTAAAGTTCTTCTTCCAAGTGGCAACATCTGAAAAATTTCACCAGCGCTGATCAAGGGACCCATGGATGAACTGGAAGCAGGGATCAAAGTGATATTCGTAGGACCAGAAAGAGGCCAAAGCTTGGCAAAGACAACAATACCTGCTTCAGTCACATTCAAACCATTGTAATATCTTATACCATTTACACTGATGTTTAATACCCTCCGTCTCCCTGACGATGATCCACTGTATTCTGCAAAGTATAGAGCAATGGAATAGTTGGAGTATGGAAGTGATGCCTCAGGCCATGCCAATTCCAATGATTCCAATCCATCAGATCCCAGCCATGTATCAAATACTTTTGAAGGCGGAAGATTCCAAATTCCTGAAACAGAAGCATTGCTGCTGCCTGTATGGCTGGAATTTCTCGGTGTAAAAGGCGCCCAGAAACGGTCAAACTGATCATCAGGATACCTGGTGATAACCATGATGACTAGTTATTAGAAAAATAAACAGAACCAGACATAAAAAGCCAACATGATAATTTTAATTTATTACCAGGAACAATGCTATGAACATTCTTCCCTACTGCAAATTAAATTAGAAGCATCTTCAAGCAGATTGTAGCCTATGATATGTTTCATTCACCAGTGTGCTTTTTTTTTTAAATGGTGTTCAATAAATTTTCAAAGGAGGATTTCACGCCAATCACAAAAACATGGTAAGGTAAACTAATGTAGCAACTAGAAACCATCATGCAAAGTTAATAACCATTAGAACTTGTAAACCAAGGAACTCCACAATCTAATCTAACCAAACCAACTTCATAGCTAGTCTAATGATCACTGCTAAGTCCACATAAACAGCATCAAATCATAATTTCACAAAAAATCTTCCAAGGTGATAGAATTGAAAAGAAGGGTGCAAAAACAAATTTTCACTAACCTAATGGGGGGTCCAGAGTATCCAAAGCTGTGCCTCGCAACCAAACTAAGCCCAAACTTGTTAAAGTCAGTAACATTGTACAGGGAATCACCCAGGATCACCAACTGTAGAGCTGATATAAACGGGTCAGAATCCGTGTAAGTATTTGACCCGATACAAACACTCATAGTCTTTCCCTGAGCTAAGAAAACCCCTTCGTAGTTGGTATAGTTCCCGTTTACATAATCCGCTGTGGTGTTCACCACCCCCCAGAAAGTCCCATCCACCATCTGATCAAACACCGGCGGGGAAGGATGATTGGGTCCATTGACTCCTCCGTAGAAGTACGTAGTCCTCACCATGTACCGTGCTCCACGATACACCAGAAAATTGTAGCAGTTCTTCCTGTCTTGAAGCGGGAATGATCGAACGGTGGATAGAGTTTGAGCCAAAACAGGGGTGGTCAAATTCTTGGGTGTACCAGTAGAGATAAACCCCGAATCGCTAATCCATGGGAGACCATCGATTGTAGAACTAGAGATTGCTCCACAATCGAGAAAATAACCTGGAAATCGCATGAATTTCTCAGAAACTAATTACACAAAGAAATTTCTATTGAAAAAAAAAAATAAAAAACAAATAGTTTGACACAGTCATTGCTGCTACACAATCAATAAGAACACATGGCGGCTCCATGAATTCCTCAAAAAACCATTTACCCAAAGCAATTTCAATTGAAAATAAGTACCTTTAGGAGGTGTTTGAGCGAGAGAGATGGTGAGGAAGAGCGAGTAGAGGAGGATGAGAGAGGGAAGGAGGGGCATGGTGGTTGAAGGAAACAATGAATGAATATGGCATGAAGGTGAGAGATAGGGATATAATATATATATATATAGAGAGAGAGAGAGAGAGAGAGTTGTGGGGTTCTGTTGGGAGTATAATTTTGAAAGGGTCTTTCAGTTTGGGAGAAGAAGCATGGAAGGAAGGAAGGAATAGTGGGGAAGCAAACGGAAATGGAGTTGGGGCAAGGAATAAAGAAAGGAATATATTAATAATATGTGGAAACAACCAAACGGGAACGAGTAGCAACCAACGACTCAGTTTCACTCACCCATTAAACAATTAAACAAATATTATATAACAATAGAAAAAGGGGAAAACGCGGGAATAGGAAAAGAGGGAAAATGACAACTTCAGATCGAGAAGTTTATTTTATCCTTTTTAACTAACGATTCAATTTTTTAAAGAAATAAACATATATTATTTCTAATATTTAATATAAAAGCTAGTTAATATTTTTAAAAGATTAATGAAGCTAAATAAGTTATTTAATTATAGCAAATGTCCTGAATCATTAGATTATTTTATAAGCCAAATAAATTAGTTTGGAGAAAAATAATAAATATAAATATTTAATTATATAACTTCCTTAATTTCTAAAAAAAGTCAACCAACTTTTATATTAAAGAATAAAATATTGTATTATTATTTCATAAGAGATTTTTTTTTTTGCCAACATTTTGTAAGAGAATTTTGAAGATTTTCTTAGCTCTACTATTAATAAACAACATACCCTTAATTGTGCGTATTAATTAAAATTTTTAACCTCATTAATGAGGGTATTTATAAGTAATGACAAAATATTTACTATTCCTTTTTTTTTGTCAACATTTATTATTCCTTTTGTGCATAAATATAGTAGGTAATACTAGTAAATTTTTTAGTCTATGTCCCTAAATATAATAGGTAGTATAATGAAAAAACTTTCCTAAAAATACCCTTAATTAATTATTTGTCCACAAACTTAATGTTTAAATGATCCTTTTATCTGAGCAATTGGTTCAAGTTTGAAGAAAAATAAAAATAAAAATGATGGAGGTAGATATTAGAGGCATATAAAAAAAGTTTTTTAAAAAAATTAAAACAAAAAGTCGTTAGTTAATTAATGTCAAGAAAATGAGTAAATTGCACGTTAAAAGGTAGTAATTTTTTTTTTAATTTGCTAAAAAAAATAGTATAATTTGGAAGGATTATGGAGTACAATTTTTTTTTTTTGGCTAAAAAAAAAAAGTAGTAGTATAATTTGGAAGGATTATGAAGTACAATGGACCATAAAATTAAGGGGGAAATTGTGGGACTTGTTTATGATTTTTTATAAGGACAAAAAAAAAACCTGTTTATGATTTTTTATAAGGAAAACAAAAAAAAGCGGGCAGTTGAAGCATGAAGAGGGCATTTGTCGTCTTACGTTCGTTGGAATTAATAGGAAGGCAACCTTGGCCGTTGGGCCGAGTTATTGGTTATTGTCCATAAGACGTGCGTCATAATCTTGGTTGACTTGTTTTTGGTGCGGTTAGATTTTTTGTTTTGTTCGAGTCTTCGAGATAATTTATTTATTTATTTGACCATTGTCTGAAATAAACGAAAATTACCAAAAAAATCCCCCATCACAAAATTTATTACCAAATGTATCTAAGGAGTCAGGTTCTTACTATGTACACCATATTTCCCAAAAATAAATTATTAAGTAAACTATTTATATTTTATGGATATCTAGTAAATTAATATTTTAATTAATGGATTGATTATTTTTTTAAAATTTTTTAATGAGACCTCTCAATTTGAAGAAAGCATATTCTCTCAAAATTCTTTTTTCTCATTTTCTTTGTAAAATCTTATATCCACCATTAAATCAATAAATGAATAGTTCACATTTAATATTTTTTTTTAAATCTTATTATATTAATTTATAAATAATTTTCTTAATTTTTTTTTTTGCGGTTATGAATTTTGTAGATTAAGGTTTAACAATTTAAATTTATTTATTTCCGTTTGAAATAATAATTTATAGTAAAATATTAAATCTAAACCATTTATTATATTTTAATTTCAGATGGAGATGAGCTTTGAAGAAGAAAAGAGAAAAAAGAAAGTTAGAGAGAACCTAAACCGAATTAAAATCATGAAAATAGCTTTGAAATGTTTTTTTTTTGGGATAATAAGTCTTAAAAAAATATTTTAATGGATTTGTTTATATTTTTTTAACCAAGTTAACTGCAATATAAGCCCAACTTAAGCGGGGCCATATAGACCTCAAAACCTCCGTATCTAGCTCAACTGCACCCAAAGTATGCACTCCTCCATTTTTTAGCTGGACTAAGCAAGGGGTTAACGGGTGGAAATAGGTCGCTTTACCTTTAACAAAGCTGACACTGTTTGTTTTGCAACAAAGAGGCTTGAAGCATGGCATGTGGCTATTACAAGCTATTTTTTTAGCTCCGAACCCGACTTGTGACGTGTTAAAGAGGTCTCGTTTGCATAGTTTATTTTGGAGATATAAAAGTCATAACGTTTAAAGTTTTTTATTTTTATTTTATTTCCATAAAACATGTTAAAAGTGATATATAAATGGAATCAATGAGTAATAATAACCAAAGAAAACCATCTAGTTCATCTAGTTTAAATCTAATGGATGATCTTCCCTTTAAAGCAGGGCATTACTCTTTTTTGTCCATTTTCTTCTCTTTTAAATTAAAATAATTGCTCTTTTTTTTTGTTTACAATAGGGACTGATCATTCAAGATCGGGAGATACTATAGCAAAATCTCGCTCGGCCAATACCCTCTCGTCATCCTCGAGGAGGAGGCGTTGTAGGTCGATCGGTGGCTCTTCTAAGTTGTGGTGTCCCATCGCCGGGTCCGGAGCATATGTAGCTAGAAAATCCGCACACCGATTACCCTCCCGATAGGTATGAGTAACGATTACTACCCACTCCCGGGCCAAAAGGCGTTGAACCGCCTAATCAAACTCATATTCGCATTAGCGTGTCCGTCCTCCCTAAGAATAAGGCTCAATGCAACCATACAATCTATTTGGACTTCCACTTTGTCTAAAACCTTTATCCCATGCCATTTGAAGTCCATCCATTAGGGCCCACAATTCCGCCTGGAGAGAGGTACAAATACCAATGTGTCGGCAACATCCAGCTATCCAGCGTCCCTCATTATCACGAAGTAGACTTCCTGCTCCAGCAAGCCTAGAATCACTCTTTCTCGCCCCATCACAGTTCAGAGAGATGCCATTACCTAATGGTTTACGCCATTTAATAACCCTCTCTTTGTTTTCCTCTGATTGTCCCCTCGTGCGGAGCAAACCAGTTCTGTTGCTTGTTTATTGAAGTCCGCTAGAAACATCAATTCTCAAGCTAGCTGAACTGGTTGAAGATGAGCATTCTGAAATACAGCCTTATTCCTTGCTTCCCAAAGTTTCTAGCATGTCAGGCCAAAGACATTGGCCCATGTAGTCCGCCCATTTAGACAGTGTCGTTTAGTTTCCAAGTTCTGGAGCAACCATCTCATGAAGTCAACGTTGGAGAAGCGTTGGATCGATGTGTTGGCATCAAGTAGCTCCAAACTTCCGGGCAAACCCGCATTTTCTTAGGACATGATCTATATCCTCTACCGCATCACCACATCGCATACAAAGATCCAAGTCCACCATATGGCGTCGGCGTCTCCGCATTGGTAAGTAAGCTTTTTCGTGCCGTCGCCCAAAGGAAAACTCTAACTCGCCGAGCACCTTCCCACTTCCAAATTACCTCCCATAGGCGATTAGACTCCTCGCTCTCGCATCACCAAGCATCTCGTAGGCGGAGGAGATAGAGAAGCGGCCATCATGTGATCGATCCCAAAAGCACCGAGCAAAGACCATCCTCCTCATTTGGGGTTTTGTAACCCGAGATTAAGGAAAGAATATGATGGGGAAGATCCCTTTGAAATTTTTCCCAATCCCAATTACCTTCGGGATTCAAAAAGTAGGCGGCGGGAGGGAAGCCTCACGTGCCGTAATATCCCTAAAGGCTAACAATTTTAAGGGGCCTACCTCCGTAGCCAATTGTCGATCCGTAACGCGTTCGAGACCCATCACCAACCGTCCACCTTATCCCCATCTCTACATCGAGGCCATAACTTCTTAATTTGCCGCCATAAATAAGAACAATTATGATTTTTCCCGTGAGGACCACGATAATCGTCCCGGCCATATTTCGCGAAGGACACGGACCCAAAGAAGGTGTGGTTTGGGATCTTAGAGCAAAACCAATCTTCATCGGAAAAGCTTGGTTTTGTTGTTCTAGTCTCTTGAGACCACAACCACCTGCGTTGTAAGGCTTGCACAGCTCATCCCATTTCACCAGACTTGGCTTCCGTTCATTGCCCATGCTACCCCATACAAAATTCCTGATATGTCGGTCAATGCGATTACACACCCCAGGTGGTAGCTTCGTTGTCTGCATTGCATATAACGGCACAGCAGATAATACTGACTTCGCTAATGTAATACGGCCCGCAAGTGAGAGAGTCTTTGCAGCCCAGCCAGATAGTTTATTTTTAACCTTCTCCTCTATATATTCGTAGGTTCCAACCCGAACTCGTTTGTGGAGTAAGGGGACACCAAGATATTTCCCAAGATCATCTGTTTTTGAAAGCCCAACTCTTCGCTCACCCATGTTTTAACATTATGAGGAACATTGTGGGAAAAAAACACCTCGTCTTGAGATTACTAACTTTGTGTCCCGAGAAATTTGGAGCAAAAGTCATTTAAGATATTACGGATCAGGTGTACCTGTGAGGCTTCAGTGGACCCAAAAAGTACCAAATCATTTAAGATATTACGGATCAGGTGTACCTGTGAGGCTTCACTCACGGACTCACCTTACCACCTGATTATAGGGTATTATGAAAGAGATGTGCCAAAATATTAACTAAATGCTTCTCAGTTCACGTGTGAACACAACAATTAATTACTCCATCTGGTCCTAATTATAGGAACTATTTATCAGAATTTGGAGAGATTAAAGAGAGAAGTTAAATTAGTTAAATATAATTATTTTCCGAAAAAACCCCTGCTAAAAATTGACAATTACCCTTACTTTGTTTTTTGTTTTTGTTTTGATAATAAAAAGTTTTGGAAGGGTTCGACATCGATCCCACGCTGAGGCCGGGCATGGCCCCGGGGGCTCTATGAGCACTTGCGGAGACTTACGAGATCGCCTACCAAAGGAGTCCCAGCGACGGCAGAGGGGATTGAACCCACAACCCAATGGCCTAATCCTGGATCCCTTACCTTCTATGCCAACTCACATTGGCCTTACTTTATTTTACTTGTTGGCGCACTTCCTTTGTTTCCTACCTTCTGGGCTTTCTTTTTTTTCCTTCCTCCTCCCATCCCATCTCGCTTTAATTGGTAGTAGGTCTCCATTGATCTTGAGTAATTATCTTGTATTGATGGCCACTATATCCTTCTACAATATGATAAAATTTATATAAATAAATAAATATATTCGTAGATCGGCACAAATAAGAATTTTTATTTGTAGTCCGTCAATATACTTAAAAATATATAACATTAATGCGTCCCATCTCGCCTTTCTCGGGCTATTTATCTGCGAATATATTTATTTATTCATAAATTTTATATAGAATCTCTCGCTTGATAGAATATAAGCGCGTTGTTAAATTAATTATTGTGGAAGAAGTATTAGTAAGGGTGATATGGAAAAAATATGACAAAAATTGCTCAAAATTATTTTGTAAAAAAAAGTATAATTGAAGTGTATATAACATTAATGAGTTGCAAACATTATTTACTTTATAAAATATATAGGTGTATTATTAAATAATTATTGTCTTTAATTATTATTGAGAAAGTATAAATAGGGGTATTATAGGAAAAAAATGACAAAAGTTAAAATTTGTTCTTATAATTAGGACCAAAACCAACTCCAAAATGTGTTCTTATAATTAGGACCGGAGGGAGTAATTGCTAAAAAATCATTAATGTAAAATACAAAGACTTCAACAAAACTACACTGGATCATTATGTACAATAAGTAAAAAAAGGAAGATAATAACCGATTAACGTTTCAAGAGCTTTAATAATAAATGTTTTTATATCTCCAAAATAAACCGGCAATTCAAAATAGTAAGAGACATATTAATTATAAATTTACAATTTTACCCTCTTAATAGGCCGACCTGACAAGCCTAAAAAGCTTATTGGGACGTCTAGACTTGGCCTGTTAAGATAAATAAGCTTTGACCTGGCCTTTTAGCCTGACCAGGCCTCACACAGGCCAAGCCATAGGCCCCTAACAAGCCGTCTGACATATTTCCATCCCTAAGTCCTTATAGGACCACAAAAATGTGTCATATGGCTCAAAAATCTCGAACCTTATATTTGGATGGAAAAAAAATTAGGGGAAAGAAAACTAAGAGAGAAAACTCTTAAAAATATTAATTTTTTTTACCATTTACGGAAGTTTTCAAACCTAATATTCTTTTTCCCTTATTTTTTCCTCACTTTTCTCCCTATCCAAACATAGCAAAAATGTATATAAAGTGGCTTTGATAGAAAAATTGAAGTGAAGAACCATCTTCATACCAAACCAGATAAAAGCAAGCACAATAAAGAAAGCAAGTGATACTAAGCTAGAAGAAGAGGTCACAGTTATTGAGGGTTTGTTTGATTTTTTTTTTTGTTTTTAAAAAAAAAGTTTGGAAAGTTGATCTCAATAAGTAGTTTTTAAAAACAAAAACAAAATTGTTTTTTAAAACTAAAAAACAAAAACAAAATTAGTTGTTTTCTTGTTTTTGAGCCCGCTACCTATTCAATATCAATAGTGCGGTATTGGTGACGACTATCACCACCGGCGATAGTTGTCGCCACATCACTTCAAAAATAGATTTTTTTAAATAACTATCCAAACAATTTTTTTTGTTTTTTATTTTTAAAACTTATTTCTAAAAATTGTTTTATAAATTGTTTTTGAAAATAAAAAATAGATAATAGAATCAAACAATGACCTAGGGGCTTGACAAGAACAACAATATGTAGAAGCAGAAATGTTGTAGAAGCACATAAGAATGGAGAAGTTAGATAGCTCTGGATCATCATCCATGTACCGGCAAAAAAAGGTAGGAATGGAAATGAAAAGAATAGATAGAACGGAATATATTTTGTCTCGATACTTTTAGTTCGTACTAGAAAAGAAAATGGGTTGATAGAAACCTTTTTGTTTAGTTCATAAGGATAAAATATTATTTTAAACCACACAAAATCACATAGTGCACAATGTGAGTGCACACTCAAGTACTTCTCTTCCTCCCTCAACAGCAACTCCTTCGCCTTCGTTGCCACAAAGTTTGCATCTGAAAAATCTTCATCAGCAACGATCGAAAACAAAGTAGGAGGTGTTTGGCATCTCTCGCTGCCATGGGGTTTGGGTCTGCGTTTGAAATTAGCTACATAATTAAACCTTCATCAACAACAATCAAATCTACAGCAACGTAAGTGGGAGGCAGTTATGACAGTGACCATTAAAGAAGAAAGAGAGGGGTTATTTGGGAATTTACTATCGTTAAAAAATGGGTTCCCACCAATAATGGAAGGAAACGATATTCACATGGATGAAGGAAAATTGGCCGTCGTTGGAAAATATTTTTTGGGAAAATGGTGAACCAAACGGCGCCACCAAACAGAAAATCCGATTTTCCTTTTCCCTTCCCTGATTTGCAGAGATCCAAATGGGCCCTAAGCATATCTAGTAGTACCTTACGAAGATCGAAAACACACAATGTGACAATGAACAATCTAAAACATCTAGGAAATGAACATCTCAAACACATAAAACATAACAAGCACATATACAATAAAATCTAAACGAGAACGACATAATAAAACTCCAAGATAAAAGAAGCTTGCGTATGATTACGATGAGCTAGTGCCAGTTTGTTTTAGCTTTTCAGAAAAGGTCAAGGGGCAAAAATGTCCATATACTTTTGTCAAAAGTGCATATGGCATTATATACTTTTTTTTAGGGGCAAAAATACCACCTCTGTTAACTAACACAAATGATGGTTGCTTTTTGAGTTAGTGGGCCCTACTGTTATTCTTATATGATTATTTTAAAAGCACCCATTATCCTTCTCTCTCCACACTCTTCAGTTGACGTCAAACACATGCCATCCCTACCTCTTTTTCCTTCGTTCTCTTCCCCTACTTAACCTCCTTTTCTCCCCTTTTTTTCTCTTTCATACAATAAATTGCAACATAATTGAAACGTCGATCACCGAGACCAAGTTGGAATATGACATTGCAGCCACCTCCCCCATCTCCTCTGATGTCGCAACCATTAGTGGATGCAGCCGCCTCCTCCCTCATCCTTAGATGCGGCTATCAAGGTTTCAAACCCTTGAAGCATCAATCACTGGAGTCCGAGATGGAATCTTTGTGGGTACTTGGCCGTTTTGCTTCCTCTTAGCCTTGAAAACCTTGATGTGATTCACAACACAAGATTTTCTCCCCCTTCTCTAGAACTCCGTAGACTCCAAATCCTTCAGTGGAGAATACTCCCTCGGCCTCTAGTTTGCCTCTTAGTTTGAAGTGCTTCGTTTGAATCCTTGCTTTAATCATACTAAAATGACTTGCAAGGTGAAAAGACCCTTCCTCACTAAACAATAATTAACCATAATGTTTTCACAAAACCGGATTAACAAGTGATTACAGGAAAACCCCTTTTTCTTTCCAAAACATACACACTAGAGTCTAGGGCACAAATTCCGCCCACAAACCCACCATAAAAAATTTATAACTATAGGCACAATTGTCGAACAGAAGAATACAGTCCTACGAGTCTTACAACACCAAATCGTCTACACCAAAGCATTTTTCACATAAGTTTTGATTGTGGATCCACCAAAATATTATATTGTATAAAATAAAAATTCGGTCTCACAGCGGATAAACAATCATCCCAAAATAGTTAATACAGTATTTCAACACATGATGGCCCTAGAATGGCAATATAAAAATCATTACAACACCAATACCAAAAGAGGCTTACAAGTTCACAACTCTTATGCCTCTAGTTGCTTCCCTTGGGTTCTAGTAAAACTAGAAGTCTCGCCTGAAATTTTTTGATAATGATAGGGTGAGACTTAAAGTCCCGGTAACCAAAATTAATTTATTAAATATGCAGGAAAGGATTGCAAGTCAGAGAAGCAGTTTGCTAACATAATTATAATATCAACAATAATTCAATTTAACAATAATTAGAACCATCCCCAGTCCCCACTCATCCATCCTACTCCTCCTTATATCTTCTGGACGAGGTACAGCCTATCAGTGCTAGTTTACCTGGTCAAGGATAGCTAGTCACTTCAAGAATATTGTCCCATCCCATGTTATCACCGATATACCGTAACAGGGAGGTGTCTGCCCAAAACACTCAGCTCAAATTCCGGGCCAAGAATGAAAGAGCCGATGGGCACAATTTCACCTTAAATCTTTTCCACACAATCCAACATATCTCATAGCAGATAAACAATATGTCACTATAACTTTCAAAAACATCATGCAATATATTATTCGTATATAACATTTCATAACAAACATCATAACAACAATATCTTACAAAATTCATTATTCCATATACAACATTTCAAGACAAACATCATAACTATCACAACATTCACAATCTCAATAACAATATATATATATATATATATATATATATTAGAAAATATCTTGCTTTCGATTGAAACATATGAAATATATTTTTAAATATATAAATTTATTCTAAATATAAATTAGAAATATATAAATAATAAATCTTATTTAATATATTTTCTATTTTATTAAATTAAAATAATAGTTTCATATTCGATATACGCATAATTTTTCAAAACACATGCAGTAGTTCATGTGAAAGTAAGGTTTAAAAAACACCTTACAATCCAAAACAAGCATATGAAATAAATTAACCCCAGTTATCTCAACTCCAAGCTAAACCTTATCTTGAGGAGTAAAACGCGAACAATCACTGGTTACAAATAAGTTCTCAGAAAAACCAAATCTTCTTCTTTTCTCCTTCCTTGTCGCTTCTCTCAATCTCTCAATTCTTTCTCTCAATCTCCCACCGCCAATTACCATATGTATGTATGTATGTATGAAAGAGAGGGAATTAGGGGTAATTATTACCCCCACTTGTCCCTTTAGTGGGCGGACAATATTTTTTCCTCCATTCCTTCTTCCGCACCGCCATACATCTTTTTCTTTTTCCTTCTTCCTTACGCAACCTTGATCTCTCTCTTTTTTTTTGAAATGGAGAAAATTACCACAAGAGTCCCAACTTTATTATTACTATTATTTTATTTTTCAAATTTTTTCTCTCACAATTATAATCTAATTACAATAATCATATATAATTATTTTATATTACAGTTAAATCCTAAAAATAAAATTAGGATGTTACACAAGGATTCTTGTTTGGAGAATACGAGAATGAGATGGATTTAAGCAAGGAAGAGAACTTGGATTTAATGGTATGTGATTTTTTGGGTTCATTTCTAAATGCAATTATGTTGCACGTTTATGGTGAAAGAGAGAGAAGGGGACGAGAAAAGGAGGAAGTGGGGGGGGAAGAGAGAGAGAGAGAGAGAGAGAGAGAGAGGAAGGACATGTGTTTGACACTTTGACTTTGAATGAAGAGTGGGGGATTGAGGAAGAAAGAGGATGAGGGTGCTTTTAAAATAATCATATAAAAATAACAGTAGGGCACACTAACTCAAAAAGTAACCACCGTTTCTATAAGTTAACGGAGGTGGAATTTTTGCCCCATTTTGAGAAGGTCATAGGCATTTCCCCCAAAAGAAAGTATATAGTGCCACATGCACTTTTGAGAAAAATGTATGGGCATTTTTGCTCCTTAACCCTTTCAGAAATGCTTTTAAAACTTACAAGGTCAATATCTGAGTAAAGTTTTGTCTTGGCTTGTGGAAAAGAGTTTTTGCAAACACGGTTTGGTTGTTTCACAAACAAACACCAAGAAATCCCTAGTTTCCCATTTGAAAACCAATACCTCAAATTTGAAGACCTTAAACTAGACAAGGAACAATGAGGCAACAAATATATGCTCATAGATGGCAAGGAACACATTAATCAAAGCCTAAAAAAGAGAAAGGATTCCTCCCCTTGTTTTTGTAGGAATACGTTGATTTCGAACATGCTTTAATTTTATTTTCATTTTAGAATTTTCCTTTTTTGGTATTGACTTTGTTTTGATGTTTTGTTGTACGGCATGAATTGTAGAGCTACAATGTTTGTAATTAGGCTTGGACCCAAGGTTCACTATATAGGGTTGTTTGTATATAAGTAGAGGGTCAGATGTAATGTCTTATAAGAGAGAATGTTTTGTTAATAATATTACAAGTATTATTCAGGTTATCTGGACTTCACTTTAACATGGTATCGGAGCAGGTTGGATCTTGGATCCTTGTTTTTAGGTCATTCTCATGGGTTAACCAGTTCACTTGACCCGCTTCTGTTGTTCTCAACCCTCACTATCTTGTTCAAAGATTCTAGGCTTTCCTCACACATTCTCTGTGACTTTCCCTTTGCTCAACAAACAACGATGATTTCCTTCCTTTGGCATGGTGGCTTCATCTTGTTGTTGCTTGTTTTCCTCGTTCTTGATAGAAGCAAGTGGTTTCTTGATTCGTGGTTGAGTTTCCTCCAATTAGTCGAGATTTCTTCTTGGTCCGTGGCTAATTCTTGGCAGATTATTCAATTAGTGGTTTGTTGAAAGGTTGATTCTTCTCTTCTGGAGATTCACAATCTCTTTGCCTTTATGATTTCATCTCTTTGTCTTTGGTTGTAATATTCTGAATTTTGAGCCTAGTGACTTGAGGATAAAGCCTGCATCCGGCGATGACTAAGCCCAGTTCGAGAAATATGACATCCGAATTTTGGAATTTGAAGGATTAGAGTTGAAAAGAGAATTTCCCTTGATGCTGGTAGATTAAGGTTTCTAGAAGGCAGTTAGTTTGTGACGTACTTTTAACTAAGGAAATGATAGACTGGCTATGAATCTTTTCGCAATCAAAGTAGACATAATAAGCTTTAATTTTATAGGTCATGTAGGTGAATTGGATTTGTATACCACGAGTTATGAATTTTTGAATTTAGGTATTCTGGAACGTTTTCTGAACCAGTGTGTAATGATTGGTGATTCTGGAATAGATTACGTGCGTTTGACTATGAGAGGTATTTTTCCATAAAAATAGACTTATGAATTTCACGTAGGCTTTGGAATAACTGCAATTAGACATATGTACATAAAGATATGAATTTTTAAAGTTCGTTGAAATTCTGTCAATTTGACTCTTGTGCGAAAATGAGTCTTGTTTAGGGGTAAAATGGTCAAATGAGGTTCGTAAGGTGTTACATAAGGCGCCACCTCAACTTCTCCTGACTTGTCCTCTAAGGCGCCACCTCCTCCCTCGGTTGTTCAAGACGCCACTGACCCTTGCCTTGTTGGCCAAGTTTTATTGACTTGTTAACCAAGTTCTCTTGACTTAGCCAAGTTCTCTTTACTTATTGGCCAAGTTGTTCCTTGGCTTGCCCAACAAGCCTTTGACTTTTCTTATTTTCTTTCTCATCATCATTAAGTCGACCAACATGGAGAAAAGAGGGTAGAGGCTGAACATAGAAGAAGAAAGAAAGAGAAAGAGGTTAGTTGAGAGAGCAAGAAGAAAGAGAAAACACTTCAGAGCCGATTTCGCCTTTGATTTGGCGTTTCTAATTCCTGAGGCCTTATCTAACTATTGGAAATTATGCCCTAGGGGCCAATCATTGTACTTTAAACATTATTGTTATTTAAAGTATTTCTCCATTTTGTTATCATATCATTTGCATGTTTATTATGATGACTGTATCCTTAGATGTATCATAAAGATTATCCTAAATGTTCATGGTCGGTCATCTATGCGGGAGTGAAGATGAAATAAGACCAGTATGACTTTGATAAGGTATGGAGATACGAATCAAAGTTTTAGCACTTGTAAGAGTACAAGGTGCTGGACCGGCCCACTATGAGAAAACTGCATGGATTAAGTCATAAGTTTATCTCATGTATAACCACGTCACAATGCCCTTTGACCTGAGATCATCATGGATTCCTACATGAGAGTCACTAATCTTTAATCTAGTCAAAAGTCACCTTTGACCGAGTGATGATAAAGGCTTCGATCGAGATTAGTGGTTTTCATGCAAAGGAATGTGAATGGTCAAGATAAGATTTGTCCCTCACATTTGTAGAGAGATATTACTGGGCCCCTGGATGAGTAAGTCTGAGAAAAATATGGTCATACTACGATGGGAAGTAGTTTTCACTTTAATTGTTAGACTACTCAAGAATAAAAAAAGTAATGCTCAAGAACAGGAGGATGACACTATCCATGCTTCATCCTTGACCAAATTATCGTGTGACCAAAGGGACATGGCATGGTTGTATGATAGGTTGCATCGTATCATCGATCCTCATATGAATTGGGTAGTCGTAATGTCTTGTTAGAGGCCGCTTACGACTTGTGGGCTAGTACAGTGTTGGCCCGCTGCCAATTTCATGTGGGCCTACAGGGTCGCACAGAAGAATAGCCCAACACGAGCTATAATTTCAAAATTCATTGAATCTAAGATATGTCTAAGATTTAATGAATACAACGTTTAATCTAGGGAGAATGGATATATATATATATATTCAAAAATAATAATAATATTATTTATATAGATAATAATATTATTATTATGTAGCATTTGTTTTGTATTTAATTTATTTGATAAATTAAATAACTAAAACTAATAGAGATATCGTGTCTCGATTTAATTAAATAGATAGATATCATATCTCAAATTTAATTTATGAATATAAATTAAATTAGTCGGGCTTTTAATTTGGATTAAATAAATATATTAGATTATATTTGTTAGACATATTTAATTAATATATTTTAATCCAATTCGAATTTCAAAATTAATGAAGATTAATTTTGAATATTTATCTGACCCATTAGGGTTTGAAAAACCCTATAAGATAATAAGCAAGTCGTATTAGATTGGTCGCAAGAGAGAAAACCCTAGAGGATACGGACAAGGACGTTGGAGGCGCTAGCACGCTGCCTGTGTTGGGGTCCTGTTCATGTGGATACCGGTAGAGGGAGCTAGTTCGTTCAGTTGGTTCCTAGTGATCGATCAAGATGCATTCGGAAGAAAGATACAATTCTGACTACTCTAATTTAAACGCCATTGATAGATCTTCCATTGGGATTCGAAATTTATTTTGATAAATTTCTTCCGCTACGTGTTCGAATCCTAAGCTAAAATTGTTCCTCTCGGTGAAAGCAACATTTCTATGATTTTGGTTTCTTGATCAAAGGTGTTTGGTGCCGTCTACAAGGTAGAGATGCTGCCAAAATCAAGGATTGGTTATGGAATCTAGTAGAGGTACGTATAAGCTTCGATTTGAGCCAAATATCTTGAGGTTTTCTTAGAGTATACAGGATTGTGACGAAGATTGTGATGAGATGTGATTATTACACCACATATTGGAGTGTACGGGTTTGTGACGAGGTGTGATTATGGGAGATTGATTTTTTATACCACGTGGTATAGCCGCCACTGAACGTATAATGAATGACTTTGACATTCTCAGGGATCTTGATATCACCCTTTCCTTTGGCCAAGATAAGGGTCAGCTCAAGGGACGTGACACTTTTCTCTATTTGAAGGAAAGGGAACCCATGG
The DNA here is from genome assembly GCA_019022615.1 of Acacia melanoxylon. NCBI lineage: Eukaryota > Viridiplantae > Streptophyta > Magnoliopsida > Fabales > Fabaceae > Acacia > Acacia melanoxylon. The sequence continues at coordinate 6,534,475 of JAFJYJ010000013.1, forward strand.
TCCAATATAAGTTCTGTAGCCTTTGGCCAGGCTATACCTCATTATTAGAGAGCTTGGTGTAGTCTTATCAAAGACACTAAACTTATTATGGTATAGCCCATGAGTTATGTTAGCGATTATAAGGATGTTTGAGAATTTTATGCATATTGAATGAATTTGAACTATTAAATATTTTGGAAAAAACTATTTAGACTTTATGTTATACAAATGTATATTTTGCCCTTTAACTATCTTGTAATCATTTCTTGGATACTCGTTAAATTGGATATGCGGTCATAGCGTCCCTGTGACTCACCCCGTCATAATTTATTTATTTTTTCAGGCGAGAGTTCAGGTGGTGTTACTGAAGGGAAGGCATCCGAGACTTGATCTGAGCTATCAATCTTGTATGTCTCATTTTGTTACATGAATATAGTTTAATGTATATTGCCGAACTTTGGGCTTTTTTCTATATGTTTTATATTTTGATTATCCCACCGCATATTAGAGTTTGTAATATGGAAAGAGCCCTTGATATGATGTTTATTGTGTCTAATTTATTTTGGCCGGCCCTAAATGTGTTTGGGTATAAAATGATTAAGTAAACAGTAATTATGGAAGGTTGTTTCACTAAGTCAATATATGCAAGTTGCTTTGAGGTTGGTGAGGTATCTAAAGAATTGCATGGGCTGTGGAGTTTTCTCTCTTATAGAAGTATGATGAGCATGGAGTGCTATTATGATTCAGACCATAGCGGATGTGCAGATACGAGAAGATTAGTCACCACGCTCTTGATTAGATTGGAAGGTTCCTCGATTGGCTGGAAGTCCAAGAAACAAAATGTCGTCTTCATCCTTTTGGCTGAAGCTGAGTATAAAGCTTTGTGAATGGCAGTTTCTGAATTAACTTTGGTTTGTCGGTATAGAAGAACTTCATGTATATAGTGTTAAACCTATAAAATTGCTTTGTGACAGTAAGGCGGCAATTCATATTGCCACAAACCTTGTTTTTCTTGAACGAATGAAGCACATCGAAATCAATTGCCACTTGGTTTGAGAGGAATTGCTAGATAAGCTTATTGTGTTTGAGCATGTAAAATCCTATGAACATTTAGCGAATGTACTTACTAATGGACTAGGTGGGTCGACATTAGTATATTTTGAGCAAGTTAGGAACATGCAAGTTCAGGCTTCCTAACATGAGGGGGGTGTTGTGCGTCATGACTTGTAGAGTTAGGATGTTTGTAATTGGGCTTGGGCTCAAGATTCACTATATGGGGTTGTTTGTATGTAACTAGAGACTTAGATGTAATGTATTGTAAGAGAGAATGTTTTGTTAATAATATTACAAGTATTGTGTGGGGGTCTCTTGCGTGACAGCAGAGGAGGCTGGTTGTGTGGCTTCATGAAGGAGATTGGAATTTCTGATGCTTATTCTGCAGAGGAGTGGGGGGTTTTTGAAGGTTTGAAGCTTGCTTGGGACCTTGGTTTAAAAAAAACTAATTCTAGAATCAGATGCGTTGGAGCTTATTACAAGGCTGACTGATTCAACTTCTGCTGGTGGTAGTCTGCTCATGCTGCAGATTCAAGATTTGTTAAGACGGGAGTGGCAGGTCAGTTTTTGTCATATATCGTGGGAGGTTAATCGTGTTGCGGATGTGTTGGCAAAGCAGGGAATGTCCAGGACCTCCATTTTGGAGGTTTGTCCTTTTGTTTTTGGGAAGAACATGGGTTAATCAAGAATGTATGGGATTTATTTCCCAGGTTGTTTAGTTTCTTCCTTATGTAGTTCTTGGCGTTTGGCCATCTTTATTATCAAAATAATAATAATTAATATTACAAGTATTATTCATGTTATCTGGGCTTCACTTTTAATACGTTGTTTTAAAATATTAATTTCAAGCTTATGTAATATCTTTTCGGTGCTTGTTAGTAGTTGCTAACACGTTAATAAGTTTGGGATTTTAATTTTCAATAAAAAAGTCAGATTTAGCCTTCAACCCACTGCTGCTGAATCTGATCCAGCACGCGCACTTTAGGCTTTATCAAGCATCCTCTTCCCTTTTCAGGGGAATTTAGATTGGGGACTTGATAAAAATAAACTATCACTGTCAGGTTAAATGGATTCGTCAAATTGACATGAAGTCTCAATAGACTTTTGATTTATTTAAACTGTGAAAAAACGAGTTAATCCTTTTGCACATTGACACCCAAACAACTTAAAAGTCAAATAACTCCGGAGCACTTCAAATGATTTTCTATTATTTTTCTTTTCAATAGATGCCATCCCAATTCTTCTATGTATGTATTCATTATGAATCTGATATTTTATTTTATTGCCACATATTCACTCAACTTCTTCATTTTATCTGCCCCCACTTTATGCCGTTGATGTCTTTTAAAGTCTGCTATTTACTTATTCCCTTTGATTTTTAATATATGATATATTTACTTAATTTAATTTAATTAATTAAAGAAGTTAGTTGAGTTAGTTAAAATGACATGTATTTTCTAAAATGTTTTAGTCATCTTCCTCAATTTTCTCGTCTCCTTGATTATTGTTGAGAGAACATCAATAAGGGTAAATTATGAAAAGATTGACAAATATGAAAACTTTGTCTTATATTTATGACTAAGATCAACTCCTAAAATATATCTTATGTTAAGAACCGGATGAGTCTAATATTATTGGTTTAATAGCAGTACAATATGACAAAACTTTCCTTTTACCCACAAATATCTAAACTTCATGGCTTGTGGAATGAATTGATCTCCCATTTTAACATCTAAATCAAAGCGTTTTGTTGGAAAGTAATAGGAAAATTTTATGTAGGGAAAATTGGAGAAAGAAGTTTGGAAGGAGGGTATATCGGAGAGATCTTTATTGATGAAGTTTAATTGGGATTTTCCAACTGCATAAGCAATTTCCCCTGCCATCCTTATCTATTGAATACAGCCGTTTATATTTCAAATAAACCTCATAAGGAATGTGTCAGTGTTTCTGCCATTCATTAATAGGAAGGGAAAATTTCATTTCATGGCCCAACTTTATAAGATTTTTTTTTGCCAGAAACTTTATAAAATTTATAAACAGTTAAAATTCAACAATAATTTAATGTCTGAACTAAATTGAAGAATTTTTAATTTTATAATAATTTAAGCAAAAAGAAATTATTCTTTTGATTTTTATAAGGGTTAATTACCAATTTTGTCTTGAAATGCGTCTTTTGCAATTTTGCGCGAAGTTTTCGACGAAGATATTTCCTAAAGTCTCAAAACGTAGCAATGTTGAAAACCCTAACGGTCAACGTTATGATTTTTAACGGAGGGACAACATTGCTACGATTTGAGACTTCAAGGGTAAAATTGCTCCAAAAAAACGTAGTAATGTTGCCCCTGTATTCAAACGTAGCAATGTTGCCCCTCCGTTAAAAACCCTAACGGTCAACGTTAGGGTTGTTAACGGAGGGGCAACATTGCTACGTTTTGAGACTTTATGGGCAACATTGCTACGCCGAAAACTTCAGGGGCAAAATTGCTCCTGGGCGCGTACTTTAGGGGCAAAATTGATACTTAACCCTTTTTATAATTTTAACACAGTTGTAACTAAGTCTCTCTACACTTTTACTTGACCAACTCAATCTTTATAGTTTTTATTCAGTTATAACTTAGCCTGTGAATTTTGACTCACTGCAATTTAGTTCCTATAATTTAAACCATTTTATAATTTAGTCTCTATATTTTAGAAAATATTATAGGGACTAAATTATAAAATGATTAAAACTATAAAATTAAATTGTAGCGAGTCAAAGTCTAAAAGTTGAGTTATAACAATCATAACTATAGGGATTGAGTCAGATCAAGTCAAAGTGTAGAAATTAAGTTACAACTATGTCAAAATTATAAAAATCAAAAGATTAATTTTCCATTTGCTTAAATTATTATAAAATTAAAAATTATTAAATTTAGTCCAGACATTAAATTATTTTTGAATTTTAATTGTATAAATTTTATAAAGTTTCTGGCAAAAAAAAAAATCTTATAAAGTTGGGCAATCAAATGAAATTTTCCCTTCCTATTAATGAACGGCAGAAACGTTGATACAATCCTTATGAGGTTTATTTGAAACAAAAACAACAGTGTTCAATGAACAAGGATGGCAGCGGAGGGAGATAGCATAGGAGCAAAGCCAACTCCTAAAATCACGAATCATCGAGGTTGATCGGAATTTTTTAAAATTTACCCAAACAAGATAAACATGATTTATGATAACTTTTTTGGGTTTAATCAGGTTCCTACCGCTTAACAAAAACAAAAACAATATGAATAAATACTGTTAGGCTCCGTTTGGTTTGAGGTGAGGGGAGGGAGGGGAGCTCCTCCCTAAGTATGAAATGACATATATAACCCCGATTTACGCCGTTTTTGCACAAATATTTAAAATCAGGATTATATATGTCATTTCATACTAGGGAGGGGATCTCCCCTCCCTCCCCTCACCTCACCTCAAACCAAACGGAGCCTTAGGACAAATGAGCCGCTTTAACAAAAACAAACCCTCCTCACCTAAAGACTAATTAATATGTGACTTTTTTAATTTTTTTAAAAAAATCTTCCTTTAATATATTTTATAATTAATAAAAATATTTAAATTGGGTTATCCAAAAATGATACTCCTTGTTATGCTAGTAGCTAGATAACCAATTACATATATTAAGGATTGGATGGGGGAGCACATTGAAAATTTAAAAAAGAGTGTAAACAATATGAATAAATATTGCATAATTTTTTAATTTGGAGGGAGACAAGGAGGAATACTTTATAATGAGTAAATACCCTTTTTAGTCCCTGACAAAAAATACGGACTCTATTTTGGTTTTTTACAAAAAAATCGACCCTTATTCGTCCTTTTTATGGACTAAAAATGACATTTTGGAAATTTGTGAGGATCAAAATGTCAACCAATCCACCCTTATTTGTTCTTTTTATGGACTAAAAAGACATTTTTTTTGTAAGGGAGCAAAATGGGGATAAGATTTACTCTTTTATATTATTATTTTTTTTGGATAAGAAATTTTTTTTGGAGGGGTTCGACATCGGGTCACCGCGCCAGACACGCGGCATTTATGAAGACTTACATCGTAAACTTACGAGATCGCCTACCATACTCTTTTATAATTAACCAGCGGAAGTTGGAGTGGGGCCCGGCCTAAACTCCTGAACCGGATATAATGCGGCCGGTTTTTTGCCCGACACTTTACTCAACAAAAGTTCAAAAGCGAAACGCGAAAAATTTGTATCAAAAAAAAGAAACGCGAAAAATGAAGCCAACCGAAGTTTTTAGTGAATTCCCGAAACTACCCCTTCAATCTGGTATCCTAAGCTTCACTGTGGATTAGCCTCTCCCTCTCTCCCCCACCTTCCTTTGTTTTACGAGCGCACGCTTGCTCTGCTGAGTCTTGCTTCTTCTTCTTTTCTCTTGCTTCTTTTTTCTGTTCATGGAGCTTCAGAGACGCCAAGATCAAGGCTTCTCTGAGAGGAAAGGACAGAAGCGGAAGCTGGAGGAGGAATTGGAAGAGGAGTCTGAGATCTTGGCTCCACCGCCCACCGGCTTCGTCCGTGAGGCGCTGCTCGCCGAGGTGAAGGCTCAGGTTGACGTCCTCGAATCCACTTTCTCATGGACGGAATCCGATCGAGCTGCAGCTAAGCGCGCCACTCACGTCCTCGCTGACCTTGCCAAGAATGGTAAAATTTGTTCCATCAAGATCCCTCTTCGTTTTTTCTTGTTGCGGCTGCTCGGATTTCTTGAATATGGCAGCTCTATACTTCGTTTCTTTCCATTTCTTGCATGTGTGAGAGTGTGTTTGTATGTGTATGGTGGTTTAAGAGTGATGTTTTCTTTTTGGTGTTTGTCGTTTGTGCTTGCAGAAGAAGTAGTGAACGTGATTGTTGAAGGAGGTGCAATTCCGGCTTTGGTTAAGCATCTTCAAGCGCCTCCTTCTTGTGAAGACGATCCTGCTCAGAAGCCATTTGAGCACGAGGTTGAGAAAGGGAGTGCTTTTGCTCTGGGACTTCTTGCCGTCAAGGTAGCATGACTTTCTTGATTTCAAATATTGTACACGGACTACAACTAAATCGTATGTTAAGCTCTATCACATAACCTTTTTTGTCTTTTTCTTTAGTATTCTGCGAGTTGTGAAGTATATACACTGAATTATTGATTATATGATGCTGCAAGCTTTCTTTGTTTAAGGTGTACGTGTGATGACAATTCTTTGAAATATGTTCGTGGCAGCGGGTTTTATCTTTTGATTGCTTAATGAGTGTTAATTATCATCATATTATGTATTTAATCTTGCTATTCTATTTGAAAATGCTTTCTACAGCCAGAACATCAACAGCTCATTGTTGACAATGGTGCCTTGAGACATCTTGTTGATCTGTTGAAGAGGCATAATAGTAGCCCTACTTCTCGTGCTGTGAATAGTGTCATTCGCAGGGCTGCAGATGCGGTCACTAATCTTGCTCATGAAAACAGTAACATTAAAACCTGTGTCAGGTTTGTTCTTTGCCATTACTACCGTACCTTCAAATTAACAGGGGGTATGTTTTTGTCTTTATGATTATCTGGACACTATATATAGGATGGAAGGTGGGATTCCACCACTTGTTGCGTTGCTTGGATTCACTGATACAAAGGTTCAAAGAGCAGCTGCTGGTGCACTGCGTACCCTAGCTTTTAAAAATGATGAAAATAAAAATCAGGTAACTGACAATTTCTGAAATTTGGTGGTTTGAAATTGACTAGACTGTTATAACCAAGTTGCACAAGCTCACAACTTGGCAGATTGTCCAATGGAATGCTCTTCCAACTCTGATTCTAATGCTCCGTTCTGAAGATCCTGCCATTTATTATGAAGCGGTATATCATTGTTTTGGTGTTGGTGAATGGAGTTTGGTCACTATGCTTATCCTACCTGTCCCATATGATGATGGTCCTTAATTGTATTACAGGTTGGTGTGATTGGAAATCTGGTGCACTCTTCTCCTAATATAAAGAAAGAAGTTATTCAAGCTGGAGCTTTGCAACCCGTAATTGGATTGCTTCGGTATGTTCTCTTTTCTGGACTTTGGCAAACTTTCGTACACTATATTATATCCCCAGAAGTCCTATTTACCTTGTATTTGCCTTGCATAACGATTATATATTGCATTAAAGTTTTCCTGTCCTTTGATACATACGTTGTTTATGCAAAAGATCTTCCTGCTCTGAGAGCCAAAGGGAAGCAGCATTGTTGCTTGGACAGTTTGCAGCTACTGATTCTGACTGCAAGGTAAGCATAACTTTGTTGTGTTAACTTTATCTGCTTACCTTGTATTGAAGGGGGAGGGAGGAAGAGGCTCTATCAGAATGATAGAGCAGACCTTTACACTCTTATGTTTGTTGCCTGGAAGATGAAGAGGGGTAGAAAAGGCATCAATCTCTTCTTGAATTTTACTCTGAAGTAACTACTTTATAGTTCCGATTTCTAATTATTAAACTTTCTACTCGTATTTATTATTAAATATGGACCACGTTGGCCCTAAAATATCATTTAATTCAGTATGGGTGATAGCTTCTGTTATGATGCATCATGTATTCGATCTTCCCTTACCATCAACTTCATCCTAATATCTGTTTTACTTCAATTTTGTAGCTTCATATTGTTCAGAGAGGTGCTGTTCCACCTCTGATAGAGATGCTTCAATCCGATGATGTACAACTCAAAGAAATGTCTGCCTTTGCCTTGGGGCGATTGGCACAGGTTATCCCCTACACTTTTTTATTTTCCAAGTTAAAATTCACTACTTCTCACTTGTGTAAGCTAAGAAGGTAAAATTCACCATTATTTTTATGGGAATGACACGTTTATTTCAAGTTGATAGTTGTCAATCATTAACATAATGTGTTGTGTTAGCTATATTCTAAACCATATTTGTTTTGTCAAATTTTAATGGTCTTGGCTCATCTCAGTAACATCGCACTAGCTATTTGTAAATAAGCGCTATGCAATATGCCTTACTTCTATATGTAGTTGAATACTAAGCTTTTTTTAGTTTTTAGCGCCATTTCCTCTGGTGGCTTGAAAAGAATTTTTTGACTTCAGGACATACATAATCAAGCTGGTATTGCATACAATGGTGGCTTAGAGCCATTACTGAAGCTTCTTGATTCAAAAAATGGGTCTTTGCAACATAATGCAGCTTTTGCACTTTATGGCCTTGCAGATAATGAGGTATGGTATAACTAAGGATTCGAATGAAATTGGGGTGATCTGTTTTTAAATTGGTTGAAAATCCGAGTACAATTTTAATTGATTGTTCTTTTGTTATTTCATTTTCTTCCATAGGATAATGTGTCCGATTTTATTAGGGTAGGTGGTGTTGAGAGACTGCAGGATGGAGAGTTTATTGTTCAGGTAAGTACTGTACTTCTTTGCTTTCTAGAAATTAGCTTTCAAATTATGCTGTTTTTTAATCCTGTCCTTTGATGCTCATATCATTGAGAACCATGTGCATTGTGATTGCCTGGTATAGTGTTATTTTTTAGAACTGGGGGTAAAGTAAACTATCCTTGGACTTATTCTGACCTGCATAGAATTCATACTCTTTTGCAGGCGACAAAAGATTGTGTTGCAAAGACATTGAAAAGATTAGAGGAAAATATTCATGGCCGTGTAAGCAGAAGTGCACTTTATACTTGTTACTTAAACGCGTATGAATTTGATTTATTTTGAAATATCATGAACTGCTTGCTGTATTGATTCTCAGCCTATAAGTTTAGTTGATCAAGATGTTCAAATTTGTAATCCTCTATTTCTCTCCATGTAGGTCCTGAATCATTTGTTATATCTTATGCGAGTTTCAGACAAGGCTGTCCAAAGACGAGTTGCTTTGGCTCTTGCTCATCTTTGTTGTGTGGGTCATCAGAGATTAATATTCATTGATAACAATGGTATGCTCCGTTCGATTTCATAGTTTTGATCTGAGTCTTGATGGTTATTGTTGCATAAATCCTTCCTATGTTCACGCCTTTGGTTATCTGTTTGTGCAGGTTTGGAGTTGCTTATTGGGCTTCTTGGCTCTTCTAGCACAAAGCAGCAACTTGGTGGTGCTGTAGCATTATGCAAGTTGGCCAAGAAAGTCATGAATTTATCTCCTATAGATGCTGCTCCCCCATCTCCAACACCTCAGGTAGGCTTATGTCCTGCTGGCTCGGCCTCACACGAGTTTACCGTAACCCAAAAAAAAAAAAATCCTTTCATGATTGGGTATCTTGATACAATCCCCATTTCTTGCGTTTTGGTTTTCTCCTTTCTATGACGAAACACGGACTCATCCAAACAGTTTAAGCTCAAGAAATAAGTGGCTGTTTGATAGTAATATATAGGTGCTACAATTGACTGGCGATGCATTAATTTTGAAGTATACTTTCTAGTTTTCCCTATCATGGGGCACATATGGTATTTGATTGATTGGTCCAGGACAAGAAGTCTGGCCTTGTACAATTTTAAAAATTTGTAATTTTGTATGCTTGATGAGAACCCAAGGAACAGATGGTAAACCCACCCCAAAAGCAATAGCTGATAAGGTGGAGAGCCACCTGCACTAAATACCCTATGATGTAGTTCATTTTACTCAATGTAAAGCTAAGCACAGTGCTGGGTCTTCATCAATGTCCATACACAGTGAAATCCGAAAGTTTAGTCTGTAATGTGGGAGACACTCTAGCCCCTTAAAAGCTAGATGGGCGTTTCTTCCTTTCTTCTTCTTTTCCTTTTGCTGCTAATGTTATTCCATTCAATCTATGCTTGTACGGGTGGGTTTGGTTGGATAATATCTGATATCTGCTTGAGCAATCAGAATTCAGGGAATCTTCATTGAGTAAACAAAGTAATTAGTTAGCATAAGCTGGTCCAATAATTAGTTAGCATATTATCTTCTAAATAATGTATGCCTACTGAGTTTCAAAGTTAATGTATATATTCAATGAACAATTTGTTGTGATAAATAAATGGACCATGTAATTAGTTTGCTTATGCTGATTAAATATTAGTTTTTATATGATATGATTGATGTCAACTATGCTGCACTTGTAAGAATCCTCACACATCTTCTCTTCCTCACGTCTCCTGCAGACTTTCCACAATAAGTTGTCTCATAAAGTTGGAATTCATGCGATGATAAGCTATTATTCTTGCAGGTCTATTTGGGGGAGCAGTATGTTAACAATGCTACATTGGCCGATGTTACATTTTTAGTTGAAGGTATGCCCCTAACAATTTTTTTTTCCTTCCTTAAAACTGTCAAATAAATTATTTGAAATGTAATTTATTGTAGCATCAGGTAGATTGCTTAGTTTATTGGGTTGTGTTCAACCTTCACTGCAGGGAAGCGGTTTTATGCTCACAGAATCTGCCTACTTGCATCTTCAGATGCATTTCGTGCAATGTTTGATGGAGGTTATCGGGTGAGTATCTATTTGTTGATCTTGACCTGTGTATAATCTCTTCTACCCTCCTCGCATGTGGTACTTTTATCTTAAATGAAAATATAAAGAAAATCGTTTATCAACAAAATTCAATTTTGCAAGCTACATTAATTATCACCTTGTTTTTGGACATTTATGCTCATTCATTGCTCCATAATGTTTCATTGGAGCCTTGTCAAGTAAATATAAATACGCATCATACCAATCTATGCCTGTATTTTGAATTGACAATTGAGGTAAAAAGTAATCAATGTACGTGTGTTAATTTACATTCTACACCTTAGTTAATCCCTTAATATGTTCTATGGCAGGAGAAGGATGCAAGGGATATTGAAATCCCAAATATAAGATGGGAGGTTTTTGAACTAATGATGAGGTATAATGAACTATGAATTCCTGTGTCTTATTAAATTTGTGAAGTTAAAGCCTTTAATCTGATTGTCTGCTGAGAACTTTACAATTTTTAATCAATTTTGTCCAGATTCATCTATACTGGATCAGTTGATGTTACTCAGGACATTGCTCAAGATCTCCTTCGAGCAGCTGATCAATATCTCCTAGAAGGACTTAAGAGACTCTGTGAGTACACAATTGCGCAGGTGAGCTAATGAAGTTTGTTTCATATGCACAGTGTTTGTGTTAGTGTGTGTATTGTCATATATTCCTGCACTAATTAGTCTGGAACGAACGTGCCTTATGTGTTGCAACTGATTTGTCCCCCAGGATATATCGCTTGATAATGTGTCAAGTATGTATGAACTTTCAGAAGCCTTTAATGCAATATCGTTGAGGCACTCCTGCATCGTTTATATCTTAGAGCAGTATGATAAACTGTTTTCCAAGCCAGGGTAATAATCTGATCCTTGAATTCTTTTGCCTCAGTAATGCAGTAATATTATTTTGTTTATAAATTAAATAATTTTGAATATAATATATTTCTGTAGAATAGCACATAGGAGCTTTTTGGGACTGGCTGCACTTCACAACTGCTTTGTTCGTTTTCTAGTAGTTTTGGTGGTGATGTTGAGTGTTGACATAGAAAAAGGGATTTAGATATTTAAAGTACGGTTTCTCCAAAACAATGACGTTCCATTTAGAGCACTAGTCATAATCATTCAGTATTAGTCTTAATGCTTTTTTGTAAGGAGTGAGATGAGTCTGATTGTGATATGTTGCGGTGAAAAGGATAAGGGAATATAGGAAGAACGTTAGGAAAGAGGAGAAAGAGAAAAGATGGGAAGAACAAGAAAGAACAAGGGAAGAGAGGAACTCTGAATATTGTTATAACATCCAAGATATCCCAGATTACAATCTTACTCCTTTATATAGGAAGTCCTAGCTAATAACGGCTAGTTTTTAACTAACTACATCACCTAACACAAGTTTATTTTCCCTAGTCTTTTATTATTTACGCATTTGGCATCAGGGAAGGGAATGGGTGTACAATTTAGAAAATACAATAACATCTTGGTTTGAATTAGAAACAATTTATAGGAGTACCGTTCAATCCTCTGGGCTGGAGTGATAAGGCTTGGCTGAACCCACATTTCCTGTTTCATTCTAGTGCTAATCCTTTTCTCTAAGTGGTATTTTTGTTTGCTAGGGACATGAAAGGTCTACAGTTATACTACTTTGAGGAGCCATTGCCCTCTTGTAAAATAAATTAATTGTCTATTTATTTTTAAATTTTTATTGGTGGGGAGGATGAGGATTGGGGTGGGGGGGTGTTGCAGAGCCTTTTTCTTTCATTTTAAAGTGGTAATTTGTCATGCAATGTTTGGATAGAACAGAATTGAGGGAAAGAGAGAGGATTTGAATTATACTTGATATTTTATTTGCTTCGGTTTTAAATCAAACTATTTGTCCCTTATAATGTGTTTGAATTGAGGAGAATGAGTCAGCTGGGAAGAAAACAAACATTTCTAATCAAAATTGAAGAATATGTCAATGCTAAAATTTCATTTCTCGTATTCTAATCAAAACTGAAGAAAATGCTAATGCTAAAACTGCATTTCTCATTTCTTTGGAAGGCCGCATTTGTTTCCAAAAAAAAAAAAAAATCTCATTTCCTCTGTTCTCTGCAATCCAAGCATACTCATAGCTTCTCGTCCTCTGTTTTTTTGACCTATTCTACGTAGTTGCTGTTATGTATATTAAAAAAATGAAAAACTGAAATTCATATCTACAACTGTATGAGTTCTCTCTGATTTTCACGGATTAAGCACCAAATATTTGCAGGCACTCTCACATGATTCAACGTATAATGCCAGAAATACGCAACTACTTTACAAAAGCGCTTACAAAGGCTAACTCTGTTACCGTTATTGCTCAGTCGTAGCGTGCCAACCATTTTATTGTTGACCTCTAACTGATGATTGTGGCTGTACAGAATGGCGTAGATGATGTTCTTTCTGTTGTCATTTGTTGAGCTAGGGAAGGGGGGTCTCTCCCGCATGGCTGAACGAAATAATTGAGAGCAGTCCATGCTTGTCCTTCTCCCATGCAAGTGTAATTCCATTTTGTCTGTATCGTCAACTGTCAATTTGTCATAGATATAAAATATAATAGCAAATATGACCTTCACCATCATTGCTTTTTTCTCCTGCAATACTGTGTTGGTTATATACAACCCTCTCTCCCTCTCCCTCTCCCTCTCTCTCTGTGTCTCTCCATATTCATTTTGCATTCAGAAATTACGAGTCAATTGTGTTGGTGATGGTGGGTTAATGTTTCTCTTAGAGTAAGTACATGTAATATATGTATATATCACAATTATTCTGCAATAAATTATGCTCTTAGGTTTAGGTAATTTACTCCAGGCCTTTGAATCTGGTCTTCTGATAGATAGGTAGGTCCCGCCTGGCTGGCACGCGCGTGTGCTTGTGTGCGCGTGTTCTTATTTCGAGTACATCATCTAGTTCATTTTTTTATACACTCGATAGACCCTACTAAATCTCATGGTCATGTAGTTGATTTAAATTGGGATTCTGTTTTAATTTCATGTTCTAAAAGAAATTTATAGTAACAAAGTCTTACCGAGGTAGGTCGGCCATATGGCTTATACTAATATGCCCTATCAATCCCACAATAGACATGCATCCTATTTATTTCATATGGATCTATAATTAAATGATAATATTTGAAAAATATGACACATGATGTGATTGTGTAACTTGACATAATGAATATAAGAAATATGAGTTAAATATTGTCTTTTAGATATACTCCCTCATGTCCTTATCAAAGGACGCTTAAATGTAATTTGGAGAGTCATAAATTTAATTTGTCAATTTTGTCCCCCTTAAATGTGAATTTTCTTATTTTTCTCACGTTCAAAACATTATTATTTGGGGTAAAGTTGAAAACTTTTCTTAATGCAAGACAAATTTAATGAATTGTCATTTATTAATTTGTATAAATTCTTTAGAAGTGTCTTATAATAGGAGTATAATAGGAATTTGAGGGGTAGCATTCACCAAGTTTTTTTTCAACAATTTATTTGCACATTATTGGAAATTTGCAAGCAATCCCATCAACACCTATACACAAACAATTATTTGATATCTCATAGTACGCCACGCGTCTGGGTTTTCATGCTTACTCCAAATCGGCTTTTAAAAAGTTTTAGAGGAATACGAGTCACAAATATCGATTTCTCCAAAGAAGGTAGTAATGCATACAGAAGGAACAAATTCAAATAATTCAAATGTCCTTTTATTTTTCAATCTCCTAATCTTCAAGACAGATCCTTATTTAGAAAACCTCAGTCAAAACTTGAACTTTATTTGAAAACTCCATCAAACAAACATAACCAGAGACACAGAAGCTAAAAGATAATCCTAATATTACTTCACTACCCAAGAAGAAACTCACCCAAGCGTTTGATCATCTTTTGGGAATTCTCAGACTGAGGTTTCTCAATATGATAAGTATGATCCTCCTCTTCTTCTTCAAACAACTCCAAATTCCCTGTCCACCCACTCTTCTTCACACCCTCATAGTATCTAACCCCTCTATCCCTCAATATATCCTTCCCAGCAACACACATTAGTATTTTTTCACACCCTAGACCCGCCAAACTCGGAGCCCCATCACCCACCGGGTTCACCATCGGGTTATCAATTCCTTTGGGAGCAGTCGGGTATGCCCAGTTCCATGCAGAAACATAGTAGTTTTTCCCTTTCCATGCTTCGGGTAAGGACTCGACCGGGTCTAGATCCGACCCATAGAAGTATGGGTGTGAATAGATGGCACCGGTTATTTTCACACCACCGTGTAAAGCTTCTGAGCCGGCTTGCATGGCAACATTGTGAACAATGTTGCCGCCGGCGCTGTCTCCGCCCACGAAAGTTTTTTCAAAGTTGCCATAATTGAGTAGCCATGGCTCTGTGCTATTGGAGGAATTTTCAAGATTCTTGAAATATGAAGGTGTATCATAAAGACGGCACAGTGCATTGTATGTTGATATCTGTATCATATTGCATTCTATGTTAGTGACAGTATCTCTTAAGCGAAATTTCCAATAATTTATTTTGCATGGCTGATAAAAAATAGTGCATTATTTACCTGTAACGCTTTGATGTGTCCATGATCATCAGAGTTTCTTTGGCTGTGGGTTGATGAATGAGAGGCAACCCAATTCAGAGCAGTCCAACAATCATTATAAGCAGCCGGAAGATAGTGTTCTGGAGCAATCCGGTACTCTACAGACACCACGATCACGTCGACCACCGACACGAACTCGTTGAAGTACCCATGGTAAAGCGGAGAGAAAGCCGATTCTATTATGAATCCGCCGCCGTGAAAACAGACAAAGATCGGAATTCTCTCATCTCCTTCTGCTCTTTGTTTTTGCTGAATGTAGAGACGAGCAGCGATGAAGGGGTTTTCGGAGATGACGACGTCTTTAGATGAAACCGCCGGTCGGGTTTTTTCGTCGGCGACGAAGACGGAGGGTGGCACGACCTTGATTTTGTTGAAGCGTTCGACGGTGCCGTCGTTGTAGACTCGTGCAAATGTCGGAATTTCTGTAACTAGCTCTTTTGTTGTGGTCGACGCCATTAGATGAAGGGGATAGAGAGAGAGAGTATTGCGTTGAGTGAAGCTAACAAGCTAAGGGTTGAATTTGAAGAAGACGACTTGTGAATGCGATTCGGTTGATCTCATTTCCAAGGGAGAGAAGACGAAAACCATGACGTGGATTACAGTTCATGATGGTGAGTCCAATGTCCTTCCTTGAAATTCGTGTTACTAATTCAAAGTTTAGTAGTTTACTTATTAAATACGGTGATATTACTATTTACTAGTACTCTATCTTAAGTTTAAAAAAAAGGTTAAGGTCCAATTTTACTAATGATCTATTTAATTAAAGTCACCAACACAATAAACTATATATATGGCCTTTAAATACAAATTAACTTTTGAATTGGTTAAATCAAGACAATCACTTTGTGGGGAAACGTCCGTCAACTTGGCTATTAGATTGAGGGAAATCAATTGACATGTAAGACAACACGTGGCTTGGGTATGTGAGTCATACAAAACGTGGAATGAAATTAACTCTGGAGATTGAAAGAAGCAATTAGGGCTCACTCAATAATCTAAAAAAAGGAGAGTCGAAGGAGAAATCGAAAACCACTGTGAAACCTGTTGGACCTTAAGAAAGGGGTGAGATTGCCGCTAGTGGTCACGAAAGTTTGAGAGATTGTTGGACCTGGAATCCCGTCAACGATGGTGATTGTGGTTGAGGAAGCTCAGACGATAATGGCGCACGAAATGAGAGAATCGACAATCGGCTAGGGTTTTCTGGACTGGACAGGTAACCTTCGATTTCTCTCAAGGGATCATATAATCGGACGGAAATTTCTCGGATAATCGATAACCTTCGATAATCGCGGAAATTTCTCAAATTTGTCAAGCGATATCATTTCGTTTAGGGTTTCGTTTATCCCCTCTTTTAATGATGCTTTTCTTAGATTTTTTTTCCTTCTCTGTTTTGCTAAGGGTGATCTACTTCATAATTAATGTTGTTGGTTGTTTCTCTTTTGGTTGCCTGTGGCTTAATTTTATGCCGTTCTGATCTAAGCCTGTAAAGTTTTTTTGCCCCACTGCTTTGAAGCTAGCGATTCTCCTACTGCTATTGTTTTTGTTGATTCATTACTATATTCTTAACATAATATTCGTGTCGTAGATAAAACTAAATGTGCATGATCCATCTTCTGAAACAACTAATTCTTGCAATTAACTATGACAGTTTACAGAAAATTTAGTTTGACACCATATGTATACATTTAATTATACACCAATAGCTATTAGCTTTTATCAATTGAAATAATGTTCAACGAGATTGAAGAAGAGAAGCAAAAAATACCTTCAAAGTAAAATTCCAGAGGTAGCAATGCGGTATTATTAGGGGAGTTTCGACTTATCATCGCAGGCAAACATACTTTATTCTTGTTACACCATATCTTCGCCTTTATTGATACTTTCCTTTTCCCCTGAAGCTTGTGGACTGCAGATATGATTAGCTTCGAAATCTGCAACCAATCTTCAACTCTTCACCCCATGGAATTGCCACCGGAAGAAAAGCATAAAGCCGAGAAAAATCAAATAAAATTATAGTATGCTATTAAGCCTTGACTTCCACCGCTTTGGTCGATTTTACGGAAGCAAAAACACAAGGCCTTCGTCTTCTTTGCTATAGTTTTTTTTCTCTCATCTTCATGACAATTCTACTCTTCGTGTCGTAGATAAGCTAGTTGTCTGGCGCCATTTCTAGTGGATGAATTTATTAGAGTGAATTTTCACCCAAAATATATATATTAGAGTGAATGGTGATTGTTTCTAGATCAATCATAATGGGAAAAAAAGTTGTTTTGTTTTGAACTTGTCTCGAGTGCATGTAGTTTCATACCGATTTATTTAATTTTGTTGGGGGGTTTTTCCTTCAACTCTTTATTGTTGTATCTTTCTTTTTCGAATGAATTATGTCGATAATTTGGATGTTCCACTACGATAAGCTTGTTCGTGAATATTGTGTTTACTGAGGCATTGTCGACTCGGTATATGTTGAACCTAAGATCAAGTGTTGTATTTCTCCCAGCTCCTTTGTGTGTATAGAATTTCTTTCATATGCCTAATTCCTTTAACTTTTGATTTTTTTTTATTCATGGTATTTTTATCTCAAATTTAAATTAGCTTCTTTCTTCCATGTTCCTTAGATGTTTTCATGAATTATAATCAAATAGTGGAGTTTTTGAAAATCGAATCCCCATTTTCCAGTGAATATATTGCTTCATATTGATTTTGATCATTTTGTTTTTTCGTCAATCTTGATGAACTTAAGTATTTGCATTGAATGGTTTTTGATTGTATGATTTTTCATAGTTGCATCCCCTGCTCACACCTTGTTTAATTGTTTTCAAGTGGCAAAAGGGCATGCTAATTTATTGCACTTCTAATTGGTTTGAACACAGGCCTTGTTGCCTTTTTAATTACCTCGTTGTTGAGAACATTTTTGGTTTCAAGCTTCTACTCACTAACAGTCTCATGCTCAAAGAAAAGTATGCCTAATTCTTATCAATCAAATGCAAATTCTGTTTACTGTTTCTGATTTTTTTCCCCCTTTCCTTTGTTTCAAGTGTAGAGAAAATAGTGTAATCATTGTTGCATTAAAAGTTTTTTACTTTTTCTGTGGGTTCAAACCTGCCCATAATTATTGTGTCCGTGCTGGTCATCATTTGTGGCTCATGTCATGATTTATTGAACTTGTCCTTGTTAATTGCTTTCAAAAACTTTATAGGTGGTTTTTCTCTCCCCATGGCTGACAATTAATTGCATGCTTGAGTTCCTACAGGTGTATGGTGAGTCCAAGGAAAAATAATGAGGGAGAAATTAGTTCAGGTGAATTTGAAAATATTCCTGGCACCGATGATTATATAGAATTTTTAAGCGAGGTAGATGATGAATTTGGAAATATTCCAGGAACCGATGATTATGTAGAAGAATTAGGTGAGGTACATGACATAAATCAGGTAGATGACATAGGTGGGATAGAAGACATTCAGTTTAACCATCATGATGGAGATGACTCTAATAGTGATGATGATAGCTATATGGAACATTCAGAGTCAGGGTCAGATTGTTGTGATAGTGAAGAGAGCTTAGTTGATGATTATGAAATACATGAAGACCCTGAGGATACATCTAGTGATGAGGATGAGGGAAATTTTAATGCAGCTCTACAAGAGAGGGTTAGTCGAAGGGAGTCGGATGGCCCTGAAAAAAGGGCCTTCTTCACCGTGGGTATGACATTCTTGGATAGAGGTGAGTTGAGGAGAGCCATTGATAACTATGCTATTGAGAAGGGGGTGAATGTGAAAATACTTAGAAGTGAGAAAAGGATGGTCATCGCCACTTGTGAAGAGGGCTGCCCATTTAGGTTGTATGCAAGTAGAGATAGTGTAGGTCCTGGGTACATGGTGAAAACGCTGAATCATGAGCACATGTGTGGTAGGGTTTATAAGAATCAAAGGGAAAGTGCGAGGTGGCTAGTTGAATACTTCAAGGATAAAGTCCAAGATAATCCTCAGTATAGTGTAACTGAGATGAAGAAGGAGGTTGAGCGTGATTTGAAACTGTTTGTCAGCAGATATAAGTGTAAGAGGGCTAAAAGGATGATAATGGGGGTCATGGATGGGGGTTTTGCAGATGAGTATGCCAAGTTAGAAGCTTACTGCAATGAGCTGAAAGTGTCAAATCCGGGATCCGATGTTAGTGTGGTATTACCATAGGGATACATATCTAGCGAGCTATAGAACAAAATTCCAACCTGTTAGAGGACAAGTATTTTGGGAAACACACAAGTTTGGCCCCATGCTACCCCCACCCATATGCAAATTATCGGGCAGACTTCCAAAGAAAAGAAAGAGGACTGAAGAACCACAAAGAAGGTTGAATAGATGTATGACCTTGTCTGCGACCATGAGTAGCCAAGTTGATGACAACAATGGTTCAGCTTCAACACCCCATGTTGAATGAATCAGCAAAAAAGGCATTGTTATGAAGTGCAGCGTCTGTAAAACTGCAGGACATAATAGAAGCACGTGCAAAGAGGTAATTTAATGGATAGTTCATATAATTTTAATTGATATATTTAATTTTCTAAAATTGTGGTTCTCCAAATTAATTTTAATTGATATATATATATATATATATATGTGTGTGTGTGTGTGTGTGTGTGTGTGTGTAATGATACGTACCAACTAAACATTGGAAGCCTTTGAAGGAGCCTGAATGAGTGATGGGTGGGCATCTCCTGAAATGAGGATGAATATGTTGTTGTTGTTATCATTTTTCTATCTTGTGCCACGCAATCAATAAAATTTCCCTTTTTTCTTGTTGCTTTGTCTATGTTTGTGATTGCTTGATAGCCAATAGTGATGACGGCCTTATAAATTTATCATTATCTTGTCAGACCATGTTCATTATGTGCTTTACTATCTTAAAATTCTCTTCAACACATCATTACGGACAGTAGGATTACAAGACACAAGCAGTGGACTCCATTCCACATAAATCTGGATTCTCTACATTCATGATAGTAATTATGTATAGTATACTTAAAAGATAGCTAAAAAGGAGAGGCTGCAAGTCTGGGAGAATAGATCTGCATAGTATTGTTATAAATTTAAAAAGTTCCGGATAAGCAGAAAACATTCAATTATGTGTTTTTTGTTGGTATGATACAAATGGATCTGCATAGTATTGTTAGACGAAAAACAGTTTTAGCATATACACAGAACCCACCAAAGCAGAACCATCAATGTGATTATACATGTTATATTTTCATACCTTGAATTCATTGATATATATATTTATTATTTTAGGCACCCCCCCTCAAGCAAACCTCGTTCAGGAAGGAAGAAACCTCATCTGCAGTCTAGGCAACAGGAAACTTCATCTGTAATCCTCCCGTGTACTCCAGTTGCAAGTACCCAGCAAACTTCAACACCTTGTGAATCTAGAAACCAGTCAACGGGAAGGAAACATTGTTACAGACCAATAAGGCCATTTGGGTTTGGAGTAATGGTTGATGAGGATAGTGGTAGAAGTGTTTATAATGTAAGTTACACTTACTCATTTCAATATCTCTGTTAGATGCTAGTTATATATATGACCATGTGTATTCTTTTTTTTTGTAGCCCGGATTAAGGAGTGAAAAGGTCATTGATGAAGGAACACCGGCTGAGTTTTTGCATAATGCCAACCCTACAACAATATTTCCAATTCCAAATGAGAAAGAAATGAGAAAGTCATCAGCTACAACATCATCCTCCCAAGATGGTTGCAGGAAGATTGGCTTCACTTCTCCTAATTATACTGATCCGCCACTACCTGTGAACCCACCTGGATTGCGGTGGAAGGGGCAACCAAGTATCAGCAGCTCACAACTCCGTATACAGAGCCAACAAATCATGACAAGACGGACATCACAACAGCAGCAACAAGGGGAGCAGATTATGACCAAGAGGATGGCTAACTCTAGCAACTAGACTTGTTTAGGATACTTTTTGTTTGGGTGCTTTTGGTGTATATGTGGAATCAACCATGTTTTATGTAACTTGAAAGCAACTTTGACTGTAGTTTTTGTATATTTTGGCCTAATTCTAGTAAGAAACACATGCTTAGGATCCTTTTGTATTTATATTGATCCTTGCAACTGGAAAGTAGGTGTCCTTGCTTGTTTATATATTTTGAAGCTTACTGCAATGTGCCTTGAGGAGTTGGATTATTGTTGCATTGCTGCCAAAATTTCAGTTTCTTGAGGAGTTGTCTTATTGTTGAATTATGTGCAGATTTGTTGAACCTTCAAACTTTCGTTACATTTTCTGTT
Organism: Acacia melanoxylon; assembly: GCA_019022615.1. Taxonomy (NCBI): domain Eukaryota; kingdom Viridiplantae; phylum Streptophyta; class Magnoliopsida; order Fabales; family Fabaceae; genus Acacia; species Acacia melanoxylon. The sequence goes on from JAFJYJ010000013.1 coordinate 6,555,878, forward strand.
GCATAATGACCAACATAAAGTGCAACATTATGTCACCAACTTTTATATGGTTAAGTTGATATTAGTTTTGATATAGTCAGAGTTAATTGGAGCATAATTCTTGATTGTATATAACATTTTGCAGCAAAGAGTAAACTCCATGGTTTCTTTGGCAATTGTTTACAACAACATAAATGACTAACATTTTTGTTTTGGAATACAACAATCTAATGTGCACTAGAGGAATACATAAAATTAACTAATAAACTAGAAGGCTACCAAAATAGGGTTGAACCTAGAGAAACAAAAATCCCCTCAGCTGAGAATATTGCATCAGAAAAAACTCTCCTATTCCTAACCTCCCACAGCTTCCAACAAGAGATACAAATATCTATTGCATACTACACTCCCCTAAACCCTAATTTAAACCACAAAGAAATTACATATACTAATTACATCTTCATATACAATACACACATCCAAACACATGTAAAAAATAACAATATCATTGCTACTTTCAACTTGTTCTTCCCCTTCCTAAGTTCCCCAACATATAACTCATTTCGGCGTTTAAGCTTCTTCAATTCACCATGTATTGCATCAATCTCTTCACTAAGTCTCTGCCCATGCTCTGCTCTTCGAAGTTTGTAATTTTTATCATATAATTTGTCAATGTCGTCTAAAAGCTCATTAATCACGGTATTTGCCCTCTCTCCGAACTCGTTATCATGCCAAGCGAAGAATCCACACGCCCCATCCTGTGTTCACAAATTCGGTCAGCTGAAAAATGTCACCAACCACCCAGTGGCGGACCAAGAAATTTTCATGTCACCATATTCAAGAAAATTCATCAAATTTATTGAACTAAATTTATTCTTTATTAGACTTTCATCATCCCTCCTAAGCCACGCAGAGCCCACAAAACACCAGAGATAATACAGCTAACAATATAGCTTAATTAGACTCATACAAAACAAAAAAGCATCCATGTTTGTCACTTTGCTATTAATAAAAAAAAAGATAAATCTTTTAACTTAAAATATTCATTAATAAATCTCTTTTAAAATAAAACATTTTAGTTCAATATTGAATTTTTTATTATAATGGCTTTTGCTTGGAAATATCTATATTTCAATTTTAACTAAAAACTAAACAGAGGACATTTTGATACAAATATAAAATTAAAGCGAAGTATAACAATTTTTTTCATTTCGGAATAAGTTCGTGCCAAATTTAAAACTCAAATAACATATCATTATTGTTTTAGAACTAAATCAGTCCACTTCATTACATGGAGGTATTCAAACTTTTTTAATGGTTGAAAACGCAGAGGCATTAGCCGTATGAATCTGCTAATGCAAAAAATCTGCTGTACTACATCTTTATATGATGTATTGATTTGGAGAGCTCTGCGTCATATACTCTAATAACATTTATATAAATCTTCTCATGTCTTTCACTAAGTCTGAGTCATACTCAGTTTAGATACCAAAAGGAGCATCTGGGACACCTATTGTGTTGAAAATGTAGAGGCATAAGTTGTAGATTCTCTCCTAAGTTAAACTATAGTTTTCTCATTTCTCATCAAAGAAACTTCTTGAAACCAAACATACTGGCAGTAGCAAATAAAAGAAACTCCCAAAAACACACACCTTAGAAACCAGCAAAACAAGAAGCAAGTGATTCACAATTTTCAGTTGCAAATGCGAGAACAAAGCACTCATAGTAATGTAAGCTTCAATCATTCTACAGAAATGCGACTCGGTTGCAAGGAATCAACAGTCATAGAACCTCCGACCTGGGTTGCTTACCTGGTTGTACAATGGGCAGCCATAGAACCTCCGATCTGGGTTGTCGTCAGTCCACGCCGTCCATCTTGGCGCCACCATTCTATGATTGCAATACCTCCTCGGAGGTTCATAGTCCTCCTCATGACTCGGTTGTTGAAGTAGCACCACCCTCCGCCTGCATCTTCCAGTCGACGATGATGCAGAAGACGCCATTCAAGACCGCCTTTCCCGTTGACGATGGTGGGTTTCGCAGTGACGACGATTTCCACTCTTTTTTTTCCCCCAAATTGAATGAACCCTAAGCTACTAATTACTTTTAATCGTTTATTCCCTTCCCTTCCACGTTGTAGCTGACTCACATATACCCAAGCCACGTGTTTTATTTGATGTGAATTGATTTCCCTCAATCTAATAGCCAAGTTGACGGACGTTTCCCCACAGTTAACATGATTGTGCTGATTTAACCAATTCAAGAGTTAATTTGTATTTAAGGTCCATATAATAGTTTATTGTGTTGGATGCACCTGGACCAATAGTTCATTGGTAAAATTGGACCTTAACCCTTAAAAAAATTCTAATTTTACCCATATTAATTATTAATTGAAGTTTGTAGGGAGGGAGAAAAAATAAAAAATAAAACAATTACTTCTAAATCCTTGATATAAGAGTCATTTGATCTTTTTTGGAGAGATCAAGGAAGCTAAATAATTAAATTACTTAAGTTTTTATATTTATCGTTTTCATTCAAATTAATTTGATTGATTTATAAAGTGTTATACACTTATACTACTATAATCTAATGATATATAATATACATTGTGATTTAATAATTTTTTAATTTCATTAATCTTTTCAGAAAAGTCAACTAAATCTTATATTAATTAAGGATTAGAAGGAGTTCATTGAGTCATTAATTGCAAGGAAAAAATTGACAAACAAGCATTAATTATCTCTAAGTTATTTATATTGTGGACCAAAAAATTCTTTTAGAGGTGTTTTTTACGATTTACGATGTAAGTAGGTGGAAGAGTTTTGTATTAGTTTGTGAAAAAGTGCTTTAAAACATTTTTTATGTTTCCAAACAAGCACTTATATTGTGGACAAGAGAGAGTTTTTTTTTGGGGGGGGCCTAAAATCTACATAATATATATCAAACTTAGGTTAGTTGTATGTAATTTCCTTATGTTTCAAAGTTACATTTAACCTCTTTGATGTTTTCATTTTTGACATTAAACCCTTGCGATTAATTTTAACATTAAGTTACTAATAAAAATTGCCATATCATATCAATGACGAATGAAGATGACAGGACATGCATCTAATGATGATTTAAAATTTTAAGCCATAATATACAAAGCCTCATAAATTTAAGGGATAAATACCTATTTTTCTATGGAAGTTTTTGTTATGGAGCGCCTAGCACCCGGAAGTTTTTTGGTACCAAATTTGCCCAGGAAGTATTAAAAAGGTAGCAAATTTACCAAAAACTGACGGAAGGTCCATGTAACTCGTTAAAATGCCACATGGCTGGGAAATAAACATGGTGGAGGGCAAGTCATATGCCAGATCATGTAGCCACGTATACTCAGAGTCGGGCAATTTAAAACTGGAGACACATTTGGGGAAAGAGAAGCCCCGAAATTTGCTCGACGAGAACTAAGACAAGAAGGGAAATGGCGACAACTAGAAATTGAGCAAAGGGATTGTGAAAGAGTGCGGAAGGTGAAATCGTGAGTTGGCCGAGAGAAATTAGGGCAAGAGAGTGAAATTGCAACCACCGAAAGTTAGGGAAGAGCGATGTAAGCAAGAGAACAATGACATTCCGAGTGGGTAGCAGAGATTCGTCCTCGATTTTTAGGTATGGAATCTTTCAGACTTTGTGTGAGTAGCTTTTAGTTGCTTTATGCATTTTCATAGTGGAATGTTGACTGGCCCTTTGTCTGTCTGTTTGCTCTTGTCGCTTTGTAGTTTGTCTATTACGTAATGTTTGTTGGGAAAAATTAATGTAGGGTAAAGGTTAAATGGCATTAGAGGGGTGTAGTGGTCCCGTCAGTGGTCCAAAGGGGGGTTGAAAGGGTAGTGGAGAGGGTGGGACCGCTGAGTTGTCGGATGGAGATATAAACAGAGCTGATAAACAGTTGGATGAAATAGGACACGATAATGGAGATAACCCTCTAATTCTAAGAGAAGGTGAGGGAGAAGATGAAGAGGATTCTAAGGGTTACAATGATAGTGATAATGAAGAGGATCCTAGTTTGGATGAAGGTTTGCCCACTTTTGTAGTAGGTGAGACGTTTGCAAACAAGAAGGAGCTAGTTTCAGCCATAAATAATTATGTTGTCCTTGCTAGAGTGAAGTTGAAAATTGTTAAGAGTGAGCCTTCGAGAGTTCTAGTACGATGTCAAAATGGATGCCCATTTGTGTTGTATGCCTCTAAAGAAGGGTCACATACCGGGGCTGAAAATCAAGACCCTGCTGCTGGAACATAGTTGCAGCCGGGTGTTTAAGAATCCCAGGGCGTTTGTGAAGTTTCTAACTGAGTATTTTAAGTACGCAAGACAGGTCAAATTACAGAGTGAAAGACATGAAGAAGGATGCAGAAGAGGAGTTGATGGTTAGTGTTAGTATATTCAAGTGTAAAAGAGTGAGGAGGTTAATTGGGGAACTCATCGGTTTGAACCATTGGCACCACCACCAATGACAACAATGCCTGGCCGTCCCACCAAAAGGAGAATTAGAACATAAGAAGGTGAAAGGAGAAGAAAATTTGTGAATGGACAACAATAGACACCTGCTAGGCCACAAACAACTCCTGATTTGCCTACTCCACGTGCTGAAAAGGCCACCCAAAAAAGGAGTAGTTCAAAATACAGTATATGTCATAAGGAGGGCCATAATAGAGCGACATGTAAAGATATGAGTATGACTCAAGCACTTTGTTTCTTGTTTCATATATGACTTAACCACTAAATTTCTGTTTTTTCCTTATTGCGGCGACCAACCACAAGCTCAAAACAAAAGAGGTGTAGTAGAGGTGACTCTGAACCCGCTACAGACACACAGTCGTCACAAGTAAGTTCACAACAGTCTCGGGTGACACCTCGTGGTGGAAGAGTTTTCTACAAGAGTAAAATTGAGACTGGCATGGGAGTCTGTATTGATGAGGATCCTGGGAGGACTGAATATAATATAAGTTATTTCATTAACTACTGGATTTCTCAATTGTTGAATTTCTGTTTGTAAGTTAAACATACTGTTTTTTTTCCTGAACTCTTGCATTTCTGTTTGTTCTGTTTGTAGCTCGGAATGAATTCCAACCATGTCATTCATGTTGGTACACCAAATGAGTCCATGCAACAACCTGAAGACTTGAAGACCAAATTCCCCATCCCAAACAATAAGGGAATTATGACACAGAGCATGTCCAAGTCACCCACTGACCAAGCTTATCGGAGTGTGAAAATTCATGGAGATGGTTCAACACCACCTACCTGACTAATCTCCCTGTCACACCTCCAGGACTCATGTGGCAAGGAGCACCAGCAATGCGAACTTCTCGCCTTCTAGCACATAGGGACCAAACGTTGATTGCTCACAGCAGCAGGAACAAATTTCCATCAACGAGAGGCAGGGGAAGGGGTCTGAACTAGTAGCAAACTGTGTTATACTTGTTATGTTTTTGGATGGCATTTCTGTTGGTTGTCAAGGACGCCCTTGTATTTATTTTGTTAAGGGCTACCATGATTGTATTTTGGTTGTAAAGGGCTGCCATGATTATACTTTGGTTGTAAACGGCTGCAATGACTTTACTTTGGTTGTTATATTGGCCACTTTAGGTCCCATGTTGTATTGGCCATTTTGGTTATATTGGTGGTTCCTTAGTAGCAGACATTTCCTTTAGCCTTGGTGATGAATATTTAGGTCATGTTGTATTGGCAGTAATGAATATTTTGGTGTCATGTTGTGAATATTTATGTCCTATCTTAAAATCAGCTAGCTGTGCTACATCTACCAGTAATGAATATTTAGGTGTCATGTTGTATTGGCCACTTTCTTGCAATCAGCTTCATTTTTGCCATTTCTCACTTTATTCATTTTGGTTGTATTTGGCACTTTATATACCCAATTTGCAGCTATTTTTTTGGTCATCAATTTGTAAATTATTAATAGCATCATGGTTCCTACTTTCCTACACTTGACAGCATACAAAATGCCCAGACATTATTGAAAGTGCAAAATACCCATACACAATACTTATGTCCCTTACATCAGAAACAATGGCCATAAAAATTGCCTACTTTACAGCTTACAAAATTGGCTTGCACAAAGTAATTTAGTTGACGTACAAATTGGACCTATGTAAACTAAAGAAGCAACTTACATTCCACATATGGATACAACTAATACACTTACATTGCACATTATAAATGGCCTTCAAAACCATTTAGGAAAAAAATGTAAACAGCAATCAACACCCAAGTCAAAACCAATCCACAAGTTGTAAGTCTCAATCTACCATCAAGCTTGTCCATAACCAAATACATGTCTGAAAGTTTTGCTTCAACATATCTATCTACTTGGTTATCAACTCCTCTCCCCTGCATTACATTGTCATCATACAATTTGTCAACATGGCCAAGAAGCTCATTTATCACCTTAGTCGACCTCTCACCCATTTGACCATCATGCCATTGGAAGAACCCACAACCATTGCCCTACATATTACTCTACATCAGCCATCACCATTAACAATATACAATGAATTAACTTCCAACAATTAAATAAACACTAACATACTTGCCGATAGTTTCAACAGCCAAAGAATCTTCTCCCTGGGTTTTGTTCCGTCCATGAAGTGCACAAAGGAGCCACGATTCCACAGTGACAAATCCTCGTTGGTCCTTCGTACTGCAACTCTTGCAATCCTCGTCTCAAGCATGCCACCCTCCGCTTGCTCCCACTAATAGAACTTGCCGTCGAATCACCCATGTCTTCTCTTCTCTATAAGACTACCTCTGGTTCCACAGTTCCCAAATCGGTTTTGATTTTTGCCATCACCACCTCCAATCGAACCAGACCCTTTTTGTTCCTAATTGAACAAAGATACCTAACCAGCTTTTAACGTGGCAAATGAAAACCAATTTGTCAAATGTGGAGCTTCTGTGGCATTAATATCCAACCAAAAAACTGGTACAACAAAACATTTCCGATATGGCAAACGTCCATTTGACCTTCCGTCAGTTTCGGGAAAATTTGCTACCATTTTAATACTTTTGGGGTAAATTTGGTACCAAAAAAGCTTCCGAGTGCTAGGCGCTCCATAACCAAAACTTCCGTGGCAAAATAGGTATTTACCCTAAATTTAAAAACTTAGGACATTTGCATATAACACCACAACATTTTCAAAATTTAACTTCTTTCTAATGTCATCCTCATTAAACTAATTTTTGTTGTTGAGGGTAAAATTAAACGTATGGTGTTTAATGTCAAAAATAAAAATGTCATGGAATTTTTTATTTTTTGCCAGTGTCATAAAAGTAAATATAAACTTTGATACATTATAAGTAGGGCTGGGCATGGGCAAGGCTAGGGCATGGCTTATGCCCGATGCCTAAAGGATGAACGAGATGCAAAATGCAGCCCGATGCCTAGCCTTGCCCAATAAAAACCCTAGTGTTTTTTGAATGAACAATTTCAATTTGGGCAGGGTGGGCTTGCACCAGTCTAAATCCACATATCATCATTCTTTAATAAAAAATGACACAATAGGCATCATTCATTTTTTTTTCCCCAAATTGATACAGCTATACGTTAACAAAAGGACCAAAGCCTGATTTACATAATAATCCCACCAACAAACAAAGCAAACACAAAGCTAAAAAATGATAAGGCAGTATGAGTAGAAAACAAAGACATTATTCATAAGCAAATAAATCTACAACTTAAGTCATGAAATTTAAAATATTGCCAAAGGGCTTAACAAAATATTCATGCTTTAACAATAATTAAATAACATTCATAATCCACTAAAGGCAAAGCAAAAATATTTGCAATCATATATTGAATAATATATATTTTAAAGAAAATTACCTATGCCCAACCGTGCCAAAAAATTGTCAAAACATTTTTGGGACATTAATTTGAGATTGAGCTGGGTATTTCTTTTTTGGCTGGGGCTAGGGCAGGAATATAAGTTTTAATCTAATGATATACAATATATGTTGTGATTTAGTAATGTATTTAACTTTTTTTAATCTCTATAAAAAAAGTCAATTATGTCTTTATTAATTAAGGATTAGAGGGAGTACTTTAAGTCTTTAATTGGAGGGAAAAAATTGACAAATGAGCATTAATTACTCTCTTTTTCTAAAAAAATATATTAATTTTTCTCTAAGTGACTTATATTGTGGACCAAAAAAATCTTTTAGAAGTGGCTTATATCATGAACTAGTGGGAGAAATACTTGTTTTTTGGTGCTAAAATCTACATACTATATGCCCAAATTTTAGGCTAGTTGTATGTAATTTCTGTTAGTTCTCTATGTGTTTTGATGATGACTGGCAATTGTGAACTGAAGAGCTTGTTTCTGATTTAAGCCAAAATGACTTAGTTTTAAAAGATGATTTAACTCACCTAATGTGACTCCAGTCATAGTTTATTTAACTCTAGTCATACATATGAGTTTTCGTGAAACAATTAATAAAAAGCATATGACTCGAGTCAGTCACTTAATGACTCAAGTCATGCGTTGTACTTCAACTTTTCAAATATCAATCTCGATAGTAGCTTTTTGAATCTCTTATGACTCGAGTCATTTTGTATTTAACTCGAGTCATGAGTGACACAGAGAGCTCTCTAGCTGGTTTATTATTCTAATATGACTCCAGTCATCCTGATATGACTCTAGTCATCCTGATATGACTCAAGTCATCTTATTTGTAATTCTTCTCTGTTTAAATCTTTAAACTATGACTCTAGTCATATATACGTGACTTGAGTTAACATAATTCTAGTCATCAGAATATGACTCCAATCAAGTATATCAGCTTTTGAAAACATCGTTCTCGTAATATGAAATTCATTGATTATGCTTTGGGTACTCTATATTATTGATTCTTACTATTCCTAACAAATTTTAATCAGTTTGCTAATGAGTTTCAGACATGATTAACAAGTTTTAATCATCAAGTTATCATAAATCAAATCTGTGTCAGACGCATTAAATGCTTAAGCATAGATGAAGCATGAAAATGGAAATTGAGCTTCTGAGCAACCATAAAGCATTCCAGTCAACATTCTAACTGAGTCTTAACGGACAAATGGAATAAAAACTGTCAATGAAGAATAATGGCTAACATCGGAAGAATACGAAGAGACAAAGTAACATTCAAACTCAACGGATATATTTATTACTCTCAACGGCTCATTAATCTTTCTTCAACGGTCATTAAATGCCATCAACTATAAAAGCCAGAAGCATTCAATTCATCAACTACCGAAACTTTGCGGATTCAATTAGCAACTTAAGCATTTACTGTTTCTACTCAATTAGATAATATCTTCAAATATTTAAATCTTCAGTGTTTATACATCTGCTCTTTTAGAGAGTTATTTATTGTTTATCAATCTTTGGAAGAATCTCAAAGTATTGGGACTTTGGGATTGAGACATTTGATTACAACTTGTAAAGGGGAGTAAGTTCTAGTGAGAGAATTACTCCGAGAGTTACAGAGTGTGTAATCATTTGAGTTAGTAAAATCCAAGAGTCCGGGACCGGACGTAGGTCAAGGATTTAGACCAACTAAGTATAAATCGCTTGTGTATTCAATCTTTCTCTTCCTACTCGTTCATCTTTGTTTTTGTTAGCAACTAACAGTATTTAGAATAATATTTAGATATAAAAAAATTATATCCCCAACTCACTCCCCCTCTTATTGATATTCCGTCTTTCAATTTACTTATGTTTCAAAGTTTATATTTAACCTCTTTGATGTTTTCATTTCCGACATTAAACCTTTGCTGTTAATTTTAACGTAAAATTACTAATAAAATTTGCCACATCATATTAATGAGGATGACGAGACATCTAACATGGATTAAAAACTTTAAGCCATAATATATAAAGCCTCATAGACTTTAGGACGTTTGTATATAACACAACAACATCTCAATTTAAATTCTGTCTAATGTCATCCTCATTTATCTAATGTGCTAATTTTTTTGATAAGTTAAGGGTAAAACTAATGATATGATATTTAATGTCAAAAATTTAAATTTTATTGAAGTGTTTTTTTGTTAGGGTGATAAAAGTTAAATTTAAACTTTGATTCGTCATAAGAATTATACGCAATTGACTTGAAGTTTATAGAGAGTTTCTAAATCTTAAGTCATTTTTTATGAAAAAGTTTAAATAAGTTGGGTTGGGTACAACTCATGATCGAATAATTTGTAAATCAACTTCTTATCAGTTTCACTAGCTTTATTGAATGTCTATTACGTGTGAGTATAATGGAAACCACACGTTTTCTTGAATTTAATTTCATTTTAGGAAGATGAGATAGAAAAATTGGATTTTAGGACTGTTGGTACATAAGTAGTGTTGGTAGGACTAATTGATGATGAGGAGTAAAAGAAGAGGAGATAAAGAAGAAAATATGAAATTGGTTTAATTCGCTCTACGCAAGTTGGATTGATGGGCGAATTTCCCAAAGTATATAACAAAAATCTTTGGGTATGTATTGCTCTCTAACACTCAAGCCAAGACAATAAGGACTTTTACAAAGTAATAGTTTGACTTTATCATTATGCACCCAAAGATTAAGACAATGGGTTTAATCCTTTTTTGTGTTGTGTGATATGATATGATATATCCATATTAAGTGATGTTATTTTGTATTTATAGATCATGAAGTGGTGTCTCTTGAAGTAATAAATTTTTCAACTAAAAGTTTTAACCATATGTTACATTCATGAACCAATATAACTCAAATAACTAATGGTTATTTAAAATAACGTTTCATGAAGAGTTACACCTTTATAGTATATAGAGTTTCTTTATAAAAAACAATACAACGATTTCACCAAGTGGTGGTTATCATACCTTTAAATATTACAATATTTTACATGTGTCTTTAGGAACTAAAAAGACGTGATCTTAGTGAGTTTTAATGTTATAATTCCTTACACAATACTTTATATCAATTCCTTAATTTATAATAACATGATTTTTTTTTTTAAAAAAAAAAAAAAACACACAAACACACATCTCTGAAGGTATGATTTCACTGTTATCTATCACAATGTTACATTTTGAAATATTAAAAAAATTAACTCATGTTCCAAATTTTAATGTAACATGATTTTTTTTTTCAAACAAAAAGTAAAGAAATTATTTAGCCACCATGTCTAGGTAGGATTTCATAGTTTTTTACCTGGTTTTTTCTTGACATGAGAATTTCATAGTTATTTAATTGGTGCAAAAATTATGTGCCCACAGCATTTTTTTTTTCTTTGCTAGTATTAATCTTTGTTATCTGCAAAATTAAAAATGGACAATTTGACAATTTCCAACAAACTCATAATATTTTTGGCCGGCACAAACTCATAATTAATTAATTATATAAATTCAGTACAAATTACACATATAATAATTTCATCACAATCAATAACTATAAATGATCTAATAAACCCATGCATTATTTATTACATAGTTGGGTTAATCCTTAATCCCTCAAGTTTCATTCCATTTGAAACATTAGTCCCTATAATTAAATAAAAACTTGGATCATTTTGCTTTTTGTGGGACCAAAACTCAATTTGAAAATTGAGGGATTAAAATCAAAATGAGAGCAAATTCCAGTTTTATTTCATTTTATTAAATATCTTCACGACTGGCAAACATATTTAGGTATTAAATGGATAGTAATTAATTAATTAATTAATATCCCCAGATGCAGAGAAATGGCCATAAAGCCTAGCTCCTTTGCCACGTCCATTGAAGGTACCTCGTTGAACAACAGGTCCTTGAATGGTTTGGGTACCTCTCTGCATATAATATGAGTTTGGACCCACTTGAACCCATGTGCCTGAACCGTTGGTCCAGTTCATACTATACGGTCTATTACAGTGCATTTGATGTTGAACCGGGTGAGAGTAACCATTCCCACCTACACTACCTGCATACATCAACTTGTATTCAATATCAAGGGCTCAAATATAATGGACCATTTTTTTAATAATTTAATTTTATGACTCATTATAGCCCGCTTGGTTCAAATAAAGAGTTGAAAAGAAATGGAAAATATTTTCCTATATAAGTGGTTGATTTGCATTGTAAAAGAAAAAGGGTTGATAGAAAAAAAAAATTGTTTAATTTGAAGAAAATGAGTCAAATGACATTTTTGCCCCTATCTTGAATACTTATGTTATATCCACGATCACATCTAAGAGCTTTTGTGTCTTTAGCCCATTTTCCTTGACTTAGGAAAATTGATTCCCACCATTTTTTGTTGGAACCCCTTTTCATTAATTATGTAGATGAAATTTGATTCCAACAGGAAACTATTTTCAGCTGGAAAAATGCGAGTCAAACTTGAGGGGGAAAGGTTAGTTTTATATTTTAAATTTCATCCTTATTAACAAAATTAATTAATATTAGAGTTTCTCAGAGTACTAACACACATTAAACAAGACAAGGGTAAAATTGAAAAAGAAAGAAAGAAAAGGAACTTTCTAGATATAGGAGTTAAATAATTATTTTATAAAGATAAATAAAATTAGTTAAACTAGTTATTTGTTGTATATTGACTTTTATGTAATACTCTCTTTAATCATTTAACTAACTACCCTCTTCAATAAAATTTCCTGTGCAATCTATATGTATATATATTTTGAGCAAAATTATAAATTCTGGAAATAAAATGGATTAAAATACATATAATGACCAAAGTAAAACCTTCAACTAACTCATATATTTAGTATTGGAGGGAAAAATTAGCATATAGAAGATCAATTACATGTGTTTTAGACACACAAAACTTTTAGAGAGTGCCCTATATCAGAATCAAAGAAAACATCACGTTATTAATCTAAAGTGGGTTTATATATTACAAAGTGATGGGTCTTGTATTTTAGACCGAAGAAGGGTAATGTATGTACTTAAAAAATATGATCACTTGGCCTTCACTAACAAATGCTTGATACACACACAATGTTCTGTACAGCAATGAACTTTATGCTAAAACAACTCATGGAATAAATGCAAATCAATTTTCCTTGCTGATAAAAGTCCTATATTATTGGACCACTTTGATCCAATTACATGTATAAACAACAATATATTAATTAATTTAGACCATCCTTTATCAATGCCTTTACATTATTCTCTCCTTATACGTGGTACATATATATTAATCATTTCATTCTATATATATATAATCATAAGTGTGAAAAATATCAAATATCTGAAAAAATTATTAGTTGACTATAACTTTACCAATTTGCTTCGAGTAATCAACATTTAACACTATTGAACCACTTATATTATCCAACTGGACCTCTGAGGCCTTATGCTAGCAAATTAATATAAGAAGTGTCACTGTTTACAACATTGAGTTTATATGTTTATATAGAAATATTGTTGTTATCATCATAAACTTAAATCCGTGGCTATAATTATATTGAATAAAAGCTTAATATAATATGCTGATATAAATGCAGAAAGAAGATAGATGGACACATTACCTAAGCCATTGAGAACAGCATAGTGAGGATGGAGACCTTGATCAAAGTTTTGAAGGGTAGGATTGTAATGATAGAAGCCATATCCAGAGCTTGGTGCTGCTTCTATATACATGTTATTATTGTTAGCCCTAGCTGCATTATTGTGTGTGTGATGAACAAAACCTGCCATTGATCGATGAGCTCGAAATTAACCAATCGATCGAGTTCTCAGAAATCTGAAACTATATATATGGAGCTTTAATTAATTTCTGAGATTGAGCTTGCCAACAATTGCTATGTGTTTCCCATTTTATAGATGAAGGAACAAGAATCAAGAACACTGATATATATAATGGCTATATATGCATTAGAATATTTGATGGTCCAAAATACATGCACGTTGTTTAAAATTTTGTAAGTGCGTGAATGAGAATAATAAAATATTAATCACGTTGATCAGCATGTAGAATATGTAACAAATTACTATATTATTAGAGTGCGATGAGAAAAAGTTTGCAGTTTCTAAAGGATTCTTCTGGGCACGCTGATGATAATGCTCTGCTATACTCTCCGTCCTGCAATAGGATTTTCCAAACATTTATTGCTTTTTTTTCAACAACATCCATTGACTATATTTATTTTGCCACTCTCTTATTTTCTTTACAAATAAAGACATAATTTAAAAAAAAAAAACATACTTACTGCTCTTAATTAATTTTAATTATTTTCTTAATAAACACAAATTGATTATTTAAAGCTTGGAGAGTATAATATACATATACAGAGAGAGAGAGAGAATTAAAGTGCATCAGATTCTAGAAGATCACTTGAAGTAAAGGGTTGTCATGAAGTCAAAAGCCTAATCGATATTATAATAAAAAATTATTAAGAAAAAGAAACGATTTTCGTATAATTAAAGGTCGACAGTGTATATGTGCTTTAATGCAAAAGCCGGAACAAATGTTAAAGCTAGAGAGACATGGACACAATTTGTGAAGTTAGGCACCCCACGGGGGGAGGGGGTCCAACACTCCAACAACGTATACATATATAGTGTGTGTGTGTGGATGGGGCTAAAGCATAGATCAAAAGGGATCATGAACAACTTTAGATGTCAGAAAGATAAAAAAACAAACACAAGCTTCTTTGTTAATAACTAGTATACTCCTCTAATCCTTATTATAAAGCATCAACTAACAAATCTCACAAAAGTCAATAAAGTTGTTCTTCAATTTAAGTAATTTTCAATATTACCTCTATTAATTGCACAAAATTCTAATATTATATTAATTATTATTCTCACTCACTACCCTCATTAGCTTCTTTGTTAATAACTGAGTATATTAAATAAACAAGTTTTTAGAAAATAAAAAAACACATGTACACATTATATTGTAGCTAGTGATTCTTGGGCCCCAACCTCGCAGTTGTTTTGTGTTGTATGTTTGTTAAAGCTTATCACTAATCCTTTTAGCAAATGCTTTTCATATGATGGTTTGAATAAGTTATCAAGAGTGAAAGTTCTTTTGTTTTTTTTTTTGGGTAAAATGGGGCAATCCCCTATCACCTATTCATCAAACAGAACATCTCTTAGGTAAGAAATGTTTGGAATATTTTAAAATGAAGATATGTTTAAAAAAAAAAAATGTGTTCATTCAATTAAGGGATTTATATGAAAAGGTTGATATATATTTCCACTGTACTATAATTGTTTTAAAAGGAAACTCTGTACTTAAAATGCATTTGAAATGATTGAATGTGATAGATTTTATGCATACATGAGAATAAGGGTCAAATGAGTTGAATTGTTGCATATTAAAAGATATCCCTCCAGTAGACAGAATAAGGACTTAAATATGCTACATTTTTTAGCTAACATAGAAATGTTGTCTCGATGCTACAGCATCATACGGATGAATATCTGAATTATCTCTTTTTCTTGAGAAAATACCGAAGGTAACTGCAGGAACTTGGGCCGAACTTTTAGCGGGATTTGAAGCTAAAGAAAGAGAAAAGAAGGTTGCTGACTTGAGGAAGACAGAAATCAAAGATAGCGGAAATTTATGAAGATATCCAAACAGAATCTCGCTAATCAATTAAGACAGAATCTTTCGGCCGGGCCTAATAGAAGAGGAAAACCCAGCTCACTAACAACAGACTAGACGTGCGGCGCAAGAACCTCAACCATAAAATGAAAGACAATCAACCCTAAGAGAGCGACAAGAGAGAGAGAAATCATGACATGTCCTATATTACGTCAGAGAAAACACGCAAGGAATTCATCACGTAGAAGGCACGACAGATCAACTTTGATAGAAGGCTGCTGATACAAAGAAAACGCAAAAGCGTTACGTGACAAACGCTACCTTAGCTTGTGTTGTCAAAACCTTTTGACAATTTCTATTTGTTTTGGTTTCATTCTTTGTAATCCATGAATATCATTATGATAGTCTCAGTTATACTTTGTCTGTCAACCATGAACTAATTTTCTTTTGGCTAAGCGACGATGGAACCTTGATTTGTAGTTATAACCAGATTGCTAAGTCTTAATTAATATAATTCAGTTTGTTTAATTGTGTATTTAAGCGTTGGTCTTGTAGGTGGTCACTAATAATATGGAGCTTTAATTAATTTCCTGAGATTGAGCTTGCCAACTTGTTATGTGTTTCCCATTTTATAGATGAAGGAACAAGAATCTAGAACACTAATATATATAATGGCTATATATGCATATAATAATTGATGGTCCAAAATACATGCACTGATGCACGTTGTTTAAAATTTTGTAAGTGCGTGAATGAGAATAATAAAATATTAATCACTTTGACCAGCATATAGAATATGTAACAAATTTCTCCATCCGGTCATAATTATAAGATTAAGTTAACTTTTTTGGAGAAATTAAGAAAGCTAATTAAATTACTTTAGAGTATTTATATCTGTATTTTTTCTCCAAACTAAATAGTTTGACTAATAAACTAATATATAATCTAAAAATGCACAATATATGATATGATTAAGTAATTTATTCAACTTCTTTAATCTGTCCAAAAAAAAGTCAACTCAGTTTTATAATTAGGACCGGAGGGAGTACTATATTATTAGCATGTGATGAGAAAAAGTTAGTAGTTTCTGAAGCGCGCCAATGATAAGGCTCTGCTATACCCTTCGTCTCCGAAATGTAAGCTTTAAATTTATGAATGGTTGTGCATCCTACAATAAGCTTCATTTTAGGGCCCTTTTTCAACTCTACATATTGATTGTATTTATTGTGTCACTCACTTATCTTCTTTACAAGTAAGGATATAATTTAAAAAAATGCATATTTACCCTCTGAATTAACTAATTTAAATTTTTTTCTTAATAAACGTAAATCAATTATTTGAAGCTTGGAGAAGTATAATATAAATATAAAGAGAGAGAGAGAATATTAAAGTGCATCAGGTTCTAGAAAATCACTTGAAGTAAAGGGGAATTCACATTAGTTGTATATTCTTATGTGCAACTTATGTGCTCATCCCTCTAATTTTGGGGTGAGCACATTTTTATTTTTATTTTTTATATATGTTATTTATTTAGATTAAATTATATGTTGCATACTAAAATATTTTTTTTCACTCAGTATCTCAAATTAATTAATTTAGAATATTTGGTGTTGCAAGAAAAATATTTCTAAATGCAAGATTGGAAATTAATAATTTGAGAAGTGGGTGTAAAAAAGATTTGAATACAACATATAATTTAATCTAAATAAATAAAATATATATGTGTGTATGTGTTATCACCCCTTGAGCATATAAGGTGCATATGAGAGATATGCACCTAATGTGAACCCAAGAAGGGGTTGTCATGAAGTCAAAAGCCTAATCATTATTATAATCAATGAATTAATATAATAAAAAATGATTAAGAAAAAGAAACGCTTTTCCTATAATTAAAGGTCGACAATATATATGTGCTTTAAAGCAAAAGCCGGAACTCAAGTTAAAGCTAGACATGGACACAATTAAAGGATCATGAACAACTTTAGATAGCAGAAAGGTAAGAAATTAACACGAGCTTCTTTGTTATTACTGTACTATATTACATTTGTTTTCATATGATGGTTTGAATAAGAAATTATCAAGAGTGATACTTCTTTAATTAAAGCGTGGAATGTGGGCAACCATCAATTTATTTACTAATCTTTAATTTTATTCTTATAGTTTATTCAAATTTTGAATTATATTTTTTAAAAAAAAATTGTCCTCATGCATGCCCTTATGCGTATAATAATAATAATAATAATAATAATAATAATAATAATATAATAATAATAATAATGAGGAATCAATTTCATTATTACTGATGAAGACTTGATATTTTAGGTTGTGAAAAAGTTTTGCATCAGTTTAACAATTTATTTAAATTTGAGATTGTGATTTTTTTCTTTACATATTTTTATTTTTAAAAGGGTTAAATACCATTTTTACCATGGAAGTATTGATAAGGGGGCACAAAGACTTGAAAGTTTTTTTTTAGTATCATTTTTGCCCGAAAGTTTACAAAAAGGAGCAAATATGACCCAGGAAGTTTTTTTTAGGAGCAAAATTAGCTCCGAAAGTTTTTTTAGGTGAAAATTTGCCGGAAGTTTACAAAAGAAAGCAACGATCCAACGGTTAAGATCAACTTATGGTCAAGATCATTATGTTTATAAACTTTAGGGGCAAAAATGATACAAAAAAATCTTGGTGTTGAAGTGCCCCCTTACCAATACTTCCATGACAAATTTGTATTTAACATTTTTTCAAATTTAATCTTAAAATGTTTCAAAAAATTGAGATTAAATAATATAAAAAATTGTTCTCAATTTTTTTAAAAAAGTATGATAGGCTAACTATGTTGATTTTTTTTTAAAAAAAAGGCTGGGCCAAAACCAAAATAAATAAACAATAAACAAACTTTTTTTTTGGTTGCCCACCCGGTTCACCGGGGCTTCGCCCCGACTAGTCCGGATCTGACCCGTGTCTCGCACCTGGCTATGATGGGAGAGTCTCCCAGTGGGATTTTTTGCATTCACAAGGCTCGAACCCGAAACCTTGCTTAAGCCGACACAAACCGCTTACCACTTGAGCCAACCCCCGTAATACCGGATACTTGTTTATTTGGAACCCTTATATTTGAGAATGCCATCTATTTTTGGGAGACTACTAGGCCCTATTTTTGGGAGTGAAAATTTGGAATCATAATTTTTGGATCCATGAAAAGTATTTACTATTCAAAAATACGTATTCACTATTCATAAATGATGTATTTACTATGCATCTTGGGAGAACGTCAAATTATTTCTTCATAATTGTCATTGAACTTTAAAAAAAATATTTCTTAGGACCCATCAATAGTAATTTACTTTATTTGAATAATAATATAATATATTTCTCCAATCTTCTTTAACACTTTCTTTGTATGGAATATTTTTAGGTTTTTTGGAAATAAAAAAAATTTAAACAGTAATTTGTCAACGAACATAATTTAACCTTGAAAATAAGACCGGTGAAGGTTATTTTTGCTAACGAGTGAGGAATAAGTTTAGTCCAACTAGGGAAATCTAATTAGACCATAAATCTCAGTATTTTACTACCATCCAAAAAGTATAATCAAAATTTAAAAGTGTTAGTGATTGGTCTAGTAACCATAAATGAATTTCGTTAAAGTAGAACTTTATCGGTACAGTCACATAAAGCAAGGTGTGGGACCTACGGACAATATTTTCTTCTGCCTCCATCCCCTTCACGTGAAGAGTTTGAAAATTGGTACGGGGAAAATTACGTAGAATGACCCAGAAGTGAAAATTACACTAAAGGACCCATTTTTCCACCCTATAAATAGAGGCTTCACTTCTTCTCATTTCTCACACCAAAACCATGTTCTAGAGAGGTTAGAGAGAAGGAGGAGTCCGGAGAAAATCTAGCGGAGCTCGGGTAAATTCTTCGGTCCTTAGTCTTAAGCTTTAGTAGTTCTTTCGGTAGATATAGTAGAAATGCTAGGTAAATCTTTAATTTACCAAGATAGTCTAGATATCATGTTTTAGGGATAAATATGATATTTATTTGAAAAATATATTGGAGGAAGAGATATGGCAAAATTTTGGAAGATTATAGTCAAAGTAGCGAAGCTCTGGCGAAATTTCACCAATTAGTCAAACTAGGGGCAAAATGGTAAATTGTACCTAAAATGCCCGATATGCTGCTAAATATTGATATTATCCTTATAGGATATCCGAGGATTCCGGAGGCGATTTGATGGACGGGCGTATTACTCTTCGTGAATAATACCGTATACGTGAATAGTCCGTATACATGAATAGTGTCGTATACGTGAATAGTAATTACTATTCACAAGGAAGGAAGGTACGTTCGCGTCATCAGAACTTTAACTACGATGTGTCTTTTATTCTTATATGTGATGAAATGATTCATGTGCGTGGCTAAGACTCTGTCTTAGGTCATTGTTTATATACATTCAAATTTTGATACGGGTTATAGTCTTGATAATGCCGTGAGATTGTTTTCCTAGCGGCGAGGACACGTGTTGTGATCGTGGCATAGGGTATGTGCAGACATGTTGTGGGACTTTACATATTGCTTTGTGCTTATGTTACGTCATTGTATGCGATCATACATCTCGCTTTGTGCTTATGTGTTGATTCTCTTTGAAATGTAATGAATATTTGTCATACATATATTGTTATACTTTTCATATGAGGTTAAGCGTTACACGAGGTCCGATGGGTATTGGATCTCGAGATCTGTCTAATAGTTTAGGTAAAGAAACCAGGATCGAGAAGGTACCGATAGATGGAGCCATAGATAAACACCCGGTAAATGGAGCCGTGAGAAGGTGCGGTTAAAGGAAATGAGGAAGAAAGTCAACAGAACCTACAGTATTGCATGAATCTAATAAGGTTACTTCATATCATTTGGTGCTTAAACTAGAAGGGTCGTCTATGTGGTTCGTCAATCGGTCACCCTAGCACGGTGAGACTTCCACTAGACTACCTACCCGGCTGGCCAAATGGGATGATCTAAGCTGAGTTAGGTTCTATGCCCCAAGTCTACTCAAGGCTTGATTGAAGAGGGTATAGTTACATGTAAGAATTGTAATTATAAAGTTTTGTATTCTTGTATCACATGAATAATTCCTTCGGGAGATTTTGTAATATATATATCGGTATCGTCGGGCATCATCATATGTCGAGTATTTTTATATCGTTGACTCATTGTTAAATTCGTTGTTCAAATTTTTAGTACATGCTCTCCGTTTCCGCAAAACGCTAAGTTGTAGCACCTCAAAACTCTGATGAATTTTTATAAAACCACGTGTCACCGGCACGTTTTATGCTACGGAATTTGGGGTGTTACATTTTGGTATCAGAGCTAGCTTCACAGCTAGTCTCAAGAGCATAGTATGGACAACAAAAACAAAATCGATATAATCTGGTTTTGTGATACAATAAAACAAATACCCTAAGGAAAGGTTAGAGTTTCGAAAAACTGCGAGACTTCGATATGGAAAATCGGAGTCTACATGAAATTTCCGAACGAAAGCAATAATTGAACTTAGTTGACGATACTACCTAAGTCTTCCGTAGACGGTAACCTATTGTTTGTCCGTAAAAACGGTGGCTTCTCGGTTATAAGTCTTCCGGTAAGAATAGTAACTTATACTTGGAAAATTTTGAGTGACAAGTTGGAATCACAGTAGAAATTTTGGAAATTTATCGCACTCAAAAATTTAGAAGTTCATTGTAGGTTCTCACAATAAGTTAGAAGAACCAGTTTGAGTTTGAATAGATAAAGATGAGTTTGGCGGGAAAGATTGAGAATCCCTATGAATCTTAGAATAAAAATTACAAACATTAGCAAGAAGACTAAGAAGAAAAGACTATATAATTTCAAGTAAGAAGAGCAACAATCGGAACAACCCCTTTACAACGATGAATCATCTTCGATGATGTTCGTTAATTTCTTTTGAGCTAATTCTCTTAAGACGGGATCCGAGATGAGGTAATGCCTTTCTTAGTGCATCAACTCGTCTCATAAGTTTTGAAAGCCTTCGTGAGGCCAATCTCTTAAACCTTCCTTGCGACATATTCTTTTTATCGTACCTATACTCAAATTTATCTCGTTGACTCGTTTCCTCAAGGGTCAAATGGAAGAAATTACAAAAATCTTGCGGTGTCATTTCTTCTCGCTCTTTGGTGTTGTTCAAGTCTTGCCCTATACATTTCACTTGGATGGAGGGTGAGTGGTCACCTTGTAAATCATCTTCAACCGCAGTTCTTTCCCTTTAGAAGATATATTCCCTACGTTGATTGAACTACTAAAGAGTTCATTATGAGACTCAGTCCATTCTAAACCAACACATAGAGCTTCATAATAGGATGATAATGGATCTGGCACTAAGACATACCCTGATGCATTTTGATTTATGCAATATTGTGTCGAAAATGTTTGATTTCCTCTATATTTTTATTACGAAATCATACATTGGAAGGTTGTTAGCATTGGAAGAACCTTGTTGTACATTTTGGTGATGGATGACATGACGAGATCATACCAATCCTTCCATGAACTTCAAGTCTCACGATGATGAAGACCTTTGGTATGAATAATTTCACGTAGAACATGGCAACAACCACATGAAAAAGGGTTAGTGATTTTAGCTAGAGTGGAAAAAAGGGTAGTGGTTTCTTCTAGGGGAGCAGGGTTTCTTAGAGAAGAAGGTTTAGTAGACTCCATAAGTTCGGCCATGTTACGACATCTTTTGACTGGTCGCCTTGATGGACCTGCTTCAGATACTCCTTGGTTTGCAATCAAAGGAGTCGAACCTTGAATCCTCGGGGATGGATGAAGTACATTAGCTACTGGAAGAGAAGTAGGAACATGAAGCATTGAGGTAGAAGGAGGAACGTACACCTCTAGGGGATTGTAAGAAAGTAATGACGAATATGAAAATGGTGCATTACTAGATAAGTCGGCTAATATGTTAGGTGATTATCATAGAATATAGCTTCGAGAAACGAAGGGCTATTTGAATCGAAACGGGAATGTAGTTGCTTGGACTGCCATGTTTGAAGTAGTAAGAAGAAAGATTTGAACGAAGGAAAATGTAAGATAGTAACTGGTATTTTGAAAGGTTGAGAATGCATGAGAATGATACTGTATCATCCTCGATTTATAAGCGAGAGCGATCTTTGTGAAAATTTTGAATTTTAGTAGCGCCAAATTTAAATTCAAATTGTCGGTTCATAACCGTATGGATTTTTAATTAAGCATGTAATCCGTAGTGTTGCTCCCTAATGCATCCTAGTAACTACTAGTCTTACACCGTTTGGACGTTTGTACGTCGTATGGTAATTGATTGATGGCCGTGTCTCGGGAAATTTGAGTTGGAGAGTGTGCCAGCGATTCGTGATGACAGTTGTTTAATGAGATCGATGGATCTCTGTAGTTAAGTGTATTCGGGTGAGAGTAATCTCGAAATGGATTACTTACTGGAATTGGCCACGCATCAACGTCTTGCCAAAAGATATTACATGTGGATCCTTCTATTTTAATTTTAAATGAGGGACACAGACTTAGGAATGACAATATTAACATAGTTCAATCCCTTATCAAAGTGAAAACTCCTCAAAAAGTTGTGTTGTTTAGAACGTTATATCAAAATCATGTCAAAGAGGTGTTTAACATTTTAAACATTGTGTGTCCAAATTCTCTCTATTCACGAGACATCTCATCATGTGCATTAATAAGTAGAGTACATGTACCATGTATAAAGGATTTACGTGTATTGATCGAGAATACTTTTGAGAAGGACCACGACTTCAAAAGGAAGTGGTCTTCATTCGAAATTAGTGAGATGACAAGTTAGGTACTTCATTACTACAAAGGAGATAGAATTGGAACTTCATAAAAACTGTTGAATTTTATGAAGATAGGTTTGTATATGATCTAACATTAAAAAATAATTAGGTCAAAATGTGATCAAGATTGCCTATAGATTTAGTACATGAAATTATAATGGTGTGAACCTTGTAATTCATACTACATTGTTTACAATGTCTTGTATGATTGATGATTACCTTTGAGGTAACAAAATAATGTGTAAACTTTGTCTGTGACATTGGGAAATTAAGATAGTGGATTATGAGACTATCAAGGGTAAAGACACTGATAAGATTTGAGTTCTCGTTATAATAATACTCTAATTGAGAAATGATTAAGCGAAGTTAACGCTACTTATGGAACGTTTTGATTGGAGAGGGCTACCTACGGGAGTTCGATCTAGGAGGTTTTACCTACAAAGGATCTTGACCGGAGATCTTGACCCGATCGAAAAAAACTGTGTGAAAGCAAGGTAAAGTGCCGTAGAGCGAGCCACCGTGATGTGGCCGTAAGGTGCGGCCGCCATGACAACGAACCATAAAGTAGAGCTACCAATGTATCGGTTCTCAAGGTAAGTACATTATAATGAGTCTCACATTTAATAGGTTCCCTAGAGAAAAAGGTTTACGTAATCTAGTATATCACTAAGAGGTGCTCAAGTGTTGTATGACCTTCTAAGATTAGTTGTCGATTCCTCAATAAGATTTCAAGTTGAACTTGCCAATACACCCGTCTTTGTATTTGAAATTGATTTTTGAACTAGTGAATTTTGAAATTGAGTTTTCGAATGAAATGTTTCCAACGGAATTTGATACCACGGTGATGGTTATTTTGAAATGATGTTGTCTTATAAAAGGGTTTTGTTAAACCCGAGTTTGCGAGTTTTCAACCGTGTGTTGTGGTAAAGTCGGTACGGGCTGGAAGGACGAAGCGCATTGTAGATGTACACGGTTTCTTGGGTCTTACCGAGATGTTTTAAAGTGTTTGAAATGGCCTTTGATAAATGATCTTTTGAACAAAGAGTTTTGAGGGGTTTTGTTTGAGAAAAATGAAAATCGCACCGGTGAACGCACCCAATCCATAACATTTCGCCAAGGGCGTATGTTTTGTCTAGCGTAACACGAGGGTTGCTACTTCGTGTGCCGGTGTGAACCTTTGGGTCTCTTATGGGAGGGCGGAGGTTCTCCCACATTGTTTGACGATGCTGGCGATGCGCAGAGGCCGGATTGGGGATTGAGATAGTGCGCTCGCGTTGTACCAAGTAGTTGAAGTGGTGGCGTGAGCTCTCAAATGTTAAGAAATTTTATAAAATGAATTTTTCCCTCAAAGATATGTGTCGGTAGTAAAAGTTTTTGAAAATAATCCGACCGGTGAATGTGTTTTCACGAATTTGTTTTGGCGTGATTAAAATTGAAAATGTAATAGCACTATTACTCTTTGGTATGGTATTGCGGAAAAAATGCGATCGAGGCCACGAAAAATTTTCGGTGTGTGGAAATTTGAAAATGAGACAACATAAGTTTTGTGTAACGATGACATGATTGTCAATGCTATTGTGTTGAAAAGCGGTGTAGTTGGAAATTTTGGATATAGGAACAGGGAACTATTAGAAAGGTGCAGAATGCGAACTAGTTAAGCCAAATAGTAGTTGTTAGCTATGGTGCTAAGTAAGTGAAAGTAGTGCGAAAGCTTGAATGAGAAAGACTCGAGATGAAATAGAATGGACGGATGCTCGAGGCGGTAAGACCTGGTGTGCAAGTGTGCACGGGCGATGTCCCTAGGCCATAAGACCGGTGATGCTTAAACACTATATGGAATGCGATTGGCATGGTGACTTTAGACTAGTATGTCTACAAAAGCATTTTAAGTGCGGTAAAACATTCATTGTACCAGTAGTAGTTGAAATGCCTAAGGCATGAGGATAATTTCCAAGGTAATGAAACTAGAATCTCCGGTGTTGTGGTAATTAATTGAGGTAGGAAGGCCAATATGTGTTAAGGCGAGAGGCTAAATGAGTCGAGCAATGAGGCCTACATAACCAAACACCGAGAGAATGGATCGGTGGATCTGTGTTTTGGATACTATACTGGGTACAATATGAATGAGATTAAGGTAAGTGCTAAGTAAGCATGCATAAAAAGGGAATAGGCGAGACGTCTAAAGTTTTTCTCCAAGATTATACGGTCAAATTTCGAGGACGAAATTTTAATTGCGGGGGAGAAATGTAATACCGGATACTTGTTTATTTGGAACCCTATATTTGAGAATGTGCCTATTTTTGGGAGACTACTAGGCTTTTTATTTTTGGGAGTGACAAATTTGGAATCATAATTTTTGGATCCATGAATAGTATTCACTATTCAAAATACGTATTCACTATTCATAAATACGTATTTACTATGCATGTGGGACCACGTCAAATTATTTCTCCTCTGCCGACAGACATTCACGTGAACTTTGAAAAAAATGTGCTAGGACCCACTCAATAGTAATTTACTATTTGAATAATAATATAATATATTTCTCCCACTTCATTCTCAAGAACGCAATATGGAATAGTTGTGAAGATGTGGAAATCCTGGAGAAAATATAAGGACTTATCTGGAACCAACATAATTTAACCTTGAAAATAAGACCAGTGAAGGTTATTTTTGCTAACAGTGAGGAATAAGTTTAGTCCAACTAGGGAAATCTAATTAGACCATAAATCTCAATATTTTACTACCATCCAAAAAGTATAATCAAAATTTAAAAGTGTTAGTGATTGGTCTAGTAACCATAAATGAATTTCGTTAAAGTAGAACTTTATCGGTACGGTCACATAAAGCAAGGTGTGGGACCTACGGACAATATTTTCTTTACGCCTCCATCCCCCTTCACGTGAAGAGTTTGAAAATTGGTACGCGGGGAAAATTACGTAGAATGACCCGAAGTGAAAATTACACTAAAGGACCCATTTTTCCACCCTATAAATAGAGGCTTCACTTCTTCTCATTTCTCACACCAAAACCATGTTCTAGAGAGAGGTTAGAGAGAAGGAGGAGTCCGGAGAAAATCTAGCGGAGCTCTGGGTAAATTCTTCGGTCCTTAGTCTTAAGCTTTAGTAGTTCTTTCGGTAGATATAGTAGAAATGCTAGGTAAATCTTTAATTTACCAAGATAGTCTAGATATCATGTTTTAGGGATAAATATGATATTTATTTGAAAAATATATTGGAGGAAGAGATATGGCAAAATTTTGGAAGATTAGAGTCAAAGTAGCGAAGCTACGGCGAAATTTCACCAATTAGTCAAACTAGGGGCAAAATGGTAAATTGTACCTAAAATGCACGATATGCTTGCTAAATATTGATATTATCCTTATAGGATATCCGAGGATTCCGGAGGCAGATTTGATGGACGGGCGTATTACTCTTCGTGAATAGTACCGTATACGTGAATAGTAATTACTATTCACAAGGAAGGAAGGTACGTTCGCGTACTGTAACTTTAACTCTGATGTGTCTTGTATTCTTATATGTGATGAAATGATTCATATCGTGGCTAAGACTCGTCTTAGGTCATTGTTTATATACATTCAACGATCACGGGTTATAGTCTTGATAATGCCGCACGTGAGATTGTTTTTCAGCGGCGAGGACACGTGTTGTGATCGTGGCATAGGGTATGTGCGGACATGTTGTGGGACTTTACATATTGCTTTGTGCTTATGTTCTCATTTGTCATTATCGATCATACATCCGCTTTGTGCTTATGTGTTGATTTTCTTTGAAATGTAATGAATATTTGTCATACATATATTGTTATACTTTTCATATGAGGTTAAGCTGTACACGAGGTCCGATGGGTATTGGATCTCGAGATCGTCTAATAGTTTAGGTAAAGAAACCAGGATCGAGAAGGTACCGGTAGATGGAGCCATAGATAAACACCGTAAATGGAGCCGTGAGAAGGTAGGTTAAAGGAAATGAGGAAGAAAGTCAATGAACCTACCGTATTGCATGAATCTAATAAGGTTACTTCATATCATTTGGTGCTTAAACTAGAAGGGTCGTCATGTGGTTCAGTCAATCGGTCACCCCAAGCGCGGTGAGACTTCCACTAGACCTACCCATTTTGGCCAAATGGGATGATCTAACTGAGTTAGGTTCTATGCCCCAAGTCTACTCAAGGCTTGATTGAAGAGGGTATAGTTACATGTAAGAATTGTAATTATAAAGTTTTGTATTACTGTATCACATGAATAATTCCTTCGGGAGATTTTGTAATATATATATCGATATCGTCGGCATCATCATATGCGAGTATTTTTATATCGCTGACTCATTGTTAAATTCGTTGTTCAAATTTTTAGTACATGCTCTAGTTTTCCGCAAAAACGCTAAGGCAGAAGCACCTCAAAACTACGATGAATTTTTATAAAACCACGTGTCGCTGCGCGTTTTTATCTTACGGAATTTGGGGTGTTACACCCCCGTTGGTAACAATAAACAAACTTAGCTCCACTCACTTTTTCTTTAGCCCACAAGGCCATCTCATATAATCAAGTGGGCTAATTTTTCAGGAAGATTTATTTTCAAGGAATTACTATGAGGTGCCGGAAAAAAGACTTAATTACCAAAAAAAAGTCTTAGTGACAAGTGATGTATTATCATTTCTTATCTTAGAACTTATCAATATATGTTTCATAATTGTCATTAGGACTTCTTAAAAATTAATCTATTTCTTAGGACATCATAAGTAATTATCTCTTTATTTATTGAGAGAATCACTATAAGGTTGAATTTATGGATGCAATCTTCTTTAACACTTTCTTTGTATAAATATATTTTAGGTTTTTTGGCTAATAAAAAAAATTAAACAGTAATTTGTCAACGATTTTCCCATTAAACTACTAGCACTGGAAGATTAAAACAAAACAAATGGATCAGATTAAATAGGGCTATTTCCGTTGTATAAACAAAAAAAGCAATAAGATAAACTTGGGTTAGGAGGAAAAGGGCAGATAAGGGAACACCCATTCAAAAAAAAACGGAAAAATCCAAAAAAAAAATACCTCCGAAATATTCAAAAGACAAATAAGTGATTCCAATATGCAAAATACTAAATCAATCTACCTGGAGCTACGTGGAATTTTGAAATCTTACCGAAAGACTAAAATGCCCCTATTGTAATAGGGAAACCCACCGTTTCTAGTCCTCAACTCCACAGCTTTCGCAGATTCCAATTTGAAAAGCAAATTACTCCTTCTAATCATAATTATTGAATAACATTTGAGAGTTGATTTTGTTCCTAATTATAGGGGAAAAATTAATTTTTTTTATATTTCTTCCTCAAATGCCCCTATTTTATTCTCTCAAGTGTGTTTGGTTTTTTATGAGTTTATGTATGTGGCCCAGACATAATGTGGGTGCATAGACTTTTCCAGTCAGTGAAACTTTTAAATTATTAGATTTTAATTTATTTGTCGATCAGTTGACATTAATTTGCCAATATATATATGGGAAAAACACTCTCATGTTGTAGGAGAAGTGTATTCTCATGTCACACAGACACACACACATGAAATAGTGGAACTCACATATATATGTAATTAGCATTATATATATATGTGTGTGTGTCCCACCTTTTCATGTGTGTGTAGGAATCTTCTTCTTCTTCTCATGCAATATGAAAAGTTTAAACCTCTATATATATATATATATAGAGAGAGAGAGAGAGAGACATATATATATATACATACAGATATACACACATACATTGGCGGACCCAAGTGTTACTTGCCCCCCCTTGAATTTGGGTGTTTTTTTAAAAAATAATAATAATAATAATACTCTCTCCGGTCCTAATTATAGGAACACTTTTATAGTGTAAATGATTGTTGATCCTTAAATTAAGTACCCACCCTTAATACATCAATATTACACTTCATAATCAGATGAGGGATGAATGGTTGAATGATTGTTTAGTGCTTTATATTGAAAAAAAATGTATTTGATATTCTGTAGTATTGATAATAAGACAATTATAATATAATTCCAAAAAATAAGGTCTAGAAGAATGACATTGTAATTATTTTTATTATAATATACTTTTATTATTAAAATATATGTACTTGAACTTATTGAATGTTCACCCTTCATTGTAATTTATGTAGCTGCATTTCTAACAGCACTCAGCCTTGCTTTTCTAAATGACAGGTTTGTAAAATAATTGTATCCTTTATTACATCATCAGTATTCACTTTCACTTGATTTCATGAATATTTTTTTGATATTTTTTTCTTGTTTATATTCTTTTTTTTTAATGTATTTAAAAATTTTTCCTTTAAAAAAAATATCGGGGCACCGCCCCCAAACCTTCGAATCCTTCCGCCACTAGTGCCCCCTTTCCATATTTTTCTCGATCCGCCCCTGCACACATAGATATATGTGTGTGTGTGTGTGTGTGTTATATATGTGTATGTCCTATGTATATATGTGTGTGTGTCTACACACAGATATATATAGACATACACACATATATGTATATATGTGTTATATGTGTGTGTTATACATATATGTATATATACTGTGTGTGTATGTGTCTTGGTCAATATATATGTGTGTTGACACACACACATAAATATATATATGTGTGTGTCTATATCTATATGTATACATATCTATATGTATACATGTATATACAGTAAGACTATTATTTCAATTAGAAAGTATGTGGAAAGAAAAATTTAAGGTCAGAGGCATGTGACAGGTACTGTTAATTCACTTTTACTTATGTTATTTTAAATTTAACATTTTAAAAAATATATAAAATTATCTAATTTAACTCCTCCTCTCAGATTAATTCGTTCCACAAAACCATGAATATCCAAACATAGCTCCTTCTGAAATCGATAAGGTCATCCATCTTTTGCTTTTAACTATGATTTACGGAATCCTTTTTTTATTCAAAACAAACCACAGATGTTCCATAAATTAAGTCTCGTAGAAACATTATCTTGAAGAGCAAGCACTCTGATGCTGGCATATGATTGAAGTTTTTTCTTTACGCATATGTATGAGTTTCACAAGGATAGTAGAGTTCAGAAACAGAGCAAATTTTATTGAGTATAAGTTGGTGGCTTAAGTTCCAAATTTAAATACACAGCAAACCCAACATCAAAAATCCACATTTTAACATATGCTTAATCCCGTCCCCATTCCTTAGAAACAAACCGCATCATTGAATCAAACCCATATTCTCGTTTCCAAACAAAAAATTAGCAATCAACCAAAACCTATCCATGTTGATATTCTGCAAAAGATTCACAAACCCAGAAATGAACAAATTAGTAAATTCAACCCAGTTTTCTCAGTTTCAAAGGATTTCTTTCTGCAATCAAGAAAAACCAATTCTTTTTCTTCCTCTTTATAAGATATTTCTGACCATCTACAGACACAAAAAACAGATCTCGGCAGTGAAAATCGACGAAATCCATGCTCAGACAAATTGCAGACCAACAAAAAGTTTCAACAATGTTCAAGCGGCCAGTCTGGATTCATCACAATGGCGACCCTAGAGCAAACGACGCAACAAAACTCATCATCAGTAATGAATATGGGTGTTGGACTTCGAGCCGTGCATGGGGTCGCCAAAAACGTTCCTGAGGCGGCGGAGACTTGCAAGGAGGGAGGAGCTGTGTGTGGCGGTGTCGCAGAGCAGAGAATGAAAAGAGGTTGTGTGGAGGCTGAGAATGAGACAGAGAGGAGAGAGAGAAAAGGAGAAAATGACTTATAAGATACTCCTCTCGCGGTACCAACTAATTATTCACACAAACAGTTAAAGTTAATAAAATTATCATAAAATTTAAATAATGTCTAATATTACCCCTATTAATTACATTAAACTCTAATATTATTTTAATTATTATCCTCACTCACTATCTTTATTAATTGTGAAGATAATAAAAAAAAAAAATTAATCTTTCGGCAAAAAAAGTAAAGCACTTTATAAAAAAACTAAATAAACTTACTAGTTGGTGCCTTATAATAATGATTAGAGGGAGTAGTTGATAAGATTTTCAACTCCCATTTTGATACATATATAAACTAATTTGGGATTATATAAATTGGAGTCATTCATTTGTCCTTTTGATATTTTGAAAGTAATTTTATGGGATTTTAACAACAACAACAATAAAACAAGCATTCGAAAACCTGCATCACTTTATCCAATAAGATAAAGACACGTAAGATAATGTGTGCCGCATGACGTGTCCAGGGAAGAACCGACGTTTTTTCGTTTCAGTCTTCCCTATAATTAAAACCATTTCCACTCTTTGGATCACCTCTGGATTACCTTTCGTCTGAGTTCCTTTCCGTGCTCGGCAATTTGCGACGTACGGCGGTGGAGGTGATGTGTTGACCTGGTGTTGACGGTGCCGACGAAGTTGGAAGTTTCGCTTCTGTTGAAATTGATATCAAATTTGGTGTACGAAGTGAGAGGTTGAGGACTCATGGCTGAGAAGTACAATTTGAAGAACCCGGCGGTGAAGCGGATTCTGCAGGAGGTCAAGGAGATGCAATCGAATCCTTCTGATGATTTCATGAGCCTGCCACTTGAGGTACTTTTTGTTTTTAATATTACTGATCGTGCTTTTGCTTTGGGTCCTGTTATATTAGGGTTTGGAAAGCGAGATTTGTTGTGTTAATTCCTCAATTTGAATGGCCATAATGTTTCTCCTTCTATATCTGGTGATTTGATAGTGGTTATTCGAATAATCGAGCTCAGGTTTGTTCGTTGGTAGCAATTCATGAAATTTGATCTTAACTGCTAATCCTAATTCATTGATCCAATTCGAACCTGAAGTCATTACGATTAATTGAATTGGATTGTGGTGTTGCCCAATAATCGTGATGATATTTGTGAATCGAGATTAGATTGTCTATGGGAATTTAATTTGTGGGTCCCCACGTATGTGAAGCTAGTAAAAAAAATTCGCTTCTTACTCCTTTGTTTACTGACAGAAGCTTTTGCGGTAATTACAATTTTGATTACTGAATAGAATAATATTATAAAGGACCTTGATGGTCAGTCCATTATTTTAGACATTGAAACTTATGAATGTATGTTTAGGAACAAAGTAGGGTGGGAAGTGCATTTTATTTCTTATTTTATAGGATAACGTTTCACATGAAACTTTATCATTCTGTTTGCTTTCCTCTTGTGTGGGAGCACCTTATTCTGTGTCTTCCTCCCACATTCCGTTCGGTTAATTCAAACATACACTACTGAGTGACTGTGTTATGTTGGAAAGATACATGCTTCATGAATTTGTCTAAATGTATAAAATTGGGAGCTTTACAGCTTTTTCCTCTTAAATAATGCTATGCTTTAATTGTGAAAAAAATCTTGAAGCATTTCTGTTACTCTTTATAAATATAAGGGTGTCTCCTACTTGACAAGTGAGACCTTATCTGTCTTCCTCATATGTTTGCATTAATTTATAGCTCATGTACCGTACATTTGGATTTCCACTATTAAATATCATGCTTTTCTTCTTCTTGTGCATTTAGAGTATTTTCTCAAACTTTAATTTCATCAGGAAAATATTTTTGAGTGGCAATTTGCAATTAGAGGACCTGGTGATTCTGAATTCGAGGGTGGTATTTACCATGGACGTATCCAGTTGCCTGCAGAATATCCATTCAAACCACCTTCATTTATGCTATTGACGGTAAGGTTTTCTCCTCATGTATGGATCTTATATTTGTCAGATGTTGTGGATCCATCTTTGACTAGTTCTGTTTCGTGAACCATCTTTTATGTTAGAACTCTACACATTTGAAGGCTCAATTCCTAAATTTTGATTAATTTCACTTTTGTGCTATCAGCCTAATGGACGTTTTGAGACCCAAACCAAGATTTGCTTAAGCATATCAAATCATCATCCTGAGCATTGGCAACCATCATGGAGTGGTAATTTATTTTCCTTTACTGCTGTTCAATCTGCTTTACATTACTTTTTTATATGTGATTCATCAGTTTGGATGCTAATTCATGATGCAATGCTAATTATTTTGTGATGTTTATTGCTGATTTGAATGGTCTGAGTGTGGTGTGGTCTAATTTTCTAGAAACATAGAAATCATATATGTGGGATGGAACTGTGTGAGGACATAATTTTCACTTGATGAAAGTAGTGTAGCTATTCTTGTAACATCCCAAGGCGCTTGGATGTTACAATTCTTGTATCATCAGTTCACCCAATGGGTTCATGAATCATGATATCTTTTGCTTACGTCTTGGGAGAAGATGGCAGCTATTTCTCGAACTGAGAAATACTGATCAAACAAATTAATTGTAATTTGAATTTATATAAGGCGGAGAAAATAATTTATCGGGTAATTTGGGCCTTTCTGTTTGTTGCATTACATTACTGATTATGGAGTTTTTATTGGAGCTTCAAACTATATCTCTGATGGCAGAATGTTCTGACTTAGCCTATGTAAATGTCTTTTGGCAGTAAGGACAGCTTTAGTCGCCCTGATTGCATTCATGCCCACCAACCCAAATGGTGCATTGGGCTCATTAAACTACAAGAAGGAAGATAGGTGTGCCCTGGCCATTAAATCTCGGGAAGCACCACCAAAATTTGGATCTCCCGACCGCCAAAAACTGATTGATGAGGTAAAATTTGCTTACTGTCTTTTTAGTAAATTACATTAATCGCCTGGAAGGTTTAAAAGAACCTTAATTCCCCCCATTAGCTTCATTTTATACCAAAACTTCCTTATATCAACGTGATTGTTGGCTGAGTTTATACACTATGCAGTTGTCCTCTTAGAAGCTCTAATTTCCTAATGAAATGCAGCATAAATTACCTAAAGAACAACTTAATATGAAAACTTAAAACTAGACTAGCGCGAGAGCTCACTTGATCCTAGCCGCACTATTTAAGATCTTGATTTTGAGGGCTGTACTTGGTTTATCCCAGATACACGAGTATATGCTCAGCAAAGCACCTTCTATTCCTCAACATAGCCCCTCACAGACTCCTGAGGAACACCTTAGAACCGAGGAAGCCGAGGCTGAGATTAATCCACAAAATCAGGAGGCTATACCTGCTAGAGAGGAGCTTCTAGATGAAGCAGTAGGCGACAGGATTCTTGAGGAACAAGAAATCCCTGCTCCTGCAAATCCTAACCCTGGAGCTGGAGGTGTTGAAGCTTCAAGAGAGATTCCATCTCAAAATTCAGAGACAAGGGTTCAGAATCCAAAGCCACAAACAAGGGTCCAAAAACCTGACGATCGCCTGTACACAATGGCTATCATAGGACTCACTATTGCAATTGTGCTCCTTCTGCTGAAGAAGCTCATTAAAACTACCGAGCATGGTGCGGTTTTCATGAACGGATCTTGAGGTATATTCATTGCGGGTTGCAGGGTCCAGCAAAAAGAGGTTTTCTATTTCTTGCCTTGTGTAGTTAAATAAATGTATCGTCTAATCATACTTAATCATTGGTAATCATATAATGTACTGATAAATTGCTAGCACTTTTTCAGGATGCGGTAAGAATTTTTGCCCCTTTGCTCACAGTAAAATGAGAGCATTTTTAAATGGGAAAATCCATCTTAGGGTCCATATTGCCAAAAAAATGTTAAAAAAAGCCCCAGAAAAAGTCAAATGTCAGGGCATTTTCTGGTATTATTTCATAAAATGTAAATTGTTAATGAGATTGATATAGTTGTTAATGGATACTGATTTAATTGTTAATGAGACTGATTTTGTTGTTAGGATATTGTTGTTAATGCAACTGATTTAGTTGTTAATGAGTATTTATTTAGTTGTTAATAAGACTGATTTAGTTGTTAACGTTTTATGAAATAATTCCAGAAGGGCCTTTTTTGACATTTGACTTTTTTGATTTTTTTTTTTTTTTTTGATTTTTTTTACCAATATGGGCCCTAAAATGGATTTTCCCTTTTTAAAATTGTACTCGGTTTCTTTTTATATAGGTATCTGACTGGGTCAGATTCTAGCATAATTGAGCTCAGTTACAAGTAGCTCATTCAAAGGTTCTAGCATAACCGAGCTCCGTTACAAGTAGCTCTTTCAAAGGTATAAAATAATATCGTGCTTAAGAGGTCAAAACTTGAATTTTTCTCAAGTGGGAAATGAATTGGTATAAATGAACTTGTGTTCTATCTGCCCTTGCTTGAATTATATTTTTAAAATTTGTGATGTTTTTAATAATTTTTAATTAATTAAATGTGCTCTGATTTTTTTGTCAAAATATGATTTAAGAATGTGTAGGTTGCAAAGTTTTTGAATGTTGGGTTGAAAATATAACAACATTAGTTTTATCTTATTAGGTGATGTTAGCTATATGGATCACATGTTGTATTTTATCAACACTTAATTTTGTATAAATTATTAGTTAAAAGGTCTTGCTCAATAATTTTATTAAATATTTTCTTTAATATTCCTCTACCATTTTTCAGAGAACTCTACGGTTTAATCTTTTCTCTAAGAGTTCCTTTCCTAATTGGGATTCAAAATTTCAGACATTAGTAGTTCGTTACATTGTGAGAGAGTAATCTCTTCTACTATACTCAAACTTTTTGGTGTGTGTTTGTTTTTTGTTTTTTAATGATTTGCTAACATCTTTCAAATAGCATGAGTATTGCTCCTACTAGGCTTACTTCCTAGATGAGCAAAGCGGATGTCGGGAAAATTTTAGAAAAATACTTTTAAAATCTCAAATCAGTTTTGTTTCCTACCATAAATTAGGTATTGATTACATTTTATTTTAGTAGGAAAATACTTAT
Organism: Acacia melanoxylon; assembly: GCA_019022615.1. Taxonomy (NCBI): domain Eukaryota; kingdom Viridiplantae; phylum Streptophyta; class Magnoliopsida; order Fabales; family Fabaceae; genus Acacia; species Acacia melanoxylon. Next base: position 6,592,106 of record JAFJYJ010000013.1, read on the forward strand.
TTGTTATTTTCAAATTTCAAAGGTATTTTTTTTTGGATTTTTCCCTTGAATCTATTTAAAATCAAATTTGAGTATTGTCTAATTCAACTTGAGGTAGCTCTTCCAAAGTTATATAATACTCGTATTCAATACTACTTGGTTAAATTTTAGTATTGCTGAATATAACTAGATGTTGCTTTTCAAAAATACGTTTTTTACATTCATAACTAAACTCGACATCTCATGATTAAACTTTTATAATCCTTTTCATTAAAAGCAATGTCTTCCGATAATTTTTTTTAAAAAAAAAAAAAAAAAAAAAAAAAGCAATGTCTGAATTAGCTTTTGAGTCTCTCCCTCCCCTTTATCAAGGGGTTTTTGGGACACTAAATTTTTACCCCACCTCACATCACTCTATCATAATTTCCCTTCATAATTTCTCATTTTAATGACTACTCGTACTTGCAATTATGCATCAAAACATAAGAGGGACCTTTTTATTACTGGATTTTTTTTTTTAAAAAAAAAAACGATTTAACTTCATAATCCCAAATATAAGAATGATTTTGTGTTTATGAACGGAAACTATACCACTACAAAAGTACAAGTTATCCTTTAGATAAAAGGTAAAACTAACTTAGTACATGTCTGAATTAACTTTTGGAGAATAATTTTTAGGATTTACAAAGTAAATATATGAGATGAGTTTTGTCTCGACTTTCAAAAAGATTTTGAAACCATAGTTTTGTGGTTTGCCAAACATACACTTAGTGTTATTATTTCCTGTTTTTTTCCTAAAGAAAATTTTGTGCAACAAAGATTATGGTAATGGTCAAGAGTTGAGACAAAAATATTTTCTTCAAATATGTTTCCATCTAAATATAAATTGATAAACAAGGTTACAAATATATACAACCAATGCATCCCTAAAAATTTAAAAATTCAATTGAACTGTTTTAAATTTAAATATCTTTGTGTAAGTATAAAAATTAAAAGAAAATCAATTTCCCCTGTACACTTGGGACAAAGTTCATATAATACAGCTAGTTACTGGTGAATCAACGACGCAACGTTGAGGCAATTGCTAGCCATTTTGCCCATCAATTCATTGAAATCAGCCACTGGTGACTCCTTAACGCCCTTAAACGCATCGTCGCATGTCGAAATATCCAAAACGACAGCGCTTAACAGGCTATTGATCGTTTCGATATCGCTCGCCTGAAGTGAATCCAATGCGTTTTGTAGTTTACCCAACGCTTCCTTGTAGTTCTCCTTGCACTCAGCTAGCGCAGGAGAATGAGAAGCATCTTCCAACGACGTCGTTTTGCCCGAGGTCGAAGAAGACATGTTCGAAACGGCGTCGTGCAGCGGTTCGATGCAGGCTTTTATGGAAGCTTCGAGCACTGACATTGGGTTCACACCGCCGGAGGAAATCATGGGGGAGACCCTGGAAACGCAGATCTGAGGATAGTCTGTCGAATCGCAGATTGATTTCAGAGCTGGATTAGGGTTATGGTTTGGTTCAGGCGAAGGGGAGAAATTGAGGCCGAGCTTTGGGATTATCGCTCGCTTGAGAATTTCTGCGATGGAACCAGAGAGACTACCTGCAGATGTCAAAAGAGGATCCGAATCGGGAGCTATCGAAAATGTTTGAGAAGGATCTGATAATGGAGCAGATTTGAGGGACGAAGGATCGACGACGGTGTTTCGAGCCGTGCATTGAGGGAGGAGAATGACGCAGAAGAGTATAAGGAAGAAGGAGATGTCTCTGGTTCTGAACATGGTGGGAGAAGGAGAAATTACGAAACGAAGAGAAAGATGAGGAAGAAGATGAAATGAGGGGATTTTCATTTTTTTGGGGGACCATGAATGGGGGATTTTCATTTACGTACCGTGGGTACGTGGTAAAGAGAAAAAGGGGTTTACTTTATCCAGGAATAGCATAATCTGGATATGGTTTTTAGAATCTTTGGATTTGGGGGAAATTATAAAAGATAAAAGCTGCTGATGATGTTTAACATATCAGCAAGAATAAGTTATACTATAAATATTAGATATAGGATATTGTCACTACCATTTTTTGTCACTACCAATATCACTATTACTTTCTCACCGTTAGATCAGAATCTCAATAGGAGAGAAAAATGATAAAGGTAGATGAGATTATGATCTAACGGTGAGAAAGTGATAGTGACATTTATAGTAATAAAAAATTATAGTAATAATATCCTAGCTCTAAATGTAATTATAATTAGAGATAGGAGTGATAGTGACTTTTTTTTTGTAGTAATAAAAAATTAGTAATAATATCATATCCCTTATAATTAAGGGAAATATCATGTTGATTTTATAAAATAAAACTTTTAAGGGAAATATCATGTTGATTTTATAAAATAAAACTTTTCATCATCTGTGTTAAAATTCATGACCATGTAAGGCCCCAGGAAGATTAGAAGAACTTTCTTCCAAATGGGGGATTTTAAGGCCCCTGGAAGCTATGTTATTTTATCAACATAATTAGAAGGTGGTGGGGCAATCAGTTATCAAGTTCATCAAGGAACTATGGAAGTATCTGGAAAGAATTAGGGAAATTAATGATACACCCGTGGTGCTTATTCCAAAAGTGTAGCAGCTGGAAGTGATAAGTCAATTTAGATCTATTGCATTGTGTAATATTATACATAAAGAATTGTCTAAATTCATAGTAAATAGATTAAAGCCTCTTGTAGATAATTTGGTGTTACCATATCAAACGAGCTTTATTCTTAGGAGGAATATACATGATAATATAATAATTGCTAAGGAAATAAGAATTCTATGAGTAGGTTACAAGGGGAATGGAGTTATATAGTTATTAAGATTGACCTTAAAAAACTTATGATAGGATGACTTAGAAATTTATTGACAATGTGTTAGAAGAAATTGGGGTTAAATGATCATTTAAAGAGAGTTATCATGGAATGTGTTAGCTCAGCCAAGATGTCTTTAATGTGGAATGGAGGAAAAAGAGAAGAGTTTACTCTTTCTAGGGGTTGAGGTAAGGAGATCCATTATCCACATACTTATTTGTTTTAGGAATAGAGAAGTTAACACATTTAATTGTGGATTGTTTGAATAATAGGAGGTGGAAGCCAATGATAATGGGTAAGAATGGAACTGAGGTATCACATTTGATGTTTGCAAATGATTTGGTACTTATATGTGAAGTAAATCTAGACCATATATGGACAGTGATGGGTGTATTGGAAGAAACAGAAAACTAGTATATTCATTTTAAAGAATATTGATAGAAGGGTGTAGAATGAGGTTTGTGCATACTCAGGTTTTAGAAGAATTGAGAACATGGGGAGGTATCTGGGAGCTTATATGATGAGAGGCAAAGATAATAAGAGGAAGTTCCAGCACCTAATTGATAAAATGCAAAGAAAATTTAGTAGTTGGAAAAAACAAACTTTGTCTCTAACTGGGAGATTGACTCTTGTTCAATTAATCACAAACCAAATGCATGTGTTTTATATGCAACATCAATATATTCCGATTGGTGTGAGGCATCAAATGGAAAGAATTCAAAGAGACTTCATTTTAAAAAGTGAGGTGAGGAAAATAAAAATACATGTTGTGAGTTGGAAGATGTTATGCAAGGAGAAAAAGAATGATGGGTTTGGGTTAAGAAATCTAGAGGTCATGAATGATACAATTTTAGGTGGGTGGCATGGAACATAATTACAAACTTGAAAGCTTATGTTCCTTGGTACTAACGGGGAAATATAGAAGAATATAAACTTAGGAAAGGAGTGTAAAATGATGAAACTAGAATCGGAGGTTTGGAAAAATCTGTGTAGAATATGGTCGAAAATCTTAAATAATATGTGTTGGGAGACAGCAAATGGAGAAAGGGTGAGTTTCTGGCATGACAAGTGGCTTGATGATGATAGGGAATTAATTGAAAAATGTGTTGACCAACTATTGGAAAGAGGAAGGGGAATTATGAGTGAAGGAAATGGTAAATACAAAAGGTGAATGTGATATAGAGAAGATAGGTAGATGGGTTAAGGAAGATGGAAGAAGGTTCATATGGCAGTGCCTCCTCCTAATGAGTTGAAAGGTGATGATGTCATTAGGTGGGGGCAAAATTGCAGAATAAGTATGTTGTGTTTGATATGTATCATATATTGAGAGGAGCAAGATATGGAAGAAGAGGTGTGGAATAAATTGTAGAGATGGAAAGGTCCGAAAAGAGTGCAAGTCTTCTTTTGGATAACAATGCATGACAGATTGTTGACTAGTGTAAGGAAATGTTGTAATGGGAGGAAATTCTAGCTGCTATAGGTGTGTTGATGTAAATGAAAATCATATGCATGTATTGAGGGATTATAGTATTGCGGGGGAAGGATTGGTTCGGCTGGAATCTAGCTAAATCAAATAAGGAATGGAATCTGCATTTTGGTATAGCTTGTTGGTTGTTGTGGACTTAGAGGAATAAAATCATGTTGAAGAGGGATTTACTATGCCTGGAAAGTGTAGCAAAATTGTGCTATGGTATGTGAAGGAAGTAAAAAGGGCTGAGACTAGATTTTGGAAGAGATAAAAGGACAAAGCAGGATGATATTTATGGGAGGCTCCAATGGTGGGATGGGTTTTGATTAATATGGATGGTGCATCTAAAGGAGAGACAAGAATTGCATGTTGTGGTGGTTTAATAAGGGAAATAATTGTGAGTGGATTTCTGGTTTTATAAGGAAATTAGGAGCTTGCATAACTATTAAAGCATAGTTATAGGTTGTTCTGACAAGACTGGAGTTAGATATATGTTATAATCTTGATAGAATAATTGTTGAGTGTGATTCAGCTGCTGTAATTCACTTGTTGAAAAAGTTGCAAGTGAAGGATGGTTCTGGTTGGTCAATTGAAAAATTTTTCAAACATCATGTTTGTACATGATGATGAGAAAGGGCAATGTTTGTGTTGATGCCCTTACAAATTTCAGTTTTGTACTAGAGGAGACGAATGTTATTTTTTATAAGCCTTCGTTGGTTGTAAATAGCTTTTTGTTTAGGGATTGTATAGGTGTTTCATACCCATGATTTATATTGATTTAGTAATGGAAATGCGCTAAGGCCTCATTTTATAACCAAAAAAAAAAAGAAAAAAAAAAGAGGATCTCACATTGCCTCTATCCAATCTAGCTACACGTCATCTTATTCAGTCAAAAACATCCAATTTCACGGTCAACTTTCTCATTTAAAATGGAATCTGTGATTTTTACCCTTTTATAACCATTTTGCCCAAAAACAAAGCATTAGGTGTTAGACGTACTTTTAAAAAACACTTATGTATATTTTTATATCTTAATCCTTTTTGTTTTTCACAACAGCTTTAATTTTTTTGTTTTTCTAGAACACATCACCAAAAACGCACTTTCAAACAGGTATTTTCTTTACTTTTTCATAATAAAAACATGTTCTGAAAGCTGGAAATCAAACATGCCCTTGGTTATTTTGTTTTTTAAATTTTGATCTGATTTTAACATAATCCTCAAAGTTCAACTGGGTTGTAACTCTTTAGCCCTAATACCTTAGCCATTTAAAATATGGTACTTATATTTTAGAAAGTAAAATTATATATTTCATGAAACTTAATATAAATTAAAAATATTTTGAATGGTCAAAACTATAGGAATTGAATTGTATTGAGTTAAAATTTAGGGACCAAATTTCAGTTGCACCAAAATGATAAGAATTGGGTTGTAATGAGTTAAAATTTAAGTACTGAATTACAACAGAATCAAAATTATATAATTAAAAGATTAATTTTTCCAAGATTGGATATATGTATATACAACTTACATATGTATACATAGGTGTGAGTGGAAATAAAAACATTAACTCTGAATCAGTAAAGGATTCCCATTAGCTACTCATCGCATTTATGAGTTTAGGAACTCAACCACAAAACGATATCATTTTGCGGGATAAGCTCCTAAGTGAGCTTAGCAAATAATTCAATCCGATTAGTATAGTGTCAAAATGTACTTTTACAAGCTTTATTACATGCACAAAAGCACTCAAACCTTTGTTTTTTTTATACATTTAGCCCAAAAAATTATACATTTGCTTCAAAAAGTTATAAATTTGGCCCCTAAATATTTTTTTAAATTAATTAATAAGTATACATTTAACCCCCCAAATATTTACCTCAAGTTTTGTCTCTATGGACGGACGTGACATGTTTTTTTGGTCGACATTTCATGGACGTGACATCGGATCTAGGGTTTTTGGACACTTCTGCGCTTTTGGTAGAGTTGGGAATCAGGGCCGCCAGGGCCTAGCCCTACAGGGCCAGGGGTAAGGAAAACATTTGTTTCTCAAAGCCCGGCTCGATAGTACCAGGGCCAGGCCCGGCCTTACCGGGCCTGAAAATTACTATTTCAAATTTTAACTATTTTTCCTTCGATTTTTTCAAATAAATATAATTAGTAAATTGCAACTATTAAAGTTCTAATCTATCAAATAAATGTTATCAACATTAATATCTAAACAATATAAATTATTCAACAAATAAACACATTCAAGTAATTCGTAATAAAAAAACAAATAAACACAAAGAATATGTTTTTTTCCTCTCTTTTTCAAAAAATATTAAACAAAAGAATTGCTTTATATATGCCCACGACAAAATGTCTTTCCCTCTCGTAATTTTGTTTGTGTCTGTAGATTTCTTCGGTTCATGCATAATTTTATTGACAGATAAAAATAATTATACTTATTTTACACAAAATATATTATTACTTATATAATATTGTAATACCAAAGTATGTGTTTATTTGATATGAAAACATCCATTTTTTAAAATTTATAATAATTAATTATGTGTTTTAATACGAATAATAATAAATATAAAAAAAATGTTATAGTTTAAACTAAAGAAAATCTATATAATTACAAATAAACACATTCATTAAGGGAAGTCTAAATAATTATTTCTTTTTTTAAAAAAAAAAAAAAAAAAAAAAAAAAAAAAAAAAAACTACCATTAAACGGGCCTAGTGGCCGCCCTGAGAGTCTTCCGAGGGCGCCTACTGGCATTGCCCATTGAGCCAATTTCAAATTTTTGGCTTATTTTTCAAGCCCAGAACCTGCAGGGAGAACTTCAAACGGGTTCGGCCCGATTTCCCGGCTCTAGCTTTTGGTGACATTAATTACAGTATCGAATTATTACTCCATCTTGAGTTCGTTTTAAATTGTACTATTTCTATTCTTAACTTTATAAATAATGAAATGGGTATGAAGCTATATATATATATCCTTTGTAAATAGTAAAATGAATTTGAAGCTAAGAATAAGCCATTTGATCCATGGCTTTGATAGAAAGTATTACTATATCTCCGGTCTTAATTATAAGGCATAGTTAACTTTTTTTTAAGAAATTAAGAAAGCTAAATAAGTTCTTAATCATTTTATATATTGTGTTTTTTTAGATTATATATTAGTTTATTGGTCAAACTATTTAGTTTGAAAAAAAAAAAAATACTCTAAAGTAATTTAATTAATTTCCATAGTTTTTTAAAAAAAGTCAACTAAGTCTTATAATTTAGGAGGAGTATAAGTTATATAAATTTGTGGTATAAAACGCACGTAGATCAAATATTGAATAAAAAAGAAAGTTTTCATTCATTCATTTTTTTAATTATTATATCAATCACATGTTTATAGAAAGCTCGAGATAAACAGCTCGGCGGGTCGGGACACGCCGTGCTTCTCATATTTTATACAAAGTTTTTAAAAATAAATTATACTAATATTTATTGTTTAATACATAATATAACTTAGGGTAAAGGATTTTTTAATCCTTTGGAGAAACATTATCTCTAAGTACCCCAAAACCACGTCGTTTTGGATTAATGAAGGGTGTTTTTGTAATTTTATTTATTTTTTTATCATATAAATTTTGAAACACCATTCATTAATTCACCTAAAATTACAAACACAACATTTATTAATTAACGTAGTTTTAGGGATAGCGGAGATAAACTTATCTTTAGTGACTGGTATTTTTTCCCTATAACTTATTATCCAAATGATATTAGTAATTAATATAAATATCAAAAAATATAAAACGTGACATTGTTCAGGAATATTCTGAACTCCTTATAAATCGAAAGATCTAATCAAAATTAGTGTCGGTCAGAGGATTTCACGACAACGACGGGACAAGAGGCATGATTCACTACATAATTGCTTACACTTCCCATTAAGGTCCTGCAAAAGAAACAATCAAGCAAATTAATTGGGATATAGAGACTAGAGTGGATAATACATATGCTACAAAATAATTTTAGATTATTTCTTTAATCCCAAAATCACCACTAGCACGAGCATCATCTAACCTTAGTTTATTATTTTTATTATTTGTTCTACTCAAAGTATGCAAAAGTGCTAATCCTTGCTCTGTTTTACATATTGTGACCCCATAAAAGCAGATCCTCTCATCCTCTCATTTTCTCATCATTCCTCATAAGCTCATTTAGACTGTTGATTGGTAAAATGAGAGAAAAGTTGAAGGGGTGATAATTTGACAATATGACTCATTGTAACCTTTCAGACTGATTGGACGAAGATGATTTAGAAATTATGAGGATGATAAGAGAAACCAAACCTGTGATCCCATATAGTATTAAAGTTTGCCATGCTAAAAAAATATTTTATGCAACGATAACCAATTTATTTATTTGGATGTTCTCTAAGATATATTTTACTCCAAACAACCAATATCCATTATAGTAGGTACAAGATTGTTATTAAATAATGAAATAATGCTCTGTGTGTGAAAAGAAAAAGCAAAAAAGAAAAGAAAAGAAGAAAATACTTCCTTCGGTCCTTAATATAAGATATATCTACATAATTTGATTAAATTAAAGAAATTAGTTAAGTTAGTTAATATGACGTGTTTTTTAAAACACCTTAATGATCTTCTTTATTTAATTTCCTCCTTAATTATTGTTGATGGACCATAAATAAGAATAAATTAGAAATTTTTTTTTTGACAAATTATATTCATAACCAAACATAATTACCTAAATATAACAAAAAGGCATGAGTTATATACTGAAGGTACCTTTTGATGGTGCCAAGGCCTCTGTTCCCTACAACAAGAAAGTCTATAGGAATTTTATCAATTGCTTCACATATCTTCTCTCTCGCGTCTCCCCAGTATATCTTCATCAGTATCTGAACCTGATCATTTTACCAAACATTATTCTCAACAAATCAGATATCCTTCTTGAGGAATAAATATAAATCACGATGCTCATATTCTTGCTAATGATAATATCAACATATCTGTTATTTGTATGACACATACCAGGTCAATTTTACAATAAGAAAAGCAATTGTACCTTTTTCTTCTGGTCTGCTGCATTTGTGACAATATCCAGGGTTGCATCTTTGGTTTTCACCCCATATTTTTTCAGTATTGCAGGATCAGTAAATTGACTTGCTGGTATCAGAGCTGCATATATTAGATCAGAATCAATAACATCCCACCTTTGATTGTGATAGCCAAATATAGATTCAAACAAGAACAAATAATTATTGGATTAAGATGTAAATTTGCGCTAGAAGTTTTCGTCGAGGAGTAATGTTATCTAAAAAAAAGTTGTCTGTTAAAATAGAGTAACTCTGCCACTTATTTAAAAAGTTGTGAAAACTTTCAGGAAAAATTACTTCTACGTCAAAATCTTCTAGACAAATTTACTTCTGGCTTTACCGGCACATTGTCAAGTTTGTGTACATTTCATCATTCGTATGTTTCAAGGTAATTTCTGAGGGAAACGAAATTGATTTCCATGGAACTAATAATTTCTGGCTAAACTGTATCAAATTTTCCTCGATTTTGGATAATGCACAAACAAATTCCACTTCCGATTCCTTTCATCTATATAGCTTGGACCATAGATCGTCGCAGAGTTTCGCTTTAGCGCAAATGTCGATTTTCTCGCCCAAGCACAACCATGAAAATTTTCCTGAGGAACAAACAGTATGAACAGAGCAAGAGGGAGAGGGAGAGGGAGAGAGATTAAATACGAGATCCAGTAGATTCCCAAAGCTGCATCTCGCCGCCCTCGTAGAATTGTTCCGGGAGACAGACGACGAGGATGAGGTTATCTCCGTCGCGAATGGCGTTATCCACCGCCCATTGGAGTGCTAGATCGCTGCACCCCGAGAAATCCACAGCCACTCCCACTCTTCTTCCAGAAACTTCTAGAGCCTTATCCATGGACGAACGAAGGTAGAGCCTGGCGTTATGAGAGAGATCACTTCTTCGCTTATTGTATTTCCAGAAACGTTTCCACTGTTCAATCCTTCAACTTCAAGTTAACGGCAAAGAAAAACACCCAAAATTTGAGGAACAAGAATAGAGAAGACTACGCGATGAGCGCGCGCCCTGTGACTAAAATGGAAGGCTCATGATGCGGGAAGCAAAGCATGTCATTTAGACACCATTAATTCGTTTATATTTTCATGGTCACGGTGGACATGGACGGTTTAAATTTAATTTCTTATTTTTTTTATAAAAAATATTTTAATGAATATAAAATCTGAAATAAAGATAGTTTATGAACTAATATTTTTTAAAAAAAGATTTTTATTTAAAAATTATTTTTAAAAAATATAAAATATAAACGATTTAAATGGGACAAGTTGATGGTTCTTATCCAAGAGGATAGACATCATAACTAGTTCTATAAAATACTTGTACAAATATAGATTATATGAATAAAAAAATTGGTTAAAATAATAAATAAGTAAGAAATGTAACTTATTATTAAAAAAAAAAATATCCTTATTTATAGAAAGAAAGAAAGAGAGTGAGTGTGTGTCAGAGAGAAGAAGTAAATATTTAATTAATTTAGTGAGACCAACAAAGAATAAATGGAGACAATAAAAAGTTATTTTGATAGGATTTTAGTATTTCTAGTAAGGGTTTAATATTTTTGTTTTTGATTTTGATGCAGAAACATTTATTTTATAAATACTCGTGTGTGTACCCATAGTTTGCGCATGAGCTCTTTATTACTCTTCTAGTTCTATTTATATGATAGAGAGAAGAATTTTTTGGGTCCTATTTATAGGGCATAGAGAAATTTTTTATATAAATATATAATTTTACCCTTCATTAATTATTAAATTGACTTTGTTTTTATGTGATTTAATGTATAGTAAATAAGGATAAAGTTAGAAAGCTGATGAATTATATGACAGAGTTAATAAAGTTTAAGGTTTTATTACATTGTCATAATTTTTTAAGGGAAAATTATAATAAAAGACCTAGAAAGAATAATATTTATTAAGAAGGACCATAAAAATGTTAATTATTTTGAAGGACCAGAAATCAAAACATTAAAATAAAAAAAGACTAAATTACCCTTGGCCAGGATTTTTCATATTATCTCTAATTAAATAAGAAATTTGAGAAGTAATGTTGGAGAGAGATGAATACGGATGGAGAAAAGGGGCGAGGGGCATTCATTTGGGTCCAATGTAGACCTTCACCTCTCCCTATCTCTCAAACTGTATCTGTAAAGTACTGTATTCTTAGAATATCAATTTCCCTATAGCAACTTTTATTCAGACATTGTGCACTGGAAGTTGCATCTAAACCCTCCTGATAACCAATTCAATAGACAAAGTCCGGATGTTACTAACAAGATTATACTTTTCAAACAGTAAAAACTAAGGAATACAGATAGCGCCTCAATTGTTCAGCTTAACAAGAAGGCTTAGATTAAATAAGGCAGATACGGCATAGTTGACTCCAATGATCACTGCAAGGAGAATAATTAAGTTTTCAATGCTCATTGATGGAGTATCTTAGTAGATTCTGATGTGTTCTCTCTTTGTCATTATCCACCAATCACTCCAGATTCTTATTTAATTAGAGATAATATAGGAAATCTGGTTAAGGGTAATTTAATCTTTTTATTTTAATATTTTAATTTGTGATTCTTCAAAATAATTACCATTTTATGGTCTTTCTTAATAAATATTATTTTTCTTAGGTTCTTTATTATAATTTTCCCATTTTTTAAACTAATTTATGATCTATTTATAATTCCACTTCATGATTTTAAATTGGAATTGAAAGACAAAAATCAATATTGTAGAATTTTTGGGAGGCCCCACTTAGCTAGGGTGACTCTATCAAAATTTTTATAAAAAGTTAACAATTTATATTGTATGAAATATATTTATGATATTTATTTCACATATATTATAAATATGTCTATATGTAACTATTAGAAATTTTATATGTTTTAAGATTTAAGAAATGTGAATTTAAATAATAATACTGGGGGAATTTAAATTTTAAGATTTGTTTGGGAGTTTGGAAGGGAGGGAAAGGAAAGGGATCTGAGGAGAATGAAGGGGAGGGGATGGAAGGGAAATGAAAGATATTTCCTCCCCTTGTTTGGGAGTTAAAAAAATAGTAAGGGAGGAAGATGGATGATTAATGAGTTATTTTTACCATTTTGTCCTCTTCTTTAATAATTAATATAATTATTATACTTTACAAATAAATTTAAATTTTCTAAAAAAAATATTTATGTGGTGGCGGCGGGGGGCGGCGGCGGTGGCGGTGGTGGCGGTGGGGGTGGTGGTGAACGAGGGTAAAAAAGTAATTAACATATTTTCCTTCTTAAAACTCTCATATTGGGGGAATTTTATTTTTGTGAAGAAGGAGGGTTTTGGGGGATTTGTAAAAATCGCGATTCCCTCCCCTTCTATTTTTAAAACTTACAAACAAGGGAAGGAACTACCAAAACCCTCCCTTCCCTTTCCTTTCCCTTCAAAATAGAATTCGCAAAGAAAGCCAAGTGTTCACTGTTGAATTAGTCTAATAATTGATCTAACATAATTACACTTTGCTTAAATCGGATCAAAGCGATAATATAAAATATTTAAAGTATCTTTTAGTCATTTTAAGTTTACGTGAGGTATTATCTTTTGGTCCCTTAACTTTATAAAGTATATTTTTAGTGCTAAAAATCTAATACCGTTAATTTTACTAACGGAAAATGCAAACTCAGGTGATAATGGTGTAAACTTAAGTTATAACTATGTGACTAATTACTATTAATCTTAAATTTTAAATATGGGTAAATTAAATAATATATAAAATTTGTGTAATGAAATATTATTAAGTAAATCACTGGAGCCGTTATTCTCAACATTTTAAGTTAAGAACATTGCGGTGTTAAATTTTAGAACCAAAAGTATCTTTATAAAGTTAAGGGATTTAAAAGTATGCGCTTCTTATATAAAACTTAAAAATTTAAAAGTAAACTTTAAGCTTTATAAAATAAAATTGAGTGATTATTTCCCAGAAACACTTGTGAATTGTGATATCATTTCTGCAATAATATATTCTTGGCCCCAAGAACAAAAAAATCCATTTCTTACACAAAATGCACTACAAGTAGAAGCACAACAAATCCGATTTTGTTGTTGTACTGAGAGTCTTGTTTCCGTAAGCAATCCCAAGTAATATATAAATTCTGCTTCTGCTGCTGCTTCTTTTCTACTTTCTCTTCATCTTCATCTCAAAGCTTTCACAGATTCCTTGAGTGGCTTCGGCCACTATCCTGAATTTATACTCTCTTTGGAACTTTATGTGCCTCCAGCTGCCTCCGAAACCCTAGCGAGGTGGTTTTCTTCCCACATCGACGCTCTAAATCGGCGAATTCCCGATGGCATTGTGGTGGTCCGTGCTCGTTTTGGCTTTCGCTTATGCCATCTGTAGGTTCCTCTTCATGCTCATTCCTCCCAAAGTTCCTTCCATAGACGTCGATGCTTCCGATGGTACTTTCACTCTCTCTTTCTCTCGGGTCACACCTGTGCGATGTGTTGTAATGTGAATTTTGATGGTTTACAGTGTTGGATGATGGAAATCAAGCGCAGGAGAATAGCTTTATATATGTGAGTCTTATTTCTTACTTGATAACCGTCTTCATTGATCATTCGCTCTGGATCTGCATTTTGCTTGATCTGTTTTTTAATGATTTGAGTTGAGTTTAATGGTTAGTGGATGTTATTTGACCGGTATAAGTTTGGTCAACTCATCAGTGTTTATTACGGACTAACTTCTGTTCAATATACCACTGAACATTATTATTTGAGGTTTGTTGAAGATGCTCTAATACGGAGAGTCTGGCCTATCACGTCTTGTTCAGGTACCTCCGAGGGGACAAGCGCAGCAGTCAGGCAAGAAAGTTCAATGCTATGAACCTGCAACAATGAAATACTTGGGATATGTTTCGGCGCTGACACCTACTGAGGTTGGTGAACCAATGCATTTTAGCAACAGACAAATGCTTATAATTTACGATGAGGTTTCTTTTATATTTACTAGTTTTTATTTAAGTTTGATAGTAAGAAATGAGTAATTTTTTTATGTTAATATAGCTAGACATTGATATAAGTGACTTAGAATATATAAGTTAATCACTGTTGATAAACTAGTTACATAAGAAATACATTGGCTATGGAAGGAAAGTTGACTTGCCATAGTTTCGAGCTAAACATGTGTCTTTTCATTCATACATTTTGCGTTATGGTTTATGTTGAAGTTCAAATTCTTTAGTATTCCTTTATTTTATATGTTTATTGTTCATACAACTAGACTTTAGTACCTTTCCTTAAGTTGACCTTATTCTGGTTCCCCATTGACTTTTGTTGTTGACAAAATGTCTCGTATGCTTTTGATATGCAAATTATCTGGTTGTATGGACCTACTTATATATCTCAGCAACCAATCCATCCTCTTATATCCTTCCATATAGAAACATTGATGACAAATGACAATTTACGCAAAGTGACGAGGAGAATAAATATTGATTCACTAGATCCAGATGTTATGAACCATCATAAGCTATTTTGCTATTTTTGATTAAATTTATACTAACATTCAAAGAAATTTACTTGGATTATTTTTTATGTATGGAAAGGTCAAGGAGCAGGTGGCCAAGGTGAGGAAGGCACAGAAAATGTGGGCAAAAACCAGCTTCAAGCAAAGACGTCAGTTTTTGCGTATACTCTTGCAGTATATAATCAGGCATCAAGCACTTATATGCGAGTAAGAGCCTTTTATCCATGGTTGTAGAAAGAGGATTTGGCAGCTGAAATATTATAGAAATGAAGTTGGCCTTCATGTAAAAATATCAGAATCTAAGAGCACATACAGAACTACAATGTTGGTTGTCATATTTTGGAAAACATGCACACATTAATAAATGCCCTTTTATTTTTTTTTAAAAACTCATTTGGCCTAAAATTTGTAAATTATGTATTTCTTTTGATAACAAATTGGATATATTTTAACTCTAGTTTTTGTTAGAATATCTTCACGTGATACGGGAAAGACAATGGTGGATGCTTCTTTAGGAGAAATAATGACAACATGTGAGAAGATCAATTGGCTACTGTCAGAGGGTGAGAAATGGCTAAAACCTGAATACCGGTATGTGCTTTAACTGTTTTATTTGTATTTGATATTATATTTCCTTGTTTTGTTAAGACTATTAAATACCGTAGTTGATTTTTTCCTTTGCATAAGTTGGCTTTGGTCATGGTGGATGATTTGCCTTAGTATCTCGTTTTACTTATTTTATTCCTCTTACAGACTTAAAAAGTTTTTTCCCCCTCTTGTGAATGTGTATGTGTATTTAATATTAATATTTGCAATGGAAAATTGCAGATTGAGTTCAATTCCATGTAGTGCTTCATATGGCTATTAATTTTGCAGATCTTCTGGACGTTCAATGCTTCATAAAAGAGCTAGAGTAGAATTTCACCCCCTTGGTGTTATTGGTGCCATTGTTTCATGGAACTATCCTTTTCACAACATTTTCAATCCTATGCTTGCAGCACTCTTTTCTGGAAATGGTATTGTGATTAAGGTATTTAATTTTGAACTACCTGCTTATCCAAAATTTTCTCCATGGTTGTATTCTTTCTTTTTAAACTTTATTATTTATTTTGGTAGTATTACAGGAATTAAGCTATATCCCATTGCAAACTGATATTTTACATACATTCTTGGTATATAAGGGTTATTTTATTCCATTACAAGGTGAAAAACTGCAATTAAATAATTGAAACTCTTAGAAAGTTGGAATTCCTACTTGAATACCATAACTTTGATGTTTAGGTTTCTTGAATTGAATGGAAACCATGTTCTTCTGATTGTAGATCTCAGAACATGCAAGTTGGTCTGGATGCTTTTATTACCGGATCATCCAATCAGCCCTTGCTGCCATAGGTGCTCCAGAGGATCTCGTTGAGGTGATAACAGGGTATGGCCTTCTCACCTTTCCTTTTTCCTTTATTCTGTGGTATTTTTTTTTTTTTCCTTTGGCATCAATCAGACATTTCTTACCAGGTTTGCGGAGACAGGAGAAGCATTGGTCTCATCTGTGGATAAAGTTATATTTGTTGGATCACCTGGTGTTGGTAAGATGGTATGATTACTCTGGCCAATGGATGACTTCACCCTATCTCTTTCCTGAATTGAATCTTATTTTCCATAATTTCATTTTTGATCCTGGAAAATAGCTTCTGATATTAAATATGGTGTATATTGGACACAGATTTTGATAAGGAAAATTCTTCCCAACCTTAAGCTGTATCATATCTCTGATCTAAGATGTCCCTCATGAGCTAAATCTGCTCATGGGGATACATTTGAATTCTCTGATTCTTAAAAGATTCTTCATTATTCATCTTAAGGTGGCGTCTACTCTACTAGTTTCTAAATAACCTTTTAACTCTGTTTTACATCCTACATTTGTGCAGATAATGAGAAATGCTTCTGACACGCTTATACCAGTAACTCTAGAGCTTGGTGGAAAAGATGCATTTATTGTGTGTGAAGATATAGATGTGGACCATGTATGAATCCTCTCACACCTTGTGATTCCCTGAAGGCTTGGACATCACTGTTGACCCTTCATTTGGCGAATTGTTTTTTAATTGCTTATCCAATCTTTATTTTTCAGTGCCATTATTTTAACATGTAATTGATCTGCTGAGTATAGGTTGCACAAATTGCTGTCAGAGCTGTCCTGCAGTCAAGTGGACAAAATTGTGCTGGGGCTGAGCGATTTTATGTCCACAGGGATGTCTATGCATCTTTTGTCAGTAAAGTGACCAAAATCATAAAGTCCATTACATCTGTAAGTGTTTCTTAAGAAACTGTAAAATATGTTATGTGAGCTTCTAATACATCAATCACTTGTGTTTGCACTTGATTCTCACCGAATTCTTACTTTTCATATTTTTTTTTATATCTCTTGTTTATTATCAAATTCAGTATAATTCAGGATGTCACATCATCCTCTATTTATGTTGTACTTTTGCATGACTTCATCTTTTGTTCTATTATTTTCTTTGTTCTTTCTCTATTTTCAATCCTTTGCATAGCTTTGGATGATTTCTGATTTAAGTGATTGACCTTAATTAATTAATTTCAAGTTTATATACCCTGCCTTGAATCTGGAGTAAAATGTGCTTGTTCTTCAAATATCAGATAATTCAAATTTTTGGTCAATATCATGCAGGGCCCACCACTTGCTGGAAAGTATGATATGGGAGCTCTATGCGTGCATGAGCATTCTGAAAAGCTTGAAGCCCTTGTTAATGATGCTTTAGATAAAGGAGCTGAAATTGTTGTCCGAGGAGTCCTTGGCCATATTGGTGAAGATGCAGTTGATCAGTTTTTCCCTCCGACTGTGATTGTAAATGTGAATCATTCAATGAGATTGATGCAGGAAGAGGTATCAACTTGCTAAACTCATTATTATGTCTTCCTTTTTCTTTTTCCATTTCTAATATTTTTACGCTGTTTCGTTGGATTTGAGAATTTGCTTTCTGTATCAAAAGTTCTGGCAAATGTTTACTTGAATCGTCTGTGCATTTGAATGACATATAGGCATTTGGACCAATCATGCCAATAATGAAATTTAGCTCTGATGAGGAGGCTATCAAGCTCGCAAATGATTCAAAATATGGGCTTGGCTGTGCTGTTTTCTCAGGAAATCAGACCCGGGCTAGAGAGATAGCTTCGCAGATACATTGTGGAGTGGCTGCAGTTAACGATTTTGCTTCAACATATATGTGTCAGGTAAATTTTAAATATGTTAAATTTCCATTTCTCTTCCTCTTAGTGGATGAGGGATTACTAGCTATGATATTATTTTTTCTTTTGGCTGAATTCAATACCCAGCTACTCGTGAGCAAAGTGTTTACTATTTATGATGTAAGAAATGAGTTGACTTATGTTGTATTCCTGGACAAAGTAGAGTATATAAACACATTTGATTCTTGGAACATGAATAATAACTTCAAAATTCTATATATAATGTAACTGAAGTATGATGTAGAACTGGAAGAGATAAAGGGATACTACTGAACTTATGCTTGTTCAGGAAATGGAAAAAGCAGGTGTATATCAGTAGAACGTTAGTGCATCAAAAGTATGAAGGCTAAATTTTTCTTGGTGCAAACTCTTTTTATCAATGCTAATTCGCTGTAGCACCCTCTTGACCATGAAAAGAAAAATTCTGAAAAATAAACTCATCATTTTTGAAGAAAACTGAAAAATATATATTTGTTCAAGAGAATTAGCTGTTGTCATCGTTGTTATTGTAATTATGCATTTCTATTTGCTAACCTCCCAGGAGAGGATCCATGTATATTACTTTCCACTGGATTAATGATGCATTATGATTTTTCAGTCCCTGCCATTTGGAGGTGTGAAAAATAGCGGATTTGGAAGATTTGGTGGCGTGGAGGGACTGCGAGCTTGCTGCCTCGTAAAATCAGTTGTAGAGGATCGATGGTGGCCACTAATCAAAACTAAGATACCCAAGCCTATCCAGGTCAGTCTGGAAAAACATTTTTGTTAGAACAAGTTTGTTTTTCACCTTGAATACTAATTGAGATGGCCTCTCTTTCCCACAGTATCCCGTTGCTGAGAATGGATTTGAATTTCAAGAGTCACTTGTTGAAGCACTTTATGGTCTCAGCATGTGGGACCGATTGCGAGCATTGGTGAATGTTTTGAAAATGCTTACTGAGCAAAACTCTCCAAGTAGAAGTAAGAAATTGAAGGATTGACTACGCCAAATGGGGTAACATCCTCTAATGAAATAGTATTTTCATTTTCAAATAATCGGGGGCTTTCAACCACTAGTTTTTATCTGCAAGTACAAATTTAGTGACTATGTCCTTGGCTCTGCAATTTTTACTGCACGAATTTGCCACTTATGGTACAGTTTCCTGATGAATGTTAATAGGATCCTTCATGTCACTTCGCATGTTAATGAAAATCGAGAAAAGTTGCTATGAAAACTAACAAGTTGCTTGGTAGAATTTTAAGTGGCAACTATGATGGAGGCTAATTGGATCCTTAGTTACTGAGAATGTATGTGACCTAGCTTTTTTAATTGACTGCCTCAATTTTTCATGGAGTAAATTGAGGGGATCTGGATTTGAATTGGAGAACTGATGGACATTAACCTATTTATCAGTTGCAATGTCTTGTGTGTTGTGTCTCCATTCAGCATAAAGATCACGTAACAAGCGAAAACAAGTTCATCGATATATACTTCATTGTTTCGCTATCTATGTCAGCCAAAGCTGTGTGTTTGTTTGTTTGTTTGTTTTTGGAGTTTTCGAGTTAGTTTGGGCTGTAATATTCTCGACTGGACATGGTAGAGCTTGCTTTGCATTGATTTGTCCAAAATCGGGAACGTAACGGGATGGGTTTGTTTTGTCTTTCAATAGGAAGCTGGAGTCACATCCTGAAAAGATATCAAGAAATTAATACGGTGTAATTTTTTGTGTGTGTGTGTGTGTATGTATATATATATATTTGATTATGGGTGTCCTCAAACCACTTAGAACTTGAAACTAATAGTTTTTTAGGTTTAGAAGACGAATGATTTTTGTCTCTCCCAACACGAGTTTCCCGAAATTTAAACTTATGTTCTTCTATTTAGGGAGGTAAGGTTGTTTACCATATCAATCAACAAGTTGTAAATCTGGAATAATCACTTTGCTGTATATTTTTAAAAAGTAAAGTTTCCGATTTGAAGGGGGTGAGTCAGCAAATTGTTTTTGGTATGTTCATTTTAACAGAGCAATTTAATATTTCTTTGCCAATCATCAACAACACATTTATGAATTAATGAACGATTGCTAAGAGGTGTCTTATGGGTGTACCAGGGTGCAAATTTTGTAGCAGCTTTATTTGCTCATTATCACATGATATGATATGATAGGAAAGCACAAGAAGAAGCGGGGTAATGTCTGGAACCTTTTAGATGGTTGGCAAAGAACAAATCATTAGATGAGGTCACGAGGATCAAGGATAATCAATAGGGAGAATAACCAAAAAAAAGAAAAAAAATTGAAATTGCAAAAACCCAAATAAGATATTTCCATATATAATGGAGTTGTAAATTGTTTATCAAATCTCTCGTCATTACTTTATCAATTCTTAATAACAAATCTAATTCAAAAGGTTTTATAATTTTAAAGTTCTTTTTCTATCTCATTATCGTCCAATACATAATATTTGTTTTTTTTTTTTTTTTTTTTTTTTAAAAAAAAAAAAATGTACAAGAGACATGCACTTACAACTAGAGTCCGAAAAAATCCATATCCAACGGCCCGTAGAATTTTTTAAAAAAAAATTTTGAAATTACTTGCGGGCCTTAATCGGACTTCGGGCAAGGGATAAAGATTGGAGCCCCGCTTTGTCGTAGATTTTTTTTTTTTTTTTAAAAAAATAATTACTTGACTTCTACTTAATAAATATGTTTATTTGCAATTACTTAGATTTTTTTTTAGTTTAAACTATAACCTTTTTTTATGTTTATTATTATTATGTATTAAAACACATAGTTAGTTATTATAAATTTTAAAGAAGGGATATTTTCATATTAAATAAACACATACATTGGTATTACAATATTATATAAGTAATAAATTATAAATATATTTTGGGTAAAATAAGTATAATTATTTTTACTTGTCAGTAAAATCATGCATGAACTGAAGGAATCTGCAAACACACACAAAATTACGAGTGGGAAAGACATTTTGTCGTAGGCATACATAAAGCAATTCTTTTGTTTAATATTTTTTGAAAAAAAGAAAAGAAAAAAGAAAACATATTCTTTGTGTTTATTTATTTTTTATTACGAATTAATGAATGTGTTTACTTGTTGAATAATTTATATTGTTTAGATATTAATGTTGATAACATTTATTTGATAGATTAGAACTTTAATTATTGCAATTTACTAATTATATTTTTTTTTAAAATTTATGGGCCGGATGGATAGATTTTGGCGACTTTGAGATGTTTCCTTATCTTGATGGGGGGGATGAGGAGAAAACTTACAACATGTCACTATATTATTAGGTTATTGACGAACAATCAATTATACTACTCAATTCCGTTCTAAGACGTCCCATAATCAATTGTGCGAGGTGCGGTGATGTGTAGAAACTGGAAGAAAGCCTGCACCGCTTTAGCAAAGAACCAATGAAAATTCAACATAGAGTAAAAGGCAGACAAATATCCATGAAACATATGCAGATTTCAATCTAGGAGGACTTCAAAATGGTTTAATTACTCTAAAGTCTTGGAGGGACTAATTTGAGGTCAAATTCGGAAGTCAAACTACATGTCTTTCATTTGAAATCAGATTTTTTTTTTTTTTTTTGACAAAATACAACATTATTATATTCAAGACACTCACAAATATGAACACATCTTTTACTGAGATTTAAATCTTGGTTGATCACATTATGAGAGATTAGCCCTTTTCACTAGATCTATTAGTATTAGTTGAGAGGTTGAACTCTGTTGGATTTTAGATTTTAAATTTCATGGAAGCCTTGAATTACATCAAAATATCATAAGATAGAAGACATTTGGCGTTTAACATAATTGCAAGACATTAGAAGAACTTTTATTAACAATAACGTCAATGGGCCTGTTTGGATTAGCGGTGGTTTATTTTTTATCTGACTTTTGCAGAAGCGTGATAGGAAAAAAGTCAGGTTGTAAATGTGATTTGTGTTTAGATTGCCAGGTTTGACTTTTGCAAAAGTGATTTTTTTCTAAACTGATGAGATGAAAAATAACTAAAAAGGGTATGAATCTTATTAAATACTACTCCCTCCGGTCCTAATTATAAGACAACATTTGAGGGTTGGTTTTGGTCCTAATTATAGGACAACATTTTAATTTTTGTTAGTTTCTTCCTAAAATACCCCTAGTTTATTCTCTCAAGTGTATTTGGTTTTTGATGAATGTATGTATGTTGATGCGTAAACTCTTACCGTAAGTAAAACTTTTAAATTGTTGTATTTTAATTTATTTATCAATAAGCTAATATTAATTTTTCAATACATACATACATATATATATAGACACACATTTACACACACACAAATATATATAGACACACACGTGTGTGTGT
Organism: Acacia melanoxylon; assembly: GCA_019022615.1. Classification (NCBI taxonomy): domain Eukaryota; kingdom Viridiplantae; phylum Streptophyta; class Magnoliopsida; order Fabales; family Fabaceae; genus Acacia; species Acacia melanoxylon. The sequence goes on from JAFJYJ010000013.1 coordinate 6,614,637, forward strand.
TTCTACATATATGTATATTTGTGTATCTATGTGTGTGTACATATATGTATATCTTTGTGTGTGTTTGTCAATGTGTGTGTGTATAGATATATATAAATATGTGTGTGTGTTTATACATATATGTATATTTGTGTATCTATGTGTGTACATATATGTATATCTTTGTGTGTGTTTGTCAATATGTGTGTGTTTATACATATATATATATTTGTGTATCTATGTGTGTGTACATATATGTATATCTTTATGTGTTTGTCAATATATATGTTTGTACAGATATATATAAATATGTGTGTGTTTATGTGTGTGTAAATATTTGTACACACACATGTGTGTGTGTATAATATACATATATATACGCACATATATGTATAAATAGCAAAACCATTATTTCAATTAGAAAGCGTGTATAAAGAAAAATTTTAGGTTGGAAAAATATGTGGTAGGGGTTGTTGATTTACTTTTACTTATGTCATTTTAAATTTATATGAGGACATTTTAGGGAAATAGGTAAAATTAACTAATTTAACTCCTCTCCTTAATCTCCCTAAAATCGGTTAAATATGTCCTATAATTAGGACCGGAGGGAGTACATAGATTAATATTTTGAATACTACATCTTATTTAGTTGTATATATTGTGATAATTAAAATAATTTTTTTTTTAAATTTAAATTATTATTAAAAAATTAAGTTGAAGAAGGTGCAAAGTTAAATTTAAATTATTATTAAAAAAAGTTAAATTTCCAGCCTGTAAACAAAAATACTGGGCTATTTTTGTCATTCAATATGCCGCCTGGAAATATGACTGCCATTTCTGTCATTCAAATGGTTGTGCTTGCACGTGGAATGATGGAAATATACCGCATCGCCTCAACGCTCTAGAAGCTGCCTTTTTTTTCTTCTCATAAAAAGCAGTTTTTTTCATTAAGCCCATTTACAATAAGCTAAAAGTGGAAATTCGGTAAGAAAAAATTCGGGTTATAGATAATGATTTGTGTTTGGATTGATGGTGGTAGAAGTGGCGATTCGACATTTTTTAGGTTAAGGCGTTTTGGAAAAAGTTTTCCTTAAGCGCTTTTTAAAGCATACTTACAAGCGTTAGGCCTTTAAAAAGGCGCCATAAAACAAGCCTTGAAGGTAATAAATAGGTTTTGTATACTTTAAACCTATCAAAAATTATATAAATATATCTTGAAATTATAATATAAGAATGAAAAACAATAAATATTATCTTATTTATATGATATAAATATAATTTATATTTATTTAATATTTAAATAAGTAAAATCTCGAAGGCTGGTCGACCAAACAAACCCTTTTCTTCTCATAAAAAGCAGTTTTTTTCATTAAGCCCATTTACAAATAAGCTAAATAGCTAATGCAAACACTACCTCACTGGACTTTTTCTCCCACTGAACTTTTCTTCAAATTTACTGGGTTTAAAGGGCTTAGAAGCTGAATCCAAACATGTTCAACATGACATGATATATATGTGCCTAGGTTTTCTCTTATCTTTTGCCTCTTCCCACATATTAAGAAGAAAAGACTATATAAATAATATTCCCTTTAATCTTTAATATATAAGTTAGATAGCTAAATTTCAGGGATTAAAAAATTAGTTAAATTAGTTATTTGTAATAAATGTGTGTTTGTTTTTCTAAACACCCTATTTAGTAATTTACATTTAGAATTACAATTTGATGGAAACCCCATGATATATGCGACCAATAAGAAGTGAGTTTGGGAAACATTTATAAATATGATAAAAATAATAGATTAAGGTTTTATATTTAAAATCGAATCCAACCTTTCAATTAACTCCTATATTGAGGATTGAAGGGGAAGTATCATTTTATGTGGTTCACTACTTTACAAAAGAATGGATAAGAAAAATGGGAAGAGCTTCTCTCCTTTACCTTCTCATCCTTTTCCCCTTCTTTACCATCTTCATTATCATTGTATTAATTCTAATGGTCTAAATTTAATATTTCATAAAGGGTTAAGGTGAAAATTTGCTACGGAAGTTTTCATTGAGAATCAATGTTGCTCTGACAATTTTTTGAGGTTCAATGTCACTTTAGAAATTTCAAAACGTCGCAATGTTGCTTCATACTATTAAAAAACTAACGTTAATCATTAAAAAATCGACGTTGACCATTAACTTTTTAATGGAAATGGGTAATATTACACCATTTTAACACTTTCGAGGCAATATTAAACCTAAAAAAACTTTTAGGTACATTACTCCTTCACGAAAACTTTTGGGTCAAATTTGCACCTTAATCCTTTTATACAAAAATATTAGTATAGTAAAATGGGTGACCCAGTGCACAAGGCTTCCATCAAGTGAAGTCTAAGGAGGGATAAATATACACTATTTTATCCCCCGCCATTATTCTAATTAAGCTTAATCGTAACTTGACTAAATATATTAAGTTGATAGATCCATATGTTATCAACTTCATTTTTCTCAAGTAATGGTGCAACATGCATTAGTTGCGAGAAAATCATTGTTTCTATGCTTTTGGAGAGGCTGCACGTGGTTTTTCCCAAAATTGACCCGTCATTTATACCTTTTGAGGATTCTTGTGAGTTTCCGCGTGTATATGCTATCTTCTACTACTCCGGTTCTAAACATAGCACTTCAAACTAGATCCACATTTAGGATGGGAAAAGTATAATTTTCTTTCTATGCTTTTGTGTTTAGAAAATATAATAAACTGAGAGCAAATAGCATTGAGGTTAATGAAGTGATCAAGCTAACAGATGCAAAGGAAGAGTTGTTCTTTTCCGGGAGAAATGATGTTGGGGTTCTGAACCTAGCATGAAGTGGATAATTTGGGACAAAATAAAGTGGAAGTCATGTGAAATTGCTAACTCGATATATTTAATCAATTAATGGTCAAACATAACTTGAATAATGGCTAGAGTGAAACTTCGGGGTAACACTACTTAAAAAACTTTTGGATACACCACGTTCATGATGAGTGAAAACTTCTTAAACAAATTTTCACCTTAACACAACAAAAGTGAATAAGATAACACGTAGATCTACCAACTCAATAAATTTAGTCAAATAACAATTAAATTTAACCTAGATCTCAAGTTGAAGAAGGACAAAGCGATCATGAACTCATTGACTTTTTCATAGTATGATTAAAAAAACAACCCTGAATCTAGAGCTAGTAATACGAGTTCAATCAGCAGGTTCAACCGGTGGCCCGTGGATTTTGGCAAGGTTAGGGTTATGAGTTTCCTACCCCGCAAAAGTGTGTTTGGCCCCGTAGGTTGATGCGGCTAACTTGCGGGTTGGCCCACACAAGTTTTTTTTTTTTTTTTTTTTTAAGTATGCTAATTTCATCAAATCTATAACTTTCACACTCACACTTTGGTACCTTTCAATCCTAAAGAGAAAAAAAAAAATCCTAGCTTCCTTCCTTCTCCTTTAAACCAAATTATTATATCTTGATTGCTTGGGGATGATTTGATTTGATTTTTTTTTTTGGTAATCTTTAGCAAATTTGATAACTTTATTTCTTGAATTGTGAATTATCTTTTTAAATTTTTATAAGTAGAATGAATCTTGATAAAGAAAGAGATATTAAGCAAGTGGGGAAGGTAGAGATGAATCTTGAGATTCCAAATAATGTCACTAAAAAAAGACTCCATTTTCACCAACATGACCATGATGGCTCACCCGTCATCTAGGGTTAGGTTCTATCCTCTTCATGTTATGTTGGTGCGTTACTGACTTAATTAGTTACACATGCGCACGTGTGCTCGAGTACACACACGTGTTTAATTTCGACAATACATTTGTTTAAAAATGCTTATCTCATTAGTGAATTGGTTGTATTTGTTTGACAATGACCTGCAGGTTGCTGAACTGAACTGCTTGAAAGTGGGGAGGTTGTAGGAGTGGTAAGGGGATTCATTAAGAGAGTGGGGCACTCATTCGGCTTCAATCTTGAAGATGGGTTCAATATTAGGGCTTAGGGTTTCTCCTCTTTAGCGGTAATATTCACTTTTTTCCTTTATACTTTATTTGATTTTTAGATATTTTTTTGTCAAGAAATATCTTGTATTCTCTTGACCAAAAGCAAGTCAGCTGGCTTAATTCAAGTACTACTGTGTGTTTTGATTAAATTTTAGAGAATAAATTTTAGGGGGATTGATCACTTTGAAAAAGTTGTATTAGTGAGCTTCAGTCCAAACCATAACTTTGGACTTATAATCTATTTAGGGTTATGATTAGCTATCTAGTTAGTATACAGTTAGAACTTGGTTTAGATTAAAAAGTGTTTTTTGGCAGCTTTCTGACTAAGAAATGGATTTGAGGACGATGGAAATTGTGCCTATGTGTAAATCAAGATAACATGGAGAAACTTTAAAAAGGTTAGATATTTTTGGGAAATTGTGTGTGTAAATCAAGTGAGAAACTTATTGTACTCTCTTTATCCAAAATCTATACTGGCGTGATTAAATGATTAAGAAATTAAAGGTTTTTGATCTAACAACTATTATATATGTAATGCATTACACAGTCATTCAATCAAATACTATTCTAGCACATATATCAAAAGATTTATGTCAGAAAAATCTATTAAGTTACTTTGAAAGCTGAATGAAATGTCTCATATTCAGGAGAAAAGGGATTGGACTGAAACTTATTATCAGATCAGTTGAAGAATGGATGGTGAAAAATGGAGCTGAGCAGTGTTGTTAAAACGGCGTTTCAAAACGTTGAAATGTCCGTTTTTTCGTTTTTCCTGCGACAAACGAGTCAGAACGGAGGTTGAGACGGCTTTTGCACTGAAACGGTGGAGACGCCGTTCTGACTCAGTTGAAACGGTAGAAACGACCGAGTTAAGCGTTCTGAATTTTTTTGAAAAAAGGGTAGATTCGTAAAACCCCTTTTTCCTGCCCCAAATTAAAACCCTATCCCGATCGGAAACCATTCTTCAGTTCTTCTTCATCCACCGTAGCTGGCCGCTGGTGCTTCATTGCTCTGCCTCGACTTTGCTTTCCTCTTCTTCTCTCGATCGAGGTGGATGAAATCGAGGTTGATGAAGGCGATGATCAAGGATGAAAGACGAAGAAGGTCTGAAGGTATGAAGGTCCAAAGTTCTGATTCGCGGCGCCCCTGGTTCCTTTTATTCGATGTGTCGGCCTAATGCATAAGTTGAATCAAGAAGAAATCAAACCTACTTTGCCAAAACGCACTGACTTTACATAGGGACCTAATTGAAACTTTTATGACAACTTTTTTTTTTTTTTGGGCTCAGATTTAGGACAACTATATAGAGTAATACTTTTGACTCCGATGACTTAAATTAGAGATGTTGATCTCTTTTATAATTTTATTGTCTTAGTGTTTTGATTTTAATATGTATTATGATGATTGATGACTGAGTGTTTGGACTTTGGACTTAAATTTGTGATGACTTTAATGTATTTGTGTGTTTTAGTTTTATATATGTTGGATTTTTTTTTTAGTACGTAGTAAATTCTTACGTTTCGTTTACGTTTTCCGTTTTTACGTTTTTGCTCACCCTTACCGTTTCAACGTAGACTCTACGTTTTAACAACACTGGAGCTGAGTACATATTACTAGCCACTGAAAAGAAAAATGAAACTTCTAGAAACCTATTCACAAAGAAATGCAACTACTTCAACCTAAGCTCATTACTCATCTTTGTCCAACCCACGAGTTCTTCTTCTTCACATTCATCATTAAAACGCATCTCAGTGAGGGACATAGAAATAGACAAGTTGCAGATAGAACATGCAGTTTTTCTGTACAGAAAAAGCTTAAAAACCAAAGACATGTTTCTCTCGGACATTGAAGCTATCTTGAAGGAGAAGCTAAGCCTAGGAACTTGGGTTTGTTACTACAAAGATGAAGGTTGGTTAAATGGAAGCCCAAGCTCATCTAACTGGATTATCTTCAGCATATGGAACAATACTTATGATTGTGAAGAAGAAAATTATAAGCTTCAAAAGAGAAAGATTAATAATAATTAATAATCATCATCATCTTCATCCACTTGGTTTTTTGCATAATACTCTGAATCATGCAAGAGAGAAAATCTTGCCTTATCTAAGAATGTTAGTGAGTGGTTCTTCACTGTCTAGACCTTTTGGGTTTCTCTTCATTTATGGTCTCCATGGAGAAGGAGAGAGAATCTTGGAGAGTTAATGGAATCCATTTGCAGGTTCACTTCAATGTTGGGAGCGAACATGAATGGATGGAAAGTGATTATGATTGAGTTAGGGTTTTGGAACATTGATCCTCTATGTCTTGTATTGAGGACTTTTGGTACCACTCTGGTCCTATTTATGAACATTGTTCCTCACTTTGCCCTCATTTACTGCTTCTCCATTTGTCTTGTATTGATTTACTTGAAACTAGACTTTTGGACCAAAGATCATAAATAGGATTAGAATGGTATATCAAGAGAATTTCAGAACATAGTGGCCAGAATGAAGAACTGCTCATGAAGGCAGAAATGGGGAATGTGTTTGTGGACCACAGGGAGTTTTAGGGTTTTAATAATCTAATTAAAATTGTGATTCTATTTGGTAATGATTGTGTTTATTTTTATTTTTTATTCATATTTTATCCTATTAGGTGGAGCTTTATGTATTACATTGAGTCTAAGAAAGTAGCCACATTGGCTACAACTTATAAATAGTGTGAGATATAGTAGATTTTATATTTTTATATTCCTTTCAAGGTGTAGAGATAAGTAATTAAAGTGAGTTTTGTCTTTCTCTACAAAGTCTTTTCCATGGTGATTTTTATATTTTATATTGATCTTTAATTATAATGTATTTATTGAAACTGCAATGTGAAATTTTTGTTAAGTTGACATAATATATTTGATTCTTTCAATATTTCTTTGTACTTCGGATCTCTAGCTGTGTGGAGATTATGCTGCGCAAGAGATTGAAAAACACAAATATTTTTTTTTTTATAAAAAAAATACATCTCCTATTTTGGAAAGTTCATATCATTGTATTGATTAACACATGATGTTCATAACTATTCTTCTCTCTTTAAGTCCCCTTCTCATAAACTTCAGATCATCAAATCATTGGTATAATTTATATCAAACAATGGTGTATGTATTTGGGATCGGGAAGTCCCATTCCTAATCCCAAATTGGAATGGAAAAACTTTGAACACCCCTAAAATTTAATGTAATTATATCCTTGCTATTTTCACACGTTTTCCTTTTCCATTAAGAATATCATGATACTTGGGGGTGTTCTTGGGATGAGACATGATAGGAAAACCTCATTCCCGATCCTGATCCCGAAGAATTTCCGTCTCAATCGAGATCAAGATTTCCTAAAAAATATTAAAGCATGTAATGTTCCAAAACCTACATGAAACCTAAAATTTATCCGGCATCAATTCAAAAGTTGTAACAACTCTTCACTTGATTTGCAATATCAATATAATGATTTTTGTCTAAAATCTTGTTTACTTACTCAAAAGTCATTTAATGGCATATCTCATCCAATACATTACATAATCAAAAGTCCAAGAGTTTTTTTAATATATTACATAATCAAAATGAGCCTAGCTACGGGCAGGGGTGGAACTAGGGGGCTAGGGGTGGCCCCCGCCTCCTAAAATTATAGAATAGAACCCAAATATTTAGAAAATTACATTTTAACCTTATAAAAATTTCAATATTTTCACTTTTGTCCCCATTAAAAGTTTCATGGAAGGACTAAAATGAAAATGAACACCTGAAATTTTATTTTATACACCTGGGTTCTATTCTATAATTTTCGCCCCCCTCCCCCAATTAAAATTTCTAGCTCTACCTCTTGCTACATGCCTGCAGCTTGAGGAACAAATAAAGGTACTTCATTTCATCAGGATTAGTCTAATACATTCACATAATCAAATAAACTAATCATTGTTATTATTAATTGGGTTAAGGTGCAAATTGACAAACAAACTTTTACTCCAAGAGTGCCTAACATAAAAAACTTTTAAGTGGACTAAAAATATCAAAAAAACTTTTAATAATGTAAAGCCAGCACAATGCCGTTAGAAAAAAAAACCAACGTCCGTTAAAATATAAACTTTTTAAGGGTTAAGGTGCATGATCGGCTAACAAACTTTTACTCTAAGACGCTCAACACAAAAAAGTTTTACTCTAGAGCGCCCAGCACAAAAAAGTCCATGTGCAATCCACCCAAAATCCGATTGTTGCAAATCTTTGTCCGGACCCCTAACCATGTGCAATGAGATTAGGAAAAGTGAATGCAACAAAAAAATCACAAATGTAATGGAAATTTTTAAAAGTTTTCAAATGCAAGTCTAAAATAAAAAACCATATTGTAGACTCCCCAACCATGTGTATTGGAGTTAGGAAGAGTAAGTGCAACAAAAAAATCACAAATATAACGAGTAAATATTTTAGGTCCACTTAAAAATCACAATATGCACTTTGTACCGAGCAAATTTGAAAACTTATCACCCTTACTCAAAATGAAATCTACTCGTTATATTTGTGATTTTTTTGTTGCATTCATTCTTCCTAACCCCAATGCACATGGTTGGGGGGTTTAAGCAAGGATTTGCAACAGTTGAATTTTGGATGGATTGCATATGGATTTGCCCAGGCACGTTCGAAAACTTACCGCTCTTGCTCAAAATGAAATATACTCGTTACATTTGTAATTTTTTTTTGTTGCATTCACTTTTCCTAACCGAAAAAAGATTTGCAACACTTGGATGGATTGCACATGGATTTGCGCTCTTGAAGTAAAACTTTTTATGTTTGGCGTTCTTGTAGTAAAAGTTCGTTACTTATCGCACCTTAATCCTTAAAAAATTTACATTAACTTACTTTCATTTTTAAATGTTTTGGTAATTTTGGTCTACTTAAAAGGTTTTTGTTTGTAATTTTTTTTGTTGCATTCACTTTTCTTAATCCCAAAACACATGGTTAGGGGTCTAGACAAAGATTTGCAACACTTGAATTTTGGGTGGATTGCACATGGACTTTTTTTGCTAAGCACTCTTGAAGTAAAACTTTTTTATGTTTGGCGTTCCTGTAGTAAAAGTTCGTTGGCATATCTGCACCTTAATCCTTAAAAAATTTACAACGTTTTTTTTTAAAATATTTACATTTTAGTGTTTTGGTCGTTTGTTTTTTTTTTCCTAACCCCAAAACACATGGTTGGTGTGACAAAGATTTTACTTGAATTTTTAAGAGTGTTTTGAAGTAAAACTTTTTTGTTTGTATACTTAAAAGTTTTTGTCTTATCTCTATCTCGCACCTTAATCCTTAAAAAATTTACATTGACGTTTGTTTTTTTTCCTTGTTGAATAAAAGTGTTTTAGTATTTTTGTTAAAAGGTTTTTGTCTTACTCACTTGGAATAAAAGTTTGTTAGTCAATCTACACCTTAACCCTTATTAATTTATGAAATCAAAACAGCACCATTTGATTAATTAGTTGGTGCTTGCTATTCATCTGACATGTGTGAAGATGTTGATAAGTAATATGTATAATAAATTTTTATAGGAAATTTAGACAAATCTTCAATTAGGATTTCATAATAATGCGTACAATCTCATAACAGTTTCATATTAAGGACAGGCTAAAAACCAATGTCAATACTCAATATCAACATAACAATATATATTAAAACAATTGTAAAACATGCCACTCAAATTATAATTAACTCATACTTTAAAACGTGTTTCATGTTAGTTGAAATTTCTTACATGTAGTAGTCGTGTTAGTGTTTTTGGATTAGCTTCTTTTAAGTAATTCTTTGCGTTGTATAAGATAAATATACGAAAGAAATTTTTTCTCATAAAATGTCAAAACACCTATTCTAAGTGCTCTCAAACCACTCCTTAATGTGAGAATTTTCGTATTGGATAAAGTTGAGTTGAAGAAACATGGACTCCTGATCAAGGTGGAAGCCCAGAACCCTAAAATGAAATACTCACACATGTCTCAATGTCTCAACAAGTTGTATTAGAATCTAGCTAATGACAAAAACTCATATTTTGGCAGATTTTATGGTTTTAACCATTTAGAGTCCATCCAGAATATCACAATCAATATATTATGACCTCGGGGTGTGCATGATGCCCAGCGCCATGTCCGCCCGCCCGCGCCCAACGAAAAATCGCCCTACCCAGCTCTAAGAAAAGCAACCCGAAAAAAATTGGGCACAATTGGGCTGAGCATTTTTGCGGGCAAGGCTGGGCACCGTGCAGGGTATGCTGCCCTACCCATTTGGCCCTGCCCACTAGTATATATAATGTTTTTTATTTTTTTAATAGAATAAAAAAAGTATTTTATATTTTTTTAATAAAATAATATTATATATTTTTTGCAAATTGTATAACTTATAATATAAAAAAATATCCTCAATTCCTCATTTCTTCAACTCTTCCCTTTTCCCGACTTGGATGCCCTAGCAGAGTAGCAGCCGTGACGCAAGCCTGTCTCTCCAGTCTCCTCTCTCAATCTCCATTCTCGCTTGATGATTGCCTGACTGCCTCTCCACTCTCCAGTGCTCGATAATCGTTCTCTATTCCAGTTTCAGGCGCTGCTCATCATTCTCGATCTCTCCAGTCTCTTTTCCCACTGTCGGAGGCTTCCAGGTTGTAGGTGAAAGACCTGGCTATCACCCAAGAGGGGGGTGAATTGGGTGTCTAATTAAAAACTTGATACTTTGAAAATCTTTTACGTTTTCTAAATCAACAGTTAGATATTCAAATAAACATATACTGGAAATATAAGAGATAAGGGAAGAGAATATGCAAACTGAGATTTATACTGGTTCGGCCCAATCCTTGACCTACGTCCAGTCCCCAAGCTCTACTTGAGATTTTCAATCCACTATCTTCTTTCAACTTGATTACACGTTTTATACTTGAAGTAATCCTCTCACTAGGATTCACTCCCCCTTACAAACTGTAATCAATACACCCATTGGATTACACACTCTGTACTCGAAGTAATCCTCTCACTAGGATTCACTCCCCTTACAAGCTGTAATCAAAACAATGGGTTTCCCACTCAAGATCACCCAATCTTGAGTAACTCTCAGATAGTATGGTAGAATGTTTACAATAAATCTTCTCTCTTAGAAGTGAATGAATAAACACTTAAGTACAATACAAATCATCTCACTCTCTATGATAAACTATGTAAACATTTGAAAAATATAGAGTAAATAATGTGAAGATCAGAGTATGAGCATTTTGAAGATGTAGGCTTGTGTCTTGCTGCTTCTGTCTTGAATCTGTCTTCTTTTATAGGTAGAGATCAATATATGACCGTTGGATAAAGAAACATAGCCGTTAGACTCAGATGGAAACTAGCCGTTAGAACTTCGTTTTCTGAACTAGCGATGTAAACTTGAGTTTTCATTTGGAAACTCGAGTTTCCTTTTGTCTTGAATAGCTTAGTTGCTCTCTGTCTTGTCTAAACTTGAGTTTTCCACTAATAAACTCGAGTTTGGATGATCTTCTGGACCTGGTTGCTCTCTGTAACCTGTAAACTCGAGTTTCCACTAATAAACTCGAGTTTTGCAACTTCTTAAACTAACCGTCAACTTTCGAAGGTCATATCTCCCTGGTCTTAGCTATGTTTTGGTTCGTTTTACTCTTGATGGAAATATCTGTGAGTCTACTTTCATATTCCACCAATTTCAGCTCCATCCGATTTGTAGTTTGTGAGTTACACTCAGAACATTGAAGCTTGGTTTGCTGTGTGGCGTGGATTTATCTATCAACTTCCACAATTCATAAATCCTTGATCTGAACTCCTTTGGGCTTGAAATCTATATCACAATTACGCATTGGGAGTCTAGAATCATATGCCACTGGTTTCACCTCAATCGGATCTCTGGTTTGGGAGATATCATCAAATTACCAGACCTCGCCCAAGTTGTACGTGAAACAGAGCTGATCACCGATGTAAACTCGAGTTTTCACTTGGAAACTCGAGTTTTCCTAGTCCAGAGACGCCAGAGATTCTGAAGACACTTATTAACTCGAGTTTGTGATGGCTAACTCGAGTTTTGATTCCTAAACTCGAGTTTTCTCGTACTAGAGGAGCAAATCACTATAGTAAAGTAGGAAACTCGAGTTTTGAGTTTTGAATTCGAGTTTTCTCATCCCGGGGGTTCGATTTTTTTTCGACTTTAATTCCTAATTGAGCCATTCCAACTTCCATATGATCTTGGAGACTTCTAGCATTAATATAAGAACTTGAATAATGATATCTTCATTCCATTCAACAAGTTCTTTCTTTTTCCATCTCCTAACTTGATCATTCTTCATCATTTAACTTCACATCTTCTTTGATTCAATTTCTTTCTCTAATTCAGTACTTCTTTATTGATCTTTTTGTTGAACGTTCTCCGTCATTCAACTTGGACTCATCATTCTCTGCAAGTTCTACCTTCTTCAATATTCCCCCTTCTTCTTGATTATTCCCAAAATCCTTTGATAACTTCTTGCTTCCTTGACATTCTGATATTCTAATTATATTGTGTGCAAGAACTTCTTTCTTCAATCTACTTTCTTGATCATTCTTTAATATTGAACTTCACATCTACATTAAATATAAGACTTAGTCAAAGTAGAAGATAAATGTAGTGTGCAAACTTTTTCGCTTCGTAATAATGACATCTATATAAAACATCATCAAAACTAATCATATCCAACAGTAGGTGCTCACTTCCAGCTGCTCCTCGCCTCTCCTCGTTGCCCAGAAGCGCATTTCTAGAGGTAATTATGTTCGTTCTTAAGCCCTGCCCTCTTTCTTTCTCTGAGTATTTTTGCTGGCGAAACTGTTTCTTTGTGGGTTTTGAAATTTCTGGTGGAATTGTTAAGTAAAGTTACAGAAAACAAGACTGAGCGTTGTCCCCACTGAAGATTCAATCACGTAATGCTTAGAAACATAATAAGACTTGGATATTATTTACACTCTAATGCTCATAAACTAGGTGATATCACATGCCACTCACATGAATGAATTCCCTTCATCGTCTAGATCTTATCCATTTTATTGGCGTGAATTATGCTTATTTAATGAGCCAAGATAAAGCGAGATTAGTTTAACAGAAAACTGATGGAAGTTATGAAAAATTTCAAATGAAAATTATTTAAAACCGAGTGAAACTTTGTGGACCGATAGAGTAAAACATTTTGTAAACTTCTACATTATTTCCAACAATTGTTCAAAATAATCATGCTTGGTAATTATGTTCGTTCTTAAGCCCTGCCCTCTTTCTTTCTCTGAGTATTTTTGCTGGCGAAACTGTTTCTTTGTGGGTTCTGAAATTTCTGGTGGACATGTGGTTGATCATTATAGGAGCTCTCTATCTCCTAAAATGACAGAAGCACTCATTTGTAGCCAAAATTGGTTACAATCTGGACAGTCTATTTCTGAATTTGTTGACAAGCTTCGTGAGTTCGATAATTTTGATGAGACGGAAAATGCCATTCAGCTTGCAAGTAAGCTTTAATTCTAACTCTATAAAATTCTTGAACACATGTTACTTCTTAGATGTTTGAACACATATATTTGATATATACACACCTGAACACATATATTACTTCTTATTTTGTAATGTAATTGATATTTTATTTTCTTCCTAGATGTTGCACATGGAGAGGGGGAAATGTAATGGTTACAGTTATCGGTTGGCTAATGGTGGATGAAGTAGGCAATTTGCAAACTCTAGGAGTATTGGATGTCTACAAGGCTTTAATTGCAATTTTTTGATGCTTTGTATTTAATGAATTATAGATGTTATTTAATATTTCAGTTATGGATATTTTACTATTTGTTATTTTGTTAAGACATATGATTGTCTTTTTAATTTTAAGACTTAAGATGTAGACTTATATCGAATATTCGAAGTGTAGAATTATGGATTTCATTTGAAGTTTAACGATATTGTTTATTAGGTATGATTAAAGTTTATTTTTTTTTTCACGTAGAGTGTCGCAAGGTTACGGGGTATCGCCATTTTAGGCGGGGAAGGGCCCCCGCCTGTACCCATTATTGCCCTGCTCACAAATTTTAGAGCTTCATCGGACGTACGTGGACGGGCTGCATTTTTCACGCCTTAATGATCTCTTGGGTAGGGCATCGGGCAAGGGTCTCGCCTGTCCAGCCCTGCCCATGAACACCCCTATCATGACCCTCTTCCTCTCATTGCTAAATCATGCCTCTCCAGTTCAAATAGCTATACAAACCAAGTCAATAATTTTGGAACTCCTTTATTCTAACTATATTTTCATGTAGGAATATTTGAATACAAGCATCTTGATCACAATATTTCTTTGGCATCGCTTTACAAAGTGGTTTCTCATAATGCTCTGTTTTCTCCAGACATGTACAATTCTACGGCCTGTTTTGCATGTCACAAATCTGTATTGCTCAAAGCCAATCCTAAATATAATACACTATGCTGTAATGTTAGACTTTTGACTGCCTGTTGTTTGATGATCTCCATATTCTTCTTGGCGACGATGTACTTCTTTTGGAGAAAGAATTTCTAGGTGCTTCCAACAGATTGTCGAGTTTCGAAGTATCTAGGGATAACCTGTCCATAACAAAAGCATCTACGTTGAAATCACTTTCACTATCCACATCATTACTTTCAGTGGAGCTAGGAGATGGGGTGGTTGACTCTGAATCTGCTTTGTTATCATTAGTTCTGTACAAATTCAGGTCCAGTTTTAGGAGTCTCTTCAAACTGTCAATGGCAGGGTCTATGATGTCTAAGAATCCCATAACCCATGAAGCATCATCGACAACTTCGGTTCGCTGTTGCATGAAATGAAATGGATTCCAAAAAAGTTAGCATTTCTTATTGAGTTAAGCGGAGAAAAACCAAGCCTCAGAACTACTATGCTGCTTTAATTTTTTTTCATCTTGTTTCACTTTTCTTGATATACGAAAGCATATATGATGATTGACTAATAGCATACCAAAATGTCAATCCTGAGGTTTTGTATTGGTATGATGAAAATTATGTGACAAATGAATAAGAAGTTTAACACTAACAAGTTCTTATACCCAGAAAATGAGATACAGTTGCTAGTAGTATACTCTGTCCAATCCTACTTGTGAGACCTTCTATGTTCCTTTTAAGTTTTAACTGAATTACATAGATCAAGAAAGGTAGTTAAAATTATTTGATCTATTTGATTTTTATTGTCAAAACATTTCCAAATTACCTTTCATTAAAATCATTAGATAGTGTGTGCACCTCTTTTTCTTAGCACATAAAGTCAAATTTCATACTTCCAATGAAGGCATATGCAAAAGAATTTCGCAAGTGTTTCGTAACTTTTGTGAAGAAAATGAAAGATCACTAAACGGCATCACTCAAATGACAAACAAGAAAGATGAACCAAGGGTGAAAATTTAAAGAATCAAAGAAATGAAAGTTTAATTTATCAAAATAACCAAAGAAAGATATGTATAGTTTATTATGGGCTAAGAATGCTATCCAAAATCAAATCATTTGAATTAGTATGGGTTAGTTCAGGACAATTCGGTCTTCAAATTATTCATTTGAACTTGCAAAAAAATGAAATACAAAATTTAAAAATTGAGATTGGATCATTCGTCAATACTTATCATGTCTCACAACAGATATAGAGTAATGGTATGAAACTTGCTGCTTTTAAACATAGATTCAAATTGGGAACAAGTACACTTGCTAGCTCATTTCTATAGGAAGTCACATCAAAGAGAAGTAATTCAATATTTAGAAACATAGTAACTTAAGTATTTCAAGTTTCTCTTATTTATATGCTCAATAGATCTGAGTAAATAATTCAAAATCAAAGTGATGGGATCATCATGTCTACTTCAGATTAAGCAATGATGATAAAGTTGAGAAATTCTTCAGTTCACCTTGCTTATCAATTATTGTGGACCATGTATACTTTAAAATTTAACCAGGAAGTTACCTGCTGAAAATAGAGATCACGAATTTCCTCAGCACGGACAGAATTTCCTTGTTGTTCCTCCAATGATGCCCAAGTCATCCATGTCACAAAACTCTGAGAATTAATACTTAATGAGGATCTAAATAATCTGCGAGCAGCTGACAGATTACCAGCCCTCTGCTCCAGAACACCCCAAGCCTGCATTGGAAGGCAATAGCAATTAGAAGTCTTTTATTATTATTATTATTATTATTATTTTATTTTTATTTTTTTCTGGTGAGACACCAGGAATATTCTCCACTGGAAACAGAGACTATTCCAGCAGGAACTGTGAATTTTTTGGTCCATCGTATTCATGCATTTATGATTCATGTGACAGTATTGATACTCCTAAAATGTGCTCTATTTGCTCGCAGCTCACTTCCTGAGATACTGAGGGAAAAGAGCATACTTCTCCCAATTAGGTAAGAATAAGAAGGTTCCCCAACATATTGATAACTCCCATGAATCAAAAGTCATTTATTACCTGTAGACATCGGGCAGCACTTTCACTGGTTGAATCAAGTGATAAAGCTTTTTGGTAAAATTCTCTAGCTGTATTCAAGTTTCCTTCCTTCCACTCCATCCAACCCCAAGCCTGCATATTCCCAAACTTTTCAGTTAACATAATGCTTAAAACTTCAATATGATATCACCGAAGAAAAAACTTCAATATTAAACTAGAGGAAGATAATAAATAGGTCATGCTGATATATGACATAAAGATAATTAATTATTTGAAAACATTATTGGGATTCCTAAGAGGTCCCACAGCAAGAATGTAATTAAGAGCAAGAGGACAAAGACAGAATATACCATTGCAAACTCACTAACCAACAGATCATATAGAAAAGACAAATTAAAGCCACAAGATGTTCAAAGTTGAAAAGATCCTTAAGGAGATATGTCTTACCATCCAGACTGGCTGATGCTTTGGATCCAATTGAGAGGCTCTCCTGAACAATACCCGAGCAAGATTTGCAGTTGAGTGTTTGTATTCTAATAATGCAAGAGACTGAAGGAGAACAGCATCCCTAGGATTTAGAGCATGGCCTATCTTTAGAAGCTTTCTTCCCTTGTTAATGTTGCCAACACTAGCTTCAAAAATTCCCCATACATGCCAAGCAAACCTATTTTTGGGACTTGCATTTACAGCATTCTGTAAATTGAACAAGAAAAAAAAGGATAGAAATTAAACAACGCAACTAGCAAAGAAAAATGCCATAATGTGTACAAGTCTTCCAATTTCAACAAGCCAGCCAAAATTGGCAATCTCATATATCACCTCAAACAATTGCCTAGCAGCACGGTTGTTTTCCTGTTGCATCTCCAATTGAGCCCAAGCCTAAATCAGAAAGAATTAGAACATTTAGATAGGAATGTAAGAATTACACGTTTAGATCCATTACAAACTTACAGGAGAATCATCACTTACAAGCCAACTAGCACAGCTTTTAGGGTTACACTTAGTGGCTTGCTTGAATAAATATCGAGCCTGCTGATACCGGTTCGCCCTAGCTTCTAGCAATGCAAGTGTTTGGTAAATGTACTCATTTGGTCCACAATATTTAAGACCTTTGGCTAGTAGATTCCTTGCCTTCTTTATGTTTCCCTGTTTCAGCTCTAAAACAGCCCATCCATGCCAAGCCGCAACATGCTTCTTATCAGCAACTGTGGCAGCATCAAATAACTCTCTTGCTCTCCTGATATTACCCATTCTATTTTCAAGAACAGCCCAGCACTGTTTTAAGAATTTTTCCAGTGTTAAATACAGTACAAATGAAATAAATTTAACATATCATAGTATTAGGAGCAGTCACTCCTTATGCTAACTGATGAACTACTCCCACCGAATAAGGAAAAAATGCATCACTGCTAGATGCAATTAATTATTGTATAAGAATAATCCAAACTCAGCCATGGTCATAACCATGAATCTTTGGCTAGTAACTCGTTGATATTCTTGAAGATGCGAGGGCACATGAACTTCCATTATCAGCCTTAATGGTGAGAAAAATCACTGAGAGAAATGTATTTTAATTCCTAAGTTTGTTTAGATGCCATGAACTGTTGCATTTGTTTTTTTTAACATCCAAGACACTTTACAAGGACATAAATTAGGGCTGTATCAAGTCAAATTCCAAACAGAATATATGCAGAGACATTTCTTGTGGCATAAGCTTCAAGAGGTCACAAATTAACTCAAGAAAATGTGACCCAAGATTAGAGGTGTTCTTGAGCTAGGAAGGCTGGGGGTGTATACTGGGCCCACACCTAACATTTCGGTAAGATAAATTTACCTTAAAGCCCTAACTAGCAGGTTGGGCCTCAGCTCCACAAAATAATTTGCTAATTTGTTCACTCTCTAATTTCATATTATACATTTTGCTAATTGTTTTGTTGGCAAAAAAAAAGTCTCGCATTTTATTCTTCAATCTATAAACTGAATATAGTTAGTAAATTCAAAAAATGAAAAATGGGGACACTTACTTTTGAAAGAAATTTTATCACGGAAAAAAGTAATTAAAATTACTATGCAAAACAGATATTAAAAAAGACTATTTCATAGATCACTGTCAAATTAACTCGAGAATATTTTTTCTTAGGAAAAAAAATTTCAGCAGTCTCATAATTACATGCAAATACAAAAGGGACATGCTCTAGCCTAGTTCATGGATTCAAAGTCATTTTAAGTCGTGTATCAGAAACAAAGAAAACTTTTTTAAGTTTAGACGAATGTAAATTTGAGCTTAAGCCGAAGCTAAATACTCTTATATCTATTAAGGCCCAAACCCAACCCACAAACAAGTTTACCCATGATCACATTGCAAAAACAAAATTAAAGGCTACCTGCCAAATGTAACCATTTTCTCCTTGAGTTGCCTGGCATCCCTTCTCGTATAATTCTCTGGCCTGAGTAGTTTTCGATTGCTTGCTCAAAATTTTCCCCAGTGCCACATAAGGTCGACCATCTTCTGGCCAATATTCTATGCACTTTTTCAAGATTTAAACGAATCCAAAAATCAGAAATAATCCACCAAATAGGCAAATCACTGCCGAGGACAAAACTTAAATACACTCTAACACCATTTCAAAACATTCAATCTAAGAACAAACTCTGGTTTAATCCCTTTCACTGATACGTTCACCTAAAAAAAAACGACGTACCTTCTGAAGCATTGCTTCTGCTTCTTCATACCGGAAATTCCTCGCCAAAACCTTTGCACGGTACAACGCTAAGTCCAAATTCACAATAAGTAGCTTCTCTTTAGCGTCCGATTCGACCCTCACCGGCTCAAACATTGGCATCTTCTTCGCAAATTCCTCAAGTCCTGCATCTATAGCCGAAGCATTTTTTTCGGAATCCTCCACCTTCTGCTTCTCTTCTTCGCCGGAAACCTCCTTCACCGGCCGGCGAACTACCAGCACGCTATCCTCTGTCGTGACAGTATCTCCTGAATCGGCTTCGCTGGATACGACGCCGTCCAAAGTTTGTTGAGTAGAAATTGACTTCTTCTCCAGCACTGTGGTGGATGATGAATCCCTGAGGGAACATTGTGGATTCAGGGCGATATGGTTGGAAGGTGAGGAGTGGAGGTGCAAAATAGGTAATTTGAACCTGAACTTAAAGAGATGGTTAGGGTTTTGAGACTGTGTGAAGAAGGTGAAGTTGGAAGAACAGGAAGTGGAAGAGGAAGAAGATGAAGGTGAAGAGAGAAGGAAGGCGGAGTTCATTTCTGCGTTTAACTGATTAAACTGTTTTTGATTTTACATGCACAGAAAATGTGAGGTGGGATGTGGAGGACGAAGGGACTCTGTACAATTACTTCTATGGCCCTCTATTTTTCCCTTCAATTATTATTTGTTTGAATATAAATTTAGAATTAAAAGAACTTACTGTTGATTATTTTCATTAGACTATTATAACATGATGGTAATAAAAACAAAAATATACTGTTAATTGTTATTTTGTATGAAACTAAATTTATTATTTAAAATTTATATGTTCAATATTTCTAGATTTTAACCATTTAACTCTTATTAACAATGCCATGTACGATGCTTATTGATTGTCATCAAAACCAAACGAATTAATTATATGATACTCAATTTTTGAACACTATCATAAGTGGTGTGGGAAGGGTAGTTGAGTAATTAGGCATAATATGAGTCACTGGGCTCAACTTAACCACGTGGCCACATGACTTATGTGGCTGAGGCTTCATCCAAAAAGCAGATTTTTATGACACGTGGACAATTATCATTGGAAGCTACGTTCAGATACATGATATGGTAACAAGGAACTTTATCGCAAAAGGACACTAAAATGCATCCCACGAATAAGTAAAATGTAAAATCGTTATACACTTGTTGTTTGAATTAGTGTTAAAAAAAAATGTTAGTGTATGCTGAAACAAATTTCTTTTATATATTTATTTTGAACTCAGTAAATTATACTCCTTCGTCCTTCTATATTAAATATAGAACATAATTTATAATTATAATGATCCATGGTATTGAAAAATCAGCTTTTAAGTGCATCCTAAAAACAAAATCCATTTTATAATATTAATAAAAATAGTACCCTCTATAATCTAAATATTAAAAAATATATTTAAAGGTACATATGGTCACTTGTATATTACACTTCATCAAATAAATTATTGACATGGAAATTATTTGTATAAATTTAAAAAGGGGAAAATCCCAGCAAAAATTGGTTGAAATAGAAAAAAAGATAAATCAATGAGTCAAATATCACAAATTCTAAGTCACACATTTTAGAAGGAATATAGGATTTGCATATGTTTTGAAATGAACAATTTACCCCTAACAATATTTAGGAAGCTCAAGTTGTCAATATGTATATCGAAGTTGTTAACTGTAATTCTTAAGTTATTATTCTTTATACCTTAGTTGATTACACATCGCAATTAATAGCTTCAGTATACATATTGACAATTTAAGTTCCCTAAATACCAACAACCTTATAAATAACATTTTGAAGTCAGGCCTGTCATATGTCACTAACTACTTAAGTATAGAGAATAAAAATTAGCAAATCCAGTATACATATTGATTACTTGAGTTGCCCAAATACTAGTAAGGGTAGATTAGTCATTTGAAAATATTTGCAAGTTCTAGATTCCTCCCCTATGCTTGATTTGAGATTTGTAATATTGGACTCTCTTATTTGTCTTTTCCATATTTTAAATGAGTTTTTCTGGAAATTTCACTTGCAAAAAGCTTAGCTTTTTTTTTTTTTTTTTTTTTTTTTTTTTGGGGGTTAAGGTGCAAATTTAACAAATAAACTATTTTCCCATTGGCACAAACACAATTAACTATTTTGTGGTGTAAAAGTAAACATAATCAAATGTTTTGGTTACATATATAGTAACGCCATTAACCCTAGTTAAGTTCGGTTACTTTTTGCATTGTAGGTATCATAAGTCTTCTAATTCTTTATTATTTTAATATATTTCTAGAAATATGTGTATTTTTTAATGGAAAAATATATTTAAACCCCATCGAAACAATTTTATTTTAGTCAACTTTAAAGGGGTCGTCTAAAATTTCACTTCATCCACTTGGATCAAAATAAAATTAAGTTTTGTTAGTAAAAAACAATAATACCCTTCTTTATTTTTTTATAAGGTATTTACAAGATAAATAAATGGATTTAAAGAATTCAGGTTGTTAAAAAAAATTACAAGACAAAGATGTGAATAACCAATTTTTTTAACTCCCTAGATTCTTTTAAATTTATAAGATAAATATGATAATTTATAAAACAAATAAGAGAATTTACAAGATAAAAAATATTTATATCTACTTGTGGACCTGACAAAAGATAATTTTGTTGGATGCTGATAGTGAAATAATTTATTGTTAAATTTGTACATTTGCTCTTCTAAAAATATATTAAAATAATAGAGGGTGAGAATACTGAAGAGACCCACAATACTAAAGGTAATGGAAGTTAACTAGTATTGCTATATGTGCTACCAAAAAAATTAGTTATGTCCATTTTTGCATTTTAAAATAATTAATTGTGTTGAGTGCTCCAAATAGTCTTTAACCTTTTTTTTTAGTTTAAATGTGGGAGAATTTATTTCCATGACTCAAAATTGGAAGAGGATTCTTTCCTCATTTTTTTCCCCATATCCCTCATTAGCCTTATTTGCGTTGTTGATTAGGAAGAGAAGATAAAATTTAAAATAATAATGTAAATTTTTAGATTGATTGAATGGATATTATTTAGAGATTATAAGAGATGATGAGAAAAAAATGATAAGAAAAACCTAAACCCTCAAAATTTAGGAGACTTTGTGTAATTATCACATTTTCTTCACTTCAGCATAGAAGCTGGGCTGCGCTCGAAGGTCCATCTCAAAATGTCGGCCCATGTTGAACCTAATCAATCCCTTTGTAAAATGGTAGTTTATTGGTAATGCGAGGGTTAAGTCGCCAATAAAAACCCCATAGGACTCTCCCACCATGGCAGTCGCCAGGGTGCGTGACGCGGGTCGGATGGAACCCTCCAAAACCTTTTCCGAAAAAAAAAAAAAAAAAAAAAAAAAACTGCTTTTTACCCAAAAAAAAAAAAAAAAAATACTGCTAAATTCTGTTTATCCGTTAACTCAATGCGAAGCCTTCAGACTCCGGCCAGTTCAGCTTCTTCTTCGCCGTGATGGCTTTGAGCATCTCCTGCAATACTCAAATCTCAACTTCGCCTCAAGGTTGTTCTTCATCTATCTTCTTCTTATTTCACTCTCTTCCTCTCCCTAACAGCGTATTGTATTATTCTATTGCAGCGAAAGTGGATTCGAGAAGCAAGAAATGTCTTCAAAATGTTAAAAGCATTGTGAACAATGTTGGGCTTCCTTCTATTTCATCTTCTCCCATTGAAGCTCTCAAGCGAGGAAACTGGGTCAAGCTCATTTGTGGAGCGAGCTTTGAGGTGTGAAACTAAAGCTCAATTTTATGGTTCCCCCTCTTCTAGCTCTTACTCTTTAGTCTCTATTTGTTAAGAACTAACTTCTTTTTTAGGATGTTGTTGATATCAGGAATCTCAGCCTGGTTTACACTCTTGCTGGGGGTAAGAAATTTGTAGTTTAATTTTTTGGAATTAGATGCCAGACTCGAGGAAAAGAAATAATCACAAGCAGGTCTCTCAAAATCATTTGTGTTGAAATCCCATGGGACTTAGGCTAGATTAATTTGAATTGAGAAAAGATAACTTTGCGAGCAACTAATGACAAGTTATTGAATAACTAATGATAAGTCAGGTGTTACAATGACAAGTCATTGGGCAACCAATGACAAGTCAAGGTGCCACTAACGACTTGATGACTTGTCATTGTGGCACCAAGACTTGTCATTGGTTGCTCAAGTTAACAAGAGTAAAGTGGTATTTTCTCAATTCAAATTAGTCTAGTCCCATGGGATTTCAATGCATTTTAATTATTTCAAGGGACCAGCTTGTGATTTTTTCTCTTCATTAGGAGCTGTATGCAGTTCTCCCCTTTTTGAGGGGAGAAATAGAACATATTGATGTTTCATCTGCTTCCTGTGGAAGTAGTGATTGTTAGATGTAATCTACTAGGCGTTTGAAAAAAAAAAAAAAAAAAACAGATGCATAAAAATTAGTACTATGTTATTTATAGATAAGATTTTAAATACTAAAAGTATTAGGGTGTCTATTAAATATCTACTGTGCTTTACTTTTCACCATTACTTAAATATAATTTATTTGAATTATATGGTTCAGTTGACTGCATTGACTGTGCTGCTGATTCATCAGTGGTCAATGCAGTGAATGAAGGAATTGAGATTGCAAGAGACATTATAAACCTTCGAAGGCCATGGCTGATGATTAGTGTCAATGATGATAAAGATCTTCACTTTCGCAAGGCTGGTAAAGGAATTTATTAGCATGATCAGTATATATGTGCTTCTGGGTTGGTCAGATATCTTTGAAACATTAATATGACATTCAAGTGTTCTAACTTTTCCCATACTAGTCCAAATGAATGTATTAATGTCTTAGATGAAGCATGCAATCCCACATATGATTATTGTATTATAGTTTCTACCTCAGTCTTATCAAACAAAGATTGGAACAATGCTAAACAATCTACATGCACATAATACATCATTATTCTCATATTAATATGGATTTAATGACATTTGGTGTCTGAATCAGGAAATCGAAAGAGGAAACCATTTTATAGGCACCTATACTTTTCCTCAAATTTTAATTTGGTGCCTATGTGTTTTTCTCTCTTAATTAATATGGAGGCTAACTTTGCTAATAAAGCAAAGTTAGAGGAGTTAACAGTGCTAACAAAACAAAGTTAAAGTATTTAATTAAAGGAGTTAAAAGTGCTACCAAATTAAAAATTGAAGGAAATTATAGGTACCTGTAAAATGGTTTTCCCCAATAAATAAGTGAAACTTTTTAAATAGAACCTAGTACACTATTTGAAATAAAACATTAATCAAAGATAACTTTGAATATGATCTGTAATGTACAAATATCAGACCTGTGATAAAAGTTGGACAATTCCTGAGCTGAATTTGTCTACTTGCAAAGTATGAGAAGGGTGGCTATTCTACACTCCAACACTGATCTTTTGGCAGATTGATTTCTAAATGTAAACTTGAATTTCACATTTCTATCCATAACCATGGCATTAGAGCAGTGAGCACATAATATATTGATAAGTTCTGCAATTTTTTATCAGAGCATGATTTATGAACTCTATATTTAAAAGCGTTCCTCAAATGAAACCACGAAACTTAAGATACTAATGCATAGTCTCTATCACTTGCTAGCAATATATAAAGGATGTCTGCAATGCCTTCTCTACAGAATTTGATCCAGAAGACTGTCCAGCAGACTGTTCAAGGCCCTGTGTAAATGTTTGCCCTGCTAATGCAATATTTTTCCAGGAGAATACAGCACTAGAACGTTCTTTTGATATTCAAATACCAAGAGTATGATTTTTTTTTTTTTTAAACACGTTATTTGATTCAATACAGACAAGTTTCTCTCTCTCCTCTTAAAGTTCACATGGGTTCTGAAATGTTCTGTTGTAACAACAATTCAGGATGGAGTTATAACCGAACGCTGCTATGGTTGTGGTCGCTGTTTTCCAGTTTGCCCCTATGATAAAATAAGTGGGATTTCTCTGTCCATTTACGATTGAGTTCATAAATTCATTAATTATTCATTTCAGATGTGCTTACTGACAATTGCCATGATCTTTGTTCATATTGATCCAGGAGAGGTAACATACATAAGAGATGCTACTACAACTTCTGATCTCATGAAGAGCGATAATGTCGATGCTATAGAAATACATACTAGTGGGAGGTAATTTTACCGATCAAGTCAATTACATTAAATTTTTCAGGAAGCTGTTTTTAATCAATCATTACGGTAATAATTTTTCATGGTGGTTTTGTTGAAACTTTTACTTCCTAGTTAATATGAGCACCATCTCAATTTGCTTGTGCATAGAATGTAATCATTTCTTAAATACCATCCTTTCTTACTCTCTCTTCATTTTGTTAAGTACTGAGGGATTGGCTTTGTTAGAAATAATAGTAAAAATGTTTATATGCCTTGACTAAATACTCTAATAGGTTAAATTTTTGAGTTGATATGGTTTTTGGAATAGTGATTCAGTTATTTTTGACCCCCATCCTCTTAATTATTGTTAGGATTTAGCACAAGGTAGGATAGACCAGTAAGCCAGTGCTTTATCCAAGCATAAAAGTCCAATGCGCTTTATTATAACCTTTTAGCGATTACAATAAAATAATTATGGTCTTAACTTAACAAGCAAAAACTGTTGACTTTTTGAGTTGAAGTGGTTCTTCATGAGAACAATATAGCATAATATCTCCATATAGAAGAAACTGCAAATTTCAAGATGTCATTTTTATGATGTTTCAGAATTCAAGCCAAACTAATCATATTCCATCTTCTGATTGATGATCATTCTACAGGAAGACTACAACCTTCAGGGAACTATGGACTGCTCTGGGAGATTCAGTAAAATATATGAAACTAATAGCAGTAAGTATAATGTATAACCTCCAACCTCCTCTAATATTTAAAGGCCGTAAGTAATGCTTTTAAATAATCTCTTAGCCTCTGGGTTTCTAGGTTAGCCTACCAAATGGTGGGGACTCAACAATATCCACAATGAATGAAATATTTTCTACCATGGAACCTAATCTTCAAAGCTTCAACTTATGGCAGGTATGGCCATACTTAATTGTTTCCAAAACACAAACAGTATGAACAACTTCAAACTATCATGAGCCAATCAAAGTTCTCTTCAATTTCTCTTTTCCTTTTTAAACGCAAGTTGGATGGCCGTCCCATGAGTGGCGATATTGGGAGAGGAGCAACTAAGGAGACAATTGCCTTTGCTGTTCAAATGGCTAATGCAAGAGACAGACCTCCTGGTTTGTATGAAAATTCAGTATGGTCCATGTGAATATTCTGAGTTTCTTTATGCACAAAACTTGGCCATAGTTTTATATTTGCTTTGGTGATCACCAACAAAAACATGGCAAATGGGCTTTTTTCCTTTTTAATAATTCTGCACGATATGACCAGTCTTTGAAAAAGTTTTCCCATGTCATGTATTTAATAGAAAGCTTAATGCTAGGCTTCCTTCAACTGGCTGGTGGAACTAATGCTCACACGTTAGATGGGTTGAAGAGAAAGGACTTTTCCAAACAACCATTGTTACTGGTAATATTGTCACTTGTATTGCCATCACATTTTCTGCTGCTTCTTTTTTACAATCACATAACAACTCATTTCCCCCCTAAATTTTTCCTAGAGAATTCAGATTATGCAACCTCAAGAACGGGTTCAGCTGATTCATCCCAAGCTTTAATTGGTGGTGTAGCTTATGGGGGCTATGCACGTAAGGTTGGTCATTTATTTGTCTTCCTAATATTTCATCATTCATTTTATATTTTCAGTATTTTTTTTTTTTTTTTTGTGGATTATTTTCAGTTGATTAAACTAACAATGTGTTACACTAAATTTCCCGGCCCATTTGGCTTTAGTTTCCAAAAGAGATGGCAAATTGACTATAACTTTGAGACTTAATTTCAAGAACTTACTCATGCATCCACTAGTTTTCAATTATTTAACCAAACTAGGGTGATCCCACATTTTTGCACAAAATCCTAAATGAGTTATACTATGATTTATGAACAGTATGGGGCTTATTACACTAGTATTTTATATTAAATAGATATTGATATTATGACAATTCAAGGACCAGAGAATAGTTCATTTATTCATCTTCAAACCCTTCTTCAGCACTTTGACCAAAAAAAAAAAAACCCTTCTTCAGCACAAGAGCGTGGAAATTGGATCAAGCCAAGTTGGTTGGTGAAACATATGCCTAAGCTTGGGTGGCGTTTGATTCAAACGTTTGTTCAAGTCTGCCCTATTATAGATTGTAATTATAAAATTCAAACTCTCTTTGTGGCCAAACCAATGTCCATCCTGTTCAGCTAACGTAAAATATAGCTACTGATTGTGAGAATAACTTTGGTCAGATTGTAGGAAAAGCATTGAGAGCCATGCAATCCCAACATGGTGTAGCTGCTTGTATTGAGGATCATCCACAGCATCTCTTGTTGGCTCTTGAGGAAGCCCTTGCTTTGGTTGGACCTTTCAAGTGTCGATAATCAATGAGCATATCATAAAATGCAAAGAGCACTCGCACCAGGATTCTGTGTCCTCCATACAGTTGACTACAGGTGGGTTCGTGGGGCTATTTTTATATTTGGGAAAATCAAAGAAGGAATGTAATTAATAGAAAGTCTCAATAATAAGTAAGCAGTATACATCTATTGTCATTTTCTACATTGTCACTGCATTATGTTATATTGAACTTGTTCCAATTATCATTGTAAAAACAGTATCGATACAAACACCCAAACATATTAATAATCATTAATTAAAAATACCATAATATATTTTAGTGGCTCATTTCTTGCATATTTAGTCACGCTTTAAGGCACGGGCTGGTAATTGAAAGATAAAGACTTGATTTTATTATTTTAAATATGAAAGGTCAAAAGCCCTTCAATTGAAATAGTAAAAATGGTTTATATAGAGATTGAGACAAACTAACTTTTCATGACTAATAAATACCACATTTTTTTGTAAATTCTTATGTAATATATTAGGTTTTGCCAACAAAGGAAAAAGTAAATATCAGCATAAGATTTGACATTCTTGTTTTTGTTGCTCATTTAGTCATGCTTTAAGGGCATATATTAGTAATACATTCCATTTCGTTATTAAAGGAGAATAAATCGAAAGATAAGAGTGGAAATATGCCTATAATAGAACGTATCATAAGGGGTTAGAAACTGGATCTGTCTTTAAACCATTTGAGACAACGGGTCAACGTGAGTTAGATCGAGATTAACCTCTTAATGCCATTACTTTTTGTAATTCATAACTATAATATGGATCCTGCCACAAAAAGTAACGGCCGCCATTAAATTATTTTAAAGAGTAAGACATTTTCTCTCTCTTTTTCAAAATTAATGGGGTTTTTTTTTGCCTAAAAAAAAAAAGTGTTTTGACACACTTTGATAAATACTTATGGAATTAAAGAATATAATTAACCTAAATAATTGTCCAGATTCTAAGAAAATTTGGAATGCTTTGGACAAATATGACTCATAGGAGGTTTTGTCATCTGCAACAACAAAGGTGAAGCCTTCACTCCCCCTTTGATTGCACCTCTGAAAATAATTCAGTAATTCAAGGTGCTGGATGCACCTTTACCCCTACCCCAACGGGTTATCCCAAGCTACACGGGTTTATTCCAGGTCAAATTTCTTGTTCTCACCAACAAATGGCTAGGTCTTGGCCAGTCCGGCTCAGTTTCCATTCAATGATTATTAGAGATACACAAATAAAACCTTTTAAGACTTAGGAAAAAAGTTGAAGCTTAGTAATTGATTATCCACCAAGTAGCCATGGGAAGATAGGCAAGGTAAAACAATGGTATATCTGAAAAGGTTTCTTTTCGATATGCATCTCTCTCTCTCTCTCTCTCTCTCTCTCTCTCTCTCTCTCTCTCTCTCTCTCTCTCTCTCTCTCTCTCTCTCTCTCTCTCTCTCTCTCTCTCTCTCTCTCTCTCTCTCTCTCTCTCTCTCTTTTGGCATACATTGGGCAAGCATATCTTGAAATTGATCCTATTGATCTATACTACCTACTTGAGGAAGACCCCTCACCCGCATAATGCATGTCCAGCCAAAATTCTGATTGACAACACGGTTGCACTTCTGGGAGAAAAATAACTTGAGGACTATCAGAGTGAGCCTACCTAGCTAATTTATCGGCGCACATTAATATTTCCCTATTAACATGACATACTGTTGGAAATTATGCCCTAGGGGCAAGTCATTGTACTTTAAACATTTATGTTATTTAAAGTATTCTCTTTTAGTTATAATTTCATTTGCATATTTATGTTGATAACTGTATCCCTGGATATATCTTATGGATTATCCTAAATGTCCCTGGTCGGTCATCTACGCGGGAGCGAAGATAAGATAAGACCAGTGTGACTTTGATGAGGTATGGAGATACGAATTAAAGTCATGGGCACTCGTAAGAGTACAAGGTGCTGGACCGACCAACTATAAGAAAGCTGCATGGATTTAGTCATAAGCTTATCTCTTATATAACCGTGTCACGACGCCCTATGACCTAAGATCATCATGGATTCCTACATGATGAGTCACTGATCTTTGACCTAGTCAAAAGTCACCTTTGACCGGGTGATGATAAAGGCTTGAATTAGGATCAGTGGTTTTCATGCAGAGGAATGTGAGTGGTCAAGATGGAATTTGTCTCTTACATTTGTAGAGAGATAATACTGGGCCCCTCGATGAGTGAGTCTGAGAAATGTATGGTCATACTACAATGGAAAGGAGTTTCCATTTCAATTATTAGACTACTCGAGAATCGAGAAAGTAATGGTCAAGAACAGGAAGTTGACATTATCCATGCCTCATCCTTGGCCAAATTATCGTGTGACAAAAGAGACATAATATGGTTGTACGATAGGTAGAATCGTATCATCGATCCCCATATGAATTGGGTAGTCGCAATGTCTTGCTAGAGGTCACTTGCGACTTGTGGGTTTATACAAAGATTGGCTCATTGCCAATCTTGCCAATCTCGTATGGTCGCACACAAGAATCGCACGCAAGAATTTCAACACGAGCAAAAGTGTTGATTTTTGAATCTTAGATATGTCTAAGATTTAATAAACACCGAATTTAATCTAGGATGAATAAATATATAAATATATATATATATATATATATTAAATTCAAAAATAATATAATACTATTATTAAATAATATTTGTTTTTTTTTTATTTTATTTGATAAATTAAATATCTAAAACAAATAGAGATATTGTATCTCACATTTAATTTTCGAATAAAGATATCATATATCTATTTAATTTAAATTGAGATATAGTATCTCAGATTTAATTAAATAGATAGATATCATTTCTCGGATTTAATTTATAAAGATAAATTAAATCAGAAGGCTTTTAATTCGGATTAAATAAATAAATTAGATTAGATCTATTAAATAGATTTAATTAATGTATTTTTAATCCAGATTCAAAATTAATGCGGATTAGTTTTGAATAAAATACACCTATCGGGTTTAGAAAAAACCTATGGGACTTTTGTCGATCGTATTAGAAAGCCGCAAGAAACCCTAGAACAAAAAGATAGAGACGCAAGTTCGAAGGTGCTAGCATTTGCCACGATCGTGTTTAGAGATTATTCGTGTGGATACCGGTTAAGGAAGGCGATGAGTAGAGTCGACTTCTACTGATCGAGAAGGTAGTCCACCAGTTCAAATAGTACGAGACGCGGACAGTTTTGCCGTAGGTATGATTCAGATTCTTTTAACCTTGATTTAAACGTGGTTGAGTGATTCTCTTTGGGATTCGTAAAAGTTTTATAATTCCGCTGCGTGTACGGATCCCAACACATACCTCCACAGACCACTCATCATATAAAAGCTGTCTGGTTTCTTCAATCAAGAGCCGATATGGATGACTATCCCCACTATCCCTGAGCAAAATGTTGATAGCTTCAAGTGAATCTGAGAACATTTGGATATCCTTCAGATTCAACAACTGACAGATTTCAAGACTTGTTTTGATGGCTAAAACTTTGGCCATCGTAATTGGGTATAGGCCAAGTGCCTTTTAAAAACCTATAATCCATTGACCTTTATCATCTCCAATGAGGCCACCGCATGCCGCCTAATTGCCTGCTTTAACTAAAGCATCTACATCTACTCGAACCACTCTTGGCATTGTGGGGTGCTAATGACATTCAACTCTTTGACCACTTGGAAAAATTTGATGCTGAAATCTTCCTGTTGATACATCCTCCATCAGGTGGAACAAGATCTGGTGAGTAATTTCTTTAACTATCACTTCAGAATTGTCAAAGACTTGTTTACATCGTGCCTTCCATATAAGCCAATAAATGTAGCTGAAAATTTAGTGCCATGGCCACCGATTGAATATACTCTTCCCTAGGCTATGTGTAAAATTCCAGGTAAGCCAACCCTGCAAATCACAATTAAAGAAAGCAGTATATTGGTTAGGATTAAGAAATTGTTCGCACACTTCTTTCGCTTGCTTACAATCTCTCAACATGTGAATGATACTCTCCTCACAGAGATAGCCCAAAGGGAAATTTGGTGTTTCTGATATCCCTCTTTTAGCTCTTAGTGAATTAGTTATTAGCCTCTCATGAGCAACTTGCCAAAAGCAAAATTTTATCTTTTCAAATACTTGCTAACGCTAGATTTTTTTTCCCCAAACCTGTGTACCACATGACTCCTCTTGTTGAGAAAGGAAATTATATGCAGCTTTGACAGAGAATTTCCCATGAGAAGCATTTCTCTAGATTACACAATCCTCGGAAACACCTTTAGGAGGTCGAATTTTGATTAATATGTTCACTACCCATTCAGGAAGATTTTTCCTCCATTTAGACACATTCCACCTTCCATT
This sequence comes from Acacia melanoxylon, assembly GCA_019022615.1. Taxonomy (NCBI): domain Eukaryota; kingdom Viridiplantae; phylum Streptophyta; class Magnoliopsida; order Fabales; family Fabaceae; genus Acacia; species Acacia melanoxylon. The sequence goes on from JAFJYJ010000013.1 coordinate 6,646,770, forward strand.
TGGTAAAACAAAATCTGCAACTCTATCTCTTGACTTGACATCCTCTAAGTTTTGGTGGACATAGTCGATAAGTGGATCATTGAGTGAAGTCCACATGCCCACCAAAAGTAGGTATTTTTACCGGTATTAATTTTTTTCCCCACACCTTGAAGAAAAGTATCCCAAACATGAACTATAGCTCTCCAAGTTGGGGATAGAGATTGCTTTTTGGAAACTTGAGGAAATAAATTATCCCCACATGCATATTGGCTTCTTAAACATTTGATCCATAGGCTGTTCGGTTTTGTGACCATACCTCAACGGCTCAACATAACTTCATAATAAATGCTTCGTTTTGAAGGTCTAATTTTTTTATACCCATTCTTCAAACCTTTTTTATCTTTATAATGTTATGCCAAGCAATAAGATGCATTTTCCTCGCATTTTCATCTTGACACCATAAAAACTTCCTACTCACATTTGATATGCATCTTTGAAGTGTACAAATACAGTTGAATAATTATGCAATATTTCAGAGATTTTTTCGATTTCATTTTTGTCATCCAAATATCCCAGTCATGACATAAGGGAGAACAACGACTCAATAAAAATTATAAAAACACAATTCTTATCTTTGTAATTCTTTTTTTTTTTTTGGGTCTCAGTATTTCTTTAATACGTGCTATAATTATAAATGTACAAGAAAATGTGGATAAATGTCTTGCTTCTAGGACCAAAATAATCCCCTAGCTAACTCCTCTGCTTTTAAAGAAATGTTTCCAATTTAAAATTTTATTTTATTTGTTAATTTTATGAAGAAGTTGATATCCCATTATTGTTCTTTGTTTCTGCTGTAATTAATTTAGAAATTAACATACCAAAATGCCATCAGATTTCTGGGATTCATCATTATCATGGTCACTGGACTACTTTTCTCTCACTCAACTCAAGTTTTGCTTCAGCAGATGCTTGATTTTGATTTCCGTTGTGGTTTGTATCAATCAAATCTTTTATACATGTAAAACCAGTTTTCTCACAAAAGAATAGCAAATAAGAAGAGAATCACTTGCAGAAATGAACTTATAAAAGCTCTTTTTTGGTCAGGACGAGATTGTCATCTCTGTGCATGCAAGGTAGTAATCAAAATAACTTAAACTACTTGATGGGACTACTTCCCTTTAATCTCTGCTTTAATTAATCAATGTGGGACTTCATTATATTTTTGATAAGTTGGTGTTTGTGTTTAGTTCCTTATTAGTAATTGTTTTGTTAATTTTATGTTTTTCCTTGTTTGGCAGCATCGAAGCAGCTTGTGCTGCACGTCCCACTGCCCATGTCTTCATCGATTTCGCATCATTTAGAAGGTTGGCATTAATTAATTTTGTTAATTTTTGTTTGTCTAATTTAATCACAGAGTACAATGAAAGAGAATGATCTTGTTGCTGTGCTGCTGCATCATCCCTGGCTGCTTTGAATCAGCCAAGTATTAGAGTTGTTGTCATTATTGCTGAAGGTGTTCATGAGGCAGATACTAAGCAATTGATCGCTTTTGCGCGAGCAAACAATAAGGTGAGAGGAGAAATTAGAAAAAAAAAAGTGTTACCTTAGTTAAATAGCAAAAGTTATTGATCTCAGAAAACTTCGTTTCTTAAGCTTTAATAACATCCAGCATGTTGATATTATTTAAATTTCATTTAGTACCCTAATCTTATTAATAGTAAATCTAGCACCTTGGTGTAATTTTTTGTGTTTCAAAGAACACTTTAATCTTATTTATGGTGCATCCCACACCTTAAGGTATAAATAAGATTAGAGTGTTGGATGTACTATAAATAAGATCAAGGTGTTGGATGCTACTGAGAAATAACATTAGGGTGTTGGATGCTATTCAACCCTTTTTTAAATTGCTTGCAAAATTAATTTAAGTCCTGATGACGACGTGGTAGGTTGTTATTGGCCCTTCCATTGTTGGAGTCATTCAACCTGGTGCTTCTAATTAGATAGGTGACACAGCTGGAACAATTGACAATATTATTGAATGCAAGCTGTACAGGCCTGGATCTGTTGGCTTTGTTTCTAGATCTGTATGTAGTTTATTCATTTTTCTTGGTAGTTTACTTGGATAGTTGAACTCTGAGGTACCTTTCATAACAGTTTTCTTCTGTTTTCATGGCTACCGTACCTGTGATATATGGTTACATCTCAAAAAATAGCTATGAATAGTAAAGAGAAGATATAAGATAAAAAGAGTAAGAAACATGACTTCTCCAATTTTTTTGACTCAAACTCATTAAATTTTTTTCTCCCCTCCATTTCTCTCATACCAAACAGACACTAAGTTGCTATTCATAGTTGAGCATGAGCTTCATTTATTTGCATTTTGTAATCTACAGAATGATGATTCTCAGAGAAGATATCCTTACTGAACTATATAGGGTGGGATGTTCAATGAATTATACAGCACAATTGCACACGTAACTGATGGAATATATGAAGGTACTGATGGGGCTTTTTCTTTTTTGGTTTTAGCCTTTTGCATTTTTTTTATATGCTAATGTGAAGTGTGTTTTCGTTATAGGCATTGCCATTGGAGGGGATGTTTTCCCTGGTTCCATACTCTCATCGTGTATTAAGATTTAACAACATTCCACAGGTAAACTGTCTTTTTTGTGTTGGATAATTGCATAGCACACACTCCTCTGGTAATGATTTTTTTATCCTATTTATAAGTTACATCTTTTCATATAAATGTGTGATTCCGCTGTACATTTATTATTTGAATTATAGTGTATGTTAAGTAAGGATAAAATTGGAAAGTTTATTAAATTTTAAAGCTCCAGTGAAACATGTTGAAAGTAACTTATAAATAGGAATATATGAGTATTAAACTTCATCCCGAAAGCTACTTTTCGATGCCCAAAACTATGGTTGATTTTGACTTTTTGAAGATGTTTGTTATACACAATTTCTTGCTTTTAACTTTTCCACTGTTGAGAGAGAAAAGTAGCTTATGAAAGAAAAATGTCGGGTCTCACTTTTTTTTAATTAAAATACTATTATAGTCATTATTATAAATCTTTACAGATGAAATTTTTTGTCCTAAATATAAATCTCTTAAAAGTTAATAATGATGATAGTACTATGGTTTAAGTCCATGAGAAATTTAATTGGTAAGAATTATTTGATAATTTTTTATTTAAAAATCATGACAATAGTATGATTTAGATCATTCACAAATTAAATTTTCAATGAACTTTTCCCCAATTTTCCTATAACATTTAAGTAATTTCTTATTGTAAAAGTTTTTCCAAATAATACATTACCTATTTTTATTTTTATATTTCAGTCTTTTACCTTTAAACTTACTTTTCCATTAATCATTCAAACAATTCTTTGTATTTTTAATACACACACACACATATAATATAGGGAAAATTACGTGTAGGTCCCAAGGACCAGAAATAATTACAAAAAGGTCCCTTAAAATCACCAAATTACACAGAAGTCCCCAGGGACTTTTTTGATATTATTTGTATGAAAAAAAAATCAGGTTTTTAAATTTTGTTGTAAATATGGATTTTTCTGTTGTAAATGACCAAATTTTAAATTTTGTTGTAAATATAGCACTTCCTGTTGTAAATCTAGCATTTTTCTGTTGTAAATGACCTCTCTACGTTCAAAATCCAGGTGTTTAAATGTTGTTGTAAATATGACATTTCTTGTTGTTAATACAAATAATATCAAAAAAGTCCCTTGTGACTTCTGTGTAATTTGGTGATTTCAAGAAACTTTTTGTAATTATTTCTGGTCCTTGGGACCTGCACGTAATCTTCCCTATAACACACACACACACACACACATTATATAATAAGATTCATGTCATTTTCCATATGCAGGAGAATTGCGCGGCAACTTGATCCTTGACTTATCCATATGTAGTGAACAAAACTATGATAGAATGAGGTGAAGAAAGAATGTTTAATTATCTTCTGTTGGGCATTTATGCAACATTGGATTATTTGTATAAACTGATACAACTATAAATAAGTTTTGTAGCGGTTCCAAAACCACTACACTAACTGTTTGTAGCGGTTTATAATCAAGACCGCTACAAAAGCCTTGCGGGTTTTTAAAAAGTTTGAATTTGAAATTCGTTTCGGTTTTTAATTTGTCTAAATAACCGCTACAAAATGCGGGTTTTTTTTTTTTGAATTACAAATGTTATACTTTAGTAGCGGTTTCTATAGCTAAATTGCTACAAAATTTAACAATTTATATTTTATTTATCTATCTAAATTTATTCCATTATTATGCTTATGATAAATATATTTAACTAAATATATATCATTTTTTCTATTTTCAATAATAATTGTTATATAATATAATTAACACTAATAAAATAATATAAAATAATATAAGTATTAAAATATTATTCCATTATCAAATGTCTGCTCATATAACAAATAAAATAAAAGATAACAAACATTTTAAAGACATAAAATTATCCAAAAACAGAAATAAAAGATAACAAACATTAAAAAGTGTCTACAAATGTAAATAAAAGCTAACTATTAGGAGCCTGATGATTAGGTCCCACCTAAAGGGGGCTCTCTCATGGGGGCAGGATCAACGTGAGCAGGAGCAGAGGTAACAACACTCTTGTCATCAACAAGAGGAGGTGGAGGGGGAGCATAGAAGGAGAACGTGAGAGGAGGTGGGGGAGGTGGCAATTTCTTGTCAAGAAACATCTTCTTGAAGGCACTGGCCAGAAAATCCCAATTCTGCCTCTGATGAGCGTACCAAGTGTCGGCTTGGTCCTGAAACCACCTAACAAGCTCTTGAGTCTTGGTGTCAACCTTCGCGTCAACCTGTGTGTCAATCATCGCCTGAACCGCCTCAGCTGTCGGCTTTCTCATGCCGAAGGTTCCGGCCTCAGTAGCGGCACTCTTGCCGTAGACCATGCTAGGCCTGGCGCCTAACCCCATAGCCCTAACGCTCCCAGGATGCTCAACTGGCCCATGGCAGCTTTCAATGGGGCAGTAGGATCCACAGACCCCTGTGACTTCGGGGGCTGAGACTGGGGCAGTGATGCCTGAGTCTGCTCGATCCACTCCTTGCACACACATTTTATAAAACATTAATGAAACAATTTCATATAATTTAACTAAATTAAAAATATATATATATATATATATATATATATATAAAACACTTGTATGTAACTTACTATCGCTCCTCTGCTTGCTGAGAGGTCGACGTCTTGTCACGATGTCAATGGGGGTATGTGAACAGCTCCCCATAATCCGTTCGATGGTTTTCCTCTTGAGCCTTCCTCTCCTGAAAGAATTAAAAGAATATGAACTTTGTTATTTCAAAAATAAAACAATTAATAATTCTCTAATATAAAGCTTAAATTAATTTAACTTTAAAATTACAAGCTTACTGTAGGTCACAACAAATGTCTTGGATCCTGCTGGGTGCCGGACCCTCTGCTGCGACTAGCTTCGGTGTTCCTCTAGGACGTAACCCGCATAAGGTACGAAACATTACAATAATTACAAAAAAGAATATTTATTAAGAAATTAATAATTCTTTAAAAATGTAGTTGTGCCTGTGGACTAAACAAAACTCACCCGGTCTAATGCCGGGACGCCGTCTCAGACGCTCTTAATCAGCTGTTGCAGAGGAAGCGTCCCATCCTTATTCATCCTATTGTAGAGATGACCCCTCAGGTTCTTCTAGCCGTCTCCCATCTTCATTAGTGAGTACCTCTTCCTGTTGGCTCAAACTTTAACCTTATGTTGTATCATAATTTAATTAATAATTAATTAATTAATCAATTAATAGATAAATAAACCAACAATTATAATTGTTTACATCTAAAATATAATTAAACAAAATTACTTCCCAACACAACTTCCTTAAACGTTGTGTCCTTCGGCAACTTCGGAACATGCTTCCAACTCTGAAAGTGGATGGGGAACTACACCCAATTCCCGCCTATGTCCATTAGCTAGCGGTTGAACAGGTGACCACCGTTCTTGATCGGCTAGTCCATGAACTCATTCCAGTCAACTACAATGCAAGGCCCCTGCAACAGATTCACACAGGGAACATCCAGTTTCCTCCTGCTGATGTTCCCCTGCAGATCTGCACAGTTATAAGCACATTTTTGTATTAACTTTAAATACAATTTAATTAATCGTAAGGAATTTAAATTTAAATTTTGTCACCAAAATAATTAAATTTACCTTCGACATCCACCTCAAATCTGTTCAAGCGCGAAGACGATGGTCGGGTATTCCCTTGGTCCCGCTCCTCCTCCCAATCAATAAACCTCTCTGCCTCGCCTATGGGAAACTGGATGTCTATCTCAGCATTTTCATCAATGTTGCTGAGAGATAGATGTACGTTTTGTCCTCCCTCTAGGGTCTCCGGCTATGGGATTGGCTCCTTTGAGAGGAGCTTATCTATCTTGATCCCCACCTACGGTGGCAGAGGGATATTTCTACCCCCACGACCCCCTCTACTACTGCCTCCTTTGAGGCACACTACCATGTACTACCTCTTTTCCTTTCCCTATATGTCTCATAGAATCCATAACTCGTAAATGTTGCAGCTAAATGTCGTAAGAGAGCGTGAGAGAAAGAAAGTTGAGAGGCGATGATTCAAACCTTGCACGGTTTGCTTTGTGGAGGCAGCATGGGTTAAAAAGGCGTGCTTTTTGTAGTGGTTTTGTGACATAACCGCTACAAACATTAAACATTTGTAGCGGTTGTACATAAACCGCTACAAAATACAAAACCCTACCTTGTCCAGCGTGACATTTTGTAGCGGTTCTGTAACCGCTACAAATGTCTTGACCCTTGACATTCTGTAACGGTTTCAAGTAAAAACCGCTAAAATATTTCGTCATTACTGAAAATAGTGCAACACGCCATGTGAAGATTGAATTTGCAAAATGGATACCAATATCTGATGAAAAAGTCACTGACTTATTTTCATCAGAGAGAGGCAGCTATATTGCAACCAAATCTTTCGTTGCGTGCTGCACTATTTTCTGAAAATGATTTGACGGCTTGCGGTTTCTGCCTCTGTTTTTTCAAACTGCGAAAAATGTTGTGTCTCTTCGAATTTGTAGCAGTTATTTTCCTAGAACCGCAACAAATATAACTACCAAACCTTCACGCCATCACGTGCCAAGCTGACACAAAATTTTTAGCGGTTTATTTCTTATAACCGCTACAAAGTTCCCGCCACAAACGTTCGCGTCATTACACCCCAAGCTGGCGCCAAATTTGTAGCAGTTTATTTCTTATAACCGCTACAAAGTTCGTTACAAACAAGCTTGCGTTTTGGCACAAGTGTTACCATTGCAAATTTGTATCGATTTTGGTTTAAACCGGTACAAAATATGATATTTGTAGCAGTTTTTAGTAACGACTACATATGAACCACTATAAAGTGTCATCTTTTTCTTGTAGTATATTGGTCCAAGACTCTAACCAGCACAGGATTGCAATACCAGTTTTATTGATGTAAAGGATAGGGAAGGCGTGAGATAATACTTTGTATTAGGATAATGATATAGTAGTTTGATTGTTTGTTATAGGTTTTGTTTTGGTAAGCAGTGTGATAGGTTGTATTTTTGAGTGTTTTGCTTGGCTTTAGCTATTGGTATTTGTAATTCTCATTTTTTGATATTAATAAAATTAAATTTTTCGGGGGGAAAAATTATTATGGCCTAACTAGTAACTAATTTGATGAGACCATGTTGATAAATATCAAGAAAAGATAATAAGATGAAAAGAAGGGTACTGAATTGTTTACTTTCTTCCTTTTCTAGATGATCTATATTATACTCTGGTCACACTCAGCTCTATGTAATTAATTTTTCCTATTTCTTAAACATTTTTTTGACACATTTCATTAGGTTTTGAATAAATTTATTTTTATTCCTTCAAATATTTCTCCATAAAATAAACACAACTTTCAAGAATATATTTTCTTACAACCCCCCCCCTTTTTTTTTTTTTTTTTTTTTTTTTTCTTACAACGACATAACCAATTTTCAGAAAATATAACTCTTTTTCAATTGCATGTAACATATCTCCAAGCCTATGCACACAAAAAAAAACAACAACAACAACATTTGCACATATATAACTGAAAACACATTGCATATAGTACAACCAAAGAAGAATTGCACCTGCCACCCGCTCAAGATGTGATGCAACCTTCTTAAAGACTTCGATCCTAAGATATCTTTTGGGTAATAAATTTTGCAATAGAAAACTTCGTTGGGAAACTTACCCACTATAGTCAAATGAGCGACCCGTGTCGAATTCGGATTAGTCGGGCGAAAGCTTTCAATACCAAATGGACAACAAAAAAAATAATTTGCAATAGAGGATTTTTCAACAATTTTCCCAATTAAAAATCATGCCTAGCTAACGTTATTTTCAGTATTAATCACTATATAAACTTTATATAAAATCAACAAGTTATGAATAGTGTATGATTTCATGAATGTAATTTGTCTTAAATCTTATATCATGTTTATTTGCATTAGTTTTTTTTTTTGAAATTTTTATTATATTTTGGCAAAAAGAAAAGAAAAGAAAGAGAAATGTTTATTATATTGATGATTGTAATTTATTAGGCCAATTGTCCCATACACAACTACAAATTTTAAAAGGCATGTGTGATCTTTGTAGCACACAAGTCAACCATTTAATTAAGAGAGTGCATTCATGCAACCGATAGGTAATAGTTTTGATTTATACTCCCTCCGGTCCTAATTATAGGATAATATTTGAGAGTTGAGCTTAGTCTTAATTATAAGACAAAGTTCTATTTTTTGTCATTTTCTTTGTAAAATATCTCTATTGATACTTTCTCAATAATAATTAAACATAATGATAATTTAATAATGCAACTACATATTCTATAAAGTAATTAATGGTTGCAACTTATTAATGTCACATACACCCCAATCCTACTTTTTTTTTTTTTTTTTTGTCAATTTCTTTCTCAAATACCCCTATTATATATCAAATTATATTCTTGAATGGTGAGCTTTATCCACAAAAGAAAAAGATAAGACCTAATTAGAATTATGTTTATAAAAAAGGGAAAAAAGGACACAGACTTGGCAAATGATTGGATTTTGATAAATTAGAAGAATGATTATATGATGAGTCTAGCTACGATAATAACGACAGTAGGCCAAATTACATTTATGTAGATGCGCACCCTGGTGGACAAGAAATACTGCGATAATTACCTAATTAAATTATAAGCAATGATATTTTAGAAAAATGAATATAATTACTTAATTTAACTCCTATATTTAATCTCTCCAAAATCAAGTAATTATGTCCTATAATTTAAACTGGAGAGAGTATAAAATAGGTAATCAATCATGATATTCATATTTATAATTAATATATACTAGTATTTGTAGCTAATCTCGTATGATTGTACGAGTTCTTCTTTATTTATCATTACTTCCGGTCGTAAATATAGGATAAAATTTTATACTACAAACTTTGTCCTATATTTAAAATCTGAAGAGTATTTATTTATATTTTTGTTTATTATATTATTTGTTTAAGTTACAATAGTCACATAAACCCCAACTATTAATATAATCAAATACGAAATTACGAATTGGTTACAAAATGACCAACGTCTGAATCGGTAGCAAGTCAATTCAACTACCATAACTTTGATCATTTTTTCAACCTTTTATTAATAGGCAATAAATTAGTTGGACTATAATAATGCAAAAGCATTTGAGATTTCGACAAACCAAATTTTTTTTTTAGGGAAAAATTATTTATTTGGCCCATCTGGTTTTACTTTAATTGTACCTTTGTTCCTATATTTTAATAACATATTGCACTCGATCTCTATAGTTTTAATTGGATTGAAATTTGATCCTAAAATTTTGATTTTTGATTATAGTTTAGTCATTTAAAACATGAGTCCCTAATTTTTTTTTTAAAAAAAATCCCTTAACCTTATAATTTTATATTCTAAAATGTAAGGATCAATATTTTAAATTATTAAAAGTTTGAACTACTATAACTTTTACACTAAGTTAAAGTTTAGGAATTGCATTTCAACTAAGTGAGAAATATAAGAAGTCTGAGTTACACTAAATTAAAATTTAGGAATTGAATTGCAACCAATTTAAAACTACATGAACTAAATAATTAATTTCCCTTTTCTCTATTAGTGCATGGTATTCGAATGGCCAAATTGGCAAATCACCAAACCATATGATTTTGACTTGAAATTTAAGCTACTGCAATAAGGCAACGTTTGGGATCCAACGATAAATGAGGGTGATTCCCATCGCCCAACAATGTGCGGTCGCATCTCTAGTCAAACACGTCCTCTACCAAAATCTTCCAACTTCTAAGGATACTGATGCCACACCGATTATTGTTAAATTAGTATTAATTATTAATTCTGACTAAAACTTATTTTGGGTAGCTTTACCTACACCCACATTAATGATTGTAAGTTACACGGACCTAGTTGTTCAAGTCCGATACTTGTACAAAACAGAAAGCGGGAGTAGTAAGGAAGGTTAGGGGGAGGTGTGGTTTTAATGAAGAATGGTTCATTGATCCAGTGGGCAAAAATAGAGGTCTTGCATTATGGTAGTCTGATGATATCACGGTCAATATTCTCTTTTCATCTCCAAATATTATTCATACTAGTGTGACATCAGATGTTTTTCTACTCCCTATTATATTACTTGTATCTGTGGTCCAACTAATGAAGTAGATAGGCTCTTGTGTTGGCAAGAGATCGGTAGGATTAGTAATAACATCAATGCCTCATGGTTATGCCTTGGGAGTTTTAATTATGTTCTAGCTCAACATGAGAAGTGTGGTGGTATACCTAGAGTTTGGAGGAAAATTATTAATTTCAAGTGCTTTGTGGCTGATGGTAAACTTGAGGATTTGGGCTTTAATGGGTATAGATTTACTTGGTGCAACAATAGAGAGGGTCAGGATACTATTCGGAAGCGCATTGATAGGGCACTGGGAAATCTGCAATTAAGGAAGCAATTCCCTAACCTTCACGTTTTTAATATTGACCCGATTGGGTCGGATCATCACATGCTTTTCATTCGGAGCCATTCTGAGGATCAACGGAAAGGTTGGGTTTTTCGTTTTGAGACAGCCGAGTGTCCCATGAAAGCTTTTTTACAAATTATCCGGGATAGCGGGTAGACAATGGCAGATTGTGGTTATTTGGCTATAGAAGGTTTTATTGATAAATTGTTCAGATGCAGGTTTGATCTAATTAAATGGAGCAAGAAGAAGTTCCCAAATAATGCCAACATTTTGATCATCTCATAGCTCAGCTGACTAATCTTACTCATGGTGAATTATTTATTTGACATAATGTATATAAAGAACATAAAGTTTTTGCAATTCAGAATATACCACTTTGACTCTTATCATAAATCCAAATCCAGTTTGTTAAAAAGTCTTTGGTCTTTATTCTTTAATATAAGTCAATCTTGCAAGTCATTAAAGACTGTTTTTTTACCTTTATTAAATAGGTAAGAGGAAATGCACAAATAACATTTTTTAATACTCATTATTATTAATCAATGTAATGTAAGACATATTAAATGTCTCTTTCTTATCTCCCAATGTCGTTTGAACTTATGTTTGAACTTATGACGTGTGGCAAGGAAAATCAGATCTTTTCAATTAACTAACATGACACTTGAACATTGACTTTTATTTCCATTTTTTGGTGTGTGAGATTTGATCAAATTGAACTTATAATAAACATCATTGTGATAGATATAGTTGTTAAAAAAAAAAACATGTTGTCACCTTCTTACTTAATTGTAAAAACTTTGAAGTAACAATGGGTATTTTCATTTTTCAAACATATATAGGTTAAGTAGTAAATTTGTCTCTAAGACACGCTCAAGAAAGTAATTTTTCAAGTTTTTTTTACTCAATGTTTCTTTTAAAAGTTTAAAAACGTAGAATGATATTGTCATTTTTTGTTAAAAAACTAACGTTGACCGTTAAAAAATTGACATTGACCGTTAACTTTTAAATTAACAGAAATAAACAAGATTGCTACGTTTTTAAACTTCTGGGACAATATTAGTCAGAAAAAACTTCACAAAATTGTTATGTGTCAGGACAGATTTACTACTTAACCCAACATATATTTGCAGTTGATTGCACAGCTAGCCACAATATGGACGATGGTCTACCAACAAGACAGCAACTACAACACCAGAAATGTTGCTCATCTAACTACCCTTATCCAGGTGATCTGCTCTCCCTCTCCCTCTCTCACTCGCTCTCTTGCTATATAAACCCCTCTCTTCTTGTTCTCATATTCTCGTTTTCCTCCTCTGTTTTTCTGGCTGATTTCAATAACCGATTGATTCGGGTATGTTCTGATGTGCCCATTTATCTGTTATTTGTTGACTGAACTCTGAACTGCTGCAATTCGTCAGTTCCTCATAGTAGATCTCGGTTTTTTGCGATTTGCTCGGTTGTTTTTATTGGAATTATCGGTTTCGCACTTGCATTCTCGGCTTTTTCGTTTCGAAGTGAAATGGTGGATGCTTTATTTCTGTTTTCTTTGTTGGTTGAATTAATGATCTCTTGGATTTTAAGCGTATGCGTATTGGTGGGTTGTGAGATCAGTCGGAATTTCAGTTTTCATTTGACAAGTTGAAGATTTGAAGCTTATGTCAGTCGCATATGGCTTTCATCATGTGCATTGGGCCGATTTGGTTTTACCGTTTGAGTAATGAGTACATAGTTGAGTAGTGATTGAGATCCAGAAAGCTACGCTTTCTTGCAATTGAGCTTGGCAAATGTCATTTTAGTTGAGCATTGTTTGCCAGTTTTGGAACTTGTCACTTGTCAGGGTTGTCGATCTGTTTTGTTTGCTTGTTGAATTTTTGTCTGGTTCTTGTGTAATGCACTTTCGCTGCTCCTTCGTGAGTTAACTGCGAAAGTGATAAAATCCCCGCTAATGAGTCAGGCTTTTCCTACGTGACCGTCATTGTGAAGTCGAATCTCCTTTATGAGTGGCTATGTCTTCCTTTATTGATAATTGTTCTCTGTTCGTTTCCTCCGCTATGAAATTGAGCAGTATTGCTGAATGGGTTTGCCTACATCTGAATCTAATTGGTCTATTTTGTTTTATTACACCACTGGTTCTCTGGATAATGAAAGGAAAGATTTGATAGTCACACAGCCTATTACTACTCATAAAAAATGTATATACAATTATCTTATTTATTCTCTTGGAGTAATATTTTGTTTGAAATGTTTAATTGATGCATGATCACAGAGAAAACCAATTAAAGAAACATTTCCAATTTAAAAATTTTATTTTTTGATTCCATGCATATGTTTAGCTACCACGTGGTATGAAGTATGAACGTTGTTATTTGTTGGAGGGTCGAGTCGTATATCGTGTCTCGTGTCGATCTCTTCACCACCTTCACCCTTCTTCTTCTTCCTTGCCGGCGGCTTCTTTCTCCACCACGGTTGCCGGCGAGTGTCGTTTACCACACCTCCATCCACTTCTTCACCATCGGTGAGATTCAGCTCAAGAGTGACACAAGAGTTGCAGAATAGTGAGGGAGTTCGAATAGGACTAGCTTCACCCAACCACCACCGTCGGACCTCCGTCGATCTCACCATCTCAGACACACAGCCGTGATTTGGAGCCCCAGAGGCAGATTTGGACGGAACAAAAGAAAAGAATGCAGAGTCGAAGAAACAGAGAAGCTGGAAGACCTTTGTTGCAGTGGAGTGGCTCGACACGGTCAAAGACGCTTGTCGGACTGGTCACTGTGTCGGTGACCGTTGCCCACGTCCGATACGCGTGTCGGATCATGTCCTCGTCCGACACTCGTCCGACACGCATATTTTTAAAAAATATGCGGGTCCGAGCTTCATAGTTGTGTCATGTGTCTGTGGTAGCCCCTTATTCTCTTATGCTGCTTCTGCTGCAATTTAGAAATTAACATGCCAATATGCCATCAGATCTCTCGGTTTCGTCATCATGGCCACTGGACAACTGTTCTCTCGCACAACTCAAGCTTTGTTTTACAACTACAAGCAGCTTCCAATCCAGCGGATGCTTGATTTTGATCTTCTTTGCGGTTTGTATCAAATCCTTTGTGTTCTGTTTCTATATAAAATATTCTTTTGAATGAATCTTAGAAAAAAGGAGAATCACTTGATTTTCTTGCTTTCAATAGAAATGAAAAAATAGATCTGGTTTTGTTTTTATAGGAAGGGAAACACCATCTGTTGCTGGAATAATTAATCCTGGTTCAGAGGGATTCCAGAAGCTCTTTTTCGGTCAGGAGGAAATTGCCATCCCAGTGCATGCAAGGTTGGTGTTTATGTTCTATTCCATCCTCATTCTTCCTTCATCTGCTTGAGTACAGAACTACAGATTTGGTGGCTTGATTGTATTCAAGCATTTCCCCCTTCATTTTTCTTCATTTTAGTGGTCCCCTTACTATTTACAACGTGATAGTAGAAACCAACTACCTTGCAACCATCAGTCATTACTAACTTTATTTCTGTCCAAGTGTAACAATTTATCAACATTATGCTTATTGTTCAAAAAAAAGAAGAAGATTGTGCTTGCTTGTTTTGCAGCATTGAAGCTGCTTCTGCTGCACATCCCACTGCTGATGTCTTCATCAATTTCGCTTCATTTAGAAGGTCATCATTCATTAATTCATCAATTTATTTATTTATTTTGGGCCTAATTTAATTGCATAGTATGCTGAAAAATAATGATCTGCTTGCAGTGCTGCTGCATCATCCATGTCTGCTTTGAAGCAGCCTACTATTAGAGTTGTGGCCATTATTGCTGAAGGTGTTCCTGAGGCAGACACTAAGCAATTGATCGCTTATGCGCGATCGAACAATAAGGTGAGAGGAGAAAAGGAAACTTAGATCAATTGAGCAAAATTGCTAGAGATACTAATCTTGAAAAACATTTTGTTTTTATTGCTGGCAAAATTAATTTTAGTCCTGATGACATTGTAGGTTGTTATTGGCCCCGCAACTGTTGGAGGCATTCAAGCTGGTGCTTTTAAAATAGGTGACACAGCTGGAACAATTGACAATATCATTCAATGCAAGCTGTACAGGCCTGGATCTGTTGGCTTTGTTTCTAAATCTGTATGTACTCATTTGTTTTCTTATTTTTGTTTTTGAATTTTTCTTTCATCAAAGGTAGGTGTATCCCTGAGAAGTTTCCCATAAGTCTCACCTTCTTTGTGTATAGGAAATGTGAGATTTCTTGGATATGTTAGCAAATGTGATCCTTTTACTTTAAGAAGTCATCCTTAGTTTATCCATATCTGTGCTAAACCTGGAGTTTAAAGATTCCATTACTGTGATTTTAATATTAAAAATCTGTTTAGGTGACATTCAATTGATTTATTCATCATTTAACTTGCGTCTTGGATTCGTACTGTATTTTAAGACATTAAAATCACATAGATGAGTATACATGACATTAAACGAGTAGAAGATATGTCATTTATTCTGTTATTTGTTAAGCTTGTATCCTGAAGTTTATTTTACTTGGCCTGTTGGCCATCCTATTTAGTTATATTGCAGAGTGAAGATAAAATTCCAGCAGATATATGGTGAATATTGAACTCAATCTTTTTGTGGATTTCAGAATATAAATGATAAGTAACATGATAGTTAAATGGAAGAGTACATTATCTGTTTAACACTAGAGAAGTGCAGATGCAGTCTATCATAATAGCACTAAGTAATAGCTTACTTGGATAATAGAACTATGTAGCATGACTATTTCTTCTCATATTTTCCTTAAAAAAACAAAAAATAGTAATAGTGATCATAGCTACTGTACCTATTGATATGCTTTATATTTCACAGATTGAATTGTTTTCATTCAATATTGGAGTGCTAAATGGTCTATTATGCCATAAGAAATTTTATGAAGTTTCTTGATTTGGTTATTTGGAGATGAGCTACATCTATTTGCATTTTGTAATCTATTCGATGATGGTCCTTAGAGAAGACAACCTTTATGAACTGCAGGGTGGCATGTCCAATGAATTATACTACACAATTGCCCGTGTAACAGATGGAATTTATGAAGGTACTGACGGGGGAATTTTTTTTCTTTTTGGTTTTACCATTTAGCATTTTTTTATGCTCATGTTGGGTGTATTTATTTTGTTACAGGCATTGCCATTGGAGGGGATGTTTTCCCTGGCTCCACACTTTCTGATCACGTGTTAAGATTTAACAACATTCCACAGGTAAACTGCTTGTTTTGTCTTGGGGGATTTCTTAGCACATATTGTAACCACAACCCATGAATATCTGATTGGAATAAGAGAATTCCTGTTTGCCGTCAATGACTGGAGTGGATTTTTTTGAAATCTCAGATTAAAATGATTGTTGTACTTGGAGAACTTGGCGGGTGTGATGAATATTCCCTAGTTGAAGCCCTAAAACAGGGGAAAGTGACTAAACCAGTTTGTTCCTGGGTCAGTGGAACCTGTGCACGACTCTTCAAATCAGAAGTACAATTTGGTCATGCGGTATGTCACTATTCCATTATTTTTGTCTAAGCGTCAATCAAAGAGCATTTCTAATACTCAATGGAACTTGTACAAACCAGGGAGCTAAAAGTGGTGGTGAGATGGAGTCTGCTCAAGGAAAGAATCAAGCACTAAAGGATGCAGGAGCTTTTGTTCCCACTTCTTATGAAGCTTTTGAAAGCGTAATAAAGGAAACATTTGAGAAATTGGTTAGTTTCATGTTTCTGGAGGTTTTATTTATCTGCTTGTGACTAGGGAGTTGCTTCGAGGAAGTCTCTAGTTTCCTTGGCTAGCTATAATCTTATAGTGGGTTTAACGAATGCTAGATTGGAGAAGGGAAGATTACACCAGTGAAGGATTTTACTCCGCCACAGATCCCTGAGGACCTTAACTCTGCAATTAAGAGCGGAAAAGTCCGTGCTCCAACTCACATTATTTCCACCATCTCTGATGAAAGGGGTATGCTGGGATCCCTTAATGCTTTAACTTGGAAATGATCTGTTTTTTGATGCTCATACTCAAAGGTTTAACTAAATTTCTTATCCATTATTTTCGAAAGGTGAGGAGCAATGCTATGCTGGTGTGCCGATGTCTTCCATTGTCGAAAAGGGTTATGGTGTCGGTGATGTCATCTCTCTTTTGTGGTTCAAACGCAGCCTTCCTCGTTACTGCACACAATTTATTGAGGTAGGTTAAACAAAACTATGTTTTCCTTGGTGTTTTTCAAATCAATCTCCCTTCCCCTTTTTGTATAAAAGATGTTATCTGAAGAAAATTGTATGATACTTCCTTGTGACACTATAAATTATTGATTCCATCTTCTAGCCTCTCACTTGCTGATGCATTACATTGGTCAGATCTGCATCATGTTGTGTGCTGACCATGGTCCATGCGCCTCCGGTGCTCACAATACAATAGTGACAGCTAGAGCTGGAAAAGACCTTATTTCCTGTCTTGTATCAGGTATATTACACATTTACATGTATCTGATATTATTCTTTTTTTGGATAAAACTGATGGATCAAGCAGGATGTTGTTTTATAATATTTCCATTTGATGAGTTATGAGCTTCTTAAACAGGTTTGCTTACTATTGGTCCTCGATTTGGGGGTGCCATTGACGATGCTGCTCGCTACTTCAAGGATGCTTATGACAGTGTATAATTTAAAGGCTTTGCCTGTGAAGCTGGTACGCTTCATCTTAGATTATCCAACATGATCTCCTAAAAATATAACATTAGGTTCTGTACAATGTGATGTCAGGGTCTTACACCTTACGAGTTTGTTGAAGGCATGAAGAAGAAGGGCATTCGTGTGCCAGGAATTGGGCACAGGTGATGCATTATTTTTGTTTCTTGTCTAATTTCCATTCAGTTTCTATCAATATTATTGGGAAAACTTAAATGGCTGAAACCTGCTCCACTTTATGAAAAAGAATTAAGAATAGGGACAACAAAGATAAGAGAGTAGAGCTTCTACAGCGATTTGCACGCACGCATTTTCCCTCTGTGAAATACATGGAATATGCTGTTCAAGTTGAAACCTACACCCTCTCAAAGGCAAACAACCTGATTCTTAACATAGATGGTGCAATTGGATCTCTCTTTTTGGATCTCCTTACTGGTAGTGGGTTGTTCACCAAGCAAGAGATTGATGAAATCGTGGAAATTGGCTATCTGAATGGAATCTTTGTGCTGGCTCGCTCCATTGGTCTTATTGGGTAAGTTAAACTTCAGTCTCCATTGTTTTAATTTGACCATCTTTTTATGCACGCGCGTTTGTTTTGTGAATAATAAAAAAGAGAAGCTTTTGGGCGTGAGGAATAAATAATTGCAGTTTTAATTTAAGCATGCACTAATGGCTTGATGTTGCAAGTGGGATCAAACCCGCAAGTTCCTGTTTATAGGAGAGTTTTCATGACAGAAGGTTACAAAGCACATCTTGTTTGAATTAACTGCTTGTAGAATTTCAAAATTCTCCACTGCCTTTTTCCATGAAACTGAAAGTTTGCAATCACACACAGTGATCAAGGCTTCATCTCATTCATTTTTTCTTGGTTGAAATTTCAGGCACACCTTTGACCAAAAGAGACTGAAACAGCCACTCTACCGCCACCCATGGGAGGATGTTCTCTACACAAAATGAGAGGTTTCGGTGTGGCTGTAAGAATTTTTTCTATGCTTCAATAAAAATAGCAATCTGCGGGGAATTCATGCATTTGCAATAGGCAGTAATGATCAATAATTTTTGTAACTGTTAGAAGAATAGTATTGTATGATCCCTTCGTCAAGCCATCTGATTTTGGAAGTTTTATTATATGCGGGAAAAAGAAATAACTCCTAGTGATTTTTAAAGATATTCTTTCCCCCTTTTCTGGATCAAGATTCTGAACTGTGTCTGGTGGGTTCAAAGAGAATGAGTTGGAGTGTCTGTTTGTTAAATTTTTCCAGGTTCTGGTCTTCATAAGCTTGTATAATATGTGTGCTTAAGTGAACATTACGATTTTTGAGTAATTCGGGGTTCTCAACGCTTTAGATTTATGCAGGTGGAGGCATCATTTATTTACTTCCAAGGTTGGAAATAGTTAAACAAATTATCTGAACTAGTGGTGTACTCGTGCTTGTTATGTAGTTGTTTTATTGGGAGAATTATTATGAAGTCCCAATGAATAAATGTAATCACACAAAAAATCTTAATAACAAGCTAGCAGTATGAACTTGTTCTCATTTGGTGTGAGATTTTGTGCGTTTATATTCTTTCTTTGGGATTTTTATTTCTGCCATTTATATTATTTAATCTGTCATATAAAAATATAACAAAGAAACAAATCATAGCACATTAGTTATTACTAATCAGTACTTGTGTTCATTCCACCATAACTGTTGAAAAAATCATTACTTCTTTGGTTTAGTAGTTGAGTGGGGTAAGTCTCAGAGCTATTCTTAGTTAAAAACTTAGAAGAATTGGGAGTTTAGATAGATGAAGATTTACAGTGTGTTTGGTTTGAGGGGAGAGCATAAGAGGTGAGGGAAGACTTTTATTAAATTGTTATTAATGAGAAGAATATTCTTTTTTATTGAAAGTGTATTTTTGAAATATTGAAAAGTTTTCATGGGTAATTTGGTCAATATGAGGTAAAAAAATTCTCTCCCCTCCTTTCAAACCAAACTCATCGTTTTTATCATTTTCCCTAATAGTGTGTGCTCGTTGATTGATAGTGAGTTCTTTTGAATTCTATTTCATAAACAATATATCCTCTTATCCTGAATGGGAGACCAAATATAACATCTTGATGAATTTTTCTCTCCTAAATTTACATTTCTTGCCAAATTCATATTGATTACACATGATAGAGGGTTTATAACAATTGGTAATTTCTAATGCAAATGATTTGAAAAAAGGTTTCTTGAAAAAATCAATATATACTAGTGTATTCTTACAAACAACTAACTAAATTAATTTTGTTTATCTATGTAAATTAATTGTCTAGCTCCAATGTTTAGTTATAGAGAAAACAAGACAAACAACCATTGAGTTACACGGAATTGTGTTTTCTAAACTTACCTTAAACAATGTAATGTCATTTTCAACTAATTCATTCTATAATTGAGGTTTTGAGATAACTCTCTATAATCTACATTGGTTGTTTAATTTGTACACTTCTTTGTTCATCAAATACTAGTAATCTCAACACGTTAAAACTTTTCACTCTTGATAATGCAAGGGCTTGGAAATCACCATTAACTAACTCATCTAATATTAGTAATCTCAACCCATTAAAGATTCATCCAACAAAAATCACCATTAAATATTCGATCAAATATTGGCTATGTAATAAATACGAAATAAAAAAAGGTTCAAGCAAACCTATTATGAAATAAGTAAATATTTAATTCATGATATAATCACACACATTATAACTATTGAGATAGGAAATGCTTCATCAATCTTTTTACATCTAAAAAAAATAGAGGATGAGTTTTGTTCTCAAATTTACTCCCAGCATATCATAATTAACATTGGGTAAAAATCTTATTGCCTTGTCAATTGAAAGAGTCCGCATTAATTGATTATTAAAAACTCATCAACAACTTAAAATATTTGGTTAAGTGTGCCCACTATAATAGGGATCAGATTTTGCATTCACTTTAAATTTTCTAATATAGAGAAAATTGACTTGTATAAATTTTATTTCAATTATCACACTTTTTTTATACAAATTCTAACACAGTTATTATCAAAACTTCGTGTTGATGTCAAAACTACCCCCAAAAAAAAAGGTAAAAATCGGTAAAACTCTTATTTTGGGTTGGTTGTATATAATCTACTAACATTTTTAAAGTTTAAATTTAACTTCATTAATCTTTTGATTTTTGACATGAAGCCCCTTACCATTAATTTTGCTGTCAAGTTACTGACGGATTTTGCTGCATCTCATTAATGGGATGACACGACATCCTACATGACATATGTATAAATTAATAATTTTATGATAATTATATATTTTTAACGTAAATATTAAAATGTCACTTTATCAACTTTCAATTATTAAAAAAAGCCATAGACCTTCACACCTACATTTACTAACGACAACACCATCAACCCACATGAAGTGATAGTCATCCTTTTATTCTTTTTGTTGATGGTGATTTTTAGATTCCATCTTCTAGAACTTGAAAATTGTCCATCTCTAAAAAGTTTGAAGTCTTTTTTTCGTTTATTATTGAAAAGTCAGGTTAAACTTTTTATTGTAAAAAGGGTTAGATAGTGGTTATTGAATCAACTATTTGAATATATTTCATCATTCATTTGTAGAGGAAATTGTTACTTTGTGCAATGTACGTGGTTTTTTTTTAAAAGAAAAAAGAAAAAAGAAAAACATACGCTCACAAGATTAGCAAAACGTGAGCTCATATCTCCACATGCACATTGATCTCAATGAGACATTGGCATGAATATGGAGGTTATTGGAGCATATGGATTTGGTGGACGATGGAGGGGAGGTCCATGAATTAACACAAAATGAGGGCGATGATGGGTTTTTTTTTTTTTAGTAAAATAATATTTTACTCTTATGTAAAAATCCCTCCGGTCTTAATTATAAACACTTTCATAGTGTAAATTGACGTGTTTTATAATTAAGACCAGGAGATAATAATTAATAAAAAACTGTTAACTTATATTTATATCATGTCGTCCCTTGAGTCTGATGTAGCAAGATCCGTTGGAAACTTAATGGTAACATTAAGGGGCTTGGTCAAAATCGAAAGGTTAAAGAGGTCAGATTTAAGCTTTAAAAAATTAGAGGAGTTATATACTACCAACGACCCAAAGTTTAAGGGGGTTTTATAGATTTTAGCCTTAAAAAAAATCTAAGAACTTAAGAGTTAATTTCTTGAATTACGATCACCATGTCAATTTTTTTTCCATCATTTTTTTTTTTAAAAAAATTCCCAAGTCTATTTAATCAATATTTCATCATTGATTACTTTACAAGTAAAAAACGAAGCTACGATTCTATTACTTTGTGACGGATTTGGTGTAAAATCTTTTTCTTAAAACTTAATCAAATTTTCAAGATAATAAACAATACTATACCTGAAGGTCTACTATAGCAGAAAAGATTACTTCTCCTCTTTCAAAAGTTAACCCTAGTAGAAAAAAAAGTTTTCTAACCATTTGAAAACACTACCATGGTTATAAAGGAATTAAATCACTACAAATATCTATCCATGATAGAAAAGAATAAACTATTCATTTAAAATTTATCATGGATAATTACACCTTTTTTTTAAGTAATTGTACACTAAGCCATTGTAAATCAACACATTTATAAATCCATTCCAGTCAACAGTTGAGCCTTGAGCTTCTCGAAGCTTAGATTATAATATTAAACCATAAGCTCAGAGATAAAACTCATTTTTAGTACTATTATTTTTCAAACATTTACAAAATGTCAAAAGTCAACTATCCATCAATCAAATATTAAAGGCTAAACTATACATTTGATTCTTTATGTTTGCTTTAGGTATTATTTTAGTCCTTAAGTTGATAAAGTGTATTTTGGTCCCTTAATGTTAACATCATTAGATTGGCTTAACAAAAAAATACTAACTCAACAATTTTAATGGATGCTTGTTCTTGTACAATTAAATGCTGACAAAACATACTTACATATTAATTTTTTAATTTAATATATTTATATTTTAAAATGAAAATAAATATGGTAAAAAAAAAAAAAAAACAACTAAGCAAGTGTCTTCTCCTCTTCAACAACAGACACGCTTATCTTAACCCATCGACTTCACCTCTACTTCCATTCCTCATTTACCTGCAAACAGCTGCAGCCTCCTTCCACTTTGGCAACACACAAGATTTAAAGCTAGTCTATGGTTTTCAAGCTTTCTCTATGAACTCGGTCTCTGAGGTGGAAGACGTCACCCATCACCAAGATTGCCCATTAGATCTTCATTACTATTGTTTCTCATCTTTGATTGAAAATTTTGAATCTATACATAAGTCCAAATTACATAAGGAAGCAAGAAATTAGAACACTTGATAACAACTTTGATTATATATCAATTTGAAGAGTAATCCCTTGAATTTGTCATAATTTTTTTTTTCCTGCTATTTGTTGATGCAATTCAGATTTTGAGGTTTGTATTAAAAAGAAAAAAATTGTTCATAGATTGTATCTGGGTTGAACAGTTTGATAATCATTACAGTTAACATGAGGTTATGTTACTATGTGATGTCAGGGTCTTGCACCTTATGAGTTTGTTGAAGGCATAGAAGAAGAAGGGCATCCCTGTGCCAAGAATTGGCCATAGGTAATGCATTATTGTCTTTTGTTCCTTCTCTAACTTGCATTCAGCTTCCTTAAATACTCCCATTGGTTCTAAATATAGATGCAAATAACCAAATTACCTAAAATGGGTTAAACTCGGTTGAAGACAATAAATTAGGGGTGGAATCAGGCCAGACTTCACCCTTAATAGGCCAGACCTATCTCGCAAGGAAGTGGCTTCAGCCTAACTTATGGCTTGCAGGCCTGTGTTTTTAAAAATTTTGTCATTAGGCTAACAGGCCTAACAGCAAAACAGACATACTTTAAACATGCTGAAAACAGACCTACTTTAAACAGGCCTACTTTAAACAGGCTAAAAACAAGCCAAATTACATAAATGATTCATAATGATCTAAAATACGTCATAAATATGAAATTAAAT
This sequence comes from Acacia melanoxylon, assembly GCA_019022615.1. NCBI lineage: Eukaryota > Viridiplantae > Streptophyta > Magnoliopsida > Fabales > Fabaceae > Acacia > Acacia melanoxylon. The sequence goes on from JAFJYJ010000013.1 coordinate 6,670,604, forward strand.
ACAACATCAAAACAGCATTTGGTTGCATAGTTGTAGCTAGGACCTTTCCCAGTGGCAAATGCACAGATTCACATCCAACTTATAATTGTTTGCACACTAAATCTGTGCCTTTATGGTCTACGGATTTTCCTACATACATTGCTAAATTAAGGTAGTACTTAACATCTGTGCAGAATTTAGATGTAAATCAAACAGAAACCCCACACTGATGAACAAGTTTAACCTACCAATATTGTGAAGAGTGAAGACACTAATGAAGACAATAACACAACAGAAGGCACACAATTCTGATACAATCAAGTAACACCCGAACCAATCATTAGTTACAATTAAGAGTTAAGACACTTCAGAGTTTCATTGTTCAAACACTAAGTAGTTTGTACTGTGGATATAATTATGTCCTCCCAAAGTATGAAGACACGATCTGATATGCTTATTGAACAAGAATAGAGAAATAGACTAGAAGAGACACAAGAAAGGGATTAGAAGAGAAGAAGAGAGAGCTAACTATGGCTCTCTCACAATGTATTCACACTCATAGCAAAACTAATCTCAATGACTGAATATACAATAGAAGGATGGGCTATTTATAGCACTATAGCCCCTTCAAGTCCTAACTAATCCTAGTTTACCATTATTGACTAATTACCCTACAACTATCTAGTTTACAAATAGGTCCCTATGTTCATATTACACTTAGGTCCCTAAATGCTGATTATTATCTTTATATATCAACACCCCCTCCCCAAAAACATCCTTGCCCTCAAGGATGGTTGACAACTAACAAACCTGAAACCTAAGGAAAAAACAATCTAATAGAGTGAAACCAAACTGAAAACATAAGCTCCATAAACTTCTAATTTCTAGAAAATATTCAGCTAAACAGTCTTGAATTCTGTGACTCGACCTCTGCTACACCTTCAGCATTTTCTTTCTATTAAGAGAACAGATCCTCCCACAAAGCATGTAAATTAACTTGCCCCTAAACCAAATTGACAGCAGACTTTGTGTAGGAGAAAATTGCAAGTGAAATCCAGTTGAGAGACAAAGTTGTAGACTTCATAGATATAACCCATTGCAATGAATTTGGGCCTTTTTCTGGAAACACTAGGCCCAAACACTCATCTGGAAGTAGAAAATCCAATGGGTCATCAAAGTACTCCTGCCACCAAGAGAAATTGCTAGCCACATACTTCTGTCCCATGGAGCAAATGGAGGACAGCTGGAGGTTTGACTTTTCAAACTGCACTAAACCAAGCCACGTGAGCTCCTTTGCCTGCCTCATAACAAATTCAGACGTACATAAAATATGTGAACCATCAATGCTTTGCAAACTCCTCCTTCCATATGATTGAGACTGAGACAGTGGTGACGGAAACGAACCCAACGGCATGAAGCACTTAGGAACAATGGCCGTCGACAAAGGAGAAACAAGGAACGACAAAGATGGGATAAAACTCACTGGAACGAAGCAAACTACTCCAGGCACCGTTTCCGTCACCTCCCTCGTGTCTTGTTCGATAGAAGCTTCTTCATCAGCAAAACATTCTGAGTCTTCATCGTCGCCTCCTCCGAAACAGTTGTGAACGAACTCTGAACAAGCGGCAACGGAAATGAAGAGTCCGGTACCATATTCTCCTTCTTTTTCAGGGCGTTGCAAGGTGCCGTCCCATGTTTCATATGCGGCACTTTCAAACTCCTCCACACTTCTGGGGTTCAGACTTCTTGATCAACCTCATGCGTAGGAAGCCCATAAGTTTTTGATAATGATGGAGACAGAGAAACGAGCGTCGTCGCACACGAAGCCTTCTGAACGGAGCTGTAACTGTCGGCAACCATAGCTGGGGCCTTTGTTGTGGTTGGTTCCTCCGAGAATGTGGAGTTTCGGACCAAATTCATAGTCTGATTTATTGGGTTCACTGAATTTACCGTTATATCCTTCTGTTGGGGCCCAGTTCACTGGTTTAAACCTCTGTTTGCCCCTGTAGTTGTGGCGAAAACTTGAGACGACACCGCTGAGACGTTTGGTATAGGTGTATACCCATCAGGGGTATTTGACGCGCAACGACTCGATCGTTCCCCCACAGTCTTCGATTCTTTCCTATTAACCGATAATTCTTGCACATTTGCGAGTCATCTTGCTTCCTCTGCTTTCCTGGCTTGCCGCTGCAGATCCCATTCTTCCATTCGAGCGTAAGCACGAGCTCCACCCATAGTTCTTGGTTGAAAGGATTCGACTGAGTCACGGAGTGCATCTTTCAATCCTCCCACATATGCTTTAACAATGTGCTCTTCTGGAAAATAGAGCTGGAGCTGCGATCTTGTGACATTGTCATCAAAAGCTTCATTATACTCCTTCACACTACCATGTTGGCGAGGCCAGAGTGGACTACGACGGAACGTTGAGAAAACCATGTTTCAGAAAGAAAAAAAAAACAGAAGAACAGAACTGGAAATGAAGAAGCACAAAACTTGTTGGTGGTGTCTTGATGAGTTCTTGATGGTTTCTTGCTGTTTTACAGACTGGCAGAACTAGAAACCATGCACCAGCACCCAAAATTGACAGAAGATGATAAGAACAAACCCAGACTCCTTTTTCTTTCGTTTTCTCAAATCAGGCAGAAAGTGATTAGAATAGAACAACTTTCTTTTTCTTCGTTTCTTCAAAATCAGAACAGAAAATGATAAGGACAGAACCAAACTTTTTTTTTCGTTTTCGTTTTCTTTGAACAGAACAGAGAGGGATGGGAATTGAGACAGAAATAGCAAACAGAAGCGGCCAAAAGGGACAGCTCTGATACCACTAATATGCTTATTGAACAAGAATAGAGAAATAGACTAGAAGAGACACAAGAAAGGGATTAGAAGAGAAGAAGAGAGAGCTAACTATGGCTCTCTCACAATGTATTCACACTCACAAAAAAAAACCGATCTCAATGATTGAATATACAATAGGAGGATGGGCTATTTATAGCACTATAGCCCCTTCAAGTCCTAACTAATCCTAGTTTACCATTATTGACTAATTACCCTACAACTATCTAGTTTACAAATAGGTCCCTATGTTCATATTACACTTAGATCCCTAAATGCTGATTATTATCTTTATATATCACGATCTCAATGACTCGTGCGATGATAGCAATACCACTTCATGCTAAATAAATAGTGTGCCTCCCATTCAACTCATCCAGGTCTATCATGAATTAAAAGAACCAATGAGCATAAGTGGAAGCTCAAAAACAAGAAGATGCAAATATGATAGAATGATGACTTATGCTTACTGAGGAGCAAACAGTGTTCTGATACAGGCCATCTAATGCAACATGCAAATAGTCTCTAAAAGCATAAATTAAAACAAGAAAAAACACAAGACTAAAAAAGTTTAGTAGGACATAAGGGAATACATTTAATAGGCCCGACATTGCATAAATTTCAAAAGGTCATGCAAGATGTCATCCCTTTTCTAAAAACAACTCTTCTTATAGTAAATATCAACTGATGGGAGACCAAATGGAAGATCCTTCCCTCGCAACTACTTAAGAGCCTGACAAATTTTAAGAGACAAAACCGGACACCATATGATCCACTTGTAAGCTAAGCATCCCTCTAAAGCAAAGCAAACCAAAAGGTAGCAAGCACCAGAAAGAAAGGCATAGAGAAAAGTTTAAATGGAATAATTCCCCTCAAAAGAATATCATTCCGTTGACCATACTAGAAAACTGAGATCCATCTAAGTTACCTCATTTAATCCTTTGAAACCAAAGCATACAACTTAGTAAAGAAAAAGCATTTGACTGTGCAAAGTGAGTGAGAAAAATGTACGGGTTCAAGACAAAGCGGTGTGAGAGGTAAAAGTCGTGTACTTTAGGCATTACAGTATAATATAATCTTGTATTCTGAACACTTCTTGGTGTCAAATTCGAACATATAATGACCACCTTGAAGCTGGATGATGAATACGCTAAATTGAACAATACTATAACCAAACTAGCAATTATGGCTCATTTGTTCAGCCCTGACAAGATAATTAGGGGAAAAAAGCTCATTTCGAAAGCATAGCATTTAGTGGAAACAGGCGGTGAATAGATATTCAAAATCCGAATGGATATATTTCTGATATGATACTAAACTATTTCTTTACTGTCACTTATTACTTCACATCTGCAGAGATATGATCATCCAAACGGATATTTCTTTCAGAATTTTGCAAGATAAAAAAAGACAATATTGTTGGTATAGAGAAGTTTCACTTCAGCGAATAAAAAGAACCAAATATGCATGATACTTAAATTTGCATGCTTCGTCATTAGAATATCTATACATCCCATGTATTACAGGTGTACACATTCTTCCTTTCCGTCCCGAATTTTCAGCTCTCAAACACAGAACCTCTGCATAGAGTCCCTTTGAAAAATCCTAACAACTAACTAGTAATAAAAAGCGAGGATTGAAAGAAGAAAATAATGAAGTCGGAAGCATACTAGATCGAACTTGGGAAGGGGCGGAATCAGCTCGGTCTCGATTTGATAGGAGAAGGACAAAGGGAGGAAAGAGTAATTGGAGAACATATCAGCTATGCAGGAGTCAAAGAGCGAGTCCGTGTGCCCTAGACCTGGGTAAGATGGCACTGTATGAAGACACTTTGTGCAATAGTGTTTACAATTAATTTAAAGTATGTATATTAAAATAGTTCTGTTTTGGTTTCAAAATTTCGTGGTTTTCCAAATACTCGTTTTGATTGGGTTAATCTTTGAAACCTTTCTAGGATGACAAGAATTTTTTTGGCTGTAGTTTGTTGTTAGGATTTTTCAAAGGGACTCTATGCAGAGGTTCTGTGTTTGAGAGCTGAAAATTCGGGACGGAAAGGAAGAATGTGTACACCTATAATACGTGGGTTGTACAGATATTCTGATGACGAAGCATGCAAATTTAAGTATCGTGCATATTTGGTTCTTTTTATTCGCTAAAGTGAAACTTCTCTATACCAATAGTATTGTCTTTTTTTATCTTGCAAAATTCTGAAAGAAATATCCGTTCGAATGATCATATCTCTGCAGATGTGAAGTAATAAGTGACAATAAAGAAATAGTTTAGTATCAGATCATAAATATATCCATTCAGATTTTGAATATCTATTGACCGCCTGTTTCCACTAAATGCTATGCTTTCGAAAGGAGCCTTTTTCCCCTAATTATCTTGTCAAGGCTAAACAAATGAGCCATAATTGCTAGTTTGGTTATAGTATTGTTCAATTTAGCGTATTCATCATCCAGCTTCAAGGTGGTCATTATACGTTTGAATTTGACACCAAGAATTTAAAAAAAAAAATTAGATAATGTTGCGAGTATAAATACCATATAAAATTTTAAAACATATAAATATCGACTAAAAAATGAAAAAGGATAGAGAAGTAGGCAGATAGAAATATGAGTTTTGAATATTTAGGCAAATTACCATTCTTTTCACTCTTCTCTCTCCACTGTCCACGTTCTTCCTCATTGCTGACATTTTGCTTCCACTAAAGAGAGTTGCGATGCAAGGGTGTGGTGGACGGGATTTCAAGTCAGAGAACTTGACTCGGAATAGTGAAAAGGAGGAAGGAGACGAAGAGGTGAACAAGGATCATTATGCCCCTTTCCAGTTTTCGGCGAGTTCATGAGTTTTCCGACAAACTTTTGAATTTTTCAGTATTTGTGGTGTAACATCCTAATTTTTATATTAGGATTTAATTACAAATAAGAAAAATTAATTAATCATGATATATGAATCTATTATGTAATTATCATATAAAATATCATTTATGATAGTAAAAGAGATTAGTGGAATAAGGATGTGGAAATAACAATATTTTATTATTGTTGTTATTAATAATAATAATAATACCAACGGGGGTTGGCTCAAGTGGTAAGTGGCTTGTGTCGCTTAAGCAAGGTCTCGGGTTCGAGCCTTGTGAATGTTTAAAAAAAAAAAAAAAAAAAAAAACACACACCTCCGCTAGAAGACCCTCCCACCATAGCCAGGTGCGTGACGCGGGTCGGATCCTGACTAGTCGGGGCGAAGCCCCGGTAAACCGGGTGGGCAACCAAAATAATAATAAAAGTTTTGTTTTTGAAAAAATAATAATAACGGTGGCAACACGTGCTGCCACCTTAATTGCTTGGGGAAGGGGGGGAAAAAAGTTACTTAGGGAGGAGGTAATTAATTCCCTAAACCATGTCTCCTCCCATCTATATTAGAGCCTCTCGCATTTCATCTCAATTATAAAATACCTTTGACTAACTTTCACCTTTAATTTTTTTTTTGAAACTTGATATAGGAGTTGTGACACACACACACAACTTGGTTTGGCCTGTGAACAATCTATTATATAAAAGAGGTACAATATTTAGGTCATAAGATTTATTAAATATTTTAATTCAATAGATAATGATATATAAAAACAAGAGAGATCTAGGGAGGCAGTTTATGGGTTAAGGAAGTACACACCCAGGAGCAATTTTGCCTTGAAAGTTTTTTTGGGTTCAATTTTGCTCTAGAACTATCAAAGGTAACAATGTTGCCCTCCCCTAACGGTTGACACTGACGAGGTTAGCATACACTCGAATGTGGGAGTCACATTTGAGTGTGTATGGACTCTTTTTTTTTTTTTTGCGCGCACACTCACCACACTCAAAGTGTGCACTCTCATTTGAGTGTGCACTTATAAATTTGTGCACACTCATTTGCGTGGCTTGGGCGCAAAAGAAAGAAAGAAAAAAGAAAAAAAAAAAGGTCTTGTGTGCTAACGTCGTCAGTGTCTACCGTTAGGGGATGACAACATTGCTACATTTTCATACTTTCAGGGCAAAATTGAACCCAAAAAAACTTTCAGGACAAAATTGTTTCTAGACGTATATTTCATGAGCAAAATTACTATTTAACCCAACAGTTTAATTAGATGGAAGAAGTGGGAGGTAGGAGTGTGAGTGAAGTCTTTTCATGAAATGGTTTGCTTTGTTTTTTGGGAAAATTAGAAAGAAGGACCTAGAAGAGATAATATTTATTGAGAAATACCGTAATAGTTGTAATTATTTAGAATAACCAATTATCAAAATAAAAATTTAAAAATACTAAATTGTCCTTATTTAAACCTCCTAAATTTTCTCTCATATTTCATTTTTAAAACCAATATGAATTTTTAAATTTTATTATATTAAACGCAGTTTCTCTCATTTTTTTAGTAGGAATCTATTAATATAATCAATAAAGTCTATATAATATTCAAATAATAATAATGTTTATTTATTTTATTTATTTTTTTGAGATAAAGCTTTTTTAACGACCAAGATATTAGATAAAAAAATTTAACATCTTCTCAAATGATCTATTTTACTCCGAGTTTATTTTATATAAGATTATATAAATTAGGAAAAAAAAAACTTAATGATTTAAATGGTCAAATATCTATGTTAATAATTAAATAATATATTGATGATACGATTTGTAGATGTTAGTTAAAGTTTAAAAAAATGTTGATTTTGGTGGTTGTAATTTTTGTGGAAAATAAAAATTTAAATTACTTTTAAAGTAGAGTGTGGGAGAGATTGAAGGAGAGAATGTAGAAAGTTTACTAAGGGCAATTTAGTATTTTTAAATTTATATTTTGGATATTGATCCTTTTAAATAATTATAACTTTTACGATCCTTCTCAATAAATATCATCTCAATAAATATCATAGGCTCTAGGTCCTTGATTCTAATTTTCCCTTGTTTTTTTTTAACTCAAAGTTGCAACCCATTAATTACTCATCACTTTCGTCCTACCCATGATTTTGCCTTTGTGTGTTCCATTATGTCTTACTCATAACCTTATTGTGTGAGAGGATGCATAAAAAGTGGCCTTAAAAATTCAAACGTACAGGTTTTTTTCCTAATGATTCCAACAATGCCTTTCCATCGATCTCCTCAAAGATGGAGGCCTCCCTTAATTCCCTTACACCAAACGCAAAAATTCAAACATATTTTGGAAAAGGAAGATATACGCTTAATGGATGAGGATCATGAAGGGTAGGGAAACCTCTTCCCGACCGTCTTGATGAAATCGACAATCCAAGTTTAATTTTTTTTAACTTTTTATTTTTAAAAAAATAATTATTTTAATAGGTAGAAAATCTAAAATTAAAGATAATTTTTTAACTAACATATTTTTTAAAAAATAATTTTTTCATTTAAAAATTAACAATTAAAAAAAAAAACACCTTAACCGTCCTGAAAAAACCCTTAGGACAAGTTGTTGACAATCGATGGGATCAGTCTTTTTCACTTGTTAGAGTCCGTACGGTATAAAACATTATTAAAACCCCATCGGTCCAATTTAAGTTGCGTTTGCTTCATCATCCAAACGCACAAGTCCTATTTTTAGCTGTGCGTTACATACTTTAGATGGAGGCTGGACCCTGCAATGCTCCACATTTAATTGATATATTTTGAAAAAGTAAAAAATATTATTAATTAAACAAAAACATTCACTCCCATTCTTTTCCCACGCACTTTCTTGACGTATAATACATCATTACAATCCATATTTAACATATTTAGCATCCATAGTTTCCTAGAGGACGAATTTGACTTGATTTTTTTTTTAAAAAATACAATCTATTATATAAAAGAGGTACAATATTTAGGTCATAAGATTTATTAAATATTTTAATTCAATAGATAATGATATATAAAAACAAGAGAGATCTAGGGAGGCAGTTTATGGGTTAAGGAAAGACACACTGGTTAATTTTGCCTTCGAAAGTTTTTTTGGGTCAATTTTGCTTCAGAACTATCAAAGGTAACAATGTTCTCCCCTAACGGTTGACACTGACGATGTTAGCACACACTCGAATGTGGGGGTCACATTTGAGTGTGTATGGACTCTTTTTTTTTTGTTTTGCGCGCACACTCACCACACTCAAAGTGTGCACTCTCATTTGAGTGTGCACTTATAAATTTTGGAATTGGGGACCCAATAGTGCCCGGGCGGAACCCCGATACGTCTGGTGATAGCGGCGTCATACCACCGCACTACTCGGAGTGCTTGGTGTGCACTTATAAATTTGTGCACACTCATTTGCGTGGCTTGGGCGCAAAAGAAAGAAAGAAAAAAAAAAGAAAAAAAAAAAAGAGGTCTTGTTCCACGATCCGTTAGCTTTTCCTTGAATCATTGGGTTTAGACATTATTTCGAGGATCTTTAATCATTTCAAAAATGGCAGCAACATACCCATTTTTTTATTTCTTTCCATCAAAGAATCATACAAATAGATGGTTGATTCCCCCAGATCCACTTTTGATCGAAATAGTTTTACCAATTCCAACAAATTTTACTTTTTTTTTTTAACTTGCTCGAATTGGATCCTTTCGATTTCTATAGCAAAAATATACTTACGAAGTTGTTGGAACTTATTAATTTTCACTAACCCTAGAAACTTGCCCCCGAGAAATGAATCAACTCGAGCTCCATCATGTACTATTTCCATCATCAAACCCTCCCTCCTCCCCAAAAAAAGAAATTCGAGTGGAACAGAACAAAGGATGTCGAGCCAAGAGCACCTTCATTCCTATATAATAAAAAGGGTGGGTGTAAGAATCCACAACTGATCATGTCCTTCAAGTCGCACGTTGCTTTCTACCACATCGTTTCAAACGAAGTTTTACCATAACATTCCTCTAGTTTGGAACTGATATGTAATTGATTCAATTAGGGAATCATGAATAGTCATTGATTCAATCGATCCATAATAATCCATATTTTTCCTTCTATATGAATGGAAGGTTTCTAAAGTAAAAGTAAAGTAAAGAAATATCAAAAAAAAATTCAAATGAATTCGATATTGTAGGAATAGAATTTCTATTCTATTTCTATTTATTTTTTAGAAAAATAGAGATTCAAAATATTCTTATTCAAAAAAAATAAATAGAAAAAATCTAGAATTAGAATTCCAAATTTTAATAGAAGATTTTGATTTATTATCAAAATCCAATTTAAATTTAAAAATTTATTAATTAATATTCAATATGAAATATATTTTTAAATATATAAATTTATTCTAAATATAAATTAGAAATATATAAATAATAAATCTTATTTAATATATTTTCTATTTTATTAAATTAAAATAATAATATAAATTTTGAATATACATATACAATACAAATAAAAAAAAAGAAGTTCTTTTTGAATCTACATTTTCAAAGTGACTCGATTTAGAGATGAATCATAAAAAAAAAAAAAGAAGAATCACATTCTACCCAATATTATATACTCTTAAACAAAAGGTTTCTCAAAAAGGGGCAATCTTTATTATGATATATAATTTATATTCGATATGATATATATCATGAATGGATATGCTCTCGGGACAGGAGGATTCGAACCTCCGAATAGCGGGACCAAAACCCGTTGCCTTACCGCTTGGCCACGCCCATTTTTATTTCTATTCGACACTACTAAACACTATTATTGATATTGGTTGTTCGTCAATTCCAGTCCAAATATCTAAATATCTATAGAATAAATTGTTGCTATAATTTTGATATGTCTAGATATAGAATGAAACTGAAATTATTGATCATTACATATAATTCAATTAAGATATTGCATGAAAGTCTGATTTCTTCTATTTTTTATTTCTTTTTATTTCGAATGGAAAGATTTTGAATTTGATAAGTTCAAATCAAAGAAGGATTTTTTTGGTCTACTTTTTTTGTTATTTGATTCATCATTTTATTCGTAATTAATTCGATTTTTTTCTTCTATATATTATATTCTATATTCATTCTATTTTTCTATATTCATTCTATTTTATTTTTGTATTCTAATATTATTCTATTTTAGTCTAATATTCGTATTCGATTTTTTTTTTTTTTTATTATTTTGATTTCTTATTAACCTATTAATATTTTAATATTAATTAAATAAAATAAATAAAAATTCATTATTCTTTTTTTTTTTAATATTAATAAGAATTAATATTAAAAAAAAAAAAAGAAATGAAATTGAAAATCCATTTATTAGAAAATTCAGAATATAATATATTAATAATAATATAAACTTAAAAATGGAAACTAAAAATAGAAACTGAATCTTAATACTTAATAATATTAACTTAATTTGAATTTTTTTTTATTGAATTCAAAAAAAGAAAAAATACAATTATCTTAAAGAACAAAATATTTGTTATGCTTAATATCTTTAGTTTGGTCTGTATTTGTATTAACTCTGCTCTTTATTCAAGTAGTTTTTTCTTCGCGAAATTACCTGAAGCCTATGCTTTTTTGAATCCGATTGTAGATATTATGCCATTAAAAAAAAAAAAAAACATCTAAACCGTCCTGAAAAAACCCTTAGGACAAGTTGTTGACAATCGATGGGATCAGTCTTTTTCACTTGTTAGATTCCGTACGGTATAAAACATTATTAAAACCCCATCGGTCCAATTTAAGTTGCGTTTGCTTCATCATCCAAACGCACAAGTCCTATATTTAGCTGTGCGTTACATACTTTAGATGGAGGCTGGACCCTGCAATGCTCCGCATTTAATTGATATATTTTGAAAAAGTAAAAATATTATTAATAATTAAACAAAAACATTCACTCGCATTCTTTTCCCACGCACTTTCTTCACGTATAATACATCATTACAATCCCATATTTAACATATTTAGCATCCATAGTTTCCTAGAGGACGAATTTGACTTGATTTTTTTTTTTTAATACTAATTTGACTTGATTTTGAAGTAACGACTGTGTTCGTACTAACATTCAACAAAAAACAAACGGTTGTTCCCACATATAAGCCAGCCCTTGCGAGCCGGGAACTATCCTGGTAAAGGGATTTTGTCACCAGTAAATAAATGGATATATTACTGTCATATTTTTTTCCAAGGTGGAAACTGAAAATTTACCTTAAATATTGGCCAATAAATAAATAAGTGGGCGAAAAGTGAATGAGGGTTATCTCATCTTAGTTCTACACCTTATTTTTTGAGGTATCTTCTTGAAAGGCATTGGATTCAATAAACGCTTGAAAGGCGATAGATGCATCCCGCCCGTTGTCCCCCGCTTCACTCTGGATCTACCTACATATAATGACAATGCAAAAATGCAGCATATCAGTGTCTTTGTTTCATAAATAATATTCAAGATGCAAGATACTGTTTATTAGAGTTACAGGAAAAACTATGACTCTGCAAGGAAAAATGGAGTACAATGAAAAAACTTATGACCTACATATCAAGGAAATCTACGTTTCTACTCAGAATGGTGCACCTGCAAGGACTTGATAACTTGAATGCAAAAGAGTCGGTCTGATTTTGAAAATAAACTTTTTCTTTTTTCGGTAGCTCAGCAGTGTGAAAAGAACGCATCAAGAATAATCATCTCAAGTTGCAAGATTGCTTAAAGCAATATGATTATGATCCAAGGAAGCATATGGACGAAACAATGAAAAATATGCTTAAGACTCGCTTATGATAGAAAGAGTCAACACTTGTGAAAAGAAAGAAAAAATATATATAACCTTCAAAGTCAATTGAAAAAACAAAACTTAAAGTCTAGAGGTACCTGGCAAAGACTGGACCTTGCCATGCTGATGAGAGTTAATACAACCTTCCACATGCATTTGATCTTCCATAGTCGTATCTGTTCGTATTTGTGTTGCTATTGAATGATCTTGTTCTATTTTTACCTCACGAGACGTTTTTTGAAGCATCTCACCAAGTTCAACTGCTTCAGATTCATGCCTTTTCAGTTGTTCATCCGCCATTGAAGTTTCACGTGTAGATTGGTTCATCTCCAAGGCTGTAAGCTCTCTTATTACAATATCCTGCTTTGGCAAAACTTCCTGAATCTTGGCCATGCCTGAATTTAAATTGATGTCAGAGGTTATCTTAATCTTATAATTATATGCGATAGTCAATTTCAGCAGATTGGGTGAAGATTTTTTATTTACCATCAATATTGTGTGCGTGCTCTAGTTTGGCATCTGCGGAAGATGTGTCCAGTTTCTCATTCTCTGCTGGTATTATACCATCCAATGCAATACTTGAGATGCATATATCTGACTCATATTCATGTGTATTTGCTTTTAAATAGGTGAGATTTTGATCAAAATAATTTTCACATTTAGGCTCTAACATTGTACCACTTGTTGGAGCCTTTATTTCTTTAGCGACTTTAAAAGCTTCAGAAGAGCCATTCATACAACTTTTTAGTGTAAGATTGTCATAGCCGGAAGTAAGATGTATTGTCGGAGCATCAGATAATCCTTCATCTGATTCAGGACAAACATCAATAGTGGTTGACTGCTCAGCTGGGTTGTTAAGCACAAGCATTGATGGAGTTACTTTTTCAGCAACATGCAGGGGATTACCATTATTTTCAAGGAAGGTAGGAGAAGAATTACTAGCAGACAAGAAATCCCTGACTTGAAAACCATGAGATGGTATGCTTCCAATTGCAGAAGCAAAGTCAATGGCTTTTGTAGTTTTTGATGCATTATAAGATAAAGAAAATGACTTGGCCAAGTCATCCAACTGCAGATCACCTTCACCACTGGAGATAGGATCCCAGTTTAGTAACTCATTATGCCAAGCTTCTTCAGACTTAGATGCTTCACTAGGTGGTAAAGCTTCTACTTTTATTGCCCCCTTGTAATATTGCTTTTTCCTCAACGAATTTGTTAAAAGAGTCCTACAAACGAGTTGAATGATACACAATATACCTTAAACAAAAGAACCAGACGCTTTAAAGATTTAGGCAAGTTGTCATACTCATACCTACAATTTTTAGAAATAGCTGCTTGAGCTTTCTCCTTGGAAAGCCCAAGTAAAGACGACAAATTAGCAACATCATAAGGCCCTCTAAGTTCATTAGCAGAAGGAGCACCACTTGATAATATGATGTTTCTTCCTCGAGTCCAATCCACCAACAACTATATGTTTAGATAAGATTGTAAGTTTTTCATTCTTGATAATTTGGGCATAAATGAGTAAGATGTGAGCATATAATTTGAACTCCAACACTACAAGAAAAACAAACTTCCATGACCGTATGTATTTCTAGGTCTTCCAATCAAAAGTTGAAACTTAGAAGAAAATTACAATGGCTTTATTTCAGCAAAGTGAGCCTAATGTATAAGCCTACAAGTGTGCTAGTTTAACAAACCCGTGATCTAATACGAAAGGCGTGTGAGAGCCATGCAAGAAGAGAAAAGATGGCAACACTCTCATTCACATCCTTTAATCCAATAGAAACGAACCCCCCATCCCCCACCCCTGAATGTCCATACAAGTTTAATTAACTGGACCATATGACAAAGTCATCAAGACTAATCCAAATCTTCTAATGCATTTAATGATTTAGTTGTCGGAATAAATAAGAAATATAGAGGGTCGCTATTACCTTAGCATTGCATATCAATTGTCTCCTTATTTGAGTGTCCGAGATGAGACCAGAGTAAATAATTTCGAAACAAACTCCTCGCTGCATATCAATAAGCCCTATGTTAATTTAAATGTTCTCAGGATCATTGAAACGTACTTCTCATTTATAAAAAAAATAAAAAATAAAACAAAAAAGTCATAGTTTAGGGCAAACCTCAACGGCTGCTTTGACCATAGGCTGCTTCAACCTAAAGGGCAACTTGCCAGAGAAATCCATCGAAATGATATCGACCTACAGTAACTTTAAATATCAGAGTTCACTCTCACGATTTTCAATTGTTACTATATAGCCATCGTTATCATTATCTTTGATACTTTATTTATCTATCCTTTAACACATGCCGTTTAGCAACTGCGATGAGACAAAAATTGATAAATCGCAAGCTGCTATTTCCATAAAAAAAACTTGTGACTAACACAATTATGAAGAAAGGGTGCAGAAAAAGGAATTATCCATTTTTGTTTCCAAGAATCATATATTAGGGGGAAAAAAACGAAATATAACAAACCTCCATTCTCTCACACACTTCATCAAAGATGGTCTGATTCAATGGCCTAACGGCCACCAAATCATAGGTCTTCAAAATGGGATTTCCCGAAATGAGGGCCTGAGCCTGCGATAAGCTGTCCACGCAAATAGTAAGACGCGTATACTGATAGAACGGGGCAGTCGAAGGGATTCCTAGAAGGTCTCGGTGGAGCTTAACGGATAGGGAAAGAGCCGGAGCAACCTTGAGGAGAGACGAGAGGGTGAGAAGAGGGATGCAGCAACGGTGGCCATCAGATATCACACCCTTGATGGTACGGTTATAAGCAATTCCCAAGTAGCCCAACTCCATGGCCTTGACCACAATCTTTATACGTTGTCTTTCGAGAGTGGCCCTGCCAGTCGGCGAAGGTTCTAGGCACGGTATATTTAGGTCGAAGAAACCCATGTCTCCAGCACTGAAATATTTTTTTCTTATTCTGAATAAAGAATTTTTGTCAATCTCAAAGCAGTTCTCCTTCGCCTTCTCTGCACAAACTAACTGTAAAATGGATTTTAGACTTGCCCCTCTAGCTCGTAAATCTTTCTGTGCATTCCGTATCTATCATCAACCCTAAACAGAATAAAAATGGACTAATGCGTTAGCTATATATGTGTGCGTGCGCGCGTCAAATACCATTAGTTCTCGGACAGAGTTTACAACCTTACCTCTCATCTCAGATCATTTGAGCTCTAAAACTTACTGAGGAGCAAACAGTGTTTAATACAAGCCATCTAATGCAACATGCAAATAGTCTCTAAAAGCAGAAATTAAAACAAGAAAAAACACAAGACTAAAAAAGTTTAGTAGGACATAAGGGAATACATTTAATAGGCCCGACATTGCATAAATTTCAAAAGGTCATGCAAGATGTCATCCCTTTTCTGAAAACAACTCTTCTTATAGTAAATATCAACTGATGGGGGACCAAACGAAAGATCCTTCCCTCGCAACTACTCAAGAGCCTGACAAATTTTAAGAGACAAAACCGGACAACATATGATCCACTTGTAAGCTAAGCATCCCTCTAAAGCAAAGCAAACCAAAAGGTAGCAAGCACCAAAAAGATAGGCATAGAGAGAAGTTTAAATGGAATAATTCCCCTCAAAAGAATATCATTCTGTTGACCATACTAGAAAACTGAGATCCATCTAAGTTACCTCATTTAATCCTTTGAAACCAAAGCATACAACTTAGTAAAGAAAAAGCATTTGACTGTGCAAAGTGAGTGAGAAAAATGTACAGGTTCAAGACAGGCGGGTGACAGAGGTAAAAGTCTGTGTACTTTAGGCATTACAGTATAATATAATCTTGTATTCTGAACACTTCTTGGTGTCAAATTTGAACGTATAATGACCACCTTGAAGCTGGATGATGAATATGCTAAAGAGCGAGTTCGTGTGGCCTAGACCGGGGTAAGATGGCACTGTATGTAGGGGTGGAATCAGGCCGGCCAGGCTTCACTCTTAACAGGCCAAGTCTGTCTCGCAAGGAAGTGGCTTGAGCCTGGCTTGTGGCCTGTTACAGGCTTATTTTTCGGCCTGAGCCTGGCCTTTGGTCGGTTAAGAGGCCTGTGTTTTTAAAAATTTTGTAATTAGGCTAACAGGCCACAAGCCTAACTGCAAAACAGGCCTACTTTAAACATACTTTAAACATGCCAAAAATAGGCCTATTTTAAATAGGCCGAAAACAAGCCTACTTTAAACAGGCCGAATTACATAAATTATTCATAATGATCTAAAATACGTCATAAATATGAAATTAAATACAACATCAAAACAGCATTTGGTTGCATAGTTGTAGCTAGGACCTTTCCCAGTGGCAAATGCACGGATTCACATCCAACTTATAATTGTTTGCACACTAAATCTGTGCCTTTATGGTCTACGGATTTTCCTACATACATTGCTAAATTAAGGTAGTACTTAACATCTGTGCAGAATTTAGATGTAAATCAAACAGAAACCCCACACTGATGAACAAGTTTAACCTACCAATATTGTGAAGAGTGAAGACACTAATGAAGACAATAACACAACAGAAGGCACACAATTCTGATACAATCAAGTAACACCCGAACCAATCATTAGTTACAATTAAGAGTTAAGACACTTCAGAGTTTCATTGTTCAAACACTAAGTAGTTTGTACTGTGGATATAATTCTGTCCTCCCAAAGTATGAAGACACGATCTCAATGACTCGTGCTATGATAGCAATACCACTTCATGCTAAATAAATAGTGTGCCTCCCATTCAACTCATCCAGGTCCATCATGAATTAAAAGAACCAATGAGCAGAAGTGGAAGCTCAAAAACAGGAAGATGCAAATATGATAGAATGATGACTTATGCTTATGCTTCGATCACAACACATATCCCAGCTACAGAGAACTTTGTCTTCATTGGACTATGTTTATGTATGTACATTGTGAGGATGATTCAGAACATTAAAAAGCACTACTTTAATAGCCCTGGAGAGTAACTTCGTTCCATTATAACAAAAAAGGCCCACTTTCAGTGGTAGTAAATGAAAGAGGGATTGGAAATTTGGAATGATAACTTGCTATTTCCCCACATTCTACCTACAATTAACCAAGCAGAGCACTATAACTATGTAAATCAACTTAAAAAGCCAAAAAACCAAATCGATTGAATTAGAGATTAGAGTCTAATAATGGTTTACGCATTGGACTGATTCCATAAAATCCCAAATATATAACGCCACAGATAATTTATTTTACTCAATTTGCATTGTTACCATGTGACACCTCCTGAATTGTAAAGCTTTAATTCAAGAACTCCGTTTACTTAAAGGACAATAAGAGCTAGGACAGGGACATATATTGAAAAAGGAAAAGGAAAGAGAAAATCCTAAAACACAAACGTGAAAGTGAAGCAAACTGCAATAAAAATTACAAACGAGAATCAAACTACACGAATAACAATTGAACAAGCAGCAAGATAGGGATGAAGACCTTAGAGGCAGAGAATATGGTGGATTAGTGGTCGATGCGTTGATACTGAGGAGAGAGGAGGCCGGAGTGGTCGAGATCGGGAGAGTATGGATGTGGACCTGTGTTTCTCGTCGGCGGATGAGGTTGACGAAGTGAGCGACTTCGTGTGGCGACCTGTGTTTCTGCTTCGGCTTCGTCGGCGGATGAGGTTGACGGAGTGAGCGACTTCGACGGCGAGTCTGTGGCTGGCCGTGGTTGTAAGCGGCAACTAGTAGCTAGCGGAGGAGAGTGAAGATGAATCAGGTCATCAGGAATTCGGGAGTGACGAGCCGCGCGCGTGAAATTAGGTTAGAGCGACTGAAGGCTGAAACATTTTAATTAATATTAATTAGCCATTTACAATTTTACCTAATAGACCGAACTAATAAACTTCGGAGGCTTATGCCTAATCTATTAAGATAAACAAGCTTTGAAATATATAGGCATATATGAAAAATAAATATTTAATTTCCACTCTCTCAAGTCTCAACCTTATTAATATATAGGCATATATATGAAAAATAAATATTTAATACTCAAAAAAATTTATAAAAAGAACCAAAAATACTTTTGAAAAGACATTTTATAAAATGGGCTGGAGGGAGTAACTAACAAATTAGTAGTGCGGCAAAAAAAAATAAAAAAAAATGATTAAAATTTCAAACATCCTTTAAGTGTAATCTTATAAATAAGACCAGGCTACCCTTAATCCATTTCATTATCACAACCTTTCAGTGATGTTCAATGGCATATTTTTTTTTTTTTTTTTTTTGGATAAAATGATCAATTATATTAAATATAAAAAGGTAATTATATAAAGAGTGTTACATATATGCCAACAATATAATCTAACACCAAACTTTTTTTTTTTGCTCAGAATCTAACACCAAACTGCACAACTACTTCAAGCCATATCTTCTTAAGGATATATTCTTCTTTTATCCTTTTCCTGGATTGAACATTCTGAACCTCTCTAATGGGGTTCAAAGAGAAGCTATTTAGATTATAGATTTTATATGGGAAAATCATACTAAGGTCCCAATTAAAAGAAATAATATCAAAAAAAATTCATATATAGCTTGTTAATAACAAGTAAAGAAACAAATATGGACAAGTGAAGAAACTATCATTGATAAATTATGTGATTTTTCTGATATTATTTTAAAAAAAGTTGGGACTTTGCTGTCATTTTGTCATTTTATATAGTATTTACATTGCCCATACCGTGCAAAATCAATTATCCATTATAAATGTTTGAAATTTCAATCGCATATTGTTAGTAATTGGTGGAGACAATCACATATTTATTTTATACTTTGCAAAATCAATTCTTCACTACTAATCTAAATAGGTATAATACTTATTAGTCAAATTTTGTCAAGTTATGGTCTTCATAAGTTTGAAAAATAGATTTTTTTAGCCTAATCTCTTTGGTTCTACATAAAGTATATATGCTTACTTATTATATCCATATAGATAGCCTAATCTCATTATCATGTAACATATCTAAATATTTTCCCCAATCCTTATTATAAACAATTACATGTTTTATAATATAACATGCATTGCTATAAAACTTCATAAATAAATAACAAAACTCCTCTAACTAATAATATTTTTTAGGCTATGAACTTTAGTTGTTTTTATGTGCTAGTAACAAAAACTGGAGGGAGTAATCAAGCTGTTGGTTGAAGTGGTAATGGGCTTGACCCTCGTAAAAAGAAAAATATAAGTTTGAATTCTAGGAAACACACTTGTTAGGAAATGTAAAAACTCTATACCTTCTAAGCTTTGAGAGAAAAAAAAAACCTTAATCAAATAAAAAAAGAAGCTAAAGGGAGTAATTCATATACGTTAGGCTGTGTTATCAATATAAAACACTATCTACGTGGCCATATCATAGTTTTTCATCACGTGTTTGTAAATCTCATTCAACACCATGCTTTCATTTTTTCCGTTTGTATTCAAACGTTAGTATTATCGCATTGGTCATTCATCCGGTTAGAAATAAATGTAGGTGTATTTCCAATGAAACTAAGTTCAAAGCATGATCTTAGCAGCTCCTTCTTGCAATCGAGAGAAACAGCCAAAATGACATGGTGCATCTGTGTCAAGGTCATTTCCAACTGCTGGGACATTCATAAGGTCATACCAACCAACAAGTCTCTTTCAATGCAGTTCTATCTGACCACAAGATTTATTTTTTTGTTTTCCTTTCATGCATTTCATTACATTCCTTCATACAAGTAACGTTTTCCCAAATTTTCTAACCTCATTTTCTTCCATTCTAAATATAGGGCTATACTGCTTTAGCTATTGTTCGGCGCCATCACATGATAAGGAAGCTCTCTGGTTTACTTGTCCCTGACTTTTGTTTCATTATGAGGAAGTTTGAAGTTGAGTTTGGACCAAACATCATCAACCCGGCTTAAAGATCGTTATTGAACCGTTTACTCAGATTGAGCTTATTAGGGATGTCATCAAACCCATTGTTTTTCAATCACTGCTTATCTATGCCACAACAACATACACAGAACCAACCCTAATCAGTATAGTCTTTTTATACATATTTTGAGATACATTATTTAAATGTTAACTTGTCCAACCCTCCCATCGACGTCGGACCATATGGTACCTTTTTCAGATGTTGTGGGGCTTTTAACTGGAGTATTCGGTGTTAGCAATGTTCAAGTTGATGGAGAGACGTGGCTGTATATGAATTTACACATTTCTAACGTTTTTCTCATGTTGGTGTAATGCAATCCCTTTCACTGCTGCTTTAGGGGGAAAATATCATTCTAGACTTTGTTCAACTACTCTAAAGTTTTAGATAAGGATCGTGTCATTGTTGCCTTACTTTAATTTGGGTTAAACTTGAACATCTCCACGGTTAGTTATTCCCACATGTTTTCATTGAACATGTTCCTTTTACATATTTGAACTAACACGTCCAAGTTGTTCATTCCAGTCCAGGTGTAAAATTACTTCTCAATAGCTACTGTGACATGTCCTAAGCAATCCTTAACTACAAACACCCGGCGGACAGCCGCCATTGTATTTCGTGAGAAGTGCTCCGTCTGTCCAGAGAGAACATGGTCGTTAACGATGGATCACCCATCCCTTGATGTCATTCAAATCTTCTCCAGTCACGATCAGTTTCAAATAATTTAGTATTTGTAGAATTATGTTGTCAAGAGTTTATGGTCAAAGTGTCCTGTTTTATCAGTCGTTTATGCTCTTATCAATGTCTATGATGAATTGTAATGTCATTTGATGAAATGCCGTTCCTTTGCATTTGGTATCACTGGTTTTGTTATCGTTTTGGTTGGATGATTAATGCAATAGTCCTTTTTGGCAGTTTCATATTAATATATCTCAACAGTAATTGGCACTATGCAAACCACATGGCATGTTTAACTAGTGACAAATGGCTGTTAAAAAGGGCAATCAGACAACTGTACTCGTCAGTTTCAAAAACACTAAAATCATGCATTGTAGACAAGTAGCCGTCTCTTACTCTTCCTCAATTGGTTCGTGCTCTGCAGTTTTTGTTTTGTAATTTATTGCTGTTGCAAATTCTCCACGCCGTCTTCATTCCTTTCCCATGCAGTTTTAGCATATGCTGTTTTGATTTTTGCCATGGTGAATCTGACGATATCGATATTCTTGATGTTTCTAAGCATTGTCACCTAATCTTCGGTGGAGCTTCTCCAATATTGCTGTGGTGTTGTTGGTGGGGTTTTAATTTTTTGCTATTTTTATTTTTTGAGATGGTGTTTCCGATGGCATAATCTTTTTAAAAAATTTAAAATTTTCTCAGTGCTGTTGCTGCGTTGAGTATAATTTTTTAGGTGCCGTCGTGCTGCTAGTGGGGTTCAATTTATCATCCCTATTGTAGTCCGTAATATCATTAATATTTCTTTATTGATTTTTTTGCCATTTTTTTTTATTGTAGTAAGTATTTTATTTATTGTTGTTGTTGTTTTGAATTGAATTGATTAGGATATTTGAAATTTGAATTTCAAAAGAAAAGAATTGATTAGAGCCAAACTCAAATTATTGGAGCATTATTCTACCAAATTCAAAGGATAGTATTTATTATTCACTCATTGATTTATTGATTATCAAGTTGAGAATAATTGAGATTAAATTTGAATAATGGATTCTTTAGGAGATTTTGAGTTTAGATATTCTTAAATTTGGATTTTGATAACTTCTGCATCTATAGAGATAAATATTTTTTATCTATTATTGTTTTGTAGTTAAATAACCATTTAAATTTTGAGTCACTCAATAAATCCATTTATGGAGCACAATCATTTACTTACAATTAATAAGTGAATTTTTTTGGAAATTACATTGTCATTAAGTCTTATATATTTCACATAAAAAAAACTCATGATATTTTTTAAACTATGGCATGGCATGTATGTTTTTTAAATTTCTCTCATAATCTAATTATCTATTATTTTCTTCAAGTTAAATAATTTTAAATAATTAAGTTAGGTTATATTTAAATTATTTTTATAATAATATTAAAATTAATCAATAAATTAAAATTATACTTAAAAACTAAAATTTAAGCCTGCTTTGATGATAACACAAATAACAATGTGTATTTTGAATAAAGAAGACAAATAAAACTTACTGCACGAACAGGTGCTTTGGCATATTAAGTGCATTTTTTTTTTTTTTTTGGTTTGGCTTTCCTCCGGTGCTTTTAAGATCCCGCCCTCCTATACCTCAAACGACGTCGTTTAATGTCTTTTTCATTTCTCTCATTTCCCTCTGGAAACACACGTGCGTCTTTTTTTTTTTTTTTGCATTTTCTCCCGAGACAAGCAAACATACGTCAGTACTCAGTACCATTCTTCTTTCTTTGGCGCCAAGACTTTCTTCTTCTTCCTGAATCTGCGCGGGAAAATCAGAGAAAGTGGGAAAAGGTTTTAGAGAAGAGGAAATCGAAGGAGGTAGAAACAGATTTTAGAGTTTGGGTTAGTAGAGTATTTCTGTAAACAAATGCCCAATGATTCAACTTTTTTAATTGCAATTTGCCATATTGTCCCAGTTGCTTGACTATTAAGCCTAAAACTATGATTTACAGAAATTTACTGGGCTAGCCGGTACTAATACTTTGAGTTTGGAGTGTGAAATAATGACATTTGAATCTATTTTCTTGTGTTTTGCATTGAACCATTTTAATGTATATGTTCTTGCGTTAAAGCATAGTATGAAAATATGCCCAATAAGGAACAAGTCATTCTAATAAGGAATACTTATTTATAGGGGTGAAATTCTGACATTGATTTTTTAAAAAAAAATCTTAGAAAGATATTTTAATCTTTTGATATTAAAAGTATGCATGTTGGATTAAAAAATAACAAATTTTTCATGAATATACTAACAGATAGTTTTGAATATACTAAAGTATGCATGTTGGATTAAAAAATAACTAAATTGTCAAGATTGTTCCCTTATTTTGTATCTATTTGATTTCCTTAGGCGTGTATATGTTGTTTTTTAGCTTTTCCTGTTGGTGTTGTTTATGCTTCCTTTTCCAGTTTTCCTGTATTGCAATTCCTTTGTACTGTCAACTTTACTAGTAATATATGCAGTTCTCTTCAAGCAAAAAAAAAAAAGATGCTTTCACTTTTGTTTAAATAACTTTTTTCAGAATATATCAATTTTGTTGTGATTTTATATTTATATTGGGTATATATTTTTCAATTTTGCGAGATGGATATAAATTTAACTCCTCGACTTGATCTTGAATTTAACAATATAGAAGAAGCATGGGAATTTTGGAGGGCATATGGCAGAAGAATTGGTTTTGGTGTTCGAAAACAGAGCTTTAACAAGAGCAAAAAAGACAAGACCAAATATTCTTCTTATCTATATGTTTGTCGTAAAGAAGGGGTGAAGAAACCAGACATTCGTGATGTGAAAACTAGAAAGCCTAGAGAAGAGACAAGAACAAATTGCAAAGCAAGAATAAAAGTTAAAGAAGTAAATGGAAAGTACAAAATAAATGAAGTTTTCTTGGATCATAATCATCCTCTTCAACCTCCTGAAGCTGTTCATCTGTTTGCATCGTTTCAAGGATTAACACCAGGTCAACAATATGAATTAGAAAATGCTGAAAAGGTTGGGATTAGTCAAAAATCAGCATTCAATTTGCAAAGCCAATATGCAGGAGGTCGGGCCAATTTGGGATATACAAGAGGTGATGTGAAGAATTATCTTAATTCAAGAAGGCAACGAGCTATGAAATACGGGGAAGCAGGATGTATATTTGGGTATTTTGAGCGTCAATTAGCAGAAAATTCATCTTTTTTTCATGCTCACCAAATGGATTCATAGGAGCAAGTGACAAACGTATTTTGGGCTGATGCACGCATGTTGGTTGACTATGCTTGCTTCGGTGAAGTAATTTCACTTGATACAACGTATTGCACAAATCGTGACCATAGACCTCTTGCAATCTTCTCTGGCTTTAACCATTACAAAGGAGGGGTAATATTTGGAGTGGCATTATTATATGATGAGACTGTTGAGAGTTTCAAATGGTTGTTTGAGACTTTTTTGTGTGCACACAAAAATGCCCGCCACTAACCATGTTTACCGATCAAGATCTTTGCTATGTCACGTGCATTACAAGAAGTGATGCCGAGGTAAAGCATGCCTTGTGCACTGGCATATTTCAAAAAATGCAATGAAGCACCTTCCAAGTTTAATGGTTAGTGACTTCAACCATTGCATGTATCATTGTTGGGATGAAGTTGAGTTTGAAGAAGCTTGGCAAACATTGTTTTCACAACAAGATATGACAAAAAACTCGTGGTTGATGTCCATGTATCAAATAAAAGAGAAATGGGCAGCATGTTATATGAAGAACTCAAGGACACTTGGCATGAGAAGCACACAAATTAGCGAAAGTGTCAATGCGTCTGTCAAAAGTTGCACCCATGCTAAATTGGATATCAATGGATTCATCCAACAATTTGAACAAGTTCTAGAAGATAAGCGTTATAAGGAATTGAAAAGCGATTTTGAGGCGCTTGACAAGTTGCCAAGGTTGATATTACAGAGTTCAAGTATGCTTCGTCAGCTTTCTGATGTATATACTCGACCTATTTTTAACTTGTTCCAACAACAATGTGATCTATGCGATGCTACATGTATAAAAGAGAGGAAAGAAAGAAAGATCATTATGGGTGTGGAGGATAGTGTCACCATGTTTGACATTTGATCCTTTGACAAAGACAATAACTTGTAGTTGCAAAAAGTTTGAACGAGTTGGCATATTATGTTGTCATGCATTGAGAGTATTGAATGAACGTGATGTCAAGTTACTCCCTAAGAAGTATATAGTAAAAAGGTGGACAAGAGAAGCACGATGTGGTGTAGTGTACGATATCAAAGGGAAACAGTTGAAGTTGATCCTAAACTACAAAGATCAAATCGGTATAGACAATTATGCCCTTTACTTGTTAAATTAGCTAATGATGCATCAGAAAGTTCAGAGGCATTCTCTCTTGCTCATGAAGCTGTCTTGGAACTAAGTAAAAAGGTGACTAAGCTTCACATAAAATACATATTAGATTATGGTAACGGTGATGAGAATGGTGTGGGGAATCATGATGGCGATAATGGTGGTGGAAAAGTTGTTGGCTTCAAAAAGAGATATGGTAGAAAGATAAGTAAAAGAATAAAGAGTTGTCTTGAAATCAGTCGAAGAAGAGGAATAACAAAAGCCTCTAAAAAGCCTCATCCAGCTTTACAGGTATACTTTTGATCAATTATTGTTTTCAAAGATATTTAGTGCTTATTACATAGTTGATGTTTATCTCTAAATATGTTTTAGGGACACCATAATCAACTTCAAAAAGCTGAGACATCAACTCCAATACTACATGATAACATGATGTTGGATAAGTCTCAATCAAGTCAAATGACTCTTACGAATTTATTGACGGTATTCATATGATGTTGAATAGCATGGTCAACTAGTTTGTTTTATGTATTGAGAGATTTATTTATTTTATTTTATTTTTTATAGGCACCACTTGACTGCGACTTTACATCGCTTGAAGCACTGGATTTTAGCTAAATATATAATGTTGGTAAGTATAAAGAATAATGATAAGGAAAAAAAACAATTTAGTCTCGTATTGAGATATAAAATTTTTTACATAGCATTGTCTCATCTTACAATAGTGGACAAATTCAAGACTATCAATATATATTCACTAACACTACAAAGTTGCATTGTGTTACATATCTGATTCAATGATTGACTTTGATCCTTCTATATGAAGCCTCCATTCCACCTTATTTTGTCCTCTTTTGTACGACTTATGACTTCCTTTTGCCGCTTCTCTATTTTGCTCAAGCAGCCTCATTTTGTACTTCTTTTGGTCTGCTATTTATTTTGGTCAAGCAAGCTCCTTTTGTACTTCCTTTTGTGTCTACTCTCTATTTTGGTGAAGCAGGTTCATTATTTGTGTAATCTGTTATGAAACAAAGCCCATGTATTAGTCATTGTAATTAGTTTCAATCATATTTTGTTTCACAGAAAAAGTGAAAGATAACATTTTGAATGTAACAACTAAAGTTCTCCATGTATTAGTCATTCTTGATAGCAAATAGAATGAGTAAAACAGAAAATTTGTGACCATGATGTCAACTGGTCAAACTAATCGAAAAGCAGAAGACATCAGACATTCAAGGAACCATTGTCCAAACATGCTATTGATATAAACTGGTAAAACTCAATTAATAAAATAGCTTATGGATGTCATATAAATTCAAGGAACCATTGTCCAAACATGCTATAACACGATATAAAAGCACCCCGAGTTTGAAGCTATCAATGTGTTTCCTATGCTACCAAAGAAAGCAATAATCAGAAAGTACACAAATTTATCATACATATTGAAAAGCTATCCAAAGTCAATGAAAGCTACACATGTAGGATGAGACCAATGTAGGTAAACAGGTTACTAAATGCAGGTTTGTCTTTCTCACCAAACAAGACTTATGTTCATGGCATGGTGAAAAATATGTGAAGCGGGACTTCTTGTGCCTCAGCAAGCTGCTGGACCACCAGTCCACCACCACTTCATAATGAAGAGTTTCCAACAAAAAGTTTTTTCTCAATCTTAAATTCTAACATCCAAGGGCCAACCAAGTTGAAATTAACAAGAACAGTTTCCAATGTCACTTGCAAAGCCGTAAATATATCTCCAAATCATGAAGCTTGAAGGGATTTATTTTCACCAAATATTGATAGAGTTTCAGGATCTGTTCATGCTAGTAAAAACTTGAAATGCTAAAAAGAATGGAGGAATTGGTGGGTGTTGGGGGGAATCAAATACTCCAGTAACAATATAACAAAGGAAGGAATGAAAACAAAAAACCAAGACTAAAGCATTATTTATGACCAACTCCTCTTTAAGCCATTAAATGAAGTCTTGTTAGGACAATCCTCTAAAATTAATTGCATCACTCACAATATTTGCAGAATTGAAGTATGTATAAAAATGAAGAAACAGTGGCCTCCAATGATGAAAATTCCCCTGGATTGGCATACAGTTGATATCCTAGGTCTGTAACAAACAACATAACTATAACTGTTGCCCACAATATGCAGCTGATAAGATTACTGAATTGGCCCCCGAAAAGCCTGGGATTCATGTGTTACTGTCAAACATATGCTTTTGCAGGGAAATGGGATGACGTTGCAAAAGTTAGGCTGCAATTGAAGGAAAAAGGGGTTCAGAAAGTGCCTGGATTAAGTTCAATAGAGGTTAATGGTATAATTCATGAGTTCATATCTGATGATCAATCGCACCCAAAAAAATTAAACATTGACTTAATCTTGAAGGAAATAAAGCGCAAGCTAGGTGAGCGGTACGTTCGGATATAACCAATGTGTTGCTAGATGTTGATTTAAGGGAGAAAGAGCAATTGCTTAGTAGGCACAGTGAGAAACTAGCCATGGCTTTTGGATTGATCACCACTCACCAAGGTAGGCATGTCCATGGACCAGATTAGACCGGGTTGGGGGTCAACCCGGTGCAGTCCCGGGAGAGGGACCTCGGGTGGACAATCCGGTCCGAGGTCAGTCGTCAGTCCGTCTCGAAATTTGGACCGGACTGCCGTCGGGGATTGCCTGGACCAGTCCAGCGATCCAAGACCAATTTTTTTTAAAAAAAAATCTTTTCCCTACTTGAGAACAATAATTAAATCAATGAAACACATGCGGGACAATAAATAAACATGCAAACATCTTAAATCCAATCTTAAACCCATAATAATCTCCAACAACATGTCATTAAACAAGAATACAATATAAAATAGTGGCATGCTTTTATAAAGCCAAGTAAATTTTATAAGCCAAACCACAAATCAATCTTTTGGAGTGAAAGGGAGTGAAGTCACAAATTTGGCTAGGGTGCCCAATGAGAGATTGATGCAATGGATTTTTTTTTATATAATTTTTTTTAAAAAAAAAACACTTTCGGGCCGACCAGGACCGTCCATAGGATCTGAATCCCTGGACCGAAGTCCGGTCCGGCCCAACCAGACCAAACCAGTCTGGTCTATGTGAATGGTCTCGGACCGGGCCGGGCCACCCGGACCATCGGGTTTTTTGGACATCCCTACACCAAGGTATGCCTATAAGGGTAGTTAAGAATCTTAGGATGTGCTCTGATTGTCACTTGTTTGCAAAACTAGTATCAAAATTGTACAAAAGGGAAATCACTGTTAGAGTTAAGAACAGGTATAATATTTTCAAGCATGGATTTTGTTCTTGTGGAGATTATTGGTAATAGAGTTACAAAGAAGATTTTACCAAGAAAAAGGTTTAGAAAGAGGAGCTTTGATAACTGTTGCCCACAAATTCCATTTAATCAATTCCAAATAATGAACATTACAATTTGATGTTTCAGATTGGGAAGAAATATGCAAAGCAGTATCAACAATTCTATATAAAATATTGTTACCTTAGAAAATAATCAATATATACAGAGGCCAGAAGTTGTTCCGATCCACAAAACTGACAGCAAATTAGAAGTTATCTTAGTATAGGACAAAGGCCAATCCAAATAGAAAAACAAAATTAAAAAAAAAAATCAATTATGTTGCCCCAATTGAATTCAATTAATAGGTTGCAAGAAGAACAAAAGCCAACTCACAATCTTCGTAAGTTGCTCAAATTTTCAAAAGTATGAGGAAGAGGTCTGTAAGCCGAGTGAGTAGCACGGTTCACGAAGAAAGCTGGACCGGCCCATCAAGCGAGACTCGACGCCCATGATTCTATATACCTTGTTCAATCGGCAAGAAAGCAAGACGTAGTTGTGAGAGGATGCTTTCCTCCTCCTTGATCAACGAGAGAGGGGAAGGTTTCATACAGTTGGAGCTCGGAGTTCGCAATTCGACCGATCACGGTGAATGGTTCGGTGAAAACAAAGAGCAAACGACCCTCAAAACAAACGGCTTTGATTTAAAAAAAAATGGAGGGTTGAGATCTCTTTTTTTGAGTAGGGAAACAGCCTCGTTTTGGGGTATAGGAGGGCAGCGGATCTTAGAAGGAGCGGAGGAAAGCCAAACCCATTTTTTTTATATCAAAATTTTAGAAAAGGGGTAAGGCTCACCCATAATTTAAGGGTAAGACGAAATCTCTTTTCCTCCTAAGTGATATCAATATTGGGTAGGGTGAGTCGTTTATTACTCTCAGGCGTTTACCTAGGCACTTAGGAGCTAGGATATCTCCCTCAGCGTCTTGATAAACTTCAGGATAGAACCCCTTCCTTTTGGTGAGAGTATCCGACCCCTTTGCCAGATGAACCCAAAGAAAATGGGTGCATATTATTAAGTGCATGTTTTGCATGGGGAAAATAGATGTTTGAGATAGCTTTGGCGGGTGATGGGCTTCTCCAAAAAAAGTGACTTTTTCAAAAGTTACCTTTTTCGGCTTCTCGCATGACTTTTTTAAATTTTTGGGGAAAAAGATTAGAGATAGATAATCTAATAAGCAATGTACTACTAAATATATATTTGTATGTATTCTAATTTATCCATTAGAATATATTTAATTAAGTACTTTAGAGTTTTGTAACTTTTCTTAATAATAATAATAATAATTTTATCAAATTTAAATTTAATTTTTAATATTCAATTATCACAATATATACAACACACACTGTCAATAAGATTCATGTCATTTTTAGTCATTTTTCATATTAAGTAATCACCCAAACAAGAACCCATATGAAAAGAAGTCACTTCTGCTACCGCTATTCTAAATACAAATCACATATACAATCTTTACGGAAGCAGATTTCCTCAGTATCCTCCCCTCCTCATCCCTCAGTATCTTTTGATCTGGGCCGTCCAAAAGTTGATCCAACGTTCAGAGAGGGACTTTTAAATTTTTTATATTTACCGCATGCGGTGTGTTTACCGCATGCGGTTTTTGGCATTAATAATTCTGGACCATTAGATCAACTGTTGGACGGCTCAGATGCAAAGATACTGAGGAATACTGAGAGAAGCGATACTGAGAGGATCCCGATCCAATCTTTACATATACAATCTAATTTTTATTCTATCTTCTATTTGTAAAAGTTCATCTGGACAAAAGTCACTTCTGTCACCGCTATCTATGACATGCTAAAATTTTCATTAAAATTGAAAAATGGCCTCTTGATTATTTATTCACATTTATAGCAAATATCATCAAACGCCACTAAAAATATTAGAAATTGAATTTCAACATATCTTTTAATACTTTCTTGAAATATGAAATGATTTTTTAAAATGTATATTTTTTTCGAACAGTAAGATGTTCAAATACGGTGTTTGTATATTAGTTAATATTCAAAATATTTTATTACATTTTTTGCCCAAAATCGATATTAGATTACATCCAATGATTTTTTATTTCTTTAATAATAATTTTAATTTATTCCCTAATAAGATCATGCTTTGAACTTATTGATAAATATTTTATATTTAAAAACTTAATAATTTTATCATCCATTTAGAAACTCTCACCACTATTTGATTGAATACTTAATAGGCATACTTAATAAGCTCTGAGACTATTTTGTCACTTCCCAATAAACCAAAGCGTGATTGGCACAGAGTGTTAGGTAATCCCACTTCGTTAGCCCATCAGTTAACACTATATCACTTCTGTATATGACTTCACTGATACACATCATTACATTCAATGATTTTTTTTTATTTCTTTAATAATAATTTTAATTTATTGCCTGATAAGATCATGCTTTGAACTTATTGATAAATATTTTATATTTAAAAATTTAATAATTTTCTCATCCATTTAGAAACTCTCACCAGCATTTCATTGAATGCTTAATGGGCATACTTAATAAGCTCTAATACTATTTTATCACACCCCAATAAACCAAAGCATGATTGGCACGGAGTGCATGGTAATCTCATTTTGTAACAGGGGTGGGAATAAGTCAAGCCCTATCGTATTTTCTACAACCCTGGCTTTGTTTAGGTGGTCTGGCCTTCGACTTTGTTTGTTAAAAAAGGCCACTCCAAGGCCTATTTAAAGGCCTAAATGTGTAAATAGTCCAAGCCTATTTTGTTAAGGCCGGACCTGTTTGCGCATTAAATAAATATAATTATATTTACATCATATAAATAACATCATATTTATTGTTTTTCATTCTTATATTATACTAAAAACCTATATTAATATAGGTTTGATAGGTTCAAAGTGCACAAAGCTTATTTATGGCCTCCAAGGCCTACATTGTAAGTATGCCTTTAAAAAAGCTTCTTGACCAAGCCTTATGAAAGCTCAAGCTTGAGCCTAAAAACAAGCTTGTATTCAGGCTCAGGCCTTCTACCTCCATTATAGGCTCAGGCCTGTTTAGCCAAAGCCTGACCTGGTCTGCCCTATTTTTATCCCTACCATCACTTTAGTATATGACTTCAATGATATACATCATTAGCATTATAATGTATAGGGTTAAATGCCTAATTTTTCACGGAAGTATTGATAAGGGGGCATTCAGCACCCGAAAGTTTTCGTGGTACCAAATTTGCCTAGGAAGTATGAAAAAGGTACCAAATTTGCCCAAAATTGACGGAAGGTCAAACAGACGTTTGCCACGTAGGATTTTCTTTTGGGTTAAATGCCTAATTTGCCACGGAAGTATTGATAAGGGGGCACTCAGCTCCCGAAAGTTTTTTTGGTACCAAATTTGCCCCGGAAGTATAAAAAAGGTAGCAAATTTGCCCAAAACTGACGAAAGGTCCACGTAGGTCGTTAAAATGCCACATGGCTAGGAAAGAAACACAATGGAGGGTGATTCATATGCTAGATCATGTAACCACGTCAAACAGTTCTCCGAATCAAGATAAATAAAAAACCGCCAATAAACTCAGTTAGTGATGGTCATATGGATTGTCAAAATTTTCACCAAATTGTAAAATTTCAGAGAAGCAAAATAAGGGAATTGGGGTGGGGGGGAGTGAGGAGGCATTACCTGAAGATTTGAGAATCGAGAAATTGTAAGGGTCTAAGGGATAAAATCGTTTGGTATGAATTTGCCACACTGCCTCGCAGGTCCTCAGCCCCACATCAGAGAGCCATGGTGTTCACAATGGTCCCACCGGCACTATCGCCGCCAATGTAGGATTGGGTGAAGAAGTGGAAGAAAATTCAGAAGCACGAATTGCCAAAAGCGAGAGGGAAGAGAGAGAGAGAGAGAGAGAGAGAGAGAGATGAATGAGGTGCTGACGTGGTTACATGATCTGGCATATGACTCACCCTCCACTGTATTTCTTTCCTAGTCATGTGGCATTTTAATGACCTACGTGGACCTTCCGTCAGTTTTAGGCAAATTTGCTACCTTTTTCATACTTCCGGGGCAAATTTGGTACCAAAAAAACTTCCAGGTGCTAAACGCCCCCTTATCAATACTTCAATGGCAAATTAGGTATTTAACCCAAAAGAAAATCCTACGTGGCAAACGTCCGTTTGACCTTCCGTCAGTTTTGGGCAAATTTGGTACCTTTTCATACTTCCAGGGCAAATTTGGTACCTCTTTCATACTTCCGGGGCAAATTTGGTACCACAAAAACTTCCGGGTGCTGAGTGCCCCCTTATCAATACTTCCGTGGCAAATTAGACCTTTAACCTTAATGTATATTTATTAGTTTTTGTATAATTTTTAAAAAGGAATCTCTTTTACGTTGGAATTCTTAAACATATTTGCAACAATTGAACAACCAATTACTATAACATACGAGACTTTTTATCTCTCAATCTATAAATGTAAAATTAAAGAGGTGAACATTCCATTTACAAGTTTTATGAAACAACTCTTATCTTCAAATAAATAAATAAATAAGTAAATCAAATTTATCATGTACAAATTTATCGTAATAGTTAGAGTAATTATCCAACGTATGATGATCTACCTTACAGTGCAAATGAAGGGGATGAGTGTAATATCCTAATTTTAGGATTCAATTATAATTAAGGGGGAATTGATTTTTTTAAAAAAAATTGAATAGAAAAATATATAATAGTAAAAAAAAAAACTAAAGGGGTTGCGCCCCTTTTGTCAAACGGGTAGGTGGGAGTATTTAATATAACAAAATCACACGTCAATAAGGTATACATGGTCCCTCTATGTGTGTCTGAAGTATTATATATACCCCACTTGATCGATCATCATTTGCAAAAAATAATTTTTTTCATGGTTGAGCTTGAGGGTAATATAGTGCTAATTAGTGAAAATTTTGGAATTAGAATTTTGTAAGAGTTCTGAGTTTTGATAATAGATGACTATATATATGTAGAAGATGATTAATAATTAATTTAAACTTGTTTAGATTTATTAGTTGGTTGCCGTAGGAATTTAAAATTAATTTTCTATAGGATGTTTTTACCGATTAAATGTAGTTTAAGTAATTTATTTTGATTACTAGAGGTACTATTAAAGGTTTAATCAGTTTGGGTTGCTAAATCTTGAACTATATGAAATTATGAGTTGAGATTTGATATTTGAGTTAGAGGTTGCTATGATTTTGATTATGTGAAGGTTCGAAAAGTTGTTTAATAATTAGGTTATGCTCATATAAGTTAGTATTTGGTTGAAAAATTGAGATTTGTGACAATAGGTCTCTTATATCTAAATTTATAATTCATTTTGATTTATTGAAGGTTATAATAAGGATTAAATAGATTGGATTTGAGGTTTATAAAAATGTGAATATTTGAAACTTTTGGATGAAAATTTGATGGTAGGGAATTGGATGTTTTGTATTTGAGGATATGGTTGTATTTTGATGGTTCTAATAAGTGAGAAAATAATTTATGAAAGAAGAAATGTGATTAAAATGATGATTTGAGGAATAGATAAATTGTTGTCATTTTTCTAAGAAAACTAAAGTGAACCAATCATGCGAGTTTAATTACTTATCCATTCGTCACTTCAAGCTCGATCATTCTGCAGGATTTAAACTATAATAAAGAAAAGGAGAAAGAAGACTCTGAAAGAATGCAGCGGTTAATGACTAATGAGTAGAAGAAAGTATTTGATGAGATAATGAGTGCAGTTTTTTCAAAAACAGGAGGTTTCTTCTTTGTGCAAGGTTTTGGTGGAACATGTAAAACGTTCATATGAAATGCACTGACAGCTTCCATAAGAGCAAACATTGAAATCATCCTTAACTTAACATCCAGTGGAATAACAGCAACTCTAGTATCATTAGGTAGAACTGCACATTCAAGGTTTTGTAGTTCTATCGACTTCAATAAAGATTCTATATGTTCAATTACTCATAATTCACCAACAGAAAACTTAATAAAAGCTACTAACCTTATTGTTTGGGATGAAGCGTCTATGGTGAAGAGACATTATATCAAAGCTATTAATTGAAAAGACATTGATTGCAATCCAATTAGGTGCATCGTTGAATCTGCTTATCCAAATTTAATAAAACGTGTAGTGGACAATGATTACCTCAATAATAGGTTGATTCTTACCCCTACAACAGAAAATGTCAACATATCGAATTGTTACATTTGTTCTTTATTGCCAGGTGATGTGGTAGAGTACTTTAGTTCTGACTTCTATAAGTCGTACACATAATGCTAATGGAAGCTTTGAGAATTTATATGACACAGAATATCTAAATATAATTAAATGCTCAGGGATACCTCATCATAAATTGGTATTGAAAGTTGGTGTACCAGTTAAATTAATAACAAATATTGATCAGGCAGCAGGGTTGTGCAATGGTACAAGGCTACATATTACACAACTTGGCAATAACATCATTAAGGCAAAGGCATTGAATGTAATAAGCGTTGGCGAAAAGATTTTGATATATATAATGGATATGAACCCATTTGAATCTAAACTTCCTTTCAATATGACAAGAAAGTAATTTCTCATCATAATTTTATTTGCAATGACGATAAACAAAAACCAAGGTTAATCAATGTCTAATATAGGTCTCTACCTATCAAGCCATGTTTACTATATGTTACACTATCAAGGGTTAAAAGTTTCAATTAGGTTGAAATTACTTATATTAGATTAGTTTAATAAATGCAGTAGTACCACAATAAGTGTAGTTTATAGAGAAGTATTTCAAAACCTTTTATTATACTAAAAGCATGGAGATAGTCTTCCTTATCACCATAAGATTATGTTAAATGTATCATGTTTATGATGTAATGAAATGGTTAAATAATAACATTGTAGCATATGTTCTTCATTTTATCCCATTTACAGTTTTAACATATCCGTATAATGTATGGTTCGAAAGTCTTGTTTTTAATATAAAACCAAACCTACTTGTCAATGTGATATAACCAACGACCTAGACAACTACTTTTATGTTTGATGTTAATTAATAAATATATTTTTTTCGAAAATTTGGATCTTGGTTTAGTACAACTTTACAATGAAATGATTCTCCCAAAACAATTTGATATAACTGGGAAATGAATTTGTCAATTTGAAGCTGTAGTGTAGTGTGCCGACAATAACAATACTTTTGTGATCTAGTGATATTTGTACAATTAAAAATCAAAACCTTTATATATATATATATATATATTATTTTAAGTGTTGAAGGGAAATTGAGGATCCACGCAAACTTGGAGGGATCCTCTCGCTGTCCACGCGGGGCATTTTATATCAATTTGTCTCAATCATCAAAGTCATCAACTACTAACAAGATGCCATTATTTTATATTTTTATATATTCATATTGGTTTTTAGAAGTATTTTTCAAATAATTATAGATGGAAACATAGAGAGAATTTGTGAATAAAATAAAATGAAGTATATTATATATTCTCACTTGTCAGTTGTCACGTATACTACTTTATTTTCATTTTCAATCAAAATATTCATTTTTTTTTCGTAACAAATTCCATAAAAAAACAAATGTGGATAATGGTATCATGCATTTATGGCGAATAAATATGATTAACTAAATACCCATATGAAAGAAAAATTTTGTGATTCCATTGCAGAAGTCAATGCT
Source organism: Acacia melanoxylon (assembly GCA_019022615.1). Classification (NCBI taxonomy): domain Eukaryota; kingdom Viridiplantae; phylum Streptophyta; class Magnoliopsida; order Fabales; family Fabaceae; genus Acacia; species Acacia melanoxylon. Next base: position 6,707,158 of record JAFJYJ010000013.1, read on the forward strand.
TACAATAAATAAAATCTTCTAACTTGTATCCAATTTCAATTATTGTTATCATTATCAATGATCTTTATATGGCCTAAGTAGTAACTAATTTGATGAGACCATTTTGATAAATATCAAGAGAAGATAATAAGATGAAAAGAAGGGTAGTTATATGCGAGGTTAAACTCACGAGTTTAAGCATATTTCTAATAGCGGCGTAAACTCGTATCGTAACTCGAATCGTAAATTCGTAAGAGTTTACTTTTATCATAAAATAGGTATTAACGAGTTTATAATTAAATAGTTAAATTTTTTTACAACAATTTTATTTAAATATATTTTAAATTTAATATATCAACATTCATAATTTATTATATTTAATAAAGAAATTTCTATAAAATTCATATATAAAGTTGTTGAGGATGACAAAATTGAAAAAATTAACACAATTTTGTAAGTTAGAAATGTAAAAACGGTAAATTCGGTATGTAAAATCGTGAGTTTAACTAAGTTTAAAGTGACATAAGTTTACTAGAGACTCGACTCAATTTAGTAAGGTAGAAACGTAAAAACGGTAGAACTCGGAAGTAATTCGCGAGTTTGTGAGAATAGTTATATGTTTACTTTCTTCCTTTTCTAGATGATTTAATTTATATGCAATTAATTTTTCCTAGTTTAATTTGCATAAATTTATTTTTATTCCTTCAAATATTTCTCCATAAAATAAACACAACTTTCAAGAACATTGTCTGTTCTCCAAGTTGCATGAAGGAAAAAGAGAAAATTACTGCAAAAATATTTTATTGTATAATTTATTGTCTAAAAATATTTGAAATTTGTTTAAAAACTCATATATAACCCCTCTTTTAACAATGACCAACGGTAAAACCTATTTTCAGTAAATATAACTATTTTTCAACTGCATGTAATATATCTTTAAGTATATGTAAATCAAAAAACATTTACACATAGATACTGAAAACATATTGCATATAGTTCAATTAAAGACTTAGATCCTTAGAGATATATTTTGAGTAATAAATTCTGTAATGGAGGATTTTTCAACAATTTTCCCAATTAAAAATCGTGCCTAGCTAACGTTATTTTCAGTATTAATCACTATATAAACTTTATATAAAATCAACAATTTAGTTTGGAGAGATTAAGGAAGCTAAACATGTTATAAGACATATTTGACTTTTTTTTTTTTTTTGGAGAGATTAAAGAAGTTAAACAAGTTACTTAATCATATTATATGTTATATATCCTTGAATTATATATTAGTTTATTAGTCAAACTAATTAATTTGGAGAAAAAATAAAAATAATATTAAGTAATTTAATTTGCTATTTTTATTTTTAATCTCTCCAAAAAAATCTAAACTTTATCTTATATTTTCCTCGGTCCTATAATTATAGTAGTATTTTCGGAGGAGTAGCTAGTTTTGAATTATAGTAATCAATCATGATATTCAGTTGACTTTTTTAAAGATTAAGGTTATTTTGGTCACAATTATAAGATAACTAATTTTTTTAAAAAATTAGCTTAAAGTATTTTTATTTTATTTTTTTCTTCAAACTAAATAGTTTGACTAATAAACTAATATATAATCTAAGTAAAATACATGCGTGTGTAGATATATGTGTATAAATGATTAAGTAACTTATTTAACTTCCTTAATCTCTATGGGGGGGCCAAATAAAAATTTAAGTGTAGTGTAAAATGGGTAAAAGAATCCTCAAAAGTAAACTAAAAATTTCGGGTAATTATAATTAGGATCGGAGGTAGTAGTATTTTGGACATTATATTAATTTTTTTTAAAAAAATTCTAAACAAATTTTTTTTTGGCCCCCCTAGGAGGGAGTAGTTTTGATTTATGTAAAATATGTAATCAATCATGATATTCATACTTATAATTAATATATACTAGTATTGTGTAGCTAATCTCGTATGATTGTACGAGTTCTTCTTTATTTATTATTTATTTATATAATTTGTCCAAGTTACAATAGTGACATAAACCCCAACTATTAAATATAATTAAATACGAGTTGCATGGTTACAAAATGGCCAACGTCTGAATTGGCAGCAGGTCAATTCAGATACCAGAACTTTGGTAATTTTTTCAACCTTTATTAATAGGCAATAAATTAGTTGAAGTATAATAATGCAAAAGCATTTGAGATTTCGACAAACCAATTATTTTTTTCTATGAAAAGTTAATTATTTCGCCCATCTAGTTTTACTTCAATTCTACCTTAGTTCCTAAACTTTAATAACATATTGCAACTTGATCTCTATAATTTTGATCGGATTCAAATTTGATCCTAAAATTTTGATTTTTGACACAACTAACTTCCTATAGTTTAGTCATTTAAAACATTTGTCCTAAGTTATAAAAAAAAAAACCTTAACCTTAAAATTTTATATTCTAAAATTTAAGGACCTATATTTTAAATTATTGAAAGTTAGAAAGTTACAGTTTAGGAATTGCATTTGAACTGATAAAAAATATAAAAAGTTTGAGTTACATTAAATTAAATTTTAGGGATTGAATTGCAACAATTTAAAACTACATGAATAAAATAATTAATTTCTTTTTTCTCTATTGGTGCATGGTCTACGAATGACCAAATTGGCAAATCACCAAACCTTATAATTTTGACTTGAAATTTAAGCCACTGCAATACGACAACGTTTGGGATCCATCGATAAATGAGAGAATATGTTCGGTCGCACCTCTAGTCAAACACGTCCTCGTGCCAAAATCTTCCCTTCTAAGGATACTGAAGCCACTGATTATTATTAAATTAGTAATTAATATTAATTATTAATTCTCACTTAAACTTATTTTGGGTAGCTTTACCTACACCCACATTAATGATCGTACGTTACACGGACCTAATTTTTGAAGTACGATGCTTGTGTATTACAGTATTTTACTATTTCCTTCGGTTCTAATTATAAGAACATTTTTGTAGTACAATTTGTATTATAAAAGTATTCCTATAATTAAGACCGGAAGGAGTATTTTGGTGTAGGAAGTAGAAACATTCCACATCATTATTCTGACTCAGAGTATAATTTTCCGTTAAATTTATGAGTCTAATTTTCCGTTAAATTTATTTTTTTTGGGGGGGGGGAATTAAATTTTTTCTTAACCGTTAGTTTTAATTCCAATTAACATTAGGGACATGTTATATTATTTTTTTAAGGTTTGACAATGAAGCTACATATTGTAATAGTTTATAATATATACCTAATACCTGTCATAACTCACATACTTATTATACTTAATTATTTATCTTGTTGAGCTTTCAGAACTCAACCCAACTAAATTTTTTATTAAAAAAAAATAATACCTAATCTTTATGTAAGAATAGTATAAAGAAAAAAAATTAATCTGAAATTTTATTATTAACTTTTGAAAACAGAGTTTTATAACATTAATAAATATTTTACAATTTAAAAAATAAAAAATAGTATGAGATGCAATATTTATGTTATTCATATCATTATTTTAAAATTTATATTTTTATGATACACACATCTTAAAACCTTAGTTAAAAGTCGAAGGTTTTTTTTTTTAACCTTAAATTAAAAGTCAAAGTTTTGGACCTTGTTAATGTAAAAAAATAATTGCCAAAAACAGAAGTAATATGTATTAGCGTAATATTTGACATTCTTACTTACAGTATATATTTTAATATTTAATTAAATAAATATAACTTTTTCTGATCCACTCAAAGTTAACTGTAGGTATCAATTCAACTTGTAAGCCAAACTTTCTTAGAGAAGAAATGGATTACTTCATCAATATAAAATAACCAATCAATCATCAAATAAATGATAAATATGTAAAAGTTGAATTACGCTTGATGGATCCTCATTGCTAACTTTTGGTTAATGTAGTGTAATGCTATTACTAAATTATTCGTTCCAATAAATCTACATATAATACAAAAATTTTATTAATGAAGGTTTATGAGTTATAAATAATGATTTATTTTTCAATTTTCATACGTAAGGAATGCATTATTTAGCAAAAGAGAAGGGAAAAAAATAGTAAAGTAAAGAAAAAAAAAATGAAAGACAAAGAAAATTATTACTATTATTATTTAACCATGACCATTTCTTCTCATTATCTTCATTTAGAAATAAAATATTTTTCCATTTATAAACTTTTATTAACAAATCATATTAACTAATTTAAATTTTCATTTTGATTAAAAAAATTAAATTTGTATTGAATTAAGTCTTAATTAAAAAATTATATCAAAGTGGATCTTCCCAACTAAATTGCTACATATGCAAGAACTTAAAGTGAAAATCCCTTTAAGCCTTAAAGAGATCAAGAAAATGTCAAAAAAATCTTATAGAAAATTCGGATGTCAAAAATATCCTAAAGGATGTTAAAACTCACCGAAAATTATTCCTCTTGAAAAAGTTGTTAATAAGACTTTTTTGATATCAGAATTTTCTTTAAAACTTTTTGACTTTTTTTTTTTCATCTCTTGGGACTTTAAATGGATTTTCTTGAACTTAAATCAAATTCACAATTCCGGTAAAAAAAAATCAAATTCTCAATAAGAGCACTCATCAGTCATCACTGATGTTAATTGGCTTTTATAATGATTATTTTTATATAAGTTAATATTAATTTATTCAGACACCAATTATATCAAGTTTTTTTATATATTTATTATGTCAATTTATTTAATTATACTTGGTCATATGTCATATTTTTAAAATATTACTATAATTTAACTACAAATCCATATGAAATAAATAAGACACATAAACATATTTGATCGGGTATTTTCATTTTTCAAACATATATTTCTAGCAAGTAGCAACCAACCCTGATCCCCCCACCTAACTCACGACCACGACCAGCCATTTCATCTAACAAATTCCAATCAAATAAATATTGTACAGCGAGCCACAAAATGGCCGATGGTCTACCAACAAGGCAGCTACAACACCAGAAATGTTGCTCATCTAACTACCCTTACCCACGTGATCTGCTCACCCTCTCCTCTCTCTCTCTCTCTCTCTCTCTCTTTCTATATAAACCCCTCTCTTCTTGTTCTCATATTCTCGTTTTCCTCCTCTGTTTTTCTGACCGATTTCAATAACCGATTGATTCGGGTATGTTCTGATGTGCCCATTTATCTGTTATTTGTTGACTGAACTCTGAACTGCTGCAATTCGTCAGTTTCTCATTGTAGATCTCGGTTTTTTGCGATTTACTCGGTTGTTTTTATGTGAATTATCGGTTTCGCACTTGGATTCTCGGCGTTTTCGCTTCGAAGTGAAATGGTGGATGCTTTATTTCTGTATTCTTTGTTGGTTGAATTAATGATCTCTTGGATTTTAAGCGTGTGCGTATTGGTGGGTTGTGAGATCAGTCGGAATTTCAGTTTTCATTTGACAATTTGAAGATTTTAAGCTTATGTCAGTCGCATATGGCTTTCATCACGTGCATTGGGCCGATTTGGTTTTGCCGTTTGAGTAGTGATTGAGATCCAGAAAGCTACGCTTTCTTGCAATTGAGCTTGGCAAATGTCATTTTAAGTTGAGCATTGTTTGCCGGTTTTGGAACTTGTCGGGGTGGTCGATCTGTTTTGTTTGCTTGTTGAATTTTTGTCTGGTTCTTGTGTAATGCACTTTCGCTGTTCCTTCGTGCGTTAACTTCGAAAGTGAGAAAATCCCTGCTAATGAGTCAGGTTTTTCCTCTGTGACCGTCATTGTGAAGTCGAATCTCCTTTATGAGTGTCTACGTCTTCCTTTGTTGATAATTTTTCTCTTTTCGTTTCCTATGCTATGAAATTGAGCAGTATTACTGAATGGGTTTGCCTACATTTGAATCTAGTTGGTCTATTTTATTTTATTTTATTACACCACTTGTTCTCTGGATAATGAAATGGAAGATTTGATAGTCACATAGCTTATCACTACTCATAAAAAATGTCTATACAATTATCTTCTTTAGGGAATTTATTCTCTTGAAGTAATATTTTGTTTGACATGTTTAATTGATGTATGATCACAGAGAAAGATGCTAATCTCCATTGTTGATTACCGATTAAAGAAACATTTCCAATTTTATTTTTTAATTTCGTGCACATGTTGATCTAACATGTGGTATGGAGTATGAACCGTGTTATGTGTTATGTGTGATGTGTCTGTGGTAGCCCCTTATTCTCTTATGCTGCAATTTAGAAATTAACATACCAATATGCCATCAGATCTCTCGGTTTCGTCATCATGGCCACTGGACAACTGTTCTCTCGCACAACTCAAGCTTTGTTTTACAACTACAAGCAGCTTCCAATCCAGCGGATGCTTGATTTTGATTTTCTTTGCGGTTTGTATCAAATCCTTTGTGTTCTGTTTCTATATGAAATATTCTTTTGAGTGAATCTTAGAAAAAAGGAGAATCACTTGATTTTCTTGCTTTCCATAGAAATGAAAAAAAAGATCTGTTTTTGTTTTTATAGGAAGGGAAACACCATCAGTTGCTGGAATAATTAATCCTGGTTCAGAGGGATTCCAGAAGCTCTTTTTCGGTCAGGAGGAAATTGCCATCCCAGTGCATGCAAGGTTGGTGTTTATATTCTATTCCATCCTCATTCTTCCTTCCTCTGCTTGAGTTCAGATTTGGTGGCTTGATTGTATTCAAGCATTCCCCCTTCATTTTTCTTCATTTTAGTGGTCCCCTTACTATTTACAACGTGACAGTAGAAACCAACTACCTTGCAACCATCAGTCATTACTAACTGTATTTTCTGTCCAAGTGTAACAATTTATCAACATTATGCTTGCTTGTTTTGCAGCATTGAAGCTGCTTCTGCTGCACATCCCACTGCTGATGTCTTCATCAATTTTGCTTCATTTAGAAGGTCATCATTCATTAATTCATCAATTTATTTATTTATTTTGGCCCAATTTAATTTCATAGTACACTGAAAAAGAATGATCTGCTTGCAGTGCTGCTGCATCATCCATGTCTGCTTTGAAGCAGCCAACTATTAGAGTTGTGGCCATTATTGCTGAAGGTGTTCCTGAGGCAGACACTAAGCAATTGATCGCTTATGCACGATCAAACAATAAGGTGAGAGGAGAAAAGGAAACTTCGATCAATTGAGCAAAATTGCTAGAGATACAAATCTCAAAAAACATTTTATTTTTATTGCTGACAAAATTAATTTTAGTCCTGATGACATTGTAGGTTGTTCTTGGCCCCGCCACTGTTGGAGGCATTCAAGCTGGTGCTTTTAAGATAGGTGACACAGCTGGAACAATTGACAATATCATTCAAAGCAAGCTGTACAGGCCTGGTTCTGTTGGCTTTGTTTCTAAATCTGTATGTACTTATTTGTTTTCTTATTCTTGTTTGTGAATTTTTCTTTCATCAAAGATAGGTGTATCCCTGTGAAGTTTCCCGTAAGCCTTACCTGCTCTGTGTATAGGAAATGTGAGATTTCTTGGATGTGTTAGCAAATGTGATCCTTTTACTTTAAGATGTCATCCTTAGTTTATCCATATCTGTGCTGAACCTGGAGGTTAAAGATTCCACTACTGTGATTTTAATATTAAAAATCAGTTTAGGTGACATTCACTGATTTATTCATCATTTAACTTGCTTCTTGGATGCTTACTGTATTTGAAGACATTAAAATCACATAGATGAATATACAACATTACATTAAACGGGTAGAAGATATTTGTCGTTTACTCTGTTATTTGTTAAGCTTGTATCATAAAGTTTACTTTACTTTTCCATCCTATTTAGTTATATTGGAGAGTGAAGATAAAATTCCTGCAGATATATGATGAATATTGAGCTCAATCTCTTTATGGATTTCAGAATATAAATGATAGTAACATGATATTAAATGGAAGAGTACATTATCTATTTAACACTAGAGAAGTGCAGTGTATCATAATAACACTAAGTAATAGCTTACTTGGATAATGGAACTCCGTAGCATGACTATTTTCTTCTCCTGTTTTCCTTAAAAAAAAAAAAAAAAATAGTACTAGTGATCATAGCTACTGTACCTATTGATAATTGATATGTGTTATATTTCACAAATTGAATTGTTTTCATCCAATATTTGATTGCTAAATGGTCTATTATGCCATAAGAAATATTATGAAGTTTCTTGATTTGATTATTTGGAGATGAGCTACATCAATTTGCAATTTGTAATCTATTCAATGATGGTCCTTAGAGAAGACAACCTCTATGAACTGCAGGGTGGGATGTCCAATGAATTATACAACACAATTGCCCGTGTAACAGATGGAATTTATGAAGGTACTGATGGGGATTTTTTTTTTTTTTTGGTTTTACCATTTTGCATTTTTTATGCTCATGTTGAGTGTATTTGTTTTGTTATAGGCATTGCCATTGGAGGGGATGTTTTCCCTGGCTCCACACTTTCTGATCACGTGTTAAGATTTAACTACATTCCACAGGTAAACTACCTCTTTTGTCTTGGGGGATTTCTTAGCATATATTGTTGCCACAACCCATGAATATCTGATTGGAATAAGAGAATTCCTGTTTGCCTTCAATGACTGGAGTAAGTTTTCTGCAATCTCAGATTAAAATGATTGTTGTACTTGGAGAACTTGGTGGGCGTGACGAATATTCCCTAGTTGAAGCCCTAAAACAGGGGAAAGTGACTAAACCAGTTTGTGCCTGGGTCAGTGGAACCTGTGCACAACTCTTCAAATCAGAAGTACAATTTGGTCATGCGGTATGTCACAATTCCATTATTTTTGTCTAAGCGTCAATCAAAGAGCATTCCTAATACTCAATGGAACTTGTACAAATCAGGGAGCTAAAAGTGGTGGTGAGATGGAGTCTGCTCAAGGAAAGAATCAAGCACTAAAGGATGCAGGAGCTTTTGTTCCCACTTCTTATGAAGCTTTTGAAAGCGTAATAAAGGAAACATTTGAGAAATTGGTTAGTTTCATGTTTCTTGAGGTTTTATTTATCTGCATGTGACTAGGGAGTTATGCTTCGAGGAAGTCTCTAGTTTCCTTGGCTAGCTATAATCTTATAGTGGGTTTAACGAATTCTAGGTTGGAGAAGGGAAGATTACACCAGTGAAGGATTTTACTCCTCCACAGATCCCTGAGGACCTTAACTCTGCAATTAAGAGCGGAAAAGTCCGTGCTCCAACTCACATTATTTCCACCATCTCTGATGACAGGGGTATGTTTGGATCCCTTAGTGCTTAAGCTTGGAAATGATTTGTTTTTTGATGCTCAGACTCAGGTTTAACTAAATTTCTTATCCAATATTTTCCAAAGGTGAGGAGCCATGCTATGCTGGTGTGCCAATGTCTTCCATTGTCGAAAAGGGTTATGGTGTTGGTGATGTCATCTCTCTTTTGTGGTTCAAACGCAGCCTTCCTCGTTACTGCACACAATTTATTGAGGTAGGTTAAACAAAACTATGTTTCCTTGTTTTTCCAATCAATCTCCCTTCCCCTTTTTATATAGAAAATGATATCTGAAGAAAATTGTATGATACTTCCTTGTGACACTTGCATTTAGTTACTGCTTTTCAAAGTAAATTATTGATTCCATCTTCTAGCTTCTCACTTGCTGATGCATTACATTGGTCAGATCTGCATCATGCTGTGTGCTGACCATGGTCCATGTGTCTCCGGTGCTCACAATACAATAGTGACAGCTAGAGCTGGAAAAGACCTTGTTTCCAGTCTTGTATCAGGTATATTATATGTATCTGATATTTATTCTTTTTTTGGACAAAACTGATGGATCGAGTAGGATGTTGTTTTACAATATTTCCATTTGATGAGGAATGTGCTTCTCAAACAGGTTTGCTTACTATTGGTCCTCGATTTGGGGGTGCCATTGATGATGCTGCTCGCTACTTCAAGGATGCTTATGACAAGGTATAATTTAAAGGCTTTGCCTGTGAAGCTGGCACGCTTCAACTTACATTATCCAACATGATCTCCTTAAAATATAACATGAGGTTCTGTACCATGTGATGTCAGGGTCTTACACCTTACGAGTTTGTTGAAGGCATGAAGAAGAAGGGCATTCGTGTGCCAGGAATTGGGCACAGGTGATGCATTATTTTTGTTTCTTATCTAACTTCCATTCAGTTTCTATCAATATTATTGGGAAAACTTAAATGGCTGAAACCTGGCTCCACTTTGTGAAAAAGGATCAAGAATAGGGACAACAAAGATAAGAGAGTAGAGCTTCTACAGCGATTTGCACGCACGCATTTTCCCTCTGTAAAATACATGGAATATGCTGTTCAAGTCGAAACCTACACCCTCTCAAAGGCAAACAACCTGGTTCTTAACGTAGATGGTGCAATTGGATCTCTCTTCTTGGATCTCCTTGCTGGTAGTGGGTTGTTCACCAAGCAAGAGATTGATGAAATTGTGGAAATTGGCTATCTGAATGGACTCTTTGTGTTGGCTCGCTCCATTGGTCTTATTGGGTAAGTTAAACTTCAGTCTCCATTGTTTTAAGTTGACCATCTTTTTATGTGCGCGCGTTTGTTTTGTGTATAATATAAAAGAGAACCTTTTGGGCGTGAGAAATAAATAATTACAGTTTTAATTTAAGCATGTACTAATAACTTGATATTACAAGTGGGATCAAACCCGGGAACTCTTTATAGGAGAGGTTTCATGCCATAAGGTTACAAAGCACTTTGAATCAACTGATTGCAGAATTTCAAAATTTTCCACTGCCTTTTTCCATGAAACTGAAAGTTTACAATCACACGTAGTGATCAAGGCTTCATCTCATTAATTTTTTCTTGGTTGAAATTTCAGGCACACCTTTGACCAAAAGAGACTGAAACAACCACTCTACCGCCACCCATGGGAGGATGTTCTCTACACAAAATGAGAGGTTTCGGTGTGGCTGTAAGAATTTTTTCTATGCTTCAACAAAAATAGCAATTTGCTGGGAATCCATGCATCTGCAATAGGCAGTAATGATCAATAATTTTTGTAACGGTTAGAAGAATAGTATTGTATGATCCCTTCATCAAGCCATCTTCTTTTGGAAGTTTTATTATATACTGGAAAAAGAAATAACTCCTAGTCATTTTTAAAGATATTCTTTCCCCTTTTCTGGATCAAGATTCTGAACTCTGCCTCGTAGGCTCAAAGAGAATGAGTTGGAGTGTCTGTCTGTTAAATTTTTCGTGGTTCTGGTCTTAATAAGCTTGTATAATATGTGTGCTTAAGTGAACATTACGATTTTTGAATAATTCTGGGTTTTCAACACTTTAGATTTATGCAGGTGGAGGGAGGCATCATTTATTGACTTCCAAGGTTGGAAATAGTTAAACAAATTATCTGAACTAGTAGTATACTTGTGCTTGTTATGTAGTTCTTTTATTGGGAGAATTACTATGAACTTCCAATGAATGAATGAATGTAATCACAAAAAGAATCTTAATGACATGCTAGCAGTATGAACTTGTTCTCATTTGTTGTGATTATATTCTTTCTTTGGGATTTTTATTTCTGCCATTTGTATTATTTAATCTGTCATATATAAAAAAACAAAGAAACAAATCATAGCACATTAGTTATTACTTATTAGTACTTGTGCTCATTCCACCATAACTGTTGAAAAAATCATTACTTCTTTGGTTTGGTAGTTGAGTGGGGCAAGTGTGTGAGCTAATCTAAAGCAAAGGATTGAAAAAAGGTTACATGTATATTCTTACAAACAACTAACTAAATTAATTTCGATAATCTATATAAATTAATTGTCTAGCTCCAATTTTTAGTTACAAAAAGAACAAGACAAACGACCCGGAGTTGTGTTTTCTACACTTTTAAACAATGTAATGTCATTTTCAATTGATTCATTCTATACTGATCTCTATAGCCTACGTTGGTTGTCTAATGTGTTCATTTCTTTTGTTCTAGTAATCTCAACCCAGTTGTCTAATGTGTTCATTTCTTTTGTTCTAGTAATCTCAACCCATTAAAACTTTCTGTCCTTGATAATGCAACATATAATTGTCCGTGTGAAAAAAGCTGGCTTGGACATCACCATTAACTAACTCATAACTCATCTAATACTCGTAATGTCAATTCTCAACCCATTAAAGTTTCATCCAATAAAAATCACCATTAACTATTCGATCAAAATGTTGGCTACGTAGTAAATAGGAAATAAAAAAAGGTTCAAGCAAAATAATTCATGATATAATCACACACATTATAACTATTCAGATAGGAAATGTTCCATAAATCTTTTTACATCTAAAAAAACAGAGGATAAGTTTTTTCTTCAAATTTATTACCAGCAAATCATAGTTAACATAGGATAAAAATCTTATTGCCTTGTCAATTGAAAGAGTCTGCATTAATTGATTATTAAAAATTCATCAACCACTTAAAATATTTGGTTAAGTGTGCCCACTATAATAGGGATCAGATTTTGCATTCACTTTCAATTTAAAAACAAAAATAAATGAATCTCAAACATTTATATTTATAATCTTTATCAATACCTACTATAGAGAAAATTGACTTGTATGAATTTTAATATTTCAATTGTCACACTTATTTTTAATACAAATTCTAACACGGTTATTATCAAAACTTCCTATTAATATTAAAACTCCCCCCAAAAAAGGTAAACATCCGTAAAATTCTTCTAAACTTTGAGTTTTTTGTATACAACTCCCTTAGCGTTTTAAAATTTAAATTTACTTTATTAATTTTTTGATTTTTGACATGAAGCTCCTTGCTGTTAAGTTACTAACAGATTTTGCTACATCTGATTAATGGGATGACACGACGTCCTACATGTCATGCTACATGACATATGTATAAATTAGTAATTTTATGATAATTATATATTTTTAACATAAATATTAAAATGTCACTTTATCAACTTTAAATTGGAAAAAAAAAGGCGCCTAAGACCATTACACCTACGTTTACCACCCAAACACAATCAACCCCCATGAAGTGACAGTCATCCTTTTATTCTTTTTGTTGACAGTATTTTTAGATTCCATCTTTTTTTTTTTTTTTTTTTTTTGGATAATATAGGCAAGCGAAGCTTGAAATGAGAAATAGTGAGCTAGATTGTAAGACTCTAGCCCCTAATACAACAAGAAGAAAGATACTAGGAATGGCAGGATCGCTGATCCTTCAAAACCATATTCAGGCAACCTCTCGGGATTGTTGGAATCATAACCACATCAACACCAATGGCAACACTATGGCCCTTCTTGGCCATATAATCAGCACAAGAGATGATTTCTCTTGGAGTATGATGAAGCTTCACGTCCCAGTCTCGGAACAAAAGGTCTCTAGTCTCTCCAATAATGTCTTTAAGAGGATGATTAGTAGGGCAATCTCTCATAAGGATGTTGATGGCATCAAGGGAGTCAGTGTACATGACTATACTTTGGAATCCCATTTGAACACCAATCTGTAACCCTATCATGATAGCATAAATTTCAGATTTAATGACAGAAAGTAAGCCAAGGGGTTTGTAGAAACCCATCAACCATTCCCCTTGTGAATTTCTTAGTACTCCCCCACACGCAGCTTTGTGTTGTTGAAGCACTGATCCGTCACATCAATGCGAACCGTGTTCGCGGGAGGAGGGGTGTCCATGATCTCTCCCCTGTCTTGTCCAGTTGGAAAATCGGGTGTTTTAGCTTTTGATTCGCTCCATTTTCCATGAGTAGATAGCCGCACCGATGTAACATCTCCCTTGTTTCGTGTTCACTCCCCGAAATTGGAATTTACATCTCGGATGTCCAAAGAATCCAACACCCCAGGCTAAAGATTCTCGTCCATGAGAAGTTTTGAAATCTCCCTTTGCCAGGGTTGTGTCTGGTATTCCAGTTAAGCCAAACCTACAAGCTGCCAGAGAAAAACTGAGAGAAATAGTTAGGTTTTAAAATAAGTTTCCATAAACTTCTAGCACGCTCACAATCTCGAATGATGTGAATCACACTTTCCTTACTATTGCATTGAAAAGGGCAACCATTATAGTTGGTAAGGCCCCTCCTTTCCCGAAGTGAGTTGGTAACAAGTCTCTCATGACCAACTTGCCACATAAAAAATTTAACTTTTTCCGGAATTTGCCATTTCCAAACTTGAACCCAGAAGTTATTAGTGCTTGTTTCTTCAGTGTCAGAGAGGAATTGGTAGGCAGATTTTACAGAGAAGCCACCATCCTTAGCTGCTCTCCAGGTAAAACAATCAGGGGAATTGTTGGAGGGTGGATTCAAATGTAAAATGAACTTAATAATATCTGGAGGTAGAACTCCAAACCATCTTTGATAGTCCCACTGTCCATTAGACAGGAGGTGATCTCTAACGGTCTCCTCAGCGTTGACAGATCAAGGATACTGAATAAAGGAGATGATAGGTTGATCAAGAGGGAGCCAGAGGTCATTCCAAAACTTGGTACCCGCCCCGTTATTGACCTTTTTACCCACACCACTGAGAAAGCTGTCCCACACTTCGACAATCGCTCTCCAAGCAGAGGAAGAGTTCCTCTTGCTAGAGATATCAGGCAAATGCAGGTTACCGCAATTATATTTGGACCAGAAACATTGAACCCAAAGGGCATCTTTCTTGGTTAAAAGACTCCAAACATAGTTTCATAATAAAAGCTTTGTTCGCGGCGAAGATTTTGAAACCCGGTCCCCTTGTTTCTTAGCTTGTGTGATTTTTTCCCAGGAAATAAGATGCATTTTTCTCACGTCTTCTTCCTGAGACCAAAGGAAATTCCTAGAGATTCGCTCAATTTCTCTAATAGTACAGATTGGAAGGAGAGATGATTGCATGCGGTGGCTAGGTCACGGTCAAAAATTTGCTCTTCCACAAGGACAACTTTTTCCTGGCTCTTTCCACAATAGGGTTATAAGTGGCATGGGAAACTCTATTATGAATGATTGGAACACCCAAGTATTTACCTAGGTAGATAATCCCAATTCCAATCTTCAAGAGCCCCGTTGAAGTTAACTTTTTTAGAGCGAGAACATTCGTGACTTGTCGAGGTTGATTACGTGACCCGAGACTTCGCTCAAAAGCTTTGTATAACTTTCTCGGACTTTAATCATTTGATTACTAGAAGCTTCAGTGAAGAGAATGAGGTCATCGGCAAAGAACAGGTGAGAGATGTGTGGGCTACCTCGCTTGAAAAGAAAGGGTTTCCACCGACGCCCTTCACATTCAGCTTTAATTAAGTGTCCCAGGCGCTCCATACAAAGTACAAAAAGATATGGGCTCAGGGGATCCCCTTGTCTGACTCCTCTAGATGGGTTAAAGCTCAGGGTTTCATCCCCATTCCAGAGAATAGACATAGAAGTAGTAGAAATGCAGGCCATGATGAGATCAATGAGATTGTTCTCCAAGTTAATACATTTTAGTGTATTTCTGATAAACCCCCAATCTAACCTGTCAAAATCCTTCTCCATATCAATTTTGATTGCCACAAAACCTTTCTTCCTCCCGCTCATTCTCATGGAGTGGATAATTTCATGAGCAATAAGGATATTATCACGGTTGGATCTATTAGCAATGAAACTACACTGCTCTTGACTAATAAGATGGGGCATGATCCCCTTTAACCTATTAGCTAGGAGCTTAGTAATGATTTTGAAGCTCACATTGCAAAGGGAGATATGACGAAATTCCTTCAACGTAGCCGGATTATCAACCTTGGGAATAAGAACAACTTTGGAATGGTTTATGCTAGACAGCTTAGAGGGATTGTTAAAGCAATCTTCAATGAAATCACATATTTTATCGCCTATAACAGCCCACTGAGTTTGGAAAAAGTGAGCTTGGAGGCCATCGGGACCTGGAGCTTTAAAAGCTCCTATGGCAAAGGCTGCATTTTTTATCTCGACTTTGCAGGCATTTCTTGATAGAAGGCGAATCATGTTCTCATCAATGGAAGGGAAGTTAGAAAACCACCCCTCAGGATCCTTCACGGTTACATCCCTGGTATATAGCTTTTTAAAGAAATCATGGGTCATCAATTTCAAAGTGTCGTGATCTTCAATCCATTCTCCTTCATTGTTTTTTATAGCTCCAATTCTCTGTTTCTTCCTTTTAACCATGGTTGAGGCATGAAAAAACCTTGTATTTCGTCGTGCCTCCCCGAAGCCATTTACTTCTCGGATTTTTGGAACTGAGACAATTTCTTCTTGAGTTACTACCTTATGATAGTCTTCCCATAGCTTTCTTTCTAGGCGAAATAAACCAGTTTGGAGATTCATTTTCCTGCTTCTGTCAATGCCCTCTAAGCGCCTCATCAACTGTTTTTTCTTGCTGGTGAAGTTTCCCACACGGTTCTCATTCCACTCCATAGCTGATTCTCTAAAGTTGTGAAGACCGTCTAGCCAATTTTTATCCTGCCAGGCTTCATCGGTGATATCTTTGAAATCGTTCTCAAGGGACCAGGCAATCTGATAAGAGAAGGATTTCTGAAAACGATTTCGACGGAGAGATGGAATAGAATTCACCACCACAACCCTATGATCAGATTTAAATTTTAGCTCATGACGGACGATTGAATTTGGAAAACAGGAAAGCCAAGAGAAGTTGGTGAAAACACAATCCAATCTTTCCTTAAGGTCATCTTTTTCCCAAGTAAACTTTTCCCCTTGAAACCTAGCTTCGATAAGCCCAGTATTATCGATACAATCTCTGAACTGATGCATTGAGGACCATGGAGGATCAGCCCCTCCCAATTTGTCTGATGGGGAAAGAAAAGTATTAAATTCGCCAAGGACTAACCAAGGAAGGGTAGAGCAGTTGGCTAAAAGGCGGAGGGAGTCCCAAAGCATATGCCTGCCAATAGAGTTAGTTTCACTATAAACCAAAGTGATA
Source organism: Acacia melanoxylon (assembly GCA_019022615.1). NCBI lineage: Eukaryota > Viridiplantae > Streptophyta > Magnoliopsida > Fabales > Fabaceae > Acacia > Acacia melanoxylon. The sequence goes on from JAFJYJ010000013.1 coordinate 6,724,041, forward strand.
AGGCTTGAAAGATTACTAACCTGATTGTAGACTTGATAGTGGAGCATTTGGGTGGTAGAGGATAAATAGGTAATATCAAAATTTTCCTTGTCCCACAAGAGCCAAATACCCCCAGCAAACCCACTAGATTCCACACGTATCCAATGACTAAAACCAAGCTTACAACAAACTTTATCAGCTCTAGCACCGCTAATGCGAGGCTCCAGAAGGCAAAGGATATATCAATGTTATATTTTTTGACAATATCTTTAACATCAATTGGGAAGGTCTGGTTACCGGCTCCCCTACAATTCCATGAGGCTATAATCATTAAATAGATATATAAAATACGGGGAATTATATACTTACCCGGCTTTGCCCGACGTCTAGGTCCCGTCCCAAGCTCGAACCGGGTTTCGCAACGTAGGATTCTTGCCCCTCCACAAAGTCTCGCATCATCGCAAACTTTCGATCAACTCGTAGGAGGTAGAGATGACGGCACTTCCCCGAGTCTTCTTTCCCTTTATCAACATCATCATTCATCCCATTCGTGGTAGAAGAACCTGCGATGTCAGGGTTGCATGGAACTAATTCCTTCTTCTCTTCATTAATCTTCTTTTTCCCCCCGGCTTGATCCTTTATTTCCCTGGATTTCGAAGTTTCAATAGACTTGGTGGTTCCAAAGATAACATTATGTGCCCTGGCTGCTTTCTTTTTATTACGCACAGAGGATAGACCGTTGGGCCTTATATTGTAATCATGAGTAGTTTGGCTCAAAATTTTTGATTGGCCCACGAGAACATTGGAGGGCTTACCTTCTTTTTCTTTCGCTTTCGTCACCTTTTCTTTCTTTTCTCCCTTCGCAGAAGGCTCTAAATGAGGCTCCCTAATAACAAAAGGGCGTTTTCCATCCGCGTTAAGATTCAACTTTTCCTTTTCGATATGGCCTGCCACGACCTCTTTATTTCCGCTCTCCTCAGATGACACTATTTTCTCTATAGACACAATGGCTCCTTCCTTAATAGGAGGTAGGGGCTGGCCCTCCTTCCTTTTCCACGTAGCTGTAGCAACTTCTGCCTTGTTAAGACGATCCACACCTTTCGGATAGGTAGGATCCTCCACCCCTTGCAACACATCAAACCTTGAACCTAAAACAGATTTCTCCGCCTTCCTAGTTGATTTGATATTCTCGATTATTTTCCCCACCTTCCTATCAATTTTTTTTCCTGGAGTATCTCTTTGCTATCATCCATGAGCCAAATTCTTCGTCAGAGTTAATTCCTGGTACGCATACAAGAGGCCTAAGATGAGCATTGCAGTAGCTTGGGTTTTTTGAAGTGGGGCTTGTGTGCACCTCTGGCTGGGAATTCTCTAGCAAAACCTTCCCTGTGTTTTGAGTAAGCGGGCACTTCTCTCGAGAATTTCCATATTTACCACACTTAAAACAAATCAAATCAAGCCCTTCATATTCCACGGTGTAAATAGTAGATCTAATAACAAATCTAGATTTAAGAGCTTGATTCAAGTCTACTTCGACACTAACCCTGGCAAACTTCCCTCTTTCCACCATCATATTTTGATTATTACATTGTGCTAAAGTATTAACATCTACCTTGAGGGCCTTTCCAATCATATTACCTATTTCAAGTAAGCACTCTTCAAGTATAGACATGCATCGGAAGAGTAGGAATACGAACCCAAACCGCCACTTTTTGAATCTCATTGTTGTAGGGGTTGAAATTTGGGCTCCATCTCCGCACCGCTAGGTAATGCCCTTGTATCACCCAAGGACCATCAAACAATAACCTCAATCGCAGATAATTACTTTTTTGAACACAAAGTAGTTGTTTGGTAGATTAATGAGCTCAAAGCTTTTTGATCTAAGGATCCAAGCGATCCTATCTTTCATCATTGCTAAGTTTGCCGGCTTCCCTAGTAAAGTAAGGATTAAGGCATCCTTCCAAGGACGACAAAGACCCATCAACCTTTCATCTGACATGTTTAGCTTTGGTAGGGATTCAATAAGAATCTTCGCTCCTCGCAAGAGATGGAGAAATCTCTCTCCTCACAAAGCCATTCTTTCATTTGATCCTCCAATTCCTGAGAACACACCTTGTCTTCCTTCTCCAAAAGTTTGTTTCTATAGGAAATCTGACTCCTTTGATAATCTGGAAGAGAAGAGAGGGGGTTGCTAATTTCCTTAGCCTTCTCATTTTGCAGCATCATAACCGGGTCCCTTTCTTTTGCTTGGTCACCCTGCTTTTCCATCTTCACAGCTTCCCTAACAAGCTCAGGGCAGAAACAAGAGCAAGACTAAGCAGCAAAACGCAGAAGCAAGAACAAGACTAAGCAGCAAGACGTGACTCCCAACACAGAATCGAACAAGGATCCAAGTCCAAAATCTCAGAATAGAAGAGAATTCAACCGAAACCGAAATCCATGACGATACAGATGTGAGAATCTAAACAAGACAAACCCAGCAAACTAACCGCCTAAAAGAGGGCACTCCATAGCGATTACCGTTCACCGGCGTTTCATTGCGTTTTCTGGTCACCAGTGTCCTGGACCAGATCTGACCCAAAAGAGAGACGCGACGAATTCTGTTCTCTTCTCTACCCAGATGACCGACGAAGGAGATGATGGATGAGGAAAGGAACTCACACTATTGCAACGGTCGGGAGAGGCGCAGAACCGAAGAGAGCTTCTCGCCGGATTCCGAGCGTTGCTTCCTTCACACTGGTGGACGGCGGAGGTGGGGGCGGACGAGGTGGGGATGGAGAGGGAGATGCTTGCGCGGGTAAAAGGAAGGTGGTGGGGATAGATGAGGTGTAGGTGGTGGGGACGGACGAGGTGCGGTAACTCTCAGTTCCTCGTGGCGGCGTGAAGATGAAGCAGCAGAGGCTGAAGCTACTCGCCGACGAAGCTCACCGGAATGTATGGTGTAGAGACGACGGAGGTGGGTACGGTGGTGGGCGGTGGGTGGTGGGTGGTGGGTGGTGGGAGCAACGGTCGAAGGCATAGCTACAAGAGAGAGCTTCTCTCTCACCTTCTCACGTAGTTGGTAGGTGTTGCGATCATGGAACATGTTCTATTCTCTTTACGAGACACAAAACGACAAGGATGTTTCAACTCATTAATCATCAATTTAGATTCCATCTTCTAGAACTTAAAAATTGTCCATGCTCTCAAAAGTTCAAAGTTTTGTTTTTTTTTTCGTTTATTATTAAAAAGTTAGGGTAAACTTTTTATTGTAAAAAGGGTTAGATAGTGGTTATTGAATCAATTATTTGAATATATTTCATCATTCATTTGTTGAGGAAATTGTTATGTTGTTCAAGATAGAGGAAATTGTATGTTGTGCCATGTACGGGAGTAGGCATCGAAATAGGTTAGACTAGACCAGACTTTAGTTAAATAGATCTGAGCCTGTAGTGAGGGCAAAAGGCTTGAGCCTGAATGCAGACTTTTTTTTAGGCTCAGACTTAAGCCTTCATAAGGCTTGATTGAGCCTAAAGTCTTTTTAAAGGCCTACATAGGCCTCATATTGTAGCTCCTGAAGGCCATAAGTAGGTTCTGTGAACTTTGAGCCTATTAAAACCTATATAAACAAAAAGTCATTTGAGTAAAATGGAGAAGAATTGCCTTGCTGCTATGAAAGAATTAGCTTACGTTCGTCAACAAATAAAAAATCCTTTGAGTGGAATACGCTTTACTAACTTTCTTTTGAAGGGTACAGAATTGACTGATAATCAAAATCAGTTTCTTGAGGCTGGTGATGCTTGTGAGAATCAGATTTTCAGGATAATACATGATGTGGACTCGGAGAGAATTGAGCACAGGTGAGATTCTGAGCAAACATTTCAGATTGTTGGTTTGTTCTCTGCAAGAAAATTAGAGCTATAAAAACCATTTTTAGCCTCCTTTCCTTCTGCTAAGTGCTTAACGCATAATATATATCCTCACTTAGTAGTTAGGCTTTTAGATTGAGTGCTTTTTCATAAGTAAATTGGGTGAATTAAAGCTATTATGCTAAATACATAATCAATATATATTTTAGTACAGTGAAGTGTTTTCTTTCATCTGATAACATTCAACATCATCTATTCCTCAAATGGTCAACCTTAAATATACTAACTCACACAAAGCACATGTAATGCACAATTTTGACCAGAATATCAAAATATCAATTTACTCCTCTGGTCCTATATTTTGAGAGAGAATGTTTATTTTGATACCATCTATAATTCACATCATTAATTTTTCATATCAATGTAAAATTATATCCTTCATTTATTATCATATTGATTTTGGTGTGAATATTAAATAGAAGTAAAGTTGGAAAGTACTTAAATTTTAAAGTAGAGTTAATGAGGTCATATGTTAGTGGGATCATACTTTACTTTTTGCAGACATTTGCTTCTAACCTTGTATTGGTTACTTGCTTTCAACATCCTTCTAGATTTCATGTATGAATACTATAAAGAGAAAGGTAATATCTTTTATTCATTTCTCTCTTGAAGTTAGGTCCTTGGAGCTTGAGGAGGAGGAATTCCTACTTGGGAATGTTGTAAATGCACGTGGTTAGCCAAGTGATATTATCACCTAGAGAGAGACATTTACAGTTGATTTGTGATATACCTGGAAAATTCAAGCCACTGACTGTTTATGGAGATAAATTGATGATTCAACAGGTTTTGGCTGATTTCTTAATGAATATTGTGCGTTATGCTCCATCTCCAGTTGGTTGGGTACAAATTGATGTTGATCCTAAATTAAAGCAAATTTCTGACGGACTTGATCTTCTGCATACTACATTCAGGTATATTGGCAATATTTTTAAATTCCTTTATCATGTATTTACTCTTAACTGTGTAATGAATTTCAACATTACTTATTTAATATGCACCATAATTCACTGTCAAACTTGGAGTCAGTTAAGAACTTGTTGAATCTGACATCAAAATTTGCATGTGTAACTTGAATGTGATGAACTTCAAAACAGAATTCTGGTTTGGGTTACATATTTGTTACTTTTTTCAACCTTTGGCCAGTGATTTAAACATAAATTTTTAAAGAAGGAATTAGTAAACAAAATCATTTCTTATCCCCGGTAATGATTGTAGTAAAATTTGGGTTGGTAACAAGACTTGTATTTCTCTGTAATGTATAGTGTACATCATAAAAATGAGGCATGCTATATATTTTCCTTGTGTTCACTGAAAAAATTTCTCTGTTTTCAAGTTAACAGAAAAAAGATTTCAAATACCTCCAGTTCTAAATGTAGAATCTAGTTTAAACTAGGTTCTAAAAATTCCCTTCTTATCTATACGCATCTGTTTTTTTTTTGATACATGGGGGATCGAACCCCTGACAGGAAGGGGGAGTCCAGCTCTTAAGGCTGGCACGGGTATCACTACGCTACGAGGCGCTGGGCTCTATATGCATCTTTCTGCAACCTTGCATTTTGTCCCAAAAAAATGACGTCTCATTTTTATTCCTTGAGAAACAATGATGTCTCATTTTTATTCCTTGATGAGTAATTGCGTTTTGTTTGTGTGAAGGATGGTATGTCCTGGTGAAGGTCTTCCTCCTGAATTGATTCAAGACATGTTCCATGAAGGTGACTGGAGGAGTGAAGAAGGGTTAGGGCTTAGCATGAGCAGGAAGATCTTGAAGCTAATGGATGGTGAGTTCCAATACATCAGGGAGGCTGAAACATGCTTTTTCTTCATTGTTCTTGAACTACCCTTAATTCGTTGAGCCTCTAAAACTTAATTGGTAAAAACTACTACTGCTATTAGATATTGAGTAATAACAACTAATCCAAATTCGTGCATTGTCGAATCCAAAATGGAAATAGCTCTCCTAATATGTTTTTTTCCCCCTTTTTCCTGGCACACACTATCATAAGTTGATATGAAGATACTTCCATTATCACATTATGCTCACTTGACAACTTGTGAATGACTTAAAAATTGTGGCTTTGTTATTTGATAAATGAATGTTGGAAATATCTAATGAAATATTGTGAATACCTATACAAAAGTTGTTAATGACTTGAAAGAATGATCTTATTGCTTGATAAATAAAAGTTGAGAATAACTAGTGAAATGCAGTGAATACCTATACAAAAGTTGTAATCAAAATTAAGGAGTTAACATATATAATTTTTTGTATTATATTGATTGAAAGTTATTGTTGACTTAATGGTCACCTATATTTTTGGCAAGCAAGTTGTAGTGAATCAAATCCCACCTTCTCTTCTTTACCAAATTAATTCCTGTAACACCCGCCTTAAATACTCCATTTAATTTGCGTACACGAAAGTGTATTTTAAAATTTACAACTTTACTATTCACATATATGGTACTATTCACTATTCATAAATACGATGTATAATACTTAAAATTTTTGTAGTTATACAACCATTTTATACTTCAATATTAAATATTAGACGGAAACAAAAACTTTGTCCGTCTTGATCTACTCGTCCACAAACCACCTTCATTCTTGAGTCTTCTTATACGAGCTGCAATTTAGCTAATTCAAAAATATTCTGGGATTCAAATGAATCCCAGTAGTAACATCATTAAATGCTCACATACCATGCATACATAGAACATGCAAGACAACCAGTGGTACTTACGGTGTCCTAAATTTTAATTTAGGACGCTGTATGTACCATTTAGGGCGTCTTAAATATAAAATAAGGAAGCCGTAAGTGTACGGTGTCCAGAATATAAAATAAGGAAGCCGTAAGTGCTACTTACGGTGTCCTAAATTTAAATTTAGGACGCCGTAAATACCACTTATGACTTTATTTAGGACGCCGTAAGTTAAGACCTAAGGCGTCCTATTTTGTAAAATTAGACGCCTTAAGTATGCTACAAAAGTCCTTCCATAGTATACTTAAGGCGTCTATTTTTGGAAATAGGACGCCGTAAGTCTTAACTTACGGCGTCTAAGTTGTCTAATTATAAGACTTAGACGCCGTAAGTTAAGACTTAAGGCCTATAACCCACAGGTCCCAAGATCATAACCTGGCTCTGATACTAATCTAAGGGAGTGACCACGAAGGATTAGAGGGGAAAGGGAGAATGGGTAACAGAGAAGTAGAGAAAGCAATAACGAATTTAAAGCATAAGTAAAGAACTGGAATTAAATGTGCTAAAGAGAAAGAAAGAAAGAAAAACATATCGGTAGTAAACTAAACTGATCTAGTTCATTAAAGCAAAGAGAAGGAGAAAGAGATGCAGATGCAAGACATAAAGAAACACACGTTTATTCAAAACATAAAACTTACAAGATTGAAGAGAAGGCAGAAAAAGCTTAAAAGAGAAAGAAGAGAAATGGTGTAAAGAGAAGACAGAGGAAAGGATAGAGAGAAGACAGTGGAATTGGTAGAGAGAAGGTAGAGAGAGGAGTGAATTCTAAAATCTGCCTCCAATAGTAGAGGATCCCTACTAATATAGACAGACTTGAATCACTGAGTTTTGAGTTACAGTTCTGGTTGGTGACCGATACTGTTGATTTATAATGTATTTAGCTATAATATATACCGTAACTAACTACAGTGATCTACATATTACAGTGTTTAATGTTACATTTGTGAAAACACCTAATACTATAATACATATCAAGGTTATTTATACAGTTCTATACATGGAAGTTACAGTTTGGTATCTTCCGTAAAAAACTGCAGGTTTAGTCTTCGCCCAAATTGACGATGAAATCTTGACCTTCATCATCGCTTTGGTTTGGATTTCCTTCTGTTGAAGTACTAGCCTGATTTATGGTTTCAGTTGTTCCCTGCTGCTGGAATTGTTTGAGCAAGAGAGTGAGCTGTTTGAGGTATTCTTGTTGGTCCCAGCGGCTGCAAGCATGGTCTGTGCATGGGATTTTTGGTTAAGGAACCTGCTTTGATCCGTTGCACAAAGATAGCTTGGATTTTGTTTGAACCAGACGTCCACCGCTTTGGAGTCAACTTTTAATTGGTCAAATTTTGCCCACCATCTAACAAATGGTTGTCTCTGAAGGAATGGCAAAACTAGAGCCTTTTTATCATTATGAGAAAAGCTGTATTGCCAGGAAAAAATATAGGATACAGCTAATTTTGAAAAGTAATGAAGATCGATTGGAAAAGAATCTCCATTAAGGTTATATTTTGTTTTAAAAAGACTCAATGCTTTATGAACAGAAGGCTAGAGGATCTCAGGTATAGTTTCGAAAAAATCCCACCATTGTTTAAACCATTGAGGGAAAGTATACTTGGTATTTTTCTTAAAATAGATAAACCAAGTATGTTTAAAAATTTTATTTTGGTCATAAAAGATATTATACCAGGCTTCACAATAATCCCAGTAATTATATCCTTTAGGATCGTATTCAATTTTAAAAGAAACATGTTTATGCAAATTTTGTCCCCACTGAGAAGGTGTGAGAATTTTTAAAATCTTGAGAGTAGAATGAGTAATAAAAGTTCCTTCTTTATCATCTTTTCGAGATAACTCGATGGATTCAGAATCAACTAATATTAACTCATAAAATTCTCTTGTTTTTTGTAAATTGGTAGGAATAAAATGAAATCCCGAAGGGAAGACTTTTAATGCTACATGGTTAGGTGTTTGAAAGAAGAACTCAGGCTCAATCTGTAGGATATTTTTGACCTTATCCAGTTTGGGAATGTAAGGTGTATCCATTGGATTAATAGCCGAGGAGACTACTAACTGTTTAGTAACCTGAGGAGGCTTTTTCTGGGCTAATTGGAGATTAAATTCAGCATTAGCTAAATCGTATTCCTTTTTGCTTATTGCCTGCGAAGAAGAGGCAAGTAATGACAAAGCAAGTGCTTTATCATACTCAAGGGCCTGGGTTTTATCATCTTTTTTGTACTAATGCTTACCCCCAAGTTTTTGTAGAAGGCTTCTTAGCGTAGGATTCAACAATTTTTCTGTCGGGTTTGGTGGAGGCGAGTCTTTGGGTTGAAGGATCTTCCAGTCAATCAACTTCCCAAACACAGGAACCAAGACTGAGGACAAGGTCTCAAACAAAATCAGGGTCTTCGACCCCAATAACCCAAATTGAGTCGGTCGAAGACCCTGATTTTGTTTGAGACCTTGTCCTCAGTCTTGGTTCCTGTGTTTGGGAAGTTGATTGACTGGAAGATCCCGGAGTTGGAAGCGATGATCCTTGTGTTTGGGGAGCGGATTGCTGGAGTAGAAGTTTTTTGACGATTTCCTTTAAATCTACTTCGGAGACCAGACTTTGAGCATCTTGGAAGATGCGTTGTTTATCATCATCCTCTTCTTGGAGGACTTGTTTATTCTTTGGATCATCTCTAGGTTTTTTCTTTCTGGTCATTTTCTGGGAGGAGGAGAAAGGTTATAGGTTAGTGGTCTCTCAACCTAAGAACTACCTTGTAAAAACTCACGAGTAAGAAAATCAGGGAGAGAGTTGGAAGTGCCTTTGATAAATTCAATATCAAAATAAAAAACACTTAAAATTGCTTGCCAACGGGCAAAAATTTGTTTTAATTGAGGTTTTTAACATCCTTTTGTAAAACATCTTTTGCAGACTTACAATCAATGCGAACCAAAAACCTTTGGTTTAAAATATCAGCTTGAAATTTTGAAACACATAAAACAATGGCCAAAATTTCCTTTTTTATCATGGAATAATGTTGGTGCAAGTACTGCTGGTTAGCTACTCAGATTGGATGCATATATTGTTGGTGCGAGTCTCAAAACATATCCCCTCAAAAAAACTTTTACCACTAGCCAAGGATTTGAAAATATTTTAAACATAACTGGTAAGACCCAGCAAACCGTGTACATCTACAACAGCTTCTGGCCTCTTCCAGTTCTGTACTGCCTCTACCACTTAGTTTAAAACTCAGTTTCAAACCTGGGTTCTACCAAACCATTTTTATGACACATGTTTCACAAATTGACCATTCAAACTAGTCTCAAATTCTGTTGAAAACATTTCTTTTGGAAATTCTATTTCAAAAATTTTCACAAACTCAGCAGGTGCATACCAGGAACCAAACAACTATTCTTAGAATGTCATCATGTATAACACTTTCAGACTATCATACGGTTCCCTCAAGGAACTAATTCTCACTCATACCTCTAAGGGAATATTCTATAATCAAGAGTTTTCCCTAGGTTGATTTAGTAGCTAACAACCTCAAAATACCTCCTATTGTTCATGTATTATTAGAGCATACTAGCCAAATGCCAGAACCTGGCTCTGATACCAAAATTGTGACACCCTCCTTAAATTACTCCATTAAATTACGTACACGAAAGCGTATAAAAAATTATACAACCTTACATATTTACTATTCACACATACATTACTATTCATATATACATACTATTCACTATTCACATATACAATACACTATTCATGTATACAGTTTGCAACTCAAAGTAGAAATCTGACAGAAATACAAACAATTCTCGTCTTGATCTACTCGTCTATATCCACCTTCATTCTAGAGTCTTCTTACAAGAGCTGCAAAATTAGCTTATTGAACAATATATGCTGGAGTTCAAATGAATGAACCCCAGAAGTAACGTCATAATCCCTCACATAAAATGCATATACAGAGCATGCAAGACAACCATCATTTATACATACAATTCATACAACACGTTCAACATTCATACATTATATATAAATATACAATGGTAAAAACATGCATATAAAGGCATACATAGTATGTGAGAGAAAAGTTACTACCTTAATGATTTACCAAATCCTCATTACAGCTTCTCACTCACTTTCTTTCCTTCTCTCTTCTTTCTCTTTTCTCTTCCGTAGAGTAACGCGTGTGCGTGAGTTTTTATAGAAAAGGAAAATGTGTGCTTAAATGTTATTTTCACCTTTGGGTCATTTTACGTAATTTTCCCCGGACGAATTTTTCAACACTTCACCTGCCGTGTCTCCACTTTGAATATATTGGCTGACTTATCCAGCAATGCACCATTTTCATATTCGTCATTACTCTCTCATAATCCTTTATAGGTGTAAGTTCCTTCTTGTGCCTCAATGCTTCATGTTCCTACTTCTATTCCAGGGGCTGATGTACCTCATCCATCCCCAAGGATTCAAGATTCGACACCGTTGATTACAAACCAAGCAGTATCTGGAGCAGGTCCATTAAGACAGCCGGTCAAAAGATGTCATAACATGGCCGAACTCATGGAGTCTACTAAACCTTCTTCTCCAAGGAACCTTTCTTCTAGTCTAGCTAAAACCACTAACCCTTTTTCATGTGGTTGTTGCCATGTTCTACGTGAAATCATTCACACTAATGGACTTCATCATCAGAAGCTTGAAGTTCATGGAAGGATTGACATGATCTGTCATGCTGTCCATCACCAAAATGTACAAGAAGGTCCTTCAAATGCTAACAACCTTTAAATGTATGATTTCGGTAAGAAAAATACAGAGGAAATCAAACATTTTCTGACACAATATTGCATAAAACAAAATGCATCAGGGTATGTCTTGGTGCCAGATCCATTATCATCCTATTATGAGACTCTCAATGTTGGTTTAGAATGGACTGAGTCTCATATTGAAATCTTTGGTAGTTCAATAAACGTGGAAAATATATCTACTAAAGGGAAAGAACCCGCGGTTGAAGATGATTTACAAGATGACTACTCAGCTCTCCAACTGAGTGAAACGTATAGGGCAAGACTTGAGCAACAACAAAGAGCATCATCAATGTCACTAAAAGATTTTTGTAATTTCTTCCATTTGACCCTTGAGGAAACGAGTCAACAGATACATTTGAGCATAAGTACCATAAAAAGAATATGTCGCAAGGAAGGGTTAAGAGATTGGCCTCACAGAAGTCTTTCAAAACTTATGAGGCGAGTTGCTGCCCTGAGAAAGGCATTACCTCAACAAGATCGTGTCTCCAGAGAAATTACTGAAGAAGAAATTAACAAACATCATCAAAAGATGAATCATCTTTGTAATGGGGTTGTTCCGATTGCTGCTCTTCTTACTTGAAATAATATTACCTTTTCTTCTTAATACCCTTATATATATCTGTACCACGTCATTCTACATTTCATGAGGATTTTTAAGTTCGAATATTTTCCCGTCAAATTCAAGTTTATCAAATAATTTAAAATTCAAAAAGGACATTCTAACATGTTGTCAGAACTTATGTTCTAACCGGACTTCTAAATCCTAAGCACATAATTCTATTACCAAAATCTCTATTCTAATTCCAACTTGTCACCGAATTATCCCAAGTATCATTACAGATACTATCCTCTTCATCAGAGTATCTAGCCAAATGCCAGAACCTCTGCTCTGATACCACAATTGTAACACCCGCCTTAAATACTCCATTTAATTGCGTACACAGAAGCGTATTTTAAAATTTACAATGACACTATTCACATATTTGGTACTATTCACTATTCATAAATACGATCCTAAAAATTGAATAAGCATAAGCATGTTTCTTTTAAAATTGAATACGATCCTAAAAGATATAATTACTGGGATTATTGTGAAGCCAGGTATAATATCTTTTATGAACAAAATAAAATTTTCAAACCTACTTGGTTTATCTATTTTAAGAAAAATACCAAGTATACTTTCCCTCAATGGTTTAAACAATGGTGTTGGCCGACAGAGAGAGAAGGTAGAGAGAAGGTCCAACTTCTCTCTTCTTCTCTGCCTCGTCTCTTCGTGGTCTTCCTTCTCTCGCCGGCGGCTTGTGGTATAAGCCGCCGGCGAGCACCCTTCTCGTCCCCGGGCGAGTTTCTCCTCTCCTTCTTCGATCGATCTACCGAGGTGAGAGTTTTCTAGTTTTCTGCGTTTTTACTTCTTTTTCTGTGGATTGGGGTTTTGTGGTTGTGTTCTTGTCTCAGAAAATAAATAGATCTGTCAGATCTGAGTTTAAATCCTCTTGGTTGGATGGCTGCTTGGACGTTTTGAGATCCGATTATCTCTTGGTAGCTCGGATCTGCGTTCTTGGGGGAAGATCTAAAGAGGTGTTGTTTGGTTTGTGGTCGAGGTCACCGGATCTATTTGGTCAGAGGAGCAGGAGTGTTCTTCAGGACATCAAGGTTCTTCTTTCTTTCGAGGTTGGGTTCTCTGGTTTCTTTACCCCAAGATGGGGTACCCAGTTAGCTTATTTAATTGCAGCTATTGCTTATAAGATTATGTGCCCTTTAGGGTGGGTTTTCCAACCAACACTTTCTTGCTCGTTACTTCTAACCTTGGGTTTCGAGGAGGCCGATTATGTCCTTCATTCTACTTCTACTCTTATATTCGTGATGTACGGTGCTTCGCTAATATTGTATCCAGTTTATTTTGTTTTTTTTGTTGTTGTTGTATTTGTTTTAGATTTGTTTGTGGTTATTTTTATGTATTGTATGGATTTGCAGTATTAATATATGGGGATACCCTTTGAGCAAAAAAATGGTTTAAACAATGGTGGGATTTTTTTCGGACCTATTCCTGAGATTCTCGCCTTCTGTTCGAAAAGCATTGAGTCTTTTTAAAACAAAATATAACCTTAATGGAGATTCTTTTCCAATCGATCTTCATTACTTTTCAAAATTAGCCGTATCCTAGATTTTTCCCTGGCAATACAACTTTTCTCACAATGATAAAAAGGCTCTAGTTTTGCCGTTCCTTCAGAGACAACCATTTGTCAAATGGTGGGCAAAATTTGACCAATTAAAAGTTGACTCCAACACGGTGGACGTCTGGTTCAAACAAAATCCAAGCTATCTTTGTGCAACGGATCAAAGCAAGTTCCTGAACCAAAAATCCCATGCACAGACCATGCTTGCAGCCTCTGGGGACCAACAAGAATACCTCAAACAGATCACTCTCTTGCTCAAACAATTCCAACAGGAGGGAACAACTAAAACCATAAATCAGGCTAGTACTTCAACAGAAGGAAATCCAGACCAAAGAGATGATGAAGGTCAAGATTTCATCGTCAATTTGGGCGAAGACTAAACTTGCAGTTTTTGACGGAAGTTTCCAAACTGTAACTTCCATGTATAGAACTGTATAAATAACCTTGATCTGTATTATAGTATTAGGTGTTTTCACAAATGTAACACTAAACACTGTAATATGTAGATCACTGTAGTTAGTTACGATATATATTGTAGCTAAATACATTATAAATCAACAGTACCGGTCACCAACCGGAACTGTAGCTCAAAACTGGCAGTACCGGTCACCAACCGGAACTGTTCAAACAGTGATTCAAGTCTGTCTATATTAGTAGGGATCCTCTACTATTGGAGGCAGATTTTAGAATTCACTCCTCTCTCTACCTTCTCTCTACCAATTCCACTGCCTTCTCTCTATCCTTTCCTCTGTCTTCTCTCTACACCCTTTCTCTTTTAAGCTTTCTTCTGCCTTCTCTTCAATCTTGGAAGTTTTATGTTTTGGATAAACGTGTGTTTCTTTATGTCTTGCATCTGCATCTCTTTCTCATTCTCTTTGCTTTAATGAACTAGATTAGTGTAGTTTACTACCGATCTATTTTTCTTTCTTTCTTTCTCTTTAGCACGTTTAATTCTAGTTCTTTACTTATGCTTTAAATTCGTTATTGCTTTCTCTACTTCTCTGTTACCCATTATTCCTTTCCCCTCCGATCCTTCGGGGTCACTCCCCTAGATTGGCTTAGACGCCGTAAGTTAAGACTTCGGTGCAATGGATACAGTAAACAGATAAAAGAGAGAAAATGTACAATGAATTGCCTGTTACTATCTATATTACACCAGTTGACTACAGATATATATATATACATGAAGGGATAACTAAACTATCGAAAATAATGGAGACTTTTGCTGAGTGCGGTAGGTGGAGGCTGAGTGTGTTAGGTGTTGGATACTTTTGCTGAGTGTGGTATACTTTAGATATACAACTAATTATTCTGATTTCCTAACACTCCCTCTCAAGTTGGAGCATAGATATTAATCATGCCCAACTTGTTACAAAGATAATTAACACAAGTAATCACAAAATTCTCACACGACACAAAACAAATCACAAAATTCTCACACACTCCCCCTCAAGCTGTAACCAACTTGAATGTGAATAACAACAAATCACTAATAATTTTCTTCTTCATGAGATCATGGATCAAGCAGCAAATCCAGGCATAGCGAAGAATAGTTCAACCAAATGTCATATCAAGGACATTCAAAAACTACAATCCAACAGCTTCACCAAGAGCTCAACCACCAAACAGTCTCGCAAGAGACCAGCAATACTCCAAACATCTCACGAGAGATAAACACCAAGCGGTCACACCAGAGACCAAACAATACATCAAATGGTTTCACCAGGGACCAACACCTCACCAGAGGCAAAGAACGAACTGGTCACACAATGACCACCAAACAGCAAATAATTACCAAACACCTCACCGGAGGCAAAGCAACGAACGGGCCATGAAATTACCCAACCACAAACACGGCATTCAAGACAAAAGAACACTTCATGAACGTGCTGGAAAACAAAGAACCCAGCTACCAGAAACAAGTGAACGTGCACTAAATGAAATGCCGAAAAACCAGTCTCACAACGCAACCTTAAAAGAAAAGAACCGGCCTACACACACCAGAAATGAAGGCTCGACGTCGGAGACAGCAAAGTCGAAGCACAAACGTCTAAACGGAACCCAAATGACCAGTAGGTCACAACAAGCAAACGAGGTATCAATAACCTCAACAGAAACCTCTTTAGTCACCACAGAACAATCTCATCTGAGATTACAACACCAAACTGAGGCTTCATGATTCTCAATAGCAAACGTCACATTAGTGACCAAACAGAAGAAACCGTCATCCCAATGACCAAATAACACTTCCACAACCAGGAAGCAAATAACCACCAACCAGAAGCAGATTGATGAAACGACACTGGAAACAAAGACAAACAAATAGGCGGATGAACATTGTCAGTGAACAATGTCAAACAATACCTATGTACAGTACTCAATAGTGCCGAATAGTGATGATGAACAGTAAACTGGAAATATTTATCACATGAAATGTGAAATCTGAGTCTCAAAGGCGATGGACTCTTCACATGGTGGTCCCCACCACCACCAAACTTCCAGCTTGCTTTCCTATTTCTCTTCCCAAGATTATTTTCGTTTCTCTACTCCCTTTTCACGACGTTAGGGGCCCTCCATAATTATAAAAGACATTAACAATAAACACCACAAAACAGATGCAGCAGCCAAACGTGGTCCCCTCTTGATTGAATAGTGCTGATCAATATTCAAAGTGCGCCCCTCCATGATTCTGCATCATTACACCACTACCTTATTTTGTCAAATATGTGGGACCCGCCACTACCAACTCTTTTCCTTTTTCAAAATCTGAGTGCTCTTCTCTTTTTGTCTTCTCCAACGGCCTCCACTCCTTCATCGTCATCTCCTCGACCAATACTCCTAGAAGACACACCGAGGAAAATGATTTACACCATAAGCTGAGACAGAGAGAGAGCCAGCAAGCAAAGCCACAAACTAGACAACAGCCACATCCCTCCAGCGAACCACCGATGGACAGTGATGAGTTTCAAGCTCATAGATGGACAACCAACAGCGACACGAGCACATGCAACACTTTGGCTTCCAACAGCAATCTTCCACCAAGTTTCCACTGATCTTCTTCTTCACCAACTCACGAAGCTCCAATACCAGTGACGTCCAGCAGGTCAGATCAGGAAGAGACAAAGAGGGACTGACCATAACCAGCAAACACGAGAGGGAGCCCTTCAAGAGACTTTCTTCTGCCGCTACCTTCTTTCCCCGTCACCCTTCTTCCTCGCTGAAGAATGTTATTCACAGAACCTGAATCACCTTCACCGCCTTTGATTATTCGTTATGCTATTTCTCCCCCGAATCAGAAACAAAACAGCCAACCAGAGAAATAGCATAACCTGAGCCACCTGCATCTTCTTCACCTACTTCGCCGGATTCGGACTTCCAAGCGTCCACAACAGATTTCTGAGCGTTTGAACAGCACTAGAAAATTCAAGAACACTCGCCGGAATCTGGAAAATTTTTCGGAAAACCCAGAAAATTCAGAACCTCACTGAGAATCAAAGAATATCGCCGAAAATAACAGAAGAAGCCCGAAAATGATGGTCTGGACAGAATTTGGGAACTCGCCGGAATCTGGGATATCTCGCCGGAAATCAAAGAAACCAGAGAACAAGCTCCGGCATCACCAAAATAAGCTCCGGCAGCCAACCAAGGACAGCATAACAATCAAACGAGAAGAACAACCAAACGAAGAGGTACACACTTCTCTCTCCCCTATGAACAGTGACAAACACGATCATTGTTCACAAAGTACCAAAAAACGAAACAAACCAGAACACAAGTTCTCTTTCTCTATTCCTCTTACAAACAATATTTCTCTCGTTGTTACTGTTCACTGGAACAGTAACGAAGTAATTCACTCAGAATCGACAGAAACTGAAGTAGAGCAAAACAACAAAACCCAATTGCCAAATGTAATCTTCTAAACACAAAACCGGCCTATTCTTACCGGAAAGGAAAGTCTGAAATGACACAAGAAGACATACCAGAGTCGGAGGCTGGCCACTGTCACTGTACAGTGATAGCGGCCACTAGAAACCTCATACCTCAAATTAGCCAAGAACTATGCCTTAGCTCTGATACCATGTAAACAGATAAAAGAGAGAAAATGTATAATGAATTGCCTGTTACTATCTATATTACACCAGCTGCCTACAGATATATATACATGAAGAGATAACTAAACTATTGGAAATAATGGAGACTTTTGCTGAGTGCGGTAGGTGGAGGCTGAGTGCGTTAGGTGTTGGATACTTTTGCTGAGTGTGGTATACTTTAGATATACAACTAATTATTCTAATTTCCTAACATATACCAAGGAACTCTTAGGCTTTGGACTTATGCCTCAGGTCTTGGCTTCGAGTCCTTGGGGAGGCGCTCTTGGGAATTTATTTCCAAGGGACAAATTCCCAAGAGGGGGAACAATTCCTG
The DNA here is from genome assembly GCA_019022615.1 of Acacia melanoxylon. Lineage (NCBI taxonomy): Eukaryota > Viridiplantae > Streptophyta > Magnoliopsida > Fabales > Fabaceae > Acacia > Acacia melanoxylon. The sequence continues at coordinate 6,742,072 of JAFJYJ010000013.1, forward strand.
CTTGCTGCGGTGAGCCGGACGACGTCTAATTACCATTTATACATACAATTCAATCAACACATTCAACATTCAGTACATTCATACAATATATAAATATACATATAATGGTAAATACATGCATGTAAAGGCACACAAAGTATGTGAGAGAGAAGTTACTACCTGACGTCTTTCCATTTCTTGATCTGATTCTCAATCCTTTGATCGTCCAGGATAAATATTGATTCCTATTTTTACATATTTACGGACGGGTAAGTTATTACTTATCCAAATTCTCTATTTTTCTTATTCTTAAATAAATTCTGAAAAATCGCAGAATTTTCATTTAACTTTGAAAATTCATATTTTTTTTGCACAAAACCCTAATTGGTGTGCTTCCAAAAATCATGTGTTCTTTGGTAAGTATATTTTCATAGAAAATATATCCCACTTCCAATTCCATGGACACTTTTTCATAGTAAATCATAAATCCTTACTATTTCCAGAAAACGTCCAAATTCTTTGTCCAACTTCAAAAATCCATATATGGAGTTCTAGTTGTCGTGGTTCAAAAATTTATGAACTCCTTATTACGTGTAGTCTCTAAGAAAATTGGTTCCAGCATTTAATCATATGCCAATAATTCCCAAATTTCAAATATGTACACGCTGTTCAGAAAACACATCAGATTTCATTCTTAACTTCAAATTCATAGAGATTTGAACTCCGATTGAGGTGGTTCAAATCTCTATTCGAAGCTATTTACGTATAGTTTATGGGAAAAAAAATAATAAACAAACCAATTAATGGCTGTATAATTCCCAGAAATTCGAAAAGTGACCGTTGTTTGATTCTGAAAATAGAATTTTCAGATTTTCTAACCAAACTTCGAAAAATCATAACTGGAGTTCTAAACGTTGGATTAATACGTTCTAGCACTCATGATAAAGCTTTAGAAGTCTACTTTGTACTTACCAAATTTCACGGTCAGGTGAATTCATTTGCTTGATCAAAACGTCACTTGAACATACGGGCAATCTCAGAAATTCCAGAAATGACACTGTCTTGCAAAGTGACAGAAACTTCTCATTCTAATACCCATTTGATTTCAAAAACAACAGCCAACAACCGAAATGAGGATGATAGAGAGATTAGAAGGCTCACCTTCAACAAACCAACTTACATATAGGTTTCCAAACACTCTGCTTGCCTACACCGAAACACACTCTTCTTCCTTTTCTTCGATGGTCTCGTTCACTGGCTCTCACTCTCTTCTGAGTTTTGCACTCACCGCTCCCTCTCCCTCTTTCTCTATTTGGTCATACAGGCCAAAATTGAAGAAAGGAAAAGATGTATAATTGGTGTGAGAGAGGCGAGAGAATTCTCTCATTTTCCCCCTCTCCTTTTCTCTCACAAGCACTTCGTTTGATCCAACGGCCACGAAAAAAAATAATAATATTTTTTTAAATTTTTTTTAAAAACAAAAAAAAAAAAACGTAGCGCATGTTGAGCCATCCGTCAGTGAATAAGTGTGTGAGACATGCATAGAATAATTAAAATAATGAGAGTGGAAGGAGTGGCCGAATGAGAATGAAGTGGTGTCTGAGCAAAAAAAAAAGAATGAAGTGATGTGAGTGTGGGGTTTCATGTTGGCCACTTTGATTAATTGGTGAGGTGTGTCCGGAAGTTTTAAGAGAAAGGAGGTGAGTGTGTTGTCCATATTAAAGAAAAATAATGGTTTTTTTTTTGCTCAAAAAGAAAAATAATGGTTTAGGTGTAGATTCCTTCTTACTTTCACATTCATTTAACAATTATTGTAGTCTTTGGTACAACTCTCATTTCTTCCACACGTTGGTGCAGCCTCCTTTGTTTTTTTGTTTTGTTTTTTTTTTTATAAAAAAAAATAGCCTCCTTTATTGACTTTGGCTCCAAAGTTGCCTTACACTTACGTGTATGCTTTCCGGATTGAAAATGTGTCCAATAGTTCAATAGAGTCTGGAAAAACAATCAAATTTGATCTCCTTTAATTTCCTAGAAGACTTTTGTTTACAGATCTTTTCCTCATTGCAAACATTAAATAAATATTTGAGATAAATCCCTATTATCATATAAGACTCTTCTTTACTATAATTAGCTTCTTTAAGCTATAAAATATTGACTCTAAAATTTTATAAGCCAATATTTATTCTCCAACTATTTTTCCTTGAATTTATTATTTTCCCAAGAATTTCAAGGAAAATAGGCCTTAAATTCCAATAACTATTTCTATAATTATTTAGGCCAAATTTTCATAATAAATTCCCATAAAAATATTTCTTACTTTCTAATCTCAAAATTTAGGATATTACAATTATAGCCAACTCACCAACCATGGCCAAGCAATGGTATCCGGGGTTGTTATTTTTTGTTTTAAATATAGCGTTATTTGTGTCTTTTGGCATGAATTTTGAAATTTTCATTTTGGGATCTCACATGGATTATTGAATTTTGGATAAACTCTTTTAGATTTTGCAATTTTCAAGTTCTTTCCTTGTCTTTTTTCCATTATTTTATTCCCTTTTAACTCCTCTGAGTCCACGCCTTTTTTGAATATTCTTCTTCTTATTTTTTTTAAGAAAATTGGTGAAAAGCCTATGTTTCAAAACTTTATTTGTGAAAAGGACATGAATTGAAATACAATACTTTTATTTCGAGCAAAAAAAAAAAGAAATACAATACTTTTATAAAATAATATAAAGTCTTTCTACCCAGTAAAATTTTAAGGGTTAAACACAGAAGTTTTGCTAAGGGAGCATCTAGCACTCGGAAGTTTTTGTGGTATCATTTTTGCCCTGGAAGTTTACAAAATGGAGCAAATATGCCCCAAAAGTTTTTTTTAGGAGCAAATTTTTATAAACTTCCGGGGAAAAAATGATACCACAAAAAACTTCTAGGTGTTGGATGCTCCCTTAGCAAAACTTCCGTGGCAAATTAGGAGTTTAACCCAAATTTTAAACAAAGGCTTTTTACTAATTGTTTCTATTTTTTTTCCAGTCCTTTCCTTTCCATTTTTTTTTTTTTTTTGGGAAAATATCACTTAAGTTCCAAGGAAGAGAAAAAATATCAAAAAAGTCTCAACCTCAAATCCTCTATCAAAAAAGTCCCTATGGAATTCTAATATCAAAAAAGTCTCGTTGTCAAAATAGCTTTTCCCGTTGTTAAAATTGTCCTATGAAAAAAATGTTGTTAAAATGACTTTTCATGTTGTTAAAATAGCTTTTCCTGTTGTAAAAAAATTTCTAGGTGAGGAAAAACTAAAAAAAAATTAATAACAGGAAAAACTATTTTGACAACATGAAAAACCATTTTGACAATAATTTTTTCATAGGACAATTGTAACAATAAAGAAAAGCTATTTTGACAACGACAATGATATCCCAAAAAAAAAAGTATTTGGCTAATCCCTTTATTATTTGGCTATAATTATGTGAAGTATGGTTACGCCAAAAAAAAAACCAATTGATTCATATATACTTTTTTTTTGGTCAAGAATTGATTCATATATACCATTAGCCCAAATGTTTTGCTTGTTTTTGGTCATGAGCCAATTGATTCATATATACCATTAGCCCAAATGTTTTGCTTGTTTTTGGTCATGAGCTAACCACTATAGCTCTTAAACAAAATTAACTGGTGGAAAACTAGTTTTCCGGGTGGGGCTGTAACATTCGCCATTCTGAATTTGTGGCACACCTTTTTCATTTCAATGTAATGGGACCATCTGTCTTCCATTATAAGCCTAACATCAATATTGGTTCAACAACTTCATTTGTTCTTTATATATATTCTTTTTTTGCTCAAAGTGTTCTTTATATATTCATTCACATGCGTAAGGCACCATTGTCCTCTTTAATTAATCATATCCACTTTTTGATTTGTCTCCCACTTATAATTATTATAACCATCCCATTATAAGCTTAATATCGATATTGGTTCAACAACTTCATTTGTTCTTTTTTTTTTTTGGATTACAATGGCCAGCCGAAGCTTGCAAAGGTGAAATAGGAACTAGATTATAAGACTCTAGCCCCTAATACAACAGGTAGAAAAATACTATGAGTGGCAGGATCGCTGATCCTTCAAAACCATATCCAGACACCCTCTCGGGATAGATGGAATCAAAACCATATCGGTACCAATGGTAGCACTATGGCCCTTCTTGGCCATGTAATCAGTGCAAGCGATGTTTTCTCTTGGAGTATGATGAAGCTCAACATCCCAGTCACGAAACAAAAGGTCTCTAGTCTCCCCTATAATATCTTTAAGGGGATGATTAGTAGGGCAATCTCTTATGAGGATATTGACGACATCAAGAGAATCGGAGTATATGACGATTCTTTGTAGCCCCATCTGAAGACCGATCTGTAACCCTATCATGATAGCATAAATTTCAGCTTCAATGACAGAAAGTAGGCCTAGGGGTTTGTAGAAACCCATCAACCATTCCCCTTGGGTATTTCTTAGTACTCCCCCACACGTAGCTTGGTGTTGTTGGAGCACCGATCCATCCACATCAATGCGAACCGTGTTCTCAGGAGGGGGCATCTAGGATTTCTCCTCGATCTTGTCTAGTTTGAAAATCTTGTGGTCAAGCTTTTGATTCGTTCCATTTTCCGTGAGTAGGTAGCTGCACCGGTGTAACATCTCCCTTGTTTCTGTGGTCTCTCCCTGAAATAGAAATTTACATCTGGTTGTCCAAAGAATCCAACACACTAGGCTAAAGATTCTTGTCCATGAGAAGTTCTGAAATCTCCCTTTGCTAGGGTTGTGCTTGGTATTCCAATTGAGCCAAACCTGCAAGCTGCCAGAGAAAAACTGAGAAAAATAGTTAGGTTTTAAAATAAGTTTCCACAAATTCCTAGCTCGCTCACAGTCACGAATTATGTGAATCACACTTTCCTCACTATTGCATTGAAAAGGGCAACCATTATCATTGGTGAGGCCCCTCCTGGCCCGAAGGGAGTTGGTGACGAGTCTCTCGTGTCCAACTAGCCACATAAAGTATTTAACTTTTTCCAGAAGTTGCCATTTCCATATTTTGGTCCAAAAGTCATTAGTGCTTGCTTCAGCATTGTTGGAGAGAGACTGGTAGGCTGATTTTACAGAGAATCCTCCATCCTTAGCTGCTCTCCAGGAAAAACAGTCTGGTGAATTGTTGGATGGTGGATTCGATTGTAAAATGATGTTTATAATGTCCGGAGGTAGAACCCCGAACCATCTGTGATAGTCCCACCGTCCATTTGACAGAAGATGATATCTAACCGTCTCATCTTCGTTGACAGAGGAAGTGTACTGAATAAAGGAGATGATGGGTTGATCTAAAGGGAGCCAAAGGTTAGTCCAGAACTTGGTATCTGCCCCGTTATTGACCTTTTTACCAACACCACAAAGAAAGTTATCCCAAACTTTGACAATCGCTTTCCAAGCAGATGAAGAGCTTCTCTTTCTGGAGATACTAGGCAGATACATGTTACCACAATTATATTTGGACCACAGGCATTGAACCCAGAGGGCATCTTTATTTGTTAAAAGGCACCAGCATAGTTTCATAATAAATGCTTTATTCTGGCGGCGAAGATCTTTGAAGCCTAGACCCCCTGTTTCTTAGCTTGTGTAATTTTTTCCCAAGCAATAAGATGCATTTTCCTCACGTCTTCATCCTGAGACCATAGGAATTTCTTGGAAATGCGCTCAATTTCCCTAATTGTGCATATTAGGAGGAGAGTTGATTGTATACATTGACTAGGCAGGGAGGATAGTACAGACTTGATAAGAATTGAACGTCCTACCATAGTCAGAAATTTACTCTTCCATGAAGTCAGTTTTGACCTGGCTCTTTGCACAATGGGGCTATAAGTGGCATGAGAAACTCTTTTATGTATGATTGGAACACCCAAATATTTACCTAAGTCAGCTGTAATCCCAATCCCAAGGAGTTGACTTAGCTCGATGGCCCTGTTGAAGTTTACCTTTTTAGAGAAAAACATACGGGATTTGTCAAGGTTGATTCTGTGCCCCGAGACTTCACAAAAGCTTTGGATAACTTCCCGGACTTCGATCATTTGAGTACTAGAAGCTTCTTGTCTAACTCTTCTAGATGGGATAAAGCTCGGGCTTTCATCCCCATTCCAAAGAATAGACATAGACGTAGTATAAATACAGGCCATGATGAGATCAATGAGGTTGTTCTCTAAGTCAATACATTTTAGGGTATTTTTGATAAACCCCCAACCTAACCTGTCAAAAGCTTTCTCCATATCAACTTTTCTCCCGCTCATTCTCATGGAGTGGATGATTTCTTGGGCAATAATGATATTATCACAGCTAGATCTATTAGCAATGAAACTGCACTGCTCTTGACTAATAAGATGGGGCATGATCCCCTTTAACCTATTAGCTAAAAGCTTAGTAATGATTTTGAAGCTCACATTGCAAAGGGAGATAGGGCGAAATTCCTTCAATGTAGTTGGATGATCAACCTTGGGAATAAGAACAATTTTGGATTGATTTATGCTAGACAACTTAGAGGGATTGGCGAAGCAATCTTCAATGAAGTGACATATTTTATCACCTACAACAGACCATTGAGAATGGAAAAAGTGGGCATGTAGGCCATCTGAACCTGGAGCTTTAAAAGCTCCTATGACAAAGGCTGCATTTTTTATCTCGATTTTGCAGACATTCCTTGAAAGAAGGTGAATCATATTTTCATCAATGGAAGGGAAATTAGAACACCACCCCTCAGGGTCCTTCATGGTTGCATCCCTGGTGTAGAGCTTTTTAAAGAAGTAATGGGCCATCGATTTCAAAGTTTCATGATCTTCAATCCATCCTCCTTCTTCGTTTTTTATAGCTCCAATTTTCTGTTTCTTCCTTTTAACCATGGTTGAGGCGTGAAAAAACCTTGTATTTCTGTCACCTCCCTGAAGCCATTTACTTCTGGATTTTTGGAACCATACAATCTCTTCCTGAGTTGCCACTTTATGGTATTCTTCCCATAGCTTCTTTTCAAGGCGAAATAAACCAGTTTGGAGATTCATGTTCCTGCTTTTGTCAATGCCCTCTAAGCGCCTCAACAATTGTTTTATCTTCCTGGAGAAGTTTCCCACACGGTTCTCATTCCACTCCGAAGCTGATTCTCTGAACTTATGAAGACCGTCAAGCCAGTTATTCTCTCGCCAAGCTTCGGCGGTGATATCTTTGAAATCGTTCTCAAGGAACCAAGCAATCTGGTAAGAGAAGGGTTTCTGATAATGATTACGACGAGGGGAAGGGTTAGGGGTAGAGTTCACAACCACAATCCGATGGTCATATTTAAATTTTAGCTCATGGCGGACGGTGGAGTTGGGTAGACCGGAAAGCCAGTAGAAGTTGGTGAAAACCCAATCCAATCTTTCCTTGAGGCCCTCTCTTTCCCAAGTAAACTTTTCCCCTTGAAACCTTGCTTCAATAAGCCCTGTATCATCAATACAATCCCTGAACTGTTGCATTGAAATCCAAGGAGGGTCAGCCCCTCCCAATTTGTCGGTTGGGGATAGATATGCATTAAAATCACCAAGGACTAACCAAGGAAGGGTAGAGCTATTTGCTAAAAGACGAAGGGAGTCCCATAACATGTTCCTGCCAATAGAGTTAGTTTCACCATAAACAATAGTAATAAGGCTTGAAAAATTACTTGCCTGATTATAGATTTGACAATGTAGCATTTGGGTGGTAGAGGATAAATAGGTGATATCAAAATTTTCCTTATCCCACAAGATCCAGATACCTTCCAGAAAACCACTAGATTCCACAATAATCCAATGACTAAAACCAAGCTTACGACAAACAAAATCGGCTCTAGAACCGCTAATCCGAGGCTCCAGCAGACAGAGAATATCAATGTTATATTTATTGACAATATCTTTAACATCTATTGGGAAGGTCTGGTTACCGGCCCCCCTACAACTCCAGGATGCTATAATCATAAATATAAATATTTAAAGTGCAGGGGAGAATATACTTACCTGGCATGCTTGGCATCCAGCTCCTGACCAAGCTCAAACTGGGTTTCTGCAACCAAGGATTCATGCCCCTCCATAAAGTCTACATCATCTGAAATATGCTCGATCAACTCATTAGGAGGTAGGGATTGCGGTCTTCCCATTTTTGGTAGAAGACTCCGCAATGTCAGGTTTGCATGGGACAATTTCCAATATTTCCTTAACTTCATGATTCTTCTTTTTTCCCCCGGCTTGTTCCTTCGTTTCCTTGGTTTTCGAAATATCAGATGTCTTGGTGGATCCAAAGATATGCGTAAGGCACCATTGTCTTCTTTAATTAATCATATCCACTTTTTTGATTTGTCTCCCACTTATAATTATTATAACCATCCCATTACCAAACCTTTCTTATCTTCATTCCCGTATACTCATATGAGACCAAAAGTTGCACATTGTGTTTCTTTTTCATTTAAATAATGGACAATGGACAACATTATCTTCCAAATATCAACTAGCAACCATTCTTCCATGAATGCAAGATAGTGAGAGGCAAGTTTTGCTACGGTTTGGGTTTGATGCAGGTTGGGTGGCTCTAGTCATGAAGTGTGTGACTTCAACAACTTTGAATATCTGCTTGTCGGGGAGAATGTGAGTTCTTTTACTCCCAGTAGAGGTCTAAGACAAGGCGACCCTCTTTCGCCTTATCTATTCATACTTGTAGCTGAGTTGTTGTCTCTCATGATCACTAAGTGCCAAGTGGCCATTAACTTGAAGGGCATTAAATTGAGTAATAGATATCCGATGCTCACACATTGCTTTTTTTTTTTTTTACAGATGACGCTTTGTTATTTTTGAATGCAGACCGAGGGAACTGTGTTTTTTTGGCGAATCTGTTATAACAGTACTGTCGAGCGTCTGGTCAGACAATTAATTTAGACAAATCAAGCTTATGTTTCTCAAGTAACACCCCAGGTTCGGTACAAGAGATGGTTTGTCATATTTTGGGCTTTCCAAGGGCTGATGACCCTGGGAAGTACCTTGGCATCCCAAGTATTTGGGGTAAAACGAAACATCAAGCGCTGGCATACATTCGGGAATAGGTTCTTAATAAGCTTCAAGGTTGGGGGTATTCCTCACTCTCTTTTGCTGGACGTGAGTTAAAGGCTATTCCCATTTATCCGATGTCTTGTTTCAAATTCCCGGTCAAGACCTGTAAGGAGATTAATAGTATGACAACAAATTTTTGGTGGGATGGAAGCGCCTTTGGAAGCCGTACGCATTGGAAGGCATGGGATTCTTTAACTATATGCAAGAGTCAAGGGGGACTGGGGTTCCAAAATTTGTTGGTTATGAACGAAGCTATGTTGGCAAAAATAGTTTGGAGGGTGGCTTCACGGCCTAATGATTTGTGGGTACGTGTTTTGAAGAGTATTTACTTACCAAAGAAAGTGTTCCTGGATGCTAAAAAAGGGCACCAAGCTTCTTGGTGTTAGTTCAGTATTCTAGTAGGTAGGGATTTTCTTAAATCATACTTGAAATGGGACTTAGGCACGGGGTCCAATATTCGAATATGGGGGAACAACTAGGTGCCTAATGTAGTCTTTCCTGATAAGCCGTTAAATAGTGGTAATACTCTGGTTTCTAAAGGAAGGGTTTCGATTTGATACTAGATGGGCACTGGGACTTGTCTCCAATTGCCCAGTTTCTCTCGATTGAAGTACAACAAGCAATATACAAGATCCCAATTCCAAACAATGGCTTAGAGGACAAGCTGGTGTGGTCTAAGGCAAATAACGGAGCTTATACTGTGAAATTGGGTTATCAAGTTGGGATAGGTAATCACCCTTAAGGTGCTTTGAGAGCATGCTCATCTATTGTTATACCTAATGCTGTTTGGAAATCAATCTGGATGATTAAAACAATCCCTCGAGTACAGTATTTCATTTGGCGTATTCTAAATAACGCTATTGCCACTAATGTCTCCCTTTATCGACGAAAACGAGCTCCCTCACGCTTGTGTCCGATATGTGCAGCAGCTGATGAGGACATTGAACATCTTTTCTTTCGATGCCCGTGGACAAGGTGTGTGTGGTTTGGCAGCTCTCTGGGTGCCCGTTGTGATGTTTCCAAAGTCACGAATTTTAATTGTTGGTGGTTACATCGTCAGGTATGATTTCATTTAAATCCCTTGATTTCTTATTGATCTGCTGGACTTTATGGTTTCTATGGAAAGAAAGGAATGTTGTGGTGTTTGATCATGTAAATCCGAACCCATTGATGGTCATAGAGAGGGCCAGGTCGAATAATGGTGAATTTTTGGGCTCGCTGGATGTGGGGCAGGAGATTCCTGAGGTAGTTTTTGGTAATACTCATGTTGATGTACATTGGATCAACCCTTCTCATGGTTATTTGAAATTTAACTGTGATGGTGCTTTTTATTCTAATGATAATGGGGCAGCGATTGGGGTGGTGTGTAGAGACTCCTTGGGTAACTTTCAATGGGGTTTTGTGGATAAGTTGAAATCAATCTCTGCTTTTATGACGGAGGCCTTAGCTCTGAAACGTGCCTTGATGTTAGCCATGGATTTAGGCCATGATAAAGCAATTTTTGAGACTGACTGCCTTCTTCTCTTGAAATGTGTTGATTCAAGGACACCGGATTTATATGACTGGAAATGCAGGGGTATTATTTTTGACATTATTAGTCTCCTTTCTACCAAGGTTGGGTTTTCTATTTCCTTTACCCCTAGACGGGGGAACCGTATGGCTGAACTTCTTGCAGCCGAAGCTTATAAAGAGGTGTGCCCTATTGGGTGGGTTGAACAACCCTCACCTGCTTTGTTGTCCCTTCTAACCTTGGACTCTATGGAGATTGATAGTTCACAGGATGGTGTTCCTGTTTCTGGTCCTATATTGAATGATGTCTGATTCCTTTCGCTTTTATTGAATTTAGTCTTTGTCTCCTATTTTATGCTTTTGTCCTCGGCTTTGTATTGCCTTGTTTTCCCAGTTGTTTTTTTGCTGAACGTTGTTATAGTTCTGATTGTAATCTTTCTCTTTCAAAAGATATATGATCTTTCCTGACCAAAAAAAGAGGCAACTTTACACTCATTTTTCATTTTCTCAATTGGATAACAATGCTGAGAAATAAGAAACCTCAAAAACTCTCTCTTGTCGACACTTTCTTTCTCTTTTCTCTGCATCTTGCCCTCTAAGCTTCATCACCTCTCGCCGGTGGCTTGTGTTTCCACCACAAGCCGTCGGCGAGTCCCATTTTCATGCACAGATGAGTCAGAGGGGTAGTGTGGAGTCCAGATCTCTGATTTGCGGTCCTAGTGTTTTGGAGGCCAGATCTTTGATCTACGATCCTCTCCCTCAGATTTTTGTCAGATGTGGCCATCTCTCGTCCTTGTGGCGAGTCCTCTCCTCTCCTTCTCCAGATCTGATCTGCAGAGGTGGGATTTATCTATTTTTTGTTTCTTTTTTTGTGGTTCTGGGTTTATGGTGGTGTTCTTGTTTCAAGAAATAAGCATATCTGTAATATCTGCGTTCAAATCCTCTTGGTTGGATGGCTGCTTGAATGTTATTAGATTCGATTATCACTTGGTAGCTCGGATCTGCATTCTAGGGGGAAGATATAAAGAGGTGTTGTTTGGTGTGTGGTCAAGGTCACCAGATCTAATTCTATAGAGGAGCAGATGTGTGCTTCAGGACATAATGAGTCTTCTTCCGTCTGAGGTTGGGTTTTATGTGTTCTTTGCCCCAATATGGGGTATCTGTACAGCTGCTCTAATTGCAGCTCATACTTATAAGGAGGTGTGCCCTCTCAGGTGGGTTTTACAACCAATACTTTCTTTCCTGTCACTTCTAACCTTGGATTTTGAGGAGGTTGCTTTTGTCCTTGATCCTACTTCTACTCTTACATATTTTATGTATGATGATTTGGCTGTTTTTGTATTTGATTTAGTTTGTTGCAATGGATCTGACTTTGCTTGAATCCAGTTATTGTACCTGTACCTGTTTCTAGTATTAATATAAATATCTTTTCCGACCAAAAAAATTGGATAACAATCAACCTATTCTTTTTTACTTTGGTGCATGAGTATATCACTTTCTTTCAACGTATGGACAAGCATAGTTCTCAATTATTCTTCTTTTGTGAGTAAGTTAGTAATCAAATACCCACCCACTCCTTATAATGCTCTTTTTTTGAGTGGAAAGGAATTCATTAATAAAATTATGAATGTACAGCGAAAGCAAAGCAACATTGGGGATTACAAAAGAAGGCTAAATTTAGCAAAACAATTCTGCGTATGAACTACTAAGGATCTAACTTGAGCTACAAGCCCATCAAATGGTGAAACAATCCTCGTAAAAATTCTTCTATTTCGGGCATCCCATAACTTCCAACAAAGTTATGCAGATGCCAATCTTCCATGAAGTATCTATAGACAATGACCGGATGATTAAAGATAACCATGATTGAATATCCATCCTGAAGAAATCTGAACTGAGATCTAGAGGTAGGACTTTCTTCTAAACCGATGACGCTAAAGGGCAATCCTTGAATACATGATTCAAGTTTTCAGGTCCGCCAAGGCAAAGGGAGCAATTGCTGTCCGAGGAAAGTTTCCTGATAAGTCTTTGCTCATTAGATAGCAGTTTCCCTTTCAAAAGGAGCCGGGTGAAAGTGCGAATCCTTTGTGCCATTGGCAGTTTCTGTAGGTTAAAATTGTTCTTGCATGACATTCAAGCAATATGTTCACGAGGTTGGAAAACAAAATTTTTCTGTATTTGCGGAACCCACATTGCAAATTTACTATTCATGTGAATAGTAATTACTATTTATGTGAGTAGTACCAGTAAAAATATTTTTACCGTGATGGTAAATAATTTTTACTGTACCAGTAAATAATATTTACTGTGAAGGTAAATAATTTTTACTACGTGAATAATAAATTACTATTCATTTGAATAGTGCCAGTAAAAATATTTTTACCGTACCAGTAAATAATATTTACCGTAAAGGTAAATAATTTTTACTGCATCGGTAAATGATTTTTACTGCGCAGGTAAATAATATTTACTGTCCGAGATTAATTCTTTTTCGATGTGACAGATCGATTAAGTCGCTGTGCTACGAAAGCATACTCAGAAAATCTTGACTCTGATACAATAAATAATATTTACCAATGGCTAAAGATGAAAGAATGAGTCATATATGAGGACAACTTGTCTTCCACTTTTAATCTATCATTTAGTAATCACGGATGCTTCCTTATTCATTCACGAGTAAGTCTCTATTCATTCACGGGAGCATGCACGTCGTCTTCATTCTTTATTATGCTCTCACAGGCGAAACATTACGCACTTCAAATATATTAAGATAGGGGATATCATTTCTGCAGTAGTTGTAGAAAAGTTTCCTGCAGCAAGTAAGAAACGACCCCGTTTCACTATTTTTTTTTTTTTGAAATAGACGACTTCCACGGGATCTCACAATCAGTAAACCAACCCTCTCTTCTTCTCAGTGTTGTGTAATTTCCATCAGTTCGTCCTCTCTTATTCTCAGTCTAGACCGAGCTTGTTGTATATATAACCATACCCTCTCTTCCTGTCATCCCACAGAATCTCTATTCCTTCTTCACTTCACCTTATAATCTCTTGATTTATTTAACCCTTTTTTTCTCCAAACCCATCACCTCGTTCTTCATCATCGTCTTCTTCTTTTTCTCATAGCTTCCTGGGTTTTAATCCATGGCCATGTTGTTTTGCTAACGTTGTAGCCTCCGAGGTTGAGTTTTGAGATTACGTTTTTGACGTCATCGTCGCTGTTGTTGTCGTAGATGAACCATCGTTCTACTCCTAGCCATGAATGGTACATGACCCATTCTTTTAGAGCTGACGCTTGGTTCCACACCATGGTACAGACACAGAGCTCGTGCTTCTTCTTCTTCTTCTCCATCCTTATCGTCTTCGTTACTCTGTTCTGAATTGTGGCCACCGATGGCATGAGGTTATTGATGATCGGGCTTCTTTTATTTTTACCCGACCGGCTCACGGTGACCTGAAAGCCCAGAGCTTTATTCGGGTTATTCTTGATGCTCCGTGGTAATGAACACCGGACCACTTCTTGTGCTGCGGAGATTTCTGTCGTTTTGAGGATAAATTCACCATTTTAAAACCCGAAGTGGCATCCGAATCGCGACACTCCAATGGTGGCCATAAGAATGAAGGCATAAGTTGTCAGGTGATAAGGAGAAAAGCAACATGTTGAAGTAAGTCAAAAAGGGTGGCTATTAAATATGAAAAATGTGGAAGCAATAGGAAGCTACAAGAAGATTGATCATTGTGATTTCTAATAGCACCTAACTCCCCTGATCCTCGATACAAAATGCAGAGGAACGCTAATTGATTACATCTTGCTCACTCTTTGACTCTCTCCTTCTCTCTCTCAGCCTCTCACACTCGGTTTCAACTTAGTTTTTGGACTTGGCTCAGGTTGAGGCAATGCAACGATAAAACAGAGGGTATGGTTATATATACAACAAGCTCGGTCTGGACTAAGAAGAAGAGAGGACGAACTGATGGAAATTACACAGCACTGAGAAGAAGAGAGGGTTGGTTTACTGATTGTGAGATCTCATGGAAGTCATCTTTTCGAAGAAAAAAAATTAATGAAACGGGTCGTTTCTTACTCGCTGCAGAAATTTTTTTCTGCAGCAACTGCAAAAATGATATCCCCATTAAGATATACACCTTATTTCCACCCAGTTCTTGTTTCACATTCTCGTGCATTCCTTAGTCATATATTTTGGCTAAATATAGAAAGAACGCAGAGAGAGAGAATTGATATAAGAAAGAGTGAAAGGGGGAGGGCTTTATGGATATGGAAGAAGAAGACTACTAAAGTCCAAAGGATCATGACAAGTAAGTAAAGGCTTTAACTTGTCTTATGTCATTTTATAATTTGGAATATGGTTTATCTATTATTTCCTTAGTTGTTGAAGGCAAAAAATCCTAAGGGGATATACGGTTCAAATTTCTAAAATGGATTAGAATATGAGTTAGAAGACAATTTGGTTTATAAAGTCTTAGAATTTGTAAAGTTGCATTAAAACGTAATATGTAATATTTTGGGTTGATTAAGAAGTGGTGAAACTATAAGGATTTTGATGATTTTAAGGTTACCAAAGAGTTTACCACGAAAAATGGAGTGAGAATAAGGTTGGGAATGATTTTTAGAACCAAAGAGAATAAATTGTACAAGTTGTCAAAACTGCTAGTTTTAACTTTTTGGAAGGCAGTTGACTTGTACACCATTTTCGATCAAGTTAATGATGTCTAAAAATTATTAAATTATCCATATTGGAAGTATACATCTAGAGCTTTCTTTTTATATATAATATGTAATTTTTAGAGCCCTGTACAAAGAGAAATTAATTTTGTAAGTTGATCTACATTTTTGGACTTGGGATCTGAACAGTGTTGGAAAATATAAAAACTGGGAATGATTTAGATTCTCTGGACTTCTAGGCTTATTTTTCCATGACAATAAACTTGTCAATGGACATCTAGGTTTTAGAAGCACATCAATTTGAGTTTTGTGCATTTAATTATGAATTTTCAAAGTTCAGTGAAAATTCTGAACAAAAATAAGAGTAATCCAAAAATTGGTACAATAAAGGTTTAAGGATCATTTTAGGGTCTTAAGGATCCTAAATGATGATAAGAACCCTTTTGAATATTTTTGGAAAAATGGAATAAAGTGGTAATTAATTTTAGTACTTTATAAAATAAGGGAAATTAATATGTACTATTTTAGGAGTTGGTTTCCAAGTGGTTAAGCACCGGTGAATTACTTTTAGCTATTTGGAGTTTAGGTAGTAACTTTCTCTCACATACTCTGTGTGCCTTTTTATGCATGTATGTACCATTGTGATATGTGAAATGTGAATACTTAACCTTATTGCCGGTTGAGGCCAGGAGGTAGTGCCCTAGAATGTGGGGTAACCTTGGATGCCATCATTGTTGAGGCCGGGGGTGGTAGTCCGATAAGAGAATTGTTGTATTTGTGGAAAGAAGGGTAAATGCCCATTTGAATATCCAGCGCTGTGCGAATGAACCGGTAGGTTCTTGAATATTGTTGTACTGCATTTTGAATTTGAATTTATTTGAATATGAATATATTGCAATTGGTTGACTATCATGTACTGTGCATGCATCTTATGTGAGTGATTAACGTTACTACTGGGATTCGTTTGAATCCCAGATATTCCACAAAGTTCAGGACGGGAACACATTAGTGGACGTGGCTTACTTAGTAAGGCAGTGGAAACTGGTAATTGATGGTGCTGGGTCGGATCAAGATCTGCTGTTTATTTTCTTTGTTGTGTATTAGACTGTTAAGAAAATTGGTAATATTTGTATGAACCTTTTATGGTTTTCAGATATGTAACCAGACTTTTGGGCCAAAAAAAAAAGATATGTAACCAGATTTTAATGTCAGTATTACTATACTAGAACTAGTTTGTATATTAAGCTATGCGCGATACCGAAGGGGTGTGACGGGCTGTATCCCTATGTTGGTAAATAAGTAATTCTAAAATTCCTAATTATGATAAACTGTACGAACCATAGAAATTCTTTATCTCCTATGGGACTCACCTCTATGTGCTGCCAGCTGCCTCTTTTATTCATGTAACCCTGGCTTTTTATATAATCCTCTCTTTTTTTTTTGATACAAATAATCCTTTCTTTTTATTTTCTTCTTCTTCATTTATTATTATTCTGTACAAGAAGATATACTTAGTAGATTTTCTATGAATTTCCTATTATTGAAGGGTAATTATTTTAGCTCTTTTTTTCTTGGTAAATTTTCTTGAATAGCAGTTATATAATTGTTGTAATTAAGGAGATGAAACGAAAACAAATTATGAAATCACCGGCCTATATATAAAAGAAAGTCTTGTGAACAAGTTTGAATTTCCATGTATATATGCCAATTGTGAAAGTCGTTGTTTTGTGAGAGTGAATTAATTAAAAAGGAATGCCAAACAATTAAGTTTATTAAAAGCAATGACTTTCCTTTGCTCTATAAATACTTCAAATTGCTTGGCTTAGCTTCCCACTAGCTTCAAGCAAACTAAAGCAAGGCACTTTGGTTGAGTGTTTGATTGATAGATTGAGTGAGTGAGTGAAAATGGGGAAAATTCATAAAGATGTGGGAGTGGTTATCGTTTTAGTGCTCATGGCATTGGCTGCTATTATAGGAATAGCTGAATGCCAAAGTGTAGAAGCAGACTTGGGTACTAATGCTGCCGGTGGGGCTGGTGGCAGCACTGTTGGTGTGGGTTTTGGTGGCCGTGTTGGTGGCGGAGCTAGCGGTGGTGCTGGTGATGGCACTGTTGGTGGCGGTTTTGGTGGCCGTATTGGTGGTGAAGCTGGTGGCGGTTTTGGTGGCCGTGTTGGTGACAGTTTTGGTGGCGGAGCTGGCGGTGCTATTGGTGGCGGTTTTGGTGGCCATGTTGGTGACGGTTTTGGTGGCTGTATGGGTGGCAGTGCTGGTGGCGGCATTGACTAGGTGCTGCTGGTAGCTACAGGGGTCACTACTACAATTGCCTTCTTACCCTTTGGGAGTTTGGCCAATCTCCACGTACCATTCTGATGAAGGGACTGCATTTCTTCATTCATGGCACTCATCCACTTATCCTTTTCTCGGGCCCCGGACACCCATTTATAAGTTGAAGGAATGCCATCGTTGCAATTGAAGTTGCACAAGCCACCATATCCATGAAGCGAGTAGGCTTTCTTGCGTTCGTCGTGGCCGCCGGTTGCGATTGATTCATGTTGCTGCTGAGGTTCTTGTGTTGAAACCTCCCTTTCAACTGGCTCTTCTTCTACAAGAGAATCTTCCCTCGTTTCCCCGTCTGTTCTCTGTACTGGGAAAATCAGTTCTCCTTCAAACGCCACACCGCTTCAAGCACCATGGTCGTATGGTATCTTCGATGCTACCTTTCTCAAAATAGCAGTCTCATCAAAAGTAACATCCCTGCTAAATACAACCTTCTCTATCTCTGGACACCATAGACGATATCCTTTGACTCCCGAAGTGATCCCCAAAAAATGGCTTTATTTGCTCTCGAATCCAATTTTGATTCTTTCACATGATAGTATGCAATTGAGCCAAACACATGTAAAGAATCATAATCATTAGCAGGCTTACCATACCATTGTTCTAACGGTGTCTTGCCATCAATAGCAGCAAATGGTAGACGATTGATGAGATGACTCGCATATGTTATTGCCTCAGCCCAAAATTCTTTGCCTAAGCCAGCATTGGACAACATACACCGAACCTTCTCCAGTAAAGTCCAGTTCATGCGTTCTGCCACCCCATTCTGTTGTGGTGTATTTCTCACGGTGAAGTGTCTGATGATGCCATTGTCTTCACAAACCTTCTGGAAAGGATCATTCCTGTATTCTCCACCATTGTCTGTGCAAAGACATTTGATCCTTCTACCTGTTTGTGCTTCTATCATCGTCTTCCATTTGAGGAAAATTCTCAATTCAATACTTCATCTTTGGTCTTCATCGTATACACCCAAACTCTTCGGGAAAAATCAACAAAGGTTACAAAATAATGTTTTCCTCCCAATGAAGCTGTTTTGGAAGGACCCCAAACATCAGAGTGTACATAATCCAAAATACCTTCTGTATTATGAATGGTTGTACCGAACTTAACCCTTGTTTGTTTCCCCTTTACACAATGCTCACAAAAATCCATAATGCAATGCTTCAACCCTTTCAACAATCCTTGACCTGCTAGTGCTTTCAAGGATTTTCCTCCAGCATGTCCCAAGTGCATATGCCACAACCTGGTTGCTTCTGCATCCTTCTCACTACTGGATGTCACTGCTGCCATCCCAATAACTGTACTACCATGATAGTAGTACGTGTTATTGTTCTTCCGAATACCCTTCATTACCACCAATGCACCAGAGAAAATCTTCATTATTCCATTTTCTGCAGTGATCTTGAATCCTTTAGAATCGAGAGTTCCCACAGAAATGAGATTCTTTTTCAAATCCGGTACGTATCGAACATCTTTCAATGTTCTGATCAATCCATCATGGTTCCTTAATTTGATTGAACCAATGCCATATGCTGTAAGTGAAGAGTTATCTGCTGTGTGAACAATTCCACACTCTGCTTCTTCAAAATCGGTGAACCAGTCTTTGTTAGGACACATATGATGGTTTCAGGCTGAGTCCAGCAACCATTCGTCCGATGGTTTTGACGACGTTGTTGTAGCCAGTGAGAAATCTGAATTCTCATCATCACAATCAGCTACATTTGAGTCCATAACAGCCTTCTCATTTCCAGGTTTGCCCTTGTTCTTCAGCTTCGGACAGTCCTTCTTCCAGTGTCCATTTTCTTGACAAAAAGCACACTCATCTTTGATGGGTCTGGACCTTGATTTGGATCGGCCTTTCTTTGATCTCTTCTTCTCTTCAGTACGTCCTCTTACCACTAGAGCCTCTGCATCTCCACCTTTTTGTTTCTCTTTCCTTCTTTGTTCATGGCTGTACAAAGAAGAACAAACTTCTTCTAGAGAAACTTTCTCCTTGCCATGAAGAAGAGTAGTCTCCAGGTGCTCGTACTCATCAGGAAGTGATCCCAACATTATCAAGGCTAGATCTTCATCTTTAAAGGTCTCGTCCATATTCTGCAAATCCATCACCAACTTATTGAAGCTAGTGATATGCTCATTCATTGTGGTATCGGGAACATAAGTGAAGCGAAACAGTCTTTTCTTCATATAGAGTTTATTCGGCAGTTTTTCTTCAAGAACTTGTCCTCCAAAGTGCCTTCCACAGTCTACATGCAGAAGGTTCCTTTGTGTATGGATACTTCTGCTCTCTTAAAAGGTACGATCTAATAGTACCACAAGCAGCACGATTGACGACCCTTCAATCTTCTTCCTCCATGCTATCACTCTTCAAGAGCAAAGTCTAGTCCTTGCTGAAAAAGGACATCCAGAACCTCACCTTGCCACATGCCAAAATGCCCAGTCCCGTCAAAAATTTCAACTACAAATTTCGCATTGGACATTATTCTTGTCAAATACGAAGACGCCAACGAACTGCCGGCACCTGCTGTAGACACATCACTCTTTTTGTCTGCCATTTCTGCTCCAAAAATTATTTAATAGCTGCCAAAACAAAAGCCCAAAAGTAATTCTTTTCTGATGTGGAAGCTCAGACTAAGTTGCAACCACAGAGCATACTTAGACATAACCTCGGCTCTGATACCAATTGTTGCGGAAGCACACTATAGAGAGTAACCGATTATACTAGAAAAGTACTCAACTAGAAAATAAAGTTTCTAGACGTAATTTAATAATATAATAAGCCACAACTACTATATTTAAATGCAGCTAATAAATAATAAATAAGACAAATATCATATCCTAAATTCACTCCAAATAATGTACAAGTGAAATACTACAAGAGAGGAAGATATATTAGTTATGCTTAGTTTTGATGATGTCTTATATTGATGTCATTATCTAGAGCAAAAAGTTTATATCATATACATTGACTAACTACTTTGTTTATTATAGGTTAGTCTAAATTAAATTATAGAGAATGATCAAGAATGGAGTTTGAAGAAAGAAGAACTTGTTAAATATCATGAGAATATCAATATTCAATTCTCGTGATCAAATAGAAGTTGGAACAATTCAATTCGGAGTTAAATCAAGCAAGTTCAAGCTTCCGGATGAATACTGGTTTGTTGGAGGGTATTTATGTAATTTCCACTCTTGAATATCAATATTCAAGCCTCCGTGATCAAACAGAAGTTGGAACGACTCAATTCGGAGTTAAAACAAGAAAGTTCAAGCTTCCGGATGAATACTTTTGGTTTGTTTGGGGGCATTCATGTAATTTCAGCTATTTCTATCACTTGAAGAGTGTCTTGCTCGAGCATATTGAGTTTCGAAGTCATGCTCGAGCAACAACAAAGGTCTGCCCGAGCAAGGTGCATTTCCAGCCCAAAATCGTCCAAAATCCGCTCTTGCCCGAGCAAAGAAGAAAGGTTGCTCGAGCAAGGTTGTTCATCAGCATACTCTGTTCAGCTCTGTTTCAGGCGACCTCTGGTAATTCAACGATATCTCCCAAACCAGAAATCGGATTGACATGAAACCAGCGGCATATAAAACTAGACTCCCAATGCGTCATTTTGACATAAAATTAAAGTCCAAAGGAGTCCAGATGAGAGAGCTATGATTTTTTCAAGTTGGCACAAATATCACCGTCACAGTCCAGACCAACCTTCAGTGTTTTGAGTATATCTCACAAACGACAAATCCGATGGAGCTGAAATCGGTGGCATATGAAAGTAGACTCACAAGGCTTTCTATGAAGACTTGAACCAACCAAAACGAAATTCTGACCAGGGAGATATGAGCTTCGAAAGTTGATGTTCAGTTCAGGATGTTGCAGAAAATGCTGATTAAGAACAACCTTCAATCTTTTGATGTTAATGGACGAACTACAACTAGCTTGGAGCTGATTCTTGTTGAAATGGAAATAATATTTGAAGAGCTTTCTGAAATGGAATGATTTGCTAAATTTGGATTTTTACCGAAGACGTTATGCTCGCTGGAAATTGTTGTCAAAGTGATGTAGAAGTGATCATGCCCGAAGCAACCTTCAAAAGCATCCGAAAGCATGACCTTGCCCGAGCAAGGTCATAGTCTTGCCCGAGCAACGTCGGGCTCTCTCGAAGGAAAAATAAAGTTCAAAGTGATCATGCCCAAGCAACGTCCGAAAGCATAAGAAAGCATGACCTTGCCCGAGCAAGGTCATAATCTTGCCCGAGCAACATCATGGCAAGAGCAGAATGAACCTTGCTCAAGCAACACCTGAAAGCATCAGGAAGCATGACCTTGCCCGAGCAAGGTCACAGTCTTGCCCGAGCAACATCGAGACAGAAGCAAAAATCGACAAGTCAGATGGTCTTGCCCAAGCAAAGATGAAGGCTTGCCCGAGCAAGCTGCCCGAGCAAAGACCAAAAGATTGCCCGAGCACACTACATCTTCTTCTTGATGTCGTCTAGACAGATTCGCCCGAGCAAGAATATAAGCTTGCTCGAGCAACGTCGACCGGAGACATTTTCTCCGCTCATTAAAAAGCTTGCCCAAGCATGAAGATTTTCATGCTCGAGCAACATCACCAAATCCATATATCTCCACAAGCATGCTTTCGGATTGCTCAAGCAACAACGATGTGCTCTCACTTCTCCGCCTCTGTCTATGTCTTGCCCGAGCAAGAATAGCACCATGCTCGAGCAACATCGAAGCATATCACTTCCAAGCCTCGTAAAGAAGCTTGCCCGACCATAATTATATTCATGCTCGAGCACCATGCTCGAGCGGTGCAAAATACTTTGCCCGAGCATCGGCGTCAAGAACATATTCATGAGAAGCTTGCCCGAGCAAGAATAGATTTCTACTCGAGCAAGACCCTCTCGTTTTCAAAATCACCGTCCACGTAAATCTTAAATCATCGTGTGTGATTTCATTTCTACATATTGTTACTCATTACTATTCCTAATTGCTTTTAATCGGTTTGCTAATGAGTTTCGATTATTAGATAATGGATTAACAACAAATTTGCATAAAGCAATTTGTGTGTCAGAGAGGCATTAAATGCTACAAACAGAGGAAAGCTTCTGAGTCTAACGGCTATATTCATGAGACAACAATTAATCTTCAAGCTTCTCCAACGGCCATTAATACAACACTCAAGATGGAGCATTAACGAAGTCAATGTTAAACACTTTATGATTAAAGTTGAATTAGAGCTCAACGAACTAAAGTAACAAAAGCTTCAACGGATACTTCCAACTAATCTCCAACGGTCGAATGCTCGCAACGGTCGAAACGCAAATACCTATAAATTGCGATGTCTTCAAACCGCAAGAGGTGACGACGGTTGATGAATGAATCGACAAAGCCAACGAAATGATTTTACTACTTCACCGTCCATAGTTCATACACTCTGTTTCTCAATGTTTATATAGTTTACGTAGAGAGTGAGATGATCGATTATGTACTTCAGTGATTAGCATTCATCTACTCGGTGAGGAGTTCTTAAACACCGATTAATTCTTTTAGTTGTAAAAATCTTAAGGTTTTGGAACCTTAAGTGGTGTATCAATTACAACTTGTAAGGGGGAGTGAGTCCTAGAGTGAGAGGATCATCCTTCGTTTGAGTGTGTAATTGTATCCTTACGATGTGTAAGGGAGTATCTCGATAAGAGATTGTAAAGGCTACACAAGTGCCCGACTAAACTTGTGAGGTTGTAAAGGCTTTTCTCTTGTGCCCGGTTAAACAAGAAGATAGTGGATTGAAAATCTCAAGTGGAGCTTGGGACCTGGACGTAGGTCAAGGAAGGGCCGAACCAAGTATAAATCACGCTTTGCATATTCTCTTCCCTTATCTCTTACATTTCCGTATATGCTTATTTGAATATCTAACTCGTCAATTTAGAAGTTGCGAAAAGATTTTCAAAGTTTCTAAAGTTTTATCGACACCCAATTCACCCCCCCTCTTGGGTGATAGTCAGGTCTAACATTTGGTATCAAAGCCAGGTTCTTGTTTAAAGGACTTAACCGTCTCAAGAGTTTAAATGGCTGACCTTGGGTGTTGTTCGTTTTCGGAAGGTTTCGACTATACTATTCCACCGTTTTTCAAAGATATTGATTTTTGGTTTTGGAAAGCTAGAATGACTACTTTTATTAAAGCATTGGATTTTGATATGTGGAATGTTTTTATAAATGTCTTTGATTTCAAACCAAGAAAGGATTGGACGGAAAAGGAAAAGAAATTTTTTTCGTTGAACATTAGAGCTATGAAAATCCTTCACCGTGCTTTAACCGAAAATGATTTTGAGAAAATCAAGTTTTGCTCTAGTGCTAAAGAAATTTGGGATACTCTTGATTTTATATATGCTTCTAACAAACATGTTGAAGTTGAAAGTGTTGAGTTCATCGAGACTATAAGCTGCATATCCACAATTGATGAACAATTAGAAGTGGAGAATGAAGAAGGTGAAATAAGAGAACACTTCTTTGATCCAAGTCCAACACGAAAGAACAAGAGAATGAGGATTCCCAAGAAGAGCTAATGATACACAATTACGATGAATCTTTATCTGAAGCTCAAGATGTTGTTCCGGTAAACATTTCCAATTCTTCTTGTGTAGTTAAGAAAAATGATTTCGAACAACTTCATAAAATTGTTTTTCAACTAATCACTGATTCTATTTTGAAAAGCAAAATTATTTTTGAAAATAATGCTGGAAAATCATGTGGGAAGAAAGAATTTACAAATACAAATCATTTGATATTACATCCACTCGACCTACATATTATTTGCAAAACTGTTCATAATAAGCATCATCATATAGTTTGCAATTATTGTCGCAAATCGGGTCATATTTCTCACACATGCTATATTAGAAGAAATTCTAATGTGAGGAATAAATTTGTTTGGGTTCCGAAAGGACAAGAAAGGTCCAATACTAACCGTCAAGGACCCAAGTATAAGTGGGTACCAAAATGTCCATCTAGTGCCGTGTGTGTGCAGATTGATTACAAAAAGAATGGACATAAAGGTATAAAGAAGAAGAAGAGTCCAAGAGTTTCTCATGCACCAATGAAGAAGATCATAGCATCTATATCAAGCAAGAGAACTCTCGGAGCATCCATTGCTAGAACTACAAAGTCAAATCATAAGAAGCAATGGACACCAGTAAGAAGAATACACTTTGCCTCAAGAATGGACTACCATGAAGCATCATTCAACTATCTTAAGGAGAATAAGATAAGAAGGATCTCTCGTACACAAAGGAAAAAACTCTTACCTTCTATATCTTTTGAGAAAGCTTCGTATGCACCCACAAGAAAACAAATGAAGAATCGGTGGGTAAGTAAAGCCAATCCTCCAAGTACCTAAGGTAAAGGTAGACAATGGTAAAACCTCCTATGCTGTTATACGTAATATTTCATTGAGGTTTTAGATTTTGTAACCTTAGGAATAAGCATTGCATCAAACTATTTTAAAATTGGGTTTCCACATTCTGATTTATTTTTCAATGAGATTGCAATGTTCATGGATTTAATTCTTTATGCGAGACATGATAATTTGAAAAGAAATTATTTCCTTTATAAAGTCATGTTTAATTCATTATGCTCATTTGTTCGATTTGATTATTCTCGTAAGAGCATATGAATTATGTTATGATTCCTACAAGCTAACGATGATTGGATCCAATTAAGGTTGGATACCAAGAAAGAAAAATATTTATACGGTTATGTAGGATCAAAGAAAAAGCTTCTCAAGAATGCAACTATACTGAGAGACAATTTGACTCTTGAGGAAGCCAAAGAAGCAATGGTAGATGTTGATCGTGAACGTCGGAAAAGGATTTATCTACATCAATCCATCTCAACCAAGCAAGATACTATAAGGACAAGAGGAATTACGGTGATATCTAATTCTTACCCTATTTTGCACTTAAATGAATTACATATGTGGGTAATGAATACTTGTCCATTATTGCATTCCATTAGCAATCAAATCATCTATGGTTTTCAAAGTGGTTTCAGATTGCTAAATGGACAGTAAATGAATTTGTGCATAACTTTTTGAGTTTATGTTTTTGAAATGCATAATTCTAAAATTCGTTTGAATTTCAACTCACTCTGTTTTTGAAAAATGCATACAACTCGCTTTTGAAAAATATCCATGCTTTGATTGCATTCAAATGGAATTTCTAAATCGGAAGTCAACTTTTTGTATGTTGAATGATAGATATGCTTCAAAATTTGTCCAGTTGAGTTTTCCCCATCATTCACATATTGATCTTTGGTATTTAATGCGATACTTGAACTCCTCATTCTTTATTCTTTGACTAATTGGACCTTATGTCTAATAAGTTATTCATCTCTGAGTTTCAAGTTAATTTCCTGGAAAATAAATCAATTTGTGAAAGTGTTATGCTTATAGCATAATTTCTTAGTTAGCCAAGTTATTCCAAGATTTATAAATGTTCATTAGTGCATTGAATATTAATGCATTAACCATTAGTGGAATAACTTACTAGGATGACATTCGGAACTCTAGTCATTTGGACTAATGAGTTTGTGCCTCATCGTCCATGAATCCTAGTATCCCCTTCGTTACTCAAATACATCAACATTTTCCATCCATATTTTGAGTAACTATAGATGTATATTCATATTCTTGCATTGACCATTCACATATTTCTAAATTCAATTCTAAGAGGCAAGATCATCTCTTGGTCATAGCAAAGTCATTATGCATATGTATCTCTATTGTGTTAAGCATGTTCGGCTAATGCATCATCCATATGATCTTTGCACATGGGAAAATTCTTCTACATGTTAACTTCAATGTTTGACATGTTCTCCAAAACTGAAGCATTCGATACATTCGATATATTCTTTAATATGTTGACCTCCACCATGTTTAGAGTGAGCATCGATCTTAAACATGTTTCAAAAATGAATCTTTCATTCATGAAAATTTTGATTTCATAATGCATTATCACGGTTTGAAAGTACACTCAAGATTTGAAACTTCATTATCATTTTTGAAATTTTAATCTCATCTATGGATTGCGAGATTCATATCAATGACATACTTTTCTACTTAAAGTGTATTTTCAAATTGTCATTGAGAAATAACATTCTTGGTATCACTTAATTGTTACTCTCGTGATTCATTGGCTTGAGTATATTTGATTGGGTAAAAATGTGCTTTTGATCTTTGATTGTTCTCTCTTTGCTCAAATACTATATGGTTAAATTATAAGAGCATAAGAGTTACTATGTCTAATCCTGTGTGGACTCAAGAAAAATTGAGTACCAAAAAGCATATATTTGTTTATGCAGGATACTCTGTTGAGATATTGAAAAACAGGGGTTAACAGAGAAAACTCTACTCCAGCACACCTCCTCTTTCTGCTCGAGCAAGAACGGGAAAAGTCTCTCAAGGAAACAAAGTTGAAGAATCCTACTCGAGTTCTGCTCGAGCACGTCACACACCCTACTTGAGCAACGTCGGGAGGTGGTCTTGCTTAAGTTATCTATATAAGATCTCTCGCCCGAGTAGCAACATATCTCTCGCCCGAGCGGTGTTGCTATCATATACTAGTGATGCATCAATGGATAATAGAGGATTAAGACTCAAGTAATTACGATATTACTTGAGTGAGGTATTGTAATATGCACAAATTATTATCATGCTAGGCTAACTTGATTTCATTCATTTCATTTTCTTTTGAAGTTTAGCTAGAGCAATTTTTTTTTTTTTTTAAATGATTCTTATGTTTCAAACATTTTCATCATCATAAAAAGCATAAGTGATTTCCTCATACCAATTTGGTGTCACATTATTATTTGGTATCATTAAAAGGAGTTTCATAATTTTAGTCATGCATTCATTAAGGGGGAGCTTCACATCACATGTGTTTGATATCTTAAAAGCTCATCTCCTTTATTTGATGAAAACCCTTTTAAGTTTGCTCATCTCGCATTCTCTATGTTTTATTAGTTTTGATGATGAGTTGATATCATATTTTCCTTTCACTATCCTTATTTGAAAATTTCATTTAGAAAGGAATATTTTGATATTTGGTTGCACTAATCTCTCTTGCAAAGAAAGTGTTTCAATTTGTAGCAGGAGATTTTGTTTGTTTGGTGCAAGGACATTCGTGCCTCTGTTAAAGCCAATACATTAGTCTCATTCCACAACTTAAAGGCTATTGAGCACATCACAGATCTCTTTCAACAAGAAAGCTAACAAAGGGCCTTCATCGATCATCCATCATCTGCAGAATATACATGAGCATTTCTAATCTCTATATTTTTATATTCAAGTAGAAATTCTGCACATGTTTGGTATCTATATGCCTTAATTGTGAAAGATGTTTTGAAAACCTCTCCAAATCATTTCAAAGTTATTTTCATAAAAACATTCCAAATTGCATCATATTTAGAATGAACACCACTTTCAATAGGGGAGAGAAAAATCAATTTCTTGATTCATTTCAACTTGTTGTTCATATCGCGCATCTCCAAGTATTTCTTCTTTATACCTCAACTTTTTGCTAATGACAAATAAGGGGGAGAAAAATGGCAAGAAAAATATGTTTCATTTAATATATTTTCATATTCATAAATATTTTTCTTAAAGTATTTGCCATCATCAAAAAGGGGGAGAATATTAGTTATGCTTAGTTTTGATGATGTCTTATATTGATGTCATTATCTAGAGCAAAAAGTTTATATCATATACATTGACTAACTACTTTGTTTATTATAGGTTAGTCTAAATTAAATTATAGAGAATGATCAAGAATGGAGTTTGAAGAAAGAAGAACTTGTTAAATATCATGAGAATATCAATATTCAATTCTCTGTGATCAAATAGAAGTTGGAACAATTCAATTCGGAGTTAAATCAAGCAAGTTCAAGCTTCCGGATGAATACTGGTTTGTTGGAGGGTATTTATGTAATTTCCACTCTTGAATATCAATATTCAAGCCTCCGTGATCAAAAGAAGTTGGAACGACTCAATTCGGAGTTAAAACAAGAAAGTTCAAGCTTCCTGGGATGAATCGGTTTGTTTGGGGGCATTCATGTAATTTCAGCTATTTCTATCACTTGAAGAGTGTCTTGCTCGAGCATATTGAGTTTCGAAGTCATGCTCGAGCAACAACAAAGGTCTGCCCGAGCAAGGTGCATTTCCAGCCCAAAATCGTCCAAAATCCGCTCTTGCCCGAGCAAAGAAGAAAGGTTGCTCGAGCAAGGTTGTTCATCAGCATACTCTGTTCAGCTCTGTTTCAGGCGACCTCTGGTAATTCAACGATATCTCCCAAACCAGAAATCGGATTGACATGAAACCAGCGGCATATAAAACTAGACTCCCAATGCGTCATTTTGACATAAAATTAAAGTCCAAAGGAGTCCAGATGAGAGAGCTATGATTTTTTCAAGTTGGCACAAATATCACCGTCACAGTCCAGACCAACCTTCAGTGTTTTGAGTATATCTCACAAACGACAAATCCGATGGAGCTGAAATCGGTGGCATATGAAAGTAGACTCACAAGGCTTTCTATGAAGACTTGAACCAACCAAAACGAAATTCTGACCAGGGAGATATGAGCTTCGAAAGTTGATGTTCAGTTCAGGATGTTGCAGAAAATGCTGATTAAGAACAACCTTCAATCTTTTGATGTTAATGGACGAACTACAACTAGCTTGGAGCTGATTCTTGTTGAAATGGAAATAATATTTGAAGAGCTTTCTGAAATGGAATGATTTGCTAAATTTGGATTTTTACCGAAGACGTTATGCTCGCTGGAAATTGTTGTCAAAGTGATGTAGAAGTGATCATGCCCGAAGCAACCTTCAAAAGCATCCGAAAGCATGACCTTGCCCGAGCAAGGTCATAGTCTTGCCCGAGCAACGTCGGGCTCTCGAAGGAAAAATAAAGTTCAAAGTGATCATGCCCAAGCAACGTCTCGAAAGCATAAGAAAGCATGACCTTGCCCGAGCAAGGTCATAATCTTGCCCGAGCAACATCATGGCAAGAGCAGAATGAACCTTGCTCAAGCAACACCTGAAAGCATCAGGAAGCATGACCTTGCCCGAGCAAGGTCACAGTCTTGCCCGAGCAACATCGAGACAGAAGCAAAAATCGACAAGTCGATGGTCTTGCCCAAGCAAAGATGAAGGCTTGCCCGAGCAAGCTGCCCGAGCAAAGACCAAAAGATTGCCCGAGCACACTACATCTTCTTCTTGATGTCGTCTCGGCGAGATTCGCCCGAGCAAGAATATAAGCTTGCTCGAGCAACGTCGACTGGAGACATTTTCTCCTGCTCATTAAAAAGCTTGCCCAAGCATGAAGATTTTCATGCTCGAGCAACATCACCAAATCCATATATCTCCACAAGCATGCTTTCTGGATTGCTCAAGCAACAACGATGTGCTCTCACTTCTCCGCCTCTGTCTATGTCTTGCCCGAGCAAGAATAGCACCATGCTCGAGCAACATCGAAGCATATCACTTCCAAGCCTCTGTAAAGAAGCTTGCCCGACCATAATTATATTCATGCTCGAGCACCATGCTCGAGCAGGCAAAATACTTTGCCCGAGCATCAGCGTCCAAGAACATATTCATGAGAAGCTTGCCCGAGCAAGAATAGATTTCTACTCGAGCAAGACCCCTCGTTTTCAAAATCACCGTCCACGTAAATCTTAAATCATCGTGTGTGATTTCATTTCTACATATTGTTACTCATTACTATTCCTAATTGCTTTTAATCAGTTTGCTAATGAGTTTCAGATTATTAGATAATGGATTAACAACAAATTTGCATAAAGCAATTTGTGTGTCAGAGAGGCATTAAATGCTACAAAAGAGGAAAGCTTCGAGTCTAACGGCTATATTCATGAGACAACAATTAATCTTCAAGCTTCTCCAACGGCCATTAATACAACACTCAAGATGGAGCATTAACGAAGTCAATGTTAAACACTTTATGATTAAAGTTGAATTAGAGCTCAACGAACTAAAGTAACAAAAGCTTCAACGGATACTTCCAACTAATCTCCAACGGTCGAATGCTCGCAACGGTCGAAACGCAAATACCTATAAATTGCGATGTCTTCAAACCGCAAGAGGTGACGACGGTTGATGAATGAATCGACAAAGCCAACGAAATGATTTTACTACTTCACCGTCCATAGTTCATACACTCTGTTTCTCAATGTTTATATAGTTTACAGTAGAGAGTGAGATGATCGATTATGTACTTCAGTGATTAGCATTCATCTACTCAGTGAGGAGTTCTTAAACACCGATTAATTCTTTTAGTTGTAAAAATCTTAAGGTTTTGGAACCTTAAGTGCGGGTGTATCAATTACAACTTGTAAGGGGAGTGAGTCCTAGAGTGAGAGGATCATCCTTCGTTTACGAGTGTGTAATTGTATCCTTACAGTGTGTAAGGGGAGTATCTCGATAAGAGATTGTAAAGGCTACACAAGTGCCCGACTAAACTTGTGAGGTTGTAAAGGCTTTTCTCTTGTGCCCGGTTAAACAAGAAGATAGTGGATTGAAAATCTCAAGTGGAGCTTGGCGACGGACGTAGGTCAAGGAAGGGCCGAACCAAGTATAAATCACGGTTTGCATATTCTCTTCCCTTATCTCTTACATTTCAGGATATGCTTATTTGAATATCTAACTGTCAATTTAGAAGTTGCGAAAAGATTTTCAAAGTTTCTAAAGTTTTATCAGACACCCAATTCACCCCCCCTCTTGGGTGATAGTCAGGTCTAACAAGATATACAAATGTCTTAAGAGACAATTGAGGGGTGAGGTATAAGGGAGGGGGGAGGCCCCCTTTTATACCCAAATGAGCGCCCCCCACATCAACAATTAATCGATGTGGGACTCTGGGCAGACTCACACTAGGTACTTCTATTATCATATTGTGATTTTCTTACCAGAAGGATTTTGCTTTATTGAATATAAATGAAAAGATCAGCAGAAAATTCGAAAATGAAAATGAAAACATAAAAAGGCCCAAGTCCCAAACAATTAATATGGATTGCTGTTAACAGAGCCCGTCTTAATTTATTTAACAGTAGGAGTGGGAGGGGTGGCTACATTTAGTGTGCCACTACCTCAAATAGAATCGTCTTTAATAAGAGGATACCTATACTTAGCAAAAAAAAAAATATATCTATTTTGTTTTTGGTCAAAACAAAAATATCTATAAACTTATGCCCAATAGGTGAAATACCCATAAACTTTTCTCAGGTACAAAATAAACATTATTAAGTGAATGTTACAATTATATACATTTAGGCAAACCCATAAATTTAGGTAAAAATATCTATGACCTTAAACCTGATTAAATATACCCTAAAATTTAAAAAATTTCCAACTTTGCCCTATATAATATACATGATATGCCATGAAAAAAAAGTCTATAAAATAATAAATGAAGGGTAAAAATATGTACATGTATATGAAAAATTTAGTGATGATACTTATAAATAGGGGGAAAAAAAAACTTCCCACTTTACCTTGTAAATATGAGTAGAGGAATACAGTCACAATAAATTCAAGTGCAAAGAAAGAAAGAAAAATCAATTTCAAAACTCTTTAATAAGCTTACTTCTCACGTTCAAGATGTTTCTATAGACTTCAAATATTTCAAAGATAATTCTTGAATTATCAAAATAGTAATTGAATCCCTCTAGGCTCTAGAATGACTTTGAGGACTTCTATTTATAATATGAGAAATTCTTTTGTGAATCTAGTTTGCCATATCATTTGTGATTTAACCAATTAAAATACAACAACTCATAAGCTGATTTGACACCTTCTAAATTTTAGCTGTTATATTAATAAAATTACAAGATTTCACTTTTTCATTACTTGTGAAATCTTATTTAAGGGATTCATTTTTTCAAGAAAAATAAAAATATGAAATATATAAGTAGCCAACTAGTATTAATGTTAGTTGATGTAACACCCCGTTTTCGTAAACGTTTTCTCGCTGTTATTGATCAGAGTTGAGCAGCCGATTTTTTTTTTTGAATTAAAATGAAAACAGAGTCACTGAATAACATTCATAATAATATGTCTGGTAGTCATAGTAGTACATTCATCCGGTTGTTCTAAACGAAAATAGACAACAACTTTATTTCTTCCGCCTCGCTTTTCTAGGCCGGCTCCTTACCCTTCTCCTCCATCCGTACACCATGGGATCCTGAAGCTATATTAACAGCTGAGATCCAATGCAAATTGGATCTCAGGTAACGGTTAACCTCATGCTTATGTAAACAGTATATGTATGGCAGATATTCACAACATTTCGCAATCATAATCACTATTCATCATATCGGCAATAACATTACACAACCCCCGCAGTATGTATGTCATCCTGCCCGCACACTCTCCGGTGCCACGATGTACCGTCGTGTCCATAGCGCTAGGAAAACTCTAAACGGTGTTAACAATACCATAACCCGTGTACTCATAATCCCACCATTTTCAAACAAACAGAATCTCAGTATATGAACACAGCAAACACATATAGCATACAACAAGCATCAGAGTTAAGGTTACAATACGCGTCCGTACCTTCGCTGTCGATTTTAGGTACGTTCTGACGGTAGACGATCACGGTTATCCTATAAGGGTAATATCGTCTCAATTAATTCACAAATATTATTTCAAGAGTTATTTTGGCTATATATGACCATTTTACCCCTGGATTAATTATTTCCCCATTTATTAACTATAATTTCGTAAAAACGCTAATAATCACTTTATAGGCTGATTTTTCACCTAACTTTGGAGAATTTTAATTAATTCGACAGAACTCAGAATGAGGATCCGTAAAATTCCTCGGAAACCTTAAGATGTCGAATTTTAGATAAAAATATGAGTTCTTTCCCAGAATTAATAAAAAATTCCCAGTTTATACAATTACAACGCCTACCCAGAAAATTCCAGCATTTTTAGCATAACTTCAAACATTTTTATCTCCTAGCACAGAGCTCAAAACGACATGATATAGGTATATTTGGAAAGCTCTATATGTCTAATTTTATCATGAATTTTCTCAGAATTTTGGCACAGCATCTTCAACATAAGATACCAGCGTTTTTGAAATTGCTCCCGGGAGTCGCTAACCGACAAAATTTCGCCAGAGCTTCGCTATTTTGACCATAATCTTCCAAAACTTTTGCTATAACTTCTTCTTCATCATTTTTTCAAAATAAAGACAATTATAATAATAAAAACATGTAAATAACACTATAATTGGAAGATTATGAATCAAAACAACATTTAAGCTAAAAACTAAAAAGCTAGAGCATAAGAACTTACTTAGAGCTTTGCTCCTCCTTCCTTCTTGCCTCAAGAACTCTCTCTACTCACTCAAGAACTTCTAAGATCAGATCACTATTAGGCTGATTTGGTGTGAGGAATTTGTGAAGGCTTTGCCTCCTATTTATAGCAATTTCAAGGTGGTTCTAATTGGTGGATTCCAAAACTTATTGAATCAAGTTTTATCTCTTACTCTCATCCTCACAAATTGTCCTCCCTCCCTCATATCTCTCTTCATCTTTCCTCCAACCCCAAATCCTAATTTGGTTAGGTGTGTGTTGGTGTTTTTCTTGAGGATTCACTTATACTTTTGGAATCACCATTTTATGACCTGATTTATGGTATTTTTAAACTTCATTTTCATAATAGTATGAATTTCAAAAGTTTACCAAAATCACTTTGGAAGACACTATGTTCAAGCTTGAATTTTGCTTATTCATAATATCTACTTAGATTTGTTACTTAGTTCATAGATTTCAAGATATGATTTATTTTGTATGAATTTTCATTCACATATGTCTTGAATTCATCCTAATGGTTTTTATCTCATCTTTAATTGAATTTACACTAATTACCTTTAATTACCTAAGCCTATGTCATCATTTACCACTTGGTCTTCATGCAATTACTCTTTGATAATGACATTTTTTATATTTGCTTGGCTCTTGATCCTCCACCAAAGTGGTCGACTACTCCTCCCCCCCAACTCTCTCCATTGTATTTTTATTTCACATCCAAATGGTCTTGAAAGTCTTGGGTAATTAATGTTGATTATGATGTTTTATTTATCTAATTACTTAAATCAATTCTTTCTTATTTCCCTTTGGTTGCACCGACTTTCACCTCTGAGTTTTACCTTAGGATTATGTTTTCATTACCATGTAAAAATCCTCCCATTGGTTGTTTTACTTTCACTTGGATTAAGCTTTAGTGAATTAATTCTAAATTCATTAGATTAGCTTTATTAGGTTTAATCCAAGCCCTAAATATGTGCTGAATAATCTTAACTACCATTAGTAGATTTTATCTCGTATCATATGTGTTCTTGGATTTAATAATTTGTGCTATTATCTAGCCTAGTTTAGTGGTGAATTTCGCCCCTTAGCACAAGAATAGGGGAATTAATCTAATCTTGGTAAAAATCCCTAATATTGTGTATTAGATGTTTTTAGGGTTATTTGTCAAAGTATGATTGGTTCCTAAGTCAATTATGATCATTAGAAATTCTCTTAATATCAACCTTGGGTCTTTGTTTGCCTTTAATTATTAATTCAACTCATATACTTCTTAATTATGCCTTTTTAATTAATTAATTAATTAATTACGAAAATTATAAAAATATTCCAATTATTGCAATTTTAATTGCCTAATAATTGTTTGCTAATTTCCTCTAATTGATTTTGTCATCCTTTGATGATTTTAATTTAAAATGATATAGTTGATTTTTAATTATGAAAATATTAGGATATTTTATGATTCCTAATAAGATTTAGAAAACTAAATCTTCCACTATCTTAATTCTAAGAAGAAATCACCTAGAAATAAAATAAGAATAATAAGAAAAATTGAGAACACATATTCACCTATTTTAAATAGGTAATATTGACTCAAATCAAATATTTAAAGAATATAATATTTAAAAGAAATAATTATCCAGGTATTACAGTTGAGTTGTTGTATTTTAACTTATTAGACTATAAATGATGTGGTAAACAGATTCACATAATAATTTCTCTTATAACATATATAAAATTCAAACTCTTCTTTATTTCCCTTCTTGGAAAAATGGGGCTACACCAGGTTTTTGAACTCACGAGTTTAAGCAAACTCATGACAAATGACGTAAACTCGTATCGTGAACTCGAATCGTAAACTCATAAGAATTTACTTTTATTATTAAATAGGTATTACTAGTGTATAATAAAATAATTTAAATATAAAAATGACAACAATTTGATTTAAATATATTTTAAATCCAAATAATTGAAATTAACATTCATCATTTATCATATTTAACAAATAGATTTCTATAAAATTTATATATAAAGCCAATGAGCATTATCAAATCAAACAAGTTAATACGAGTTTAAGAGTAAGTTAACACAGTTTTATGAGTTAGAAACATAAAAACGGTAAACCCAGTGTATAAATTCGTGAGTTTAACTGAGTTTACAATTACCATGAGTTTACTAGTGATTACCTCATTTTTTTAAGCTAGAAACGTAAAAACGGTAAACTCGGAGAGTCAACTTGCGAGTTTGATAACAATGGGCTACACGCCTCGGATGTAGTTTCTATGCATATGTGAGCGGTAGCCGCTTTTTTCCCTTTAACTCAAGTTGACTCATGGCTTTTTATTTGGAATGATTTTGTCCTTCATTTCTTATTTTGTAGACTTTTTATTTTTAAGTTAGAGTGTATCACTACAAAAAAATTGACTTTCAGCATCGACCTGAAAGTTAAAAGGTCGCCACCAAAAGTGTTTCATGTAATATCCCAAATTTCGGGATTTGGAAATAAGAAATTTTATTGGAGGATTAGTAGTGAGAATGAGCACAGAAAAATTGACAAAGTACATTTCCATAGTATTTCTCGATGATTTTTTTTTTCTCGGTGGATATTTGAAGTATGGAACACTTATGAAGAATTTAAAATATTGTTTGATGATCCACCTTACCTTGTTATTTCATTTACAGAAGATGTACTTCAACAATGAATCCTATTATTTTAATGGAACATGGGAAGCATGCAATACTCTATTATTTTCCTACATCCACTCACTATATTATATTGGACTCATTTTTCTTCAATCATACGCCACCCACTCATATCCCACTCACCATTATTGTATACCTTTCCCTCACATTCCTTCTTGTGCATTCCCGGACATTAACATCTCGAGAAGGATCACTATGGAATCAGAGCAAGTTGAAAAGATTTTTGAACTTGCATTTGGTATATGCTTGTTATTTTAATGGAACATGGGAAGCATGCAATACTCTATTATTTTCATCCACTCACTATATTATATTGGACTCATTTTTCTTCAATCATACGCCACCCACTCATATCCCACTCACCATTATTGTATACCTTTCCCTCACATTCCTTCTTGTGCATTCCCGGGCATGCATTAACTCTTCCACTCAATTATTCTACTTTCTTTATTATTATAAGAAGATAAGATTTTTTTTTTCTATGAACAAGAAGATAAGATAATATACTCCATTATACTCCAAATTATCCGCCACTCTTGCATCATTTTTGGCCAGCTTATATGCTCCACTTCGGTCCATATATGTTTCCGGGTCCCTGTTCTCTTCATCGCCGCCCTCCGCCCATCCTCTCGGCGCATCCGGGACCGTCGAAAACTTGATCCAACGGTTCATATCTATATTTTTTTTTGTCTTTTTGTGGTTTGTTTTTATAGATCCGGATCGTTGGATCAAGATTTCAACGGATGCGACTGTGAGAGAAAGGGAGAGAATCAGCCGGGCAGAAAATCCTCTCCCATATGTTTCCCTTTTCCTCAATTATTATTATTATTTTGCTCGGAACTTTTCCTCAATTATCATCAATATCAATATATATATATATATATATAAACCCATCCCCTTAAGCCGCACTGTTCTCTAGCTTATCCTCAACTCTCCTCACAATATCTTGTTCCTAAGCCGTTCTCATTACTGTTCCTAAGCCGTAATCTTGATGGAACGATTGTTAGGCTTCGTGCCGAGACAAAGTTGCAGAGATGAAGGTGTCCAGCATGTTGGTTTTCATTTTTCAAATTTCAAATTCCCTCTCTTCAAGTTTTCTCTCTCTTTTCTTTCAAATTTGAAATTCAAATTTCAATATTTCAGTATATAATCACCATTGCTCAACGATGCCAGTCACTCATCCCGTTTCTCCTTCATGCGTTCGGATTTTCTCTCCTTCCATCGTCCGCCTCCAGTATACTCCAATTATCAATTTTTATCCTTTTTCAGTGTGAGTATCAATTGCAGAGGACTCTCAATCCTTCCTTCATATTCAGACAAGGAAGGTGTGATAGAAAGCAGATGTGCTACCAAAACTGATATCTACCAGAGAGCGATTTTACCTTACAGTCTCTTCCTACCACCTTCACAGGAAACTAACTTCCAACAATAGAAAAGCCCTCCCCACCGTCGTTGCCGTTTCTCGCTCTCGTCGCCGGAAATCGTCACAAAACATCACCGATCTTCATCACTGTCGGCGCAGATCAAGCTTCATCAACGGTTTTGGGATCTTACGTTCAAAAAGTGTTGGATGGAACAATTGATATACAGAACATGACGGGGTGAGAGCGACGAAATCCTTCCTTCATATTCATCAGTGTCGGAGCAGATCAAGCTCCATCCGTGCTCCATAGTATGGATCCATCTTACACCATATGGGATGCGGCTAAGGAAAAAGCTGCTTATCTTTTTAATATTATGATTGAGCTTCATCATTCACTGATCTGTTTCTCTACCTCAGCGCCGCTGTCGCAGATCGTTGGAGAAGGAGAAAAGATGAAGGTGTTTTGGGTGAAGAAGAGAGTGGATCCTATGAAGAAAAGGCAGAAGATGGATGAAGAACAAGAAAGTGAGACCGTCTTTATTTTTAATTTTTCTAGGTGTTGATGAATCAACCTTTGAGAAAATATCAGATGCAAAATCATCCAAAATGCATGGGAGATTTTATAAAAGTCTTGTGAAGGAGTAAACAAAGCCAAAAAAGGTACGACTGCAATAACTTAGAGCTTGAGAATTTGAAAATGCAGAATGAGGAGCCAGTTACAGATTATATCTCACGAGTGCAAAAGGTGGCCAAAGAGATGAAAAGAAATGGAGAGATTTTAGATGATGTCAGAGTAATGGAGAAGGTTCTACGGTCATTAACAAGAAAGTTTGATTATATCGTTACTGCCATTGAAGAAGCTAAAGATTTGTCAGTTATGTCAGTTGATGAGCTTGTGGGTTCACTTCAAGCTCACGAGCAAAGAATGAATCTAAATGAAGGCTCTAGCAATTTGGAGCAAGCCTTGCAAAGCAAATTGCCTTTAAACAAAAATAAAGCTAGCAGTAGCAGCTATGTATGTAGCAGAGGAAATCGTGGTGGACGTAGTGGATATGGCCGATCTAATGGAAGATTTGAAACTTGTACAGCAAGAAGTAGAAGCAGTAGTAGCAGTTCAGAGAAGCAGCAGTGAGACTGAGAAGCCATTGAAGGCAGATAAAGTTCAACAAGTTCAAAATATATCATTGATATGAGAAATTGAGTTTGAAGGGGAGTGTTAGAAATTCAAACTCAATTTGTTTTGTTCTCTTCACCGCCAAACTAGAACAAGTGAGAAGTAGCTAAAGTGTTCATGAATTATCTAAATGATTGTAGAAGAGCCAACAAAAGGCGGCTACGTGTGTGAAGGAAATAGAAGCATCAAGAATAGTGTCTCGAAGTAATCAAATAAGCATTGGCTTAGTTACGAAGGAAATAGATGCGTAAATCTAATATATACCTATAAACCTTGTAGCATCAAATTTATTGGCCCACGTGTATCACTCTCATAAGTGCCACGTCTCCACTTTATCCTTCTAATATTCTATCAATTCACACGACTTCCCTCCCTCCCAACCTCCATTTCTTTGATTTCAAATTTCAAACTTTCACTATAAAATCCAACTCGTGAAACCATTTCCCACTTCTTCCCGTCCTCTTCCTCTTTTGCAACCTACCCTTTCTCACTCTTTTTTCCAGCTCCGTTCGTAGGTTCCAAAAATCGTGATTTATCCGATCCTTGGCACCAGTTCTCGATATGCGATTCTTAATCCCTTTTTTCAGCTATGAAGCTTCATGTAGCAGACCCATGTATGCCATTTTCTTCATTCCTATTTATTTAAATCATATTTACTGTTCACAAGAGTATCTATGCTAGATATAATGATTTTTGGAATTTTTTTAACTCGTCAATGTTTGATAGTGTTCATGGTGGTCATGCTGAAAGTAATGTTCGGTCATGGTGTGTTGTAGATCACTTCAAGATGATGATACCACTTTACCATCATCTCATACCCCGCCCGACTCTCCTCTCGCAAGAAGAGAAGGAAGTGAGACAAATTATGAGTGTAGTGGCAGACAAAGGGATCACAAGGAAGAAAATAAAATGCATGTGGGTTCCATCGAGCAGATTGAGCTCCAACGATGAGAACTCCATCTTTCGGCCCGTCTCGTGTTCAAGTTTCATTAGAGCAGATCGAGCTTCGCGATGCTACTATTGTTCGGCCATCACGTTTTCGTCGGAGCCGCATATGCAAAAACATACCGAAGCAGATCGAACTTCACCGGTCCTGATTGAGCTTCATCGAACGTCGCAGATCGAAAGACAAGGAGAGAAGATGAAGAAGGTATGCTAGTGGAGAAGATGGAAGAACAACGAAAAACATAACTTGACTCGAGTCATAAACAAACTAACTCACGTCATATGTGTTACAGAGAGCTTCAAATATTTTTGTGTGTGAAATGACTCGAGTTAAGTCATCATGACTCGAGTCAAGTGATTTGAAAAAGACGTATCTGTTTTGAAATATTATGCAATAACTCGAGTTAGCTGAAAGATGACTCGAGTCATGCTTATCTGATATTTGATATCAGCGTTCTCGAAATCTGTATCTCTTAGATTAAATCTTGGGTACTTCATTTTATTGATTGTATCTATTCCTAACCAAGTTTAATCAGTTTGCTAGTGATTTTCAGATATGATTAACATTGATTAACCATAAAAAATTATCATAAAGCAAATCTGTGTTAGATGCATTAAATGCTTAGCAGAGTTAAAGCACGAAAATAGAAGATGGACTTCTGAGCAATGATAAAACATTTCGGCCATTTCCAGTCAACATTCTACCTAGTCTCAACGGACAAATCGAATGAAGAATGTCAACGAAGAATAACGGCTAAACATCGAAAGATTACGAAGAGATGAGTAACGATCAACTTCAACGGATACTTTGATTAAAACTCAACGGCTACTTAGTCTCTCTTCAACGATCAATTAATGCCATCAACTATAAAAGCCAAGAGCATTCAATTCTCCACCTACCGAATCTCGGTGCATTCTGTTGGTTATGATTAGTTTTGATGATGTCTTATATAGATGCCATTATCCAGAGCAAAAAGTTTGTATCATATACATTGACTAACTACCTTGTTTAATATAGATGAGTCCAAGTTGAATCATGAAGAATAATCCAGAATGAAGAACTTACACAATATAATGGAAATATCAACATTCAAGTTCTTGTGATACTGGAAGTCTCTTTGATCAAGCGGAAGTTGGAATAGCTTAATCCAGAATTAAATTAAGCTATTTGAAGCATCAGCATAAATAGTATCGTATACGTGAATAGTATACCGTATACATGAATAGTGCCATACAGTATGAACAGTTCCATATGGATCAGTATGTGTTTGCTACAGTGATTTTGCTTTTGGAATGAGTTGCCTCGAGGTACTCCACTAATTGCCTCAAGTCATTCCCGTTCATTTCTCCAAATTCACTCAGAATGGTAAAATCGTAATTATGCTGAAGTTCAGTTTTAATGGCAAAATCGTAATTTCGATGAACTTCTTATTTTGCCTCCAGTGAGTCTCCACGCATTACTCGAGTAAGAAACAATATGGAACGCAAGTAAGCTATTGTTCATCATGCTCTGTTTGCCTCTGTTCTACGTGTTTCATGGGCGATGTTCAGTGTTTTGATGATATCGTCCAAACCAGAGATCGGATTGAGGTGAAACCAGTGGCATATGAAACTAGACTCTCAATGCGTCATCGTGACATAAAATTCAAGTCCAAAGGAGTTCATATGAGGGAGTTATGAATTTTTGAACATAACAGTGAAATCAACGTCACACAGCAGACCAAGCTTTGGTAATTTGAGTGTATCTCACAAACGACAAATCCAAATGAGCTGAAACCAGTGCCATTGGAAACTAGACTCCAATACCTTTTCAAAAAAATCAAGAACACAAAAAAGGAAGATCAATTGAAGGAGCTATGATGTTTTGAAGTTGACAGTCTGTTCAGGATGTTGCAAAAACACTGATTAAGAAGAACCTCCATTCATTTGATGATAACGGACAAAATACAACTAGTTTGGAGCTGATTCTTTTTGCATTGGAAAGAAGAATTAAAGAGCTTTCTGAGGATGGGTAATTTGGAATTAATCATTCTCTTTCAAGAAACCATCCGAAAATTACTTTTCGGGGTTACTCAAGTAATACACTTTCGCTTCGCAAGTAATGCCATTTTACTTGCTTTCAAAGAACCGTTTCAATATTACTTTCAAAGCTTACTCAAGTAACAAATATATGCTTCACAAGTAATTTCATTTTACACCACTGAGACTTCTACTTCTTGGTTATTTTCGATATTACTCAAGTAACAAATGTTGTTACCCAAGTAATATCTTTCCAGTGGGATTTTATTTGAAGCTATTCAATATTACTTTCGGACCTTACTCAAGTAATATTTTCTCGCTCGCAAGTAATTCGGGAAAAGCCTCGAAGGTTCTATTTCTTAAAGAAATAAGATATTACTCAACCGAAAAGCAAGATTTGTGTCAGAAGCATTTATTGCGTGAAAAAGCAGAACACGCAAATGGAATTAAAGCGTGTAGCAGTCGAAGACATTCCAGCTATTATTCTGACTCATCTTCTACACAAGTAGGTGAACGCATTTAATGAAGGCACGTATGTTTAAATGATCTCAACGGATATACACGAAGATTCAACGAAGCTGAGTAGGAAGTGAAACTGAAGCGAAGCACTTGACGAAACAAGCAAAACGACAAAACATTTAAATTCGCCAACGACTATCTCTCTTTATACGAATGAACACCACAGCAGACATTTAATGAAGTTAAA
Organism: Acacia melanoxylon; assembly: GCA_019022615.1. Classification (NCBI taxonomy): domain Eukaryota; kingdom Viridiplantae; phylum Streptophyta; class Magnoliopsida; order Fabales; family Fabaceae; genus Acacia; species Acacia melanoxylon. The sequence goes on from JAFJYJ010000013.1 coordinate 6,784,997, forward strand.
TGGCGGACAAAAAGAGAGAGGAAGCACGTACGCTCCAACAACCATTCTCAACGGACCGAAATTCAAAATTGTTACTATTCACAACGGCCGAAACGCAACGGACGAATACTTCCAACAATTGTCTATAAATAGAGAAAGAGTGAAGGAAGAAGTGCAATATACAGAGACACGAGCCTACATCTTCAATATGCCAATACTCCGATATTCACTTACTCTGTTTCTTAATGCTTACATAGTTTATCGTAGAGAGTGAAATGATTTGAATTGTACTTCAATGTTTATTCATTCACTTCGAGAGAGAAGAATTTTTTTCGTAAACATTATATTCGAGAGTTACTCAAGATTGGGTGATCTTGAGCGGGAAACACACCGTGTTGATTACAGCTTGTAAGGGGAGTGAATCTTGGTGAGAAGATTACTTGACAGAGTGTGTAATCAAGCGGGTGTATTGATTACGGTTGTAGGGGGAGTGAATCCTAGTGAGAGGATTACTTCGAGTACGTAACGTGTAATCAAGTTGAAAGCAGATAGTGGATTGAAATCTCGGGAGGAGCCCGGGGACGGACGTAGGTCATCGTGGATTGGACCGAACCAGGATAAATCACGGTTGCATATTCTCTTCCCTAAACTCTTATATTTCAAAGCATATATATTTGAATGACTGATTATCGCTTTATAAATTATTATTGTCATTCGAATTGCTTTCAGTAAGTTACGAAAAGATTTATCAAAATCCCTAAAGTTTTATCAGACACCCAATTCACCCCCCTCTTGGGTGATAGCCAGGTCTAACACATTCAATTAGTGAAATAAGCATTTACTGTTTCTACTCTTACGAACAATATCTTCGGATATTTAATCTTTAGTGTTTATTAATATGCTCTTTTAGAGAGTTCATTATTGATTATCAATCTTTGTAAGAATCTTAAAGTATTGGGACTTTGGGATTGAGTTATTTGATTACAACTTGTAATGGGAAGTAAAGTTCTAGTGAGAGAATTACTCCAAAAGTTACAGAGTATGTAATCATTTGAGTTAGTGAAATTCCGAAGAGTCTGAGGACTAGACGTAGATTGAGGATTTAGACCGAACCAGTATAAAACGCTTGTGTTCGAAGAAAATTTTATATCCCCAACTCACCCCCCCCTCTTGGTGATATTCCGTCTTTCAATAGGAAGCAAAAGAGAGAGCACTCACCTCCTAATTTTGCATAACGAAAAGCAGAACCTCGGAGACCAGGGGCTATGAATAGTGATTCTTCAAATACAGAAGCACCGGATGTCGATTCTTCATTCTATTGTCTGGGTTTAGTAATGAGGGTGGAAAAATGAAGAGATCGACGGCGCCGTGAATGGAGTCGCTGAGATTGATGGCGCCGTGAATAGAGTTGCTGAGATCAGCGGCTAGCTGGGAGAGGTGAAACTTGAGAGTGAAAAAGAACAATGAGACAAAATTGAAATGAGAAATTTTGAAGGGGGCGGAGTGGCTAGAATGAAAACCCTAACTTTGAGCGGCGATAAGTGCTTGTCACCACTGAAAATTATGCCTTTAGTGGTGACAATACAATGTCGCAGCCTTTTGTAAACTTTTAGTAGCGACTTTTAATGTCGCCGCCGAAAGTCTGACTTTCAGTGGCGATATTAAAATTTGCCACCAAATGTGGTCATTGAAAGTGATTTTTTTTTGTAGTGTATATCAAACAGGGATAAAATTGAAATTATTAAATTTTAAGGAAAAGTTAACATTCCCTCTTGTTCCTATCATAGGCCATCTTCTAGAAAGTTTTCTTGATCATTTTTATAAAACGCTTACTTGTTTAATTTCAAGAAGTATTAAAAAAAAAATCAAATATGCCTATATTTAATAAAGGTAGCGATAAAGAGTAGAAATTTATATGATGTTGAAGTTTGTAATTAAGAAGTATATAATTGTGTTAGGAAAAAACAAGTGTATAATTGAAAATTAACTAAAATTTATTACAAGTTTAATTATTTTAACTATTTTTATTCATACTTATGAATAAGTTAGAAGTAACCTATATTTGTGATTAAAAAGAGTAATATTTAAGTTTTTTCTTCGTTTCGTTAAAACATGTTGGAAGTAACTTAATTTTAAATAGAACCAAAGGAGTTCCATTTAATAAAGTCCTTGTTTGGCAGAGTGAAAAAGAGATGCCTGCCAAGTTTATTAGATGAAATCAGCTTCCGTCGCTCTACAAATACTCCACATTTTGCTAATCGGCTTCCCACAACAAGCAGGAAAGCAAAAGGCGTTGTTTATGTGATTGAGTAAGTGAAAATGGGGAGATTTCATAAAAATGTGGGAGTGGTCATTGCTTTAGTGCTAATGGCATTGGCTGCTATTATAGGAATAGCTAAATGCCAAGGTGCAGGGTTACAATTCCGTAGTGCCGTCAAAGGTGCCGGAGAAGGTGTTAGTGGTGGCGTTGGTGGGTCGGCACAAGGTGCTGGTTCCGGCGCCAGTGTTTGTGCTCAATGTGCTGGTACGGGCACCAGTGCTACTAGCTACAGCAGTGGTAATGGCGGCAAAAGATATGGTGGTGGCTTCTAATTCTACAAAGGAAAAATCACTACGAGGTCTCAGTAAAGAAATGTATTAATCACAAAAAAGTCTTACAAAAAGTTAGCAGTATATATCAACATGCTCATAATTGCTCACTTGTTGTAAAACTTTTTAGTGATTACATTATTTCTTTAGGATCTTACTGTGATTTGATCCCTTTTACAAATCCCTAGTTATAAACTTACGATGTCTACTGTGTTTGCTCCTCAGTTACTTGCATGTAGAGATCATGCGTGTACGCATCATATATCTATTAAACAAGCACCAGCTCAGGAATTAATCATCAAGTAGCCTAATTTTCTTTTCTCTTGCCTTTGCTATTCATCTAATAATTTAATCATCAAGTAGCCTAATTTTATTTTGAGTCTTATGGGCAATAAAATAAGAATTCATGCAAGTTAATCCTTAATCAATCAAAACTAATTTGCCACAGAAATTACTAATCTATAACAAAATATTATTTCTAACTAAAAATATCATCGTAGAAACCCAGATCATGACCAACCAGAAATAAATAAATATATATATATATATATATATATATATATATATATATAGTCAAATCAAGTTTAAGAAATTAAAACCTAACAGCGCAGGAATCAGAGGTACAATTTAAATCCCTTCTGACTAAGAATTTAGATACAAACCACCAGAAAAAGGGTACAAACACATAGTGCCTTTATACTATGTCCTTGTTACAACATAGGATATATTTGAGGAATTGATCTTGATCCAAAATCTAAGATATATTTTTTAAATTTGTCAATTTTTCCTCAATTTACTCTTATTGATACTCCCTCAACAATAATCAAGGAGGACTAGGAAGAAGGAAATTAAAAAAATATGACTAGGATGCTTTAAGAAATACATGTCATATTAACTAAATTCTTTAATTTAATTTAATTAGATAAATATGTCTTATATTAAGGACAGATGAGTATATTATTGGGAAAATGCTTTTAAGGTCCCAAGGGACCAAAAAATATATCAAAAAAGTCCCACAGAAAATCTGATGTAAAAAAAGTTTCATTGACAACTCCTTCAGTAGAAGAATTAACAACTACACCGGAGGGTTTTAACAACTTCTTGAGACTTTTTATACATTTTCTTGGTCCTTTGGACCTTAAAGGATTTTCCCTATATTATTTGGAGTTACTAGGAGTTATCTAAGTGAACGAAATCAACAGAAATGAAGTGAATATGGACAACTGAACATTTATATGCTACGCGAAAAGATGTACCTATTGGGACTTGGGTACTAGTACTATATATATATATATATATATATATATATATATATATATATATATATTTCCTTAAAAAATAAATACGCTCGATCCTTAATATAAAAGTTAGTTAATTTTTTTATGTCACAAATATAAATATTTTAATATAACTTATTTAACTTTCTTAATATATCTAACAAAAATTAACAATATCCTATATTAAAAACCGGATGGAGTAAAATGAAAGGAAGGAAGGAATAAAGTCATAACACCCCATATTTACAAAATAACCCAAATAAAAAACATCTTTTGATATTTGAAGTTTACCAGCGGGTACAATCTGCCTGCTTTGAGGACATGTTTCAAAATATTTAAAGTATTATGGTCATGAATCCTCCCCGTTTATGGATTTCTTCCAAAAATCCAGCTCTGCTATATTTCACACACAAATGAAAATATTAATCCACAATTATATATTCCAAATAGCATAAGACAGATAAACCCTAAACCTTGGAATGGGCATGCCTGCAACCAACTTCCAAAAGCCACACAATGTATGTCTCCTATTAGTATTAGTATTATATTGGATAGGAAGCCGGAAGTGAGATTGTAGGACCACAAGCTACGAATTTAACAAATTTTCAAAGACGGAGAAACCGTTAAGTGCATTTTTAGATTAGTTTGTAGAGACTAACTTTTATGATCTGTGAAGTTTGAAATAGTTAAAACAGATCATCGTAAAGGAAGCCAATCCTTGCCATGAACGAAATCAACAGAAATGAAGGGCTACGTTCGGCTTCTTTTTCATTAAACTGTTTGGCCCAACTAACTCGTTTAGTTGTATTAGCTACAGCCTCCAGGGCTTAAGTCTATGTTACATGCCACATGTCAACAATATATTAATATTCATATCTTTAATAATTATTAATTATTTTGTTAATTGATTTGGTCCCTCTCTAGAATTTTCAAAGTGAGTCGAGGGTATAAAGGAACGAAAAAGGGATGTGTGCGTGCGTGTGTGTATATATATTATTGTGGGGGCCATCATATATAATTTCCATTGGGTTCAAGCCCTAAGGAAAAAGGGTATCAGATGATAGCCCAAATTATTCCGTGTTAATAGAATCTATCAGCATCCATGCATGGCTCAACCACTGAAACGCATCGTTTTGACTAGTGGATGGAAAATCCATCGATCTTCAAACTGCAAGACAATGAGAAGCTGACAAGTGGAGGGGCGGGATTTTCATTCATTTAAGTTTTCACAAGAATATGTGGCAGCAAATGGAATTAGAAAGAACAGAGGAGAAGAAATAAAATATAGCAGAGGGGTTCGGGACCTTTAATGTGTCTTTTTCTAATGCTCTCTAACGTCCTTTATGACAACCTAATTTTCCAAATCTTTTTTATTTTATTTTGAGGATTAGTTTCTACATATTCTGGAAAAAAAAAAGATTAGATTCTATATAAAAATAAGTGATATTTTGATGTTTTTATGAAAATAAAATGATGCAGTTTTAATATTTTTTTACAAATAATAAATTAAAACTACAAAGTTTTAGATGTTTTGTCTAAAAAATAATTTTTAAAAAATCAAAACTACAGCAATTCATGCCCTAACTCAAATATCAAAATGTTATTCATTTTATTTAGAATCTATTTATCCAAAAAACGGATGAAAAAAACATTTGAGATTAGGGCATTACAAAAGGCATTAGAGAGACTTAATATGTGAGTGATAAGATTTGAGCATAGATAGCTTCTCTTCTTCTTAATGATCCCTTCCTTTCATTGTACATCGTAACTCAAAGCTCCACATTTTCTCATAACAAGGGATTTAATAGATTTTTTTTTATTCCATCCTTTTCTATATACATCTATTTGCACCTAGGATTTTGTCCCCAAAAATTATGTCTAATTTCTATTCCTTGATGAATAACTGTGTTTTGTTTATGTGAAAAATGGTTTGTCCTTGAGAAGATCTTCCTCTTGAACTGGTTCAAGACAGGTTCCATAGTAGTTAATGGAAGAGTCAAGAAGGGTTAGGGCTTAATTAGCTTGAGCAGGAAGATCCTAAAGCTAATGAATGGTGAGGTCCACTATATCAGGGAGGCTCAAAAATATCATGCTGGAGTGCTTCTTGCTTTAGTGGTGGGATTGGTTATTATTGGACTAGCTGAATGCCAATGAGGAGCAGCAACAATAGCAGCAGCAGTAGAAGTAGCATCTAAATCAGCAACATGCGATAATGTCGGTTCGAGTGCCCAAGGTGTCAAACAAGACATTATTGCAAATTATGCATCAGCACTAGCAGAAGCTGTTGGGTTATTTTAAAATGAAGATATGTGTTTTTTGTAAAGCCGTGTTCATTAAGTTATGAAATTTATATGAAAGGTTGTGTAGGGAGTTATAATACTAAAAGTAAAGTCATGTCTTTTTAGTTTCTAAAGACACCTATGAAAATGTGCAGTATTTACTATACTTGGTAGAAGATTGTGTTGTTTTTTCTAAAAGAACCCTACATACTATAAAGGTGTAACCCTTCATGGAAAAATTATTTTAAATAACCATTGGTTTTTGAAGTTATGTTGGTTCATGAATCTAACATGTGGTTATGAATTTTAATTGAAGAGATGTTACTTCAAGAGGCACAAACACTACTTCATGGTCTATAAATATCTTGCATCATCATTTCATTTGTGACAAACAATACAAAATCAGAAATCACACAACAAGAAAACAAACTCATTGCCATTGTTCTTGAGTGTACACACACACAAAAAAAAAAAAGTCAAATTCTTATTTTGTACAAGTCATTGTTGTCTTGCTTGAGTATTGGGAGTACAACCCATACTCAAAGGTCTTCATTGTATCCTACAAGAAATTCGCCCGTCAATCAAACTTGCACACTATAAGATAAGTATAGGTAGGGGCGAATTAGGTCTCAAGGAAAGTGCTGCCACATCTTGAAAACATTGTGCACTATTTTCTTCTTCTTGTACTCCTCAGAGATCCAATCCAACCGATCCAATAATCTTTATGCTTAATTTCGTGATTGCTAATGGCATATTTAAAAGAGGGGACAAAAGAAACATTTGTGAAGTAGTAATAAAGATTTTGATCCTTGATCTGCAAGTTATACGTGGCTTTCTTCTTGGATGGCTTCACCGATCTAAGTTATTCTAAAGCGATTCACAAGTGACTGCATACGTGGACAATTTTGAAGATGGAAGAGTTTATTTGAAAGAAGCAAAAGAGTATGATCGTGTAGGTGGCATTATTTTTTTCTACAGCAAAGTGCAATCTTGGGCCACTAGCATCGTCAACACCTTTCGTCACTCAAAGGATTTTCCTTGAAATATAAGAGATGGTTTGATCCAAGGACTTTGAAAAGGAGTCATCTTGAATTCATTTGAACAACGACAAAAGATAGAGATAAGTCTCTATTTACCTCTTTTATTGAATATGGTTTATAGATTCTTGAGATTTATTCATGTTAATCCAAGCGAAGCAATTTACCTACCAACCCACCTCATACGCCACTCAATCTCAACCCATTCCGATAACGACCAAACCCAAACACGCCTAATTTATTTTATTTTATTTATTTTTGTTTGTGATTACTAAAAACACATCTTCCTTAAATTTTATAAATACAGAACTCTATATTATGTATAGAAACATCGTCGTTGACTAGAGTTCATCCTCACAGAAACTTCTCTTTTGGGAACAAGGAACCTATCTGGAAATAACATTTTATCTTCTCTTTTGGGAACAAGGAACCTATCTGGAAATAACATTTTTATCTTCTCTTTTGGGAACAAGGAACCTATCTGGAAATAACATTTTTATCCCCTTAAGACAAGCAATCACTTATAACCTAACCTCTCATTTTATATATATATATATATATATATATATAGACGCACACGCTTTCATACACAAATATTCACAATCAAAATTTTCAAACAGGAGCATCAACGTAGCACCAAATATTTTTATTATCATCGTCATCATTTCGCAACACCCAAGAAGATGTCTGTTAGGCAACGACCTGCTAAAGTCACCAAGCAACCGTCCAAGTCCTATGAGACCTCCACCGTGGCCACCTTGGTGTCGCCGGAACAACCGCAGGCTCCGTCTTCACCTTCTTGGCCCCGGCCTGCAGGTCAAGGAGCAATCTCTAGAACCCTAACCAGCACAGCCAACTTGGCCAACCTCCTTCCTACAGGGACCCTCTTGGCCTTCCAGATCCTCACACCGATCTTCACCGGCAACGGCACTTGCTCTGACACCACCCGTTTCCTCACCTGTTCTCTCCTCCCATCTCGTGTGTGCAAATGATCTATATTATAAAAAGGTACCAATGCTCATGAGTAGGTACATGTAGTGGAAGAATGACAGATTCATAAGACCTCAAAAGAAAGAGGGAATGATAGAATATTATAAATCTATTTACATGTTGTGGCTATGGTAATTATAATAATAAAAAATGAGTCATAATTAGTTGGTGATGATATGTTAATAACTTTTATTGTTATTACAGTTCGACATTGTTTGACTCTAGTATAAAATTAGCATTAATATATATTCATTGTGATAGTCAATTTATTCTTAAAAAGGGCTTATAGCCAAGTTTATAATGGAAAGTCGTGACATATTGACAAAAGACATAGCTATGTAAAATATTTGATTTTGAATGAAGTAATTTCCATTAGTTATTTAATATATAAATTAAAATCTTGCAGATCATTTGACAAAAGGTCTAACAAGGATTTAGTGTTAAAAATATCAAAAGTGATGGGATTGAAGCCTATAAGCTATGATCACCAATAGTGAAATAAAACCAACTCACACTTAACCATCATATTAAGTCTTGAATTCAATAGTAAAAGTATGTTATCTGAGCAAATACTTGACTTTTTAATGCATCCCAGGTTGGATAAGTACTTGGTAACCATAAGACTAGAAGGGGGTAGGTTGAGCCTCAAATTGGCTCTTAATGGACTTGTAAGCGTATATTTGCTGGAGCATTTATCATGATAGTGCTGACTTTGGAAAGCTCTTGTAACATCTCATTTTCAAAAGCAAGTATAATTTTTTTTTTCTACCTATATTTAGTAACCGATACATATATTTAGAGTGAATTGACCGAGAGTTTTCAAAATGACGTGCGGCTCGCTCGCCTTTCTTCTAAGAGTCCAATGCAACGGCTTGACTTTGGAAAGCTCTCATGAAAAAGATAATGTGGAATAATATGGGAGAAAATTGTATTCTGATTGTGTTCTCATTGATATGTAAAATGTTGTAATACAAAAATCATATAATACTTATACACAAATAGAAGGACATAAAAGTAAAGATACAAAAGGACCCTGCGGCTTGATTAGCTTTGAAGAAACTCAAGACAGAAGATCTTTTCATCATATCCAAGTATTCGCGAAAGATCCTCTTTTTGATCATATCCAAGTATTCTCGGTGCGTCGGAAGATATTCGGACAAACGCATCCGGTTACGACGGAAATCGCACGATGACGGACAACAATTCAATCGTAAAACGTCCAGTTGTTGCCTAACTTAATCTCGTGTTTAAAAAGACACAATTGTTTCTATAGGTTCTCACTTTGCCTATCGACTCTACTCTATCGATCAACTTTTCGTCTTATTTGAAATTAGGGTTTTCGGGAAGAGGAAATTTACAAAAGACGGACGGTAGAATTTATTAATGCCTATAAGCCGACTCACCGCATTATATTATTATTTTATTCTAATTACCATTTTAATTATTTAAACAATTCTTTTTAATTAAAAATACTTAGAATTTCGGCCCCCTCTTTTAAAAATTCAGATGAGTGGACCTAATTTCTTCGTTTAGTGATCTTTTTAGGATAAGGTTTCTTCATATATTTATCTTTACTAATTTTGGTATATTGTTATCTTACAGCATTAATTTAGGAGTTACTTTAGGAAATGCTTTTTAAACTTTTCTTCATGTTAGAAATAATTTATTAAATATAATAATATTATATTATATAATATTTTATCTAATATTTTTAGACTGTTTTTATCACCATTATATCATTTTTAGGCCACGAGTTTCCGTAACTTTTTTGACAATTTACTCTATAATTATAACAATTTTCTATAACAGTTTTAACTCATGATTTTGTCTTTATTTCAAAAGTCATTTACTAAAATCCAGGTATTACAGCCTCTCATGAAAAAATGGCACGAGATCGTGTCATTTAAAGTGGCATAAAATGGCCTGAGATCCCATGCGTGATTCATGCACACATGTTCATATGAGATCATTGGTTCAAAGCTTAGTCTACCATATTATTTTGGATGGGTAAAACCATGTCTTACTTAGGTAACTATTCAAATCATCGAGATACCTTTATTGACAACATGAGATTTCCTAAGTGATAAGAGTTTGTGATCATTTTAAATGGTGGGGGATTGTTGGAATATTTCAAAATGAAACCAAGCTTCTTTCCCAAAACCTTTAAACTCAGCTTGGGCTTTTTTCCCTCCTGTGTCCAGTTCGATGTGTTTTTTGTAAAGTCATGTTCATTAAATTATGTAACTTAAGTGAATGCTTACGTTGTATAGGGAGTTATAACACTAAATGTCACCAATGTCATATCCTTTTAGTTTCTAAAGACTCCCATAAAAATATGTGGTATCTAATACTTGGTGGAAGGTCGTGTTAGATTTTTAAAGGTTATTTAAAGGTGTAATCATTCATGAAAGAACTATTTTAAATAACCATTGGTTATTGAAGTTTTGTTGGTTCATGATATAACATGTGGTTATGACTTTTAATTGAAGAGACACCATTGTAAGGCATCAATTTATGGTCTATAAATACCATGTGTAACACCCCAAATTCCATATTACTTATAGTGCCCAGTGACACGTAGTATTTAGGAATACGGTACTACATGTCAGAGTAAAGCGGAACGGAGAGCATGCATTAACGTTTGGACAATGAGTAACTAATATAAAATGCCCAGGCATAAGTTGGTATTAAAAATTTTCCGAAAGAATATTCATGTGATACAATATCCGGAACTTGTATAATTACAACTCTTACATAGAAACTATACAATCCTAAATCAAGCCTTAACTAGACTTGTGGCTTAGAACCCAATACAATTAATCAAACCCATTGGCTAGGCCGGGTAGAGTCTAGTGGAAGTCTCCCCGTCTTTCACGCAACTTATGACTAAACCACATAGATCAACCCTTTCTTAGTTTAAGTACCAAATGGTTTGAAACAACTCTATCGGATTCATGCCAGAAACTAGTCCTATTAGACTTCTTCGGACTCTCGTCTCGACCGGTTCCTCTTTACGGCTCTGTCCATCGATGCTTCTTCTCAGCTCCGTCCACGTCGCTTTCTTAGATCCAGGTTCCTTTCCTGAACTTTTAGTTAAGGTTGAGATTCAATACCCATTGAATCTCAAGTAACAGTTAACCTCTATAGCAGATATAACAATATATGACATATATTCATAACAATTCAGCATCCACAATACAAAGCACACGGCAAATGTAATGTTACCAGTGTTTGCACACTCACCCTGTGCCACGAATCCACGTGTCCTCAGCACTAGGAAAACATACTTGTGGTGTTATCAAGACTGTAACCCACACAAAGCTGAATGTACACAAACATGTGACCTAAGACCCATATCTTAGTCACGGTGCATGGCCCAAGACCTAGTCTTGTCCACGACTTCATGAATCATTCAATCATATATAGACATACAAGTTATAGACGATTATAGTTACTAGTACGTGAATGTATCTTTCACCGTGTAACGCCAAAACGCCTGACCTTTTGAATCCGACCCCGGACTTCTTGGATATCCTAACATATCACCATATCTCTTAGAATAATATCCTAAGAGATATTTTCTCCACTATTGACATTTATACCATTGGTGGATTTATTATTCCACTTTTACCCTTACATTTTATTAAAAACGCATTGCTGGATTTTCTAGACAGATTTTTCAGTAACTTTGAAAAATCATAATTAATTTTACAAAAATCTAAATGGAGTTCTGAAAAATTTCTCATGACCCTTGACATGTCTATTATCAAGAAAAAATATTCCTAGAAGCTATAACATCAAGAAGCATTCCTAGGTTTTGCATTTTCAAACACTGTTCAGATTTAAATCCAGTAAACAAGGTTTATCTTCAAAAATTCATATCTTCTTGTCCAGTGATCAAAACGTTACATATTTTATATATTTAAAAAGCCCTACATGTCTACTTTATTCTTGTAAAATTTCATTATTTAATGACTTTATTTGCTACATAAAATAATAGCATCAATTTTGCTTCCTCCAGGAAATTTAAAAACCGGAAATCTTCCAACTTTCACAATATTTATTTATTGATTTTAAAAATTATTCCCTAACATGTTTTCCACTCCATTTTGCATTTTAAAAGCAATGGAGACTTCCAAACATGAAAAAGAATTTTTCTAACAATGTCCTAGATTAAACTACCATTTTTCAAAGAACAAAAAACTAGAGACCAAGAACTTACCCTATGTTCATGAATTCCTTCCTCCACCTTCTCTTGCTTCCATTTCACCTCCCTCTCTTCATTACAATCAGATTTTGATTGTGTTTTGGTGTGAAGAAATGAATAGGGAACCTTGGCTATTTATACGAAAAATCCCAAGGTTAAATTAGTAATTCACTAAGTAGTCCAAAGTTTCTTCTTTCCCTTCAACCATTAGATTAAATTCCACTTTATCAAATTTGATCTCCTCCATTCCCTTCATGGTCGACATGCCCCCTTTATTTAACCATTTAATGTGTTTTTCTATTAAAAACAAATTGATTATTTCATGGTTTTTCATTGGTTAGTTGAAATATTTGACTTTTCAACTCTAACTTATCATCTTATATACTTGGTTCATAATTCCCCACAAATGTTCAGCTGAAACGTGGACTTTATGGGCTGATTAGTGATGTGATTTGATCACATAATTAAGGGCTTAAATATCCCTTAATGCCAAATGCCAATGTGCAATTGGTTGCTTATTTAAATGAAGTGTATTTATGTATTATTAACCAAGTATTATTTCATTCTCTTTGGCTCAATTATTTTTGAATATAATCAGCCCTCTTTTGATGCTTTAAATTTGTCTCTAATTGATTAGGAGAATTATGCCACTAACCTCAATTAGTGCAAAGCTTATTTGCCTATTTGCTAAATTGTCACTTAATTTAATTAAGTGTTTTTTATAACTTTTCCATAGCTCATTTGAACTTAAAATAGCCATTATTTTATGTGACTCTATGTCACATATGTTAACCAATTTAATATGGTAACATATTCCTTAAATACAAGATTTTCGGTAAATCAAAAATCGGATATTACACCATATACCATCACTTCATTTGTAACAAACAATACAACATCAGAAATCACATAACAAGAGATCAAATTCATTGCATTTATCCTTGAGTACACACAAAGATAAAGTCAAATTATCATTTTTTAAAAGTCATTGTTGTCTCACTTTAGTATTAGTAGGGCAATCCATACTTAAAGGTCTTCATTGTATTCTATAGGAAATTCGAGCCTGTCAATCCATCTTGCACCCTATAAGATAAGCATAGATAGAAGCAGGGGCGGAGCGGAAAAAAAAATTTGAAGGGGAGGGGGGCCACAATTGGTGGGGGGATTCGGAGGCAAAGACCCCGATTTTTTTTTTTTTTTTAAAGAAAGTTTTAAATGCATTAAAAAAAAAACAATATAAATAAGAAAAAAATATCAAAAAAATATTTATGAAATCAAGTGAATATTGATGATGTAATAAGATATACAATTATTTTACAAACTTGTCATTTAGAAAAGCAAGGCTAAGTGCTGTTAGAAATACAGCTACATAAATTACAATGAAGGGTGGACACTCAATAAGTTCAAGTACATATATTTTAATAGCAAAAGTATATTACAATAAAAATAATTACAATGTCTTCTTTCTAGGCCTTATTTTTTGAAATTTCATCATAATTACCTTATTGTCAATGCTATCAAATACATATTTTTCAATATAAGGCACTAAACAATCATTCAACCATTCATCCCCAATCCGATTACGAAGTGCAGTTTTGATGTATTAAAGGTAGGCACTTAATTTAAGGGTAAGTAATCATTCAAACATGTTTTTTTTTTAAACATCCCAAATTTTGGGGGGCACTTGCCCCCCCAACTTAACACATAGATCCGCCTCTGGATAGAAGTGAATTAAGCCTAAAAAAAGTGTTGCCTACGCCTTGAAGATATTGTGTACTACTTTTTTCTTCTTGTACTCCTCAAAGATCCAGCCCATCCAACAGAAGCAATTGAAGCAGAGTTTTGAGGCGGCTCTAAATCAGCAACAGGTGATAATGTGGGTTCAGGCGCTGGTGGTTGCTTCTAATGTTACAAATCCTTAGCTATAAACTTATTATCATCTCTAATATGTCCACCTGATCTACTTAAAATGCATTCAATATTATGCTAGCTCCTTATAATAAGCTACTTGTAGATGCAGGTACGCATATCATACATATATCAATGAAATTAGTGTGGATTTTGGCCATATGTTATTCTCTCTTGTCTTTGCTATTCATGTGTGTGTGTATAAATTCAATAATTTAAGCACCAATTAGTAGCCCAATTTAATTTTGATTCTTACAAGAAAATTAATAAGAATTAATAATTAAAGTTAATCCTTGATCAAAGTTAGTTGGGCACACAAATTATTAATGTATGAAAAAAAAAATATTATACTACATCCGGTCCTAAATATAAGACCAAGTTGACTCTCTTTTTCTAAAAAGATTAAGTAAGTTAAATAAATTGTTTTGGAGTATTTTTTATTTATGGCTTTTTTTTTCCAAACTAATTTGTATGACTTATAAACTACTCTCTCCAGTCCTAATTATAGGAGCACTTTTGTAGTGCACTACAAAAGTGCTCCTATAATTAGGACCAGATAATAATATATAATCTAATTATATATAACATATAATATAATTAAGTAATTTATTTAACTTTCTTATTTTTTTTAAAAAAAACAATTAGATCTTATATTTAACCGAAAAGCCTGAAAGAACAACCAAGTTCTTCTAGAATGCAGGGTCTAGTTTATAGCCCAGCAGGAAGCCAATACCAATGAAATCCGACTTTTTCACGAAGCTGTTCCGCCCTAACCAACTAGCTCTTTTAGTTGTATTAGCTATCAGGTCCAAAGTTATAGTCCTCGCCATGTCAATAATATTTTAATAGACACAGATATATGTATGTATGTGGTCATAATTTGAGTAATTATTTTGTTAATAAAATCCCTCTCTGATCTATCGAAGTTTTAAAGCGAGTAGAGTAGCAGAGGAATGAGAAAGGGAGATTTATACTGTGTGGAGCTAACAGGTATAACTCCGGTGGACCCAACGACCCTCAAGAAGAATTGAGTGCACCTTTTGAGGAAAAATTCTTATATGAACATGGTTTATTACGTCATTTGTGGTCTCACTAATTAAGATACAACAACTCATAAGTTTGGAACCTCCGAAATAATTACTAAAATATTAATAAAATTAAAAGATTTCACAATATTTATCACTTTTTCATACTTATGAAATCTTGATTAAGGGATTCAATTTTTTAATTAAGAAAAATAACAAATATTAAATACATGAGCTGCCATATAAATTAATGTTTGCTGAATTGTTGTATTTTAACTAGTCAAACTATAAATAACATGGTAAACCAATTCACACAAGAATTTCTCACCTTTGGACTTGCTCATGAATCTATGAGCATCCGATGCTCATCCCCAGAAACGAACTATTTGGATTAGTGGAACATCTTAACTGTTCGATCTGCAAACTCAAACACAGTGAGAAGTTGAAAAGTAGAGGGGCGGATTTTTTTTTTTTTTTTTTTTTTTCATCAAAATCTTCCCACGACTTTGAGTCCACAATAGGAATCAGAAAGAACAATAAAAACAGTTATATAAGTCTAATTGACAACAGAATAACCTAACATTGTAGGAAGTTTTGATTTTCAATAAAATAGTACTCTACCATATGGTTACAAATGCTTTGAAAATCTATATGTTGGATGTTTTGAGATGGTCATTTTTTTACATTTTTTTTTTTTTTAAACCCAAGACCCGTTTGGTTCTCTAAATTAAAAGTTGTTTTGGGTTCTGTTGGCTCAATCTAATCCAGTCAAACCTAATTATGAAAACGGTTTTATAATTTAAATCGAGCTAATGGCAAGCCTGTGGAACCGAATTCATATCTCATTTTGGATAGTGCAGATGTTAGTTTTCTTAAAACGATGCCTTTTTATATATTAAAAAAATCATTTTTTTTAAATAGAATAATAGTTGAAAGATTATCTTTATTTTAGATTTTATGTCTATTAAAATAATTTTAAAAAATAGACTTTTAAAAACTTAAATCTGGACCGCTCTCCCTATTAAATTTTTGCTTTATAGGGAAACCAGTTTTGTCTGTTCCAAGGGCTAATAAGCCAAATCCTTTGTTTTGACTCGATTTTCAAAACAGTGACTTAGAATACTTGCTACCTAACAAGGAAAGCAGCATTTTGTGTGTGTTAAGTATCAGTATCCTCCTATTGGAGGGCAATTTTATTTGATGTACTATCGAACACTAAATATGGACACATCTTTCAATGAAGATTCAAATTTTAGTTTGTCACGTTATAAGAGACTAGCCCAATCCACTAAATCTAACCCCATTAAAAGCAGCATGCATTTGAGCAATCAGATATGTTGCAGCTAGTTAGTTTGCTGCTAAACATCACCTTAAGCCTTTGATAAATCATAAAGTTATGGGAGACAGGAGATCCTTAGGTAGACTAGTGAATTCACTAAAATAAGCTAAGTAGGTCAAATAAATTATCAATAGGTATATGTTTATGTCAAAAGTATCACATGCTTTTATGCTTATAGTGCCATGTGTTATGGATCCGTATGTTCTTCTTGATTCTTATCTTCTAACTACACACGTGGTACATACATTTAGAATGATGGAAGTAAAAAAAAAAAAAAGTATAAAAGGTGTTAGACTATATCATAAGCGAATTTAACGTCTCCAATCTAAATATAAGACCTAGTTAATTCTTTTTAGAGATTAAGTTTAACCATAGTATGTTATATATCATTAAATTATATATTAGTTTATAATTTTGATAAATTAGTTTAGAGAAAAAAAGACAAAAATTAATAATTTAGAGTAATTTATTTAGCTTCCTTTATTTTATTTTTAAAAAAAAAAAAAAAAAAAAAACTATCTAGTCATATTTTTTAACGGTTAAAGTAAACATATAATCTTTTAAGTTTAAATAAAAACTATCACTTTAGTCCTTTTTAAAATATATTTTAAATACCTTGATATTAGCAACATTAGTTTCCACTAAAATATATTTTTAATCATTTGACTTTTACATGAGGTATATTTTTACTCCCTAACATTATAAAGTATATTTTTGGTCTTATAATTTTAACACCATTAATGTTGCTAACGGAAAATGCTAACATGGCAAACTCAAATAATGATTACGTAAGCTTAAGTAATGACTGTGTAATTAAATTTTTTAATCTTTAATTAAAAATATATGAAAATTGAAAAATATTTAAAAACCTAATAAACCAGTCACATGGGTTACCGACTTACCTCCAGCTATTGTCCACCATCATGTTGAAAATGAAGGATATACCTATCTATCTGCATCAATACATTATTATTAATTTATTGTTATCATCTTCTTCAGCTAGCTGTGTCCAGTTTAACCTAATACACCTAATACGTATCGATTACGCTTATATTGTTTACTCAAATTGAAATATTTTTTCATCCTCCAAATCTCATTTTTCAAACTATCGAAATTAGTAATGCACTCGTTGCATATTTTAGAAATTTGTATGGGTCCTTTTTGCATAAATTAAATACACAAACTTGTCGTTGTGTATTTTTGTTAATCAAGATTTTGAAAATTTAACGTCATTATGACGTAATCAATTTATATCAATTAATAGTTAATTAAAATTTAATTGAATCATCATGATGAATATATGTGTATACACTTTTCACTATTTTACAAGCCATAAATAAATGCAATTTATTTTATAAACTCAACGTAATACGTAAGAAAACAAGTGTAATTTACATATATATTTAAATGTAAAACATTCTGAATATAAGATATTTTTGTATATAGGTCAATTGTTTAAATTAAATAGTACTTTCTGAATGTCAATAATAATAAAAAGAAAACTCTAGGAAATTAAACTTAATTGAAAGGGGCAGCCTTTTGCCTTCCATACTTTAAGAGAGACTAGTCTCTATGGTCGGTAGATGATATTAATGTTGCAAATGAGTACCTTTTTAACTAATAAAATAATCCAACTACAAGCATTATAGTAAATATTCTTATGGGAAAATTAGAATGAAGGATGGAAAAGATATTTATGGAGAAGAATCATAAAAGTTGTAATTATTTATAAAGACCAAATATAAAAATTAAAAATACTAATTAAAATACCTCTAACAAAATCTTTTGCTCTCCCACCTACATTGTCTTTCGCATTGTATTTTTAAAACTAATACAAAATTTTAAGTTTCACTAAATTAAACAGTTTTCTCAATTTTTATTTTTCACAACTTGCATAAATATCTATCAAAAATAGTTACACATTCTTCAATTTTATAAAAATTAAATTTTTTTAAAAAATAAAAAAAATAGAATTATATAACGTTAATAAAACTCAATGTCTTTAATAATTTTTCTTATATGTTAAACCAAGAAAGTTTATATGATTTATTTTTGTTTTAGCAATTTATGTTGGTTAAAAAATTCATTTAATGTTAATGAATTTAGTTTTTATTTTTATAAAAAGATCTTAATTAATATCAAAATTAATGGTATAAATCGGGCAACTTGATGATATAAATTGGTGAAAAATTTGTAATTGAAAAAAATTTAGTGAAAAATAAATATTTAAAAACATGTGAGTTTAACTATTGTTAATTAAATAATATATTGAAAATTAAGAAAAAAGATACCATCATATCATGATAGGCTGTTTTAGTTTTAATTTTACTTATTTTTTAATGATGAATATAAATGATAATATAGGAGGTTTAGTTAGGGGCAATTTAATGATTTTAAATTTATATTATAATGTTTAGTCCTTCTAAGTAACTACAATTTTATGGTCCTTTATAATAAATATTATTATTTTTAGGTCCTTTATTTTAATTTTCTCTATTCTTATTAGTACACACCCAAAAAAAAAAAAATTAATTACTCTTCAAAGCTGCATTGGGCCTATTCATAATAATGAAAAGATTCTAAGATTAGTAGAAATGATATCAAATGGAGCTTAAAGTAAGCTAATACTACTACCGTGTGTGTGTGTGGGTGGGTGGGGCTTTTTAGCCGATATAATAAATGATACACATGGTGGGACAACTAACGTTGGCATGTTATGAAATGTCATGAGTGTCAAACATATATATAGACTTCATTTATTGGTGAATTTCGCAATTATTAGATTTTTTGCAATTTCAATGCTTAAGTTGAACAACTTTATAGCGCAATTGAAAGCTTAAAACAATCCATGCACTAATCATTTGATTCAAAATCCTTTGAAGATTAGTGAGGTGTATTATTTTCTCAAAGTACCAATTTAGGTATCATTGAAAAAAAAGTATTTTGAAATAAAACATTATAATTAATTAACTTGGCATTTTTTGGTCAAACTTCCGCCAAATTTGTACAATCTCTGATGATAAATATAAGAGTTAGATAACAAATTTTTAAAAATTAAGGAAATTAGTGTTAAGTTAATTATTAAAATCGTGTATTATTTTCTCAAAGTACCAATTTAGTTTAGTTATATGCATTGAAAACTAACTTTTGATGAATACTCATTAATGTGTGTAATTAATTAGAAGAGTTCGGGAAAAGAATTCTAAATTTAATAAACAAAATAGATTGAAGCCTTATAAAATACATTTTTCAAGAATTTTGATTTTTAGAATCAAAGAAACCACATATTCACCTATTTTCAATAGGTATTATTTTAGAAATATGATACTTATCGTAAATCCTTTAACTAACTCGTAAAATTAGGATAAGAGGTGGTATTTAAGAGATTAACTCGACCAATTTTTTTAAAACAAAATGAGGGTAATAGACTTAACACTTTAGAGTGAGAATAAATTCTGTCCGTTTCACAAACAAACACTCACTGTCCATTTCTTGCTATTCTTTATGAAACTTGCCATTGTCATAACTTTTTTTAAATTTAATGCGAATGTTAAAAAAAAGTCGCCATTATTAATAACATAAAACAAGTTATTCAAGCAAAAAAAAAAAAAATCATATTGTGTGTATTCTGATGAATGCTTCCTAATTCCTTGTGTGTGTGTGTTTATAAGAGTATATGGGTGTAATTTTTTTGTTCATTATTGCTAAAACTTATTTCAGAAAACAAATTTGGAGAAAAAACAGATATTCCAGATTGATGTCAAAATGCATAAAATAGAAACCAACACGCAAAATTGCAAGTCATCGACCTGAGATTTGCTCATCGCCGTGATCTGTTCTCCAACGTAACGGAATAACTAAGTTGGTAAAAAGAATTAAATGCTCAAGATTTTCCTCAATTCATAAGATCTTATTACACTCAAAATTCAAAACATTAATGAGTGATAGCTTTGCAAACAACTCGTCTAGCTATTTATAAATTAAGTAGACGCAACTCATAATCCCTTCCTACTCTGGCCTAATAAAATAAGCTATGTTGCTCATGACTTTGACTATTAAAGATAAGGGTTAAAGTGCAATTTCAAGAGCTTTTTTCTTTCGTCATGAATATCTAACAAAATTAACTTTTGAAGGGGCAGATAAAAAAGGTACCGAAAGTTTGGGTCAATTTAATAGAATTGATAAAACTGCATAGTTTTTAAAAGATTATGTTTACTTATGTACCCTTCAAAACTTAATTGTCCTAAACACTCATGACGAAAAACTTCGTTGTTGAAATCCCAGCTTAATCCTAAAGATTATTTATCAAGGATTACTATAAATTTTGTAATTATATTTATACAAGAAATTAGAGAGAGTGACATCAATACAAGTTACATATATAGAACATTGAATTTGTTGTTGTTGTTTTTTTTTTTAGAAATCATGTAATTAATACATAGCCAAAAGTTTGTAATTTGCATACCACTTTGGTCATATTTATAAGTTCATTTAGAAGAAAACATTTTGTCCTTGTTATAAGGCTATTTTTAGAGTAATACATTATAGTGTTACAATTTTACCCCCTTTAAAGGTTGAGAGAGAGAAAGATGTGAAATACACATTCATAAATGAGAGTAAAATTTATCAATTCAGTCCATATTTATTGAATTAATTAACTTTCTTTGGTATGTAATAATTTGGAGTTATAAATAGGATAAGAGTGGTACTCCTTTGGTCCTTAATATAAGACATATTTGGGGAGTTTATATTGATCCTAAATAGATGACATAGTTTTTATATTTATCAATCTTTTCCTAATATACCCCTTATAGATGCCTCTTAACAATAATCAAGGAGAAGAGGGAATTAAGGAAGATGATTAGGGTGTTTTAGAAAATAATGTCATATTAACTAAATTCATAATCTAATCAAATTTGGTAAATATATCTTATATCAAGAATCAAAGGAGCATATAATACTTCATCTAGTCTTTATTAAAGATGCATCTAACTACCTCATCAAAACAAACGAGATGTGGTTAAATTTTTAGCTTTAGCTTGTCTGAAAAATGAAAAAGAAACCTCAAAATTTACCCATATTTGTTAATGATACTAATCTAGCCATCATTCTGTAGTTGATTTTCGTTTCAAGCTCAACTATCTTTCTGCTGCGCACATTACTCCAGACAATGTTTTCACAACATCAACCAGCCATTTGCAAGATGTCTCGCCTTAAGGCGTATTTTAAAGCTTGTCTTTCAGCTGTTCTGCATTACCTTTTTTTAGTTCCTTGCTGTTTTAAGTGTAGTTATCATAAATTACTTACAAGAAGTCAAAGAAGTTGTAATTAGTGAGATTTTAAGTAAGGACAATTTTGAAATAAAATGTAATTAATACCTTACTTATTAACTTGTAGTAAAAATAATCTATTTCTTCATAGACGCGACTTATAATCGAGATCGAATGGAGTATACTCATCCGTTTTTATATATAAGGTAGAGAGAGAAGAAACTCTTTAGTTCTATTTATAAGGCGGAAAGAGAAACTTTTCATATGCAGAGATAATTTTACCCTCAATTTATTATTATGTTAACTTTTTTATGGGTGTAATGTATATTAAATAAGGGTAAAATTAGAAAGTTGTTAAATTTTATAGTAGAGTTAATGAAGTTTAATAGTTTTCTTGACCTATGTAAAAAAAGTTGGAAGTGTCGTATAGATATGACTAGAGGTGTAGAGTATACTTCCTTTCTGCAGTTCTATTTATAAGAGCTCAATAATTGAATTAAAGTGATTGAAGTTAGTTCAAAATAATTAGTTTCTCTGAAATAAACTTTGTGTTCCAAGTATACTCTTAATTATTTATGAGGGGCAAGCAAGAGAATGAAATAGTAAATCTGAATATCACACATCTTTTAATTAATGCAATACATATAATTAATTAAAGATAAAAATGAAAAAAAAAATTATTAAATGTTCAAATAACTCTTATTAAGTTGTTATAAAAAAAATCAAATCAATTCAAATTTTAGACTTTTATAACGAAAGAGCATCAGATTTAGCACTACAGCTTAGTAGTACTTATGGTAGTTGAGAGTTGAGACAGAGCAATTATGAATTCACCGGCCAATATATAAATGTCTTCTGAAGAAGTTTGAATTTTGTAGCCAAGTGTTGGATGAAAATACCACTAAAGTCCTTTGTTTGTCCGAGTGAAAAAGAGATGCCAACGAAGTTCATAATATGCAGTCACCTTCCTTTACTCTATAAATACTTCATATAGCTGGGCTTCCAACTTCAAGCAAAGCAAGAGGCTTAGTGGTTGAGAGTATTTCTTTGATTGAGTGAACATGGGGAGATTTCACAAATATGTTGGAGTGCTTGCTTTAGTTTTGGCATTTGTTATCGGGATAGCAGAATGCCGCACAAGATTAACCAATGAAAAGTCTGTGGAGAACTTTGGAGAAGGTGATGGTTTGGGTGGTGGGTTCGGAGGCGGTGCTGGTGGTGGCGGTGGAGCAGGAGGAGGGATTGGTGGAGGTGATGGAGGTGGCTTTGGAGGGGGTAAAGGAGGTGGTATAGGAGGAGGTATAGGTCATGGTGGTGGAGTTGGTGGAGGCGGTGGAGCTGGTGGTGGAGCAGGTGGAGGCATTGGAGGTGGTCATGGTGGTGGAGTTGGTGGAGGCGGTGGAGCAGGTGGAGGCATTGGAGGTGGTCATGGTGGTGGAATTGGTGGAGGAGGTGGTACTGGTGGAGGAGTAGGTGGAGGGATAGGAGGTGGTCATGGTGGTGGTGTAGGGGGAGGTATTGGAGGTGGACATGGTGGTGGAATTGGTGGAGGAGGTGGTGCCGGTGGGGGCGTTGGAGGTGGTGAAGGTGGAGGAGTAGGGGGAGGGATAGGAGGTGGTGATGGTGGTGGTGCAGGGGGAGGTATTGGAGGTGGACATGGTGGTGGAATTGGTGGAGGCGGTGGAGCTGGGGGTGGTGCAGGTGGAGGGATAGGAGGTGGTCATGGTGGTGGTGTAGGGGGAGGTATTGGAGGTGGACATGGTGGTGGAATTGGTGGAGGTGGTGGAGCTGGAGGTGGTGCAGGTGGTGGGGTTGGAGGTGGTCATGGTGGTGGTGTAGGAGGCGGGGTCGGTGGAGGTGCTGGAGGTGGCATCGGAGGAGGAGCTGGAGGAGGTGGTGGTGCAGGTGGTGGCTTTGGAGGAGGCAAAGGTGGAGGAGTAGGGGGAGGAATAGGAGGTGGACATGGTGGTGGAGTAGGAGGAGGAATTGGAGGTGGCGGTGGCACAGGGGGTGGCATAGGAGGAGGAGCTGGTGGTGCTGGTGGGGGCTTTGGAGGTGGCAAAGGTGGAGGAGTAGGAGGAGGACTTGGTGGTGGTGGTGGTGCAGGAGGTGGTGCGGGTGGTGGCGGAGGAGTTGGCGGTGGCTTCTAATTTACAAATCCTTATATCCTCAGTTATATAAACTTATAATCTCTAATACGTCCTAGCCTTATCCATGCAATATGCTAGCCCCTTTAGCTTCTTGTAGATGCTATTACGCATCATATATCAATGAAATAAGTGAGTTTTTTTGTCTTCATCTATTAATCGCCAAGTAGCCTATTTAATTTTGATTCTCACAGGCAAAATAAGAATTAAAGCAAGTTAATCCTTAATCCAAACAAACTTGCCACAAAAATTATTAATGTATAAGAAAAATATTATTTTTAAATATCAGTAAGTAATTAATATTATCGTATATATAAACCGAGATCATCATCACCCAATCAACCTGACAATTTCGAACAAAGCACGTTACGTTATAACACAACTACTAGTCAGCATATATGAAAGAATCTGTGATATATAATGGCAAGTTTCTGGTTTACATAGTCAAATCAACTTCAATATGAAACCTAACATCCCAAGAATCAGTCGCACACAATTCATTAAATCCCTTGTGAAACTAATACAAACTAGAAAAAGAGCATAAACATAGTGCCTTAATATAAATTCGTTAGAGTTACTATAGGTGTTATATCTAAGTGCATAGTTTGAAATAGTTTATAACAGGGATCACCTTAAAAGAATCCAAACCTCCACGCAGACACGTAAGTAACATCGGAGTCGTCAAAACAGCAAATTACATAGTTGACTAGTTTCTCAACGACATCGATATAGATCTTCATGTGCGATCATATACACATATACACACATATATATATAGTTTATAGCCAAGCAGGAAGCCAATCTTGACCATCAATGTATTCCACAGACATGAAGGGTTCGACTTCTTGATCAGTGAGTTGTTTGGCCCAACTAGCTCGTTTTGTTGTGCTAGCTCCAGGTCCAAAGTTTTTGTACTCGCCATGGTATAAGTTCCTGAAGTTTCAGTAACATATTAACATTCACATCAATCATAATTAATTTGAGTGATTTTGTTTTGTGAATATCAGAGCAATACTTTCCCTAGTCCTTAACATAAGACCCACCTTAATGAAAAAATTAAATTATAAAATAGGTCTTATATTAAGAACATGAGTTAGGATAATATAAATGAAAAAGGGACATACTCGGTGGAGCCGGCATGACTCCAGCGGGCCCAGCCATCAGGAACAATGGTGGCAGAGAGATAGACTCGGGCAAAGATGACCCTTGAATGAGAACCTTTGGCTCTTCCTAAGTAAACCCCTCCTATGCCATATATCTTGCCCTTCACAAACACAAACCCACTTTTCTCTGATTCTGACTCTCTACTTTGTGCTGTGATTGACCCTTTTATCGCCGTCCTCTTATCATCTATCACAAATATCTCACATTTCTGCATAATCACCACAAAGCTTTAAATCAGCACAACATATTAATATTGGGCTTATTTGCATTAGTGTAATATATGTGATCTATGTTTGGATATGCTTTTTTTAAAAAAAAACGTTAATTTTACTTCAACTTATTTGGATAATATTTTTAATTTAAGGGGCAGGCACAACTGAGGTTACAACCAGCATTGATCCCGCGACCTCCCCATACATAAAAGGTTTCATGACATTATACTAAAAGGCCATTGGCCGATTGGATTAATTATATTTTGAAAAACCAGTTTCAAAAATTCTAAATATGAAGAAAAACCAAAAATTAAAAGCCAGAAGCTCTAAAATGTGGCTTCTAAACATGGTTTTTGGCTTCAACGACTTTCAAGGGTCCAAAAGTATATACAGAGACCTCAAATGAGCCCTCAAACAAGCTCATAATCAGTATCCAATTATATATATGTGATGATGATGATATGGTAAATGTACGTACATGGAAGAGGGATCTGCCACGGCCAAAGATGAAATCAATAGAACCTTGAATGTAACATTCATCATAGTAATGTCTGCCTTTGTAATCGAAGAGTGTGTTGTGAGTGCTATAAAATGCACAGTGATAGAATGCCACTTTATCTGCTCCTACAAATACTGCCACTGATTGATTCTGGGAAGTATAAGCAACCCCAGTAGGTGCCTCATTCTGCATTCATTCATTAACAATATTCAATATCATCTTTATACATATATGTGTGTGTGTGTAAGAGTGATATATATAGATAAGAAGAGTTATTGACCTTGATGCTGATTCCAAAGACAACGACGTTATGAGCTTCGACTTTGAAAGTTGCAGACTCTATATTATCAACAGAACTCTGAGACCAAACCATAGCAGTTCTCCCTCTCCCATTTCCTCTCAAGAATATATATGGCTTGCTCTTTGGTATCGTCACCTTCTCTCTGCATTATCACAATCAAAATCATATCAAACTAAACATGTTTCTTCCATTCACGGAGTTTAAGGAACAAAAAGTAGTACTTCCTCTTTTCCTTTTTATAAGAAATAATATCACCTATAGACTATAGTTTGTTCCTATTTATAATAAGAAACATTTAGGGGTTGTCTCAAAAAAATGTTTGTTGATGTATCATTTTAACCTCATTTAATTACTCATTTTACTAATATTATTATTATTTAATTCCCAAATATCCGCTGTTTTCCACTTAAATGAGGGTTTTTTTGGTAAATAAAACTTAACATTTTTAACATCTTTATTGCCTCTAACCAACTTTTTCATCTACGTGATCAGGTTAAGTTTTTCTTATAAAAAAGAATGGATGGAGTATTGATTGTGACAACTTCAAACCCAAATAAATTGTTTTAATTAACCCTAATAAGTCGATGTTGCCTTTCCTAATATGGACGATGACTTTTGTTCATAACTAAACATGTTTGTTTGTGCATTTGCATGCATGCATGATTCTTGAATAGTACCACGTTAAAATAGCCAAATAAATTGTATGACCAACTCTGAAAAGATCGATGTCATATTTGTGTAAATACCTGTATACTCCTTTCCTGACATGGACGATGACCCACTGAGAATTTCCTTCAGGAATAGAATCTATGGCAGCTTGAATGGATGTAAATTCTCCGTTGCCTTCATCATCGACCTTAATGGTTCGATTTGTCGGAATATTTTTGGTTAATAGAGGAGAATCTATTACAATATCTTTGAGCTCGGAGATACCAAGAACATAACTAGGGCATGCTGCCAAGACCAACACGATGAAACAAAGAAATGGCTTTATTATGAACAAGGAAGAAGATGAAGCCATTTTTTTCCCTTCTTTTTGAGAGAGAAATATTGAAGTTTTTGTTTGTATGAGGCGCCAAGTTATAGAAGGAGGACAAAATGGGAGATTTCTTAATTAAGTGTGAAGGAAGGGTTTTATTTAGATATTATTAATTAATAAATAGGATAACTGTTGAGTGTTGTTGAATTGAACGAATGGATTTTTGTTAGGTGTCCGGTGGCGTCTATAATTAAGGGCAGCCACAAGTTTATTTTGCGGCTTGAATGATTATAAGCCTTTTTCTAATTAATTTTTTTATTATTACGGTTTTAATTTGGCATTTAATTACGGCTAAAAGAATCAAAGAATAAATATAGGAGGCAGATATATATCCAATTAAGCAATATTTTCAGACATGTTTACATCTAAATTCTCGGAAAAACTGTAGGTAATTTGTGTCCAACAAACCATAGATAACAATCTCTCCAAAATAAATTTCTTGCCAAAAGTATATCTACATAGATTTTGTATAGAATTTTATCACGAAATATATATATATATAGAAAAAACTACTTTGTCTTTTTTAAAATTTTACCAGATTTTTAACCCGGGTTCTAAATTTTTTATGCAGTTTATTAACTATAGCTTGTATAAATGTTTTTTTTTTATCATCAAAAGTTTTGGAGGGGTTCGGCATCAATCCCCCACCAAGGCCAGGGCATGGCCCCGGGCTCTTTGAGCACTTAATGGGGACTTACGAGATCGTCTACCAAAGGAGTCCCAGCGACGGCAGCGGGGATTGAGATAGCTTGTATGAATGTTGATCAAATGATATGCAAGTTCACCTCAAAATACAAAATAAAAAAGATTTTTTAAAAAAAAAAATAATTTTTTCTTTATCCACATAAAAAAGTTATTTTGCTCGTACTTCTTATTTATCCTGCATACAATATGTAATTGAATCTATTTTAATTTTATTTAGAACCATGTGGCAAGGAATAAACAAGTTTATATTGAGTGCGAGCTACCTCAGATAAGAAAGAGGGCCACTTCATTAACTATTATTTTCATTCTTTTAGAGATTAATTCATTGTGTGTGTGTGTGTGCATGGAACAATACCTATAATAGGGTAGCTAGAAGGATGCAATAAAAAGAAAAATTGGAAAAAAAAATACGTAAGGATTTAATAAAAAATGAGGTAAAATCATAAGGATTTGCCTATTAATTTAACCAAATATATATAACTAAATGCGAAAATTTCATCAGAAATCTTAACGTCTTTTAACAAGGTAATTTATTATAAATTTTACATTTTACATTTATATATTAATACTTTTATTGATTATTGATGCACGTGGTTCTTAAAAATAAAATTTGTTTATTATCAACTTAAAAAATTTATGCTCCTAGCCGCCTCTTTACATTTATGCATAACATAACCGCCTCTTTACATCTGTAAGTCTAATTTATTTTTATTTTATTTAGATCCATATGGCAAAGGCAAGTTCTGATGATGAAACAAATTTCTTATTAGAGCATCTACTGAATTATTATTTCACAATCAATGAATCAATTTTTGCCACATTTAATACAAATTTCATCTCATGCTCATAGAAATGGAAATTTTATAATGAAAATAGTCTCCCATATCTTTTAATGAGAATTTTCTTTTGATTATCAACTCTTAGAATGTTTAATTTCACTTACTACAACATTGATATTAATTGATGTAGAGTGTTGCAGTCAAAAACTCAAAATTGTATGGTTTTTTTTTTTAAAAAAAATAAAATAAATAAAGGGGCAGCTGCTAACGGCTTGAGCTTTAAAGATTGATTGAACTTGAGGCGTCTCAATTACAAGAGACTTCTCATTTTACTAGACTACAAGGTCATTGGTAAAATTATATGGATTTTAAATTTTAATTGGCCCATAAAATAAAAGAAGCCATTATATATATTTCACATGTCTTATTTTGGTTGCGGGTCCAATATTCTTATACATAGCTTCAATAAAATATCCCTTTAATTCATTCCCTTGGATAACTCATTTTGGAGTCTACAATTTGGCATGGCTTCCACATACTTTTTTTCTTTGTTTCAGAAGTTAAGATTCATGTGCACAACCTTTTTCTATAGTTCAATTTCTTAGTTTACATTTCTGTCCTGTTTTTCTTTTCTTCGTTGTAAAACACTTCTTTCAATTAATATTGTTTTGCCTTTATATAAAAAATTTCAAAAAATAATGCTACTCCCTTGGTTTATCTAAGGTTATTAAAACCTGATCGGTCACTAAACCCGTCGGGATACTGGGTCAATGGTTAGTAGGTCAAAATAAAGTCAAACTGGAGTTAACCCTGGGCCAAACCAGTAATAAAGTGAGAATTTCAGGATTATTAATATGAAAATAAAAAAGAATCGATTAAAAAATTAAACCGGATTAATGTCTGAACTGGACTGGTTTGCCAGTTTCCGAGCTAGACTGGCGAGTCCGGTCCATTTTTAATTACCCTATGACTTTATCATGAAATAAAAATAAATTTTAATTGGCCCATAAAATAAAAGAAGCCATTATATATAAATTTTAATTGGCCCATAAAATTATCTGCAATGCTTCATGAGCTGCCGCATCAAGTTTTAGAGACGTTGGTTTTAGTGCCAAAGAGTTTGGCCGCTTAAACCTAAGCTCTGAAGTTCAAATTCATGCGAATGGACAAAACATATTTAGGAGATTTACCATTGAGTTGGACAATGTGCAAATATGATCAGTTATATATATATATAGGGATTTAAACTTCTCATGTTGCATGAGAAGAAGAAGATTCCTACACACATGAAAAGGTGGGACCACACACATATATATATATATAACGCTAATTATATATATATGTGGGTTCCACTATTTCACGTATGTATTAGAACATGAGAATACACTTCTCCTACAAATTTAATGTTTTTCCCATATATATATATATATATATATATATATATATATATATATATATTTTATATATATATATATATATATATTATATAACCAGTTAGCCAGAGATTCGCCCAGTAGTATAAAGTAGTGTTGTAAGATTTTAAGATTTTTTTTTTAGCGTAATGAAATATGTTAAAAGTGAGTTATGAATAGGATTATACTAGTATAAAGTTAATTATTTAACTATTTCACAGTTTAGTATGTTTGAAATAATGGTGGTAAAAATGGATTTTTTTTTTTTTTTTTTTTTTGCAATATGACTTTGCAAAATTAAGATTGAGTAAAAATCAGATTGTATAATGTGATTTATATTTGGATTGACGGTAGTATAAGTGACTTTTCTAAAATTGAAATTTGTTTGATTGATGATTTTGAAAAACAAGTTTAGATGAAAAATGATTGAAAATAACGTGAATCTTCTTAAATAATACATATATATTATATATGTATATATTATGAAAATTATAAGAGAACAATTATAATTAAAATGATAAAAAAGTGAAAAAGGTTAAATTGAAAAATTTGGCAATACTAAAATATATAGTTAAATAAAGTTAATGAATAAATATGCATATAAATTATAAATCATACAAATATAAAGTTTTTTGGGAAAATTTCATATAGGTCCCAAGGAACGAAAAAAAATTACAAAAAAATCCCTTGAAATCATCAAATTACGCTCAGGTCCCAAGGGACTTCTGTGTAATTATTTGTATGGAGGTTTTTAAATGTTGTTGTTAATACATCCATTTCCTGTTGTAAATACATGCATTTTCTGTTGTAAATAGCCAGGGACTTCTGTGTAATTATTTGTATGGAAATAAAATCCAGGTTTTTAAAAGTTGTTGTAAATACATGCATTTCGTTGTAAATACATGCATTTTTCGTTGTAAATGACCATATTTTAAATTTTGTTGCAAATGCAACATTTCCTGTTGTAAATCTATGCTTTTTCTGTTGTAAATGACCTCTTTATATTCAAAATCCAGGTGTTTAAATGTTGTTGTAAATATATGCATTTCCTGTTGTTAATATATGCATTTCCTGTTGTAAATGGTCAGGTATTTAAAAGTTGTTGTAAATATATGCATTTCTTGTTGTTAATATATGCATTTCCGTGGTTAATACAAATAATTTACGAAGTCCCTTGGGACTCGAGCGTAATTTGATGATTTCAAGGGACTTTATTGTAATTAATTCCCTTCCTTGGGACCTGAGCGTAATTTTCCCAAGTTTTTTTATCAAATAATATCACAACTAGTCTGACCATGAATTGAAAAAGAGTTTTATAAACAAAGACCATTAATCAATAAACACAATTTTTCACCTCTAATAGAGACCAATTCGACCACTAGAGCATAATTTGAAATTTATCAAGTAATTATCATCAATTAAATTTTTCATGGATTCAAATTAGAGTAGTGTCATAAAATTTTACCACTTTGGTCCTTATTATAAGTTTCTTTTAACTAATTCTTTAACATCTTTCTCTATTTCCAATGAGAATTAAGTAAGGATAAAAATGGAAAACAATTATTATTAACTTTTAAGTGAATTTATATTTAGGACTAAAAATTTCGTCTATAAGGATCTATAATAGTATTTCAATTAAAAAATGTGGGATCCAACATCTTTCTTTCATAAATTGTTTTTCTCTTTCCATGGTGGAAAAACCAAATACAAGAAATTTTGGCTTATAGCCTAAGTTGTTCTTCTTTTCTTTTCTTTTTTTGTCCAAAAGCCCAATTGAAAAAAATAAATAAATCTCAAACAAAAAAAAAAAAAAAAAAAAAAAGTCAAAAACACATCATCTGCCTTTTGCCCCATCAATCATACTTTTGAAGGTCTAAAAGTCATCCTAGACACCACCGCGGCACCGCGTTTATCAAGATTTGGCTTAGGTCTACTGCGAACTTACGTCCGCTGTGGACTACTATGTGAAACTGTGCACTGTTTTGGCCCAGTTTCACACACCTCGTTTCACATTTTTATTTTTATATAAAAAAAAATCAGGCACTACTAGGTAGTAAAAAGATAATTCAAGATACTAAATGGTACTTGTTACGGACCTGACCCACGGCCCAATTAGGGGGGGCGGCCCAGCAGAGGCACGCCCTCACCTCGGCCCAACCAGGGGACGGCCCAATAGAGGGATGCCGAGTATCCCGGGTTTCCCTACAATCATGGGGCAATCTATCATATCCATAATCCAGGGATATGATAGATTGTGCAGTTAAGATACCGTGGAACGCCCTATAAATACAAGGGGAGAATACCAAGGTGCACACGTTCTGACTCAAGCTATTTACTTTCTACCTCACACCGCACAAACCCCACTGAACACATACCCCCTCCCCCTTGGGTGAAAGGCCTTGTGTCCAGTGATTCATCGCTCACAGGGATATCTCTACTCTTAGATATTCCGGCATAAGCAATCCAATCCAAGATAAAACCACCAGCCATCTGGGCTGGACATTTGGTTCCACACCAGAACATTGGCGCCGACCGTGGGGACCGTTAAATTTCGATCCCCGTGACCAACAATGGCTACTACTAGAAGCAGCAGTCGGAACCCTCACCGAGAGAGTCCATCGCGTGCGCAGGCTGAGACTGGTCAGCAGCAACAAACTCAAGGACCTCCCCGGCCTGAGGATATCCCCAATAACAATGATAGCAAGGATGGGAACAGTGTGTCAGACACAGCCTCGTCTCCCCGCGGGGAGCTAAGTGCAACGACATACCGAACCAGACCTCATCCTCCTCCGAATACACAAGAATCAATTCCGAGGAAGATAAAGAACATGGAGAAGCGACATGACCTCCGGCGTCAAGAAGACTTCGAGTAATGCAACAGATCATGGAAGACCACCGCCGGCAAGCTAAGGCGTCAGAACACGAGCAAGACCGGATACAAAGAGAAAGAAAGTAAGGATATCCGGAAACACGGAAGCCCTCGGCCGGCCAGAAGCTCAAGGCATGACCGGTATGCAAAGAAAACTACCTCTTCGGAAACGGACTCCGAGCATGAGGAGACCCGAGACCACTTGTCGGCTCGGAAGAAACGTTTTCTAGGGAAGACCTCGGATGACGAAGACCGAGACTGAGAGAGGCCGCCCCGGGAATATCACGTGAAATATATAGCGGGCCACAACAGCAGCCCTTTCTCAGAAGAAATCGAGAATGCTCCATACCCTAGCAAATTTGAGCTGGCCTCTTTACCGAAGTATGATGGCGTGTCCGACCCAAGGGCCCATCTCGACGCCTTCGAGCTACTCATGTTCGTAAGGCAAATCAAAGGGTCGGTCATTAGTCGACTCTTCACGGCCACATTGATCGGACCAGCTCAAATCTAGCTCCACACGCTGGCGAAAAGGTCCATCCATGATTTTCAAGACCTCGGGCGTAAATTCGAATTGAATTTCGCAACTAGCCGGAAACAACCCAAATCTTAGTATACCCTGAGTAAAATAAAGCAACGACGGGGGGAGACGCTACAAAAATACTTGGACAGATTCAAGGAGGTGGCCCTCCAGGTAAGATCCCTCCCGGAAAGCGTTCATGTACGTTGCCTTGTCGACGGCTTGGATCCTTCTTCCCGGATAGCAAATTCCATCTTCAAGAACCGGGTATACACTCTCACCGAGTTTAACACTCGAGCGAAGCAGTATTTGGAAGTAGAACAGATGGAGATCGCCAATACCAATGGCGATGATAAACGAAGAAGCACACCACCCCGGAATAAGAATCAGCCGAGTGGTCGTAGGGAAGACCCCCGTAGTCAGAATCGGGACGGAGCCAAAACCGACAAGTCAGAAAAGAAGCCGAGGTATGAGAGATACACTCCACTCAATGTTTCGCGAGGCCAGTTATGGAAAGAAGTGGCCTCCACAGAGATGAAAAAAGTTGACAGACCTCGGCCCACACGGTTTCGGCCCACCACGGATCATTCAAAGTTCTGTGACTTCCACGATGGACCGGGGCACACTACGGATCAATGCTACGAACTCAGGGACGCAATTGAAAAATTCATCCGAGAGGGTAAGTTGCGCCAATACCTGATAAAAACACAGGGTCGGAAGAACAACTAAAGGAAGCAAGGAGGTCGAAGTCCGAGTCCGACCCTACTCGATCGGAAGGTGGACGGAATAGGACGAAAGTCGCCTTCCGATGACGAGCAGTTCCCGGAAATAGACACGAACCACAGGTGCAATGTAATCAGTGGAGGCATGGGCGGAGGAGGAGACACCGCAAGTCAAAGAAAGAAGTACTTGAGGAGGTACTATCGGTAAGAACCCCCAAGTTCAAAGATGACCATGGCCGACCGACGCCCCCATCATTACAGTTAACCTCCGAAGACCTAAAAGACGTTGTGCCGAGACACCAAGATGGATTGGTAATTACCGGGATCCTGTCAAACTGCCTCGTGAAAAGGATTTTCGTTGACTCGGGCAGTTCAGTGGATATCATTATGTGGGACGCCTTTAAAAGGATGAACTTGGATAAAGAAGACCTGCGTCCATGCAAGACAACGCTTGTGGAGTTTAACAGGGAGCAATCCAGGCCAAAGGGATACATAGACCTAAAGCTGACATTGGGAACTAAAGAAGCCTTCAAAGCCGAGAGGGTAAGATTCATCGTGGCCGACTTCCCCTCCCCGTACAATATGATATTGGGCAGACCTACCATCCACAGCTGGGACATGATCGTTTCCACCAAGCATCAAATGTTAAAGATGCTTAGCTCCAAGAACAAGGTGATCACCGTGACCGGGGACCAAAAAGAATCTCGGCAATGTTACTATGAAACTATGCGCGAGAACAAGACCGGGAAGGCAACATCATCCCAGGGTCAAAATGTTGAAAGAACCTCGGCCGAGGAAAAAGGTAAACCACAGGCCCGACCCGTCGCGTGTTGGAACTGGATATAAGAGACGAGGAACCCGAACGTCCAAGACCCGAGCCCGGGGGAGTTGGAAGATTTAATCGGGGGAAGATCCAACCCAGGTCACGAAAATAGGAGGCGCAATGACCCCGAGCTCAAAGAGACATTAAGCGAGTTCCTAAAAGCGAACCGAGACTTATTTGCATGGAGGGCCTCGAAGTACCCGGAATAGACCCCACCTTCGCTTGTCACAAGTTGGCGGTCAAACCGGATCGACCCCGGTATCACGTAAGAGACAAAACGGGGACCGAGGTGCGAACGCCTTAGAAAATCATGTGAAGGAACTATTAGAGGCCGGATTCATCCGGGAAATACAATACACCACATGGCTATCTAACACGATCATGGTCGTAAAGCCTAACGGGAATTGGAGAGTATGTATAGATTACACCAATTTAAACAGAGCCTGCCCTAAAGACTCTTACCCAATGCCGAGCATCGATCAGTTGGTCGACAACTCGTCCGGATTTCAACTACTATCCTTCATGGATGCTTACTCTGGATACAATCAAATAGCAATGCATCCGGAAGATCAAGAATGGACGGCCTTCATAACCGACAAGGCCAATTATTGCTATAATGTCATGCCGTTCGGATTAAAAAAACGCCGGGGCCACCTATCAACGGATGATGAACAAAGTCTTTAAAGACCATTTCGGTCGAAACATAGAAGTGTACATTGACGATATGATCGTCAAGTTGGTCAAGCCAGAGACCACATCCGAGACCTCGAACAGACGTTCAAAAAGCGCGGGAAGCACCGAATAAGGCTAAATCCGGCAAAATGTGCGTTTGGAGTCCCAAGGAAGTTCCTCGGGTTTATACCGACACACCGAGGAATCGAAGCAAACCCCGACAAGTGCAAAGCGGTGTTGGAGATGAAAGCACCGACCAACAAAAAGGAAGTACAACAGTTAACAGGGAGACTGGCGGCAATGACAAGGTTCCTACCTAAGTCGGCTGAAAACCCGTTACCCTTCTTCAAATTACTGAAGAAGGAGACACGAGGCGGATGGAACCGAATATGAGTCCGCATTCGCGAAGATCAAGCGTGCTCGGCAACCCCGCGGTCCTATCAAAGCCCGACTCGGGAGAGACGGTTTTCCTGTACTTGTCCGTGGGCGAAGAGGCCATAAGTGCCGCTCTGGTTCGTGAAACCCAAGCCGGACAGATACCGATCTACTTCGTAAGCAAGGCATTACAGACCTCGGAACTCAGGTATCAAAAGTTGGAGAAGGTAGCATTCGCTTTGTTGATAGCTGCAAGACGCCTACGCCCATATTTCCAGGGGCACAAAGTCGTGGTACGTACCCGGTCGACCAATCCGGCAAGTTCTACACAAGCCGACTTGGCGGGGCGAATGACAAGCCGGGCCATAGAGTTATCCGATTCGACATTTCCTACGAAGCCCGGCATGCGATAAAGTCGCAAGCCTTGGCCGACTTCGTAAGGGAACTTACCCCAACCCACGCAGAAAGGGAGGTCGACCTTAAAGAATGGACGGTGTATGTCGACGGATCCTCAAATGCAAAGGGGAGTGGGGCTGGAATAATAATTGAAAATCCAGACGGAGTTGCCGTCGAACACTCTCTCCACCTCAAGTTCCCGACATCCAACAACCAGGCAGAGTACGAGGCAGTACTGGCCGGCCTCGAACAAGCAAAGGAGCACGGGGCACGAGAAAGTCGAATCCCGACCGACTCCGGCTCGTAGCGGCTCGGATACAGGGCTCGTATCAAGCCAAAGGCCCATTGTTGGCAAAGTATTTGAACAAAGCCAAGGACATGATAGCCGAGTTTGAAGAGGTAACAGTCACTCACATCCCTCGGGAGGAAAATACTAGGGCCGACATACTATCAAAGCTGGCTAGCACCAAAGGTCCAGGAAATTACCGAACCGTGGTCCAACAAAATCTAGACGAACCAAGTTGTGTCATGTCCATATCATCAGCCTCGGACTGGAGAAAACCAATCGAGGACTATCTGGAACGAGGAATCATACCCATCGACATCACGGAAGCTAGAAAGTTGATTCGGCAAGCCGCCATGTACACAACGGTGGACGATCAATTATATAGGAAAGGATTACACTCTCCCATGATGAGATGCTTGAACGCGACCGAGGCCAGGTACGTTCTCGCCGAGATACACGAAGGCATTAACGGTCAGCATATGGGAGGAAAATCCCTAGCTCGAAAAGCACTTAGAGCCGGGTACTTCTGGCCAACGATGGCGGCCGACTCCATGGAAACAGTACGAAGGTGTGACAGTTGTCAGAAACATGCCAACATCCTTTGGCGCTCCCGTCGGAGCGAAAAGCATCACGGCTCCCCGGCCTTTCTACAAATGGGGATGGATCTTCTCGGACCATTCAAAACAGCCCCGGGACAGTTGAGGTATCTCATTGTCGCCGTCGACTACTTTACCAAATGGATAGAAGCCGAGCCGTTGACCACGATCACCTCGGCCCGCATTCAACGATTCTTTCAAAGACAAAGATCGTCGTCTCTCGGTTCGGGATCCGGCCGAGATAATTATTGATAACGGAACTCAATTCGTTGACAAAGGGTTTCAGAGTATGGTGTCGGACCTCGACATCATCCATCACTTTGCATCTGTCGAACACCCTCAATCCAATGGGTAGGCCGAGGCCGCCAACAAAATCATTGTCGACGGATTAAGAAGACGTATGGAGGACGCCGATTCTTCTTGGGTCGAACAACTTTACAGTGTTTTGTGGGGATACAGAACTAGCATCCAAACCTCCACTCAAGAAACTCCATTTCGTTTAACATACGGATGCGAGGCTATGATCCCGGTCGAGATAGGCCAACCGACATGGAGGAAAATGAAAGCTAGCAGGAAAGGAGAAGACTCGAACAGTGACGCCTTGATGACAGAGTTAGACCTCATTGACGAGGCACGAATCGTGGCGCACTGCCGAGACCTAACTGCCAAGCAGCTCATCGCAGCGAAGTACAACCGAAAGGTGAACCCTCGCTCCTTCAACCGAGGAAACCTGGTGCTCCGACGCGCTGACATCGGGAACAAGAACGCCAGAGATGGCAAGCTAGCGGCAACCGGGAAGGTCCTTACCGCATAAAGGAAAAACTGGAAAAGGGTGCCTACGTCCTGGAGACCCTGGGCAGAAAGCCGGTCAAAAGGACTTGGAATGCCGACAAACTGAGAATCTATTACAATTAGACCTCGGTCCACCCGCAAAGATAGGACCGACGGGCGCATTCGTTTTCATGCTTTTTCAATTGATTTAGTATTTTCAATTTCAGTTTCATATTTCGCTGAAAGACAGCACGCATTGTTTCTTTCAAACATTCTTATTTAAAGACTCCCTAGTGGATGCACCAATTATGCTTTTGGTTAAATAAATTATCACCGAGGCATAGAAGCCGCGGTCAAATACGTTTGATTAAATCAGTTATCACCGACGCATAGAAGCCGCGGTCAAACGAAAATCCCAACAGAAGGGAATACACCGGCCGCCACGCCCGGTCGCGAGATGGTAAAAACACTATCTCTTTTATAAAATAGATGCATCGAAAAATGCTCCTAAATAGGGAAGTGAATTGTCACGCAGTCCCGATCAGCCGACATGTGCCGCGTTTATACACCACGATTATGCATCCGACATTTTGCCCTACACGGAAAAACATCCCCGGACGCCCATATCCGGATCTCGGTAGCTCGGGTTTACTCCCTACCCCTATTCCCCGAAGTCAACCTATCGGAAGTAACACTTAGCAGATATCGCACATATAAAGGCCCTGCCCGCCATAAAAAAAAGCATTGTTAACTATGATAAAGTTGACAAGACAACCGATTGGTTGAAATCAAGTTTATTTAAAATTAATTAA
Organism: Acacia melanoxylon; assembly: GCA_019022615.1. NCBI lineage: Eukaryota > Viridiplantae > Streptophyta > Magnoliopsida > Fabales > Fabaceae > Acacia > Acacia melanoxylon. The sequence goes on from JAFJYJ010000013.1 coordinate 6,823,994, forward strand.
AGTAGCAACTTTACAAAACCACAAAGTCAACCCGGTACAAGCCACCGGTACAAAAAGTATAAAGCTACAATAATTAAACGGAGGGAGCGTTATCTCCGAAGCCACCACCTCCAAGCACCAGGATAGCCACCTCGACATCCGGAATAGCCACCTCGGCATCCGGAACTGACTTGGAGCTCCCTTCTCCACCACCATCGGCTCCTTCGGCACCCTGATCTTCCCCTTCCCCGTCCTGATCCTCCTCAAAAAGGGAGTCAGAGTCATCCACAGGGGAGAGAGGGGCCGGATGGAAGACGCCGTCCTTCACATATGCCCGGTGATCATACCCATCCGTCTTCAGCTCCAACTCAGGATTGAGATAGCGGATTTGGGCTAGGGCCATTTTAAAGCAGTTGGCGGCGGCCTCCCTCACAATCTCTTCGGCGGTAAGACGGGCCTGCTTCTCCTCGGCAAGGGCTGCCTTAGTCCGCTCGAGTTCGGAGCACAGATCCGCCCGCTGGAGCTGAAGGGACTTAAGGGCATCTAGGCCTGTCGAGTGAGCCCTTTGGAGAGCGGCGAAGTCCGAGGAAGTCTTGTCAAAAGCTTCTTTTGTGAGAAGAAGCTCCTCGGTCGCCTTCCCGGCACTCGCCCTCGCAACCTCAAGGTCCTCTTCAGCCTTCTCCTTAGACTCCACAGCCTCATTCTTCTCTTTCTGCAGCTCGCGAGCCTCGGCAAATTTAATCACGTACTTGTTCTTCAACTGCAAATAGGCCTGGGCTAGACCAACACCCTGGCAGAGGCGTGCCTGGATATCGTGAACCACGGCCTCGTCAATATCAGCCAGAGGTAAGGCATTTGTAAATTGACGAGGCGGTAGGAAGGCAACCCCGAGCTCTTCAGTCTTTGGCCCCTTCTCCCAAGCGAGACCTCGTTTGACTTTCGGGCGGGAAGATGAACCGGAAGTACCCGGATGAGGAGGCGACGGCCCCTCGAAATCTCCTTACCCTTGGGAGAGAAGCGGGGGATGGTTGGACGGGCTCATCGACAGGTGATGAAGTCGTCCGAGTAGGGGACGAAGCCTTGGTTTTCTTGGCCCTCCTGGCTTGGTTTTCCTCCGAGGACGGCTCTTTCCGAGCCTCCGAGGACGGATGCTTGCGGGAACTCTTTTTAGGCCGAGCATCGGGGGCAGGCGTCACCAGCGTAAGATACCGGGGCAGTTCCGCCATCGGTTGAGCTGCAAAAGCAAACAGTTGAGTTAGTAACAAAGTAGAACAAAATATAAGCATTATAATAAAAGAACCTCGATATGCATACAAATTACGTATCTCGGCTTAGAGCCGGCTCCGTTAATAAAAAATGCCGCGCTCCGGGCACCACAAGATTTGGCCCAGGATACCAGGCGGTCAACCGATAGGACCTCGTCAACTGGAAGGTCATCGGACTCTACTTGATAGGAGGCGGCCAACTTATGATGATCCTCGGTCCAGTAAAGGGGGAACCTCCACTCCACATCGTCCTCCTCGGCCCCCCTCAAGAACGACGGCTGTTGGCCGGGTTTTGCCACCACCTTAAAGAAGCAGTCTTTGAAGTGCTTAAACGACTCAGAGAAGGCCGTCAGGAGCTTTTTGTCGGGATCACCTCGAAGAGAGGTAAGCCCCTTTAGTTGCTCCGGCTCCTTACCAGACCGGGGAGTAAAAGGACCAAAAAAGAAGAAGAATAATGTGGTAGTGCACGGTATAGGGACCGAGAAAAACCGACATAGCTGCTCAAAAGCAACTATATAGGCCCACCCGTTAGGATGAAGCTGAGAAGGGCCTACATGGAGATGGTTGAGACAGGACATTTGAAACTCGGTGAACGGAAAGCGAACACTAAGCCGGGTCATATAAGCTTTGTAAAAGAAAAAGAAGTTGGTAAAACCCTCAGCCCTCGAAGCACAGACGGGCTCATTCCCACCCGGGGGACAAAAGTAACAGCCTTCCATAGCCGATAGTTTCATCTGGCGGAGGGCCTGCATGGTCACTAGGGAATGGGTCGCTAACACATCCCGTGTCACCCAAGGGAACCTCTCCATAAGATCCTGGGGAATATTAGAGGAATCCGACCTCCCAGCCTCCGAGGGGGCATTACCTGGCGAAGACGATGACTCCATTTACCTATACAAAAAACAAAAAACACTAAAGTCGGTAGAGCGAGGGTACCCGACACGTAGTAACATTCGGTCGAAAAGAAGACATGGGTGGACCGGAAGCAAGACGGCCCCGTAACCCGAGGCCGGGACAAAGGCCGACCTATGACGACAAGAGCCCAGAATGACGTCGGCCCTAAAATCTTCGCCTCGCGACATAGTATGAACTTGATTCTATACAATCCCAACGGGGTCGGCATATCCCTCCGGCATAGGAGCCGACCTAGGCGAACGGGAGGATAATAAGGGTTGACGGGCCGTGCGGACGCATCGCGACATCTCTCCGACCTTCGAGAAAAGGTCTAAGCGGGGGACGAGACCCTCCAACGGCCCTCCTACCCGTGCTACCCAAGCTGCCACCCAGGAAGGAGGCCAGCCTCAGCTCCTCGGACAGAGGAGTACCCAGTAGCCAATGGCTCGTTCGAGGGTAACGAACACGAAGGGCTTCCACCTCTTCAGGGGTTAAGTCATGACTCGAAGTCGAAGGTTGATTAATCCTATTCATTGTCACCAAAGGATGCAAACCTAAAGAAACAGGAAATGACAATAAGGAAAAAAGCGATGACCTCTCTGGGAATGAAGGCATGTGGCTATAGGTAGAGTAAGCAAGCCTAACCTAACAAACTAAAGCCTACCCAGAAACCTCGACAAACCACAAGCATACTGGGTTCGTACTAAAACCAACCGAATTAAGCAAAGAAGCAAGAAATCCAGTAAAAAGATGAAAACAGCAGAAGAAATGACTTACCAGAATAAGAAAAGGTCGAATAGAGGACAGTCGCCGGAAGGAGAAAGCTTGAGAGCCGCCGGAAGCAGGAGTCCCAGTTCTTCGGAGAAGATGGAGAATGAGAGAAAAATCAGAGAATGATCGAAGGTGGTAGACGAAAATGAAGAAAAGCGGAATTAAAAACCTTCGAAATGGTAGGAGGCGCGAAGAGGCGCCGGGGAATTAAGGGTAAAACCGGAAAATCACCTGCAAAACGGGGTGACATGCCCCGGGAAGCACGCGCACTAAATGTGCACGGAAACCGAAGGCGGCAGAGAATGACGGTTGAAAATCCTCTCCATTCCAAAGATGCCAGGTGGCAGGGCGCCATGATGGCGAAGTCGGAAGGCTTCGGCGCCATGATGGCGAAGTCGGAAGCGGCTTTCGACCTCGGAACCAAGCAAACCACCCGGCACCACCTCGGCCCCCTTTAAAGTCACCAACGAGAGATGCCGACCTTTGAGAAACGATCTCGAGTCCGGATGACCGAGCGGACACCTCGGGTCCAAGCACCGGATAGGTAACCCGTAGAATACCCTGTGTCCGGGGCAAGGACACATCCTACCCCGGAGAGTAAAGTACACCCCGGTAGCTCAAAACCTTGAACTACCGAGCTGGGGTAATCACATTACGGACCTGACCCACGGCCCAATTGGGGGGCGGCCCAGCAGAGGCACGCCCTCACCTCGGCCCAACCAGGGGACGGCCCAATAGAGGGATGCCGAGTATCCCGGGTTTCCCTACAATCATGGGGCAATCTATCATATCCATAATCCAGGGATATGATAGATTGTGCAGTTAAGATACCGTGGAACGCCCCTATAAATACAAGGAGAATACCAAGGTGCACACGTTCGACTCTAGCTATTTACTTTTTCCGCCTCACACCGCACAAACCCCACCGAACACATACCCTCCCCTCGGGCGAAAGGCCTTGTGTCCAGTGATTCATCGCTCACCGGGATATCTCTACTCTTAGATATTCTCGGCATAAGCAATCCAATCCAAGATCAAACCACCAGCCATATGGGCTAGACATCTGGTTCCACACCGGAACAGTACTGAAAAAATTCTTCATAATCTTGAAAATTTATTTTAGGATCGTAAAACAAATTTCAAGGTACTGAAAAAAATATATTTGAGGATACTGAAGGGTACTAAAAGGATACTTTAAGATACTGAAAAAATAATTCAGAATTTTGAAAAATTATTTTAGGATCACGAAAAAATATTTCAAAGTACTAACTGGTACTAAAAGGATACTGACGGTTACTGAAAAATAATTGATGATCTTAAAAAATTATTTTAATATCTTGAAAAAATATACTTTTTAGTATCTTGAAAAAATATCTTAAAATATATTTTTAGTAGCATTCAATACCTGAATTATTTTTTCAAGATCCAAACTTTTTTTTTGTAAGATCATGAATTATTTTTCAATATCTTGAAGTATCCTTTTAGTACCAGTCAATACACTCAAATATTTTTTCAAAATCCTAAAATAATTTTTAAAGATTTTAAAAAATTGTTTCAGTACCATTCAGTATTTTGAATTATCTTTTTACTCTCGGTAGTGCCCGATTTATTTATTTTTTTATAGATTGACTTGTTTAGTACTTGTCAACTATACAATGCCCAACATATAACATACATCATATATTATTTGGGATTTAACGCATAACAACCATAATTAAATATAGATTTTAAATAAATGAATAAATGAACTTTCTCACCGGCACTTGTCAACTATACAATATCCAAGCTATATCTCCATTATCTTCTCGATCTACTGATTTGGATCCTATCATCTACAGATTGGAATCCTATCAAATATCAAGTTTAACAAAAGGATTACAACAAATTGTTTAGATTGAGATGGAGATTTTCTTTTTCAATTTAAATTTTTATATTTATTTGTATTGCTTTATCTAAAGGTTATATTTGGATATTTTAAGGAGATCCACTGATATTGTTGTAATTAACTGATTTAACAGTGATAGATTTTTTTAATGACGTTTTGATATTTTGACCTCAACAGAATTACAAACTTGTTCCTTAGCATCCATGCAACAAATCACGTTCTGTTTCGCTTATAAGTACAGTATTAAGTTTTTTATTTAGGCTTTAGTGTTTCTCCCAACTTCCCCAGAAGAACCATGACGCCGGAAAAGGATAACAGTACGCTCACCTTCCCGCAATTCGACGTCGTTTCGGATATGTCAGATCATTACTTTCTGGGTCGTGCTCCGCTTCGTTTGATGGGGAATCGATTCCTCAGGGCCATCAGCAAGGAGTGGCGGATCCTCCAAGAAAACCTACCCGAATCCATTTTCGTTAGGGTGTCCGAGACCTGCTCCGACTTGCTCCGTGCTGCCATCATTGGCGCCGCCGGGACGCCCTACCACGACGCCCTTTTCTTCTTTGACATTGGCCTACCTTCCAGTTACCCTAATGAGCCTCCCAAGGTTCATTACATATCACACGGGTACCAGGTCAACCCGAATCTCTACAGCAACGGCATAAGGTCTGCCTGAGCCTCCTCAATACATGGTTTGGTAGCCGGAGCCAGCATTGGAACCCGGAAATGTCGACGTTATTGCAGGTTTTGCTATCGATTCAAAGTCTCGTCCTCAACGAAAACCCCTACTTCAACGACCCTTTAAACTTCGTGAATAGTAAAAAATTATCGGCGGTTTACAGTCAGAGCGTGTTCTTGCACACCTGTATGACTACAGTTAGCTTGATTCGGAATCCTCCGAGGAAGTTCGAACCCTTGATTAAGCACCATTTTCGCCAGCGAGCAAATGCTATTCTGGCGGCGTGTGACGTATACACGAACGGGCGCGTGAACAGTGGCGGAACCAGAAATTTTTTTAGTCCGGGCCAAAAAATAAATATATTGAACTACTACTACAAAAAACAGCAGTGAAATTGCCTCGGAATTTGCCACGGAATTTATTCCTTGGCAAGTTTGGGATGCACTTGCCACGGAAATTCCGTGGTAAAATTCGAAACGGAATTTTCCACTTTAACAATGAGGCAAATAATCCACGGAATACGTCCGTGTCAAATTCCGTGGTATTGGCTTATTTGACACGGAAAATTGACACAGATATCAACCGTGGCTGTGCTTTCCGTGGTAAAATTTAAGCGCATACAATATCGCAGGACGATTCATTTGGAGAAAACCCTGGAGCTACTAAACCGGAGCCCTAGCTAATTGATTCCGACGATAGTCTAGTCGCGGTGGATTCCGACGATCGCTGCTCCTCTACTCATCTTCCTGAAGCAAGCATTAATGGGAGATTCGTCCGCTCAAGCTATCTAATCCTAAAACTCGCCGGATCTTGGGTCGATTTGCATCATCTCTGGTGATTTCTTCTTTCGATATGACGTTTTTTATTTTTATTTTGGCTGGAGATTTGTGCTCTTGATTCGGCCTCCACCCCTATTTTCGCCACATCATGTATGCTAGATGCCGTTTTATTTTCCATTTTTGCGTGTAGAGTTCATCAATATCTGGGCTTGTTTTCCCAGTTAGGACCATATATTTGTCCCACGGCGTTTAGGGTTCATTGGTTTTGTTCGATCTGTTCATTCGACTAAATTTGAGGTTCAATCTTTACTTACGTTACAAGTTCATTCGATTGTTCTAATTCTTGCAGACGCGCTGAGCAGAGAAGAGAGTGAGGCATTGTTGCAGAGAAGAGTGTGAGGCATTCGAAGGTACTGGTGTTAAGAATTATGCTTGTTTTAATAGTTTTATTATCTTTCCATTTATGATGTTTGTCCTCCTCCTTATGCTCCTCCGTGCTCTTGTCATGCCGGCGTGTGCGGGGAGAGTAAAAGGGACAAGTGGTCCCTATAAGGGTTGTTATTGTTTTGTCTGTCCTATTAGACGGGGATGCTAATTTTTTAGCATTCATGGGTTTCGTTCATTCTTTCCTTAATGTTTTATTTCTTATCTCTCTGTTTTTTCGTCTTTGGTTGAGTTTTTAATTGCGTGCATGTCTTTGTATAAATCATTGTTGGTTTGTTTATTAGTGGTTTGTAGTTGATAGCATTTATTTACAGTTCCATTGAGCAGCTGGGGTATCTGAGTCTGAACTCTGGAGTGATATCAATGTGTTTTATTGTAGCTTCTGAGTAACTCTCCCAGCTTTGTGTTTTATATTGTTAGCAATCTATAGACAAGGTTCGATTCTGTTGTGACCGCCATATTTACGTGCTCTAAAAGAGGTAGTTGAAATAACTATTTATGGTTTATGATAGTGTACCAGGAAACTGTGCCATTATTCTGTTTGTGATTGCTTTGAGATTTCGAGGTTTCTTTAGCAAGGATTGATCAGCTGTGAACTTGTGTACCTTGGTTTGTGCCTGCTAAAATCGAGCTAATTTTGGTTGAAATCTGCTTTTCAGTTAACCATTTCTACCCTCTTATTCCTTATGGACTCAGTTAATGTTGTCAATTTCTTAGCTTTAAAGTAGAAATATACTTTTCATTCTTATGAAGAGAAATTAGCTTTGAACATGCCTGTGTAGGTGACTAGGTGGGCAGCATAGATAGATGGGGATAATTCTTTTCGTGGGATATAATATGAAACAGAATCAGAGTCCAAAGAGCATAGAAATATTAGTTTTATAGATGATTCAACCTGTACACAAAAGAGACCACAAGTTACATTAAATAGGGTGAATGAGCACTTCCAGAAAAGGAAAAACAGGGAATAGAAGTATATTTAAGGTCCACATATCTCGGCCATTAAGTACCCAAAGGCTAGGAATTAAGTATGATGACTGTTGCTAAAACATAGGAACTTAATCACAGCCAAATCGCGATTATCCCTCATTAAGAAGGAATCACGGCAGATCTGAAAATTTGCCAGATGTGGATGAGTTTTAATGCTTTATTTTCAACGCAATATATTTGAAGTACATGCTGGACCATATGCTATTACCATTTTGTGAGGAATATGCCAATTTCTTTTCATTATATAGTGCTTGTTTGGGAAGCACAAAAAAAGTGGTTTTTAAGTACTTTTCATTATATAGTTAAATATTTTCATTTTCTCTGTGAAATGTGCAAAGGAAAACACAATACTCCTTGTCATTTCTCCTTATATAATTCGTTTTTTTAAAAAAAAAATTCTCAATATTCAGCGAGATAGTTATAGTTTAGTATCTTCAGAATAGATTCTTGTTCAGATTTTTGCTCCTTTGATCAATGTTTTAAAATTCAGATGGATCACTGCAACAATAAGGGATTGATTTATGATTATTAGTTTGGGGGGACTAGAGACATCGCGCCCCATATTCTTTTGTTACAAACAGAATACTAGGCTGATTTGCCTCACTATAAATATGGCACAATGTTAGGACATAGGGAAGTAAACATGAAGGTAATGAAAGAGGGAAGGTGAGTGAGACTACTAGAGAAGAAAGTAGTAAAGGTCAGATGCAAAAGTCAAAGGTATATGGCTGAAAAATACAGAGAAACACAGGAGCAAAAATGGAGTTATGATGAAAAATTTAGGAGAGGGGTAATTAAAGGGGAAACTAGGAAATCAGGCAGAATTTTGTGAAGGGACAATGATAGAGAATTATCATCCTGATAGTTAGTAACTGTTGTTTATCTAGCTATATGCTTTTGCATGATTTTTGGCTATTAGTATGTGTTCTTCTGCTTATGAGGGTTTAGCATGTTGTGCTGTGATTGAAAGTGGTACATCTTGTTTAAGCCTGTGCTAGATAGAGTCAGTTTTGGGTTGTGATTAACTGTATTCGGAACCTGAAACTGCAAACTAATTGAAGAGAAATAGCAAAGGATGAGAAAAAATTCTATCCACCCTCCTAATACAGAAACACATTATACACCCTTTATTCAACTGCAATATTCAACTGTACTTTTAGTATGTAAAAACTTTATAATACATAGCGTAATTTAGTACATTCTATTGAAAAAGAAAACTTCATACTGATGAAATTGTTCTAGTTGTTTTCCTTTTCATGTGCAGTATTTATTCTTAGGTTAGGTTACATAAATATGTGCATGATTGCACATAGATTTGGTGGTTTATATTAACTTATTCATTGTTGACTTTGTTTTGGAACTTTTTTGAACTTTTACATAATTACTAAAGATTTGATACAAAGCTTATTCACAAGCTGTATGAGCTAATCACTAAATTTGTATTATTGTTTTACTTTCTAGATTTGTAAGCACATTGAAGTCTTTAAACCTGTAAAACATGTTCAGGCCAAAAAAACCTATGAAAAGAATGTATTTTTGATTTCTGTACAAGGCTAAGGCTTTGGGAATAGAATATTTTCCGTTTTTTCTTCTTGAACTGTGCTGACATGAATTTCATGTATGACAATGACAAAAAAACTGTTCAGGCTTCATTTCATATTTGAAAATTCACCATGTTCTCCTCCAAGGCCTTCACATTATTTTTCTGATGCTCACCACTGAATTCGTGCACCAAATTAGGCTGAAGTTCTGGAACATGTTAGCTGTGATAACAATAACTAGTTGCAATTATATTACTTGACTTGACTAAGTTATTTTGTGTGAGATACTTTGTTAAACCACTGGATGTTGAATATTATCCCTATTATTCCTAGTATTCGTTTGAAGAGGAGGAAGTCTGAATGTAGATCCCAAAGCTAACATTTTAGCGATATTTGTGAACTATCTTCCCTTCACTTCCAGGTTCATATACACTACTTTCTTCTCCTTTTTAATTCATTCACTTGCTACATTCCATCAATTTACTGTTGAGAGCATGTTTAAATTGTTTAAGATTTAAAAACATAATTGAATTCCTGTTGCATTAATTGATTGTTACATTGTAATCTTATACCTCTAGATCACTTCATTGAAGATTGATTGAGAATCAAAGTCCTAGTATTTTTCTGCAAATCATTGTTGTTTTTGTTAAATTCATGTTTGAGATAGTTTTAAATTTTGATGCTTCATATTGGTTATTTGATTCAGTTTTTTTATCATTCACGTTTGTCATGATTTATTCATTCCTTATTACTAATTGAGCTCTCATAATGAATATGTAGATGTCTTCAACAAATGCAAACGAAGATGACACAAATGTCAGAAAATTATGAACACCTGAAACAAAAGAATGCACAAATGTCAGAAAATTATGAACACCTGAAACAGGAGAATGTACAAACTTAAACAAGCAACCGATTTAATTATGTCGGCATGGCAAGGAATGAGGATTCACTTACCCACTTTACCTAACCTTGCCAATCAAGGCGCTCCCTCTCCCAATGCAACTGAAGACGCTGAGAATGAACGTTAACAATTTTCATTGTTTATGATACTTGTGACTGAGAACATGTATTTTTTCTTTTTTAAGTCTTTTAATACTTTGAACTTGTGTGACATTTATCTCTGCTTGATATATTACTTATTTCGAATTTGATGATTTCTCTAGCTATATGTACAAGCTAATTTCTAATTTAAGCACTACAAAATTGTTAACAAAAATGATTAAAATCAAAAGGTAAACGGAAGGAAGTAATACTGTGTAAAATGGACATTTCCCACGGAATTTGCCACGGAATATATTTCCATGGTAAGTTATTTGCCACGAATATATTTCCGTGGTAAAGATTTACCACGGAAATTTCCGTGATAAATCTTTACCACGGAAATATATTCCGTGGTAAATATTTACCTCGGAAATACATTCCGTGGCAAAGTCCGTGAGAAAACTTATCACGGAAGAGATTTCCGTGGCAAAATTTACCACGGAGTTTCCGTGGCAATTCCTTGGGAAATTTCCCGCGGCAACTTCCGTGGCACAATTCCATGGTAAAATTTGCCACGGAAATATATTCCGTGGCAAATGTGCTTTGTCACTGTTTTTTCTGTCAGGGATTGTATTCCGTGGCAAATGAAATTAGCCACGGACTTCCGTGGTAAATTTCCGTGGCAAGGGAAATTACCCACGGAATTCCGTGGCAAAATTCCGAGGCAATTTCGCTGTTTTTTTGTAGTGATACTCCCTTTAGCTCTTATTATAAGGCACACCAACTAACAAGTGTATTTGATCATTTTTATAAGACACTTGCTTATTTCCAAATAGCAATAAATATTTTTTTCCATATATACCCATAATTTAAAAGGTAGTGAGTGAGAGTAATAATTAATAAAAATTAATTATTACTTTTTTTTGGAGAAAAAAATAAGTAATATAATTAATATGATATTAGAGTTTAGTGTAATTAATATGGATAATATTAAAAATTATTTAAATTTTAGGACAAATTTAATGACTTTAACATTTTTATTGATTTGTAAGAATTTTTAGTTTGTTCCTTAAATAAGGACCAGAGGGGTTATTTACTAAATAATATCAAATAACCTTAAAAATATAAATAAATAATAACCGATAATTATAAATCAAAACAATATATAAGATGATACCAACCTTGTTGGTATATCAAACAAGAATTTTACTTTCCTTTCAAATCCAATGAGTAATGAAACAAACATTATCCTTACGAGAGAAGATTAAAAATTAGCTAGGGCCAAATTTGTGGCCAAATAAAATATCATATAATAAATACATATATATTCTAACAAATTTTATAAGATCAGTCGGGGCCAGCTGGGGCCAAGGCCCCAACTAGCCATCACAAGCTTCCGCCACTGCGCATGAAGGTCGGGTTTTACGGGTGTGACGGGGCAGCTCCGCCACGTTTTAAAATCCGGTGCAGCTTTCAGACGAATATGGAAAGAGTGTATGCTTATCTCGTATCTGAATTCCGACGGATAGAGGCCAGTGTGCCGCCCGGCGGCGAAAGACTGGTTGTGATACGGACAAAAAAGCCAAAAGGGATTTTCAGGAGGATGATAAAGAATATGAGATGCTTTGGGATTAAAGAAGAAAAATAGCGATAGAAAGGCACGTCCTGAAGAACAAATTTCTTATTAGATTCTACTGATTTATTTCACAATCAATCTGTTTTTCTTGCTATGATCAATCAATTTTTGCTTCATGAATGCGATTTTTCTCTAGATTTTTTTTTTTATAGGGATAAGATATTATCACCACCATTTTTTTACTGTTAGATCAGAATCTCAATAGGAGAGAGAAATGATAAAAGTATATGAAATTCTGATCTAACGATGAAAAAATGGTAGTGACTTGGTAGTGACATAAAATTAGTAGTGACAATATCCTATCCGTTTTTTATAATGCTCTATTTCTATTAGGTTTCAATTTATCACATTTGGGTACAAATTGCATCTCATGCTCGTAGAAATAATGGAAATTTCAGAATGAAAATAATCTCCCATATCTTTTGATGAGGAATTTCATTTTGATGATCAACTCTTGTGATTTTTAATTTCACTTACTGCTACTTTGATATTGATTGATGTATTGGATTGCAGTCAAAATTGTATGGATTTTAAATTTGAACGTTCTAGCTACATTCACACTCGTATATGTCCAATTTTTTTTTTTTTTGGGGGCCAAATTCCAATATTCTTTGTTGCTCTTTTTATCAACTTTGTTGCTCCAAATTCCAATATTCTATATTGATTTCATTCTACAGATGAAATAATAGCATTTATTTTAATTTATAGATCAAACTCATTTATCTATATATTCTATAATACTCGTAGTAACACTATTAAATTCCGTTTTGTTTTTAAGTAACACCGTTAATTATGTTAAGTAACATTGTTTTGTTTTTATATTCCTTCATAATTGAATTTTGTTTTATCTCCATAAATCAAGGATTTATCATAATTTAAAATGATATATATTTTTTGCAAAAAAAAAAAAAAACTAATAAGAGGGGATTTAGTTAAGATCCATCAATTAATAAATATAATTAGGTTAAAGTATACGTTTGTCCTTTATGTTTGCTTCTGGTATCATTTTAGTCCCTTAAGTTTGTAAAGTGCACGTTTGGTCTTTTAATGTTAACACCGTTAGTCTGACTTAACGGAAAATACTGACTCAACAATTTTAAGCGATGACTATGCAATTAAATGCTGATCAAACATGTTTATATGTTAGTATTTTAATAATTTAATATTTTAAATCCTATTAATTATATTGAAAAATATGTAATCTTCACATTTTAAATCCTATTAATTATATTGAAAAATATGTAATCTCCACCGACTGTTTTACAGTTTTTCATAGTTTGTGAAGATTAAATATATATTTTTTTGTATAAGAAGATTAAATATTTTTTAATTAATACGATTTAAAATATTAACTTATTGAAATACTAACATATAAACATGTTTGATCAGCATTTATGTACATAGTCATTGCTTAAATTTGTTGAGTCAATATTTTTCGTTAAGTCAAACTAATGGTGTTAACATTAAGGGATCAAATGTGTACTTTACAAACTTAAGGGACTAAAATGATACTAAAGGCAAATATGAAAGACCAAACATATACTTTAGCCATATAATTGTTGATAATTATTTTTAAATTTTATTTTTTATATTATTTATAATGAATTTTTTTAATCTCCATATTAATCAATAAAAATAATTTATTGATGATTATTTTCTAAAATTTTCCCGAAAAACATAATAAATACTAGATGATTCAATTTGATAATAAATACTAGAGAATTTAATTTAGATCCATTAATCAATAAATATAATTTATTGATGATTATTTTCTAATTTCTTTTTTATATTCCTAATTTGTTTGGATTATGATTTTGTATTGTGATTCATTATCGGTGTTTGAACTTGAGTTGAAAAATATTAATTTAAATTTAAAGAATTTCAAAATATTATTGAAATTCACTTTCTCTCTTAACATGTTCTTAGAAAAATTGAGTGAGCAAAATAAAATAAAAAAAGGCATACACGTGCCAATACTTATAGCCGACTTCATATAACCTAATTCAGACATCAAATAGATATGAACTTCTTCCTGCAACGCAGGAGCACCAATTCTTGTTTAATAAATAAACTTTCTTATATAAGCTCATATTAGCTTATACTAAGCTTTAGCTATGCAACGTTTTGTTCTTAAAAGTGGGCTTGGTCTTGTTGATGAACAAAGAATAATCTTAAAGATAAGAGAAGCCATTTCTCATGTCTAATTGTGGTCACGGGTCCAACATTATATAAGCTTCAATATACATATACCCTTAATTCAATGGGTTTCGGAATCCCTCTTCTTCCCTTTCCATCCTATTCTTTGCTTTTCTATGTTTTTTTAACCATTATATTTACATTTGAATAGTTCATATTTGACCTTTTTATAAAATTATTATTAAGATAAATTATAAAATAAACATAATTAATTAAATACAAATTGCTAAATTTTAATATGAATTATTAAATACTATAATAAAGAAAATAAAAATTATGTTTTGTATGAAACTAAATCTAGACCATTCAAATATTGATCTTATGGTTAGAAGTTAGAACCTAAAAAGAGGGAAGATGATAAGGGAAGAGGAAGAGTTCTGAACCATTAAGTCAACCCCTTAGATCGCTCTTCACACATTGGAGTCTACATTTTGGCATGACATCCACCTCCTTTCATTGATTTCAAGAGTTGTTTTGGGATTGAAGAAGAAAAATAGCGATAAATAGGGATTTTTTTTTATTAGACCCTACTGATTTATTTCACAATCAATTTGTTTTTCTTGCTATGATCAACCAATTTTTGCTTCATGGGTGCGATTTTTCTCTAGAGATTTTTTTTTTTTTTTTTTTTTTTTGGTTATAATGCTCTATTTCAATTAGGATTCAAATTATCACATTTGGGTACAAATGGCATCTCATGCTCGTAGAAATAATGGAAATTTCAGAATGAAAATAATCTCCCATATCTTTTAATGAGGAATTTCATTTTGATGATCAACTCTTGCATTGTGATTTTTAATTTCACTTACTGCTACTTTGATATTGATTGATGTATTGTATTGCAATCAAAATTGTATGGATTTTAAAGTTTAACGTTCTACATTCACACTCATATATGTCCAATATCCTTTTTTTGGGGGGCCAAATTCCAATATTCTTTGTTGCTCCAAATTCCAGTATTCTATTTTGATTTCATTCTACAAATGAAATAACAGAATTTATTTTAATTTATAGATGAAACTCATTTACCTATATATTCTATAATACTCATAGTAACACTATTAAATTCCGTTTTGTTTTTAAGTAAGACCGTTTATTTTGTTAAGTAACACTATTTTGTTTTTATATTCCTTCATAATTGAATTTTGTTTTATCTCCATAAATCAAGGAATTATTATAATTTAAAATGATATATATTTTTTGAGAAAAAATTACTTATACGAGGGGATTTAGTTTGGATCCATTAATTAATAAATATAATTTATTGATAATTATTTTAAAATTTTATTTTTTATATTACTTTATAATTGATTTTTTTAATCTCCATATTAATCAATAAAAATAATTTATTGATGATTATTTTCTAATTTTTTCCCGAAAAACATAATAAATACTAGATGATTCAATTTGATAATAAATACTAGCTATAGAATTAAATTTAGATCATTAATCAATAAATATAATTTATTGATGATTATTTTCTAATTTCTATTTTATATTCCTAATTTGTTTGGATTATGATTTTGTATTGTGATTCATTATAGGTGTTTGAACTTGTGTCAAAAATATTTATTAAATTTAAATTAGGGTAAAGGATTTCTCCAGTCACTGGCACCAAAACTACGTCGTTTTGGATTAATAAAGAGTGTTTTTGATGATGAAGAACAAATTTCTTAATAGAGCATCTACTGAATTATTATTTCACAATCAATGAATCAATTTTTGCCACATTTAATACAAATTTCATCTCATGCTCATAGAAATGGAAATTTTATACTGAAAATAGTCTCCCATATCTTTTAATGAGAATTTTCTTTTGATTATCAACTCTTAGAATTTATAATTTCACTTACTACTACATTGATGTAGAGTGTTGTAGTGAAAAACTCAAAATTGTATGGATTTTTAAAAAAAAAATAAATGGGCTCCCACTAAAGGCTTGAGCTTCCAAGCTTGATCGAACCTGAGATGTCTTAATTACAAGGGACTTCTCATTCCACTAGACTAGAAAGTCATTAATAAAATTGTATGGATTTTAAATTTTAATTGGCCCATAAAATAAAAGAAGCTAAACCATTATATCTCACATGTCTTATTTTGGTTGCGGGTCCAATATTCTTATACATAGCTTCAATAAAATATCCATTTAATTCATCCCCTTGGATAACTCGTTTTTGAGTCTACAATTTGGCATGGCATCCAGCCCTGTAATGAAATATGTTAAAAGTGACTTATGAATTGAATTAGAGGAGTACAAAGTTAATTATTTAACTATTTCGCAGTTTGAAATTGAAATTTATGAGCAATTGACTTGACCAATTTAATGTGACTTGGCAAAAGTGGCTTTTTTTGTAATATGACTTTGCAAAATTAAAATTGAGTAAAAATCAGATTGTATAATATGATTTATCTTTAGATTGATGGATGGTAGTATAAGTGACTTTTCTAAAACTGAAATTTGTTTGGTTGATTATTTTGAAAAACAAGTTTAGATGAAAAATGACTGAAAATGACGTGAATCTTATTAAATAATACATATATATTTTATGTGTATATATTGTGATAATTATAAGGAAAAAAATAGAATTAAAATGATAAAAAAAAGTGAACTTAAAAAATTTGGCAATAGAAAAATACATAACTAAATAAAATTAATGAATAAAAATGCATATAAATTATACAAGATCAATAATATCACATAACTAATCGGCCATGAATTGAAAAAGAGTTTCACATAAACAGAGACCATTAATCAATTTACACAATTTTCCACCTCCAATAGAGACCAAATCAACTACTATCAAGTAATTATCATCAATTAAATTTCTCGTGGACCCAAATTAGAGTAGTTTCTTATAAGTTTACCACTTTGGTCCTTGTTATAAGTTTGTTTTAATTAACTAATTCTCTAACATCTTTCTCTATTTCCAATGAGAATTAAGTAAGGATAAAAATGGAAAACAATTATTATTAAATTTTAAGTGAATTTATATTTAGGACTAAAAATTTCATCTATAAGGATTTATAATAAGGACTATAATAGTATTTCAATTTAAAAAATGTGGGACCCAACATCTTTATTTCATAAACTGTTTTTCTCTCTCCATGGTGGAAAAACCAAATACAAGAAATTTTGGCTTGTTGCTTAAGTTTTTTTTTTTTTTTTTTTTTTTTTTTTTTTTTTTTTTTTACAAAAGCCTAATTTTTTTAAAAAATCTAAAATACTCGAACAAGAAGCCGAAAACACATCATCTGCCTTTTGCCCCATCAATCGTACTTTTGGAGATCTAAAAGTCATTCCAAACACCACCCGCGTACTAATTTTTAATTGGGAAAATCATTTTCAGGGCCCTTTTTGGAGAAAAAAATCCTAAAAAAGGCCCTCAGAATTCTGAAATCCCTTTTCTGAGATTTTCAGAATCTACATGAGTTGTTAACGGGGCGGATATAGTTGTTAACGGGTAATGCGATATAATTATTATTTAGTTGTTAGAAAATTGTTGTTAATGGGGCGATTTAGTTGTTAATTAACAACTATATCGCCAGATTAAAAGCTCACGCAAGATTCCGAAAATCCCGGAATAGACCTTAGGGCCTTTTTTGGGATTTCGAATTCTCGAGGGTCTTTTTGGGATTTTTTTTCTCTAAAAAGGGTCCTGAAAAGGATTTTCCATTTTTAATTCCTATTGTTTATCAGGATTTGGCTCAGTTCCGCTGCAAACCGCTGCATGAAATGGCCCATTTTGGCGCAATTTCACACACCATGTTCCCCTTTTTTTTTTTAAAAAAAAAATGATATCAAGCACGGTCAAGTAGTAAAAAGATAATTTAGGATATTTAATGGTACTAAAAAAATTATTCATGATTTTGAAAATTTATTTTATGATCATAAAAAAATATTTCAAGTACTAAAAAAAATTTGAGGGTGCTCACTGATATTAAAAGGATACTTCAAGATACTTGAAAAATAATTCATGATATTGAAAAATTATTTTAGGATCTTGAAAAAATATTTTAGGGTACTTCGATTTGGTACTAAAAGGATACTTGAAGAATCTGAAAAATAATTCATTATCTTAAAAAATTATTTTAGTATCTTGAAAAAATATCATAAAGCATAATTTTAGTTGCGGTTAAAGTACCGAATTATTTTTTCGAGTTCCAAAAATAAAAATTTTATTTTTGGATCTCGAAAAAATAATTCAGTATCTTGAAATATCATTTTAGTACTACTCAGTAACCTCAAATATATTTTTAAGATCTTAAAATAATTTATGAAGATTTTGAAGAATTATTTCAGATACCATTTAGTATCCTAAATTATCTTTTTACTCTCTACAACACATGAAATTTTTATTTTTTTTCAAAAAAGGGGAACATAGTGTGTGAAACTGCGTAGTTTCACGTAGCAGTCCGCACCGGACGTAAGTCCGTAGCAAACTTGAGTCAAATCTCGTTTATCATGTGCTATTATTTAGGGTTAAGTAGCAATTTTGTCCGGGAAGTTTTTTTTTTGGAGCAATGTTGTCCGGAAGTTTTTTTGGGAGCAATGTTGCCCCTCCGTCAACGGTCAACTAACGGTCAACGGTTAGTTGACCGTTAACGGAGGGGCAAAATTGCTCCTAAAAAAAAATTCTGGGGCAAAATTGCTACTTAACCCAAAAAAAATGTTAAAAATGTTATTTATGATATCATATATTTTTAATTCTTTATTTATATAATATCTAGGGGTGGAAACAGGTCAGGCCAAAGGCTTCACCCTTAATTCGGCCGGTTTAAAGTAGACCTATTTTTGGCCTGTTTCAAGTAAACTTGTTTTGCAGTGAGACTTGTGGCCTGTTAGCCTAATTATTAAATTTTTAAAAATTTAGGCCGCCTTTTGAGGGCAAAGCCGGGCTTAAAATAAAAAAATGGTCACCCCTAGATATTATATAAATAAGAATTAAAAATTTATGATATCATAAATAACATGTTTTTACCCCTAGGAGCAATTTTGCCCCCGAAGTTTTTTTTGGAGCAATTTTGACTTATAAGTTTTATTTTTGGAGCAATTTTGCCCCTCCGTTAACAACCCTTACGGTCAACGGTTAGTTGATTGTTGACCACTAGTTGACAATTGACGGATGGGCAACATTGCTCCAAAAAAAACTTCCGGGGCAACATTGCTCCAAAAAAAATTCTAGGGCAAAATTGCTTCTGGGGGTGTACTTCCGAAGCAGAAATTACTACTTAATCCTATTATTTATAAAGATTATAATGTAAAGAACTGGTAGGGACCGCTATTATGATGTCACTTTTATAGTTTGACTTACATTTTTTTATAGATTGACATGTTTAGTACTTGTCAACTATACAAATGCCCAACATATAATCTATTTCTCCGGTCCTAATTATAAGAACATTTTTGTAATATAAATTACAATACAAAAGTGTTCCTATAATTAGGATTGGAGGTAGTACATCATATTATTTCGGATTTAACACATAACAACCATAATTAAATATAGATTTTAAATAAATGAACTTTCTTACCCGTACTTGTCAACTATACAATATCCAAGCTATATCTCCATTATCTTCTCTACTGATTTGGATCCTATCATCTACAGATTGGAATCCTATCAAATATCAAGTTTAACAAAAGGGTTACAACAAATGGTTTAAATTGAGATGGGGATTTTTTTTTTTTCAATTTAAATTGTCATATCTATATTTATTTATGGGTAAAGGAGCAAAAATACACATGTGCTTTACCCCGGGAGCGCCCAGCACATATGCTTTTTTTTGGAGCAAAAATACACATGTGATTACGTTTTAGGAGAAAAAAACCGTTTGACCGTTAAGTTTGACTTTTTTTTTGTTGACAAGACGATGACGTGGCATGTCCACGTGGCATCCAGTTGGACCATACAGTTCTACGTGGCATGTCTACGATGACGTGCGCGTGTCTATGTGGACATGCCACGTCATCGTTGTAACGCCCATCCTTTTAGCGCCTTTATTCATCAGAGTTATTGCGCACATGCATCGAAATGATTTGGACGACTTAATTGCGGAATAAAACTTTCTCAAAATAACTTAGTTTGAAAATATGAAGATACATTTTTCGCGATCGATATTTATCCCATAGTGGGATATTAATACATTAATCCAAAACAGACAAATGATAAACGATAAACTACAGTCCATCTACTCATATTTTTCCACAAAGTTCCTTCTACTGTAACCTCTACAGCTGCATCTTTCCTCTTTATCCTGATCCACTACATGTCTCTTTCATGCGGTCTGGAGTTCAAATGAATGAACCCCAGGGGTAACAGTTAATCTCATATGCAGGTACGTAATGTAATTGATAGTATAACACATGTATAAGCATAGAATAATTCACAAGTAAACAAGTCGCACCGTAATCGTAGTCAACGGCCAAGGACCCAAAGACCAGACACGTAGCCCCTGTTTTAGGACATGACCCTATGAGACACGCAGCCTCAATCCATAGCTAGGATACACACATGCAAAATTATCTAGCAACCAGGATCAGTCATACATGTAATTCACACATACAAGCTAATAAGATAACAGTTACCCACCTCAAACTTGAATCCTTAACTTTTTCCGGAGTTGTTGGGATCGGTAGAGGTGTCAAGGTATGCCTATAAATGTTTATCATTATCATTAGTTACTACTTGCGTTGCAAAGTAACTAACTATGCGAATTTAATTTTTAGAGGATTAAAAATGAATTAACCCTTGAAGATTCTCTTACTAATAATACCCTTTCTAATAAATAATAATGTTATTTATTATTATCTATTTATCTATTTTATTAAGACGCATGTCCTTTAAAAATGTTGAGAAGGGTTGTCTTTGTCACTTTAGAGTCTTTATAACCCTTAATAGACAAGTCATCTAAAAGTTAGCTTTACTTTGAAGGTTATTCACTATTAATAACTTATATGACTATTTTAAGACTTATCAAAATTCAGCCTATAACTTTTCTGAGAATTTAGAAAATTCATAACTGGACCGATACAACTTCAAATAGAGTGATTCCAATTTCCACTTAAACCTTGATAAGTCTATTTTCATAAATTAAAGTCACCAAGTTGATTTGCGACTGAGAAAGTTCCCAACTTTCAAAAAACATAAACAATGTCCAAAATTTTCCAGAAACCTTCTAAAATTATGACTCAACTTCCAAAAATCATATCTCCCTTTCCACACATCCATTCTAGGTGTTCTTTAGCTTTTTGGAAAGCGTGAGATGTCTACTATTTACTGTAAAACTTTGAAGGAAAAACTCATATGTTTTCTATTTCACAATTAAGCCCGAAAATGACTGTTCACCGAAAGTGCAGAAAACGTTCCAGATTTTGGCTAAACTTTGGAAAATCATATCTCCCTTTCTACAAATCCGTTTTATCTGTTCTTTGGCTCGTTGGAAATTTTTAGGTGTCTAATATTTACTGTAAAAATTTCAAGGAGAAACAAAAATATTTACTTGGTCCGAAATGCAACGTCATTTTGTTGCTCCAGAATCATACCAAAACTCCCCAGATTTTTATATCAACTTCCAAAAATCATAACTGGAGTTATAGACCTCTGTTTAAGGTGATCCAAAGCTTGTTGTAAATATTATTATGTGTAATATATGCCCAAAAAATTTCAGGTTCAAAAAAAGTTTGTTTACCCTAGTTTTACCTTGCTCGAAAGTCACTGTTCCAGCATCAAAACTGGTTTCAGTTTCATATCAGCAACTTCCCTTTTTCTCCCGTACAGCGTTTCATGTGCATATATTATAGATATATGATAACAAAGTAACTTATTATAAGTATATATATATATATCTTTAGTTGAGAGTCTGTATCTTCAAGTCCCTTTAAAAGAAGTTCCCAACGTGATATATAATATGGACATGATGACGCACAGGGAAACTTGACAGCCATGCATGACACTATATTGTTTTCCATGGCAACGTTATATATTTAAGTGTGTGTGTCCATATATATATGAGCAGGGTTCCTTGTTGTTTATATATATATACACACACTCCATCACCTACAGCGTTTTCCCTCTAACCTTTACGTGTACAGCAATACTTCAGCTTTTCCTATTATGCAGCTACAAGTATATTTCAGCAATGTTTCGTGCAGTTATGTTTTATGACAGAAAATTTTCCTTCAGTTTTTATATATCAGAGAATCCTTATGCAGAACCGATGTGAAGAAACATAGAAAGCTAACGTGCAGAATTTGCAGCAGTTTGGAGGGTAAAAGATTCAAAGAACTCACCATAGCTTTTGAGTTTCCATTGTTTCCTTCTTCCTCCGACCATTCCTCTCACTTTCTTCGCTTCTTGCTCTCTTGGCGTTTTCTCAGATCGTTTCTGTGTTCTGTGTTCTATGTCTCAGTCTCGTTTTCTATTTTCTGTCTCGCGGTCACTCTCCCCCCACGATCACAGCTTCTTTCTCGGCCTCTCACTCTTGCTCTCTTTGTTTCTTGCTCTGTTTTTCTTCTTTTGTGCAGAGCCGATTGGGTGAGAATGGAAGCTAAGGACTGATCAAACCTCCTTCCCTTGCTTTCGGACTCTCTCTTTCCATCCACACTCTCGGTTCCTTTCTTTCCTTGGTGAAAGATATTGTTGAATATAAAGAGAGCAGAGTGTATGGTGTTGGGCTCGAGATGCAAGGGAGGGGTATGGCGTTGTTCTGCATTCCGTGATCGGCGCTGTGTGAATCTCAACTTTTTTGCGTTTCATTAATCTGACGTTCTCAGTCTCTGTTTATCGTGTTTCAGTTTGAATTGATAATAGATAAATAGACACTGCATGGGTTTAGTTTTTTTTTGAATCATGCTATTTGGATAAATCATCATGGGCTGGGTGGGTTTGGTTATTGGGCTGAATGAATAGAGAGTGTCAAGTGTGTGTGTGTTTCGGATTTATTCTACCGTGGAGGGATTTCACAAGTTAAATAAAGAGAGGAATGAGTGTGTGTGTGTGTGTGTGTGTGTGTTGTTCACGTGTGAAGGGAGATAGTAGGGAATTTATGTATGTGTGACGGGTTGTGTGTAAGTGTGCAGGATGGAGGGAGTTTTGGGCTAAATGGTATATGGGTTGTTCAATGAATCAGAATAAGGAAAATATACCCTAACTTCCAATAATTATTTTATGCCATAATTTATCCTTTCAAATATTCTTTGACTTTATTCTTTCCTCAATTAATTTATTTTGGCCATAAAATATCATCCCAAAATATTCAAGCCTGTTATGAAACTGAAGGAAAAATAGGATAAAAGAAAGAAGAATAGAGAAGATGAAAATCCAGAGAAAGGGAGAGGAGACTCTTATTAATCTGTGTGTATCCGTGTATATCTTTCGGGTTACATGAGGGGGTATTAATACTAGATTTCCCCACATATAATATACACAAAGTGGAATTAGTAGATAACCATTAAAGGATTTTATAATATATCTTACACACATAATGCATTCCATAGGGAGTTGGACATCCACATATTCATAACACTCCCCCTGGATGTCCATTCGAATGTGCCTCGTTAAAAACTTTAACTAGGAAAACCCGGTGGGATAAAAACCTAGCTAAAGAAAAAAGAGTACATCATCCATCGATACACTTTCTAATGTTGCCTCATTAAAAACCTTTCTAGGAAAACCCAAAGTGGGACAAAACCTAGATAAGGGAAAAAGAGTACAACGTGTATCGACTCCCCCTCTTAATTACATAAGATTTTCGATCGCCTCATTAAAAACCTTTCTAGAAAAACCCAATGGGACAAAACCTAGATAAGGGAAAAAGAGTACAGCAAAGTACAGCGAGTATGGACTCCCCCTCTTGATGACATCAGTTTTATTCCTCCTGATGACAGTATCAATATTGCTTCTTCTAATGCCAAAATTGCTTCCAATGTTTTTGTGTTGAACAAAAACTATATCTTGCTAATAAGCATTATGCAATAGTACTCTTTTTTTTTTTTGCTCGAATTATGCAATAGTACTCCAATAGCACTAAGATATTGTACTTCTGGACCAATTAGTTCTTCAACAATTATTTGTCTTTTGAAGTTCTTCAGGAGTTACAGTGATGTTGATATTATCAACATAAACGGCAATTAGTGCAAATTCATTTCTGGATATTTTTATGCAGATACATGGGTATATTGGGTTATTTTTGTACCCTTCTTTTCATCAAATATTCTTTGAGACGATTATACCACATGCTCTCTAATAGCTTCAAGCTAAGGGACTTATATAACTTAATTAAATATTGTTCTAGAGAACTTGAATTAGATGCTTCTAACATCTTGAATCCTTTTGGGATTTGTACTTCTAGCACATTAAGGATATGTGCTTCTGGCACCTTGAGTCCTTCAGGGACTTTTCATATAAATATCACTATTAAGTGAATCATGTAAACATGCAGTTATAATATCCTCTAAATGCAAACCAAGCCCTTCATTTACTGCTAGGCTTTATAAAATAACAAAAGTATTTGCATCCACATATGTTTCTTCAAAAATTAATGTCGTCTTTGTTTAAAACCTTGAACTACATGACGTACCTTATATCTTGTGATTTCACCCTTTTCATATCTTCTCGTACAAAAACTTATTTGTATCCAACTGGTTTTGCATCACTGGCCTTTCATCATCAGTTGTATGGACTGCAGGTCCAAATACTTTTCGTTTTGCCAATATTTTAATTCTGCAATAATGACATCTTTCCATAGGGGCCAATACTTTCACTGTTGACACTCACTAATGGATTGTGGCTCATGATCCTCATATCATTCATTACATCATATGCTATATTATAAGTAAAGATGTCGTCAACGTTGACTTCATTTCGGTCCCATCGGATTCTATTCATAACAATTTATTGAGATCTCATAATTTTCACATATTTCAGGTACCTTGGTCTCTTCTGGGACTACAATATTCTCTTCTGGAGATATCTCTACTGGAGATAATATCTCTTCAGGAGATGGCTCTTCTAGAGCTACTAATCTTGATTATTCTCAACTTGATCATCTATATTCTTAGCTCCTTTTCTCTTTCGAGGATTTTTATCTTTGGAACCGATGGACCTTTCACGCTTCGGTGCGTGTTATATATTCATTCATAATAGGTTATCCTTCGGGGACATTAATTCGAATAGGAGCATTAATAGTGGGACATATGACTTTGTCATGTCTTTGGGTCAGTAAATGCTTCTGGCATTTTATTAGCTAAACTCTGTAAATGAATTATCTTTTGAACTTCCAGTTCACATTATTTTGTACGAGGATCAAAATGAGCCAATGATAATTCATTCCAGCTAATCTCTTTACCCAACTGCCTAGTTTCTCCCCTTATGTTGGGAAAACAATGTCAAATCATAATTGACTATTCATGTAGTGTAAGTCTCCTAAATCCATTTGTTACCTTTAGAAACATCATTTTGTTCCATTTAGAGACAAACAAGAAGAAGAAGGTCCTTACATAACATTTATCCCAACTTTCTTTCTATATCCATCTATATGTATTATGGTGGATTTATAAGCATTGCATATTTAAAAACT
The DNA here is from genome assembly GCA_019022615.1 of Acacia melanoxylon. NCBI lineage: Eukaryota > Viridiplantae > Streptophyta > Magnoliopsida > Fabales > Fabaceae > Acacia > Acacia melanoxylon. The sequence continues at coordinate 6,849,611 of JAFJYJ010000013.1, forward strand.
TTCCAGATGGAATTGTCTCGGTTTCGACCAAAAACCAATGTACGGGGAGAATTTTGTTGGCTTATATAAATGCCAATATATAATATCAAATATACCAACATAGTATTATGTTCTCATAAGCATTAATCCAGCTCTTTATGGATGCTTTAATTCATGATTTCTGGATCGTATAATCTGAAAATAGCGCGCTTAATTTATTCAACCATTATTGCAACTTCAGGTTGCGTTCTTACAAACTTCTGGTTTGCAATAGGCCCATATAGATCTGTTTGATATATTTCCAGAGATCCATTACCATTACAAATCATGACCTATGATATTTACATAGTCATTTTTATTTAAGAACAAGCAGCACATAACTATTCTTGAACAATATGTTGGTTATTTATGACTCGGATGATCAAACAAGTCATGCCAACAATAAATATATTTAAATCAGTAAACTTCGATTCTTGTAACATATATCTCAACCAATCATAGACTTTTTTTTTAAATCTCTGTGTGAAAAGTATATAACTCACACTTATTTTTTAAAATAAGCTCACACTTGTATTATAACTCATCTCCCCCTCAAGTGTGAGTCATAAAACATGATATCTTTATATTTGTGTGTCAAAATCACTTTCAAATTCTTAAAACTTTGAAAGAAAATTTATGTTAATTCTTCATGAATAAACATATAATATTATATTACTAGATAGTCTCATTATTCATGATTCATATATTTCAATTAATTTATATATGCAAGTCTATCACATGTGAAGATATTAATGTTAAAATAACATAGAATTACACGGATTTAGAATCATACATATGATAATTCACTAGCGAGAAATTTTTATGGCAATAAATTTATGATATGTAATCATAATAAATTTAAATAATAATAACAACAAATTAAATGTCGTATTATCTTGTAGGCTTATTCTTTATTTTGAGCCTTGGCTTCAATAATTCTCTCGTAGCTCATTTCCTCTTGAATATTTCATTGGTAGTAAACTTCTAGTTTACATTGGTAAAAATTTGATTTGTATTAGCAACCTTTTGATTTGCTACATTTGTAAACTTCTTGTTTACAATTCCAATCTCTTGATTATCTGTAAACTTTCTAGTTTCATCGCAAACTTCCAATTTACATTATTATTTGTAAACTTCTGGTTTACAAGTAACATGTATTTTCTACATGATATCTATTTCTGCAGATATCATTAAAACTCGATAAGTTCTTTTTATACTTGGTAGAATAATCAATGAATAATTTTGTTCTTACAAGTAACAAAATATTAACTCTTCCGGAGTCTTCGTCAAATTTATCGACAAATAAATCTGAACATTAGCCTCTTAGAAAATATGCTAATTAGCCTTCAGGACTATTAGCCTTTATACATATTCTGACAAAATCTATGTAGTTTATTGTCTTCTGGACAATACCTTTCTAAGGCTGCCACAATCTCATTGTGTCATACAATATTTAAAATATAAGCCTTCAGGGCCTTAATATTAAGGGATAAATAATAATTTTACCACAAAAAATTTGATTTTGGAGCACCTAGCATGGATAAAAAGAATTCATAAAAATACCGTATTTATGAATAGTAGCTATAAATAGTAATAATAATATAATATTAATATGTGGGGCCCACAGGGAAAAGTTTTCCAACTCTTCACGTGAATTGAAGTCTGGTTGAAGAAATATTTGACGTGGACCCCACATGGTTACTGTTCAGGATCTCGTTGTTAATTTATAACAAAATATTCCTCCACTTCGGGTGGGAATTTAGATTAATACCCAAATGATCATATTTATACACATATTCAAAGGCCATAATTAAATTCATTCACACGGGAATGAAGTTAAGCCGCATAATATTCATAATTCTTGTAACTCATTGTTTTGTTTGGCTACATGAGGTCAATGAAATTAATTCAGAATATTTCTGAAAAACCTCTTTCACAATATTGCTACTACAGGAGTAAATTGGATACACATATTTATAATGAACTTTTAGTAGAATAACCATCTTCTGGTGGTTATACAATCCCTTTAATTTAATCAAAGTGAGTTGTTTTTTTTTTTAAATGTTCAACTTCATGGATCTGGCTTCACTCCATTTTGTCTCATGGCTTCAGGCCAAATCATGCCTACTTTTGGCTTATTGCCCATATATGCCTCCTCTTGGCTTCTGGCCATTTTTTTTTTTTTTTTTATATGTTTGGCTAACTTTTAGCTCATATCTTCATACCAATTTTCTCTTCAAGAGAAAATAAATCAATATAGCTTTCAACTGTTTATCTTCAAGATAACATAAGTTATATATATAACTCTCATGGGCTCTCGTGTACATCTTGTTTCGGACAAACATAGAAAGCATTGAGTTAATCGTAAACAAATCAGTTCCCAAAATGAATCAAGTAAAGAAATATTAATAAAATAATATTATGCCAACCACTATCCTTACTTTTGTTATGCGCATAAGGAATCTTTGAAACCTATATGAATGAATAATATAAATAAAACCTTTACACATACTGCACACCAAAAGTGGTTCTGTATGAATGAATAAAACCTATATGAATGAATAATAATAGTGGTGCCAGAGATCAATATGAATGCTTTATGTATTTGTCCATATGGTTCTGTCGCCAAAAGTGGAATAAATAATATAAATAAAACCTATATACATTCATTATTATTTTAAAACCATACATAGCACCACTATTATTGTTGTATTCATTATCAACCAAAACATATTCCGGAAATCACGTAGTGCAACCTCCACTTTTAATAAGATAGAGAAAATAATAATATAATAATTAAACATCAGTCCACACAATTATATCAACTCCCCACCTCTTTCATTATTCCCGTGACCACCCGCTAGTCACTTTATTTTATTATTATCATTATATTAATCAATCAAACATGGGAGACAGACTTTTTTTTTTTTTTATTGCATCTGATCACTCTTCCTATCACCATTAATTTTATGTCCCTCACTTATCTCACTTTCTCTCTGTTGCATCGACTTTAGCATGATGGGCACATCTTCCCATAAATTATCACCACTGCATGACTCTCTAATAATATATAGCTAAAATTTTGCTTTTCGACTTCGTAGTGAAAGTTGTTGAGAAAATAACATCAACAATCCATAATTATTCAAATAAGTCTACGGCATAGAAAACTGGGACTAATTCAGGGCAAACTTTTATATTATCATTTAAGTTCTATGGGTTTGTTATGGGCAAAAGTAAAGTCAGTGAGAAAATAAGTAAGGGACCCATATAATTATTTATTTCAATAGTATACTATTTAAATATAAAAATATGAAAACACGTGGGTCCCAAGAAAAAATTTTCAACACCCTCCGTGACACCTTGCTCCCTACTATTTTTAATTCTCTCACGAGTTTTCTTCTTCATTCGAGAATACAGAAACATACCGAACCAGAGCATCCTTCTTCTTTCATTCTTCTCGATCGAACCTTCTTCTTCGTTTTCACTCACATCGCATCCGAGACATCATTAAAATTAAAAGCATCAATCAAAACTTAATACAAAACATACCCGGGAGTGAAGAGATCACAACCTGAAGACAATTTATCAGTTTAAAAACACCTCTTTTGAGCTATCTGAAAAACTCCTTCCATCACAGCTTCTTCAAAACATTCGTCGAAATCTGGAGAATATTGCCAGAAAATGCAAAGGTTCGCCGGAAACTACAAAGGTTCGCCGGAAACTGGAGATATCGCCGGAAGCTGCAGAGTCTCGACGAAAACACAGGGAAAGGATGATGTTGAACTGAGGGTGCTCAGTGGAAGGAAAGGTTGTAGTCAAGGTCTGACGATGGTGGAAATTATAGCTCCTTCACCCATCGCCGGAAGGAGGAAGAAAAGAGGCTCAGTTAATTAGAGCCTCGTGCTGATAACGTGTTATGAAACTGAAGGAAAAATAGGATAAAAGAAAGAAGAATAGAGAAGATGAAAATCCAGAGAAAGGGAGAGGAGACTCTTATTAATCTGTGTGTATCCGTGTATATCTTCTGGGTTACATGAGGGGGTATTAATACTAGATTTCCCCACATATAATATACACAAAGTGGAATTAGTAGATAACCATTAAAGGATTTTATAATATATCTTACACACATAATGCATTCCACCGGGAGTTGGACATCCACATATTCATAACAAAGCCAAACATTATTCCCAACTATTTGACTTTAATTGATAGGAAAATATGCCTTAATTTCCAATTATTAGCTTAATAATAATTAACGCCAAATTTTCCATAAATAATTCCGTAATAATAATTTTATATCCTTGAAATATTATTTCATAATCTTCCCAAATTTTCAAGGTCTAAAATAATTCTAATAATTATCTTAAGTTTTTCCTCATAATAAGCTTAAAACTTTTGGACTCTATTGGCTAGAAGCCTTCTTATCTCAATTTTATTTTCAACTTTCTGGTCCAAAAATTTGGGATGTTACATTCGTCCAGTCAACAAAAAAGTCAAACTTAACAGTCAAACGATATTTTTGCTCCTAAAACATAACCACATACGTATTTTTGCTCCCAAAAAAAGCATATGGTGTTGGGCGCTCTCGGGGTAAAGCACATGTGTATTTTTTTTTTTTACCGTTTATATTTATTTTTATTACTTTATCTGAAGGTTATATTTGGCTTTTTCAAGGAGATCAACTGATATTGTTAGGATCTTCTATCATAGTAATTTATTATAAATTTTATATTTTAGACTGATGTATTGCACTTTTTAAAAATCAACATAAGTGTGATAGATTTTTTTAATGACATTTTGATATTTTGACCTCAACAGAATTACACTTGTTCCTTAGCATCCACGAAACAAATCACATTCTGTTTCACTTATAAATACAGTATTAAGTTTTTTATTTAGGCTTTAGTGTTTCTCCCAACCTCCCCAGAACCATGACGCCGGAAAAGGATAACAGTAAGTTCACCTTCCCGCAACTCGACGTCGTTTCGGATATGTCAGATCATCACTTTCTGGGTCGTGATCCGATTCGTCAGATGGGGAATCGCTTCCTCAGGGCCATCAACAAGGAGTGGCGGATCCTCCAAGAGAACCTACCCGAATCCATTTTCGTTCGGGTCTCGGAGACCCGATCCGAATTGCTACGTGCCGCAATCATCGGCGCCGCTGGAACGCCCTACCACGACGCCCTTTTCTTCTTCGACATCGCCCTCACTCCCAATTACCCTAATGAGCCTCCCAAGGTTCATTACCTCTCATACGGGTACCGGGTCAACCCGAATCTCTACAGCAACGGCGAGGTCTGCCTGAGCCTCCTCAATACATGGTATGGTAGACCGAGCGAGCATTGGAACCCGAAAATGTCGACATTATTGCAGGTTCTGCTATCGATTCAAAGCCTCGTCCTCAACGAAAAACCCTACTTCAACGAGCCTTACACCTTCGTGAATAGGAAAAAATTATCGGCGGATTACAGTCAGAACGTGTTCTCGCTCACCTGTATGACTACAATTCACTTGATTCGGAATCCTCCGAGGAAGTTCGAACCCTTTATTAAGCACCATTTTCGCCAGCGAGCAAATACGATTCTGGCAGCGTGTGACGCGTACGCGAACGGGCGCGTGAAGGTCGGGTTTCACGGGTGTGACGGGGCGGCTCCGCCACGTTCTAAAATCCGGCGCAGCTTTCAGACGAATATGGAAAGAGTGTATGCTTATCTCGTTATTGAATTCCGACGGATAGAAGCCAGTGTGCCGCCCGGCGGCGAAAGACTGGTTGTGATACCGACAGAAAAGCCAAAAGGGATTTTCAGGAGGATGATAAAGAATATGAGATGCTTTGGGATTGAAGAAGAAAAATAGCGATAAATAGGGATTTTATTTATTAGACTCTACTGATTTATTTCACAATCAATCTGTTTTTCTTGCTATGATCAACCAATTTTTGCTTCATGGGTGCGATTTTTCTCTAGAGATTTTTTTTTTTTTTTGAGCTCTATTTCAATTAGGTTTCAAATTATCAAATTTGGGTACAAATGGCTTCTCATGCTCGTAGAAATAATAGAAATTTCAGAATGAAAATAATCTCCCATATCTTTTAATGAGGAATTTCATTTTGATGATCAACTCTTGTGATTTTTAATTTCACTTACTGCTACTTTGATATTGATTGATGTATTGTATTGCAATCAAAATTGTATGGATTTTAAAGTTTAACGTTCTACATTCACACTCATATATGTCCAATATTCTTTTTTTTTTTGGGGGCCAAATTCCAATATTCTTTGTTGCTTCAAATTCCAGTATTCTATATTGATTTCATTCTACAAATGAAATAACAGCATTTATTTTAATTTATAGATGAAACTCATTTACCTATATATTCTATAATACTCAAAGTAACACTATTAAATTCCGTTTTGTTTTTAAGTACGACCGTTTATTTTGTTAAGTAACACTATTTTGTTTTTATATTCCTTCATAATTGAATTTTGTTTTATCTCCATAAATCAAGGAGTTATCATAATTTAAAATGATATATATTTTTTGAGAAAAAATTACTTATACGAGGGGATTTACTTTGGATCCATTAATTAATAAATATAATTTATTGAAAATCCTTTTCAGGACCTTTTTGGAGGAAAAATCCTAAAAAAGGCCCTCATAATTCTGAAATCCCATAAAAGACCTTAGATTTTGTAATCTCCATGAGTTGTTAACTTACCGATATAGTTGTTAACGATGATCGATATAGTTGTTAAATGAAATGATTTAGTTGTTAGAAAATTGTTGTTAATGAAATGATTTAGTTGTTAATTAACAACTATATATCCCGTTAACAACTCACGTAAGATTATGAAAATCCCAGAAAAGACCCTAAGGCCTTTTCTGGGATTTCAGAATTTTAAGGGCATTTTTTGGGATTTTTACTCCAAAAAGGGCCGTGAAAAGGATTTTCCCTATAATTTATTGATAATTATTTTTAAATTTTATTTTTTTATATTACTTTATAATTGATTTTTTTCAATCTCCATATTAATCAATAAAAATAATTTATTGATGATTATTTTCTAATTTTTTCCTGAAAAACATAATAAATACTAGATGATTCAATTTGATGATAAATACTAGCTAGAGAATTAAATTTAGATCCATTAATCAATAAATATAATCTATTGATGATTATTTTCTAATTTCTATTTTATATTCCTAATTTGGTTGGATTATGATTTTGTATTGTGATTCATTATAGGTGTTTGAACTTGTGTCAAAAAAATATTTATTAAATTTAAATTAGGGTAAATGATTTCTCTCACACGGCCCCAAAACGACGTCGTTTTGTATTAAAAAAGAGTGTTTCGATGATGATGAACAAATTTCTTAATAGAGCATCTACTGAATTATTATTTCACAATCAATGAATCAATTTTTGCCACATTTAATACAAATTTCATCTCATGCTCATAGAAATGGAAATTTTATAATGAAAATAGTCTCCCATATCTTTTAATGAGAATTTTCTTTTGATTATTGTAACACCCCAAATTTCGTAGCATAAATCGTGCCGGTGACACGTGGTTTTATAAAAATTCATCAGAGTTTTGAGGTGCTACATGCTTAGCGTTTTTGCGGAAACGGAGAGCATGTACTAAAAATTTGAACAACAGGTATAACAATGAGTAACTGATATAAAATACTCAGACATATGATGATGCCTGACGTATACTGATATATTAAAAATTTCCCGAAGGAATGTTCATGTGATACAGTAATACAAAACTTCATAATTACAAATCTTCTATGTAACTATACCCTCTTCATCCGAGCCTTGAGTAGACTTGGGGCATCAAACCTAACTCAGTTAAATCATCCCTATTTGGCCAGGCTGGGTAGGTCTAGTGGGAGTCTCACCGTGCTTAGGGTGATCGATTGATCGAACTACATAGACGACCCTTTCTAGTTTAAGCACCAAATGATATGAAGTAACCTTATTAGATTTATGCCATAAGGTAGGTTCGTTGACTTTCTTCTCGCATTTACTTTGACAGTGCCTTCTCACTACTCCGTTTCATCGGTATCTATCTACGGCCCCATCCCCCTGGTGCCTCCTCGATTCATGACCCTTTCCCGTCTATTCATTCGGACCGAGGTCCAATGCCCATCGGACCTCGTGTAACGGTTAACCTCATGCTTATGTAAACAATATATGTATGACAAGTATTCATGACATTTTCACAAAATCTACTACAAATGACCCATAACGATGTAGAAATACACAGATATGTATATACGGGAATAACAATACACAACCCCGCAAAGTATGTTTGTTATCCCGTCCGCACACTCTCCGGTGCCACGATGTACAAATCGTGTCCATAGCGCTAGGAAAACTCTCAACGGTGTTAACAATACCATAACCCGTGTATTCATGATTGCATTAAAAACAATTGAGACGAGTCTCAAAGACAGAACGAGCAATCATATATAAGCATAACACAAGCACCAGAGTTAGTGTTACAGTACGCCGCGAACGTACCTTTGTTGACGGTATTTCGGTACGTTTTACGAAAAACGATAATTTTTGACAGCGGTGCAAACAGCGGCACAACAGCGATACGGCAGGGGTACGACAGTGGTACGATAGCGATGCGATTATCTCAGATATCCTATAAGGATAATATTTATCAATATCTAGCAGCATAACAGGCATTTTAGGTACAAATTACCATTTTGCCCCTAGTTTGACTAATCGGCGAAATTTCGCCAGAGTTTTCATTACTTTGACCCTATCTCTCCTAATTTTGACATATCGCTTTTCCCAATATATTTTCGAAATAAATACCATACTTACTCCTAAAACATGATATCTAACTATTTTGAAAATTTAGAGATATATCTAGCAATTCTACTATATCTACCGAAAGAACTACCAAAGCTAAAGACCAGGGACCGAAGAACTTACCCAGGGCTCCGCTAGACTTTCTCCGGGCTTCTCCTTCTCTCTAACCTCTCTCTAGGATTCGAAATTTTGGTGTGAAATGAGAAGAGGAGGTGATGGCTATTTATTGAAGAATTTGTGACACTATTCATGCCTTTTTCAGACTGGATTTCGACCGTTGGATCGCACTTTGACACGTGACTTCATCCTTGCCATCCATGTGTCTCCCACTTATGTCATGCATGATGTCACACTCTTGCTTTATGTGACTGTACCGATAAAGTTCTCAGTTCGGTGTCCTAATCGCACAATCTTGGAGAATCTTAAAAATCCCAAGCAAAGACAGTGAAGGTATATTCTTCTTCTTTAAAACTACCGGGTTAGCTAAATTTTTGATCCCATTAAGGGTATTCCGTAGTTTTGAAGATTTTTGGAAAGACGCCTTTTTGTCGGTTACGGAAATAACTTCCGATATCACCGCAGCTTCTGGACAAAAATTCACTGGTTTATAATATGTCCTGACCTAAGAAACCTAATTCATGGTTTGTCACAACGGTCTTGTTTTCTATGGATTCTCGTTTCTACTATCTGCCCTTTTTCCTATTTATCCTATATCCTAAGTACACGTTTGGTTTCAAAAATGACTTCGGAGATAGCTCACTCCGAGATAAAATTTCACTCGTCTATAACAAGTCCAGATGTTAGGGACTTAGTCCCCATATTTGGGTGTAGGATTTAATTTCTACCCGTTCTCCAATGTCTTGTTGGCTCTTTACAGAATATAATATTATTCTAATTTAAATATATAGATATTATTTAAAATATCCACAACCCTTTTCACACTATACTTAATTAATTTCATTCTTATTTTAATTAATAATTTTGGCCCCCACCCCTTTTAATTAATTATTTAATTATTCATTAATTAATTCACTAATAACTTAATTAGCTTATATTATCTCATAATTACCTAATTAGCCACTTACTAATTGTTGACAATTTTATTAATTAGGATAAATTATTATCTCACAACTATTTTATTTACATTGGTATTTTATATCCCATGTAAAATATTAAAAATCATGGGGCAAAAAAGGGTTTATTAAAATAATATTAAATTTTCCCTTTAGTATTTCCAAGAAAATAATTTATTAAATTGCTAAAATTAAGGACAATACTTTCCCTAATTTTTAATATTTATTTCACTGCCTTTTAAAATTTATCATAATATTTTTAGCTCATTTTATGCCTTAAAAATACATTTTTGGGAGTTTTAGTTCTTTATTTCCACGGACTTTTACCTTAGAAATAAGATAATTTTGCTCAATAGTTGAGACCACATATTCACCTATTTAAATAGGTAATATTGACTCAAAGGGAATATTTAAAATAAATAATTATCCGCTATTAAATATCCAGGTATTACAATTATCAACTCTTAGAATTTATAATTTCACTTACTACTACATTGATATTAATTGATGTAGAGTGTTGCAGTGAAAAACTCAAAATTCTATGGATTTTTTTTTTTTAAAAAAATAAAATAAAGGGGCTGCCGCTAACGGCTTTAGCTATGCAATGTTTTGTTCTTAAAAGTGGGCTTGGTCTTGTTGATGAACAAAGAATAATCTTAAAGATAAGAGAAGCCATTTCACATGTCTAATTGTGGTCACGGGTCCAACATTATATAAGCTTCAATATACATATACCCTTAATTCAATGGGTTCGGAATACCTCCTCTTCCCTTTCCATCCTAGCTATTCTTTGCTTTTCTATGTTTTTTTAACCATTATATTTACATTTAAATAGTTCATATTTGACCTTTTTATAAAGTTATTATTAAAATAAATTATAAAATAAACATAATTAATTAAATAGAAATTACTAATTTTTAATATGAATTATTAAATACTATAATAAAGAAAATAAAAATTATGTTTTGTATGAAACTAAATAAGTAAAATTCAAATGTTGATCTTACGGTTAATCCCTTCAAAAAAGAGGGAAGATGATAAGGGAAGAGGAAGAGAGAAACCATTTCAACCCCTTTGATCGCTTCTTCACACATTGGAGTCTACATTTTGGCATGACATCCACCTCCATTCATCAATTTCATAAGTTGTGATTCATGTGGCATAACTTTCTTTTAAGCTTTGTTTGGTACGGGGTTTTTGGAGGGAGAGGGGAGGGGCATGGAGGAGAATTGTGCCCCTCCCCTTGTTTGGCTTAAAAATTTTCTAAGGAAGGGAGAATTATTCCCCTTAAATATCTAAATACAAATAAAATATCTAATTCAAATCCAATCGTAATATCTTATAACATCTAATATGTTATCTGTCTTATCTCAATATTATAATACTATACTAGTATACATTATGTGATATCATTTAAATATCTAATTCAAATATAATCCTATTATCTAATAATATTAATCTTAATATCGAATAAGAAATAAAATATAATTCTTACTATGGAGATCATAGTTGATCCATTGTATTATACATACTTATATATTAATAAAAAAAACGATAAATGTTCAATCAATATTATAAGAGTAATATAGTTAATTTATTATTAGCTTCCCTCTCAAGCTAAAAGCTAAATAATGTTTCATCAAAATTCCTTCCTTCTTCTTTTCTTCAAATCAATCCAAATAAAGAATTTCCCCCTTCCCCCTATATCAACCCTTCCCGTCTCCTCCTTTCCAAAAAATAAATAAATCAAACACCGGTCTTATAATTAGGACTTGAGGTAATAATTTATTATAAATTTTATATTTTTTATTGATACATGTTTTTTTTTAAAAAAATCAAAATAAAAGTGATAGATTTTTTTAATGAAATTCTGTTAGACATTTTGATTTTTTTGGATATTTTTAACTCAACAGTATTGCGCAACAAATCACTTTTTTTTTTTTTTTGGTATAAAAAAGTTTTGGAAGGGTTCGACATCGGAATCCCCCCACTGCCGGGGCACGGCCCCGGGGTGAGCACTTACGGGAGATTTACGAGATCGCTACCAAAGGAGTCACTATTTTATATTAATGGATCGCACGACCCAAGGGGATCGAACCCTTACCATGCCAAATTGGCCTATTTTTTTTTTTTTGATAACAAGGCGATAGGGGAGGGGGATCGAACTCGTGAACATAGGGAGGGAAATGAATTCCAATACCATTTGCGCAACTCACATTAGCAACAAATCACATTTTGTTTCGCTTATAAGTATTAAGTTTTTTATTTGGGCTTTAGGGTTTCTCCCAATTTCCCCCAAACCATGCCACGGAAAAGGATAACAGTAAGCTCACCTTCCCGAAATTCGACGTCGTTTCGGATATGTCAGATCATCACTTTCTGAGTCGTGATCCGCCTCGTTGGGCCGGGAAATGCGTCCTCAAGGCCATCAACAAGGAGTGGCGGATCCTCCAAAAGAACCTACCCGAATCCATTTTCTGTCGGGTCCCCGAGAAACGCTCCGACTTGCTCCGTGCCGCCATCATCGGCGCCGCTGGGACGCCCTACCACGATGCTCTTTTCTTCTTCGACATCGCCCTCACTCCCAATTACCCTAATGAGCCTCCCATGGTTCATTACCTCTCACACGGGCACCGGGTCAACCCAAATCTCTACAACAACGGCACCGTCTGCCTAAGCCTACTCAACACATGGAACGGCGACTCGAGCGAGCGTTGGAACCCGAAACAGTCAACATTATTGCAGGTTCTGCTATCGATTCAAAGCCTCGTCCTCAACGAAAAACCCTACTACAACGAGCCTGGAACAGGCCGCCACTCGAAACAATTGTCGGACTGTTACAGTCAGGACGTGTTCTTGCTCACCTGTAAGACTACACTTAACTTGATTCGGAATCCTCCGAAGAACTTCGAGCCCTTAATCAACCACCAATTTCGCCGGCGAGCAAATGCGATACTGGCGGCATGTGACGCGTATGGGAGCGGGCGCGTGAAGGTTGGGTTTCACGGGTGTGACGGGGCGGCTCCGCAAAGTTTTAAAATCCGGCGCAGCTTTCAGACGAATATGGAAATAGTGTATGCTAATCTCGTTTCTGAATTCCAACGGATAGAGGCCAGTGTGCCGTTCGGCGGCGAAATCAAGCCAAAAGGGATTTTCAGGAGGATGATAAAGAATATAAGAGATGCTTTGGGATTGAAGAAGTAAAATAGCGATAAAAAGGCAAGTTCTGAAGAACAAATTTCTTATTAGACTCTACTGATTTATTTCACAATCAATCTGTCTTTCTTGCTATGATCCATCAATTTTTGCTTCATGGATGAGATTTTTCTGTACAGATTTTTGGTTTTGCCAACATTCTAGAGATTTTTTTTGTTATAATGCTCTATTTCAATTAGGTTTCAATTTATCACATTTGGGTACAAATTGCATCTCATGCTCGTAGAAATAATGGAAATTTCAGAATGAAAATAATCTCCCATATCTTTTAATGAGGAATTTCATTTTGATGATCAACTCTTGTGATTTTTAATTTCACTTACTGCTACTTTGATATTGATTGATGTATTGTATTGCAGTCAAAATTGTATGGATTTTAAATTTAAACGTTCTACATTCACACTCATATATGTCCAATATTCTATATTTTTTTTTAGCCAAATTCCAATATTCTTTGTTGCTCTTTTTTTGAACTTTGTTGCCCTAAATTCCAATATTCTATATTGATTTCATTCTACAAATGAAATAATAGAATTTATTTTAATTTATAGATCAAACTCATTTATCTATATAGGGTCTGTTTGGGTTGGCGGTAGGAGATGTGACTTAAAAGTTATTTGACTTTAAAAAAAGTTCGGTAGGAAAAAAGTTCAGGTTATAGATAATGATGATTTATGTTTGGATTGATGGTGGTAGAAGTGGCGGGGCTTACGTCAAAAAACTGAGAGCATTTTTGAAAAAGCTGGATTCTGGAGCTTTTTCGTTAACGGACTTTTTGAGACTTAGGAGCTCTAAATCTAGTGAACTTATTGTCGAACCCAAATACACCACATTTAGCTTTTTCTCCAAAGCTCATTAACTCTACTGCAAACGCTCCCAACGCTCTCCTAGTAACACCATTAAATTTGGTTTTGTTTTTAAGTAACACCGTTAATTCTGTTAACTAACATTGTTTTATTTTTATATTCCTTCATAATTTTTTTTTCCCGTAAATCAATGAGTTATCATAATTTAAAATTAGATATTTTCTTGCAAAAAAATCTATAAATACAAGGGGACTTAGATGGATCCATTAATTAATAAATATAATTTATTGATGATTATTTTTAAATTTATTTTTTGATTACTTTATAATTGAAATTTTTTATCTCCATATTAATAAATAAAAATAATTTATTGATGATTATATTTAATTTTTTTTTTTTTTTTTTTTGCCGAAAAACAGAATAAAGAAAACATAGGTTAGAATCCGAATAAGGGCAAAGGTCCCATCCATCACTGCCCATCTGGACTAGCCTTGCAGTTAGAGCCATAGTAGGAGCATCAATTATTGTTTAATAAATAAACTTTCTTATATAAGCTCATATTGGATAAAATCTGGATGGTTCAAATGTGCCAGGAACATGATGTCTATCTTTTGGATAAACACCAAAACCGGTTCCGAGAGGGGAGGGAAGGAGCATAGAGGAGAAATGCAACCCTATGACTCTATGAGTATGAGAAATTCGCTCGATGTTTCCTTTTTTTTTTTTTTTTTTTTTTTTTTTTTTTTCACATTTTTCAGTTTTTTAATCTATACTATATATTTTTGTAACAGTCTTTACTATATTTTCGTTTGTTCTTTTAAAATATCCCTTCCCCTTTTGTCCTCTTTCTCACTCTGCTCGCCCAATCGTTCGCCGCAAATCTCATGTTTGTTGGAAAGTGATAGATTATAATACTATACATGATGTGATATCATTTAAATATTTAATTTAAATCTTTAAATATCTAAAAAATCCAAATAAAACATCCAATTCAAATCTAATCGTAATATCTTATAACATCTAATATGTTATCTCAATATTATAATACTATACATTATGTGATATCATTCAAATATCTAATTCAAATATAATCCTATTATCTAATAATATTAATCTTAATATCGAATAAGAAATAAAATATAATTCTTACTATGGAGATCATATATATAGTTGATCCATTGTATTATAATATTAATAAAAAAAATGATAAAAATTCAATTAATATTATAACAGTAATATAGTTAATTGATTATTAACTTCCCTCTCAAACTAAATAAAGTTCCATTAAAATTCCTTCCTTCTTCTTTTTTCCAAATCAATCCAGAGACCATATGTTATAGTTTAATTTCTTAGTTCACGTCCCTAACCTTCTTTTTTCTTTGTAGAACACTTATTTTTATTAATATTATTTTTCCTTAATATTTTTAAAAAAATCGAAAAACAATGCCACTCTCTTGGTTTATCGTGAATTCAGCAATGTATTGGAATCTATATATACCACCAACAGCAATAGAGTTTGGCCGCTAAAGCATGAGCTCTTAAGTTCCAATGGTTCCGTATAAAAAGGATATGAACAGTTTTAAATAGTTGGTATACTCAACTGATTCTATTTATACGGCATACTTCTGAGCAAAATAATAATAATAATTATACGGCATAGAGAAAATGATTTTTAAAAAAACTTATAAGTGACATCATTAAACTTTTCATATAAATGTAAAATTTAACCCTTTATTTATTATTGTAGTGTAAGCTTTATTCTCATAGAATATAGGGTAAAATAAATAAAGATAAAGTTGAAAAGTTGTTAAATTTTAAGGCAGACTTAATAAGGTAAAAGATTTTTCTGATTCCCTTAATGTTCTACAATTCTCGATTGATTTCATTCAGCTATGAAATTATTGCATTTATCTTAATTTATAGCTCAAACTAGTTTATTTAATAAATAAACTTTCATATATCAGCTTCTATTCCTTATCTCCTTGCTTTGTTTCAGGAGAAAAAGTTGTTCCAAACACTACTACAAATAAGGAAAGAGATTAATTACTAGAAAGAAAAACTTCACAAAATGATAAAAAAAAAACATTTACTACTTTTGGGAGCTTTCCTTCTAGTATTCTTTCTTCCCTAATTTTCTCTTTTTCCAAATATAGGGTTAACATAATGTTCTTAATTCACACTCAAATACTTCCAATATTCCATATTGATTTTATTCTACTATGAAATAATAGCATTTATTTTAATTTATAGATCAAACTCATATATTTAATAAATAAACTTTTATATATGAGCTCACATTCCTTTTTATTTTTGGTGCAAAGCTTATACTACCTCCTCCGGTCACAATTATAAGTTAATTTAATTGACTTTTTTTTTTTGAGAAATTAATGAAGCTAATTAAATTAATTTAGAGTATATGTATTTTTATTTTTTTCTTCAAACTAATTAATTTAACTAATAAAATAATATATAATCTAAGGATACACAACATATGAAATGATTAAGTAACTTATTTAACTTCCTTAATATCTAAAAAAAAAAAGTCAACTAGGTCTTATAATTAGGACTGGAGGGAGTATTTTTTATCCTAAGCTTCAGCCATGCAATATTGTTTTGTTCCTGAAAAGTATGCTTGGTCATTTTTTATACGTACGGATATTACAGTTAACTAATAATTTGGGGAATAATTCCCATACACTCCTTGTCAACTAAGTCCTGTAGTTCGTTCAGGCAAACATAAACCAAACATGACTTGCTAAGACCAATCTTATATATTGCTTCAATATACAATTTGGCATGACATCTTCTTTCATGCTTTTCAGAAGTTATGATTCATGTAGCACAACTTTCTTTTATAAAAAACTTATTATTATTGTTTTTCCTTTATATAAAAAACAATAAATAAAAAAACAGAGAGAATGCCACTCTCTTGGTTTATCATGAATTCAACAATATATTGAAATCTATATCTACCGCAAGCAAACGTAACTTTTAGTGAAAAAGAGTTTGTCTGCTTCAATGTGAGCTCTTGATCAGTTTGAATTTATATGAATGCAGAAAACGTCATCAGGAGATTTACCAGCAGTTGAATCCAAAAATGTTTGAATATGACCAATTAGATAGTTATATTAAAAAAAAAAAACCACATAAACCAGTTATTTTTTTGGTTCAAATTATAAGTCGTATCATTTATTATTTCATGTGTATGTGTAATTTTACTCTGCAAATAAAATATAAAAATTACTTTTGTTAAAAATAAGAGTATAGGGGGATAATGTAGAGACAATTAAGGTTGTTTTTATAGGAAATTACTTAATTATGAGTATATACAGAGAACTTGAGCAAAAAAAAAAGTATATACAGAGAACCTAATAAAAAGGGAAAAAAAATACAGATTTGATTAAAAAAAACGACCTGAAATTAGAAGATTTGCATATGGAAAAGTTAGGGTCTTGATAGGTCTTTTATCAAGGTAATTTCATATATATGGGAACAATACCTATAATTAAATAATTATATAAGAACCTAATAAAAAAATACAGATTGAATTAAAAAATGACCTAAAATTGTGAAGATTTGCATATGGGAAAGTTAGGGTCTTGATAGGTCTTTTATCACGGTAATTTATATGAAATGCATTGCACTTTTAAAAAATTCAAAATAACAGTGATAGATATATATATTTTTTTTTTAAAAGAACCTAAACCCATTTTTCAAGTTGAAGAAAGTCAGAAACAAGCAACTAAATGCATTGCCGCACCACCACCCAATAATAATAATAATAATAATAATAATAATAATAATAAAAGAGCCGTGCGCAGAGAAGAATCTGAGGAATCTACCAGAATCTGAGGAATCTTATTATAATATAAAACAAAACTTGAGCTAAAATCTGAGGAATCTACCAGAATATATCTCAGAAATAACTATATAAGAACCTAATAAAAAGAAAAAAATGCAGATTTAATTAAATAACTATAAAGTCATAATCTTGCTTCATTGTTTATTCTACAAGTCACCCTTTAATTTGTTTCTCCTATAAGAATTAAGTTTCTTATTTAGGCTTTTTACTGTTTAACTCTACTTGCTCAGATGGCCAGAACCATGACGCAGGAAAAGGATAACAGTAATTTCACCTTCCCAAAGTTCGACGTCGTTTCGGATTTCTCAGATCATTACTTTATGGATCATGAATCGCCTCGTTCGACGGGGAATCACTTCCTCAGGACCATCAGCAAGGAGTGGCAGATCCTCCAAGAGAACCTACCCGAATCCATCTTCGTTCGGGTCTCCGAGACCAGCTCCAACTTGCTCCGTGCCGCCATCATTGGCGCCGCCGGCACGCCCTACCACGATGCTCTTTTCTTCTTCGACATCGCTCTCACTCCCAATTACCCTAATGAGCCTCCCAAGTTTCATTACCTCTCACACGGGCACGAGGTCAATCCGAATCTCTACAGCGACGGCACCATCTGCCTGAGCCTCCTCAACACATGGGACGGCGAACCGAGCGAGCGTTGGAACCCGAAACAGTCCACATTATTGCAGGTTCTTCTATCGCTTCAAAGCCTCGTCCTCAACGAAAAACCCTACTTCAACGAGCCTGGAACAGTCTGCCGCTGGGAAAAGTTGTCGGAGCATTACAGTCAGAGCGTGTTCTTACTCAGCTGTAAGACTACAATTAACTTGATTCGGAATCCTCCAACGAACTTCGAACCCTTGATTAAGCACCATTTTCACCGGCGAGCAAATGCGATTCTGGCAGCGTGTGACGAGTACGCGAACGGGAGCGTGATGGTCGGGTTTTACGGGTGTGATGGGGCAGCTCCGGCTAGGTTTAAAATCCGGCGCAGCTTTCAGACGAGCATGGAAGTAGTTTATGCTAAGCTCGTTGAGGAATTCCGACGGATAGAGGTCAGTGTGCCGCCCGCCAGCGAGAGGTTGGTGATTTCACACGAGCCCAAAGGGATTTTCTCGTGCATGATGGATATAATAGAGATCCTTTGTTATTATTGAAGAACGACAGTGAGGAAAAAGGCAAACAACAAATTTCTTAGAGTATCTACTAAATTACTTCACATTCATCATTCTTGTTTTTTCTTGCTATGATATGATCAATTAATTTTTGCTGCATATGCTTCTAGAGATTCTTGTTTTTGCCAACATTCTAGTGTTTTTTTTCATAACGCTAGGTTTGAATTGGGTCTCAACTTGGGGTACAAATTGCATCCTATGCTCATAACTCATAAGAATGAAACCTTTTGAATTAAAATAATCTTCCATATCTTCTAATGAGGAACTTGTTTGGGACAATCAAGGAGAAATACCAAGGAAAAAATTATTTATTAATAAAAATTTAAAAATTGTAATTATTTTTTACCACAAAAAAATAAAATACATATTTTCAATTGCGATTTTAACCTTGATCAAACTACTAGGTTTTCTATTTCTGTGTTTAGTTATCAAATATGTTGATATCTCCATATATATTTTGATAAAAAAACATATGTAAGCAACTCAATATTTTTATAATTTTCTCATAGATATCAGATTATCTTTAAAAGTTACTCAAATTAAAATCGCCTCTAAAATCTAAAAATAATTAGAAATTTACCTCTTTCTGAATTTTGATTATTTTTAAAAACCTTAAAACATAAATAATAGTATAATATATTTATTTTAAAAATATGTGACTTTTCATGAAAATAAAAAAGCTTAAACAAACAGGATGTGGAGGTTTGAATTAGTAAGCAATAAATTATTTAATAAATAGCCAATATCTCAATTTCTAAACAATATTAATTTTGTAAATATAAAATTATATTTTAATCCTTCATCCTTGAAAATAATTTCAATTTTTAAAATCCTTATTAATAAATATCTTTTTACCTTAATCCTTCTCCCTAATTTTCCAAATTTGTTTGGATTCTCAACTCTTGTGATTTTCAATTTGATGCGGAGGTTTGAATTTGCTTTTAGTTTCCAAAAAAAAAAAAGTACCATGTTTTTAAAGGTTAAAAGATATTTTAGATTTTAGAACACTGTTTTAAAAGCTAATCAAAATACCACTACTATACTATATATTTTGATATATTTTTTGGACCAACAATTTACTATTTTCGTATTGATTGATGAATTGCAATCCAGTTGTATGGATTTTAAATTTAAATGTTCTACATTCACACTCATAGATATTTCCAATATCCTCGATTTTCTACGATGAAATTATTGCATTTTATTTCAATTTAAATCTCAAACTCATATATTGATTATACAAAAAGAAGGAACCAGAGAGTCCCTTCTCCTATCACTTGACACGCCCTCTTCTTGCCATCTCACAAGTAGGATTATCGTAACAATTAAAAATAAATAAAGATAAAAAATACATATATAAAAAATAAATATAAATCATGAGAAGGTAGTTAATAAATTTAGGTAGCTTATTCTTTATTTAAATAATTTATTTTATAAATTTTAACTTAAGAGATAACTTTCAACAACCCCACTCTCATACGAAAGATCATAAATTAATATAAAGTTTCCAAAAATATATATATATATATATATAAATGATCATGTCTAGAACAAGTTATAATAAATAGGAGATGCCCTAATCCTTTTTTCAATATTGGTTTTGGTTAAAAAAAGTCATCAAATTTTTTTAAAAAAGTTATGGATCTTTTTTCTATCATGAGATTTTGTTCTCTTTTCAAATATTATACTTTTTTTTTTTCTTTGCGCTCGCATATCGCACGGGTTCTAAACTAGTATATTTAATAAATAAACTTGCATAGACGGAAAATTAGGGAGAAGGACCTAGTCGGAATAATATTTAGGTAAGAGGACCTTAAATTTTGTAATTATTTAGAAGGACCAAATAAAAAAATATAAATTAGAAAATACTAAATTACCCATAATTAAAACTTCTATTTCTCCCTCACCACACATCCTATAATTTTGCCATTATTTCATTAAACAATCAAGATTTATTCAAATAACTCACTAATTTTAATTTTAAATTCAATAAATAATTAAATTAACACATAACATTAATTTATTTACCTTTTTTTTAATCGTTTTTAATCATTTTTTTTTTAGGATTTCTGAATAATGAGTTGACTATTTATTAAATAATTTCTGAATATGAAGTAAGGAAAATGATTGTACCAAATAGAAGAAAATGACTTTTCAGTTGACAAGAATTACAACCATACCAGAAACAGCTTGGTAGCAAGTGGATCAGGGAAGTAGAGTCGGGAAATCGAGTCGAGCTCATCGGGCCAGCCTTTTTAAGCCCTAGCCCTGTAGGGCTCGGGCTTGAAAAATATGCCAAAAATTTGAAATTAGCCTTTTTAAGCCCTAGCCCTTTTTAAACACATACTTTGGTATTACAATATTATATAAGTAATAAATTATAAACATATTTGGTGTAAAATAAGTATAATTATTTTTACCTGTCAGTAAAATCATGCATGAACCGAAGGAATCTGTAGACACATACAAAATTACGAGAGGGAAATGCATTTTGTCGTGAGCATACATAAAGCAATTCCTTTGTTTAATATTTTTTGAAAAAATAGGAAAAAAGCATATTCTTTGTGTTTATTTGTTTTTAATTACGAATTAATGAATGTGTTTATTTGTTGAATGATTTATATTGTTTAGATATTAATGTTGATAACATTTATTTGATAGATTAGAACTTTAATGATTGCAATTTACTAATTATATTTCTTTAAAAAAATCGAAGGAAAAATAGTTAAAATTTGGAATAGTAATTTTTGCCGCCTAGGTAGGCCTGTGCCCCGGTACTATCGGGCCGAACTTTGAAAAATAGATGTTTTCCTTACCCCAGGCCCTGTTGGGCCCAGGCCCTGTCGGGCCGGGCCGGTCCTGATTCCCAGCTCTACCGGGAAGCCAGTCGGTGTCTGTGGTTCTGGTGGAGTTCAAGAAAGTAGAATACTCTACCTTTGACTAATATTAAGAACATAGTTTGTAGTGTAATTTGTATTACAAACTACGTCCTATATTTAGGATCGGATGTATTATATTTGGAATTACTGATTTGTCCTTTTATAATTTGCAGGGTATTTTTTTGGGATTTTGCCTAAAAAATATCATAGTAATTTTTCATTTTTTACTTTCATTTTTTCATATTAAAACTGAATATATTCATGCAGCTGAAACATATCGGTATACGTGTTGTGGGTACGTGTGTTTTAGTTGAAGTCTACGAGTATCACATTTGTTCTGTACAATCTTGATATTTTTTTTATAGATAATTAATATTGTGTGAAAAACAATATAAATGGTTATAATGGTTGAAAATAAAACAAGGGAATGCTCATTATTCAATTTAAACATATGAAAAATAAATTAATTAATATTGGATGGTTGGTTATGCATTTAATTTATTCAGTTATTTAGAATTAGTTCCTGAATTTAAAATTTAAAATAGTTTGAATTGCTTCAAATAAATCTTTATTATTTCATGAAATATGAGAAAATTATATCATGCGGTGGGAGATAATATAGTAGGTTTAGTCAGGGGTAATTCAGTGTTTTAAAATTGGCTAAAGTATATTTTAGTCCTATATGTTAGTTCCATATGTTTATAAAGTGCATTTTTAGTCCTCTAATCTTAACATTGTTAGTTTCATTTAACAGAAAATGCTGAGTCATCAAACTTAAGCGATAAATGTGCAATTAAACACCCACAAAACACATTTATTTTTTAATATAGTATTTTAATATTTAAATTAAAAATAAACAAATGCAACGTCTTTCTTCTCTTCCCCTTCATCTCTACGACACTGAGGAAAGCTTCTCTTGATGCTCATGTCTTCCCATCAATGTCTGCATCCACAAATAATTAATAATCGTTAGGTTTCATATCTTGGACCAGTTCCAGTTTTCAGCACCTTGATATTTACCATTCATGACCGTAATGAAGAATGAATTAGATTAGTTCACTTGATCCTAACGGCTTGGCTCAATCAAGATCCTCTATTACCATGAAGCAGACCAGCTCTCTACTGGCTTTTCTTACTCTTACACTGTTATTCTTAACAGCTTGGTCTGCAAGGACCAACCAAAAAGTTGGTTTTTCGTCACCAACATAGAATTTGTCTAATAGTATAAGACCTCGTTAAATCCCTTTGGGTCTTGAGTTTGAGTCCTAGAAGAGGCACATATGTTGGTAAGGGCAGCCATGAATCCGAACCGGATACTAGGGTTGTTCACGGTACGGGAACGGGACATGCTTACTCTGCGTCCCATCCCACAAAAGGTACGGGACAACAAAACTGTTTTTCTTTGAGGATTAGAACCACCAATTTTCCCCATTTTCTGAGCTTGTAAAAGCTAAAATGTATGGGTGTGAGTTGGACGTTGACCCTAAATGATTGAAAATATATAATACAAATATGTAATCATCCTCTTTTATCATTTTTAGATCGAAAGCATAATTAAAAAAATAAAACTTAAACTTAATAAGAGCAATAATCAAAAGTATTTATAGCATTTTGTAGAGAATTAAGTGACCATAACTTTTCCCCATTTTCTGAACTTGTAAAAGCTAAAATGTATGGGTATGAGTTGGACACTGACCTTAAATGATTGAAAATATATAATACAAATATTTTATCATCATCTTTTATCATTTTTAGATCGATAGCATAATAATAATAATAAAAAGAAATAATTAAACTTAATAAGAGCGATAATCATAAGTATTTATAGCATTTTGTAGAGAATTAAACGAGCATGTGTAAGAGAGACTGAGACTATTTATAGTATTTTGTATTGAAGATATAACCAACACTACAAAAAAACATCGGATTTCCGACGGACACTTAAGCTCTCCCCATTTTTAAGAATAAGGTAATTGATATACGTATGTAAGAAACTCATCAACACCTTGCTCGAACTCTTCTATCACCCATTTAGTATTTGGATTAATTCTATTATACATCCATCTTCGATGTTCTGGGACTTCCATTCTAAGAAGCAAGAATTCTATTTTAGGTTCAAGCTATTTGAAGGAAAGCTGGCTATATCTAATGTCTATGTCTATAAGCCCAAAAATCGTTTCAAAATCTGATCATGCTTGTTGAAAAAAAAATTAGTAACTTCTAAATCACGAAAAAGATCTATCTTAATAAATAAATAAACCACAATCAGCATCAAGTCAACCAATCTCAAACACAGAAGATGGGGCAACTAATTATAAATAATAAACAAGAAGAGATACTGCATATCCGTGGTAGACCAGCTCATATGTGATCATATGTAGATACATGGCTAATGCTATTCAAAAAGGGGGGAGTTAGGTCATTAGGGTAAATGGTTTTAATTTAATTTAATAAGCATGACAGACCTGAATGAAAAAGGAAATTTTTTTGGCATATTAAAAATAATCATGTTAAATCAATTACAAGGGCTTGTATTTACTATTTAGAATCCAAGAATGATCAGCTTAAAGAGACAATGATAGCAGATAGATATGTGTTTGATAGTCTCTCAATCAGTTATAGCTCCAAGGTTAAAGCATTAATTGTATGAGAAAACATAAGCATCACATAACCAAGAAGGCAAGGGCCCAGCAACTTCGTCAGTACAAGGGAGCGAGGGAACAATCATCTAAGTTCTCAATTCCTATAGGAAAGGTCACTTGGGCTGGCATGACTCTAAATAAAGAAGCATCAATACTATTCAAACACGTCAACTAATTAGTAATTAAACTACATGTGAAAGCTCTTGCTACCAAAATCTGCACAAACTATTCTGAATGTTTAACACAAAAACAACGTTTCAGCACTTGTATATGCTCATTGTTGTTTCCCTGCAACTTCAACCCTGGCCTTCAGTTTGAAGCCACTCTGGTCATTCATATTTGCTGACCCCACATCGATTTTGGTTATCGGGACAAAAGACATCTCTTTTTGTAAATATTAGCCTGTTTTGGTACTCCCTGGTCCTTATTATAAGGCACCAACTATCAAGTTTATTTGGTCCTTTTTATAAGGCACTTGCTTGTTCCCAATGAGCAATGATTTTTTTTCCATGTCTGCCCCTAATTAATAAAGGTATTGGGTGAGAGTAATAATTAATATAATATTAAAGTTTAGTGCAATTAGTAGGGATAATATTGAAAATTACTTAGATTCTAGGACAACTTTATTGACTTTAACTACTTTTATTGGTTTGTGAGAAAAGTTAGTTGGTGCCTTATAATAAGGACCAGAGGGAGTATTTATTATTTCTTGTGTTATGCTTGATTATTTTATAGTTTCTGTTCGTTAACAAATGTTGTTTTTTAAGTAAAATTCTTTGATAACAATATTCACGCGTGAACGTTTTATCATAAATCAGCAACCCCATTAAGTTGCACTTTCAAATGAGTTATATGACATTTATTTAACCAAGTAGAAGATTTCCATATTGAAGTGAAGCTCCCCAAATGTAACTTGACAAGACCTAGTTATGCTCCCACTCTTACACATCATGAATAACACACATAAGATATAAAATTCCAAAAAATGCAATACCAACAGGATTTCGCCAGTAATATCAGTTTTACAGCATACAATTGCAGATAATTTTAAAAAAACAAACAAAATGAAATGAAGGAAGGAAGGAAGGAACGAAATAACACTACAAAAATATTGACTTTCGGCGGCGACAAAAGTCGCCGCTGAAAGTCAAAAAGTCGCCGTCGAAAGTGTTTTAGAGGCGACAAAATGTCGCCGCCGAGTTGCCACCGAAAGCTCTGTCGCGGATACTTTCGGTGGAGACAAGAAAATGTCGTCACCGAAAGTAGAGTATCAGTGGCGACAATTAGTCGCCGCTGAAAGTTCACCAGAAGCAACGAAAGCCGATGTCGTCGCTGAAGGTAGGGTTTTGGCGGCGACAATTGTCGCCACAGATTCTAGTTTCGGTGGCGATAAAAGTGTCGCCACGAATACTAGTTTTAGCGGCGACGATAGGTCGCTGCGGATAAGCGTTCCCGCAGCGACTTGTTATCGTCGCAGATATGGTTTTCAGCGGCGACACATTTGTCGCCGCGGATATTCTTTTCAGCGGCGACTTATGTCGCCACCGATACTCTCTTCCGCGGGATCCGAATGGCCGCCGATAAATTTTTCCAGCGGCGACACATTTGTCCCCGCGGATATTCTATTCAGCGGCGACTTATGTCGCCACCGATACTCTCTTCCGCTGCGATCATGAATTGCCGCTGATACATTTTTTCAGTGACGACACGAATGTTGCCGCTGATAGTCTTTTCAGCGGCGACATTTGTCGCCGCCAAAAGGTTTTTTTTTTTTAAAAAAATGTAAATTGATAAAATTAAACATTGTACCACAATTAAAACCTGTACCGCAATCATAAGAAACTTGAAACTAACAATATATTAACTAACAATGATACTAACATAAATGTTCAAAATTAACATGAAATATTTAATTTTTCTATAAACAAAGTCTAAAGGTTGTTCATTGGAAGGAAACATCAAACAAAAAACTATGAAGAAAGATCTCTTGGTGGGGACGGGATGGCTAGGAGTAGATGAAGTAGGAGAGTCGCATCGGCCCCTGGTGCATTAAGACAGCAAGAATCCTCTGCTCCATTTGTTTTATCTTCTCATCAAATTGTGCACGCTCTTCTGCGCGCTCTGCTTCCATCCTTGCACATTCTTCTGCACGCTCTGCTTCCATCTTTTCACACTCCTCCTGATTTTTTTTTATCAAACTCCTCAAGCAATTGGGTACGCATAGTCTCCACAGCTGAATTATCATTTGATTGAGAGCGATTTCTCTTCCTCAATGGCTCTGCTCCATACTCTTTTCCTCTTACATACCCTAATCTTTCCCCAAGAACAGCTGTCAATATTTCATCAGAGGTCATTCGAGCATCAACCTTTACCGCTTCTTGTTGTTGGCGAAGATCTTGCAAGTTAGCCTACAATTAAAGTATGAAACAAATGAGATAAAAAATGATTGATGTTAGTATAACATAAAAACACAACGCATACGTATATCCGTTCGGATTCTCGGATCTCGCCCACTTAACCGTCCATCCGTCTTTGTCTTCCTAGTGTGTTGGACCAGGTACAATTGGTCAGGGGGTGCAGACTGTCCAGTAGTGGGGTCCCTCTACAAAGCATAATATACAAAGACGAGACATGGTACAATTTAAAATAAAAAATGATTCAAAACATAAACTAAAGTGAAGAGAGATTGAACTTACTGTAGCGAACTTAATCTCCTCAAATGATCGACAACCACAAGTATGCTTTGTTACTTGTTTTTTTCGGTTGCTCTTATTTCTTTTACTTTTTGCCTACAAAAATATTAGTAACAAAGAATTAATTACTAAAATAAATATATGATCCATTTAAAAGGATAGAAAGGTACCATGAACACGTCAATATGGAAATATGTTAGTAACAACTCCCAATCTTCAGAACTGACATTTTGAGGAGGATTAGCCCGCCTCTCCTCATCAGAAGCATATTTGTTATAGTGTGTGTGAAAGTTTGTCTTCCAATTTCTAAAGGCATTTTGCAAGTTCATTGTTATAGTTTGTATGAACTTTTCTTCGTTGGTTGCATCGAAGCTTCAATTTGTCCTAAAATACATATAAACAAATGTTAAAAAACTTGTTATGAAAACATAAATAAACAAAGATATATATAAATATTCGGGAAGAGTATACCTTTACTTTCAAAACCATTTCATCTTTATATTGTTCATAAATATTTTTCCACTCAGCACCATGACGAAAGGAGATTGTGGTCCTAACAACATAACCACAATAATTGACAAGGTTTCTCGCTTCCGCACCTACTGCTCTTGTCAGGTCGTCTGATAGTTTCACTGGTATCTTTGATCCATATCTAGTCCTTAAGTCTACTTTATAATATTTGTACACTCCTCTACCTTTTTTGATAGCATGAGAGGAGCCTATAATTCATCGACGAGAATTAAAACAATTAAAATTGAGCAACAACCTAAAGACACAAGCATCCATTAAGAGCTGAATATATATCCACAATACAATATTTTGCGTCGACACTGCATGCCAATAAGCTTTAATAATAAATTCTGATTCAGTTTAATATCAACTATTTCTGTAAAGAGGATCGTACAATGAATTATTTTTGTAAAAGAATAGTTCTATGCATACACTTTATATATTTTCCTAGTATAAATTTATCTCTTACTTATACCTAAACCACTGTGATGTAGAGTAGTTATTTGTATTATATAAAATTAAAACAAATGTACCTGCACTACTAGCTTGAGTAGGGGCAGAGTTTGCAGGCATTTCCTCAAGTGACTGAGGTGTAGAGGAAGTACCCCCACTATTTGGGTCAGCACGTAGTCTAGAGGAATGATTTTGTCTACCCCGACCTCTCTTTAATCCTGACATATCCTGCAAAAATGTACAACATTCAAAATAAATTTTAAGCAAGCATAAAAAGTGTGAAAGCAAATTTAAATTATAAATACTTAATGTAAAAATTAGTAAAAGCTACCATAAAGAAACAATAATTTCATTCAATTGATTCTTCTGAGGCACTATCACTTATATCAGTATCTTCTGATTCATTCTCTTGTACTTCATTTTCTGTGTCACTTTCTATTTCGGTATCATTCTCATAGTCGTCAAGCACATCCTCTTCATTACTATCTTCATGAGCCGATGAATGAGTTTCGTTGTCATCGATAAATCCAATGTCCATGACATTAAGATTATTTCTTTGTGACGGTTCTCCTGCTTCAACAAAAGTCTGGTGTTGTACATCTTCTCCATACAAGTTAATGATAAAATCAGGTTCTACACGAGTTGGATTGTCAATATTTAAGTCAACCACCAATTGTTGATAAGCCACTTCATCAACCATAACAGCATTTACCCCACTAACATCATTATCTTTGTCAATTGGCATATTGAACAAGTCACGTGGATTCGTTTTGACAACAACAAGCCAACTAGATAGAACAAGATCTTCTGCTTGAGATGCTAGAATGAATGGTTCATTAGTTTGTAATGAACATTGAGTGTTAATAATTGTGAACCCATACTTATCAACCTTATACCCTTTGTAATAATGAGCCACGTCCCACCCTGAAAGGTTTCCGTACGCAGGGAAATCATTTATTGTCCACAATATTGCTGCATGCATGGTAAAATTTGATTGAGAGTCTGCATCATAGGTTTCCACCCCTACTTCCCACAATTGTTTCAACTCTTCAATCATTGGTTGTAAGTAAACATCTATCTCATCGCCTGGACACTTTGGACCAGGAATAAGAAGTGTCATAATAAAATATGGGCTTTTCATACAAAGCCAAGGTGGCAAATTATATGGTACCAAAACAACAGGCCAAATGCTATGATTGGCACTCATATTCCCAAAGGGTTGAAATCCGTCACTAGCCAAGCCTAAGCGAACACTTCTTGGATTAGTAGAGAAGGTAGGGTATTTTGGTCAAAGTGTTTCCAAGCAAGTGAATCATTTGGATGTCTCATTACATCATCACCTGGTGTTCATCTCCTTTTGCCACCTCATTTTTTAGTTGTGTCTTTTGCCATATAAAGCCTTTGTAACCTAGGTGTTATTGGAAAATGCCTCAAAACTTTCTCGTGGAACCCTTTTCCCGTTTGTTTGTTTAACTTCCATCTAGGCATCTTGCACCTAGGACATGATTTTGCATTTGCATGCTCTCCCCAATACAATATGCAATCATTCCCACAAGCATCAATTTTTTTGTAATCTAAACCCAAATCACGGATTATCTTCTTAGCTTCATAAAATGAGTTTGGCACTAAAGCACCGTCAGGGAGAACAAATTTCAATAGGTCCAATAGTGAATCCATGGATTTATTAGTCCAATGGTTAAGGCACTTCAATTGAAGCAACTTCACAATGAAAGACAATTTTGATATCTTGTTGCAACCTGGATAAAGATCTTTCTCTGCATCCTTTAACAAATCAAAGAACCATTTTGCATGGGCATTAGGCTCTTCACTCTCATTTAATCCACTATCCATATCATCCCCACAAGGAACTCCATATGCATCACATACCATCCTTATGAGATTCTCATCCTCATAAGTATCATTTTCTACCATTCTTCTTGAAGTCTCATGACCACTTTGATATCTCCTAATTTCTCCATGCAAGTCCCACACCTTGTAACTATCCCAAAAACCCTTAATCAATAAATCTGCCCTAACATCTATTTTCACCTTGGATGAAACATTCCTACATTTCTTACAAGGACAACGTATTTTGTTTGTCACACCATGTTGAGTAAATGCCCTTTCTAGAAAACTGTCTACTCCCCCAATGTATGCTAGGTTGCCTTTGTCTTTAATGTTTAACCAACTTTTATCCATTCCTAATTCAATAAACATTTAATTAGAAACAATCCACATCAAACTTTGAAGTCCAAATGTCAAGCAACAATCCAAATGCCAAGCACAAATTTACATCGCAAGATCAAAGACAACAAACACGATTTTCAAATAAAATTTCCTATTATAAACAAAATCCAAATGTCACACAAGTTGTTCACATCAAACTTTGAAGTAGACTATTTACATTAGCAAGTTCAAAGCACAACAATATTTAAACAAAGAAAATGCATAAACATAAAAATGTGGATTAGTTATTAAAGTCTTGGGAATACATACCAATGATACTGGAAGAATATGAAGTCTCTCTAGTTGTGGAAAGTGA
Organism: Acacia melanoxylon; assembly: GCA_019022615.1. Taxonomy (NCBI): domain Eukaryota; kingdom Viridiplantae; phylum Streptophyta; class Magnoliopsida; order Fabales; family Fabaceae; genus Acacia; species Acacia melanoxylon. The sequence goes on from JAFJYJ010000013.1 coordinate 6,880,315, forward strand.
CTACTTGTCTACCTTTAAATTCTGGATCTTGGGGAAAAAGTGAATGTATTAACCTATCAAAGAAAAGAATTGATGAATATCTATGCATCCAAAAATAGAGGATTCATTTCTGAGCAAAAAAAATTGACCCCACGTACAAAACAATTCGATTCTTTCATTTTTTCCATCCTAATATTTTAATTACCCTACGTACAAAACCGTATTATAGTCTAATGTGAATAATACTCCAAGGCTAAAATGAAAAAGGGATGACATTATTCTGCAGAAGAACATAAATTAATATAAATTAATTAAGCTGATACAAAACTTAAGCTAACCTGTAAAGAAACAATAATTTCAGAACGGAAAGTCCAAGTCTAGCAACCTAAAATTAATTCCTCAATCCTCAGTAATCCAACTCCAGAAAGGTTGTCTTTTTGTAAAGTTTGATGCCAAAACAAGGAACAAGTAATAATTATTAGCAAAGAGCAACAGTCCTTGGTAGGAACATGATAATAATAAATAAAAAACTCATTGTACCAAAATAGTTGTATTTCCAAGTTGTACACTTGGCAGCTTAAAAAGTGATAATAAATGGAATACATTGAAGATATATTAAGAATTCGGATCAGAATCGTAGCAATCCAATGAAGATATTGTAGGGACAAAATGAGCTTTAAATCTTCCGATAATGCAAAGCGTTGATCAAATCAATGAACTGAAACCAAAATAGAGAAAGTTCCATACAAATTATAGCAAAATTCCCCTTTAACAGCAGTTAACTTCAGCACATTTGACAGTAATGTTCCCAAAAACAAAATAGTAGGGACAAAATTCCATACAAATGATAGCAAAATTCCCCTCTGTTTTGCAAAAAATACAACCGAATAGTAGAGACAAAATCCACCCCAAATGCGATCACCTTGTTCACAATTTCCAGATTGAAAAAATACATATTTCAAAGATAAATTTTGTTTCCCGAAAAACAACTTATGCTTTCGGCGAAGCTTTGTGAGAACACGAGATTGGAGAACCAAACCATGGAATCCCCTAACTAGACCCACAAAATCAGACATTTCAAATACCAACCTAGAAAAACCAAGATCAAAACAATAATATTTTGAAATTCCAACAATACTACCTACTCAAGCTCAAGAATTACAGTTCTCTTTAGAAGAAAAATTGGGGTAAAGATCGGCAATAGGGCTTGGCGCAGATCTACCTCTCAATGGCGAGGCGAGGCGACGCTTGAAATGTTCATCGATGACAGCAGTGACTAGGGCAATGGGTTCCCCATTTTGTGGGTGCTTTAGTTGTTGCAGATAAGCTTAATGCTAATTTCATGTATGCTTCAATATTAGTTTCGATTCTCTTTGTGCAATAAAGATTTTGTTTCATATGAGGAAAGGGAGCAGATCTACCTTCATAGTGCTAAAGATTTTTCTTTTTCTCTTTTAGTTGAGGGCTTAGAACAAATGGCAAGAGGAAGATACGATGGTCGCGGCAAAAATAGCATCCACAGCTGACAGAATGCATTTATGCATAATACCTGGATTTTAGCAAATCTGGAATTCTTGAGATAAGATAAATTAATGAATATTTTAATGAAGTAAATTCATGAGATAAAACTGTTATAGAAAATTGGTATAATTATAGAGTAAATTGTCAAGAAATTTGAGAAAAAATATGATGAACGAGAATGTAGAAAATGATATCATGGTGATAAAAACAAGGTCTAAAAACATTATGATAAATACCGAAAGATCATGAAAAATTATGAGAAAATTATGGGAGTGTTATCTCTAATTATAAGAATTTAATAAAATATTTCAGAGGAAATAACATGAAGAAAAGTTTAAAAAGCATTTCGAGAACCATAAAGTAACTTTGATGGGGTAAACATTGTTAATATTTTACATAGGATATAAAATGACAATGTCAAGTATAAAGGTTTGTAAGATAACAATATACAATAAAATTGGTAAAGATAAATATATGAAGAAACCCGATCCCGAAAAGATCACTAAACGAAGAAATTAGACCCGATTAAGCCTTAACGAAGGCATGGGTAAAACGAGAATTTTTGGTAAAAAATATTATATTTTTAAAAAATGGAAAAAATTATAGATAAATAAATAAATCTGAATTTTTAAAAGAGGGGGTCGAAATTATGGTTATTTTTAATTAAAAAGAATTGTTTAAATAATTAAAATGGTAATTAGAATAAAATAATAATATAATGCGGTGAGTCGGCTTATAGGCGGGCCCGAGGGAAAAGTTAGAAATACATTCTACAGGTAAACCGGAGGTAAAAGTCTTTTCAGACTGATCAAATTAAGAACAAGTGAAATTTTACACGAAGAAAGAATTTACCAGGCGTTGTTTCCAATGAACGAAAACCCTAATTTCAAATAAGACGAAAAGTTGATCGATAGAGTAGAGTCGGATAGGCAAAGTGAGAACCTATAGAAACAATTGCGTCTTTTTAAACACGGGATTAAGTTAGGCAACAACTGGACGTTTTACGATTCGGTGAATTGTTGTCCGAGAAGTTGGTTCTATCGGAAGCGATTTCGAGGGGACGCGTTTGTCCGAATATCTTCCGATGTCCGGAAAATACCTGGATATGATCAAAAGAGGATCAAAATAGATAATATGAAGGAGGATGAAAAGATCTCCAAAGTTACATGCCGGATTTTTGAGTTTTCGCGAAATCGCGTGAAACGGACGCCGTCGGGTAGCTTTATCGGGTAGGAGGCCATAAAGCAAGAGCCATCATGGATGACAACTCATCCATTGACTTTAGGGCTCTTAGATGTCGATCTTGACCATGGATGGCCAAGAGTGTTTTGTCCTCAAAAATGTGATCCAACGGAATCCGATCGAAGACTTTTGTGGAAATTCCCCCTTGTCCCTATTTTTCCCTATAAATAGCAAGCCCTCTTGCTCTCATTCTTCACACCAAATCCGAATCCTAGAGAGGTTCTAGAGAGAGAAGCTCGGAAAAATTCGCCTTATCTCCGAGTAAGTTCGTCTACGTCCTTAGTTTTTAGTTTCCGTAGTTCTTTCGGTAGTTATAGTAGAAACCGTTGTTTTGATCTAGGAAGTTTTCGGAATTTGTTCCTATGCTTGTTTTTATGCCTCATTGCATTGAAAGATGCCGATGAGGTAAAAACATAGTGAGGATAATTTTGAAATGGAGTACGGTCAAAGTAACGAAGTTACGCGAAATTCCGCCAAATTAGGTGTAGAAGGGCAAAATGGTAATTTTTACCTAAAATGCCAGTTATGATTTCAAATCACTAATGAAAGTGATATCACTCTGATATGGCATCATAAACTCGATTCTGCTGAATTCTTTGCCGACGTGCGAGTGAACATTTCACGTTTTTCCGTAAAAGTACGTTTTTCCACTAGAAGTACCTAACGTCGTCAATGAAGGTACGGACGCGTACTGTAACACTAATCTTGTACTGCTTAAATGCATATATGTGATAGATACGTTTGTAGACCGATATACAGACAGTTTTACACGGGTTATAGTCATGATAACGCCGTATGTTTTTCTAGCGAGAACACGAGTGGTATCGTGGCACGGTGAATAGTGCAAGCTGTTATTGTTGTTTTACATTGTGGGGCTTTACATCTGCGTAATGCTTATGTTTTGTCGGCACAATGATCATGCATCTGCTGTATGCTTATGTAGTGATATCTTTGTTGTATTGTCTAGAATATACGTTATCCGTATGTATTGTTTGGGTTTGAGATTAACCGTTACGAGATTCAATGTGGTAAATTGAATCTCAGCTATAGCTTTCAGGATCCGGAGGAATACGGATTGAAGATCGAGGCAAGCGCGATGAGACGTGCGGCCGAGAGACTTATCTATCTTTACCGCTTTCGAGTTATTCACTTTCAAACTCTAGGATTAATGTAATCATTACAATGTTACACTGTGGTTGATGTTTGTTATGAATCAGTTACTCTTTCGCTCCAATGCTCTACTCTGATTACTCTGCTTGAAATATTTGGAAATGTTTTAAAAAAAAATATTCCGCCGTTTTCAAATGGGATGTTACAGTGGCACTTACTGCAGTAGGGTGACGACAGTGGGGAAAGCGCGAGAAACTTCTGAGGGCTGAGGAGACTTGCCCGCGTGGGAGGACGAGGGGGCACGAAGGTCGTCCAATAGTGTGAGACAGGAGGGAAGTAGGACAGTGGGAGAGAGGACGGAGGACGGCGGAGCTACGGTGCGAAAGGGACGATGGAAGCGTTAGAGACTCAAGGAGGAAGATGGAGGAGGAGTTGGACAAATGAGAGAATTGGAAGGCGCGGTTTGGGACAAAGAAAAAGAGGGCTTTTGGAGTCTAACTTTTTTATTTGACGCCAAATTCCGCCAAAGTTTCCGCCTCTCGCCCAATTTTTTTTTTTTCCAAATGTGCGAAATAATTATTGGTACCACTTATTAAATAAAAATCAAATCAAACATAATAAATTTAAGTTTTGCTTCAAATTTTTTAAATCAAATTAAATATACAATTTTTCATTTGTTTCTATGATTCTATTTTATATATTTAATATTTGAGATTATTTTAATTTAAATATGTCGCGAGTAAAAAAATTTACATTTTCAAAATTTAAACGGATATATTTGAGATATGAAATCATTGTTTAAAATCTGGTTCTTCACTCGCAATGGTAAAATTGTTGATGTAAGATATTTTAATTATATTATATTACATCATATATTCTTCTCACTCAATTTTTTTTAATTTTTTTTTATTAATTATCGTTGGAAAAAATGAAGGATTTAAAAATAATTTTAAAGATTTTACAAGATATAGGTTGTTATGATTTATAGCCTTATTGAGAGTGTTTGAATATATATGAATTTTTCACTTATGATCTTACTTTCTGTGTGTGTTTTTAGTGATAAGTTGGGGCTATTGAGCTTAATTAAATTATATTTTATTTATTAGGGAAAAAGACAAAAAAGAGATTTGAAATTGTAAAATATCAAATTAGATATGTTACCCAAAGTTAAATTCTTCATCTCTCTCTCTCTCTCTCTCTCATATATATACTGTAACACCCCAAATTTCGTAGCATAAATCGTGCCGGTGACACGTGGTTTTATAAAAATTCATCAGAGTTTTGAGGTGCTACATCTTAGCGTTTTACGGAAACGGAGAGCATGTACTAAAAATTTGAACAATAGGTATAACAATGAGTTTAACAATGAGTAATCGATATAAACTACTCGGACATATGATGATGCCGACGTATGCGATATATTAAAAATTTCCCGAAGGAATGTTCATGTGATATAAGAATACAAAACTTCAAAATTACAAATCTTCTATGTAACTATACCCTCTTCATCCGAGCCTCGAGTAGACTTAGGGCATCGAACCTAACTCAGTTAAATAATCCCATTTGGCCAGGCTGGGTAGGTCTAGTGGGAGTCTCACCGTGCTAGGGTGACTGAACCACATAGACGACCCTTTCTAGTTTAAGCACCAAATGATATGAAGTAACCTTATTAGATTTATGCCATAAGGTAGGTTCTGTTGACTTTCTTCCCGCATTTACTTTGACCAGTGCCTTCTCACGGCTTCGTCTACTGGTATCTATCTACGGCTCCATCCCCTGGTGCCTCCTCTGATTCATGACCCTTTCCTGTCTATTCATTCAGACTGAGGTCCAATGCCCATCGGACCTCAGGTAACGGTTAACCTCATGCTTATGTAAACAATATATGTATGATGGTATTCATGACATTTTCACAAAATCTACTGACCCATAACGAGATGTAGAAATACACAAATATGTATATACAGAAATAACAATACACAACCCCTGCAGTATGTTTGTTATCTCAGTCTGCACACTCTCCGGTGCCACGATGTACAGTCGTGTCCATAGCGCTAGGAAAACTCTCAACGGTGTTAACAATACCATAACCCGTGTATTCATGATTGCATTAAAAACAATTGAGACAGAGTCTCAGTACAGGAACACAACAATCATATATAAGCATAACACAAGCACCAGAGTTAGTGTTACAGTACGTCGCGAACGTACCTTCGTTGACGGTATTTCGGTATGTTTTACGAAAAACGGTAATTTTTGACAGCGGTGCAAATAGTGGCACAACAACGGTACGACAACAATGCGATTATCTCAGATATCTTATAAGGATAATATTTATCAATATCTAGCAGCATAATAGGCATTTTAGGTACAAATTACCATTTTGCCCCTAGTTTGACTAATCGGCGAAATTTCGCTTTTATTAAGCTTCGCTACTTTGACCCTATCTCTCCATTTATAGAATTTTGACATATCTCTTTTCCCAATATATTTTCGAAATAAATACCATATTTACTCCTAAAACATGATATCTAACTATTTTGAAAATTTAGAGATATATCTAGCAATTCTACTATATCTACCGAGTGGTGTCCGAAACGGCGAGCAAGCAAGAAAGAACTACCAAAACTAAAGACCGAGAAATTATGAGAATGGGTGTGGGGACCGAAGAACTTACCTAGGGCTCGCTAGACTTTCTCTCGGGCTCCTCCTTCTCTCTAACCTCTCTCTAGGATTCGAAATTTTGGTGTGAAATGAGAAGAGGAGGTGATGGCTATTTATAGAAGAAAAAATGACACTATTCATGCCTTTTTCAGACTGGATTTCGACCATCGGATCGCACTTTGACATGTGGCTCCATCCTTGCCATCCATGTGTCTCCCCCTTATGTCATGCATGATGTCACACTCTTGCTTTATGTGACTGTACCGATAAAGTTCCCGGTTCGGTGTCCTAATCGCGCAATCTTGGAGAATCTTAAAAATCTGGCAGCACAGCGCTAAAGGTATACTCTTCTTCTTTAAAACTACCTGGGTTAGCTAAATTTTTGATCCCATTAAGGGTATTCCATTGCCTGTTGAATATTTTCGGACAGACGCCAACGGTTACGGAAATAAATTTCGGAAGTGCCAGCTTCTGGATAATAATTCGCTAGTTCGTAATATGTCCTGACCTAAGGAAACTAGTTCACAGTTTGTCACAACTATTTCGTTTTCTATAGGTTCTCATTTTGACTATATCTGTCATTTTCCCTTAAAACCCCGTATCCTAAGTACACGATTGGTTTCGAAATGACACGAGACGGCTCACTTCGGGATAAAATTTCTTTGGTTTTTAAAAGGTCCAGATGTTAAAGACTTAATTCCTATATTTTAAGGTAGGATTTTATTTCTACCCGTTCTCAAATGTCCGTTGGCTCTTTACCGAATATAATATTATTTAATTATAAATATCTAGATATTATTTGAAATATCCACAACCCTCTTCACACTATCCTCTTAATTATTTATTATTATTTATTTAATAATTTCGTCTTCCCCCCCTTTTTAATTAATTTTTATTTATTTACTAATTAATCCACTTGCATCTTAATCTAAGTAATTAGTCATTAATTTCTTAATTAGTCACTTACTAATTGTTGATAATTTTATTAATTAGGATAAATTATTATCTTACAACTATTTTACTAACATTGGTATTTTATATCCCATGCATAATATTAAAAATCATGGGGCCTAACTAGGGTTTTTAAAATAATATTAAATTTTCCCCTTTATTATTTCCAAGGAAATAATTTATTAAATTGCTAAAATTAAGGACAATACTTTCCCTAATTTTTAATATTTATCTCACTGCCCTTTGAGATTTATCATAATATTTTCAGGCCATTTTCTGCCTTATAAAATGCATTTTTCATGGATTTTAGCTCTTTTTCTTTTCTAATTTTCACAGCAATTACTTTAGAAAATAAGATAATTAAGACTTATTATTTGAGACCCCATATTCACCTATCTTCAATAGGTATTATTTACTAAAATATGATACTTATCATAAGTACGATTTTAGGGTATTACATATACTAGTACAAACATAATTATCATCTCTCTCAAATACACACATGTTCGCTATCACAAGTGCACGAGTCACGCCAAATAATAAAGTGATAAGTAGAGATATGGTTTCCACGAGGATTTGATTAGCAAATGATTTGAGGCTTAGTGAATTCGATTAAGTTGAGTCATGACAAATTTCGATATGGAAAAAGTGATAACTGCAAATGATTCTTTAACTTCAATGATTAAATGGAGCCTAAGATTATTTCTCTCATTTGCATTACATAAAACTAGATCAATTTCCTCTCTACTAGTATTTCAATGAATATATGTGTTAGAAGTAGGTTTAAAAGCACTTGACAAAACTTTCTCAAGTCAAAATCATGTTTATCTTTTCATCAAAATGTACAATCTCTTGCTACTATTAATGAAAATCAACTTTAAGCAACAACATTAATGTGACAATGGCATGTTAGTAAATATCACTCTCTTCCTCTCACTCTCAAATGCACAACACACACTATATCTCAAACTCTCTTTATCTCACAATGATCCAAAAAATTAATTTATTTTTCATAAGAAATGACATCAATAAACATATTTATTGTATAAATATTATAAATAAATAAATAAAGAAAAAAGACTTTCGACTTTCATTATAAATAAACGGCGACATTAAGTCGCTGAAAGTATGACTTTCATTATAAATAAATAAATAAATAAAAAAGGACTTTTGGCGCGACATATAAGAGTCGCCGTTTAAAAGTATGACTTTCATTATAAATAATAATTAAAAAAGGACTTACGGCGGTAACATTAAGTCGCCATTTGAAACATACTTTTGGTGGTGACATATAAGAGTCGCCGCTGAAAGTATGACTTTCATTATAAAAAAAAAAGACTTTCGTCGGCGACATTAAGTCGCCGAAACATACTTTTGGCGGCGACATATAAGAGTCGCGCGAAAGTATGACTTTCATTAAAAAAAAAAAAGACTTTCGGCGGTGACATTAAGTCGCCGCTGAAACATACTTTTGGCGGCGACATATAAGAGTCGCCGCTGAAAGTATGACTTTCATTATAAATTAAAAAAGAAAAAGGACTTTCGGCGACGACATTAAGTCGCCGTTGAAACATACGTTTGGCGGCGACATATAAGAGTCGCCGCTGAAAGTGTGATTTTCAGCGGCGACAGTTTATGTCACCATTGAAAGTCATACTTTCAGCGGCGACTCTTATATGTCGCCGCTGAAAGTTAGTCTTTCAGCGGCGACAAAAATTGTCACCGCCGAAAGTCAATACTTTCCACGGCGACTCTATTGTCGCCGCTGAAAGTCTGACTTTCAGCGGCGACATTATAAGTCGCCGCCAAAAGTCACCACTGAAAGTCTATTTTTTTGTAGTGTAATAGGGAAAAATGATCAAGGGATGATTGCACTAAAAATAAAACACCAAGAACAGAGTCTCATATTCAGCAACAAGGAGCTGTGCATTTAATGAGGAAACTTTTCAACAGAGAAAGCATCAAGTTCTAAAACTTAGAGGGCCAAAATTATATATGCACCTTACCTATTTAGCAATACTATAGAGATCTGTGGCTTGCCCTCTTCTTGCTCGCACTTTAGGGTGAATGGCAGGTGGTTGAGGCTCAGTAGCAACAGGCACCAGATTTTGCTATTGGCTATGAAATCTCTTACTCAAACCTTCACAAACGAGATAGAAAGTGGAGATTTAGGGATTTTAAACAGGATAGAAAAAAAAAAAAAATCCAAATGGGAAAAATTTTCGCATGGGAGATTTCACAAACGGGCTTGTTGAACTTGAGAGAGGTGAAGGGAGATTATTTACGGCAGAACTTTTCGCATGGGAGGGAAACAACAAATTTGCGCAGGACTAAAAAAAAAAGAGGCGCTGGACTGAAAAAGGTGTGCTGGAACTGTATTTAGGGATTTAGGCTTTACATATTTTTTAATATAAATATAATAAATTTCGCAATATATGCAAGTAGTCACCTAGATCAGTTGGTTAGGCTAGCTTGTCTTCCCCATCCCGTGTTCAAACCAATCCACCATGAAACTTGTATGTGTTTTTTCATATGATTTTTAATAATTAGCATCAACACCAATCCACCAAGAAACTTGTAAATCTTGTAATATTTCCGACGGCTTTCCATCGGTATTTTGTCTCTAATTAGCAACGGACTGACTTCCGTCTCAGATTCTGTAGGTAATTACAAGTTTTTATGTAGTGCAATATATGATAATAACTTTTTATATGACTAAAATCTATCTAAAAAAGAGTATATGATAATATCTTTTTTATATAACTCCTATTCATTAAAAAATATATTAGTTATATCTTTAATATGTGTGTGTGTGTATATATATATAACATGATTCCGGGACGAAATAAAGCCTATCTTGCGTCCTGTCCTGTTAATACTTTTGTCCCATCCCATCCCAAAATGATGGGGATCGGAATGGGATGGCCAGGACATGACAAAAGTGAACACCCCTACCAGATACCAGATGACAATATTAAAAAAAGTTCATTTTTTGCCATTAAGCAAGACTATTTCATCTTCTCATGCACATAATACGAATCCTTCGAAGAAGTTGGACTCATCGTTAAGAAGAATACCTCCAAGAACCTCAAATCCTACATAGAACCAGTAACCTCTATTTGTTTTCAACAGTTCAAGCCTTTTCGTGCTTTGCAGCTTGTGATTGACAGGGAACATTACATGTTTCTTTCTACAAGTTCAATGATGCATGGATGAAATTAAAAGACAGGAATTAATTCCCGTTTCATTTCTTTCATGTACATGTAATAGAAGAAGAGCTGTTTAGTGATACTGTTTCTGTAACTGAAGCTAAGAGGATTATGTAATGCACAGTTAAAATATTCTCTGTAACACCTCGAACCAAAAAATTAAATACTTAACCAAAGTATTTCAAATATTACCAATAAGGATGCTCAACATCCAAATCATCAAAATACAAAATCAGTTCAAATAAAGCCTACATGACAGTGTTAAATCAAATTCTCAAAATATTTCAACAAAACAAAATAAAATGTAGAAGTCTTAGGGTTATGACAAATAAAAACAATATAACATGTGTTCTAGGAGCACAAGAGAGCCTTTAAGACTCACACTATAAGTTTCTTTCTTTGCTCCCTACTAGAACAATTACCTGAAAATGTTAATATAAGGGATGAGATTCCATGTCTCTGTAACTTCTGAAAGTTTCTACCGTACATAACCAAACCACACATGATTTAAAATAAAGAACTAATTACACATATATATTTGCTCCTCATACAAAACAATTGCAAATTTAATCATCATTATGCCAATATACATTTTCATCATAACATGTAATATACAATTACACAATATGCAAGATGCAATCTCCCCTGTATCACCATCCATCCTTATTCTGCTGACTGGAGCCATAGGTTAAAATATAGTTTAACAGAAGTTCATCCATTTGACTGGATTGTCTAAAACTCACCAGTTCTTAAGATACATCTACCCAACCAAAGGTGTAGAGCTTGTTTGGACTATGGATCCCTTCCTTAAAAGAACAAAACCAAGGAGGTGTTACATGATCCACAGCTCAATCCAATTCTAGCCAATGAGACACAGTCTAGGATAAATACAGATCTTATCATGTCAATGTCATTTGAAGGCATTCCTCAACCACACAGACCACATTAGGAGCTCAATATGTAGATACTCAAATTAAACTACATTATTCATAAAGGAACTTGATCCCAAGGATTATGTCAGATGCATACTAGAATCTCTGGAGAGATAAGAGAGAAGTTATAGGAAGATAGAGCTTTCAGAAGATTAAAACCTTCGAAGGAAGTCATTGGAAAATACTCTTCGACAGATTTATGAGAGAGGTTTCAGGGGCCCTGACAAGTGCTCTACACTAATGCACTGAGTGATGGCATACCATGTGGCAAAAGATCTCATCATACAAATTCCTCTTTACTCCAACCCATCACAAATGTAGCCTTCATGACAATTATATTCAATCACCAATAAATATAATTATCATTAAAAGACAAGGTACAATAAATCTTAATTCAATTCGTATCAAATATCATCACATATTCAAACATACCTAAAAGGAAACAATAATCTAACAATACATTATTTATAATTAAATTATTAACTATGTGAATAAAGTGAGTTATAAAGAAATTTACTTGTAACATTACTTACTTGAGAATTTACAATATATATACATATACATATAATTGAATCTTTTTTTTAAAAAAAAAATAAAAAATAGTCATTCACAATCGTACACAATTCACAAATACATAGAAGAATATTTAGAGTTACCTATTACTCCTTAGTTTACAAGTAATCACACAAGAGTCACTCCAAAGCTCTCAATGAGAGTCTACAAAGTCCAAAACATAAATACCTATTAATATATTACTCAAAACTATTTTAGAATTACTCTAACACTACACTAAAGCCTCAAGTTAACTCCTTGGAATTAATATTATGTATACTCATTATCTACGACAGGTTAGACTTTTATTTTAAGATTCTAATATTAGTTGTGAATAATATATATATATATATATATATATATATATATATATGTATGGTGAAAGATTTAACCATGATAGCATAGTATGTGTGTGTATACACATGCATGTGTTGTCAGGAAAAAGAAAATGGTATCTTGGGCAAAAGTAACAAGGGGATGTTTTGTATTTATAGATGCCTGCATAATAAGGACAAAGTTGTGCCTGGGGTTGCGAGTATTTTGACCCTCATCCAAGAGGGCATAAGCTAGACTTGGGAACCCGTTTCCCTCCTTTGGCGAGTATTTCGGATGTCTAGATAAGATTTAGACGGTTCAAATTTTATTTTATTTTTTATTTTTATAAAAAAATATTTTAATTAGTAGAGAATCTAAAATAAAGATAATATAATTTTTTATAAAAAAACTATTTTAAAGGGTAGAGAATATAAAATAAAGATAATATATGAACTAACATTTTTAAAAAAATGATTTTTCATTTAAAAATAAAAGCTTTAAAAAACGAAATATGCAGATCTCATTTGAAACCTAGATGCTCATCCAAAGGACGAGCTCTCACTACTCGAGGAGTTCTCCCTACTCATCCTTTGAACTAGCAGGGAAACAGGTTTTGTTAGACTTGGCAGAGAGAACAAACACCAAAAAAATAATATAAAATAAAGGAAAGCAAGAACCAAAAGTAGCCAACATCAACGTCTTAAACACTCACGTACACGAAGAGGAGTGAAACATGGGTTTATTGTTTATGTGGAAGATTTAATAAATACTCGTACGTATACTGGATTGAAATATAAAACCAAGAAAAAATAGGTGTTGAGACAAAATATCATTCATGATGAGGCATCTGCTTCAGAGCTACCCAAAATTATGTGTGGGGGAGTAGTATAGTATCCTGTACTACTACGCAGGCAACAACATACCGACAATTGGTAGTTGGCATTAAAATCATTAATAAAATCATATCAGGGCATGAAACAGATTATAAACTAGGAGTATATATCGAGCAACGAAGTTGTGTTTCATACTTTGTTGGGTTGTCATTAGCTGGTTTGTATATAAATACGACGTCGTCCAACATGTATTGGAGAGACCTACTTTATCAGTTCCTATTTGCACGAGATTTTCAACCAATAGTGATAGTGATTTTGTTGTTTGAAATATCAAAAGCTGGATAAGGATTTTTGACCACACAGAAAAGTGGCTCCCTGCCCCGTTTAATAATTACATAAGCATATGAAAACTGGACCGTAGGACTAATAGTTACAAGAATGCACTAAACAACCAAACTAAATACTACCAGCATATTTGACTGAACAAGTGCATTAGAAAGTGCAAGAACAAAGATGAAGGGCAGTAAAAAGCCAATGCATGTTCTTGTGACACGTAGATCCAGCAAAAGGAGGGACAGTAAAAGTTTTGTAAAAGTAAACTCCTAAAACACCTACAATAAGTTTTGCATCCATGCCGGAGGAGGAATGGAGTTGAATCCAAGCAAGTGACTAGCCTGCAGTTACCATCATTTTGGACAATGAAAAGTAGTCATCAGATATATATTTTGGGAAATATATGGTGACATCAGAAGAAAAAATTAACAAAAATCAAGGTTTGAAAAAATTAATAAATAGGAAGCCACAGATTTCATCTAATTAAAAACATGACATCTTCCATATGGTAATCAAAGTTCACAAGTTAACACGGACCAGGAACTCCAACTTGTCTGAATATATTAGTAGGTAACCCTAGAATTGTAAAATATTCTCCCAATGGCAAGAAGTTGATAAGTGGACCGTGTCTATTTTTCCATATTGTGGTTTTCGTCATTTTAACCGATTTTATTTGGTTCTCTAGAAATAATTATTTTATCCTGAAAGAGAAACCGAATGCACCAGAAGTTTCAACTGAGGAAGTATTTACATGCAAGATATAACATCCCAATTTTTATTAATAGTAAGTATGTCTAAAATATGTGATTTATTAAGTATTATGAGGTTTTGGAGGAGATGTACAACATTAAAAGTTTTTATATATTATAAGATAAATGACTTTGAAATTATATTTATAAAATAATAATATGGGACCCACACCTTTACTTTCTTCTTCCCGTTACCACCGCCTTCCTCGTTTTGTTTTATATATATATATAGGCACATGGGTGGCTGAAGGAGAAAGGAAAGAAAAGAAGAAAAAGAAAAGGAAAAAGGGGAGAATTACATCTAAACACTCAGAGATGAAAACTACACTAAATGACCCATTTTATATCATTATTAGAGCTGGGAATCAAAGCCCTTGAAGGGCCAAGGCCTAACAGGGCCGGCTTACAAGGCCCGGGGTAAGAAAAACATTTGTTTTTCAAAGCCCAGCCCGAGAACACCAAATTCGTAAATTATACAACAATTTTACCTCTGTTTATTTTAAAGAAATATAATTAATAAATTACAACAATTAAAGTTATAATTTATCAAATAAATATTGTCAAACATTAATTTCCAAACAACACGAATCATCCAACAAATAAACACATTCATTAATTGATAATCAAAAGTAAATTATTGCCCACAAATAACGCACATAAAACATAAGAAGCATACTATTGAGCAACATTAGTACGACGACTATCATTGTTATCTTCTTCGCCACTATCATTAATTTCAAAGACATTTGATTGTGCTTCAAGTTTGTGAGTGTGAGTAAGATTCTCAAAGAAAAAAAGGAAAGAGAGATCGAGATTGAAAATTTTAGGGTTCTTACTTCTCAACTCTCAAGTTCAGATAGCCTAGGTAATTATTTATTTATTTTTTAAAAAAAGGGCCTAACGGGTTGGCCCTTTTAAGCCCAGCCCTTAAAGGGCCAGGGCTTAAATGAGTCGGCCTGACGGACTCGGTCCGATTTTCCAGCTCTAATCATTATATAAACAAACCATACCCACAAACACAACCCATCCCTGGCCCCCGGGGGGAATAGGCATGAAGAGAACTGGTGGAAATTATGTGGTGTTAGCAAATTGGAAGTATTGAAGTATATGGGTAAAACTAAGCTTGGAGTTGATGTAACTTTGGTTTATTCTTTTAAATACTTGTCAAATATATTTATGTATGTATATATTAAATTATTTTGACATTTTGTGGTGCTTTTGAAGGACTTGATTTGGTTACTATATTTTAATATAAATTATCATTGCGGTTGTATTTGTGATGAGTTGAAGTAAGGAGGAATTTTTATGATGAGATCTCTTTATGTTATCACTTGGTGCACAGGGGATAGTACTTATTAGGGCTCCTTCTTCCATGTTTTCCTTTAGCTAAGACTGGAACTGGGGACATGTGACACATTCTTAGTTGTGTTCAAGGAAGGGAGTCATAGTCTAGACTTAAGCTCTATACATGTGGTCGGGTATATCTTAAGATATGGCAAGCTTGGGACAATATCCAGTTAAATGGATAAGTTTTTGTTGGACTATGTGTTAGCATATGGCTCCAATCAGCAGTATTATAAGGATGGAGGTGATATATGAAATACCTGGCTATCACCCAAGAGGGGGGGTGAATTGGGTGTTTGATAAAAGTTTAGGAACTTTGAAATTCTTTTCGCAACTTATTGAAAATAGTTTGAATGACAATAATAATTGATAAAGCAATAGTCAATCATTCAAACATGTATGGACATTCAGATATATATATCTTTGGAAATATAAGAGATAAGGGAAGAGAATATGCAAACCGATTTATCTTGGTTCGGCCCAATCCTTGACCTACGTCCAGGTCCCAAGCTCCGCTTTGAGATTTTCAATCCACTATCTTCTTTCAATTGATTACACGTTCGTACTTGAAGTAATCCTCTCACTAGGATTCACTCCCCCTTACAACCGTAACCAATACACTTGCTTGATCACACACTCGTACTCGAAGTAATCCTCTTCCTAGGATTCACTCCTTACAAGCCGTAATCAACACAATGTGTTTCCCACTCAAGATCACCCAATCTTGAGTAACTCTCGAATAGTATGGTAGGATGTGTACAATAACTCTTCTCTCAGAAGTAGATGAATAAACACCGAAGTACAACACACATCATTTCACTCTCAATGATAAGCTATGTAAGCATTGAGAACAAGAGAGTAAATGTTATGAAAAGCGAGTATAAGCATGTTGAAGATGTAATCTTGTGTCTCCGCGTTTTTGCTCGTCTTGTCTCTTTTTTGTAACTTCAAAGCTCACGAGTATTTATCTTTGGTTGAAGCTTAATGATTTGTTGGAGTGCTTTGAATTCGTGGAGAATATAGTTGTTGAGAATATGGTCTGTTGGGAATATAGTTTGTTGAGATATAGCTGTTGAGAAGAATTTGAGATTTGAATATTTGAATATTTGGCTCTTCAAGAATGTCTCCCATGATGTTCGGCTTTTGTTGGTGGGAGCCTTGTTTGTACGCCTTGGTGAATGGTAGTCTTTACTTTTGAGATGAAACCATTGTCTTGGGAGAAGAAGATATAATAAAATAATACAAGTGGCTCATGGAGTTGCTTTATTTGACTTTAAAGCAAATTCAAATCTTCTCAAATCAGTCAGTGCGGATATTGAACATTTGAATACATTGAACAATATTACCGTTGAGCTTTCAACTTTGTTTCTTCAAGTTTGTTGTTCAATTTCGCCTTCTTTGTTGTTTACGAAAATGCGGCAACCTTCATCTTCAAGCTTATGACAGATTTTGGTTTTCGTCAAGTTTGATGTAATCTCAAACTTTAATCATCTGAAATTTATACACAAATGATATAAATGATGTTAAGAAGTAGTATAAATCATTTGGGTAATCATCGGATGTTTATCGGAAGAATCAAGATTTTCGAAACTCGATTTTCCGAAGGCGAGATGAAAACTCGAGGTTTCATTTGCAAAACTCGAGTTTTGAGGTTGCAATACTCAGCATTGCTTTACGTCGACCAAAACTCGAGGTTTTGGTTCCAAACCTCGAGGTTTGAAGATACTCGAAGTTCGTTGCTCTCGTCGATGAAAACTCGAGGTTTCCATTGAAAACTCGAGGTTTTGACTTTGTTCGGCTTTCTTGAAATAACGGAAACTTTCGAGGACCATATCTCCTGTTCAGAACTCCGTTTTGGTCCGTTCAACTTCTTGATGGAAAGATATGTGAGTCTACTTTCATATGCCACCAATTTCAGCTCAATTGGATTTGTAGTTTGTGAGATACACTCAAAACATTGAAGCTTGGTTTCTTTGTGTGGCGTGGATGTTTTGTCAACTTCCACAATTTATAACTCCTTGATATGAACTCCTTTGGCCTTGAATTTTATATCAAAATGATGCATTGCAAGTCTAGTTTCATATGCCACTGGTTTCACCTCAATCTGATCTCTGGTTTAGGAGATATCATCAAATTACCAGACGTCGCCCATGCTGAACGTGAAACGGTGTGGAGTTGAAGAGGCGATAGTTTGGAAACTCGAGGTTTTGATCGAAACCTCGAGGTTTGCTAGTCCGAGACGCCGAGAGATGCTGAAGGCACTTGAAAACTCGAGTTTTGATGGAAACCTCGAGGTTTCTCAGTCCAGTTCATCTAAACTCGAGTTTTGAGTTCAAAACCTTGAGGTTTGTGTTCCAAACTCGAGGTTTGTGTCCTAAACTCGAGGTTTCTCATCCTGAACCTCATATTTGCTGACTTTAACTCTGAATTGAGCCATTCCAACTTCCATATGATCTTGGAGACTTCTAGCATCAATCTTAGAACTTGAATAATGATATCTTCATTCCATTCGCAAGTTCTTCCTTCTTCCATCTCCCAACTTGATCATTCTTCTTAGGCTCATCATTCTCTGCAGCTTCTACCTTCTTCAATATCCGAGAAAGTGATGAAGCTTCATTCCAACTTCGCTATCATAGAGACTTCGTATCACAAGAACTTGAATGTTGATATTCCTATTATATTGTGCAAGTTCTTTTGATAACATCTTTCTCTAGTCTCTTCTTCTTCTTGTTTATTCCCAAAGTCCTTTGATAACTTCTTGCTTCCTTGACATTCGATATTCCATTTATATTGCAAGAGCTTCTTTCTTTCATCTCTTATCTCCTTCTTGATTATTCTCCTTAATTTAACTTGGAATAATCTACATTAAATATAGAGTTAGTCAATGTAGGAGATAAATATATTACTCAATATACTACTCAATCTTTTTGCTTTTAACAATGGCATCTATATAAGACATCATCAAAACTAATCATAACCAACATTCTCCCCTTTTTGATGATGGCAAATACTTTAAGAAAAATATGTATGAATATGAAATTCCATTAAACCCAACATATTTTTCTTGCCATTTCTCTCCCCCTTATTTGTCATTAGCAAAAAGTTGAATTTAAGAAGAAATGCTTAGAGAGACAAATATGAAACCAGATTAGAAATGAGTCAAAGAACTGATTTTCTCTCCTCAATTTGAAATTGTTTTCTTTCTAAATATGATGCAATTTGGAATGTTTTTATGAAAACAAATTTGAAAGAATTTGGAAAGGTTTTCAACAAATTTTTCACACTTAAAGCATATAGATACCAAACATGTGCAACATTTCTACTCGAATATAAAAAGATAGAGATTAGAAATGCTCATGTTGGGTTTTGCAAATTGATGATCGATCTGTGAAGTCCATTTGCTTGCTTTGTTGTATGAAATCATCGAAGTGTGCTCAATAGAAGGATCATGAATATCCTTTGAGATGTGAAGATGAAAGTCTTGTCTTCTTGAGGGTTGTCTCATATGAAAGAATATGCTCGATAGTTCAACTTCCATCCTTTTCTTCATAGATCATCTATGTAGAGCATATCTCAACTTCAATGATTGATCGCCAAAGCATCTTTCCTTAATTGACTTGTTTCTCCTTGTAGTTCATTAAGGAATGTTGTAACACATAACAAAAGTTTTACGCACTGATTGAAAAACTTTCTTTGCGAGAAGAGATTTGTTAGTGCAACCAAATATCAAAGTATTCCTTTCTAAGTGATATTTTTCAAATAAAAATAATGAAAGGAAAATATGATATTAACTCATCATCAAAACTAATAAAAGATAGTGAATGCAGATGAGTATACTTAAAAGGTTTTTCTTCAAATAAAGGAGATGAGCTTTTAAAATATAAAACACATATGAATGTGAAGCTCCCCCTTAATGAATGCATGATTAAAACAACTGTAGCTCCCTTTAATGATACCAAATAATGATGTGATACCAAGTGTTATGAGGTCTGGAATTCATCTAACTCCAATAGACATAACATGGTATCTCAGAATTAAGAACTTTCAAGTACACAAGGATGAACTTGAAATTGGTATGAAGAAATCACTTATGCCTTTTATGATGATAAAAGAGTTTTAAAGCATAAGGATCATTTTAAATAAATGATTATGCTCAGGCTAAGATTCTTGAAATAAAATGAAATGAATACAATCAAGTTAGCCTAGCATGATTATGACATATGCATAATACAATACCTCACTTGAGTAATATCTTAATTACTCAAGTTATAATCCTTTGTAGTCCATAGATGCATTACTGGATAGCAATTATCAATTGTTACGAATGCATCTTAGAAGGCTGAAACCCCAAATGAGCTTTGTATAGGATTTCAAATCAGTTTCGCTCATAACTTATCATCAAGCTAGCATGCTCCTTATCATCTTGGTCTAAGCCTCTTGCTTGTGATGGAATGTCAATCAAGTGATGTCAGAATTTGCAGACATAGCCACTAAAATGGTCTATTTTGTTTGCCTATGTTCTTTGTATTCAACAACAGAACATTTTGATCAATTCTGCAAAAAATATCGTTCTTTGGTACTCAATGATTCTTGAGTCCACAACTGATTAGACATGATAACTCTTAAGCTCTTATATAATTTAACAATATGATATTGGAGCAAAGAGTATAACAATCAAGGATCAAAAACATAGTTTTACCCAATCAAGTAAGTTCAAGCCAATGAATCAAAAAGGGTAATAACTAAATGATACCAAAAATGTTATTTCCCAATGACAATTTGTAAATACACTTTATGCAGAAAATATTTCATTGATAAAATGCATGCAAGTTTGATCAAAGAGCATAGAAAATCTTATCCATAAAGATAAGCATTTATCAATTCAAAGTTTATGAGTGAGCTCAGATTTTTCAAGAATGATAATGAAATATGCAAAGTGTTTCAAATCTTGAATGTTCTTTCAAAATGTGATAATGCATTATGAAATCAAAATTTTTACGAATGAAAGATTCATTTTTGAAACATGCTTGAAAACAATGTTTATTTTAAACATGGTGGAAGTCAACATGTTAAAGAATAGATCGAGAATGCTTCAAGATTAAGAGAACATGTGAAACATTGAAGTTTACATGTAGAAGAATTTTCCCAAGAGCAAAAGTCATAATGGTAAAGCATTTTGAAACATGCTTTGCACAACAGAAATATATGAGCACAATGACTTTGCTATTGTCTAAGAGATAATCTTGCCTTTTAGAATAGAGTCTTGAAGTATATGAATATTCAAGGCAAGAATATAGTTACTCGAAATGGATGAAGATAAATGTATATTTGAGTAACTTGACCAATAAGAGTTTATTCAATAAGCATAGGATTTTCACAAATTGAATTCTTTTCTTGAGATAAGCTTGAAACTCATATATGATTAACTTGTTAGACATGAGGTCCAACTAGTTAGAGAATGAAACTAAAGGGTTCAAGCAAAACATTGCATTCCAAAGATCAATATGAGAAAGATAAGGAAAACTCAACTTGAGAAATTTGAAGCATATCCAACAATCAATATACAATATCAACTTCCAGTTTTGAAAAATTATTTAAATGCAATCAAAGTATGGATATGTTTTCAAAGCATTTGTATGCATTTTCTCAAAACAATGTGAGTTGAAATCCAAACGAATATAAGATCAACAAAGTTAAGCACAAGTTCACTTGTTTGATTATCAAAAATTCACTAACAAATTGATTAAACATAGTTAGGAATATTAGTGAATGATGATAGGAAGTATTAAGATCAAACAAGAAGGTTTTAGGAATTCGCAGAATTTGAAATTATGAGTATGTGTGCGAAACCTTGAGGTTTTATCGAAACCTTGAGGTTTTATCAGAAACCTGGAGGTTTTATCAGAAACCTTGAGGTTTTATCAAAAGCCTGGAGGTTTTATCAGAAACCTTGAGGTTTCACTAAAATGTAGAAATTTTGAGTTTTTGCGCCAAAACAGAAACCTGGAGGTTTGAGAGTAAAGCTGGAGGTTTTGTAAACTAGGAAAGCACATATCCTCTCTGCTGGACAAACCTCGAGGTTTGTCCCCAAACCTCGAGTTTTCTCATAAAAAAAAACTTTGAGAAAACTTCATTTAGCTCAAACCGGAGGTTTTTCACAAAAACTGGAGGTTTTCAAGTGTTCAAAACTTAAGAGACTTTCGTAAGTCCAAACCTCGAGGTTTTAACGAAACCTCGAGTTTTATATTTTTTCAGAAAATGTTGAGAAGTCTCGTATGACGAAACCTGGAGGTTTCTCCGGAAACCCGAAGGTTTCTCTCGAAAACTGGAGTTTTGCTTTGACAATAAAGTTCTTTGATTGAAGTTGAATAATTTTCAAAACCTTTTAACTTAACCAAAGGCAAAACAAAAATAAATTTCATATAATCATAGTATGAGGTAAGAATTAGATATCACCGTAATTCCTCTTGTCCTCATAGAAGCTTGCTTGGTTGAAATGGATTGATGTAGATAACTCTTTTTCCAACAATCACCATCAACATTAAGCATAGCTTGTCTAGCTTTCTCAAGAGTTGGATCATTTCTCTATGTTGCATTCTTGAGAAGCTTTCTTTGACCCTACAAAACCATATAAATCTTTTTCTTTCTTGGTATCCAACCTTACTTGGATCCAATCATTGTTAGCTTGTAGGAACCACAATTCACATGCTCTTATGAATATAATTAATTCGAACAACCGAGCATAATGAATTAAGCATGACTTTATGCATAAAAGAAATACTTTCTTTTCAAATCATCATGCATGCATAAAGACTTCAACCTATTGAACATTACAATCTATTTAAAAATATATATATCAGGTTGTGAAAACCCAATTTAAAACAAATAGTTTGCAATGCTCATTCCTAAGACTACAATATATAAAACCTCAATGTATAATTCAAATAATAGCATAGGAGGTTTTACCATTGTATACATTTGCCTTAGGTACTTGGAGGATTGACTTTGCTTACCCATTGGCTCTTCATATGTTTTCCCATGGGTGTTGGCAAAGTTCTCTCAAGGGATATAGACTTCAAGAGTCTTCTGTTTGATCTTTGAGAGATTCTCCTCTTTAAGTTCTCCTCAAGATAGTTGAATGGTACTCTATGATAGTTTGTTCTTGAGGTGGATGATACTCTTCTTGCTTGTATCCATTGCTTCCTTTGATGTTTAAAACTTGTAGTTCCAGCAATGGCTTTTCCACAAGTTCTCCTAAGCGATGTGAGGTTCCTCTTAGGTTCATGAGAAACTCTTGGATTCTTCTTCATCTTCTCGTACCACTTATGTCCATTGATTTTCAAATGGTCCCGCACACTTAAATCACTAGATGGACATTTTGGTACCCACTTATACTTGGGTCCTTGACTGTTAGTATTGAACCTTGATTGTCCTTTAGGAACCCAAACAAATTTATTTCTCACAGTAGAATTTCTCCTAATATAACATGTGTAAGAAATATGACCAGATTTACCACAATAATTGCAAGTAATAGAGTAATGCTTATTATGAACATTTTTGCAAGTATTGTGTTTGTGATGAGAGTAAGACTTCAAATAATCTTTATTTGAACATTCATTCTTCCCACATGATTTTCCAGCATCATTTTCGAAAATGTGTTTGTTTTTCAAAACAGAATCAGTAATTGGTTGAAAAACAATTTTATGCAATTGTTCAAAATCATGTTTCTTATCAACACAAGAAGAATTGGAATTCTTTACCTTATGTGCATCTTGAGCTTTAGATAGTGATTGATCACAATTGTCAATGAGCTCATCTTGGGAGTCATTTTTCTCTTGTTCTTTTGTGTTGACAGGATCATGAAAGCATTCTCTGATTTCGCCTTCTTCCATTTGTTCATCATCCATAAATGTGCAGCTTGTAATTTCTGATGAACTTTCAACACTTTCAACTTCAACACAAATGTTAGAAGCATAAATAGAATCAAGAGTATCCCAAATACTTTTAGCACTAGTGCAAAGTTTGATTTTCTCAAAATCATTTTCTCACAATGCACCGTAAAGAAATTTCATTGCTCTAATGTTTAATGAAAACATCTTCATTTCTTTTTTGTCCAATCCTTTCTTG
Organism: Acacia melanoxylon; assembly: GCA_019022615.1. NCBI lineage: Eukaryota > Viridiplantae > Streptophyta > Magnoliopsida > Fabales > Fabaceae > Acacia > Acacia melanoxylon. The sequence goes on from JAFJYJ010000013.1 coordinate 6,904,176, forward strand.
GTTGGAAATCAAAAGCATTTGTAAAAACATTCCACATATAAAAATCAGTTGCTTTGATAAAACTAGTCATTCTAGCTTTCCAAAACCAAAAATCAATATCTTTGAAAAGCGGTGGAATGGTAAAATCAAATCCTTCGAAAACGTAGAGCACCCAAAATTAGCCATTGAAACTCTTGAGACGGTTAAGTCCTTTAAACAAGAGCCTAGCTCGATACCAAATGAAATACACCGGCTATCACCCAAGAGGGGGTGAATTGGGTGTTTGATAAAAGTTTAGGAACTTTGAAATTCTTTTCGCAACTTATTGAAAATAGTTTGAATGACAATAATAATTGATAAAGCAATAGTCAATCATTCAAACATGTATGGACATTCGATATATATATGCTGGAAATATAAGAGATAAGGGAAGAGAATATGCAAACCGATTTATCTTTGGTTCGGCCCAATCCTTGACCTACGTCCAGGTCCCAAGCTCCGCTTGAGATTTTCAATCCACTATCTTCTTTCAATTGATTACACGTTCGTACTTGAAGTAATCCTCTCACTAGGATTCACTCCCCTTACAAACTCGTAACCAATACACTTGCTTGATCACACACTCGTACTCGAAGTAATCCTCTTCCTAGGATTCACTCCCCTTACAATTCGTAATCAACACAATGTGTTTCCCACTCAAGATCACCCAATCTTGAGTAACTCTCGAATAGTATGGTAGGATGTGTACAATAACTCTTCTCTCTCGGAAGTAGATGAATAAACACCGAAGTACAAACACATCATTTCACTCTCAATGATAAGCTATGTAAGCATTGAGAACAGAGAGTAAATGTTATGAAAAACAGAGTATAAGCATGTTGAAGATGTAATCTTGTGTCTCTGCGTTTTTGCTCTGTCTTGTCTCTTTTTTTTGTAACTTCAAAGCTCTGAGTATTTATGCTGGTTGAAGCTTAATGACTGTTGGAGTGCTTTGAATTCGTGGAGAATATAGCTGTTGAGAATATGGCTGTTGGGAATATATTTGAGATATAGTTGTTGAGAAGAATTGCGATTTGAATATTTGAATATTTGGCTCTTCAAGAATGTCTCCCATGATGTTCAGCTTTTGTTGGTGGGAGCCTTCTTGTCTCGCCTTGGTGAATGGTAGTGCTACTTTTCGATGAAACCATTGTCTTGGGAGAAGAAGATATAATAAAATAATACAAGTGGCTCATGGAGTTGCTTTATTTGACTTTAAAGCAAATTCAAATCTTCTCAAATCAGTAGTGGGATATTGAACATTTGAATACATTGAACAATATTACCGTTGAGCTTTCAACTTTGTTTCTTCAAGTTTGTTGTTCAATTCTCGCCTTCTTTGTTGTTTACGAAAATCTGCGGCAACCTTCATCTTCAAGCTTATGATGATTTTGGTTTTTTGTCAAGTTTGATGTAATCTCAAACTTTAATCATCTGAAATTTATACACAAATGATATAAATGATGTTAAGAAGTAGTATAAATCATTTGGGTAATCATCTGGATGTTTATCGGAAGAATCAAGATTTTCGAAACTCTGATTTTCTGAAGCTGAGATGAAAACTCGAGGTTTCATTTGCAAAACTCGAGTTTTGAGGTTGCAATACTCAGTTGCTTTACGTCGACCAAAACTCGAGGTTTTGGTTCCAAACCTCGAGGTTTGAAGATACTCGAAGTTCGTTGCTCTCGTCGATGAAAACTCGAGGTTTCCATTGAAAACTCGAGGTTTTGACTTTGTTGCTTTCTTGAAATAAGGAAACTTTCGAGGACCATATCTCCCGTTCGAACTCCGTTTTGGTCCGTTCAACTTCTTGATGGAAAGATATGTGAGTCTACTTTCATATGCCACCAATTTCAGCTCAATTGGATTTGTAGTTTGTGAGATACACTCAAAACATTGAAGCTTGGTTTTTGTGTGGCGTGGATGTTTTGTCAACTTCCACAATTTATAACTCCTTGATATGAACTCCTTTGGCCTTGAATTTTATATCAAAATGATGCATTGCAAGTCTAGTTTCATATGCCTTTGGTTTCACCTCAATCGATCTCTCGGTTTAGGAGATATCATCAAATTACCGACGTCGCCCACGCTTGAACGTGAAACGGTGTGGAGTTGAAGAGGCGATAGCTGGAAACTCGAGGTTTTGATCGAAACCTCGAGGTTTGCTAGTCCGAGACGCCGGAGATGCGAAGGCACTTGAAAACTCGAGTTTTGATGGAAACCTCGAGGTTTCTCGATCCGATTCATCTAAACTCGAGTTTTGAGTTCAAAACCTTGAGGTTTGTGTTCCAAACTCGAGGTTTGTGTCCTAAACTCGAGGTTTCTCATCTGAACCTCATATTTGCGACTTTAACTCGAATTGAGCCATTCCAACTTCCATATGATCTTGGAGACTTCTAGCATCAATCTTAGAACTTGAATAATGATATCTTCATTCCATTCAAAGAAGTTCTTCCTTCTTCCATCTCCCAACTTGATCATTCTTCTTAGGCTCATCATTCTCTGCGACTTCTACCTTCTTCAATATCCAGAAAGTGATGAAGCTTCATTCCAACTTCTACGCTATCATAGAGACTTCCGATTATCACAAGAACTTGAATGTTGATATTCCTATTATATTGTGCAAGTTCTTTTGATAACATCTTTCTCTAGTCTCTTCTCTTCTTCTTGTTTATTCCCAAAGTCCTTTGATAACTTCTTGCTTCCTTGACATTCGATATTCCATTTATATTGCAAGAGCTTCTTTCTTTCATCTCTTATCTCCTTCTTGATTATTCTCCTTAATTTAACTTGGAATAATCTACATTAAATATAGCAAGTTAGTCAATGTAGGAGATAAATATATTACTCAATATACTACTCAATCTTTTTGCTTTTAACAATGGCATCTATATAAGACATCATCAAAACTAATCATAACCAACAATATAAGGGAGGTATTGCATATTATATAATTGAATAATATATTATGTGATGAAAGTATATTTACATTGATAATTAAAAAATAAATTATGTTTTGGAACCCTTTTGGGGAGAGGTTTTGGTAACCGAGTCGAAAATTAGTCTGTGAAAGGTTTTATACATAGTAATATAATTCATTATTGTGAGTTTAAATTGTATGGTCATGATCTTGGTTTGTATGTATATTCCTGAATAACCAATAGTTACAGAGATCTTTGGATCTTACGATTACTATATATATTTTTCTAGGTGATTATTTAAGTAGGGAGCAAGGAAAGGCATATACGGAGTTGAGTCTTGAAAGGTTTTTTATACTTCTATAACTTATGTTATGTTATTTGTATTTGCTACGACCATAAGACTTCTGCTTTGTATTTACTAAAATATTTTAGAAATTAATTTGGCCTTGTATAAATGGATTTTTATTTGAAATGGTTATTTAATTTAACGATTTGGATGTGAAGCATCTTTGTTGGCGATCTTTCAAATATTTTAGACAAGTACTTGAGTGTTGGATTTGGGGTATTGCATATCAGAGCTAAACGTTTCATGACTTTTGTTTTCCAATTGTTTTCTTTAACCTTTTTAGTGGTCGTGGTAAAAATAAATATCATAATGTGTGTACTTTCCTTTATTTAGATTTAGAATGTTTGGTTACTTGTTTATTATTTAGTATCCTTGCAGTGATAATCATAGAAAGAGAGAATGATGAGTACTCGAAAGATCAAATCGACCACCGCTCCTCTTCAAAATGGTCATACTTCTCAGAATAATAGAGTACAATAAAATAAAATGCTATTTCATACAATAAGATCGTAGCAGCCGATACAACCCGCCACTGGACCATCTCATGTTGAAGTCTACTAATTTGCACGACATTTACAACCAATAGTGATAGTGATTTTGTTGTTTGAAATTTCAAACGCTGGATAAGGATTTTTGACAACACAGAAAAGGGGCTCCCTGCCCCGTCTAATACAACGTGGCGAATCAAATAATGATTCATAACCAAGGAATTGAGGACAAAGCAACTTTACGAAAAGCTCACGAAGACACCGCAAATTAAAGAGGGAATGAAATGGCCGCTATTATTGGGAATCTAGAGGGAAATGAAATCTCAAGGAGGCCATAATAATGTGAAGAAGGGTCTGCAATCAGCAATGAACTTTTACATAAGCAGATGAACAGTGATCCTGAAACTGGAGACGACTAATGATTGCAAGAATGCACTAAAAAACCAAACTAAATACTACCAGCATATTTGACTGAACAAGAGCATTAGAAAGCGCAAGAACAAAGATGAAGGGCAGTGAATAGCCCATGCATGTTCTTGTGACGCGTGGATCCAGCATAAGGAGGGACAGTAAAAGTTTTGTAAAAGTAAACACCTAAAACACCTACAATAAGTTTGCTTCCATGCCGGAAGAGGAATGGAGTTGAATCCAAGCAAGTGACCAGCTTGCAGTTACCATCATTTTGTACAATGAAAAATAGTCATCAGATATATATTTTGGGAAATATATGGTGACATCAGAAGAAAAAATTTAAAAAAAAATCAAGGTTTGATAAAATTAATAAATATGAAAGCCGCAGATTTCATCTAAAGAAATGAGAACTTCCATATGGTAATCAAAATTCACAAGTTTACATGGACCAGGAACTCCAACTTGTTCTGAATATATTAGTTGGTAACTCTAGAATTGTGAAATATGGTTTGGATGTTTTAATTATGTGACTTAGTCTTCTGTTATCTTTAATTAAACAAATTCAGAAAGTTAACAGTCTTCTGTTATCTTTTAATTAAACAACTTCAAAAAGTTAACACATAACAGCTCTAATATTGTCACCTTTTGCATTAAAAATAGTAATCTCTTTGTTCAATGATAGATCACATAACTTAGAAAGTAGTACTCTCCGATCCTAAATATAAGACTTAGTTAACTTTTTGGGATATTAATAAAATTAAATAATATGACGTGTAAAATTAGATTATATAAACATTCAAAAAAAAAAAAAAAAACTGAATGACAGAAATTCTTTGCTGAATTTCCCGATTGCTATCTCGAAAAGAGCACATGGTAAATAGAACAGTCCCATAGTCCACAAATACGGATCGAATGGCAATGAACATGGAAAAGGAAGGACATTTATTTCCACCAACGGGCGGTGAGAATTTAATGGCACAATTAATTAATTGTTCGGATCCTCATTTCTTATCTTGATTTACGAGTTCAATATACAAAATGCAAAACTCATTCTAAGTTCTAACACATTCTCATTACGACAATCTCGTGGTAAGCAAGTGTTTATTTAAACTCTTGATAAAAATGTAACTTCAGAGCAACAACTCAAATCTTAAACTTGTAACAGATTGCTTTTCTTAATAAAAATGGGTGTTAAAAGTATATACTTAAATAAGAAAAATATAAATAATGACAATTATTTGATTTACACATATTTTTATAAAGCAATTAAATATGATGAAGTTGAAAAAACGCTAGCACGAATTTAAAATTGAATTGGCATGATTTTGTAAGGTATAAAGTATAAGCGTAAAAGTAAACTTGCATATGAACTCGCAGGTTTATTAAGTTTATCATTAGCATGAGTTTAATAGCGAGTTGGCATGAATTTGTGAGCTATAAATGAAAAAAAATAATAAGTTAACAAGATTAGACTTTGTAAGTTTAAAAAAGTAAAATTAATTAATAAACTTAGAGTTAATTCGCCGAATTTGATGACTATAAAAAATAACAATTAAGTAATTAAATATATTTTAAAATTAATAAAAATTTGTAAGTCTACCTTGATTAAAATTTTCTTGATTTTCTCTCTCACCACGTGTATGGCTTATATTTCCCCGTAACCAACTCTATCAATTCTGTTATGGATTCCTTATTAATTATTAGACAAGTAGTTATTAAGTCATTGTAATTATCCATGCATGCATCCCGCTTAGTCCGCCCTCTGACAATTCTCCTCGTACCCATATGACTCTGTCTTTTTTTTAAACATGTGTATAAACATCATCACTTAGCATATGACTCTGTCTTTTTCTTAATCGATCGATCATTATCCTCCAACCATCACTGCGGCATCGGCATGTGCCCCCATTCTATCTTCACTGGAACTTCTCTTCTGCCCCAATCAATCCACATCATGCTCACAAAGAGGCCACTTTCACATCCTTAGCTCTTAATTAATTACTCTCTTCTCCTTGATTTTTCCATTTGCTTTCACATATTGCCTAATCTCGTGTTTGCCAAAAGCAGTGGAGTCAAGCACCCCGTCTCCTACAATATACTCATTTCAGTCTTAAATATAAGACAAAGTTTATAATGAGGTAGTAGTAGCACCCGGATGCATTCTACTTTTTTAATTAGAAATAAATCTTGGTCATTATTAGATAATTATGGGATGCAATCAGAGGCAAATCCAAATGACAGTTGTTGCCTAAATGAATATTTCTTTTGGAGAATAGTTTTTACGATTTACAAGATAAGTATGCGAGAACATTTTTATTTCGATTTATGAAAAAAGACTTTTAAAACTACAGTTTTTTGATTTCCCAGACACTCACAAGTACAATAGACAACTTTCATAAAATAATGAAAACAACATCCTTGGTCCCAAAAAGAAAAAAAAATATAAATGATAATAGGGAAAATTGCATTTAGGTCCCAAAATACAGAAAAAAGAAAAAGAAAAAGTAGACCCTAAAGATCTCAAAATTACATTTAAATTTGGGATTTTTTTTATAATAAATTCAAATTCCGCTGACAAGTTCGAGTGTGGTCACTGATAAGTTCGGGTGCGTCTCTAACTAACAAGTCATAAAGTATCTATAATGACAAGTCGACAATTGAAATTTATTACTGAAAAAAAAAAAAAAAAAAATCTCATGAGACTTACATGCAATTTTGAGATTTTTATGGATCATTTTTTTTTTTTCCTGTTATTTGGGACCTAAATTAAATGCAATTTTTCCGTAATAATAAAAAGGTTGAATTTTATATCGCCACCGACAATGTGCACCCAGAGTCACATGTGGCACGAAAGTCACATGTACTCGTATTATTCTATTATTATTATTCTGTTTTTCTTAAAGAAAAAAACAGAAATCTGTGGTCCACCCAAAGTAGCGGCCATTAATTATTGGGGCTGCCAACTAGGATTTAATTAATCATAAAACATTTTGGGAAAATAGGTCCTAAGGACCGGAATTTTTTAAAAAAAAGTCTAATTATATATTCCTCTATAAAAAAAGTCTTTAGGGGTCTCAGTGATATAGATTCCAAATGTGAAATTACCTTGTTACCCTTAATAATTGATATTTGAATATTATATGATATTAAGTTATATAATTAGGTTTAGGTGCTTGTTAATCGCTACTCTATGACTAATAGACACATTTACTTGTCAATGGGAGCTATTTTAGTTAACATATCTGAGCTTGCCAATAATTACTATAGTTACTTCCACTTGTCAATAGGAGTTGGTTTAAATTATACCGTAAAAATGACAATAGTTAAAATAGATGAACTTGTCAATGCACGCTTTTTGACTTGTCATTATAGTTTATAGACATAAAAACTTGTCAAAAAGACACATACACTTTACAATGTATAATTTGTCAAGATTATGCGCATATTTTGAAAAGTTTATGTACCTATAATCAATGGTAGACTTAGGAATTTTAATGACGGACGAAAACAAAAAATTCTACTCCCTCCGGTCCTAATATAGGACAACTTTATGTTATAATTAGGACTAAAGGTAGTATATCATAAATTGTTTTCATATTATTACTTTTTAAAATTATTTTTCATAACTTTAAACTGATATATATATAATTTGATGTTAAATGGATATATGTTTTAGAAAAATTATCTCACATTTATTAAAAAAAACTAATTTATTTTATTTTCTAAACCTTATTTCTTACGTGGGATTATTTCATTGGAGAGACATGAAATAAAAGACGATGGATTAATCTAATGTTAAATAAGATCTGGACCCTCTTAATAATAAACTATCCTAATAATTGTGACGAATTTTCCCAATGAACCGTACAAAATATTCCAATAGTAATTAAAAGGTTGACTTTGACCATCACCTTTTATATATAACCACAAACTTGCTGGCAATTTATCTACACAAACCACAAAACAAAGAACCAGACTATAGTTCCATTATTCATGGCACCCCCCATTTCTCATATTTTTTTTTTAAAAAAAAAAAATTAGGGGGGCCACCCTAGCCCCACTTGGGTTCGCCACCGCTTATAATGACAAATTATATATTCGTAAATGTAGGTGATTATTTTAACAAGTTATATATTAGTGTTATGTGTTTATTTTAATAAGCTTATGTACTTGACAAATTATATATTAAAAGATATATGTGCATATTTTCGCAGATCACAATCCCCCAATAGTAAAGTGACGGGTCTGCACCAATCTTCCAAAATGACAAAAGCACATACGTAGCGGGGGTTGTCATGAATTGTTGACGATGCCTATAACTTAATGTGGCCAAGTCAACGGCTGTGCTGGATGACTGCACAGTGTAAGATTCAGAACAGTAAACTAAATACACATCCCTCAAATATTTAAATCCGGCTTTGGTCCTTTCTCTTACCATTTTGCTGTCATCATTTTCTTTCAAATGGCAGTGTTTTGATGCAAAATAAACTGTTTTTTTTTAAAAATAAAATAAAATAGTATTTACCATCCTGAAATATCTTTTTTAGTCACAAATCAGTCTTGCGACAAATTTTTTCAAGATCATAAAATAATTTTTTAAGATTATGAAGTATTTTTTCTATATCAAGATCATGAATTATCTTTTTAGACTTCTTCAAGATTTAAAATATTTTTTCAAGATCATTCAAGATCTGCGAAATATTTTTAAGATTCTAAAATAATTTTTCAAGATCATAAAGTATCTTTTCAAGATCGGTCAAGATATCGCGAAGTATTTTTTAGTACTGCAGGTTAATACCTTGAAATATTTTTTCAAGATCCTAAAATAATTTTTCAAAATTATGAAGTATTTTTTCAGCGTACTAAAATGATATTTTAGGATTGATACTAAAAGGAACTGATGCACTTTGCGCCAAAACGTTGCTGTTTGAAAGAAAAGGATGGCAGTGAATGGTAAGGGAAAATGCATCATGAAAGAAGCTAAGAAATCCTTCCGCTATATCTAGGACTTCATACGCGCCTGAAAGCGCGCCAAGACACAAAAACAAGCTTGGTGTATATTGCCAATTCAGTGACGAATCCGAAAATGAAGGTGAGGTCTATTTATAATTATATAACTTGCTAGTCAATTTCTTGAAATTTTCTTTTACGTTCAAGAAGGTCACTTCAGTATTCTGGGCGAATGGGTGCAGCAAAAAGTGACAATAAAGGTGGGGATGGAGTGCGATAGTTGCAGGAACAAGGCATTGAAAATAGCTTCCATGATAAAAGGTATATATATATATGTGTATCGTTATGTGTAAATGAATATAAGTAATATACAAATTAACGATGAATATGAGTTACATATAAATCGGGAGGTGCAGGTGTGAGCGTGGTGGCAATAGAAGGGGACAGCAAAGATCTACTGGTGGTGACGGGGGACGACGTGGACACGGTATGCTTGGGAAGGAATCTGAGGAAGAAGTTCCGGATTGTGACGGTGCTCACGGTGGAAGAGGTGAAGCCCAAAAAGGAGGAGCCGCCCAAAAAAGAGGAGCCGAAGGAGAAGCCCAAAGTCGTTACAGTGTGTACGGTTCCGCCAGCTCATCCCTGCGTGTGGTGCTGCAGCCCCACGTGCCACGGTGGGTGCAAGCCTCGCTGCAAGAAGTGCCACAGTCACAAGTGCGAGGATAAGCGCGAGCATAAGTGCGAGCATAAGTGCGAGTGTGGGAGCCACAAGTGTGAGGGTGGCTGCAAGGCGTGTTCCAGATGCGGCAGCTACAGTTGCCATGGTCAATGTGCTGCTGCTGTGAGCTGCTACGGTCAGTGCCCTCCTTGGCTCTTATGTCCCTCTTGCTGCACTACGCCTCCCTCTGCCCATTGTTACACAGTCGTTTATGATCCAAAACCTGCAGATCCTTGCTCCATCCAGTGACACTCCCTCCACCATTAATCGTAATCCCCAGCCTTCGCTTTCATTTCTTTCCAATTCTCATCACTCCTCACACACACACACTCACGCCTATGTATCCTTTGATTTTCCCGTTCCCTTCACTGTTGCTATTTTACTCTTTTTTGCACCTCAATTCCTTCAATAATGTATTTCTCATATTAGCTTTTGTAATTTGAAGTTTGAACCTAAGCTTGGAGAGGTTTGCTTGAAGCTCCAGTAATAGTCAAATTCTCTTTGAAAGAGCATCAAAGCATTTAATTGTATTCCACTTATCACGAGCTATATCAAGAGTTGCATCTCGCCTACGAAAAAGATCATTAGATCATCTGCGGTATGACATTTCATGTCTGAAGACATTAAATCTTTTACCTAACATCCTAAGTTAACTTATAATTAGGGAAATTTGCACAGAGGTCCAAGCTAGATAAAATATGACACAAAGATCTCTTAAAAGTTTCAATTTCTAGATAAGTCCGTGGGATATTTGAGTAATATAATCGAATCGTGAAAATGCCGAAATAGCCTTAGTGTAAGCCACAGCCACCGCTTCACTGTACTGTAAGCCCTTCTCTTCCATTTTCTTCGGTCTTCCCTTTCTCCAATAATTTCCAGTTTTCATTGTCACTGTTTATTAGTCCTGACTTGCCTCGAATTCTGGGTTTCCAAAGAAACCGTGAAAGACTCGAATCCTGCCGCAACCAGACTGCGATCGAGAAGAAACGAATGCGGACCAGACACGATCCCTAGTTTCGGATCTGAGATGAATTTTTGGCAGGGGAAATACTTGTATTATTCACGTGGAGGGGAATGAATTGAATCGTTGCATGTGGACTGTGGAGCTTCTTGTGTGGCTTTGGTGAGGCAATGTATTTGAACAGAACATTCGTTATGGATTTTAGTATGTGCTTGGCTGCAACTTATAACCCCAGTAACAAGGATGAGGAAGGAAAACTACTTTGATTTCGAGCATCTAAAGGAGACAACATCTGTTGTGAAGGAGGGTGAGTTTTTGAGAGATTGGAAAAATGGAATAAGAGACATAAGAGGAAAGTGCCAGTTAAGAAGGCTATGAATTTTGGATGTGTTTAATGAGCCTTGTTTAATGCTGTGGAAGGATTATGATTGAATATGGTGGAACAATACTAAAGTGGGGAGGAGGCCATGAGAAAGTAAAGGATTTTGAATTGTCCTGTTCTTAGTTTTTTTGGGTCAAATGTCCTTTTCTTAATTTCGCTAAAGGGTACTTGAGTTTTTTCACTATTAAATATTACTCAAATGTCCTATGGGACTTATCTGTAAATTGAAGATTTCAAAAGACTTTTATGTCGTATTTTGTCTAGTTTGAGACTTCAGTGCAAATATCCCTTATAATTATAATCTTTTATAGTGTAATAGTAATATGGTGTGTGAGTGTATATATTGCATGATATTTTATTAATATATTATAATTATTACTAGTTATTATTTAGGTAATTAATTAAAATATCCTGTGTGTGGCTCGTAAGTCAAACCCAGGCCCAATTCAAGATTCGGGTTATTGGCTATTGATGTAACAAGCAACAACTCCCCCGGCGCTTTGCATGGGTGCAACACGTACAACACTTAAAAACAAATATTTCTCTTTAATTTATCAACCTACACAACTTCAATACATGCAACATTTTCAGTTGTATAGTTTCTCTCATACCCATTCCGTTCATTCTATCAAACATCAATTACCATTCATATACGTCATCAAACAAAAAACATGTTTTCTAACATTATTTTTTATTCGAACTCATACTTGTAAGATTATCTTTTAATTTTAATGATAAAATAGTAAACTATATTAGCTACCACATGATAGTCAAGCACAAATCGGAGCACCCACTCCATTGTCAACAGCACATACTTACCTTAATGCACTAACACTCTTCACCTCATACAAACATACTCATGGTTTCCATCATTTTGAGTGGGAAATTTAAGTATTTCTTCATTCATCATTAAAATAAGAAACCAACATTGTTCCTCTGATTTTAATCAACATCAATAACAAACAACCACGTTGAATCACTATAGTTCATACATAGATGTTTGTTATAAAAAAACATGAACATTAAATAATCCTAAGTATATCAAGTTTGCTTCTAAATGATGATTTTGAAGTCATTCTAATATTATCAAAATATTCACATTTCATTTAAATCTCTATATTATTAAACAACATCTATCCCATGCCAACCCCACATACTACCAAAAATTAAAAAAGGCGTTTTGTAGCGGTCAAAACTGCGTACTTGTAGCGGTTTTGGCTGCTACTAACACTATAAAAAAAGGAACATTAGTAGCGGTCAAATTGACATATTTGTAGTGGTTTTAGGCATTACAAACAACATTTGTAGCGGTTTTCCAAACCACTACAAAATTCACCGAAGCAAACACATTTGTAGCGGTTAACCAAACCCGCTACTACATATACTTTGACCGCTACTATATTTGTAGCGGTTTTAATTGACCGCCACTATATGAGGCTGCGCTGAGGTCTTGTTTGAGACATTAGTCGCGATTAACTAACCGCTACAAATTTTATTTGATCAGACGTATAACGGTTACATAACCGCTACTAATTATATTACTTTGTAGCAGTATTTTGACCGCGACAACATATTCCCACCATTTTTTAGGAAAAAAATTTCTGCCTAATTCTTTTGAATATTTGTAGTAGTTAGTAACCGCTACAAATAAATCCCACCATTTTTTTCGTGAAGAAGAAAGATTGCAGTTTACGACTTTGTATCAACTATCAAGAGTTGAACAAGGTGACCGTCAAGAACAAGTATCCACTCCCCAGGATTGATGATTGATCGAACCATATTTTGATGTGTTATTTCATGATTAATTTGGGATTTAATAATGTTAATTGGGTCAAAAATGTATTATTTAAGATTAATTTGAATTAATGAGTGATTACATGAAAAATGTGTTAAAAAGGGTAAAATTGTCATAATTATTGTAATTACTCTATTCATTATTTCTTAGGAAGAATTGATGTTGGTTTGATTGGTCTAAATTGTAGGTGCTTGAAGAAATTGGACCAAATTTAAAAATGGAAATTTGAGCTCAAGTTATAAACTTTTCAGTTTAGTCCCTCTACGGAACTTTTTAAACTTTTCAGTTAGGTCCCTATTGAAGCTATGCGTTTTGGAAGTAGGTCTGATTTCTTCTTTATTTGAATGGATCCATCAAACGCAAAAGGGGGAGGGAGATCAGGGAGAGCGCCGCGGAAGACCATTTTTTTCATCCTTCATCCTCTCATCACTTTCATCTAAGTCGCCGGTGACTTTCTCCTCTGCATTCACCGTCGTCGGCGACCACGCCAATGACCTAACCACCATCACCTCTTATTTCCGTCGACCCTCTAACAATGCGCCATGAAACAGAGCCACAGATCCGACGAGAACAGAGAGCAACCATCCTACCACCACCGTCCTTCACCGTCGACTCCACCGTCCACCACCATCTTGGTCGGCGAACTTCTTCCAGATTCACACCGTCAGACCACCTACTCCATTTGCCATATTTTTCCAGCGACCTTAGGCATCACCAACATCCACCAGTGAAGCTTCTCTCTGATTTTCTTTGGTGATTTCAGTTATGCAGTTTGTGTGGGGTTTTCCAATGAACATGTGTAGCTGATTCTCTTGCTTCTTGGTGATGAGGATGTGTTCTTGAGCTCGACAAACTACATTGGGGAGTTTTTCTAGCTTATTGCTATGCTTATGCTATATATTTGATTTCCTACGTTTTAGGTATATCATTTTGTAGCTGAGACTTGGGGTACTATTATGTCTCCATGTGCAATGAATATTTGCTTTTGAAATTGGATTTTGTAATGTGAAGATTATACATGTTTTAATTTCTTTGTGGTTGCAATTAGATTGTGTTAATTAGCGTGGTATTGTCTAGTTAATATGATTTATTTGTGCCCTTGAGGGGTTGGTTAGCACTCAAATTTGAGAAGGCTCATGTTGTATTAATCCAATTTTAATTGCACATTAAGGGTTTTAAACAATATCTCCAAAGGTAGTAGTTAGCTACGGTAGTAGGAGCTACTATTAATTGAGAATATTGGACTCAAGTGGTTTCTTGGGGTTTTTCATTAAGACTTAATGAAGATTTGATTCCCATATTTTTTAAGCAAGGATAGCCATTTTCTTCATTACCAAGAGCATTCATCATTCATACATTTCATACTCCATTCCATTTTATTAAAAATACAAAAAATAATAGTTTATCATTTAATTAAATTGCATTCTTATTTTAGTTTATTAATATAAAAAGCCAAACCAATTTTTCCCCTTGTGTTAATTGCATTTGCATGACATTTAGATTACTTAGGATTCAATAAAAGGCTCCTCGAGAGAGAGAACGATCCTAGGTTTGCCTATACGCAATCCTTGGTTTATTTTTGATTGTGGACCCAAAGGCTAAAGATAAAAAGGCCCTCATCAATGATCTACTAGACCAATTGTCTGGTTCCTATGTCTTTTCAAAGATCGATTTACGCTCGAGATACCATCAGCTACGAGTAAAGGCTATGGATGTTCTGAAGACGGCCTTCAGGACCAGATATAGACATTACAAATTCATGGTGATGCCTTTTGGTTTGACAAATGCACATGTTGTGTTCATGGACTATATGAACCGAATCTTTCATCAACACCTAGATAAATTTGTAGTGGTGTTTATTGACGATATCGTGATATGTTCAAAGAGTAGAGAGGAGCACAAAGAACATCTGCGATTAGTACTGAGTGTACCAAGGGAAAAGCAACTATTTGCTAAGCTAAGCAAATGTGGGTTTTGGCTATCAGAAGTGAGATTTCTGGGCCATGTTATATCACGCGACAGAGTTGCTGTTGATCCTAGCAAAGTGGAAGCAATTCTGGACTAGAAGAGACCAGAGACAGTGACAAATATACGTAGTTTTCTGGGTCTGGCGAGATACTACCACAGATTCATACAAAATTTCTCGCATCTTGCCTTACCATTGACAAAACTCACAAGGAAAAATCAAACATTTGTTTGGGATGATGATTGTGAGAGGGCTTCCAGGAACTGAGGGAGAGGTGGACTACAGCACCAGTGTTGATTATCCCAGATCCGAGTGAGACTTATATAGTCTACAGTGATGCCAATAGGCATGGATTGAGATGTGTCCTCATGCAGCAAGAAAGAGTGGTGGCTTACGCCTCTATTAGTTGAAGCCACACGAGTTGAATTTCCCTACTCATGATTTAGATCTTGCGGCTATCGTGTTTGCTTTAAAGATATGGAGACACTACCTATATGGTACAACTGTAGAATTATATTGCAACCACAAGAGTTTCAAGTATTTGTTTGATTAGAAAGAACTCAATATGAGACAAAGTCGTTGGATGGAGTTGTTGAAAGATTACAACCTGGAGATCAAGTATCATCCGGTCAAATCAGGTTTGCGTGAGTTTGAACGCGCCCAACGAAGCCTATCTTGCAAGTCTTCTTGTTAGTTAAGAAGAAAATGATCTGAGAGCTGAAATTGAAGAAGCTTAGAAGCGAGATGAATGGGCAAGTACAACACGAGAGATGATTTCTTGGGGCGAGACTCAAGACTATGACCTTTCACCTAGTGTACATATTGGTCAGGTACAAGAAGCGAATCTACGTATCGCCAATTGATGAATTAAGGCGGAAGATACTGGATGAGGCTCATAAGAGTAAATATACTCTACATCCAGGAATGGTTAAGATGTACCAAAACTTAAGATCTGAGTTTTGGTGGCCTAAGTTGGAGAAAGATGTAACCCAATACATGGTTAGATGTTTGACTTGCCAAAAAGTGAAAATCGAACATCAGCGACCTGCTGATCCTCTTCAAGGGCTAGAAATTTTGGAATGGAAATGGGGGAATGTTACCATGGATCTAGTGGTGGGCTTACCCAAGATCAGGAACAATGATGCAATCTGGGTAATTGTTGATCGATTAACCAAGTCGACACATTTTATCCCCATCAGTGTCAACTATTCTCTAGAACAGTTGGCAGAGATTTATATCAAAGAAATCATGAGACTCCATGGTGTACCAAAGAGCATCATCTCTGACTGGGATCCGTGATTCACATCCCGATTTTGCAAGCATTGCATGAAGCTCTGGGTACAAAGCTGAAATTCAGTACGGCTTATCACCCTCAGACAGATGGACAATCTGAAATGACTATACAGACGCTAGAAGATATGCTGAGAGCATGTGTATTGGATTTCAAAGGAAACTGGGATCAACATCTTCCACTGGCGGAATTCACATGCAACAACAGTTATCATGCGAGCATTTAAATGGCTCCGTTTGAAGCATTGTATGGGAGAAGATGTTAGTCACCTATATGCTGGACGAAATTGTTCGAGAGACAGCTACTTGGATCAGATATAGTTGATCAAACCTCTGAACAAATTGCTTTGATCAAGAGAATAATCCTAGCATCACAAAGTAGACAGAACAGCTATGCTGATAAAAGGAGAAGACCTCTAGAGTTTGAAGTCGGAGATCATGTATTTTTAAAGATATCCCCAGTAACCGGTGTTGGTAGAATACTTAAGAGGCGGAAACTAAGTCCTCGATGCATGGGGCCATTAAAAACACTGGCAAAGCGTGGACCAATCGCTTACCGGATGGCCTTACTCCCAAACCTGAGCAAACTCCATGATGTTTTCCATGTTTCTTAGTTAAAGAGATACCAACTGGACCCCGAACATGTCATTGAGTATGAAGAAGTTGAATTACGACATGACAATTCTTTTGTGGTTAAGCCAGAATGAATCATTGACTATCAAGAGAAGCGGCTTAGACACAAAAGTATTCCATTCATGAAAGTGGTCTGGTGTAATACCCAAAAATTATTATTTATCTTAAATACAATATTTTGATAAATAATACCTATTTAAAATAGGTGAATATGTGGTCTCAAATTTTGTGTTGTGTTTATTTTATTTTGTAGGTAATTTCTCTTTAGAATTAAGGTAACCAATGGTTAAATTTTCTAGATTCTATTAGGGATCATAAAATACCATAAAGTATCATAATTAAGTATAATCTTAATTTAATCATAAGAGACAATAAAATGACATGGAAATACTTATTCCAATTAAAGAAAATTATCAACAACTAATGGGCAATTAAATTTGCAAAAATTAAAATATTTATATTAATTTTCGTAATTAATTAATAATTAAATTAAAAAGGCATAATTAAGAAATGTATGAGATTAATTAGTGATCAAAGGCTAATAAAAACCCAAGATTAGCATAAAGGGGATTTCTAATGATCATAATTAATATAGTAACCAATCATACTTTGACAATTAGGCCTAATAACACCTAAAACACTATATTAGAGATATTAACCAACATTAATTTAACCTTCCCTAATTCAAATATGGGTGGCGAAAATTCACTCTTGAAAAGGCAAGATAATTACACAAATTTTAAATCCTAAGAGCACATAAAATATGAACAAATATTATCAAAAGTGGTAGGATTTTTCCAACACAAATTAAAGGCTTGGATTAAATCTAATAAAGCTAAATCCTAAGGCCTTAATTAAACCTCATAAAGCTTAATTCATGTGAAAGTTAAGGAACCAATAAGAGACTTGTATCCTATTATAAGAGGCACAAATGAAACACAAATTCAAGCTAAATTAAGGGGGAGGGCCACGGTTTTACATGGCTTGGAGGGGAAGAATGAAGTTGTAAAAATCTAGATATTATTTTGAATCAAGCACATGGTGTAATTAAAGTCAACAAAATGGAAGAGGATCATGTACTTGAGCTAGGGTTATTAATGAATTTGGAAGAGGATAATATAAGATAAAGTTGTGATAATATTCAAGACACAAGCAAATCAAATTCCCTAGTTAATTAATTGGATCAAAGAAAGATTTTAATCATAGATTAAGTATAAGGATTAATCTTGAACAAACATACCTATTAAGCTTGGGATTAAATATCATTATGATTTTTACCCAACTTATACATTTAATTTTAAAATGATCAAGGAGCAATTAGAGACTTCTATTGAAGTCATGATTCTTGAAATAAAAAGATTAATGAAGAGACTTGATTAAATTTTAAAATAACCCCTAAATGTATTTTTGCTTAGTTGGCAATCAACTCTTGTAACATTCCATTTTCAAAAGCAGTATTTTTTTTTTCATCAGAGTAGAGCATCGGAGCGTAAGAGTAACTGATACTTATATTCAAAATGCCGTAAGTCCGGCGATTACGAAACGGTACGGTGGACCGAGAGTTTTCCAAAAGTAAATAGCAGTAGAGGAAAGTGTCTCTTCGGCAATACTCATGCCGTAGCGACAAGGGATAGTCTTAATTTGAGTCTCCGTGCGGCCCGCTTGCCTTTCACTCGGTCCTCGGTTCTCCCGAACTCCGACGCTATGTTAAGAGGCGAGGTTCAAATGCACATCGGACCTCGGGTAACGGTTAACCTCATATTTATATACACAGCATATGGAAGATCAAACACAGCATTAATCAACACATAAGTATATAGCAGATGGAATATTAATATAACAACAGTACACATCTCATGTAAAGTTATCTATGCTAACAATACACATCTCATGTAAAGTTATCTATGCTAACAATACACATCTCATGTAAAGTTATCTATATAAATCACTCGTATAGTCGTCTATCACATATAGGTATACAGTAAATATCAGAGTTAGTGTTACATAAAGACGCGAACGTACCTTCGTCGGTGGTATAACGGTACTTTTTCGGAAAACGGTACTTTTTGACAGCGGGTGAAACATCGGTATGACAGCGGTACATTTATCTCAGATATCCTATAAGGATAATATTTATCAATATCTAGCAGCATAACAGGCATTTTAGGTACAAATTACCATTTTGCCCCTGAACCCCTAATCGGCGGAATTTCGCCAGAGCTTCGCTACTTTGACCCGATCTTTCCAAAATTTTGACAGATCTTTTCCCTCATCATATTTTCGAAATATATATCATATTTACCCCTAAATATGATATCTAGACTATCTTGAAAAATTAAAGATAAATCTAGCATTCCTACTATATCTACCGAAAGAACTACCGAAGCTAAAGACTAGGGACCGAAGAACTTACCTCGACTTTGCTCAGACTTTCTCCAGAGCTTCTCTCTCTAAAACCTCTCTCTAGGCTGCATTTTTGGGATGGAGAAATGAAGAGGGGAAAACTTCTATTTATAGAAGAAAGAGGGACAAGGTGGGAATTTCATCAAATGTCTTGGATCGAATTTCAACCGTCGGATCGCACTTCGCCACGTGGCTTCATCTTGTCCATACACCTCCTGTGCTGACATCATCCTTCTAGAAGAAGATGATGTCATGCATGATGTCATGCATGCTGACTTACCGATAGCGTTTCCCCGATCGGTGTCCGAATCGCGTATTTTTGCCGAATTTCAAAAATCCGGGAACTAGGTTTTGTAGTTCCATTCTTTCTCTTTAAAACTACTGGGTTTCACTATATTTTTGATCCCATTAAGGGTATTCCGTTATCTTCCGAAGATTTTCGGACAAACGATGTCGATTCTGAAAATAACTTCCGATAGAACCGACTTCTTGGTAGAAAATGGTGGTTTGTAATATGATCTGATCTAAGTAACCATATCCCTGGTTTGAAAAAACGGTGCGTTTTCTATAAGTCACTTTTAGCACTATCTCGCCTTATCTTAATTATCCGGTACTCCTAATTACTTATTTTGTTGGTTTCGAAACAACTTCTAAGACCGCTCAATCCGAGATAGAATTTCTTTGGTTTATAAAAGGTCTAGTGGTAAAAGACTAAATTTCTATATCTTGAGGTAGAATTTCATTTCTATCGTTCTCATATCTCCTGTTGGCTCTTTACCGATTATATTATTATTTTATTCAAAATATCTAGATATTTATTTATTTATTTTTATTTTTATTTATTTTTCTAAGCATAAAATATTTTATTATTTATTTAATTATTAATTTCGAATTTCTCCTTTTAAATTAATTATTTACTAATTAATTTACTTATATCTTAATCTAAACAATTAGCCACTAATTACTTAATTAGCCACTTACTAATTGTTGATAATTTTCATAATTAGGATAAATTATTATCTCACAACTATTGCACTGACATTGGTATTTTATGTCTCATGTAAAATATTAAAAATCATGGGGCCATAAAGTGCTTTTAATATTATTATATTTATGCTTCTCTATTTTTCAAGGAAATAATCCCAAAAATTCCTAAAATTAGAGACAACATACTTCTCAAGTTTTTGTCAATATTTGCAGTCATATGGGATTTATCATAATGTTTTCAGGCCATTTTCGCATTTTTATAAAATACATTTTTCAAGGATTTTAGCTCTTTATCTCTCCTAATTCCCATAGTAATTACCTTAGAAAATAAGATAATTATTACTTATTATTTGAAACCACATATTCGCCTATTTTCAATAGGTATTATTTACCGAAATATAATATTCCAGATAAATAATTATCCGGGTATTACAACTCTCAATTTCATCTAGTTACAAGGACACTAAGAGTAACTAGAAATTGAAGCATAAAGTTGGAGAAATAAGGGGGGGGGGGAGATGAATTTGAAACTTGTAGAAGGGGTAGGAGAATTGTTTATTGTTTAATCTAAAACACATGTTAATTCATACATTTAATAGGGGACAAATTGGCAAAGTGCAAAGAGTACTTGCATAGACTTTTGGGGTAAGAAATGGAAGAGGATAGGAATGTGTTGTGAGAGGGAAAGGTGAGGATTAGAGTTTCATAATTAACCTAGATCCAATTGTTGAAATGCAAGAAGAGGTAGGTTTGAGAAATTTACCAAAGTTGCCATAATGTTTTACTATAAATAGGCACCTTAGGTTCTTCATTCTTCACACCAAAAATCAAGTAGCAATTTGAATATAGAGAGGAGTGGAAGAGAGTTGGGAACTTCTTGAAGGAGTTGAAGCAATAGCAAGTAAGTTCTTGAAGTTTTAGTTTTTAAATTCATAGATAAATTATGCTTTGATCTTTAAATTTCAAAAGTTGTTTGTTATCATGTTTTTATAGTTAAAAATATTAGTATTTCAAAAATTTGAAGAAAAATATTGTGGAGCAAAAATTTTTTGGAAGTTGAAGATCAAAGTAGCGAAACTGGCGAAATTTTGTTGGTTAGCAATTTCTGAAGGCAGTAGTAAAAACGCCAGTATTTTATGTTGAAGATGAAGTTCTAAAATTCTGGGACAATTCATGGTTAAATTAGACATAGGGATTTTCAAATATACCTAGAATGTATCATTTTGAGCTCTGTGCAGTGAGATAAAAATTCACCAAGTTGAGTTATGAAATTCTGGAAAATTCTGGGCAGAGGGGAGAAACCTTAAACCTGGGAATGACTCAGTGAATCTGGGTGCAAATGGATATTTTTCCTTGAAAATATACATCCTAAGGATTCCGAGGAATTTTAGGGATCCTCGTTTCGATTTTTGTAGAATTAATTATGATTTTTCAAAGTTAGGCGAAAAATCTACTGAAATGCTGAAATCAGAGTTTTTATGAAAATAGAGGGTTATAATTGGAATAACAAATCCACCAAGGGTAAAATGGTCAATAGTGGCTATAATATCTCTTAAGATATTATTTTTGAGTTAATAATGCGATGATACTATTATAGGCTATCCGAGAACACGTATTGACAGACAGACGTACCGCTATCCACACGGACTAAGGTACGGACACGTACTGTAACACTAACTCTGATGCTTATTGTATACTTATATGTGATAGATACTTTCATAAAGTCATGGATGAGACTTTGTCTTGAACATGCACCGTGACTAAGTTTATGGGGCTTAGATCACTACATACACATTCAGTTTTATACAGGTTATGGTTTTGATAATACAGTTAAGTTTTTCTAGCGCTGAGGACACGACATGCTATCGTGGCACTGGTGAATAGTGCATACCGAGATAACATACATGTGCAGTGGCTGTGTATTGTTATTATTTTACATATGTGATTATGTATTAATCCTACATCTGTTATGAGCTTTTGTAGTGATTATTACTGAAATGTCATGACTATCTGTCATACATATATTGTTTACATAAGCATGAGGTTAACTGTTACCTGAGGTCCGATGGGCATTGGACCTCAGCTCTTACCATTGCTTCAGGGTCCGGAGAACCAAGGACTGAAGACTAGAGTAAGAAGAGTGAACAGCACGCGTGGAGACATGTACAGTTATAATGACAATACTCTGATAAATGTATCGTTCTCTATGAACAAACAGATACGTCTCAGTTAGTATTGTATCAGATACTCACTCTTTTATTTACTCCGATGCTCTACTCTGATCAAAACGCTTTAAAAACGCTTTTGAAAATTGGGGTGTTACATCTGGAATGGGTTATCTCCTAGGGAGGCAACTTGGGAAACAGAGGAGGATATGAAAAAGAAATATTCGGAGTTTATGGCTTAAAGTGTAGTTAGTGTAGAGTAAATTTCAAGGGCGAAATTTTATTTAACGGGGGGAGAAATGTAATACCTAGGATTTTCCCTAAAATCCTTAACCTTTTATATTGATGAATAATTAGTATAAAATGAAGATGAATGTGTGTCTCAAATTATTATAACTTATCAATTATAATTTTAGGAAAATTTCATATTGGAATGAATTAACACATGATTAATTATGAGTCTACAATTAGGGAAAATAAAATGTGACATAATTATCACATAAAATAATAGTTAATTTTATAACCAAGAGAGGCAAGAAAGTAATGTGAAAACACTTAATCAAATTAAAGGAAATTAGCAAAAACTAATGAGTAATTAAAATTACACTAATTAAAATCATTTGTATAATTATCCAAGTGGATCATAGGCAAAATTATATATATATATATATATATATATATATTCAAGAGAAGGTTGTTGATTCCAAAAGATAGGAGATCAAAATTGATGAAATTATATTTTTTTAAGAGTTGAAAAGTCAATATTTTCAACTCACCAATTAGGGAATGGAACTATTGGTTATTTTGCTAATGAAGAAACACACTAAATGGCTAATTAGACGGAGGGGGATGTCGGCAGTCATATCAATGGAGGAGATTTGGTTTCATAAAGCTCTTTTAATCCAATGGTTAAGGTGAAATATGATCACATGCAATGACCATTTTTATTGTTGAAGCTTTGCCTATAAATAGAGGCACCCCCCCACCCAAAACAAATTCTTCAAACCAACACTATAAACTCCTCTGATCCTTATTTGAGAGGGGGTGAGGCGTGAGATTAGTGCTGGGCAAAAATTCATAGGAAGCAAGGAGAAGGAGAAGGAATTTCAAGGGTGAGTTCTTTAGATTTTTGATAAAATGGTAGTTTAATTCATAAAATTATGAAATAAATTCTCATACTTGTTTTTAGACCTCCTTTGCATTAAAATTTTGAATGAGGTAAAACCATGTTTGAAAATAATTTTTGGAATCAATGTAGCAAAATTGTGAAAATTGGGAAAATTCCCAGATTTCAGTTTTTCTAGAGTCAGTCGGATTAAGGGCGTTATTTTATCTGTCAAATAAAGTCATAAAATCATGAAATGTTTCATGAATAACTTAGACATCCAGAGCTTTCTAAATATAGAAACTATGTAGCAATTTGAGTTTTGTACAAGAAGATAAGAATTCTTGAAGTTGGGTCACGTTTTTGGAATATAATCTGAACAGTGATTGAAAAACATTAAACCAGTATTGATCTATGGATTTTGAGTTAAAGTCCTTATTTTTAAAATAAAAGAGACTTGTCAAGGGTCATTTTGGCTTTGGAAGCACATGATTCGAGTTTTTTTTTTTAGAATTAGTTATGATTTTCAAACTTACCAAAAGATCTAGGCAGAAATTTTAAAATTCCGTTTTTAAGGAAATGTAAGGGTATAATTGGAATAACAAATCCACCAATGGTAAAAAGGTCAATAGTGGATGAGATATATCTTAGGATATTATTTATGAAGGAAATAATGCGGTGATAACAATATAGAATATCAGAGGAATCAAGGATCGGTACCGAAAGGAGAACGTACTGCTAACTACGCAGACTAAGGTACGGACGCATAGTGTAACTCTAACTCTTATGTGTTTTGTATGCTTATATGTGATATGATGATTCATAGAGTCATGGACAAGACTAGATCTTGGGTCATACACTGTGGCAAGACTCGCTCTTAGGTCACTGTTTATATACGTTCAACTTTATGCGGGTTATAGTCTTGATAATGCCGTAGGGTTGTTTTCCTAGCGCTGAGGACACGAGGAGTCGTGGCACTAGTTAGTGTAAATGTTGATAACATTACATGTGTTTTGTGCTATGTATTGTTGTGTTGTTAACATTACATTTATTGTGTGCTATGTATTGTTGTAACCTTACATCTGATGTGTGCTATGTATGGTTGATGCTGAAATGTAATGAATATCTATCATATATACTGTTATTACTTGAGCATGAGGTTAATTGTTACCTAAGATTCAATGGGTATTGAATCTCAGAATTGACCCTAGCTTCAGGATCTGGAGGATTAGGAGTTGGTGAAAAAGGCCAGGTAAGCAGCACACATAAGGACTCATCCGAAGTTTTGATATTTTGGGTTGTATTTGTACTGTTAGATATTTTGTGTCTGTATATTTGGATAACTGTATTGATATTCCCTCGACTGGATACACCGCAAACAATTT
Source organism: Acacia melanoxylon (assembly GCA_019022615.1). Classification (NCBI taxonomy): domain Eukaryota; kingdom Viridiplantae; phylum Streptophyta; class Magnoliopsida; order Fabales; family Fabaceae; genus Acacia; species Acacia melanoxylon. The sequence goes on from JAFJYJ010000013.1 coordinate 6,929,100, forward strand.
AAGTTATTGCCACGTATCAGTTACTCATCCGACCAGGCCAACTATTACGCTCAAACGCTCCACTCGGATGATATTCATATATACTGCTTATTAATTTACATAATGGGTAGTATTGAATTAGGGGTATTATACTAATTCACAAATTGAATGAGAGGGACATATATGTATGATGACAACCTTTATTATGCATAAATTTTAGAAATCATAATTTTAGAAACTTTAACTTTTCAAAATCAAGAATCCATTCATAATGAACATGGAAAACATGAATTACTAAATGAGAACAAAACAATATAATAATTGAAAATTTAAAATACTAAACACAGATTCAACATAAATTGTCTTAAGATTGTAGTTCATAATACTTTAGAATTAGAATTTTCATAAAGATCAAAATCTGTGTAATTAATATTAGCTATCTATTAACATATAACCAAGGTTCTCAAACTCGGACCGGTCGGTGAACCGGTGGGGATCTTGGAGTTAAGGGTCAATGGGTCGACCGAGTCAAACCGGAGTCAGACCGGTATTAATTAAAAAATAATTTAATTAAAATATGTACAATTATTCATATTTTAATAATAAAAAATATTTTATGATCAAAACAAGAGGATGTGATGTGATGATGGATAATATGGGAGTATATGTAATATTATATTAATTTTTGAAATGGTTTTTTGAAATTTTCTTGAACAAATTGATCAATATATTTATATATAAATGAGTGCAGAACCATTCACATAAACATTATTTTTATAAATATAAATGTTTGGTCGGTAAAGCCGTACTACATTAATTGTGCCTCGAGACCTAATTGTTGATTTCGCAGAGACCTAATTTATCGGATCTCCGCCTACTCATGAATATTGCGGCTATTCAACATCTTTTTTTTTTTTAACAATAGCTATTCAACATCTCAATATCTCTCTTTCTCACGGTGTCATTTTACGCTCTCGGTCTCTCTATTCTTTGCGTCTCCTCCGAGTCCTCGCTCAAACCTCAACAATGGAGTTCTTGTACCCTCCCAAGTCCCTTGTTCGGGCGTCTTCTATCTTTTGATCAAAGAAACTCCGACCTCCGACCTTAAATGAACCCGGATCGCGATCTCGTCTTGATCTTTCAACCAAAGAAGCTCATATCGCCATCTTCGTCTTCTACTCTTAAAATTTTCTCCATCGCCCATGGCTCCACTCAGCTCTTTTCTCACCGTCGGAAGGTACGAGACTCGCTGCCAGCAACCGCCGAACACTCCCCCTCCTTCTCGTCGATTTTTTTACTTTGACTCGGCCAACTCGGCCGGTTTTGGCCGAGTTGACCGAGTTAACTCCGGGTCAACTCGGGACTCCGGTTTAACCCCCAACTCGGACCGGTTTCCCGGCCGATTCGCCGGTTTCCGGTCTGAACCGGCCGGTCCGGTCCAGGTTTCAGAACCTTGCATATAACAATTATGTACAAGAGAATAAACAGTAAAACTCACTGTATATGCGAATCAGATGCAGAAAAATAATGAAATCCGAGCCCAACATATGTTTTATTAAGACAATTTGTTCCCTCTATAATGATGCCGAAGGATCGTGAATAATTGTCTCCCAAGATAGAATGGGTTACATCTCTAGAAAGAAGACACTTTCAATTAGGAGCCCCCATGAACACAACCGAATTCCAAAGAAATTGCACAATATATAAAGTTATGGTCACTACTACAAAAAACGTTTTCAACGTCATAAATTTAACCCAATTTACGTCCTTTTTCTAGGGAGGTCTTTTGAGGGGCACCAAAAATACAAATTTTTGGCGTCCCAAAAATAATTTGGGATGCCTTGTTTATGGCGTCCCAAAATTGTTTTGAGATGCCATAAGTTCTGTTTAAGGCATTCCAAATATAGTTTTGGGATGCTTTATGTTCTGTTTAAGGCGTCCCAAATTTTATTTTGGGACACCATAAGTTTTCTTTTTTTTAAAAAAAAAAAAAAACCCCAATTCAAAGACGGAGGAGAAAGGCCAATTCAAAGCAACAGGGCCAAATGGATTACAAAAGAAGCATCACATTTTCACAATAGAATCATCACTTACTATCATTGAGACTCAAATTAATCATATGAATGTATAACTTCCAGGAATTGGATTAATCACATATATGTTAGTGTCAGTTACCAATATGATCAAGGAAATAAAAATCCTTCCCTCAGCAAGTTCTCCTCAAATAACCCCTACATCAAATTCAAAGCCAGATCCTTCTTAGCGTATTTTCTAATAGAGAACAAACAATTGCAAATACCAAAACGAATAGAGAAGATTACCTTGAAAGCAACATATAGTTATCCGTCTTATTTGATAATATAAGAGAACATGATATCTGCTTCTTCAGCTCAACTAAAGAAAACAAACAAAACTCACGATTAAGAAAAAAAAACGCATATATCCTAACAAAGCCCTAGAACATGAGATCCGGCAGAAAAAAACTCACAAGGGAACTTGAGCTTGACAGGTTCGACGCCAAGAAGCTCCCAACTACTCATTTTGGAAAAATGGCTTTCGATATTTGAATCGTGATCTGCTAAAGAGGACAAAAAACCAAAACAAAGAAGAAAAAAACTGTTTCGAGAAAGAAATAGCGGGAGGCAGAGCGATCGAGATTTGCAGAATCTATGTTGTGCTTGGTTCGGGAAAAGCAACAAGGACAGATAGAACGAGAGGTTGGAATGGAAAATGGGGAACCTGAGGAATTGAAATGAAGTGACAGGATTTGATTTCTCCTTTTTCTTTTTTGTCGATCTGCAACCCCGCCTCATTTGGCCGTCCTACAACTGCATTTCGCTGTCGGAGGAAGAGATCGACGAGCCCGCTGCGTTTTGCGGTCGGAGGAAAGTGAGGCCGTGGTGGAGCTGAGGCTAGAGCTGGAGCTGAGGAAGAGATCGTACACTGGAGAAAAAGTGAAGGCTATGACTGAGTATGGGATATTTCAAAATAAAAAGAGTCAGAGTCACGGGCGCGAATTTTTGGCAACCTAAAATAACTTTTAGGACACCAAAAATTCCATTTTTGGCATACTTAACTTCTTTTAGAACTCCAAAAATTTTACTTTTGACGTCCCAAAAATAATTTAGGATGTCAAAAAAAGTTTATGGCACTAAAAAATTTCTCAAAATGAGCCAAATAATTAATTTTAGGCGTCTTAAAAGATATATGGGATGCCTAAATTAATTTAAGGCGTCCCAATTTTAGGATGCCTAACTCTCAAAATTCAAGCAAATAATTACCAGAATGTCACCGCCTTCAGTTTTTACTTTCCTTTTTATTATAAGGACATCCTTTAGGAAAGTAATATCCATTTTTTGTAGTAGTACGGTAAAATGCAGAATACTATATGTATGAGAGCAAAGTGTTGAAAATCAAGTTGATTTTATGTCTATTTATAGACAACAAAAAAGAGTTAGATGGACTCCCGCCGGCAAACTGACGCGACCAGCGGTGGCCAACGTACTAGTTCAGTCGAATTGATGCGATCGACGGTGACACACATACTGGTTCAGTCGCATTTCTTATTTATAACCCATGTGATTTAGATACAAAATCCAACAATCCTCCACATGGATAGGAAATCAGTCCTTCGTGACCAAATACAAATGAACATGCATGCAAAGTGTGATTCCTCTATGTAAAGCAACTACATTGAGATAGGTAGGGGTTACCTTTAAACCTTCTCTAGTATAAACCTATAGGGTGTACTCGATCAATTGGTGGACGTGATGTCTTGAACCATCAACCTTTAGTGTACACCAAGACAATATGAGTTACACAATTGCTTTTTATTTTTGGTGCAGAGCTTATACTTATTATCCTCAGCTTCAGCTATGCAATATTTTGTTCTGAAAAATATTTTTTTTTTTTATACGGATGAGGGGTAAAGCCCAATTACAATTAACTAATGATTTGGGGAATAATTCCCATACGCTGCTGCTTGTCAACTAAGTCATGTAGTTTGTTCAGGCAAACATCAACCAAACATGACTGCACTAAGACCAATCTTATATATAGCTTCAGTATTTTGGCATGACATCCACCTTCTTCTTTCATGCTTGTCAGAAGTTATGATTCATGTAGCATAACTTTCTTTTATAAAAAACTTATTTTATTATTATTGTTTTTCCTTTATATCAAATAATAATAATAATAATAAGAGTATCACTCTCTTGGCGGAACCACTTGCTGGCTGACCCTATAAAATTTATTAGTATATATATGTATTTATTTTATTTTAGCCAATAATTTGGCCCCAACTAATCTCTTATCTTCTTTATAGGGGCAATGTTTGGTTCATTACTCATTGGACGGTGGGAGGAAAGTAAAATTCTTATTTGAGATATAACTACTGAAAATGTTAGTATCATCTTATTTATCTTGTTTTGATTTATAAATGTTGGATATTTTTTTTTTTTTTGTATTTTCAATGTTATTGGATACTATTTTAAATACTTCAATATATTTATTTATTGGATACTCATCCTCTACGAAAAACACCCAACCACAACGAGCCTGGAACAGTCTGTTGCTGGAACAAATTGTTGGAGTATTACAGTTAGAACGTGTTCTTGCTCAGTTTTAAGACTATAATTAACTTGATTTAATTGGAATCCTCTGAGGAAGTTCGGACCCTTGATTAAGCCCATTTTCGCTAGAGAGAAAATGCAATTCTGGCGGCATGTGACGAGTACGTGAACGGGCGCGTTATGGTACGGGTGTGACGGGGCAGCTCAGGCGAGTTTTAAAATCCGCACAGCTTTCAGACGAGCACGAAAGTGATTTAGGCTAAGCTCGTTGAAGAATTCCGACAGATAGAGGTCAGTGTGCCACCCGCCGGTGAGAGGTTGGTAATTTCACACGAGCACAAAGGGATTTTCTCGTGATTGATGGATATAATAGAGATCCTTTGTTATTGAAGAACGATAGTGAGAGAAAAGGCAAAGTACAAAGTTCTTTGAGTATCTACTAAACTATTCCCTCCGGTCCTAATTACAGGAACACTTTTGTAGTGTAAATTGCATTACAAAAGTGTTTCTATAATTAGGAGCGGAGGTAGTATTTCACAATCAAACATTCTAGGTTTGAATTAGCTTAAACAAATCGGATGTCGACGTTTGAATTAGCTTAAACAATAAATTATTTAATAAATATCCAATATCTCAATTTCTAAACAATGTTAATTTTGTAAATGAAAAATTGTATTTTAATCTTTCATCCTTGAAAATAATTAGAATTTTTAAAATCCTTATTAATAAATATCTTTTTACCTTGCTACTCCTAATTTTCCAAATTTGTTTTGATTCTCAACTCTTGTGATATTCAATTTCATGCGGAGGTTTATATTAGCTTTTGGTTAATAGTTCGCAAAAAAAAAAAAAAAAAAAAAAAAAAATACTATGCTTTTAAAGGTTAAAAGATATTTTAGATTTTGGAACACTGTTTTAAAAGCTAATCAAAACATCACTACTATATCTGCTATTCTGATTTTGTTTTGGCCCAGCAATTTACTATTTTGGTATTGATTGAATTGCAATCAAGTTGTATAGATTTTAAATTTTTTATGTTCTACATTCACACTCACAGATATTTCCAATATCCTCGATTTTCTATTATGAAATTATTGCATTTTATTTCAATTTAAAGCTCAAACTTATATATTGATTACATAAAAGGAGGGACGTTGAGAGTCTCTTCTCCTATTACCTGATTCGCCCTCTTCTTGTCATCTTACAAGTAGGATTATCGTAAAAATTAAAAATAAATAAAGATAAAAAATACATATATAAAAATAAATAGAAAAAATGAGAAAAAAATATGTGTTGAGACAAAATATCATCCATGATGAGGCATTTGCTTCAGAACTAGTTTTCCTACTATTCTATAAAGGATGAGTAGGGAGAGCTCCTCCCATTTGGACCATCTAGATGGGATCTGGGCCGTCCACATTTAATTTTAATTTTAATTTTTTTAAAAAAATTATTTTAATGGGTAGTGAATTTAAAATAAAGATATTCTCTTAACTAACAAATTTTTTTTAAAAAAAAAAATATTTTTTTCATTTGAAAATCAGTAGTTAAAAAAATTTAATGGATCGTTCAGATCTCATCTTCGCGATTGAGATGGGACGAGCTCACCAAAGCTATGCGAAATTATGTGTGGGGGAGTAGTATAGTATCATTAGTATGTACCATATACCCGGGCAACAACATACCGACAATTGGTAGTTGGTATTAAAATCATATCAGGGCACAAAACCGATTATAAACTAGGAGTATATATCGAGCAACGAAGTTGTGTTTCATACTTTGTTGGGTTGTCAGTAGCTGGTTTGCATATAAATACGACGTCGTCCAACATGTATTGGAGAGAGCTATTTTATCAGTTCCTATTTGCAGGAGATTTTCAACCAATAGTGATTTTGTTGTTTGAAATTTCAAACGCTGGATAAGGATTTTTGACGACACAGAAAAGTGGCTCCCTGCCCTGTGTAATATAATGTGACGAATCAAATAATGATTCAGAAGCAAGGAATTGAAGACAGAGCAACTTTATGAAAAGCTCATGAAGACACCGCAAATTAAAGAGGGAATGAAATGGCCGCCATTGTTGGGGCTTTAGAGGGAAATGAAATCTCAAGGAGGCAATAATAATGTGAAGAAGGGTCTGCAATCAGCAATGAACTTTTACATAAGCAGATGAACAGTGATTCTCAAACTGGAGACGACTAATAATTACAAGAATGCACTAAACAACCAAACTACAAGTAGGGACAGTGGACAAGAGCATTAGAAAGCGCAAGAACGAAGATGAAGGGCAGTGGATAGCCCATGCATGTTCTTGTGACATGTGGATCCAGCATAAGTAGGGACAGTAAAAGTTTTGTAAAAGTAAACTCCTAAAACACCAAAAGAGGAATGGAGTTGAATCCAAGCAAGTGAATAGCCTTCAGTTACCATCATTTTGTACGATGGAAAATAGTCATAAGATATTTTGGGAAATATATGGTTACATCAGAAGAAAAAATTAACAAAAATCAAGGTTTGATAAAATTAATAAATAGGAAGCCGCAGATTTCATCTAAAGACATGAGATCTTCCATATGGTAATCAAAATTCACAAGTTTACATAGAGCAGGAACTCCAACTTGTTCTGAATATATTAGTTGGTAACTCTAGAATTGTAAAATATACTCCCAATGGCAAGAAGTTGACAAGTGGACCGTGTATGTTTGTCCATGTTGTGGTTTTCGTCATTTTAACCATTTTATTTGGTTCTCTAGGAATAATTATTTTATCCTGAAAGAGAAACTTAATGCACCAGAAATTTTGAATGTAATTGGGTTTCAACGTGACGGAGGAAGTATTTACATGCACTACAGTTTCCTTGGATCCTATTGATAGACAATTTATAGTTAAAGGGTCCCTTCATCTATGCTCATTGTATTGTTGTTTCTTGGGTCAATAATGGACGGTTCAAAGGGGAAGAGTTGCAAGAGAAAAAAACGCGGTCACTAAACAAATTCAAAAAGTTAAACGCCTAAGAGCTCTAATATTGTCACCTTTTGTATTAAAAATATTAATCCCTTTGTTCAATGATACATCGAATAACTTAGAAAGTAGTATTCTCTCTGGTTCTAAACATAAGGCTTAATTAACTTTTTCTTGGAGATTAAGGAAGAAAAATAAATTACTTAATAATAGTATATGATATATATCTTTAGATTATATATTAGTTTTAAATCATGCAAATTAGTTTGAATAAAAAAGGATAAAAATAAATTCTTTAAAATAATTTATTTAGCTTTCTAAATTTCTCTTAAAAAGTGAATTAAACCATATATTTATGAGCGTTACTTAATACCAGTAGCCCCAACCATATTGGGTTTGTTTGGTGAGAGCGTTATGAGAGTGTTGGGAGCGTTTGCAATAGAGTTAATGGGCTTTGGAGAAAAAGTTACCTTGATTAAAACGTGGTGTATTTTGACTCTATCAATTCTTATGGCGTTAAGTTATCTTCATCAATAATTATCTCACCTCATCATTCATGTTTGACACCATCCTTATTAATTATTAGACAAGTAGTGACCAAGTCCTTATCCATGCGCTCTTAAATAATTCTCTGCGTACCTAATCCCAATCACATAGCATATGACTCTGTTAAGGCACAAAAATTATCTCACGTCATTCATGTTTTTGATTGGAGCTTGTTCCTGCTGCATCGACATGTGCCCGCATTCCGTCTTGATTGGAACTTCTCTTTTTCCAAAATGCTCTACATCCTGAGCCCTTAATTAATTACTCTCTTCCACTAGATAATTTTTGACGTGGGCCCCGCCACTTCTACCACCATCAATCCAAACACAAATCACTATCTAAAACCTGATTTTTTTTCCTACCGAGCTTTTTTAAAAGTTAGATATCTTTTAAGCCACCGCTCCTACCACCAATCCAAACAGACCCATTAGAAATACACGTCTGCGTGAAAAGTCGGAGATGACATCATGGTGTCCCGCCCCTTCAATAATGCCATAGCGGGTAGCCACTAGAACACATAAAATACTCTCTGCGCATCAAGTCGGGCTGCAATATTGGTATCTGGCTATAGAATAATCATCAAAATATATCAACACACTAAGATAAGATGTTGTTAAGCTAAAACATATATTGCTCATCAGGCAAAGCAGTTTTGTAAAATTGCTACGCGCAAATGGGAAACACCGTTTTCATCTAAACATCCACCCAAAAAGATAGAAATTATTTGCTAAGAGATTGGGCTAAATTTCCCGATTGCTATCTCGAAAAGAGCACATGGTATAAAAAGGAGAAAGATGGTTGTAACATCCCAATTTCAAAAGCAGTATATTTTTTTTTACATCAGAGTAGAGCATCAGAGCGATTGAGTAACTGATACATATATTTATAAATGCCGTAAGTCTGGCTGATTTACAAAAACGGTACAATGACCGAGAGTTTTTAAAGTGAATAACAACAAAAGTGTCTAAAATGCCATGCCGTGTCAACGAAGAGATCTTATTAGGATCTCTATGCGGCTCGCTTGCCTTTCTCCTCGGTCCTCACGAACTCGACGCTAAGTTAAGAGCGAGATCCAATTTACCACATTGGATCTCGTGTAACTGATTAACCTCTTGTTTATGTATACACATACGGACAATGAGACATCCATAATATCAACAACACAACAATCACTCTACCACAACCCATGCATATGTATTGCCCCCAGCATGCAGACACATTGCACCCAGCATACAGACCTATTGCACCCAGCATACAGACATATTGCACCCAGCAGACTGACATATTGCACCCAGCATATAGACATATCCTCTAACCGCTATATGCACTCGCACAGTATAACACCTCTACAACACACGTACCACATATATGTAAACCATAAAAATCAGAGATAAGGTTACCAGTACGCGAACGTACAGCATACAACATAGACAGTATATGACATACAACAGAGCTATCAGCTACCACATACAATACACATAGCACATATATGCATACAATAAACATCGGCGTTAGTGTTACGGACGCGAACGTATAAAGCATACAACATAGACAAGTATATGACATACGAGCTATCGGCTACCACATACAATACACATAGCACATATATGCATACAATAAACATCGGCGTTAGTGTTAAAGACGCGAACGTACAAAAGATACAACATAGACAGTATATGACATACAGCAGAGCTATCAGCTACCACATACAATACACATAGCACATATATGCATACAATAAACATCAGCGTTAGTGTTACAGTACGCGAACGTACCTTCGTTGTCGACTACGGTACGTTTTACGAAAAACGGTGATTTTTGACAGCGGGTGAAAGCAATGGGACGACGGCGGTACAACGGTCGATTATCTCGAGATATCCTATAAGGATAACATTTATCAACTTCTAGCGTATAACGGGCATTTTAGGTACAAATTACCATTTTGCCCCTGAACCCCTAATCGGCGGAATTTCGCCGAGCCCATTTTTTTTTTGCTCTATCTCTCCGGAATTTTGACAGATCTTTTCCCTCATCATATTTTCGAAATATGTATCATATTTACCCCTAAATATGATATCTAGACTATCTTGAAAAATTAAAGATAAATCTAGCATTCCTACTATATCTACCGAAAGAACTACCGAAACTAAAGACTAAGGACCAGAAGAACTTACCCGGACTTTGCTCGAGACTTTCTCCGAGCTTCTCTCTCTAACTTCTCTCTAAGGGGCAGATTTTTGGTGTGAAAAATGAAGAAGGTGCTTATGCCTTTATATAGGCAAAAATTGTGCCACTTTGGTAATTTCCATATTCCAAATCTTGTAATTTTCTCTTACCTTATAACCAAGTAAAATAAAGGCTAAATGGTGGTTAATTCTTGACCATGGGCTGCCCTAGTCGACATAAGGGGGTGATGTGGCAGCAATTGGTCCAAGAATGGTGACTCAAGCTCACTTTATGCCCGGTCCGATAGAATTTCCCGATCGGTGTCCGTTTCGCGTAGTCTCGGAAAATCTCAAAATTCTGAATTCATAACTTTGAAGATCTTCTCTTCCTCATCAATAATATCTAATTTAACTTAGATTTCGGTCCCTTACGGGGTTCCAATGACTTGAGTTAAAGTTTTCTCGAAAAACGTGTCCGAACACGTCCGGTGTCGGAAATCGCTTTCGGAATCATCAATCTCTGGATAATAATTCACTGATTCCAAATATGTCCAGATAATTATAAACTCATCTCTAGATGTTGAGTTATAATTATTTTCTTCAAATTCCAAAATATGACCATATGCATTTTTCCCTATTTCGTCTTATTAGGAAAATGCGCTACCGATTTCTCGGAATTTACTTCCGGAGGAAGAGGTCACTTGAAGGTAAAAACTCACTGATCAATATTTTACCTTGACTTTGGAATTCCTATTCCTGGTTCTCTAGATAGGATCCGTTTCCTATTTATTCCATTACTATTCACTATATTATATAATAATACAATTTTACAAAAAATATCATGATATTTATTTATTTATTTATTTTATTTTTTATTTATTTTTCTAAGCATAAAATATTTTTTTATTTTTATTTTTTATTTATTTAATAATTTCGAATTTCTCCAATTAAAAATAATTATTTAAATTATTTGTAATTCATTTACTTTATACCTTAATTATCCCATTAATTACCAGATTAGCCACTTACTAATTTTTGATAATTTTCTTAATTAGGATAAATCATTATCTCACAATTATTTTACTTACATTGGTATTTTATATCCCATGTAAAATATTAAAAATCATGGGGTCAATTATGATCCCCAAAATAATATTAAATCTTGCCTCAATATTTTCCAAGGAAATTAATCCCAAAAATTACCTAAATTAGAGACAACATATTCTCCAATTTTTAATAAATATTTCATTGCCTCTTAGGATTTATCATAATATTTTCAGGGTATTTTATGGTCCACAATTGCATTTAGGGATTTTTAGCTCTTTATTCACCATAATTTCAATAGAAATTTAAGTATCCCTGGCAGCCCAGCCAAAAAGCCTTCTGTGGATGCTCTCATTCTGCTGATTTCGCCACACTCGTCACTCGACTTTTGGCCAGTATTAATTGAACAGTCCGACAGTCCACAAATAGAAATTAGATAAAAAATTAAAAGTATATCCATTAACATTAACAATTTATTATACTCAACAAAGAAAATTTTATGAACTTTATATATAAAGCCATTAAATATACGATCAAGTTGAAAACGCTAGCATGAATTTAAAATTGAATTGGCATGATTTTGTCAGGTATAAAGCATAAGCAAACATTAGGACAATAAACTTGCATATGAACAGTGGCGGAGCTAGAAATTACAATTAAGGGAGACGAATATTACAGAATAGAATCTAAAATTTTATTAAATTATATTTCAGCAAAAAACGTTTCAATATCTTCATTTTAGCCCCTTCACAAAACAAATAGTAGGGACTAACATGAAAATATTGAAATTTTTATAAGACTGAGATATAATTTTCTAAAAATCTGGATCGTATTCTATAATTTTAGGGGGGCGAGACCACCCTAGTACCCCCTACCTCTGCCCTTGCATATGAACTCGCAGGTTTTTTGAGTTAACGGTTAACATGAGTTTAATAGTAAGTAGACACGACTTTATGAGCTAGAAATGAAATGAAAAAAAAATTAATATCGAGTTAACACAACTAAGACTATGTAAGTTTAGAAAAGTAAAATTAATTAATAAACTCATAGAGTTAATTCACAAATTTGACAACTATAAAGAAATGACAATTAAGTAATTAAAGATATTTTAAAATTAATAAAAATTTGTAAGTTTACCTTGATTAAAATTTTCTCTTGGTTTACCTTTACAAATCATTTTTACCTCCTTCTCTCATCTTTCTTTCTTTTCAACAATAATTAAATAGGAATAAAATATATATAAAAAAATGAATAACCCTCAAAGTGAATCTATATTTTTGACAAAAAATTCTTATATAAAACGCTTATAATATGAATCAAATAAGTCGTTGGGTCTGTCATGTTAATTTTTTTTTCGATATTTTTCTCATTTAAAATTTGGTGTACCTTCCTATTTTTTAAAATATTATTTATTATTTCAACTATCAATGAATTTAGTTTTTATTTTTCAACAGACTCAATGACTTGAATCACACTTCCTCAATCTTAATAGGGTGGTCTTTGTTTTTTTGTTTTTGTTTTTGTTTTTTGTTTTTCCTGAAAAAGGGGTGATTGAAAAAAGAGGGAAAACTAACATGTTGGTTTTAGGGTGGCATGCGGTATCATCCTCTAAGAAAAAAAAAATAAGAAAAAATGAACTTATGTTTGAATCTCAGCGCATTTGTATCTACTACCTCCGGTCCTAATTATAAAGAGCTAGTTGACTTTTTTTGGAAAGATTAAGGAAACTAAATAAGTTACTTAATCATTTTATATATTGTTTTTCTTAGATTATATACTAGTCAAACTATTTAGTTTGAAAAAAAAAATACTCTAAATTAATATAATTAGCTTCTTTAATATCTCCAAAAAAGTCAACTAACTCTTATAATTAGGACCGGGAGGAGTATATTCTAATTGAGTCTATCATCAAAATGAAACCCTAAGCTACTTATCAGAAAAATGATAACTACTGGTAGTATTAATAATAATTAAAAAAGAAGCTACTCCTAATCAGAGACTTAAATTAATAAAAAAGTAAGTTAAAATAATCTTAAAATCATGAAAATATAATGGTTACTCAAGTTTCACTCATCATCCCTTATCCCACATTCCAGCCGATATTTTACTAAAAGGAATTTTATGATATATAATATGATACGATCTTCGATATTTATTAAATCTTAAAAGATTTTTCAGTCCTAAACATTAAAAAATTTGTAAGGACTCTCCGCATTAATATTTTTTTTTTTTCGCGTGAGCCTCTAGCTTACTTGCTCTACAATTAAAAGAAGTTAATGTATTTATTACATAACACATAGATATACCTAGAAGCTATTTCTTGCGGAGGTAAGTTGTTTTGCATAAGATGAACAGCACAAATTCAAACATCACGAACGTGCACTTATTATGATTGGTGAAAAAATAAAAACACATTATGAACTATGATTTGCCGTATCATATTTTAAATTGTGCTGTGTGTGAGCCCTTGGAGTGAAAAGTATCAAAAACTTCATATAATAATAAAGAAGGAAAACACATTAAATTAAGAATATATGGTGGATCGTATGACTATTAAGGAAATGTTTATTATAAAAATTCATGGAATCATAATTTGTCTCAGGAAACTATTGTCCCGCCTGCAAAATACACAGATGCAGATTGTAGGTGCCATGCATTTCTATTTTTGGTCCTCTGTTCTCATCATTGGCAGTCATACAGAGAAGAAACAAAATTCAAGCGTTGCCCCAAAAACAAATTGATCAATGCATTTTTATAGCTACCCGCTGGTCGCAGCTGGATATTGCTCACACGCTCATTTGCCTCATTGAACCCATTACGATTATTACATTTATTTCCACCAACGGGTGGTGAGGAATTCAATGGCACAATTAATTGTTCGCATCCTCATTTCTTATCTTGATTTACGAGTTCAATATACAAAACGCAAAACTCACGAGTTCTAAGTTCTAACACATTCTCATTACGACAATCTCGAGGTAAGAAAGTGTTTATATAAACTCTTGATAAAAATATAACTAAAGATGAGAACTCAAATCTTAAACTTATAACAGATTGCTTTTCTTAATAAAAATGGGAGTTAAAGGTATATAATTAAATAATAAAAATGTAAATAATGACAATTATTTGATCTACACATATTTTTTAAGCAATTAAATATGATCAAGTTGAAAATGCTAGCACGAATTTAAAATTGAATTGGCATGATTTTGTAAGGTATAAAGTATAAACGTAAAGAGAGTAAACTTGCATATGAACTCGTAGGTTTATTGAGTTTAGAGTTAGGATGAGTTTAATAGGGAGTTGGCAAAACTTTCTGAGCTATAAATGAAAAAATTTAATATCAAGTTAACATGATGTGGACTTTGTAAGTTTAAAAAAGTAAAATTAATTAATATGCTCATAGATTTAATTCACGAATTTGACAACTATAAAGAAAAGAAAATTAAGTAATTAAATATATTTTAAAGTTAATAAAATTTTGTAAGTTTACATTGATTAAAATTTTCTCTTGGTTTATCTATACAAATCATTTTTACCTCATTCTCTCATCTTTCTTTCTTTTCAACAATAATTAAATAGGAATAAAATATAAAAAAAGAATTGAATAACCCTCAAAGTGAATTTATATTTTTGACAAAAAATTCTTATACAAACCGCTTATAATATGAATCAAATAATTCGTTGAGTTGAGTTGAGTGTGTAATGTTAATTATATTTATTAATATTTTCTTATTTAAAATATGTTGTACCTTTTTATTTTTAAAAACATTATTTATTATGTCAACAATCAATGATTTTTTTTTTCAACTGACTCAATGACTTAAATCACACTTCCTCAATCTTAATGGGGTGCTCTTTGTTTTTGTTTTTTTTTTTCCTGAAAATGGGGTGATTGATTGAGAAAAGAGGGAAAACTAACAAGTTGTTGGTTTTAGGGTGGCATATGCAGTATCATCCTCTAAGAAAAAAAGAACATAAGTTTGAATCTCAGCGCATTTGTATCTAAATTCTAATTGAGTCTATTGCAAAATGAAACCCTAATGCAACTTATAAGATTAATAATAACAACTGGTAGTTGTAATAATAATTAACAAAAAGCTATTGCTAATCATAAACTTAAAATAATAAAAAAGTAAGTTAAAATAATCTTAAAATAATGAAAATATAATGGTTACTCAAGTATCACTCATCATCCCTATCCCACATTCAATCATAATTTGGCTCAAAGGAAACTAATGTCCCGCCTGCAAAATACCTGATGCATATTGTAGGTGCCAGGCATCTCGATTTTTCGTCCTCCGTTCTAATCATTGGCAGTCATACAGAGAAGAAACAAAATTCAAGCGTTGCCCTAAAAACAAATTGATCAATGCATTTTAATAGCTACCCGCTGGTCGCAGCTGGATATTGCTCACACGCTCATTTGCCTCATTGAACACATTACGATTATTACATTTATTTCCACCAACGGGTGGTGAGGAATTCAATGGCACAATTCATTGTTCGGATCCTCATTTCTTATCTTGATTTACGAGTTCAATATACAAAATGCAAAACTCACGAGTTCTAACTTCTAACACATTCTCATTACGACAATCTCGGGGTAAGAAAGTGTTTATTTAAACTCTTGATAAAAATGTAACTTCAGATCAAGAACTCAAATCTTAAACTTATAACAGATTGCTTTTCTTAATAAAAATGGGTGTTAAAGGTACATAATTAAATAACAAAAATATAAATAATGACAATTAGTTGATTTACACATATTTTTATAAAATAATTAAATATGATCAAGTTTAAAACGGTAGCACGAATTTAAAATTGAATCAAATAAGTCGTTCAGTGTGTAATGTTAATTATAATTTTGATATTTTTTTTTAAAATATTATTTTTTTTTTAATATTATTTTTTATTTCAACTATCAATGAATTTAGTTTTTATTTTTCAGCAGACTCAATGACTTAAATCACACTTCCTCAATCTTAATGGGGTGGTCTTTGTCCCCCCCCCCCCCCCCCCACTTGTATCTATATTCTAATTGAAAAAAATGAATCCCTACTGCTACTTATAAGAATAATGATAACACTAGTAGTAGTAATAGTAATTAAAAAAGCTATTCCTAATCAGAGATTTAAAATAATCATAAAATAATAAAAATATAATGATTACTAAAGTATCACTCATCATCCCTTATCCCATATTCCAACCGATATTTTATTAAAAGGAATTTTATAATATATAATATGATACGATCTTCGATATTTATCAAATCTTATAAGATTTTTCAGTCCTAAACATAACAATTTTGTAAGGAGTCTCCGCATTAATAATTTTTTCCCGCGTGTGCTTCTATCAATTCGCGAATTTGATAACTATAAATAAATGACAATTAAGTAATTAAATATATTTTATAATTAATAAAAATTTGCAAGTTTACTTTGATTAAAATTTTCTTGATTTTCTCTCTCAGGGCTTATATTTCCCTGTAACCAACTCTATCAATTTTGTTATGGATTCCTTGTTATATTCCATCTGCTCTCCATTATCTTTCTATCTCCATCAATAATTATCTCACCTCATCATTCATGTTTGACACCATCCTCATTAATTATTAGACAAGTAGTGATCAAGTCCTTGTAATTATCGATCCATGCATGCATCCCACTTACCCAATCATATGCATTTTTGACTTTTTACAAAAGCACATACGTGGCTGGGTTTGTCATGAATTGCTAACGTTGCCTATAACTCTAATGTGGCCAAGTCAACGGCTGTGCTGGATGACTCGATAGTGTAAGATTGAGAACAGTAAACTAAGGGCCCGTTTGGATGAGTTTTTTTTTTTTTTTTTAATGCAAAAAAAAAATTGCTTGTTTTATTAATTTATATGTTTAGAAGATATTTTTTAAAAAAACCAAAAGTCACAAAAAAAAGTTTAAATGCTGCTTTTTTTTAAAAGTTCCAATTTGGAGTTTAAAAGAAAAGCACTTAAAAAAAACATTTTTTTTAAAAGCCCATCCAAACAGGCCATATATACACATCCCTCAAATATCTAGATCCAGCGGCTTTGGTCCTTTTCCCTTACCATTTGATGTCATCTTTTTCTTTAAAACGTCAGCGTTTTGGTACAAAATGCACCTTGTTCCTTTTAAAAAATATATATATATATATATATATATAATTTATCATCCTGAAGTATCTTTTTAGTACCATTTAATGTCATGAAATATTTTTTTAAGATCATAAAATATTTTTTCAAAATCATGAGATAATTTTTTAGTATTAGTCAATATCCTGAATTATCATTTCAGTAGTCGTAAGTATCATGAAATATTTTTTCAATATCAGTTAGTACCTTGAAATATTTTTTTCAAGATCCTAAAATAATTTTTCAAGATCATAAAGTTTTTTTTTTAGTATCCAGAAATATTTTTTTAGTACAGTTAAGACGAAATATTTATTCTTATCCCGAATAAATATTTTCGGGATAAGAATAAATATTGCAGGATATTGAAGAAAATACTTTATGATCTTAAAAAATTATTTTAGTATCTTAAAAAACATTTTGATATGACAGAAAAGAAACTCCATGATACCCAACGAGTACTAAAAGCAACCGGGTGCATTTTAAACCAAAAAGCTGACGTTTGAAAGAAAAGAATGGCGGGAAAGGTAAGGGAAAATGACCATAGCTGGATCCTTACTGGATCCGGCTTTGGTCATTAATGACCAATGCCAGATCCTAGTAAGTGATGTCACTTGTTTAATCGTCAGCTGAACTAATATATATATATATATCATCTGTCTCTGACAATGCATCAGGAAAGAAGCTAAGAAATCCTTCCGCTATATCTAGGACTTCATACGCGCCCGAAAGCGCGCCAAGACACAAAAACAAGCTTCGTGTATATTTCCAATTCAGTGACGAATCCGAAAATGAAGGTGAGGTCTATTTATAATTATATAACTTGCTAGTCAATTTCTTGAAATTTTCTTTAAAGTTCAAGAAGGCCACTTCAGTATTCTGGGCGAATGGGTGCAGCAAAAAGTGACAATAAAGGTGGGGATGGAGTGCGAGATTTGCAGGAACAAGGCATTGAAAATAGCTTCCACGATAAAAGGTATAGATACCGTACGTGTACAGTTATGTGTGAATGAATATAAGTAATGTACATATTAAAGATGAATATGAGTTACATATAAATGGAGAGGTGCAGGTGTGAGTGCGGTGGCAATAGAAGGGGACTACAAAGATCGAGTGGTGGTGACGGGGGACGACGTGGACACGGTTTGCTTGGGAAGGAATCTGAGGAAGAAGTTCCGGATTGTGACGGTGCTCACGGTGGAAGAGGTTAAGCCCAAAATGGATGCCGACACGGAGAAACCCAAAGTCGTTACAGTGTGTGTGGTGCCGCCGGCTCATCCCTGCGTGTTGTGCTGCAGCCCCACGTGCTACGGTGGGTGCAAGCCTTGCTGCAAGTGCCACAGTCACAAATGCGACGGTAAGTGCGAGAATTGTGGCAAGTGTGGGAGCCACAAGTGTGAGGGTGGCTGCAAGGCGTGTTCCAGATGCAGCAGCTACAGGTGCCATGGTCACTGTGCTGCTCCTGTGATCTGCTACGGTCAGTGCCCTTCTTGGCTCTCATGTCCCTCTTGCTGCACTCTGCCTCCCTCTGCCCTTTGTTACAGAGTCGTTTATGATCAAAAACCTGCAGATCCTTGCTCCATCCAGTGACACTCCCTCCACCATAAATCGTAATCCCCAGTCTTCGCTTTCATTTCATTCCAATTCTCATCACTCCTCACACACACACTCATGCCTATGTATCCTTTGATTTTCCCCTTCCTTTCACTGTTGCCATTTTACTCATTTTTGCATCTCAATTCCTTCAATAATGTATTTCTCATATTCGCGTTTGTAATTTGAAGTTTGAACCTAAGCTTGGAAAGGTTTGTTTGAAGCTCTAGTAATAGTCAAATTCTCTTCGAAAGAGCATCAAAGAAGTTAATTATATTCCACTCATCACGAGTTATATCAAGAGTTGCATCTTGCCTACGCAAAAGATCATTAGATCATCTGTGGTATATAACATTTCATGTCTGAAGACATTAAATCTTTTACCTAACATCGGGAACTTTGCACTGAGGTCCAAGTTAGATAAAATATGACACAAAGATCTCTTAAAATTTTCAATTTAGAGATAAGTTCCGTGGGATATTTGAGTAATATAATCAAATTGTGAAAATGACGAAATAGCCTTAGTGTAAGACACAGCCACCGCCTCACTGTACTGTAAGCCCTTCTCTTACGCCTTCTCTTACATTTTCTTCGGTCTTTCCTTTCTCCAATAATTTCCAATTTTCTTTGCCATTGTTAAGTCCTGACATGCCTCTAATTCTGACTTTCCAAAGAAACCCGTGAAAGACTCGTATCCTGCCGCAACTAGACTGCGAGCGAGAAGAAACCAATGCCGCAAACAGACTGCGAGAAATTCGGTGTCATGAATTGTTCAGATTCTCATGTGTTGATGAGATCAATTAATTACACGATCCCCAGTTTCGGATCTGAGATGAATTTTTGGAAGGGGAAATACTTGTATTATTCACGTGGAGGGGATTACAGCAGGGAATGAATTGAATCATTACATGTGGAGCTTCTTGTGTGGCTTGGGTGAGGCAATGTATTTGAACAGAACATTCGTTATGGACTTGAGTATGTGCTTGGCTGCAACTTATAACCCCAGTAACAAGGACGAGGAAGGAAAACTACTTTGATTTCAAGCATCAAAAGGAGAGAGCATCTGTTGTGGAGGAGTGTGAGTTTTTCAGAGATTGGAAAAATGGAATAAGAGACATAAAGAGGAAATGTGATTCCTCTCCGAGAAGCAACCGCAATCGAGATAGGTAGGGTCACCTTTGAACCTTTTCTAGTATAAATCTATTGGGTGTACTAGGTCGGGAGAGGATCTTCTCCTCATCCTTTTTCTTCTTTTCCCTCATCAGCCTATCTGGGCCGTTAATTGGGAAGATAAGAGAGATGTTAAAGTAGTATTGTAATTAATTGGACGAATATAATTTAAAGATAATGAAGGATAATGAGAAAATGATTAGGAGAGAAATCCAACCCGTACTTGGTATCAGTGGTCATGATGTCTTGAACTGTCAACCTTTAATGTACACCAAGATAATAGGAGTTAAATGCTTTTTATTTTTGGTGCAAAGCTTATATTTATTGGAATTGGCTTCTCTCCTCTATCATTCCCCTCCGCTCCCCTCATTTTCTTTGAAATGGCGGCGTTTTGAGGGGAAAAAAAGGGTGCAACCACTACAAAAAAATTATTTTTTGCGGCGGAAAAATTCCTCGCAAAAAGGCTATTTTCCGTCGCAAACCGATTTGCGGTGGAAAAGTTTCGCCGCAAAAATCGCCCTCGCAAACAAATTTTCCGTCGCAAAAATGAGTTTTCCCTCACAAATTCTGAATTTTGCGAGGGAAGAAGTTTCCTCGCAAATAATGAACTTTGCGAGGGAAAGTGTTTCCCTCGCAAATTCTGAAATTTGCGAGGAAACACTTTCCTCGCAAAGTTCATTATTTGCGAGTGAAACACTTTCCCTCGCAAATTCCAAGTTTTTTGCGAGAGAAAGTGTTTCCCTCGCAAAATTCAATTTATTTTTTAAAAAAAAATAAAAAAAAATCCATAGCACAGAAAAGTAATTAACAAAGTAAGATCCACTCAAATTAAATAAAGACCCATAACTTTAACTTCTTATTCTTGAATTAAAACTGATTACTAGAAAACCTTAAGAAAGTCTGATTAAGGAAGTATTAAATTCCTGGCACCAATAAAGTGACTTGACTACTGCAGCTACAAATGTCAATAACAAAGAGCAAAACACTAAACACTAGTAACACAGAAGCAAGACCTATTAGTATATTGAACTATCTAACATCTTATGTTAAATAACCCCTCAAGGTTATATACTGCTCATTTAGGAATTTCTGCAGTCCACTGCCTAAAGAATCCAAATTTAATGAATGTTTTGCTCAGATTGTGCAGATTGAAAGTAACACCATCATAATATGCTAAGTATGATAGTAATATAATATTCTAATGAATAAGGAACAACATAAAATACATTTGAAGCAGATACTTTGTAACCACTCCAGAGCCAGGAGCAAGACTTGTTTTTACCCAAGGTTTGACCTGGCAAAGAAAGTCAAAACAGCTGCAATTAGAATTGAAAAAAGATATAGCATAACATTATACAACAATTTATTTCTTCTGCTTCAACCAGTGAAGAATAAATTATCCACATCAAGTAAGGACATCAGGAAGGAAAGCACTAAAGTATTGTAAATCCCAACCTGCAAACCAAACTTATAAGCCTTTTCCGCAACAAGACCAGCCCCAAGCATAACGCTTGGGTTTGATGTGTTAATACAGCTTGGGACTACAGCAATGACACCTTGGGCCTCTTTTGGTATAGCAAATCACTGAATTAAAGTAAAACAATCAAATTATGCATTGTCTTATATTTTATCAAGCAACATTAATTGCAACATGAATGGCTTTACTACAACAGGGCGGCCAAGTGCACAAGTCTCCCACCAGGTAGAATCTAGGGAGGCATAAATGTATGTAGCTTTACTATAGCAAATTAAAGGAAAACATCAATCTACAAATGACAAATGGGAGGAATATATCATAAAAAATCAATACCTTCATATGATCCTCATATGTTTCATCATTCCTATTTGAAGGCGCAACAATAAACTCATCATCTTGTAAATCTTCATCACAAAGTCTTTTAATCAATTCTTTCGACTTCTGTTTATGAACATAAAAATAAAACAAGGGTTAATACACACACACACATATATATGAAAGTATCTAGATAGTAATACTTACCCTTGAGAAAACTGATTTTATCAGTGCTTCATCTTCTTCTTCTAATTGTTTCTCTTGAAGATACAAAAACATATAGTTCAGTTAAATTTGTCAAGATAAAAGCATGAAAAGATTAAAGAATAACCAACAGTTACACCCCTAATACACGACATTGCATGTTTTCATGTTTAGGACATAGAATACGTTTTTGGGTTTAGCAGTTAAGATATGCATTCAAATTTGGAACCCAAGCTCCCATCTAGTTAGCCAAACCCATGCCCAAACGCATTGACATAACATGCAATATAGTAAACACTAAACAGGGGAACATCTTACATGAAAATTTAGCAAAGTTATACAAATCATACAAGGTCTTCAAAATTCTTATCCATACAGTGAAAAATTTACCATCTCCTACCCTTGAGGAACATATTAGAAGTGTTCTAAATATTATATATTAAGTACAAAATAAAATCTGGAAAAGTTAATTATGGAATCTTATTTCTTCTACTATTCTTTTTTCTGTGATAACATTTCAATCAGTTGCTTACACTAATTCAAAATATTATAGCTCATTGCTTTATAATGATACCTTTTATAAAAGAGGTTACATAGAAAACATGCAATAGGCTAATACAATGTGAATTACAAGTCTTATCATACATTGTCAGCTGCTGTGCGTTGCAGAGCCTCCAGCATTGCATCAACAGATACAGTTGCATGCCTTGACTGTAAAAGAAGAGACGCAAATATTAGTGATGACCACAAACTTATCTCAAATTCATGCACAGGCAATATAATAAACACATAAAGACGACAAGAATTACATCACTACAAGTATACTGAGTTCCTTTCTACTGCTCCTCGTTGATACCAATTCTTAAAATAGAATTAGACATGAGGTTTTATACATGCTTTAACTAGAAAACATATGATACCTTTTCTTTCTGCTTGTAGACACTCTCAATCTTCTTCATATACTCATCAGTCAATTTCTACATAAAGATAAAATAATGTTAGAACATGGAAGGCAGCATTCACACAAATTGGGGTTTCCCCATTACCAAAGCTAACAATTCAAGAATGATCAATCTCAACAATATTAGGAACCCGACCAGGTCCTTACTTAGTCCAATTACAAGATTTGAGATTAACATTGATCAAACTAGTGACACAGAAACTCGTAATCAAGCCAGTAAGCCCTTACTTCTCGGGGAGAAAATTTATCTTCTCTTATTACTGCTTTTATCTCTTGGAAAGGGATAAAAAGTGAAGATGGAATATACATAGCAATGGGCAATCCCCAGATCCACATGGAATCAATATTAGGGGAAGAACATCCCAAAATAGGTTTGAGATTATTATAAGTTCTATATAAAAAAAATACCTAGACCCTAGTAAGAAAAGACATGGCAATACAAAGTTTAAACAAGCTAGAAGTTAGTATCCTGCCTATTTGACAGCATAGAGGACCAGGTTTACTATTTACATATTTACTATTTACAAAAATGACAATTTATAATCAAGTTTTCAAATGACAAAAAGTACCCATGCATGGTTTTTAAATAATCTCCTAGAGGGTCTTACCTCCTAAAATTGTAACCCCTTCTTGCACCTTCTGGAAACCAATACACCACAGTGCAGATTCATCCTTTTACAGCAGAGTGATACATCGGAGTATAACCAGTGGCATAAAACAAAAAATAATAGCTCTCCTTCAGTAGGAAAAAATGCAAGAATCTAACCAAAGAAATAGATAGATATACTTACAAGGAAACCATAACGAATAAGGTACTGTTCAGGTTTTAAAACCATGGATGCCCCGCCAACAAAATTTAAACTGACTGGAGGAAATATATCACCTATGCTAAGTAAGCCACGAGAATAAATTACAATGAGTCTTCAGATGTCTTAAAAGGACAAAAGTTCATTGCAAATATCAAGTTTGAAATCAACTTGCTTTGGACCAGATAACACTGGTCTCCTTTTGAAATAATTGGATTCACCAACTGTGACACAGCAGCAGTGATCTAAACATCCATTAAGAAATTTAACCTCAGTGCAGCTTGCTAAACATTTTGAGGAAATATAAGCATTAAGCACCACAGAGAAGACAAAGCTGATGATTGAACAAAAAAAATTGATAAAAAAGCTTAAAAAATTCAACTGAATAATGACTATAACTTGAACGGCATAAAGTTATACCCAAGTTAATAGGTTGCTTACAAATATATTACCTTTAAGATCAGGAGAAGAACCAGCACAAGTTGATAAAAGATATGATACGACCTCTCGCCACTGGCCAATTGAACAACTCTTGACTACTCAAAGTGACAATAATATTTCAGAAGCGACCAAGGGAAAATTATGGTTTAGCATTCAAGTTCAACAAAAGCATCATTCATTACCTTTTCTAACAACTTTAATCAATTGAACCTCAATCAACTTCCCCTGCACTTAGGGAAAGAAGAATTTCAATCAATTGCTCAACCTCTAAGTCTCATCCAAATGTACTGCTTAGCCTTTAAAAATTTAAATCGCAGTTTACAGTTTACGGACACATTTGATAGAAAACCTGATACAAGGTATTGAAATTTCAATTATAATGAATATAACCACAAACTCACAAATCTGCTAGAGTTGTCATTCCTAGATAAACAATAAAATTACTTGCAGAGTCGTTCACTAATGATGAACGCACATCAACGCTACGAAGTTAACAAATTATTCCCACGATGCTAGTCATGTTCCCTTTCCTCCCCACTCCCATTTTACGTGTGACTAAACAGATGGGAACACCATGTTAGACCTCGCTCTGTCGGAAGGGAATTCGGGCGATGGAGTAATAAGGCCAGTTCTGGATTTTAGAAACGCAAGACCCGAATTCAAAGTAGCCTCCGCGAGCTTCTGCACCAACCTCCAAATCACCTTGCAGTTGTCTTTTTTTTCGTTGCCTTTTCCTTGCTGCGTCGTAATTTCTTACGGGAACAAATTTTTGCCGGCAAAAACAAAAACAGGCTAGCAGGCTTCAGAATAACTCAAGACTACCCGTAGTCACAAACCTAAATTCTACTTACGACTAATTTTTCCCCAAGATCTCCAAGTCCAGAAAAATAGATAAAATACGCAAAGTATGCAAAGGAAAAGTTCAAAGTACCGGTGCTGGTTCGAGAGTCCGCTCCGAGAATGACACCGCCGTTGTAAGTGACGCCGATAATGGTGGTTCCAATGGAATGAGGGGCGCTGATATCGGTGTTATGATCCATAGTGATCCGAAGATAGGCGAAATGTTTCGTAGGAGCAGCTTCTTGCTCGATTTGGGATTTAGGTTTAGGGAGGGAAGAAAAAAGGGACGTACGCCACTAGATTGATGAGTGTTTATTGAACCCACCTCATACCCATCGATATCATTGCTCGTCGTTGAGGGTGCAGCAAATGAAGGGAAAGTGATTTTGCGAGGGAACTCAAGCTTCCCTCACAAAATAACCTATTTTTGCGAGGGAACGTGGAGTTCCCTCGCTAATTATTGCATATACTAGCCTATTTTGCGAGGGAAAATGATTTTCCCTCGCAAAAATCATCGTTTTGCGAGGGAAACTGATTTCCCTCGCAAATTTATTTTTAAAATTTGCGACGGAAATAAGTTCCTCGCAAATTCCGTCGCAAATATTGAGTTTTCTAGTAGTGAACTGGTCCCTTTTAAAAAATAATAATAATTAAGATCTTGGGTACTAAAAAGATACTTCAGAATACTGACCAGTACTAAAAAAATACTTCATGATCTTGAAATATGATTTTATGATCTTGAAAAAATATTTCAGGGTATTGATTGTTACAAAAAAAGATATTTCAGGATACTGACTGGTACTAAAAAAATACTTCAAGATCTTAAAAAGAGGAGGAGGGACCAAGGGAGAGCATCAAAGAGCTTAAAAAAGTTGAAGCTAGAAAGAAGGAAGGAAGAAGAGGAGGAAAACTCAAGGAAACCAAGGTGAGTTGGTCACCAATGTTCTTCATCTCCTCTAAACTTCTTCTTAGCTTCTCAAATCTCTTGTTTATGGTATTTTAAGGGTGTAGGTCGAAACCCTAGAGAGCCAAGGGAGAAGAGAAAGTGACAAGGAAATCAAGAACAAGATAAGCAAGTAACATCTTTTATCTTCTTGTTCTTGTTTTGAAATTATTGTATGTGGAATCACTTTCTTTTTGTCTCCTTGTAGATTTGAAGATCTTAAATTTGAATGGAGATCTGCCCAAAGATTTATAATATGGATAAAAAAAAGGTGTAATAAGATTAAAAGTGAAGTTAGAAGCTATTGGGAGCATAAAATCATAAAGATGGAAATTGGGAGATTCTGTGTTGCACCTTCAAACAGAACCAATAATACACAAGGAAATAATGAGATTTTGTCCATTTTAAGGTTTCCAAAGTGTTTAAAATGAAAATTTTTGGGAATAAGGTTAAAAAGGAATTTTGGAAGTATTAGAGCTAAATCTCAAAGAATATCAAAATCTGTCAAAGAAAGTTCCAAAATAGCAGATGATTTGTGATGAAAATTTGATTTAGCAGATGGTGTCCAATGGCTATGAAATTTTATACTATTAAAGTACACATCTCAAGTTTTAATTTGAAATATAATTTGTAATTTTGGAGTTATATACAAAAAGATATGAATTTATGAAGTTTACTTATGATTCTGAAAAATAAATCTGGGCAGAAAGAGAAGTTAAGTAAAACAAGACAAGTGGGCGTGTATTTTGTAATAACCCTATTTTCATGTAAATTATTGTATAAAGTTAATTAATATCATATTATTGGGATATATGGAATTTTCATTAAATTTAAGGCAAATGATATTTGTTCCCATCTAATTGGCTAATAAAGGATCATTATTGTGAAGTGGCATGAGAAGGCAATAGAAAATTCAAGAATATGTACACATGCAAATAGAAAGATTATTAACAAAAAGTATCTTTGCTTTTGAAAATGACATATACACATGGCAAGATCAAGGTGATTATTAGCAAAATATCTTTGACTTGGAGATAATAGCTTTTTTTTTTGTCTATCCGGTATCCAGAGCTTTGCCCTGACTAATCCAAATCCAACCCGAGTCGCGCACCTGGCTATGGTGGGTGAGTCTCCCAGTGGGGCTTTTCTGAATTCACAAGGCTCGAACTTGAGACCTTATTTAAGCAACACAAGCTACTTATCACTTATGCCAACCCCCGTTAGTGATAATAGCTTTATTGATGATGATTATTATAAATTGACATATGAGCATGAATCAAAGATGAACAAAAGAACATCATATACTGCCTTGGTTCTTGGAAATGGCGCATAGATAGGAAAAAAAAAGAGAGAAGACAAAGCAACTACACAAAGTAGAGACAAGAATCATATAAAAGACCCTAGAAAGACAAGTATCCTAATAAGAGATTATTTGGCTTCATGAAGAGAGACACTTATCTACTTATAATTAATATAAGTTGGAAACAGTTATCTCTCAAGAAGACCTATAATTTCGGATTAAGTAAGGCAAGAGGGGAAAGAAAAGAATTTATCACATGATTAACAAGAGGGTATCTAAAACGTGTCCACATGTCTTCTTACAAATTAAAGATTTGTTAGAAGGGACACTTGGGCACCTTCATCAACCAAAGAATTAAAGAGATGGACACCTAAGTGGATACATGGAAAGGTGAGTAATTATGGAAGGGACACCTAAGCTACTAAGGTGTCAACATGATATCCAAAGAGGAATGGATAGGGACACTTGTACATATTTTATTGATAATTTGTGCCACCTAATTATCTTATCTATTAAGCAAAGGATTTTTAAGCACAAGAAGCAAATAATTGGAAGGATGTTTTGGTGTCCTAAGGGGACACATGCCGTGACATAGAGAGGGAGGAAGGAAAGCCAAGTTTTTTTTTTTAGAAAATAGAAGAGAAACCTAGAGAATTCCAAGAGGCAATTACAAGGGTAAAAAAGGTAAAATTTCAAGAATATATTCTTGGTGCCAAGGTCTCTACATAAAGAGGACTTATTCCCTCACTTAGCACCAAAAAAAGGCGCCACATACATGCACACATAGAGAAGAAGAGAGTAGTGAGTTTGAGAGATAAAGCAAGAAGGAAGAGTATAGAGAAAATTGAATCAAGGTAAGAGAGTTATGGAATTTATTTTACTTCCTTCAAATTCATACAAATATGCTTAAGTTTTCAATTAGTGATCTTGTACAATATTATTGAAGTTCTAGCTACAATCACAAAGGAGATCAAGGGGAAGGGGCTAAAGAAGTTAGAACTTTGAGCAAATAAGTTCTCTTTCTTAACTTCTTGTAATCTTGCAAAAGTTTAAGGAAATTTTGGTCAATAACTAGAACTTGGTGATATGATTTTATTTTGGTGATTTTGATAGTTTGAAAGTGTTTAAAATGAAATTTTGTATAAGAAAAGGTATGAAGAATAATTTTGAAAGTATAAAAGTATGAATATATGCAAATTGAGAAGTTGAAAAACTAACAGGGGCATTTTCATAAATTGAGAATGATTTACATTTTTCTGGCATTGACAAGTATTTTTAGTAAAAAAAATAGACATGTCAAGGGTCATGTAGCTTTTTGGAACACCCCAATCGGATATTTCTATAATTAATTATAAATTTTTGAAGTTGGGTCAAATTTTTAAAATTTTCAGCACTTTGTGTGAAAATAAAGGAAAGTTTACTAATTAAGGGATACTCATTAACAAAGAAAATTAATGAGTTTCAAATAGTGGGGAGACCCTTCATACAAGTGTATAGTTACATATTTTAAAAGGAAGGGGTTATATTGATAGTGACATCGTTGTTTTATATTATTTTACGTCTATTGTTCTTATTTGGTAGCCGAGTGTTTGTTCTCCTACTAGTCAGTTACTTGCAGGTAAGTAACTTTAATTTCATGTGCTTTATATGTATGTTTCACCATGATTGGTTATGCATTCAACGATATGTTTTCCAAGCGCTTTGGTACCGGAACCCGCTGTGTGCGACCCCTTGCATGGTTATTTGCCTTATTGAGCAGTATATATGATGTGTGACTACTGAAAGTGGAGCTTAATCACCAAGAGGGGATGAATTGGGGATTATAAAAATTCTTTCGTAAGTGCTCTGTTTTCGAACACTAAAACAGAGCAGAACAAAGGATAGAGAAGAATAGCAAGACACAAGAGATTTATACTAGTTCGGTCCAATATCTTGACCTATGTCCAGTCCCTAGACACTCTGGGAATTCACTATCTCGATTGATTACACACTCTGTACTCAAGAGTAATTCTCTCACTAGAACTTACTTCCCCTTACAAGTTGTAATCAATGAACCCAATCACCTAGCCCCCTGACTTGTGATTCTTTACAATAAATTATTTTCAAGTAGGAAACTCTCTATACAAGTAGATAATGATAAACATTGAAGCTTAATGTATCAACAGATACTTTACACAAGAAAACTCAAGAGTAGTTGGAAACTTAAATGATTTTCGTTTTCTGCAGTCTTAGTTGTTGAGAAGAATTGAATGCTACTCTATTTATACTAAGAGAGTATTAAATGACCGTTGCCAACACCATTATATCCGTTGGAAGGATAATCTAGCTGTTGGAGGCACTTTGGTGTCTTCTCTCTCTAATCTTTAGTTAATTCCTTTTGCCCAGAGGATTAGTGTTGACTTTCCTTGTAATAAATCCGTTGGAAGAGCAAGCATCGCTTAGGGAAAGCGAGACATTAATCCTTTGCGAGATGTGTAGAGAATGTGGGCTCAAAAGGATGCAAGCTTCTGGACTTGCATTTAATGTTCTGACATACTTTTTGCTTTTGATTAAATCTCCATTTAATGTTCTCTAAACAATCTGAAACTCACTAACAAACTCATTAAACATAGTTAAGTATAGTAGTGAATGTAAAGGAGAAGCATTGAGATCAAACAAGAAGATTTCACAAATTCGTCAGACTTGATTTTCAAACTCCGCGACCAATACTTGAGTATGTCACTGTGCACTAATATGAATACTTGAGTATACATGTCCATACTCGAGTATTCTTCTTCCAGAGAGGCACTTCATGTTTTGAGCTTTGGACCATTTCTTTGAATAAGAGCAATACTCGAGTATTCAAATCAAATACTCGAGTTTTGGACTTTTTATGTGGAAATGAGTTTAAGTCCAAAACCTCAATACTTGAGTATTCAATTCAATACTTGAGTTTTCAAATCATTTGAAAAAGAGCAAAACTCTCTGTATGCCCAATATTTGAGTATTCAAATTATTTGAAAAACTTTGTGAAATCTTTTCCAAGTCAATACTTGAGTATTCAAAACATTTGAGAATAACAAAGCTTTCTGTATAGCTAATACTCAAGTTTCCCAATCAATACTCGAGTATTCAGATATTTTCAAAACTTTGAGAAGTCTTCGCTAAGTCAATACTTGAGTTTTCATTTCAATACTTGAGTATTCATAAACATGTGTAAAGTTTGAAAACTTTTTGTTAACCCAATACTCGAGTATTAGAACTCATACTCGAGTATCCACATGTTGGAATACTTTGGTGACTCTCTGTATGATCAATACTTGAGTATCCAAATGAATACTTGAGTATTGAAAGTTTTGCCTTTTATTGAAAGAGTCTATGTATGGTCAATACTCGAGTATTCAAACCAGTACTAGAGTTTTGGCTCATAGTGAAGAACTTGGAAGTGCTCTCTATGAGTTCAATACTTGAGTATTCATAGGAATACTCGAGTATTGCTTAGCTTAATGAAAATGAGCTACTCTCTGTTAAGTCAATACTCGAGTATTGAAACCAATACTCGAGTTCGCCTTTGACAGTAAGTTTTTCAACTTAACAAGACAAACTTTAACTTGTGTTTACAATTGTCAGTTATCATCAAAACACATAGAGAACTAACAACTACTTGTTTCGGTTTAGGTTGTATGCCTCGCTGTGTGCGCCCTATTGGATACTGTATGATTTATGGTTTTCTTGCATACTTTGTACATACACCGGATATGAAATTAATGGTTGCTATCATAAGAATACAGGTAGTGCATCTAGGACGGAGCAGGAGACTGGAGGTAAGATTGGAGAGCGAGACTGAGGATTTTATGGAGGATGGAGACAGCTTTTTGTTATTACATCTTTATCTTGGATGACTGTATATTATTAGTTATTTTGGAAATTTATCTGGGATGACTATATATTAACCCCCGAAGGGACTTGTTCTTTTGATTACTTATTTACTTTACCAAATTTATATTGTCCAAATTATTCTAATGCTCTACTACATGAACACTATGATACATATTTAATTTTCTAAAAAGGTAAAGGTCACTCTACCCGCCACCTGAAAAGGTGAGGCCGGTAGGAGTGTAATATATTTGGCTATCTAAAGTATTTTTGTACAAAAATAGACTTATCAAGGGTTCCATAGCCTTTGGAATCACCTAAATTGGATATTTGTGCAATTAGTTATGAATTTCTAAAGTTTGATGAGAAATATGGAATTTTTGGGAAGAAATCCAAAATGAAAGACTTGAGGGGCAAGAATAATTATTTAGTGTTTTTGCAATTAATAAAGGACTTTTTAGTCAAAAGTTGGACTAAATGATATTTAATTCAAGTATTACTTGAATTATCGAGAATTTTCATAAATGATGAATATTTATATTATAGGGAATGTTACCACCGAAAGCCTTAAGGAGTTAGAAATTAATTGTCAAATTAAAATCCGTCAAGTAGTAACTCTAATATCATGCACTCTATATATCTATGTATGTCTGTTTGTACCATGATTGTGGATTCATGTCTGAGACACATGTTGTTGCATTCAGTTATTATTTTCTTAGCGCTAGCTATGGATCTGGAACTTGCCGTGTGCTCTGCAGTCATCGTTGTATGCATATATGACTGCATGTTATGGGATTTGCTGTGTGCTACATTCTGCAGTCAATACTGTATGCATTATATGGCTGCATGTGAAATATATTGAATGTCGTATTGTTTATTTTCATGATTATGGTTAACTATCATACATTGTTTATAAATTGTGCTTAAGATTAATATGTTGCTATGAGATCCTTTAGGATTCCAGTCCCTGTTACTACCTAGAATTGTATAGCATATTGGACGTAGCTTACAGGAAAAAGAGGTGGATGTCAACAAAATGAAAGTACCAAATCGGTTCCAGATTGTTCAAGGGATATTCAGTTTAAAATTTATACCCAAGATTTGTACTATATTATCAGTATAATACGCCCAAACCATTTTGCCACTATGCTGCGCTAGAATGCGCTGTTGTATGATGTATTGACGGAAAGGTGTGACAAGCCCAGCTATACATAGTAAAATGTGCATAGAGAATCTCACTATTTTCATGCTTAAGCTAACATTTTTTGACAAACTTTCTCTTAATCATATGAATATATAGTTCCAGTTATATTTGACATAAAAAAAAATCTAGTTCCAGTTATATACATACAGGTTCTTTTTGCTCCTTATATGACTTCTATAAAACATTATTTCTCAAGTGCAAGTTTGGCCTTCTTCAGTGCTGTGTTGGCTCCAAGTTGCTTTGCTTCTATCTCCTAACCAAGTTTTGGCGCAATCTTTAAGTTTTCTTCAACCACCAACATACTTTGTATTGACCTCATCAAGATGAATCTCCATCTTTTCTGCCTTCATCTTGCAAGAAGAACAGAATTATTAGGTTAAGCAAGATATAGCCTATTTGACAAGATATACCCTATAGTCTTAGCTAAGCAAAGTAATAACCAGTCTAAGCCGCCATTTTCAAATGGCAAGAAGAAGACAAGACAAGAAGGTCGACAATATTTTTGAGATGACTGAGGCGGCATTGATTGAGAACCTATGGCTTATTATCAAGCTCATAACAAAGAAGATCGGATTATAAGAATACAATATATTAAACTTATAATGGTAATTAATTAATATATTCTATGAAGTGTAAGCACTCTCAACGCTCATCTTTTATACATGTTTTTTCCATGTTTGTCACCCACCTACTTGCATGTAAGAGTTTAGCAATCGTGAAGACTGTTTAATACATATTTTTCTTTCATTGCATTGTTTATGGCACAACACGACAAACTATTATATTTTAAACAAATATAGGATGGATTGGCACACAAACTGTGAGCTTTGTGAGAAGATCTGATTGTTGCAACTATGCACACACCATCATTTGCAAATCTACCAATTTCATTTAACAATTGCTTGATACTGTTGAAACTTTCCTGCTCAGCTACATTTCTGTTGCAGTATAGAAAGTTTCAAAATTTTGCAGATAAATTTTATATCTCTCATTTAAGGAACAACTCACAATTTGACCTGGAGTCCACCACTCTAACTTTTTCACTCCATCTTCGAATGCACATTCTACATTGATTTTGTCAATGTAAAGAATCTTGGGAAAAATTCCATTTAAATACCAAATGAAATTTTAAAACCCTCAAATGTCTGTTAAACTTTGTAAAGGACTTAAAGGTGACAAGGACCAAATTGGGATTTTAAATGTTGGTAAATTTACTCTTTTGCCCTCAGTTTTTAAATAAATTAAAAAATAATAATCTTCGCTGAAGAGCCACCGTAGCTAACCATTGGACGGCCTACAATTGCCAGCGTCTTGGGCTCCGGCCACTGGCGGCCAGCCAGAGATCCAGCGTGTAATACCCGGATATTTGTTTATCTGGAACCCTATATTTGAGGATTTGCCTATTTTTGGGAGACTACTATGCCCTATTTTTGAAAGTTACAAAATTGGAATCAGTATTTTTATGGGTCATGAATAGTATTTACTATTCAAAAATACGTATTCACTATTCAAAAATACATATTTACTATTCACGTCATATTTTAATCTCTCATGCATTCCATGCATCAAGCAAGGGATGCAAGTGAAGCATGGTGTATTATTTTATTTTATTTTGGGGAAAATTACATAAAAGTACCCAAAGGTGAAATAATTACACTTAAGGACCCATTTTCCTCCCTATAAATAGAGAGCAATCATCTCTTCATTCTTCACACCAAACTCAACCAAAGAGGTGAGTTTTAGAGAAGCAAGAGTAGAGAGAAAATCATAGTGGGAAGCAAGAAGGAGGATGAAGTTCTTCAAGGGTAAGTTCTCTAGTTCTTAAGTTCTAGTCTTTAGTTTTGTAGTTCTTAGAATAAATGTTAGTTTGATCTTGAATCTTCCAATATAGTTTTGATTTCATGTTTTTATGATTAAAAATGTCTTTATTTCGAAAATATGATGAAAAATATTATGGAGCAAAATTATTGGAAGTTGAAGATCAAAGTAACGAAGTTCTGGCGAAATTTTCAGTAAATTTTCTGGGCAAACAGAGAAATAAATGCTAATCTTTTATGTTGAAAATGAAGGCCATAAATCACGAAACTTTCCAGAAATAAATTAGATATGTAGGGCTTTCCAAATATATATAATATGTAGCGTTTTGATTCCTGTACAAAGAGATACAACCAGTTGAAGTTAGGCCATTTTTCTGGCCGAAATTCTGGGCAACGTTAAGAAAAATGAAAACTGGGAATTGTTCATGAATTCTGGGTAAATGAAAGTATTTTTACTTAAAACTAGACATCTTAAGGATTCCGGGGAATTTTACGGATCCTCGTTTCGAGTTTTCTAGAATTAATTATGAATTTTTAAAGTTAGAGGAAAATCTGGCCATAATGCTGAAAGTAGCGTTTTTATTAAATAAAATGTAATGGCAAAATGGTAATAACAAATTCACCAAGGGTAGAAAGGTAAATTAAACCTTTAGGATATTATTCTAAGTGATATGGTAATATGTTAGGATATCCGAGGATTCCGGAGTCAAATTTGAAGGACGGGCATATTACTATTCATAAATAGTGCCGTATACATGAATAGTACCGTATACATGAATAGTAAATTACTCTTCACATGGAAGGAAGGTACGTTCGCGTACAGTAACTTTAACTCTGATATGTCTTGTACGCATGTATGCGATGGAATGATTCATGAAGTGATGGACAAGACTTGGTCTTGGGTCATGCACTGTGACTAAGTTTATGGGGCTTAGATCACTACATATACATTCGCCTTTATACACGGGTTATGGTATTGTTAACGCCGTTTGAGTTTTCCTAGCGCTATGGACACGACGTACATCGTGGCACCGGGAGAGTGTGCGGGCGGGATGACATACATCTGCGGGGGCTGTGTAATTTTATTGCACGATATGTTGAATAGTGTTTTTATCTTTGTGAAATGTTGTGAATATTTGCCATGCATATACTGTTAAACTTTTCATATGAGGTTAACCGTTACCTAAGATTCAATTTGTTTTGAATCTTAGACTTGACTAGAGGTTCAGGAAAGGAATCAGGATTTATGAAGACGCTGTGAATGGAGCCATGAGTAGGAGCATTAATGGACGGAGCCGTGAGAAGGCACCGTTCAAAGGAAATGCGGGAAGAAAGTCAACAGAACCTACCTTATGGCATGAATCTAATAAAGTTACTTCACATCATTTGGTGCTTAAACTAGAAGGGTCGTCTATGTGGTTCGATCAATCAAGTCACCCTAGCACGGTGAGACTCCCACTAGACCTACCTAGCCCGGCCAAATGAGATGATTTAAGCGAGTTAGGTTCTATGTCCCAAGTCTACCTAAGGCTTGGCGGAAAAGGGTATAGTTACATAGAAGAAATGTAATTATCAAGTTTTGTATTACTGTATCACATGAATAATTCCTTCGGTAGATTTTGTAATATATATATCAGTATACGTCAGGCATCATCATATGTCTAAGTATTTCATATCAGTTACTCAGTGTTATACCTGTTGTTCAAATTTTTAGTACATGCTCTCCGTTTCCGCAAAACGCTAAGCTGTAGCACCTCAAACTCTGATGAATTTTTATAAAACCACGTGTCACGGGCACGATTTATGCTACGGAAATTGGGGTGTTACACAGTGGAGGTTTTTTTTTTTGTTGGGGTTGAATCTTTTTTGGAAAAAAAAAAATTGAATGAAAGTGGGAAGGTGGGGTTCGAACCCACCCCACATTCACTGGGGCAAAGTGGCCCAACCACTAGGCTATATATATATATATATATATATATATATATAATGCACATATATATGCATTAAAAAAATATATTCTTCTTAATATTTTTTTCATCTAGAAACACTCTTGTAAATTCATTAATGAACTTTTATTCTCATTATAAATTTTGTTCATAGTGCTCAGATTTTGTTCAATCTTATGAATCTCATTATATATATATATATATGCGTGCATGCATTAATATATACACACACACTTTTATATATATATATATATATATGCATTAATATATACAATATATAAATATATATTATGTGGATATTTATATAATATATAAGTGTGTGTGTATTATGTGCATTAATATATACAATATATATTTATATATTGTATATATTAATGCATATATATATATATATATATTATGTAATATATAAATATAAATATGATATATTATGTAATATATAAATATAAATATGATATATTATGTGGATATATATATATAAATAATGGAATTCACAAAACTGAACAAAATCTGAACACTTTGAACAAAATTTATAATGGGAATAACAAGTTCATTAATAAAATTTACAAGTTCAATAATGAGATTTACAAGTTCATTCGTTTGATTTCCCCATCAATCTTGTGTATCTCGATTTCCCCTCTTCCAAATCTTCCTTTTTCAACCCCAGTCTAGCCAAGGATCTCGAATGGGTATGAGAAAGAAGAAGATTTGGGAGAGGGTAATAATAGCAAAGCGGAGCACGATGGCAGAAACTCCTTTTGCGGTTTGTTAACTATTTTCTACAAGTCTTTGCGGTATATTCGGATTACTGATTGTCCTTTTATAATTTACAGGGTACTTTTTTAGGATTGTCCCTAAAACAAATATCATAGCAATTTTAAATTTTTTACCTTCACTTTTTCATATTAAAAATGAATATATTCATGCAGCTAAAACATATCTATACGTGTTGTGTGTACGTGTGTTTTAGTTGAAGTCTACGAGTATAACATTTGTGCTGTACAATCTTGATATGATTTTTTATTATAGATAATTAATATTGTGTGAAAAACAATATAAATGGTTATAATGGTTGAAAATAAAACAAGGAAATGCTCATTATTCAATTTAAAAATATCAAAAATAAATTATTTAAAATTGCAGGGTTGGTTATGCATTTTAAGTTATTCAGTTATTTAGAATTAGTTCCTGAATTTAAAATTTAAATTAGTTTGAATTGCTTTAAATAAATCTTTACAGGATGCGGTGGGAGATAATATAGTAGGGCTAGTTAGAGGTAATTCAGTGTTTTAAAACTAGCTAAAGTATATGTTTAGTCCTATATATTTACATCAAGTTTCATTTGTCTCACATGTTTATAAAGTGTATTTTTAGAATCTTAAGATCGTTAGTTTCGTTTAAAAGAAAATGTTGAGTCATCAAACTTAAACGATTGATGTGCAATTAAACATTACAACACATGCATGATAGAAATTCTTTGCTAAAAGATAGGGTTGAATTTCCCGATTGCTATATCGAAAAGAGCACATGGTAAAAAGGAGAAAGATGGCCAGAAGTATCCCTGGCAGCCCAGCCAAAAGCCTTCTGTGGATGCTCACACATTCAGGTAATTTCGCCACACTCGTCACTCGACTTTTGGCCAGCCAGTATTAATTGAACGGTCCAACTGTCCACAAATACGGAGCGAATGGCAATGACCATGGAAAAGGAAGGACATTTATTTCCACCAACGGATGGTGAGAATTTAATGGCACAATTAATTGTTCGGATCCTCGTTTCTTATCTTGATTTACGACTTCAATAAACAAAATGCAGAACTAACTTCTAACACATTCTCATTACGACAATCTCGTGGTAAGAAAGTGTTTATTTAAAATCTTGATAAAAATGTAAATTTAGATCAAGAACTCAAATCTTAAACTTATAACAGATTGCTTTTCTTAATAAAAATGGGTGTTAAAGGTATATAATTAAATAATAAATAATGACAATTACTTGAATTACACATATTTTTATAAAGCAATTAAATATGATCAAGTTGAAAACGCTAGCACGAATTTAAAATTGAATTGGCAAAATTTTGTACGGTATAAAATATAAACGTAAAGAGAGTAAACTTGCATATGAACTCCGTACGTTTCTTAAGTTTATAGTTACCATGAGTTTAATAGTGAGTTGGCACAATTTTGTGAACTATAGATGAAAAAATTTAATATCAAGTTAACAAGATGTAGACTTTGTAAGTTTAAAAAAGTAAAATTAATTAATAAACTAGTTAATTCGTGAATTTGATAACTATAAAGAAAGGAAAATTAAGTAATTAAATATATTTTAAAACTAATAACAATTTGTAAGCTAAGTTTACCTTGATTAAAATTTTCTTGATTTTCTCTCGTGTATGGCTTATATTTCCCTGTAATCAACTCTATCAATTCTTATGGATTCCTTGTTATTCCCTCTGCTCTCTATTATCTTTCTATCTTCATCAATAATTATCTCACCTCATCATTCATGTTTGACACCATCCTTATTAATTATTAGACAAGTAGTGACCAAGTCCTTGTAATTATCCATGCATGCATCCCGCTTAGTACGCCCTCTGATAATTCTCTGCGTACCTAATCCCAATCACTTAGCATATGACTCTGTCTTTTTCTTAATCGATATATATAAGCACAGGTCTCAATCGATCATTATCCCACGTCATTCATGTTTTTGATTGGAGCTTGTTCCTGCTGCATCGACATGTGCCCGCATTCCGTCTTGATTGGAACTTCTCTTCTGCCCCAATCAATCCACATCATGCTCACAAAGAGGCCACTTTTACATCCTGAGCCCTTAATTAATTACTCTCTTCTCCTTGCCTTTTTCCATTTGCTTTCACATATTGCCTAATCTCGTGTTGGCCAACTGCAGAGGAGTCAAACACCCCGTCTCCTACAGCGATAATCTGGTTTTAGTAACAGAACACCACATGTTGCATACCTACTATATATTTTATACGGAGTAACTCCTTTTATTTGGTAGAGAACACGATAACCAAATTCATATACAATATACTCTTCTGGTTCTAAATATAGGACAAAGTTCACTACAAACTTTGTTATGTATTTAGGACCGGAAGTAGTAATAGTCCATGAATAGAGGATGCATTCTACTATTTTAATTGGAAATAAATCTTGGTAATTATTGGATGATTATGGGATGCAATCAGATGCAAATCCCAATGACAGTTGTTGCCTAAACACACATTTGAATTAGCTTTTGGAAAATAACTTTTATAATTTATGAGGTAAATATGTGAGAGGAATTTTATCTTGATTTATAAAAAAGCTTTTGAAACCACGGTTTTGCGATTTCGCAAAAACTCACTATGTGTAATAGACAACTTTCATAAAATAACAAAAACGACATCCTTGGTCCCAAAAAGGAAAAAAAAAATGATAGTAGGAGCATTTAGGTCCCAACCAACAGATTTTTTTTTTTTTTAAAAAAGTAGACTTTAAAGATCTCAAAATTACATTTAAGTTCCATGAAACTTTTTTATAATAAACTTCAATTTCGCTAACAAGTCGAGATGTGGTCCACTCACAAGCCGGGTGTGGTCCATTGACAAGCCAAGATGCGGTCCACTGTCAAATTTAGGTGCAGTGCTCTGATAGGTTCATGAGCGTCTATAGACAAGTTGATAATGGAAATTTATTGTAAAAAAATCTCATGAGACTTAAATGTAATTTTGAGATTTTTATGGACCATTTTTTTTTCTATTGCTTGAAACCTAAATTAAATGCAATTTTTCCGTAATAATAAAAAGGTTGAATTTTATATAGCCACCGACAGTGGGCGGCTCATGTGGCCCGAAAGTCACACGTACTCTTATTATTCCATTATTATTCTATGTTTTTTCAAAAGTAAAAAACAGAAATCTATGGCTCACCAAAAGTAGCGGCACATTCATTATTGGGGCTGCCAACTGGGATTTAATCAATCATAAAACATTAAAAATATTCTTATATATAAAAAAGTCTTTAGGGATCTCAGTCATATAAATTTTGAATGTAAAATTACCTTATTGACCTTAGTAATTGGTATTTGGATATTCTATGATATTAAGTTATATGATTAGGTTTAAGTACTTGTCAATCACTACTCTATAACTTGTCAATATAGATACATTCACTTGTTAACGAGGGTTACTTTAGTTAACATAGGTGAGTTTGTCAATTTTCACTGTCAATATAGTTATGTCCACTTATTAACAGGAGCTGGTTTAAATTGTATTATAAAAATGAAAAAAGTTAACATAGATGAGCTTATCAATGCCCGCTATTTAACTTCTCATTATAGACATAAAAACTTGTCAAATAGGCACATACACTTTACAATGTATAATTTGTCATTATAGACACATACCACCAATGTATAACTTGTCAAATAGATAATACATTCACCAATGTATAACTTGTCATTATAAGCACATAAACTTATTAAAATAAGCACATGTACATGTACAATTTGTCAAAATAGATACATACACTTACCAATGTATAACCTGACATTATAGACACATAAACTTATTAAAATAAGCACATACATTTGTCAATGTATAGCTTGTCATAATACACACATTGACCTACCGTCAAAACCCTCTTCTCCAACCATGGTTCATACAAGGATAAACCGGTCATAGTGTGTATTTTGACAAGCTATATATTAACAAGTATATATGCCTATTTTAACAAGTTTAGAGGCATATTTTGACAAGTTTATGTACCTATATGACAAGTTATATATTAAAAAACATATGTGCCTATTTTCATACATTGATAGTATGTGCCTATTTTAATAAGTTTATGTACCTATCTTAACAAGTTTGTGTATTTATATAGACTAGTTATACGTTAAGAGGTGTATGTGCATATTTTCACAGATTACAATCCCCCAATAGTAAAGTGACGCGTCTGCACCAATTATCCAAAATTACAAAAGCACATACGTGGGGGGGAATTGTCATGAATTGCTGACGATGCCTATAACTCTAATGTGGCCAAGTCAACGGCTGTGCTGGATGACTCGACAGTGTAAGTTTGAGAACAGTAAACTAAATGCACATCCCTCATCTGAAACCGGCTTTGGTCCATTTCCCTTATCATTTGCTGTCATCTTTTTCTTTCAAGCGGTAGGGTTTTAGTGCAAAATGCACCCTGTTTCTTTTTCTTTTCTTTTCTTTTTTTCAATAGCATTCATCCCAGGTATCTTTTTAGTATTAGTGAGTGTCATAAAATATTTTTTTTAAGATTCTAAAATAATTTTTTAAAATCAGGAAGTATTTTTTAGTACTAATCAATATCCTGACTTATTTTTTTAGTACTCATTAGTATCTTGAAATATTATTTCAAGATCCTAAAATAATTTTTCAAGATCGTGAAGTATTTTTTCAGTATCATAAAGTATCTTTTTAGTACTAGTCAGTACCATGAAATATTTTTTAGATATTGATTGATACTAAAAAGATACTTCAGGATATTGATTCATACTGAAAAATTATTTTATAATCTTGAAAAATTATTTTAGAATCTTAAAAATAATTTCAGGAAATGACTGGTACTAAAAAAAAATACTTTAAGATACTGACTGGTACTAAAAGGAACATGGTGCATTTTGCACCAAAACACTACCGTTTAAAAGAAAAGGATGGCAGCGAATGGTAAGGGAAAATGACCAAAGCCGGATCCTTACTTCATTATCTTGAAAAAATATTTCGCAGATCTTGATTAGCGATTAAAAAAAGATACTTTAGGATATTGACTAAGATGAAAAAATACTTCATGATCTTAAAAAATTATTTTATGATTTTGAAAAAATATTTCAAAATCTTGTGGTGACTAAAAAAGTAATTCAAAATACTGACTGATACTAAAAAGATAATTTAGGATATTGACGTGGCAGGGAGAGCGAATGGTAAGTGATGTCATTTGTTTAATCGTCAGCTGAACTAATATATATATGTATCATCTGTCTCTGACAATGCATCAGGAAAGAAGCTAAGAAATCCTTCGGCTATATCTAGGACTTCATACGCACCCGAAAGCGCGCCAAGACACACAAAAAAGCTTGGTATATATCGCCAATTCAGTGACGAATCCGAAAATGAAGGTGAGGTCTATTTATAATTATATAACTTGATAGTCAATTTCTTGAAATTTTCTTTTAAGTTCAAGAAGGCCACTTCAGTATTCTGGGCGAATGGGTGCAGCAAAAAGTGACAATAAAGGTGGGGATGGAGTGCGAGATTTGCAGGAACAAGGCATTGAAAATAGCTTCCATGATAAAAGGTATATATATGTGTATCGTTACGTGTGAATGAATATAAGTAATATACAAATTAAAGATGAATATGAGTTACATATAAATGGGGAGGTGCAGGAGTGAGTGCGGTGGCAATAGAAGGGGACAGCAAAGATCGAGTGGTGGTGACGGGGGACGACGTGGACACGGTTTGCTTGGGAAGGAATCTGAGGAAGAAGTTCCGGATTGTGACGGTGCTCACGGTGGAAGAGGTGAAGCCCAAAAAGGAGGAGCCGAAGGAGAAGGAGAAGCCCAAAGTCGTTACAGTGTGTGTGGTGCCGCCGGCTCATCCCTGCGTGTCGTGCTGCAGCCCCACGTGCTCCGGTGGGTGCAAGCCTTGCTGCAAGTGCCACAGTCATAAGTGCGACGGTAAGTGTGAGCAATGTGGCAAGTGTGGGAGCCACAAGTGTGAGGGTGGCTGCAAGGCGTGTTTCAGATGCGGTAGCTACAGGTGCCATGGTCACTGTGCTGCTGCTGCGATCTGCTACGGTCAGTGCCCTCCTTGGCTCTCATGTCCCTCTTGCTGCACTCCGCCTCCCTCTGCCCTTTGTTACACAGTCGTTTATGATCAAAAACCTGCAGATCCTTGCTCCATCCAGTGACACTCCCTCCACAAATCGTAATCCCCAGCCTTCGCTTTCATTTCATTCCAATTCTCATCACTCCTCACACACACACTCACGCCTATGTATCCTTTGATTTTCCCGTTCCTTTCACTGTTGCCTTTTTACTCATTTTTGCACCTCAATTCCTTTAATAATGTATTTCTCATGTTCGCGTTTGTAATTTGAAGTTTGAACCTAAGCTTGGAGAGTTTTATTTGACGCTTTAGTAATAGTCAAATTCTCTTTTAAAGAGCATCAAATTATAGGGTTAAGGTGCGATTTGGCCAATAAATTATTGACTCAGAAGCGTCCAACACAATTAACTATTTAGTGAACAAAAAATACTAACAAACTTTTAAAAAGGAGCGCCCAGCACAACGTCGTTAAAAAAAAAAGTTGACGTCCGTTATCTAAGATGCAGATTGGCCAACGAACTTTTACTTCAGGAGCGCTCAGCACAAAATTCTAAATTTTACTAGATTAAATAATTTTTTTCCTCAATTGTTATTAGTCAAAACTACTTGTATAGATATCTATGGACAAAAATTACTCATTCTTCAATTTTGTCAAAATTATAATTTGCTAAAATAAACAAAATTTTTAATTAAAAATATAATTATATGATTTAAATAAAACTCAAGGTGTTTTATAGTTTATTATATATGTTAAACAAAAAAAAATGATTTATTTTATTTTAAAAGAAATTTATATGAGTTAAAAAATTCATTTAATGTTAATAAATTTATTGGTCAAATCGCACCTTAACCCTTTAATTATATTCCACTCATCACGAGTTATATCAAGAGTTGCATCTTGCCTACGCAAAAGATCATTAGATCATCTGTGGTATATAACATTTCATGTCTGAAGACATTAAATCTTTTACCTAACACATCCTAAGTTAACTTATAATAAGTGAAATTTGCACCAAGTCCCAAGCTAGATAAAATACGACAAAAAGATAAATTACAATCTCGACAGTCCTGTGGATATTTGAGTAATACAGTCAAATTGTGAAAATGCCGAAATAGCCTTAGTGTAAGCTAAGCCACGGCCATCGCCTCACTGTACTGTAAGCCCTTCTCTTACGCCGTCTCTTCCATTTTCTTCGGTCTTCCCTTTCTTCAATAATTTCCCGTTTTCTTCGTCACACTTCAGTCCTGACTAGCCTCGAATTCTGGGTTTCCAAAGAAACCCGTGAAAAACTCGAATCCTGCCGCAACCAGACTGCGATCGAGAAGAAACCAATGCCGCAACCAGACTGCGAGAATTCGGTTTCATGTATTGTTCAGATTCTCATGTGTTAATGAGATCAATGACACGATCTCCAGTTGCGGATCTGAGATGAATTTTTGGAAGGGGAAATACTTGTATTATTCACATGGATTGGATTGCTGCAGGGAATGAATTGAATCATTACATGTTGTGGAGCTTCTTGTGTGGCTTGGGTGAGGCAATGTATTTGAACAGAACCTTCGTTATGGATTTGAGTATGTGCTTGGCTGCGACTTATAACCCCAGTAACAAGGATGAGGAAGGAAAACTACTTTGATTGCGAGCATCTAAAGGAGACAGCATCTGTTGTGGAGGAGGGTGAGTTTTTGAGAGATTGGAAAAATGGAATAAGAGACATAAGAGGAAAGTGCCAGTTAAGAAGGCTGTGAATTTTGGATGTGTACACTAGGGAACTAATTGTAATTTGTTTTTCCTGTTGTCTTCTCTTTTTTGTCTCTAATGTCTGTGTTTTGTAAGTGTTTAAT
This sequence comes from Acacia melanoxylon, assembly GCA_019022615.1. Taxonomy (NCBI): domain Eukaryota; kingdom Viridiplantae; phylum Streptophyta; class Magnoliopsida; order Fabales; family Fabaceae; genus Acacia; species Acacia melanoxylon. The sequence goes on from JAFJYJ010000013.1 coordinate 6,974,099, forward strand.
GAGCCTAGCTTAATGCGGTGGAAGGATCATGATTGAATATGGTGGAACAATACGAGGGGAGGAGGCCATGAGATAAAGGATTTCGAATTGTCCTTTTCTGAGTTTTTTTTCCTTCTGGTCAAAGGTCTTTTTCTCAATTTCACTAAAGGTAATTGAATTTTTTCACAATTGAATCATATTTCTCAAATGTCCTATCGAATTTATCTGTAAATTGAAGATTTTAATAAACTTTTATGTCGTATTTTGTCTTGTTTGAGGTTTCAGTGCAAATTTCACTTATAATTATAATCTTTTGTAGTGTCATAGTAATATGGTGTGTGAGTGTATATATTGCAAGATATTTTATTAATATAATATAACTAGTTATTATCTAGGTAATTAATTAAAATATCAGATGTGGCCCATAAGTCAAATCCAGGCCCAATTTAAGATTAGAGTTATTGGCTATTAATGTAATAAGCAACAACTTTCCCTACGCTTTGTACGGGTGCAACATGCACAACATTTAAAAACAAATAGTTCTCTTCAATTTATCAACCCACACAACTTCAATATGATGCAACATTTTCAGCTGTACAGTTTCTCCCATACTCATTCCGTTCATTTTATCAAATATCAACTACCATTTATATCCATCATCAAACAAAAAACACATTTCCCACATTTGATTTGTGTTTTCTTAATCATAATATTATGTTTATTCGAACTCATACTTGTAAGATTATCTTACTTTTAATTTTAATGATAAAATAAGCTACATTAGCTACCACATGACAGTCAAGTACAAACCCCGCGCATTGCGCGGGAGCACCATGTACTAACACTCTTCACCTCATATAACATACTCATCGTTTCCCTCATCATTTTGAATGGGAAATTTCTTCATTAATCATTAAAATAAGAGACTAACATTGTTCCTTAGCATCTGATTTTAACTAACATCAATAACAAACAACCACGTCGAATCACTACACTTCATACATATATGTTTGCTATAAAAAACATGAACATTAAATAATCCTAAGTATATCAAGTTTGCTTCTAATTGAATGATTTTGAAGTCATTCGAATATTATCAAAATATTCACATTTCATTTAAATCTCTATATTATTAAACAACATCTATCTCAAGCCAACCCCACAATTTGTCTCCAATCTAATGACTTCTAACAACATAGCACTAATTAACCTTGTCACCTAATTCATGAATACATCACTACTACAAAAAAGCCAATTAACGTCCTAAATTAGAGGCAATTAACGTCCCTTTTCAGAGGGACGCCTCGGCGGGGGAAGTAAAAAAAATATCATATAAGGCGTCCTGAAATAAAATCAGGATGCCTTAATCAAAGACGTGGAAGCTTACCACTGAGCTAAAAGCTTAAGCTGGTAGTTCAGGCTCGCCTCTTAATCCTTAGCACTTCACCTCAACCACCCCCTGGCTGACGTGGGCTGGGCACACCCACAGTGGGACCCACAGAGTGGACCCTGCTACAACAGGGCTCAGGCACGCTCAATGCATTCAAGCCATAAATCCCACTTCCTACTCCCCCCTGGAATCGAACCCCAGATATGGCCAAGGCTCTGATACCAAAGACGCGGAAGCTTACCACTGAGCTAAAAGCTTAAGCTGGTAGTTCGGGCTCGCCTCTTAATCCTTAGCACTTCACCTCCAACCTAGGGGAGAGACCCCGAAGGATCGGAGGGGAAAGGGAGAATGGGAAACAGAGAAGTAGAGAAAGCAATAACGAAATTAAAACATAAGTAAAGAACTGGAATTAAACGTGCTGAAGAGAAAGAAAGAAATTAAAACAGATCGGTAGTAAACTACGCTGATCTTAGTTCATGAAAACAGAGAGAAAGAGAAATATGTGCAGATGCAAGACATAAAGAAACACAAGTTTATTCAAATCATAAAAACTTACAGGAAATCAGAAGGCAGAAGAAAGCTTAAAGGAGAGAGAAAGGAAAGAGTGTAGAGAGAAGGCAGAGAAAAGATGGATGAGAGAGGGCAGAGAAGGGGTAGAGAGAAGATAGAGAGAAGGGTTCGCTGATCAGAACCTGTCCTTAAACTGAAGGGGCTTCAGCTTAAAAAGCAGATTCAAATCACTGTTTTGTACAGTTCCGGTTATAGTGACCGGTACTGCCAGTTTTGCTACAGTTCCGGTTGATGACCGGTACTGTTTGTTTATACGTACAGTTATAAGTTGTACCTAATTACAGTGCTCTACATATTACAAGGATTTGGTGCTTTAGCGAGAAAACCTAGCACTACTGTAATACAGAGAGTTTTTACAATGGAAATTACAACTTTATACATGGAAACGTATTTGTTTATTGTCTCCGTCAAAAGTCGCAAAATCTTAGTCTTCTCCAAGGATGACGATGAGTTCATCATCTTCATCATCACTTGATTTAGACATCTCGTCTCATCTTCTTCGGAGTTGTTTGAGCGGATATGCGAGTTATTTAATACTGATCTTGTTTATTAGATGTGCAAGAGTATGTTGAACAAAATTCTTTTGGTTGAGAAATCGACTTTGTTCATTTGCACAGAGGAATTCTGGATTGTCTCTGAACCATTGGTCTACTGCTTTGCAATCTGCATTTGTTTGTCTATATTTCCCCCACCAACGTACGAAGAGTTGTCTTTGTAATATTGGTAAAACGGGAGATTTTCTATTCTCATGAGAAAATCTGTATTGCCAAGAAAATATCCAGGATACAGATAATTTTGAAAAATAATGAAGATCAATTGGAAAAGGATCTTCATTGATTTGAAATTTATTTTTGAAATGGTCAAATGCCTTTTGGATTTCTGGTAGAAAAATTGAAGAAATTTGTCCAAAAACATACCACCATCTCAAAAACCATTGAGGAAATTCATACTTAGTTTTTTGTTTGAAATAAATAAACCAAGTATGTTTAAAAATTTTGTTTTGATCCCAAAAGATATGATACCAGGCATGACAATAATCCCAGTAGGTATATCCATCAAGATCTAAAACTTTTTTGGAAAATGACTTGGGTTGATGTAAACTTTGTCCCCACTGTGTTGGTGTGAGAACATTCAAAATTTGGAAAGTTGAATGAGTTATTAATGATTGATCTGTTTTTTATTGATATCGAATTAAGTCAATAGATCCAGAATCAACTAAAATTAACTCATAAAACTCATGATTTTTTTGGGAATTGGTAGGAGGAAAATGAAATCCAGTAGGGAAAACATTTAACGCTACCTGGTTTGGTGTTTCGAAGAAATACTCAGGTTCAATTTGTAGGATATTCAATACAGCATGTTGTTTTTCGATGTATGGAGTATCCATTGGATTAGTAGCAGAAGTGGTGGTTACTGCTAATGGTTTAGATACCTGAGGTGGCTTTTGGTGGGTTAATTGAAGAGCAAATTCTTTGTTTGCAGAATCATACTCTTTTTTGCTGATTGCCTGCGAAGATGAGGCAATTAATGATAAAGCAAGTTTATCATAATCTAGAGCCTGGGTTTTTTTATCTTTCTTTGTTAATACTTCACTCCAATTTTGGGTTGGAGGTTTCTTAACATAAGAATCAATTGTTTTCTTTCCAGGCTTAACAGAAATAAGTCCCTGGGTTTGAGACTGTTTTGGAGTAGAAGACCCTGGTTGGGGGTTGATGACCCGTGACTTTGTTTGTGACCGTGTCTGTCTTGTTCCTTGTGTTTGGGGAACCGACCGATCGGTTGATGCTCCTTGTGTTTGGGGAGCAATTTTGTTGCCGCGCAGCAGTTGTTTGATTATCTCCGGGAAGGTCCTCGAGAGATTGGGCTTTGTGCATCTTGGAAGATGGTTTGTTTATCATCCTCTTCTTGGAGGACTTGTTTATCCCCTGGTTTCTTTTTCCTGACCATGTTCTGGAAAAGGAAAGTGTTTGTAGGTTAAGTTTCACTCACTGGTTTGGCTCACCCTAGAACTACCTTGGAGGAACTCTCAGGTAAGGAAATCAGGAAGGGAATTGGAAGTACCTTTGATAAATTCAATGTCAAAATCAAAAGCACTTAAAATTGCTTGCCATCTGGCAAAAATTTGTTTTGATGCAAGGTTTTTAACATCTTTTTGTAAAACGTCTTTTTTGCAGATTTACAATCAATGCGTACTAAAAACCTTTGATTTAGAGGATCAGCTTGAAATTTTGAAATGCATAAAACTATGGCCAAAATTTCTTTTTTGATTGTAGAATAATTCTTTTGGGCAGGATTCCAATGTTTAGACGTAAAAGAAATTATTTGTTCTTTACCGTTGAGACGTTGTTTGAGAATACCACCGTATCCTAACTCCGAAGCGTCAGTTTGGACGATTTTGAAGGTAGAAGGGATTGGAAGATTAAGGCAAGGAAGTTCCTTAACCTGTTGTTTGATTTACTTAATAATTTGGGTATGAACATCTGTCCAAGAAGGAGGATTGTTTTGTAGACGTTCATAGAGTGGTTTAGAAAAATTGCTAAGTTGTGGAATAAACTCAGCAACATAATTTAAACATCCTAAGAATCTTTGCAATTGATTTTTATCAAGAATTTGATCTGGAACTTATCGCAAATTGAATTGCCCTTTCAATTGGTGTGATAGTTCCTTGACAAATCCAATGTCCAAGAAACCGTATTTTTGTTTGAAATAAACTGATTTTTGGTTTGGAAACGACTAAACCATTTATTTCTGCAGTCCGAATAAATTTATAAACATGTTTAAAATGATCTTCTAATGAATTTGAAAAGACCAGAACATCATCAATATAAACAATAATATATTGACTTTGATCCATGAAGATCTCGTTCATAATCTTTTGGAATTCATAAGGAGCATTTTTAAGTCCAAAAGGCATAACATTCCACTCATACTGACCAAATGGGACAATAAAAGCGTTTTATACCTATCGTTCTTCGAAATTTGAATTTGCCAAAATCCGATTTCATGTCAAATTTAGAAAAGATCTTTGCGTAATGTAAATGTTTTAGTAAATCAGCTTTGTTTGGAATTGGATATCGTATCCATTGCAAAGCTTCATTAAGAGGTTTATGATTTATAACAAGACAAGGTGTTCCACGTTCGATTTCCGCATTTTTGTTGACGTAGAAAGCTGCACAGGACCAAGGGCTTTGGCTTCGTCGAATGAGTTTTTTGTCAAGAAGATCTTGGATTTCCTTTTTGCAGGTTTCAAGAAGTTCTTGATTCATTTGAACGGCACGAGCTTTGGTTGGAATATGTTTTTCAGAAAAGTTTGGTTCATAAGGAAGATTTACCGTATGATGCTTTCGGTTCCAAAAGGCATTAGGTAAATCAGCACAGACCATTTGGTGAATCTTATCCAAACAAAATTGAATTTTTTGTTGAACAAGAGATTGTTGAAGTTGCTGATCAATTCGTTTGAAAGAGACTTCTTCTTTGAGAAAATTAATTTGATTTTGCTTAAGAAGAATATGATTTAATTCCCTAATTTTTGGTTTTTGAGTAAAAGGGAAAAGAAGATCTTGCCCTAAATATTTAATTGTAACTCCATCGAAGTAGTTGAGTATGGCATTATCATCGTAGCAAATGGTGCTCCGAGGATAATATTGGATGCCATTGTTTTCATTAAAATAAAAGGAACTTGGAGTTGCCAATTATCATTTTGGACAATTGCTTTAGAAACTTTATACTGAACAGGACAATAAGTTTTTGAAACACCTATAAAACGTTCAGTAGTTTTTTCAAAATATTTAGTTGGAACCAAGCCTTCTAAATGATGTTCAAGAACACCAATAGATTGAGGGTCACCTAAATCCGTGTAAGACATTGAAGCTACGGAATCTAGATCATCCTCTTTTTGATAGTTTGCATGAGAAATTGTACCAGAATTATCAATTCCATGTATTCCAACATTAGGCTTATCCTCTTGTGATTGAGGAGGAACAGCGGGGGATGGAGGTTGTGGAGAAGGCGGCAAATGAATGATCGGAGGTGGTGAAGGGATGGGTCTTTCAGAAAAATACCGTGGGAGGTTGGAGATAGGTGATCTAAAATCTTCAAATCTTGAAGACATAGATCCAGAAGAAGAAGAATTTGATCCTCTAAACCTGTCAAAGGAAAGATGGACAGTTCCAGAGTGAGTTTGTGTGATTTTTGTTATGTGAGAAGTGAGTTTTGGTATGGCTTGCACAGCCTTTTCCATTACCCATGTCTCAGGAAGATGAACATCCTTCCAAAGGATTGTTCGAGGAATGGTAATGTTTGTGTTTGTAGGATCTTTGAGGAAGACAATAGTTTGTCCATTGTCTGTTGGTTATTGAAGAAGAGAAGAAGCTGAAGAATTAGAGACCTTATACTGTATCCTATACATTAGGGTAACAGGAATAGATCCGGGCTTCATGAAAAATCCACTGAATGAAAGATTCAGCTTCAAAGCTCCAAGAACGTGTTTATCGTTTAAATCAATAGTTTGGGTTGGATAACAATTGAAATAAACAGGACCGTTATGGAGGCCAAATTCGGCTGCGGCGAAGGGAATCTTCAAAATCATTGTGTCGATTATCACGAAGACAAGCTAGACCAGAAATGTTTAACCCTTTACGCACAAGAGGTTTAAGTGCAATTTGAACACAACCGATGTGTATAAAATTGTACTTTTCTTTATGTTTGGAAAGAGATTGTGGAGAAAGAAGGAAAAATTCTTCCTTTTCAGGATGAATAGGAATTGATTCTTCAACAGTCTTGATTATATATTCTGACTGGAAAAACCATTTCTTATTCTTTTGAAAAAGGGTTTTATGGTCAATTTGAGGAAGAGTCCAATTATCGACGTTTTGATTTATATTATTAAACTGGATTTCTTCATTAAAAATATTATGGGAAGAGGACTTTGGATCCTCAAGGTTTAAAGAAGAGTTTATCGAACGTGAAGGTAAGGAGAAAGAGGAGGCGGAGGAAGAGGAACGTTTATGAAAACCGCGAAAAAGAGAGGACATAATGAAAAGATTGTAAAGAATATAAACAACTAAGAAAATAAACAGCGAAAAACAATGAACAGCAGAAAAGTAAAACGAGATAAACAATAACTGTAAATCTCCCTTCAATTAGTATCATTACCATCCGGTAGAATAGGGGTATATTGATTAAATATTTACTGTAATTTACCGATCATAATATTTAGTTGACTATTCAGTAGAGTCTTTAGATCATATGCTCTTAGATTAGAAAAATAAAGTGAGAACATTCCCATCTGAACGTCTGAACGTTGTAAGGATTTTCACCCAATATCTGGGATAAATCATATTTTTCCCAAATAGGCGTTATCCTTACAGTCGTTAATCTAGACAGCTCAGAATAAAATGTTGAAAATCCTAAACACCAGCACATAAGGCGGTACAATGTGATGAATCTGGGTTTCACGTAAAACCTTATGCCTAAGAATCACACATACGGTAGCCTACTGTAGGGCAAATCGCCTGCCTCAACACACGGGACTTATGGCCTAGACATCCCACGGACAAAACTCAGCCACCATATGCAGAAAATCAAGCATAAAATTTTAGGGGAAAATTCCAGACTCTTTTTTTTTTTAGCACAGATCTAAAGCATATCTATGAATCAGGCAAGTAAATATTCAGATAGAGTAAATTACAGTCCAGATCTAATCAACACATCTCTACTTTCAATTAGTATCATTACCATCAGGTAGAATAGGGGTATATTGATTAAATATTTACTGTAATTTACCGATCATAATATTTAGTTGACTATTCAGTATAGTCTTTAGATCATATGCTCTTAGATTAGAAAAATAAAGTGAGAACATTCCCATCGAACGTTCGAACGTTGTAAGGATTTTCACCCAATATCTGGGATAAATCATATTTTTCCCAAATAGGTGTTATCCTTACAGTCGTTAATCTAGACAGCTCAGAATAAAATGTTGAAAATCCTAAACACCAGCACATAAGGCGGTAAGATGTGATGAATCTGGGTTTCGCGTAAAACCTTATGCCTAAGAATCACACATACGGTAGCCTACTGTGGGGCAAATCGCCTGCCTCAACACACGGGACTTATGGCCTAGACATCCCACGGACAAAACTCAGCCACCATATGCAGAAAATCAAGCATAAAATTTTAGGGGAAAATTCCAGACTCTTATTTTTTTAGCACAGATCTAAAGCATATCTATGAATCAGGGAAGTAAATATTCAGATAGAGTAAATTACAGTCCAGATCTAATCAACACATCTCTAAGGTGTCCTGATTTTTTTTCAGGACGCTGTAACACCCCGTTTTCGTAAACGTTTTCTCGCAGTTTGTGATCAGAGTTTGAGCGCTGGAAATTTTTTTAAATAAAAGAGAGTCACTGAATAACATTCATAATAATATGTTCGGGTAGTCATAAGTACATTCATCTCGATGTTTCTCTAACAAAAATAAACCGCTAATTTATTCCTCCGTTGGCTTCTCTACGCCGGTTCCTTACCCTTTTCTCCGATCCGAACCGCTCGGGATCCCGGGAAGCTACATCAACGGTCGAGATCCAATGCCCATTGGATCTCGAAGTAACGGTTAACCTCATGCTTATGTAAACGAGTATATGCATAGCGAGATATCCACAATATTTCGCAAAATATCATATATCGATCATATCGATCATAGCAAGCAATAACATTACACACCCACGCAATATGTATGTTACCCTCGGTCCCGCACATAATCCAAAGTGCCACGATGTACGGTCGTGTCCTCGCGCTAGGAAAACTATAATTCGGTGTTATTAAATCCATAACCCGTATATTTATAATTTCAACGTCTCTCAATGACGTAATCTCGTTTTCAACATTTTCAACAACGAAACTCAAGTATAGGAACATAGCAAACACACATAGAATACAATAAGCGCAAGAGTTAAGGTTACAATACGCGTCCGTACCTTTTCGGCGGTACTACGGAACTTCTACAGAAAAACGTAAATTTCGACGGCGGGAAAAACAGCGGGATGACGGCGGCACGACGGCGGCTCGATTAGCTCAGATATCCTATAAGGACAGTGTTTATCAACATTTGGCATCATAACAGGCCATTTGGGCGAAAATTACTATTTTGCCCCTAGTTAGGCTAATTGGCGGAATTTCGCCGAGCATTGTTTCCGCTCTTTTTATCCAAAATTTTGCCGAGATCTCTTTTCCCAAAAATATTTTCAACATAAATATCACATATACTCATAAAATATGATATCTAAAACTATTCGTAAAGATTAAAAGAAATTCTAGCATTTCTACTCTATCTACCGAAAGAACTACCGAAGCTTAAGACTAGGGACCGAAAAACTTACTCCGGCTTTGGCTAGAACTTCAAGAGCTCTTCCTTCTCTCTACTCTCTTTCAAGGCTGCGGTTTTGGTGTGAAAAATGAGAGGAGAGGACCTTGCTATTTATAGGGAAAAACAAGGACAAGGTGGGAATTTATGAAAAGTTCTCCAGATCGGATTTCGGCCGTTGGATCGCACTTGGGACAAATGGGCTGATCTTGGCCTTACACATAAGGTGCCGACCCCCCTCTTGTGACATCATCTTTGATGATGTCACACATGCCGACTTACCGATAGTCTCCCCCGATCGGTGTTCGATCGCGTAATCACGAAACTCAATTCCGACGGTGTTTTGAAGGTTTAAACTTCCTCAATCATAATATCTGGGTTGACTAAATTTTAAATCCCTTTAAGGGTATTCCATTTCTGGCTGATCATTTCAGGCCAGACGCGGTCGGTTGCGGAAATGACTTCCGGTAGAACCAACTTCTGGATAATAATTCATGGATTCGTATTACGTTCGACCTAAGGAAACTCATTCCCGGATTGTCACAACACTCAAGATTACTACGGGTTCACTTTTCACTATCGCTTATTCTCCGATATACCCGGTCTCTTATTTTCCCTATTGGCTTTTAATCAACTCCAGGAGATAGTCCACTCCGAGGTAGAATTTCACTTGTTTATAACAAGTGGAGTTGTTTCGACTTTGTTTTTACATCTTGAGGTTTGATTTTATTTCTATCCATTGATCCTTAGCTATCGGTATTTTTACCGATTATAATATTTTTATTTTTATTTTTTTATTATTTTTAATTAATTAATTTCGAATTTTAATTTAATTTAATTAGTTTTACTAAATAATTTATTTATACCTTAATCTAAACAATTAGCCATTAATTATATAATTAGTCATTTACTAATTGTTGATAATTTTAAGATTTAGGATAAATTATTTTCTCATAACTATTGAACCGACATTGATATTTTATATCCTATATTAAATATTAAAAATCAAAGAGCATAAAGTGCTTTTTAATATTATTTTATTTATGCTCAATATTTTTCCAGGGAAATAATCCCAAAAATTTCTAAAATTCAAGATAACATATTTTCTAAGTTTTTTCCAAAGATCGTTATCATATGGTATTTTCCATAATGCTTTTAGATCATTTTATGCCTTATAAAATACATTTTCCATGTATTTTTAGCTTATTTCCTTTCAAATTTTCACAAGTAATTTCCTTAGAAAATAAGACACTTAAAAACTATATTGTTTGATATTCCATATCCATCCATTTGAAAATAACAATTTCTCTTATTTTAACAAGACTCTGGATAGATATTTATCCGGGTATTACAGACGCCTTATATGATATTTTTTATATATATACATATACCTGCTTCATATTTTTTACTGGGCATTTGAAGATTGTCATATGAGAATAATTGTTGTATATTCAGATGAGAGCATGATTACATTTATAGACAAAATAGAGATCTAGATTTGAAATTTGAAAAACTAACATCCTAACGATAATCTCCTATAATCTTTAGGTTTAGTTAATCCCTATAATTATGGGACTAATAAAATATTCTAATAATAACATATTCTACAAAGCATTCAAATTAAATTACAACAAAGCAAATATGTGCAGATCGCAAACTCAAATTAACCCTAAATTACAACAAAGAAACACTTATAGCAAAAATCACAAGCCAAAAATCGAGTGAAGATCTAAAACCCGAAACCGTTTTTCGCTTCATCAACTCCTTCAAACCAAATCAAATAAATAAATAACTAGAAATCAAACAAAGAAATAAAAGGAATCGCAGATTGAAGAGTTACATTGTAGAAATCGCAGATCTAGGACTGCGAGTAGAAATCACAAATCTGGGACGGCGAGTAGAAATCGAAGATCTAAGACGGCGATCAAGCACCATGGCCAACGCGACGAATGAGAGTGGTGTCCGACACGACGAGCAAGCAAGATCGTGAAAATGAAAAAGAAGAGAGGCAGAGATTACGATTAGGGTTCGGCGTGAATCGAGCAAGGGGACTGAGTCGATAGGGTTCAACGAGAGAAGGCAGAGGGAAATACCTGAGAAATTATGAGAATGGGTGTGGACGCGGGCTATTTGCTTGTTTATGGCAATTTTGGCGACCTGATAGAAATTCAAGTCGACAAAATTAAACAATTGGTGACCTGAAAGTAAATTCAGGTCGCCATTTTTTGAATTTTGGCGACGAATATTATTCAAGTCGCCAAAATTCACAAATTGACTACTTGAATTTACTTTCGTGTCGCCAATTTAAAAAAAATATATATATATATTCTAACGGCGCCAAAAAATGTATTTACCATATTTATTTTTTAAAAAAAAATTGCGACGAAATTAAACGAAATTAAATTGGCGACTTGAATTTTGCCAATTTAAAAAATATATATATATATTCTAACGGGGCCAAAAAATGTATTTACCATATTTATTTTTTTAAAAGAAAAAAATGGCGACTGAAATTAAATTCAGGTCGCCAATTGTTCAATTTTGGTGACCGAATATTATTCAGGTCGCCAAAATTCAACAATTGGCGACCTGAATTTACTTTTAGGTCGCCAATTTTTTTTTTTTAAAAAAAAACAATATTCCAACGGCGCCAAACAAAAAATTCTCATATATCTCATGGCGCGAAACAATATACCCAGAAATGTTAGGACGACAAAAATCAATTTTACGAGTCCTAAACTCTAATTCAGGACGCTCAAGGCTCTATTTCCTTGCAAATAATTACAAGAATGTCACCGCCTTCATTTTTTACTTCCTATTTTTAGATCAGGACGTCGTTTAAGGTAGTAATATCCAATTTTTGTAGTAGTCCATGTTAATCAAGATATTAGATTCAGAATGAGCAAATCTAAAAAATGCTTTTATCACAATTGAACTTAAACACAACCTTCTAACATTATCTTATTCATATTACGCTACAACCCCAACATGAATATCATTATTGCTAACAACATTAACTGACCTTCTCACCTAATCATCAATATATCAAAATTCCTTGCACACATAAAAATATCAAAACATAGTTATTTAATATATTGACGAATAAATTTCACTTTTTCAAGCAAAGCATCCCCTGTGATGCGCGAGAGTTGATTTCACTTTCATTTCATCAAAATTCTTCGTGGAAAGTATATTAGTTCAATATCAATAGATCAATTTATTTTTCCTTAATTCACCAACCAAATTACTATCTCCCATATAGATCAATAGTATATGTAAAATGTTGTGTTGAATTCCCGAACTCAAATTAATAGATCTAACATTTCATGATTATTTTTTTTTTAACTATTTAAAACGATGAGAAGGATATGATACAAATCCGAGAAGGATATGCCATAAGTGAGAAATTTCCTTGTCAAATTTCTATGGAACATGAGAAATACATTCAAACTTCCACTAAGATATTTTTTTAAAAAAAAAAAATGGATGGCTATAAGTATACCTAAAAAGTGAATTCTTGTCTGTCATATAATTTTAAGTAAGATTTTTACATAAATAAAAAGAAGATATTCATACTACTTTAGCTGCAACTTGGTATCTATCAACTTTGAAACTTGTCTAATCACCGTAGAAATTTGATTTATGACATGTTCGAGCAACCATTCAATGAACAGTGCATAATGGCTGCATACCCTCAAAATAGACCTTGCGGGAAAAAAAAAAAAAAAAAAAAAAAAAAGGCAGCGTTTACAATTTATTATGAGGTGTAAGTTGCATGTGGGACTGGAATACACATACCTGTCTTTAGATCTTTTTTACTTCTGCAGCGCCTTTGATAAAACTTTCCCTTCATCACATGCAATATGATAAAACTGTCCTTCATTTCAATATCACATAATACATGGATATAAAATAAACCAAAATCAAATAGAATGTTTACTTCAAATTTAATGATTTTGAAATTATCCAAGTATTATCATATTACTTGCAGCTAACCAATACCAACCTAGCAAGTTACCTCCAACTTGATGACAAAGCAAATAATATATGGCACACTTATCTCCATTGGTTTTAGGGAAAATTACGTGCAGGTCCCAAGGACCAGAAATAATTACAAAAAAGTCCCTTGAAATCACCAAATTACACAGAAGTCCCCAGGGACTTTTTTGATATTATTTGTATTGAAAAAAATCCAGGTTTTAAAATTTTGTTGTAAATATGGCTTTTTCTGTTGTAAATAACCAGATTTTAAATTTTGTTGTAATTATAGCACTTCCTATTGTAAATTTAGCCTTTTTCTGTTGTAAATGACCTCTCTACGTTCAAAATCCAGGTGTTTAAATGTTGTTGTAAATATGGCTTTTTCTCTTATAAATGACTAGATTTTAAATTTTGTTGTAAATATAGCATTTCCTGTTGTAAATCTAGCCCCTTTTTTTGTTGTAAATGACCTCTCTACATTCAAAATCCAGATGTTTAAATGTTATTGTAAATATGACGCTTTCTGTTGTAAATATGGTTTTTTTTTTTCTGTTGTAAATGGTCAGGTGTTTAAATGTTGTTGTAAATATGGAACTTTCTGTTGTAAATATTGCATTTCCTGTTGTTAATACAAATAATATCAAAAAAAAAGTCCCTTGAGACTTCTATGTAATTTGGTGATTTCAAAGGACTTTTTTGTAATTATTTCTGATCCTTAGGACCTGCACGTAATTTTCCCTTATTGTTATCATCCAATAGTCACAATTGTATGAGTTAAAAAACACTAAATTAAACACAATATATAAACTTAAAGGAAAAGGACCAAGAGTTTAGGCCCTATTTATGCCTCCTCAGTTATGCTTCCCATTAGTTGGAGCAGTTCCTTCTTGTATCCATTATAGAAGCAGCCCACACTTCACATTTACATAATTGATTCCTCGTGATGTTAATTCTTCATACATCATCTGAATACATCAAATTAAAAAAACATTAAAAGCTCAAACGCTTACCCTCATATTTGCACTGTCTTGCCATGGGAATCAGTATGGGTTTAAAATTCCACAATTCTCACAGTCGATCATCACTTAGTTATCTCTTTAAACCTAGTTTGTGGGATCTCCACTCATTTAGGTAGAGTTACCTCAGTAATCTACAATTGATAGGCCTGAAACCCATTCCTTTTGACAATTTCTCAACCAACTCTCTAGGAATCACTTTAGTCATTGGATCCGCTATATTCTCTTTTGACTTCACATAATCAATCGAGATGATTTCATTAGAGATTAATTTTCTAATGGTATTGTGTCTATGACGTATATGTCTAGACTAGGGACGGAGCCAGGAATGAAAATCATGGGGGCGAAAATTACATAATGAAACCAAGTAAAGTTAGCATTTGAAATTAGAGGGAGAAAATTATAGAATTGGACCCAAAAATTTCAGAAATTATGATTTAGCCTCATAAAAAATTCAATGTTTTCAGTTTAATCCCTTCATGAGACTTTTTAATAGGGAATAGAGTGAAAAATTAAAATCTTTATGAGGCAAAGCATAATTTCCGAAAAATTTGGGTAAACCGTAATTTTGTTTTGGGGGGGGGCCTCCCCTAGCTCCCCTGATTCCGCCCCTAGTCTAGACTTACTGTTATACATGACATTCTTGGCCCTACCAATAACTGCTTGACTATCACAGTGTATATACACTGCCGATATTGGTTTTTGCCAATTAGGAATGTCCTCAAGAAAATTACAAAGCCACTTGGCTTCCTCACCACCTTTATCTAAAACAATAAATTATGCTTCCATAATTGATCTTATAATGCAAGTCTATTTGAATTACTTCCAAGACTTAGCACCCTCACCAAAGGTGTACACATATCCACTTGTGATTCTTATATCATTAGAGCCGGTGATCCAATTTGCATCACAATATCCTTCTAGCACTGCAGGGTACTTTTCATAATACAAAACAAAGTTTTGAGTGTGCTTCAAGTAACAAAAAACTCTTACCATTGCTTTTCCAATGATGCTCGTTTGGATTACTTATAGAGAAATACAATATTTGGAATTCAAATAATTCATAAGGATTTAACCACTTTGATGATTAACAAATCCACCATACTTAATTTCAAAACTTAAATGTTTAACATTCATACAATTGTTATTCACAACATCGAAGTAATTTATATTTTTGATCAACATACAGAGGCTTTAATATAAAATAATTTGTTCCTTTTTTAAGCCATCAATAATAAGTACTCGATGGCCCAAAAATAGAGTCCGTAACACCTTTTTTTTTTAAAATTAGATTCGGCCCCAAAAAACAATTTAAAAAATGTATAGATTCGGCCCAAAAAAAGCCCAAAAACTTTGCCCAAAACAGATTTTTTTTTACTTTTTTTAATGACCTTGGCCTAAAACTGTTGAGCCCAACTCCAAATCCCTTTACATGAAACATCCTCTTCGGCCCAAAACTGTTGAGTCAAACTCCAAATTCTCTTTTAAATGAAACTATGTGTTTCATCCGGTAGTTTTTTTCTTTTAAAAAAAAAATGAAACACATTGTTTCAATTGAGGGGGAGGGAGGTGACGTTTTAGGACATGACCAAAACGACCGGTCATTTTGAAAAAAAAAAATGAAACACACCGAGGTCGTCTTTGACCTCCAGGCGGGTCATTCTAACCTAGCCGACAACAATGGTCAGGTCCGTTGGACCCAACTCGTTTCTCCTTCATAGCCAACGTTTTTGGCGTTGGTTTTTCAAATTCTTGGTGTTTATCTCTTTGTTTTTTTTTTTTGAAATATACGTAATGACACCTATTTTAGAGCTTAATAAAATCGTTTTTTCTTGACCCAATTTCAAATACTAAAGATGGCGGAAAATTATAATTCAAATTTGAAGTTTTGATTATGCAAACCCAAGCAAGAACCACCACATTATAGAATCCAGTACAAATTAAATCAGATTGGACTTGTGATTTTCCAACCATATACAAATGATATAGCAAATCTCTAATATATGCCAACATCAGGGTTTCAACTCCCTTATATATTAATTATCATCGGTAAAAGACAACAATGGACAATTAATTTCCTCTTTGAATCCAAATTCAAAAGCCAAAAACTGTGCTTAGAAACAATCAAAACACATATAACCATATATGTATGCGCGTCATGATTACACGAGAATCATACCAATTCACAAATTGAATGAGAGGGACATATATGTATGATGACAGCCTTTATACATATTTAGAAATCATCATTTTAGGAACTCTAACTTTTCAAAATCAAGAATCTGTTCATAATGATACATGAAAAACTTGAATTATACTAAATTAGAACAGAACAATATAATAATTAAAAAAATGAACACAGATTCAACGAAAATTGTCTTAAGATTGTTGTTCATAATACTTTAGAATTGGGATTTTCACAAAAACCAGAATATTTGTAATTAAGATGAGACTATCTATGAACATATAACAATTCTGCACAAGGGAATAAATAGTAAAACAATGAAATCCGAGCCTAACAGATATTGTCTTCTTAAGACAATTTGTTCCCTCTATACTGATGCCAAAGGATCGTAAACAATTGTCTCCCAGGATAGAATGAATTACGTCTCTAGAAAGATGACACTTTCAATCAGGAGCCCTCATGAACACAACCGAAAATGCCAAAGAAATTGTACAATATATGAAGTTATAGCAAAATGAAAAATACTATATGTATGAGAGTGAAGTGTTGAAAATCAAGTTGATTTTTTGTCTATTTATAGACGACAAAAAATGGTCATATGGACTCCCGCCACAAATCGACGCGACCGGCGGTGGCGAACGAACTGGTTTGGTCGAATGGACGCGACCGGTGGTAGCAAACCTACTGGTTAGGTCACATTTCTTATTTATAACCCATGAGATTTAGATACAAAATCCAACAATCCCCCACATAGATAAGAAGTCAATCCATCGTGACCAAATGCAAATAAACATGCATGCAAAGTGTATTCCTCTAGGGGAAGCAACAGCAACGAGATAGGTAGAGGTCACCTTTGACGTTCTAATATAAACCTATCAGGTGTACTTAGTCAATCGGTGGACGTGATGTCTTGAATTGTGGACCTTTAGTGTACACCAAAAAACAATAGGAGTTACACAATTGCTTTTTTATTTTTGGTGCAAAGCTTATATTTATTATCCTCAGCTTCAGCTTATACACAATTGTTTTTTGATTTTTATACGGACGAGGGCTAAAGCCCAATTACAATTAACTAATGATTTGGTGTATAGTTCCCATGCGCTCTTTGTCAACTAAGTCTTGTCGTTTGTGCAGGCAAACATCAACCAAACATGACTGCACTAAGACCAATCTTATATATAGCTTCAATATTTTGGCATGACATCCACCATCTTCTTTCACGCCTTTCAGGAGTTATGATTCATGTAGCACAACTTTCTTTTATAAAAAAACTTACTTTTATTATTATTGTTTTTCCTTTATATAAAAAAAATTAAAAAAAAAAAAGAAAAAGAATGTCACTCTCTTGGTTTATCATGAATTCAACAATATATTAAAAGCTATATATACCACAAGCGAACGTAAGGTTTAGTGGAAAAGAGTTTATCTGCTTGGATATGAGCTCTTAGTTCGAATTTTTATGAGTGTAGAGAAAACGTCATTAGGAGATTTACCACCAATTGAATCCAAAAATGTTTAAATATGACCAATAAGATAGTTCTATTAAAAAAAAAAAAACTATATAAACCAGTTATTTTTTTTGGTTAGATTATAAGTCTTATCATTAAATTTTTCATGTGTATCTGTAATTTTACGCTGTAAATAAAATATAAAAACATTTTTGTTAAAAAGAAGAATATAGGGAAATGTGGAGACAATTAAGGTTGTTTTTATGGGAAATTACTTAATTATGAGTATATGCAGGGAACCTAATATAAAGGAGAGAAAAAAAAAAGATTATATTAAAACAATGCAGATTTAATTATAAAATGACCTGAAATTAGAAGATAGAGTCTTGATAGGTCTTTTATCAACGTAATTTCATATATATGGGAACAATATACCTATAATTAAATAACTATATAAGAACCTAATAAAAATACAGATTTAATTAAAAAATGACCTGAAATTAGAAGATTTGCATATGGGAAAGTTAGGGTCTTGATAGGTTTTTTATCAAGGTAATTTCATATGGGAACAATACCTATAATTAAATAACTATATGAGAACCTAATATAAAAAAAAAAAACAGATTTAATTAAAACAATACAGATTGAATGAAAAAATGACCCGAAATTACGAAGATTTGCATATGGGAAAGTTAGGGTCTTGATAGGTCTTTTCTCAAGGTAATTTTTATTAAATGAATTGCAATTTTGAAAAGTTCAAAATAACAGTGATAGATTTTTTTAAGGACCTAAACCCATTTTTCAAGTTTATGAAGAAACAAGCAATTTTGAAAAGTTCTAAATGCATTGATTTTTTTGCACCAAACCCAAAATAATAATAAATGCATTGCTGCACCACCACCCAAAATAATAATAATAATAATAATAATAATAATAAAAAAAAAAAAAGAGCCGTGCGCAGAGAGAGGGACCTTTGGAACTTGTAAGGCATATTGATTCATGTGGGGTTGAGAGATTCATCCCTATCAAGCCTAAAGTCATGATCTTGCTTCATTATTTTACTAGATTTCTGAGATATATTCTGGTAGATTATACTTCAAGTTTTGTTTTATAATAATAACAATGCAAGTAGTCCATGTTTCATTGTTTATTACAGATTTAATTAAAAACTATATAAGAAACTAATAAAAAAAGAAGAAAATACAGATTTAATTAAAAATGACCTGAAACCTGAAATTAATAAATCTTATATTTTATATTAATGCATTGCATTTTAAAAAAAAAAAAAAAATCAAAATCACATTGATACATTTTTTTTAATGAAATTATATGAGATTATTTGATATTTTCATACAACAAGATTACATTTGTTCCGCAGTATTCTACAAGTCACCCCTTGTTTCTCTTTAAGTTTCTCATTTAGACTTTTTACTCAGAAGGCCAGAACCATGACGCAGGAAAAGGATAACTTGCTCACCTTCCCAAAATTCGACGTCATCTAGGATTTCTCAGATCATCACTTTATGGATCGTGAATCGCCTTGTTCGGCGGGGAATCTCTTCCTTAGAACCATCATCAAGGAGTGGCGGATCCTCCAAGAGAACCTACCCGAATCCATCTCTGTTCAGGTCTTCAAGACCAACTCCGACTTGCTCCATGCCGCCATCATCGGCGTCGCTGGCACGCCCTACCACGACGCTCTTTCTTCTTCAGCACCACCCTAACTCTCAATTACCCTAATGAGCCTCCCAAGGTTCATTACCTCTCACACGGGCACCGGGTCAAACCGATCAACCCGAATCATTACAGCAATTTATTATAAAGTTATTTATCCATTTAAGTATAAATACATAATAACTATATTATGATTTTATGATTTGGTTTATTATTTGTTACAGATCAAGATTATGGATGTGATCATGATGCGGGAAAAGAAATTCATAAGATTCTTACTCATAAAGCAGAGCCTACTACTCAAAGTGAAATACAATCAAATGATAGTCATTGTACTAATATTGCTTAGTGGTACGCTTTTATATTTTATGTGAGTTATATTTGTGGACAATAGTTTGCTTTTGATTACGAATTAGTGAATGTGTTTTTTTGTTAGATGATTTTTGTTGTTTCGCTATCAATGTTGACAACATTTATTTAATAAATTAGAACTTTAATTGTTGTAATTTACTAATTATATTTTTTTGAAAAAAATGGATGAAAAATAGTTAAAATTTGAAATAGTAACTTTCAGGACCTGTAGGGTCAGTTCTAGCCCTGGTGCTCTCGGGCCGAGCTTTTAAAAATAGATGTTTTTCTTACCCCATGCTCTATAGGGCCGGCCCTCTTAGGCCCTGGCCCTTCAAAGGCCGACCCTAATTTCTAATTTCCAGCTCTAACAACACATGGAAAGGCGACTTGACGAGCATTGGAACCCGACACAGTCGACTTTATTGCAGGTTCTGCTACAGATTCAAAGCCTCATCCTCAATGAAAAACCCTACTACAACGAGCCTGGAACAGTCTACTGTTGGAACAACTTGTCGGAGTATTATAGTCAGAACGTGTTCATGCTCAGCTGTAAGACTACAATTAACTTGATTCTGAATTCTCCAAGGAAGTTCGAACCCTTGATTAAGCACCATTTTCTCCGACAAGCAAATGTGATGTGTAAGCGAATGGGCGCGTGATTGTCAGGTTTTATGGGTGTGACGGGGCAGCTCCGGCTAGTTTTAAAATCCGGCGCAGCTTTTAGACAAGCACAGAAGTAGTTTATGCTAAGTAACGGAGTTAGTTGGTTAAGAGTTGTTTTATTTGTTTATTTGATTAGTTATAATTACTGGTTCAGTTGTAAATTCCTTACTCACTTATTTAGTTGTATTGTAACTTATTAATCCTATATATAGGGACCCAATGTACAGAATACTTTTTTACCAAGTTAATGAATATATTTTTTTCCCAGTTTTCTCTCCCCTCTGGTCATTTAGCGTATTATGGTATCCGAGCGTAACAATCCCCAAACACTTCCGCTTCATCTTTCTTCCCTTTCTTCCTGACTTCGAGCTCATCGAACTCGTTTTGGAGTTTTAATTCAGATCTGATCCCTCTTCGATCTCAAGTCTGTGTTATTGTACTCGAATTTGTTTCAGATTTCTCTGATTTTGGTTCTCTGTCTGGGATCTGTCAAACTCGTCTCTTCTGGTTTCATCTTTCTTTTGGAATTTCTCCGGCGACCTTGTAGTTTCCGTCCGGCGATTTTCTTCTCTTTTTGGATCTGCAATTTGCTTGATTTTTCCTTATCATGGCTTTCTATAGCTCTTCTGTCGCTTCACCATTGACAACTATTCAAGATCCTTCAAGTTGCTATTTCATGCACCCAAACGAGAATCCATCGTTGGTGCTTGTTTCCTCTCCCTTAACCGGCACCAATTATCATCACTAGGCCCGAGCTATGATGATTGCTCTAATGAGCAAGAACAAGCATCCGTTCGTTGATGGTTCTCTGAAGGCTCCAGCTGTCACCGATCCTCTGTTTCTGGCTTGGCAGCGTTGCAATACTATGGTTCTGACTTGGATTTTCCGTTCGATATCTCCTTCCATCCCTCAGAGTGTGATTTGGCTTAATCGAGCGGTGGATGTCTGGAATGATTTGAAGGAGCGTTTTAGTCAAAGTGATGCATTCCGAGTTGCAGAGTTACAGGATGAACTCTTTCATATTCAACAAGGTGATCTCTCTGTATCAGATTATTTCACTAAGGTGAAAATTATTTGGAATGAACTGCTTAATTTTCGCCCAATCGCTGACTGTTCTTGCTCTTCCAAGGAGTATTTTCGCCAAGATTGTGTAATTCGATTTCTAAAAGGCCTTAATGATTGATTTGTTAATGTTCTTTCTCAAATCCTGTTAATGGATCCTCTTCCATCGATCAATAAGGTCTTCTCCTTGGTTGCTCAACAAGAGAGGGATCTAACAAGCACCATAGGACCGAGTATCTGTCTGGCCAGAGTAAACTCCACACCAAAGCCTGTGTATCAACCTCAATATGTACCTAATGCTAAGGTGTGCACCTATTGTGGTAAGCCTCGACACACCATTGAAACATGCTATAAAAAGCATGGTTATCCTCTTGGCTACAAAAATCGCTCCAAGGCTTCAGTGAATAATGTGGTAACATCTTCTCCTAATCCTTCGGTTGGTATTTTGTCTTCAACTACTACTGCTGCTAATCATTCTAGTATTAGTCAAGATCAATATAACCAATTGCTTGCTTTACTACAACCTCATCCTGCTGCTACTCATGGTTCAATAGCTTCTACGTCAACTCCTGATGCTGCTTCCTGTGTTAATCAGCTTTCTACACTAACTTTAATTCCTAATGCTGATTCACAACGTATGTATACCACTTTAGCCTTTGATTCTTCTAATCGATGGATTTTGACAAATTGGAGCTACTTTGCTCATGTTTGCTATTCTTTGAATATGTTTAGTTCATATTCTTCCATTTTGCCTATTCGTATCACATTGCCAAATAAATCCACCATTATTACTACTATCTCTGGAACTGTTTCTATAAATGAACATATTAGCCTTTCAAATGTTCTTTATATTCCAAAATTTCAATTCAATATCATTTCTGTTTCTCAAATGACTAACCAATTATCTTGCTGTCTCATTTTTTTTCTTCCTCTCGTTGTGTCATACAGGATCTGCAGACATGGAAAATGATTGGTTTAGCTGAGCTTTCTCAAGGCTTGTTCCAGTTGCATAGTCACTTACCTATGACTGCTTGTGTTAGCTCCATTTCCAGTACACCCTTAAAACCCAATTTAGTTTTTGATTTGTGGCATTTTCGGCTTGGCCATTTATCTTCTTCTGTTTTACATGTTCTGAAGCAACAGTTTCCTTTCATATCATGTAATCTGTCTGGTGCTTGTGATGTATGTCACTTTGCGAAACAAAGAAAAATACCATTTCCTACTAGTGTTTCCAAATCTGATTCTTGTTTGCAATTATTACATGCTGATATTTGGGGACCATATCATCTTTCTTCGGTTCATGGTCATCGATATTTTTTAACTGTTGTTGATGATTTCACACGTTACACTTGGGTTTGCCTTTTAAAAACAAAATCTGAAGCTCGTTCTTCTTTGCAAATGCTCATACTTTTTCTTGAAAATCATCTTTCAACTACTGTTAAAACAGTTAGGATCGATAATGGTGTGGAGTTCCAAATGTCTTCTTTCTTTGATTCTAAAGGAATTCTTCATCAAACTTCTTGTGTTGAAACCCCTAAACAAAATAGTGTTGTGGAACGCAAACATCAACACATTCTACATGTTGCTAGAGCACTTATGTTCCAATCTCATTTGCCTTTATCTTATTGGAATTATGCTATTTCCCATGCTGTTTACATTATCAATAGACTTCTTACTCCTGTTTTAAACAATGAAGTTCCCTTTTTCTTATTGCATAACACAAAACCTGATTATACTCAATTTAAAGTATTTGGTTCATTGTGTTTTTCTTGCACTTCTTCTTCTCACCGCACTAAATTTGATTCTCGAGCTAGGAAATGTGTTTTTCTTGGTTATAAAGCGGCACCAAAGGTTACATTCTTCTTGATCTTCACACTCATCAAATTTTTGTTTCAAGGCATGTTTTGTTTTATGAGTCTATTTTCCCTTATGCTATTGGTTCCTCCTCTGAGGACTCTTTTCCCTTACCTAACACTTCTGTTTTTGATGAGTTTGTCTATCCTGATCCTCCCTCTTCTTTTGTTTCTGTCCCCACGGTTTCTCCCTCTTCTCCTCCTCCTATTTCTGTTGCTGCCCCTGTTTCACCTATTTCAACCCCTAATCAGTCTGTTTCCTCTGATTCTACATCCATTTCCCCTTCTATTTCTCCTGTTTCAGTCTTTATTCGCAGATCTAACCGACCTCACAGGAAACCAGCATATCTAAGTGACTATCACTGTTCTCAACTTACATCAGCACCATTTGATTCCATGTCTGGTTCCTGTCGATATCCCCTTTCCTCTGTTCTCTCATATGGTAATCTCTCCCCTTCCTATAAGCATTTTGTTTGTTCTATTTCTATTCCTTATGAACCACGCGCTTATAAAGAAGCACTTAAACATCCTGAGTGGCAGCAAGCAATGCAGGCTGAAATTTTAGCTTTAGAGCAAAATCACACTTGGATTTTGACTGATTTACCTAAAAACAAATCTCTTATTGGTTGCAAGTGGGTGTTTCGGACAAAATTCCATGTTGATGGTACTTTAGAGAGATACAAAGCCCGGTTAGTGGCAAAGGGCTATACCCAAACCGAAGGTGTTGATTATTTTGACACTTTCTCTCCAGTTGCTAAAATGACCACCGTGCGTTTATTACTTGTTGTTGCTGCTTCTAAAAATTGGCATCTCCACCAACTTGATGTCAATAATGCATTTTTACATGGTGATTTACATTAGGATGTTTATATGTCTCTTCCTCCTGGTTATTCTTCTTCTTCTAACCAAGTTTGCAAGTTGCAGAAATCTCTTTATGGTTTAAAACAAGCCTCTAGACAATGGTTTGCCAAACTTTCTTTTGCCTTATTGTCTTGTGGTTACATTTAGTCCAGATCTGATCATTCCTTGTTTACTCGCACTTCTGGTGATTCTTTTACCACTGTTTTAGTTTATGTGGATGATCTTATTTTGGCTGGAAATGATTCTGTGGAAATCACTCGCATTAAGTCTTTTCTTCACACCACATTCAAGATTAAGGATCTTGGTAACCTAAAATTTTTTCTTGGTCTTGAGGTTGCACATTCTTCTAATGGCATTTCTTAAAATTAGCGTAAGTTTGTTCTTGATATACTACATGATGCTGGTTATTTGGGTTGTAAGCCCCTTTCCACTCCTATGGCTCGTCATACTCGTTTATCTCAAGATGTTGGTACCCCACTTACTAATGTTGCTCCTTACAAAAGAATTGTTGGTCGTCTTTTATACCTCACCACCACCAGGCCAGATATCTCTTATGTTGTCCAGCAGCTCTTCCAATTCACTAATGCTCCTACTATTGTTCACTTTCAGGCCGCTTTACGAGTTTTACGGTATCTCAAGAAGTGGCCAGGCAAAGGTATTTTCTTTCCTGCCTCTTCTTCTTTGCAATTGAAGGCATTTAGTGACTCTGATTGGGCTGGTTGCCCAGACACTTGTCGCTCATTATCTGGTTATTGTGTATTTCTTGGTACTTCTCTTGTTTCTTGGCACTCTAAGAAGCAAACTACTGTTTCCCTTTCTTCTTCTAAGGCTGAATATAGGGCCATGGGTTGTGTTGCTTGTGAAATTTAGTGGCTACTTTCTCTTCTTGTTGATCTGCATATTCCTCATCTTTCTCCTACTATTCTCTATTGTGATAACCAATCAGCTGTCCATATTGCTTCCAATCCAACACCAAACATCTTGAGATTGATTGCCATTTTGTTCGTGAGAAGGTTCAAGCTGGAATCATTAAACTTCTTCCGGTTCGTAGTATCAATCAACTGGCCGACATATTCACCAAACCACTTGATCCACAACCGTTTCATGGTTTTTTATCTCGTCTTGGCATGATTAACATATATGCTCCAGCTTATGGGGGGTAACGGAGTTAGTTGGTTAAGAGTTGTTTTATTTGTTTATTTGATTAGTTATAATTACTAGTCCAGTTGTAAATTCCTTACTCACTTATTTAGTTGTATTGTAACTGATTAATCCTATATATAGGGACCCAATGTACAGAATACTTTTTTACCAAGTTAATGAATATATTTTTTCCCAGTTTTCTCTCCCCTCTGGTCATTTAGCGTATTAAAGCTCGTTGAAGAATTCCAACGGATAGATGTCAGTGTACCACCCGCCAGCGAGAGGTTGGTAATTTCACACGAGCCCAAAGGGATTTTCTCGTGCATGGTGGATATAATAGGGAATCACTTTCCCTGCCTATCCTTTGGATAGGCAAGGAGAGCCCAGCCTCCCTGGACCGTCCAGATTTAATTTGGACGGTCCAGATCTTTTTATTTTTGTTTACTTTTGTTCAAAAAAAAAATTTAATGGGTAGATAATCTAAAATAAAGATAATCTCTTAACTAACATTTTTTCAAATCTGGACCATCCAGATCTAATCTGGACGGCCCAGATCAGATAGGGAGATGGTGCACCGAAAGTGGTTCCAATATAATAGAGATCCTTTGTTATTGAAGAACGATAGTGAGGAAAAAGGCAAAGTACAACTTTCTTAGAGTATCTGCTGAATTACTTCACACTCAATCATTCTTGTTTTTCTTGCTATGATCAATTAATTTTTTCTACATGGATGCTATTTGTTTCTAGATATTCTTGTTTTTGCGATCAATCTAGTGTTTTTTTCATAGTGTTTGAATTGCATCTCAACTTGGAGTACAAATTGCATCACATGCTCATAAAAATGAAAAATTTTGAATTAAAATAATCTTCCATATCTTATAATGAGGAATTTGTTTGGGACAATCAGGGAGAAAAACCAAGGAAAATAATATTTTTAAATAAAAATTTTAAAAAGTGTAATTATTTATTAGTGCCAAAAATTAAAATACAAATTTTCAATTACGATTTTAACCTTGATCAAACTACTAGGTTTTCGATATCTGTATTTAGTTATCAAATCTGTTGATAGCTCCATGCATATTTTGATTATTATTTTTTTAAAAAAAAAAACATATGTAAGCAACTCAATATTTTTTTGATATTCTCATACATATCAAACTATCTTTAAAAGTTACTCAAATTAAAATCCCCTCCAAAATCTAAAAATAATTAGCAATTAATCTCTTTCTAAGTTTTGATTATTTTAAAAACCTGAAAACATAGAAATATTATAATATATTTGATTTAAAAATATGTGACTTTTCATGGGAAAAAAAAGTTTAAACCAACCGGATGCCGAGGTTTGAATTAGCTTAAACAATAAATTCTTTAATAAATAGCCAATATCCCAATTTCTAAACAATGTTAATTTTGTAAATGAAAAATTATATTTGAGTAAAATACTCTAACATCCCTTGTGTTTTGCCTTAATTACATGGATCTCCACTCTATTTTCAAAACATACACTTAGGTCCAAATTATTAACTCCATTAAGGATTTTTATTTTTAATTAAAATGTATATTAAAATAAATTTTATTTACTAATTTACCCTTCATCATTATCAATTTCCTAATTTTGGCTAAAATTATTTAATTTAAGATTTTCTTTTTCTTTTTCTTAATTTATTTTTTACTTTTGTAAATAGTTATCTGTTATTTTTTTTTCATATTGAGATGAAGACTTCATTAATTTAATTAATGTAAACACAGAAAAATTAATTATTTTAATAGATGTATATTAAATAAATGTGTTTACAAATGATTATGAAAAAGGTATTTGAAAATTTTAAATTTTAAATTTTAATTATATAAGCTACATAATGTATCAAATTTACATTATTAATAATATATGGTGAACCAATCATGGTATGGGCTAAAAAAAAAAATTCAATATTTTTTAGTTATTTACAATAATACAAAATAAATAAATTTAAATAAATATAATATATTTTTAATTTTTTAGTATAATAAAAATTATAAATTTTATAATATATTACAAATTTTGAACATATATATTAGAATGATTTCTGTTAGTTTAAAAATTATTTTTGGGAAAATATTTATATGTTCATACATTTATTGAAAGAGGGGTATTTTGGTCAAAACAAATGTTTAATAGTCAAACTTAATGGCCAACTAATGGTTAAATAGATGAAAATAGAATCTCAAATGTAAGAGAGGTTTCTGTAGCAAGCATTCTAATTTTCAAAGGAGGTCTATATACGTTTTTAAAATAGAGGAGAGGTTTGTGTAATTTAGGAAAAATGGAGTGGTAAGCAATGTATTTTACTCATTATATTTTAATATTTCATTCTTGAAAATAATTACAAATTTTAAAATCCTTATTAATAAATATATTTGTACCTCTTCCTTCTCCGTAATTTTCTAAATTTGTTTTGATTCTCAACTCTTGTAATTTTCAGTTTTATGAGAAGGTTTTAATTAGCTTTTGTTAATAGTTCCCCAAAAAAAAAAAAACTATGCTTTTAAGGGTGCTAATCAAAACACCACTCCTATCTACTATTTTTTTAAAAAAAAAAATTACCAACAAGCTTTTATAGGTTAAAAGATATTTTAGATTTTGGAACATTGTTTTCAAAGCTAATCAAAATACCACTATTATCTACTATTTTATTTTAATTTTTGGCCCAACAATTTACTATTTTGGTATTGATTGATGAATTGCAATCAAGTTGTATCGATTTTAAATTTTAATGTTCTACATTCACACTCATAGAAATTATTGCATTTTATTTCAATTTAAAACTCAAACTCATATATTGATTATATACGGGGGCGGGACCACTTTCCCTACCTATCCCAAGATAGGTAGGGAGAACTTTTCTTAATCTGGATCAGGATTTGATCTGACGATCCAGGATTTAATTTTTTTAAAAACTATTATTTTTTAAATGAAAAAATTATTTTTTTTAAAAAAATATGTTAGTTGAAAAATTATCTTTATTTTAGATTCTCTACCTATTAAAATAATTTTTTTAAAAAAAATAAAATATTCAAAAAAAAAAAAATGGGATCGTCAGGATCCCATCCGGGCGGTCCAAATGGGAAAAGCTTTCCCAACCCATCCTTGGGTTGGGTAGGGAAAGTGATTCCGAAGGGGGGGATGTTAAGAGTCTCTTCTCCTACCATCTGGCACAGCCTCTTCTTGCCATCTCGACAAGTAGGATTATCTTAACAATTATATATATATATATATATATAATGAGAAGGTAGTTAATAGGGTAAATGTGCAAAAATACACGTGTTTTGTCATGAGGAGCACCTAACACTAAATGTTTTTTTTAGGTGCAAAAATACACATGTGGTTATAAAATATGTACAAAAGTCACAGCACCGTTAAATCTTACTTAACAGTGTTAATTTTGAGGTGAGACCCACACTATTTTCATGAAAATACCAAAATGCCCCTAACTTTTTTAAAAAAAAACGAAATGCTCTGCGGCTAATTCCTGGGCATCTAGTCCAGCACCAAATTTAACCCAGAAATGTCGAGGGCAAAATAAGCATGGCATATCAAAAGCTAAGCTAATCAAATAATCGCATTCAAATTTGTAAGGAGTATGATAAAAGAATAATTATACTACAAAAATCATGACCTGTTCTTCACTCATGAGCTGTTTCAGCCTCTCCTTAAGAACAAGGTCGGCCGCCACTGCGGGTATTTATGAATACTACCATGGGTGCTCCGGTGGGACGATGACTTCTTCTTCTTCCTCCTCGCTGACTATTTGACGGCTCCTTGCTTTCGGATCCTGGTAACGTATGCAATCTCGCATTGCGTGCCGGAGATAGCGTGGCATTGTAAGCTTCTTCTTCAGCTCCTCCTTGTCGATCTGGACCCCCGATAGCACAGAGGTCTTCAATGTATCCATCATCCACGATGACATCATACACTTGCTATATTTATGAATTTTCTAAATTGAATTTTGAACAGAAAGTTTTCAATCAAATTTGAGACCAGTTTGAAGTGGTTGTTTTTAAACTATGTTGTCTCATAGA
Source organism: Acacia melanoxylon (assembly GCA_019022615.1). Lineage (NCBI taxonomy): Eukaryota > Viridiplantae > Streptophyta > Magnoliopsida > Fabales > Fabaceae > Acacia > Acacia melanoxylon. The sequence goes on from JAFJYJ010000013.1 coordinate 7,003,699, forward strand.
AAAGATTCATGTGAAACCTAGAACTGGAATTGAATTTACACTATGTTTGTAGTGAAAGCAGCAATACAAAACTGGAAGATGCCAGAAACTGTTGTAGAATACTCAGTATGCTGGGTCTTGCCGACATGTTTTCAGAATTTTCTTTGAATCGCTTTGCCATTGATAAAGCTCATTTGAACAGAAATTTGAAAGAAAGAATTGTTTATGTGGGATATGTCTGCGAGCGAATTTCATACACTACTAGAAAATTTGAATTTGGGAAAAATTTTCCTCACAAATATTTGTATATTTGCGACGGAACAAAATTTCCCTCGCAAAATACAACAATTTGCGAGGGAACCTATGTTCCCTCGCAAAATGATTTAATTTTGCGAGGGAAACATATTTTCCCCTCAAAATTAAGTCATTTTGCGAGGAAAATTTTGTTCCGCCGCAAAAGTTGTGATTTGTTAACCCTAGTCCGCCACTTTCTCTTCATGGTATGCCTCAAATTTGCTGCTTCAATGTTCGGCACTTTCTCTCCCTCGGTCCGCCTCTTTCTCTCCCTCGGTATGCCTCAGATCCACCATTGATCGTGCGCTTCTTCTCCCTCAGGCGGTCACGAGTCCGCTCCTCAACAGTTGTCGTCGACCTCATCTTGTCCTCCGCCTGCATCGGCCGCTCTTCATATATAATCTCGGTTCACAAGTAAGAACTATTCTGCCTCTTGTTTTCGAATTAGCAGGTTTCATCTGCCTTTCAGAAACTGGGTAGCTCTGTCTGGCCCACGAGGTCTGGAATGGTGGAGATCCATGTACATCTAACTAGAGAGGGGTTAATTGTTTCAGTAGTCCACGGGCTTATAACTATTTACATGTTCAAGAACTGTATGATCTTATTCCTCCATTTCCTGTATGCCTTTTGTCTGTTAATGTGCAAATAGACTCACAATAGTTGCTGCTAGGGGAACAAGCTTTCTCGATAATTTATACGATAGAAGTTCTGGATATAAATATTAAATCCACTGAGTTGGCAGCTTTGGGTCATGGTGCAAATTTCTGTGTGATGATTATCAATGAATTTGGATATATCGGAGAATGATTTTTTTGTTTGACCGTCTACCAATCTTACCTATCAATTAGTTATTAACTACCGCACCATTCAAGATAATTGAACTTTAGAGAGATCTTTATTTATCATTTTCATACATTTGTTTTAGAATCATCCTTTTGTTGCTACTCCTTTATTTATTATGTTTTTCTTGTTTGTATGTAGGCGACTACTGAATTTGAACTTGTCTGGAACTTTGGCACCAGAGATTGGAAATTTATCTTATATGGAAAAATTGTAAGACTGTGTTTTCATTGATGTCCAGAATACATTCTCTTCACATATGAGAACAATTATCAATTTGAAATTCCCTGATGCTGCTTTTACAATTTAGATATTATAACCCTTTGGTGGCTTATAATTTCCTTCTTCCCCTGATATATGCTTTTCTTTTAACTCTTGAAGGGGACTTTATGTGGAACAATATAAGTGGGAGCATACCAAAGGAAATTGGCAACATCAAAAGTTTGCGACTCTTGTAAGTGGAGCCTTCCCTTTTGAGCAGAGCATGTTATGCACCAATATAATGTTAAATAACTAGTTGTACTTATTCCCTCACGTCAGAACTTATGTGTATTTTAAGCAAATTAAATTCAATACTGGTTCATAGAGGGAAATAATTCAAGTGTTGGCATAATTATAAATTTACAAGGATTTTACCATCTTGGGAATATGATAATTACTTTGCTTCTCATATTAAATGTACCATTGTGTAGGCTTCTAAATGGAAACAACTTAACATGTCAGCTTCCCGAAGAGCTTGGTGATCTTCCAAATCTGACTAGAATGCAAATTGATCAGAACAATATAACAGGACCTATTCCTACATCGTTTGCAAATCTAAACAGTACATTGCACTTGTGAGTTCTCTATCATGAAAATACAGTTTAAGAATAATCGTCTTTGTGATATTATCTGAGTTTTGTTTTTGAATTTTTTCGCCTTTTGTGCTTTATCTCACCCTGCCCTCTCAAAATGGAGCAGTCACATGAACAATAACTCACTTACTGGACCAATCCCTCAAGAGTTTTCCCGCTTGTCAAGCCTTATTCACCTGCAATTGATAAAATAATTGATGAAGAAATTTTTTTATTATGCTGTAGGTAGTTTTAGCAATGGAATTATGTATAAGAAAATGTGACATGTAGTGATCGAATTTTTGAGGTTTTCTGTTGCTGCAATCATCTGCAAAAATATGTCCTCATATTTCACTTGACTTATGTTCAGATTGATTGTAATATTTTTCTTGTTCCCTTTTGTAGTTCATAGGGGTCATGACAAATACAATGCTCATGATTAGGCATGTTCCATTGATTTTCCATGCCCTTTGTTGTGGTCATTTTAGAATAGAATATCTTTAGCTTTGACGGCCCTAGCTTCTTTTATTAAACATTTTTATTTTTGACTAAGCCAAAAAAAATGATATTGTTGAACTTGGACTCTAAGGAAGAATGCTTGCTGAGGCTACAGAACCGTATAGATGTTCTTTATGATAGCTCTATCATTGAGCACCAGGTATCCATTTGGTTAATAATAATATTAAGTCTCTGGAAGTGATGCTGCAATAACTGTTAGTTGTGTTGGAGTTCATCTTTATGTGCCCATGGTTTATGAGTTGTCCATTCCATATTTTACATGGGCCATACGATATTATTAGACTCTAATTTAGATGTGGTAATTTTGCTTTATTTTAGGAGTCTTTAAGGGCCCTATGGAATATTGCCTTTCCCGAAGAAGAACTTTGTGGCTTGATTTTTGAGCAGTGGAAGGAGATGGGTTGGCAAGGAAACACTACTACAAAATATGGATATTACTACCCTAAAAGACGTCCTTTATTAAAAAAAAAAAAAAAAAGTGAAATGCACAAGAAAATACTTTAGACAACCTAAATAATAATTTAGGACGTCTAAACGTTTTTTTGACGTCCTAAATATATTTTAAGGCGCCTACAATGTAATATTTGACGCCATTTAGGATTTTTTTTGGCGCAGGAAAATACTTTAGACAACCTAAATAAATTCAGGTCGCTTTAATTCCTGAAATTTCTCTTGGGCGCCAAAAAAAATCTTAAATAGCGCCAAAATTTTTTTACAATTTGGGAATTTTGGCAACCCGAAATAAATTTAATTCCCGAAATTTCTCTTGGGCGCCAAAAAAAAAATTCTTACATAGCGCCAAATTGTTTTTACAATTTGGGAATTTTGGCGACCGAAATAAATTCAAAGTTGCCAATTTGGGATTTTGGCGACGAATTTAATTCAGTCGCCAATTTTGGGATTTTGGCGACCCGAATTTAATTCGTGTCGCCAATTTGGGAATTTTGGCGACGAAATAAATTCAGTCGCTTTAATTCCTGAAATTTCTCTTGGGCGCAAAAAAATCTTAAATAGCGCCAAATTTTTTTACAATTTGGGAATTTTGGCGACTTGAAATAAATTGTGTCGCCAATTTTGAGATTTTGGTTCGTCGCCAATTTTTGGATTTTGGCGACCTGAAATTATTGGGATTTTGACGACCGAATTAAATTCGTGTCGCCAAAATGAAATTTTTTAATTTTATTTATCCCTTCTCTCCTCTCGCACGCATTTAATTCCCCACGTACGCCTTCCTCTTCTCATTTTTGATCTGCACATACGCCTTCCTCTTCTCTCCTCTACACCCCACGTATTGCGAGTTCTCTCTATTCCACTCTGAATCACCATGTCTGCTTTGCAATACCTGGAATCATTGAGCAACGCGCACTCTGAGCTCTCAGTTGGTGTAATACACTCGGGTAGATCTATACCCATAAACTCCGCATCACTCACTCTAAAGCTTGAGCAGTTTATTGCTCTTAATCATTTTCGTGTCGGCTTCTTTTGTTTTTAAAGTGTTCTGCTTGTGCTTATTCTTGGTGCCAATGGATGCGTTAGTAAGGGCTGTTCGGTTTTTGTTTATGTGGACTAGGGTTTTTGAATTATGACCAGTTGCTATGGATTTGTTCCTCCCTTTTTTACCCTAGCGCAATTAAGAAGTTATGGTGCTGTATTTAATTTCATGCAGAATTTATGCTATGAGAATGAGTTTGAAGTCTTCAAATTATTGCAATTGCAGCTATGAATTTTATTGTTGATTGCTAATGTGTTGTTCTTGCTGATATTCTGGAATAATGTTAATTGTTGATGTGTTTTTCTTGCTCGTTCTTCTTTCAATTCCACGGCCAACCCCCAAACTCCGAGGTTTGGAGGTTTTTTTTTTTAAAAAAAAAACAATATAAGGCGACCTGAATTTAAATTCAGTGTCGCTTAACTAAGGCGTCCCGAATTTTATTCAGACGCCAAAAGTCAAATTTTTTTACTACCTCGTCCGTACGTCCCTTTAAAAAGGGACGTTAATTGGGTCTTATTTAGGTCGTTTTTTGGGTTTTTTGTAGTAGTGAAAGGATCCGTCAACAAACTTTAGGTAGATATTTTGTTTTCTGATTTCCTATTCTTGTTAGCATTCTAACCACATCTTGTTTTTAATGACTTCCAATTTGGTTTATTTTTAACATGTTGCGTCTAAACCTTGTTGCATATCAATTAATTATTAGTGAAGTTTCATGCATGTGAGGTCAAGTGCAATTATCTATATGAAGATTATGTAGCAAGCTCTTGTTTGGGCATGCTACATTTTTCTTTGGTTCTTGCACATATTGATCCTTGTGTAATTCTCGCAGATTTCTCGCAAATGGGCTCATCACGTAACAACATTATTGTTCTTTGGTTTTGGGCTATGGTCCTTGAAGGATGCAATATTTGAAGAAGGGTAATGATTATTGTCTCTGATATTCAATTTCTGGTCCTTTTCTCTTGAAAGCAAGTTCTTATCTGCGTTGAGATGTGGGCACTTCTCCAGTCCCTCTTGAAGGACAAGTATAGGGTTGTCTCTGATATTCAATATTTGTAATATTTTGTTTTTACTATGTAAATTCTTATGATTGTTACAATTTATTTTTATGATATACAAGTCTTTTCTAATTTTTTCTGATTTTTTTTTTATTTTATTCTAAATTTTTATATTTTTTTAAATTGAATTTTGCGACGGAAAAAAAAAAATTCTGGATTTTGATTTTTCCCTCGCAAAATTTTGGATTTTGCGAGGGAAAAATTTTCCCTCGCAAATTTCTGAATTTGTGAGGGAAAAAGGTCTTTTTGCGACGAAAAATCATTTTGCGAGGGCGATTTTTGCGACGGTAGGTTTTCCGTCACAAATTCCGCCGCAAATCAGTTTTGCGAGGGAAAATGTCTGTTTTGCGAGGGAATTTTTCCGCCGCAAAAAACTGTTTTTTTTGTAGTGATAGGGCTGTAAGAGAGGTTGAAACTCACATCAGTATTGAATACTCCCGATCCGAGAAAATTTCACCAGGTAGGGGCGCATTACCACTACAGTGGTGTGTTGTATTTCCCCTTGTAAGGGCACGTTACCATTTCAGTAGTATGGATTGGGATATGTCCTAGTGAAGTAGCACGAAATAGTGGTGTGTGCCTCTCCACCGTTGAATTTCAAGAGATGAATTATTCCACTCATGAATTTGAGCCGGTAGTAAATGTGTTTTCTTGAATTTAAACTGGTAGTGAATATATTTTCCTAAATTTGAGCTGGTAGCAATTATGTTTTCTTTGAAAATGACAAAGCATTATTTTGTATAGTGTGATTATGAAAATGTACTGCGACTACAGAAATCTTGAGTATATGAAAATTTGAAAAGTTGAATATGAGACAACATAGAGGAATGGAAAAAGCAATAACATAATTGTTGTCGTTGATGTGTTGAATTGAAAAGTGGTGCAGTAGTTGATCATGATGACTCAGGAACAGGAACTGATATAATGGTCCAAAAATCTGAACTGATTAAGGCAGATAGTACTTGTTAGCTATAGTGCAAGACAAGATAGAGGCAAGTGGTCTGAGAGCTTAGATTGAAAGAGCTCAGACACAGGATAGATAAATGAGGTCTATAATAACATAATCGAATGAGAAAATCTTTAGAAATTGAAGTTGGAAATCATGTATTTTTGAAAATATCTTCGAACACTAGAATCAATAGAGTAATCAAGAGAAAGAAGCTTAACCCTTGCTACAATGTTCCATTTGAAGTATTACTAAGAATTGTACCACTAGCAAATTTTGAGGACAAAATTTCTTTTAGGAGGGGAGAAATGTAACATCCCAATTTTTATTAATAGGAAGTATTTTAAAAAGATGTGATTAATTAAGTATTATGAGGTTTAGAGGAGAATTAGAGGTATAAAATTAAGAGTTTCAATATATTATAGATAGATAAATGAATTTAATATTATATTTATATATAATAATATTATGGGACCCACACCTTTTATTTTCTTCTTCCCGTCACCACCGCATTGTTCGTTTTGTATGTGTGTGTGTATATATATATTAGGCACATGGGTGGCTGAAGGAAGCACATGGGCGGCTGGAGAAGAAAGAAAAAGAAAGGAAAAGGAAAAGGGAAGAATTAAATCTAAAAACCCAGAGGTGAAAACACACCATACACACACACAACCCGTACGGCGAGAGAGAGAAAGGAAGCATAGGCGTGAAGAGAACTGGTGGAAATTATGTGATGTTAGCAAATTGGAAGTATTGAAGTATATTGGTAAAATAAGTTTAGAGTGGAGGTAAGCTTGGTTTATTTTTTTATATACTTGTCAAATATATTTATGTATGTATATATTAAATTATTTTGAGATTTGTTGTGCTTTTGAAGGACTTGATTTGGTTACTATATTTTAATATAAATTGTCATGGTAGTTATATATGTTATGGGTTTAAGTAAGGAGGAATTTTTATGATAATATCTCTTTATACTATCACTCGGTGCACAGTGGACAGTACTTGTTAGGGCCCCTTCTTCCATGTTTTCCTTTGGTCAGGACTGGAATTGAGGACATGTGACACCTCCTTAGCTGTGTTCAAGAAGGGGAGCCATAGTCTAAACTTAAGCTCTATATATACCTTTGGCCAGGTATATCTTAAGATCTAACGAGCTTGGGACAATCAAGTTAAATGGATGAGATTTTATTGGACTATGTATTAGCCTATGTCTCCAGTCAGCGGTATAAGAATAAAAGGTGATATAAAGGAGGTATTGCATATTATATAATTGAATAATATATTATGTGGTGAAAGTATGTTTACATTGATAATTAAATTGGTATGTTTGAAAAATAAATTATGTTTTGGAACCTTTTTGGAGAGAAGTTTTGGTATAACCAAGTGGAGAATTAGTTTGTGAAAGGTTTTATACAAAGTAATATAATCAATTATTGTGAGTTTGAACTATATATTCTCAATCTTGATTTGCATGTATATTCCTAAATAACCAATTGTTACGAAGATCTTTGGATCTTACGGTTATTATATTTATTTTTTCCAAGTGATTATTTAAGTAGAGAGTAAGGAAAGACACATATGGAGTAAAGTTTTGAAAGCTCTTTTGTATTCTTATAATTTAGATTATGTTATTTGTATTTGTCATGACTATAAGACTTTCACTTTAACTTGTATTTACTGAAATATTTTAGAAATTAATTTGGTCCGATATAAATGGATTCTTATTTGAAATGGTTATGTAATTTGACGATTTGAATGTGGAGCATCCTTGTTGGCGATCTTTCAAATACTTCAAAAGAGTATTTGGGTGTTGGATTTAGAGTATTACACACGACAGTTTCCTTGGATCCTATTGATATACAATTTATAGTTAAAGGGACGTCCCTTCATCTATGCTCATTGTATTGATGTTTCTGGGGCAATCGGTTCGTTTATTCCTTTTTTGTGTCAATAATGGACGGTTCAAAGGGGAAGAGTTGCAAGAAAAAAAAATGCGGTCACTAAAATATTTGTCAATTATTGCTAAGGGTTAAAGGAATTCTTTTGAAGTTTGATTTGAACTTCAAGAGATTAATATGCTAAATATCGGTCCTCCAAATATGGTATGGATGTTTTAACTATGTCACTTAATCTTCTATTATCTTTAATTAAACAAATTCGAGAAGTTAACACTTAACAGCTCTAATATTGTCACCTTTTGCATTAAAAATTGTAATCCCTTTGATCAACGATAGATAGATCGCATAACTTAGAAAGTAGTACTTCCTCCGGTCTTAAATATAAGATTTAGTTGATTTTTTTAAATATTACAGAAGCTAAATAAATTTCTTAATAATAGTATATGACATGTACCATTAGATTATATATTAATTTATAAGTTATATAAATTAGTTTAAAAAAAACGATACAAATAAATTCCTTCCTTAAAGTAATTTATTTAACTTTTTAAATTTCTTTCAAAAAATCAATTACACTTTTATTTAAAGAGCATGTTAGAAATATACACATGCGTGAAAAGTCGGAGACGACATCATTGTGTCCCGCCCATTCAATAATGCCATAGCGCTTGCAACGCCGACGATAAAAATGAAATTATAAGGTTACAGTGAAGAAGCCAGCAGCCACTAGAACACAGCAAATACTCTGTGCGCATCAAGTCGAGCTGCAATGGTATCTGCCTATAGAATAATCACCAAAATATATCAAGACACCGTTTTCATAAGATGTTGTTAAGCTAAAACATATATTGCTCATCAGGCAAAGCAGTTTTGTAAAATTGCTACGTGCAAATGGGAAACACTACCGTTTTCATCTAAACATCCCCAAAAAACTGAATGATAGAAATTCTTTGCTAAAAGATAAGGCTGAATTTCTCGATTGCTATATCGAAAAGAGCACATGGTAAAAAGGAGAAAGATGGCCAGAAGTATCCCTGGCAGCCCAGCCAAAAGGCTTCTGTGGATGCTCTCATTCAGGTGATTTCGCCACACTCGTCACTCGACTTTTGGCCGGCCGGTATTAATTGAACAGTCCCACAGTCCACAAAAACGGAGCGAATGGCAATGACCAAGGAAAAGGAAGGACCTTTATTTCCACCAACGGGTGGTGAGGAATTTAATGGCACAATTAATTGTTCGGATCCTCATTTCTTATCTTGATTTACGGATTCAATATACAAAATGCAAAACTCACGAGTTCTAACTTCTAACACATTCTCATTACGACAATCTCGTGGTAAGAAAGTGTTCATTTAAACTCTTGATAAAAATGTAACTTCAGATCAAAAACTTGAATCTTAAACTTATAACAGATTGCTTTTCTTAATAAAAATGGGTGTTAAAGGTATATAATTAAGTAATTAAAATATAAATAATAACAATTACTTGTTTTACACATATTTTTATAAAGCAATTAAATATGATCTAGTTGAAAATGCTAGCATGAATTTAAAATTGAATTGACATAATTTTGTAAGGTATAAAATATAAACATAAAGAGAGTAAACTTGCATATGAACTTTCAGGTTTATTGAGTTTACCGTTTGAGTTTAATAGCGAGTTGGACAATTTTATGAGCTATAAATGAAAAAATTTAATATCAAGTTAACAAGATGTAGACTTTGTAAGTTTAAAAAAGTAAAATTAATTAATAAACTCATAAAGTTAATTCGCGAATTTGATAACTATAAAGAAATGACAATTAAGTAATTAAATATATTTTAAAATTAATAAAAATTTGTTTACCTTGATTAAAATTTTCTTGATTTTCTCTCTCGTGTATGGCTTATATTTCCCTGTAACCAACTCTGTATCAATTCTTATGGATTCCTTGTTATATTGCCTCTGCTCTCTATTATCTCTCTATCTCCATCAATAATTATCTCACCTCATCATTCATGTTTTTCATGTAACAACTTAGACCCCATCGGTACTGGAGGATGACGCTAAGAACATTAGGAGTCAGCGACACCATGCTCCTTCTCAGCCCAGAACGGTGGAACCTGGTTGATCTGTCTTTAACTTTGTTTTTTCAGTCTCTACTGTTGTCTTTGGTGTCTTTTCTATTGCTCCTTTTTGTTGGTAGTCTCTAGCGTTTAGCTTTTCCGCAATTATTCAGTCTGCCTGGTGCGCGTCCCTTTCTGATGTAATATCTTTTCTCTCAGTAATGAAATTTATAGAATTGTTCCAAAAAAAGTAGTGATCAAGTCCTTGTAATTATTTATGCATGCATCCCGCTTAGTACGCCCTCTGATAGTTCTCCACGTACCCCTGATAATTCATGCTTTTGATGTGACAACTTTGAAACCGTCCTTATTATTAATTATTGGACAAGTATTATTCAGGTCTTTTTTATAAGTCTATTTTGACCAAAAAATTTAGTTATATTTATAAGTCCAGTTTCATGTAATAAATAAGATTGTGACAATTTTACCCATATTAATTGTAGTCATAAAGATAAAGAAAAAAGAAACAGTTTAAAAATACTCAATTATAAATGAAGGCAAATTTAAAATTTTAGTCCATAATCATTGAGTTAACTACTTCTGCTTAGTATATGAGATTTAGTCAAAATAAATTTATAAATAGAATTAGAGTGGTAGTGATTAAGTCCTTGCAATTATCCATGCATGCATCCCGCTTAGTACGCCCTCTGATAATTCTCCACGTACCTAAACCAAGTCATATGCATTTTTCTTTTTTAATTGTAAATAAATCTTGGTAATTATGGGATAATTGTGGGATGCAATCAGAGGCAAATCCCAATGGCAGTTGTCGCTTTAATGCATATTTAAATTAAATTTTAGAGAATAGATTTTACGATTTACTAAATAAATATGTGATAGAATTTAAATGTAATTTTGAGTTTTTATGGATTTTTTTAAAAAAATTGGAACCTAAATTAAATGCAATTTTTCCATAATAATAAAAAGGTTGAATTTTATATAGCCACCGACAGTGGGCGGCTCATGAGGCATGAAAGACACATGTACTCATATTATTCTATTATTATTCTTGTTATAAAAATAAAAATAAAGATATATCTGGGGTAAGAGATAAAGAACAAGAACAAAAGAAGAGAGAAATTCAAGAAAGAAAGTGAAGAGTAATATTCATTCAAATATATTTTTAATAGTTACACAAGACTTCTATTTATAGATATAAAATAGGTCCTTTTGGTGTAATTTCTATTTGGGCCGTTGGACATAATTTTCCGGGACAAAATTTTCAACATTCCCACGTGAAGGCAATTGAAGGTTTGAAATAAATGTGCATGAGTCCCATGTCTTTATATATTATATGGGAAAAACACTTCTTATGTTGTAGGAGAAATGTATTCTCATGTCATACACACATGAAATGGTGGGACCCATATATATATATAATGAGCATATATATATATTTGGGTCCTACCATTTCATGTGTGTGTAGGAATCTTCTTCTTCTCATGCAACATGAGAAGTTTAAACCCCATATTATATTATATAATATAATATACCGGTGATAGAATATGGGAATTCAAGAGTCAATGAACATCTACATAATTAATATATTCATAACTTTATATTGGATGTCCATTATAAATGTATCTCATTAAAAACTTTAGCTAGGAAAAACCTAGTGGGATAAAAACTCAGCCAAAAAAAAGAGTACAACATTAATTGATACACTTTATATTAAAAACATTTTTAAGAAAACCCAGTGGGATAAATTCTGGATAAGAGAAAAAGAGTACAACGTGTATCGTCTCCCCCTCTTGACAATATCAGTTGAGATTTTTAAGTCTCCGAAGACTAATAATACCTTGGACAAGCTTTTCAAAGATTGTACCAGGAAGTGTCTTAGTGAATAAATCTGCTAAATTTTCACTTGAATTGATTAGCTGGATATCAATTCCACCATCCTTTTGAAAATCACAAGTGAAGAAGAATTTTGGTTAAATATGCTTCATTCTATCGCCCTTGATATAACTTTCTTTAAGTTAGGCAATACATGCAGCATTATCCTTATATAAAATTGTTGGGATCATTCTTCCTCATTATAAATGACAAGTTGTTTGTATATGACGTATTACTGACATCAATCATACACATTCTCGACTTGTTTCATGCATTGTTAGAATCTCTACATGATGAGATAATGTGGTTGATATAGTCTGTTTTATAGATCACCATAAAATAGCTACACCTCCACATGTAAACAGATGGCCTGTTTGTGATTTACCATCATGTGGGTCAGACAAAAATCCAGCATTTGCATAACCAACCAGTTCATGATTTGATACATTTGAGTAGTATAACCCCATGTTCATAGTGCCTCTGAGGTAACAAAGAATGTGTTTTACTCCATTCCAATGCCTACGTGTGGGTGAAGAACTATATTTTGCTAATAAATTAAGAGCAAATGATATATCAGGATGTGTATAATTAGCATGATACATTAATGCTCCAATAGCATTAAGATATGGTACTTCTTGATCAAGTAGTTTTTCTTCACCTTCTTCGCTAATTATTCGAAGTTAGAATGGATCTTTATCATCTTTCAAAGACCTTATTATCATTGAGGTACAAAATGGATGTGACTTATCCATATAAAATAGCTCAAAAACCTTCCTTGTATAAGTTTCTTGATATACAAAAATTTCATTCTTTAGATACTCTATTTATAATCCAAGAAAGAATTTTGTTCTTTCCAAGTTTTTCATTTCGAATTATTTCTTCAAATAATTGATTATCTTTTGAAGCTCTTCAGGAGTTCAAATAATGTTGATATCATCAACATAAACAGCAATTATATCAAATTCTCTTATAGATCTTTTCATAAATATGCATGGGCATATTGGGTCATTTTTATACCATTTTTTTTCAACAGAGATTCATTGAGACAATTATACCACATGTGCCCTGATTGCTTCAGGCCATATAGAGATTTATTTAACTTAATTGAATATTGTTCTCAAGAATTTGAATTATATGCTTCTGACATCTTGATTCCTTCAGGGACTTTCATATATATATCATTGTCAAGTGAGCCATATAAATAGGCAATCACGACATCCATTAGATGCAAATCAAGTCCTTCATTTACGGTTAGGCTAATCAAATAATGAAAAGTAGTTGCATCCACTACTAGTGAATACGTTTCTTCAAAATCAATGATAGGTCTTTGTGTAAAGCCTTGGGCTACAAAACGTTCCTTATATCTTATAATTTCACCCTTTTCATTTCTCTTTCTTACAAAAACTCATTTGTATCCAACTGGCTTTACATCTTCATGTGTATTGACTACAGGTCCAAATACTTTTTGTTTTGCCAATGATTTTAAATATGCATTAATGGCATCTTTCCATAAAGGCTAATTCTTTCTTTGTTGAAACTCCCTAATAGATGTTGGCTCATAATCTTTATTATTATTCATTACGTCATATGCTATATTATAAGCAAAAAATATCATCAACGTTGACTTCATTTCGAGCCCATAGGATACCTTTCATAATATAATTTATTGAGATCTCATCATTTTCACATATTTCAGGTATCTGGGTCTCTTATGTGACCACTACAACATTCTCTTCTGGAGATATTCCTATTGGAACTGATAGGTCTTCTGGGGATAGCTCTTCTAGAGCTACTAATTTTTCTTGATTATCCTTGACTTAAACATCAATATTCTTAGCTCCTTTTTTTTAGGATTTTCATCTTTGGAATTGATGGGTCTGCCAAGCTTCAAGCGTGCTTTAAATTCATCATTTATAATAGATTGTCGTTTAGGAACATCAATTCAAATAGGAGCATTAGAAACTGGGACATCATGTGACTTTGTCACTTTCTTTAGGTCAGTAAATACTTTTGACATTCGATTAGTTAAACTCTACAAATGAATTATCTTTTGAACTTCCATTTCACATTGTTTTGTACGAGGATCAAAATGAGCCAATGATAATTCATTCCAGCTATCTCTTTATCCAACTGCTCATTTTCTCCCCCTAATGTCAAAAAAAAAAATGATTCATCAAAATGACAATAAACAAATCGTGCCGTAAATAAATCTCCAATTGTTGGTTCTAAATATTATATAATTGAAGGAGATTCATGTCTAACATCTATTCTCATCCTTCTTTGATGGCCTATTTTGGTGCATTATGGTTGTGTTGTTGGCACATATACTGCACACCCAAAAAAATTTATATGGAAAATATTAAATTCTTGACCAAAAACCATTTGTAAGGGGGAAACTCTTAGGTAACTTATTGGCCTGATGCGAACCAACATTGCTGCATGCAAAACGACATGACCCCAAGCAGAAATCAAGAGATTAGATGTCATAAGTAAAGGTCTTGCAATAAATTGGAATCGTTTAACCAATGATTCTGTAAGTCCATTTTGTGTATCAACATGTGCTATAAGATTTCAATATCAATTCCAAGGGACATACAATATTCATTAAAAGCTTATGAACTAAATTCACCAGCATTGTCAAGACGTATTTTCTTGATAGGATAATCAAGGTAATGTGCTCTTAATCTAATCAATTGAGCAAGTAATCTCACAAACGCCATGTTGCGAGAATATAATAAGCAAACATGCAACCATTTAGTTTATGCATCAATTAAAATCATAAAGTGCCTAAATGGTCCGCATGGTGGGTGTATTAAACCACAAATATCTCCCTATATCTGTTCTAGAAATGTGAGAGACTCACTTTCTACTTTGCTTTGTGAAGGCTGAATAATTAACTTTCCCTTGGAACATGCAACACATGAGAAATTATGATATTGTGGTATTTGTTTACACTTCAAAGCATGTCCATATGAATTCTTAATTATTTGTCTCATTATGGTTGACTCAGGATGGCCTAACCAGTCGTACCAAACATTAAATATATCAATATCAGCATAGTTCTGGTTTACCGTAACATTTGTTTCAATTATATTAATATTTGCATAGTACAAATCATAAGATAACATATTGGTAATTTTTCTAGAATATTTTTTCACCAAATTGGGCAATAATAATTTGTAAATATTCCTTATTCTTCTCATTTATAGTCTCAATATGATACCCATTCCGACGGATATCCTTAAAACTCAATAAATTTCTATGAGACTTAGAAGAATATAAAGCATCATTAATAACAAATTTAGTACCTTTGGGTAATATTATAATTGTTCTTCCAAAGCCTTCAATTAATTTTTTATTACCCACTATGATATTTATGCTTGCATTACTTATTGTTGGATGTAAAAAATATTTTTTATCTTTAAGAATTGTATGTGTTGTAGCACTATCTATGAGATATATATCTTCATTCTTGTGTTCAACAATCGAAATATCCATAATCTTCACCAAAAGAAAAGAAATGCATTAAAACACATTTAAAATACATGATCAGCAACAATGACCTTATTTCATATAAAAGGAGAAATAACATAAAAGCATAAACTACTAATTGCATATCTTCATTCTTATCATTTTTATTTATTATTCTTTCAACCAAACTCATCTAATCATAAAAATCAGCCACCTCCAAATGTGTCATAGCATTACTGTCATTAATATCATTTAGCACATCATCATTCTTTTTTTGTGCCTCAACATTATCTTCATGAGAAAGCAAATTTGTTTCCACGTTATTTGTACTTTTTTTTATTGGAGACTTGATAAAGTTTTGCTAGATGTTCAGGTGTACAACAGGTATGCACCCAGTGCCCCTTTATACCACACTGATAACATTGACTCTTTACAACTTTTGAAGGACCTCCCTTGTCATTTTTTTTTTGTCCTTCATTATATTTCTTTTTCTAGTGGGTACAAGGATTATAATTATTACTTCTACCACCATCATAACGGTAATTAATATGTCCCCTACCACGTCCATGTCATCGTGCATGGCCATAGCCACGACCGCGATCATTAGCTTAATAATTATTATGTACACTCACATTCGCTTCAAGAAATGGAGCAGATTCAGTGGGACGATTTTCATAATTTTTCATTAATAGCTCGTTATTTTGTTTAGCTACCAATAGGTATGAGATTAACTTATAATACTTTTTAAAACCTTTCTCTCGATATTGCTACTACAAGAACATATTCAAAGAATGAAAATTAGAAAAGGTTTTCTCTAATAAGTCCTCATTGGTTATTTTCTCACCATATAATTTCAACTGAGAACTTATTTTGAAGGCTTTTGAATTATATTCACTTAGAGTCTTAAAATATTTTGCCCTAAAGTGTATCCATTCATAACGAGCTCGAGGCAAAATCACAGTTTTTTGGTGATCATACCTTCCTTTTAAATTAGTCCACAATTCTAGTGGATCTTTTACCGTTAGATATTCAGCTTTTAGTCCTTCATGAAGATGGTGGCGAAGAAAAATAATAGCTTTGGCCTTATCTTGACGAGATGCATCATTTTCTAGTAAAATTGTTGTTCCTAGGCCCTTAGCATCAAGATGGATTTCAGCATCTAAAATCCATTTTTTTTCTTGTGATATCAAGAGCAGTAAACTTGAGTTTGGTAAGGTTGGCCATGATTTAAACTAAAAATAATAATAACAATTAGTATCATGTAAGATTAATAAAACATAAAGTATCATCATGAATTAAAACAACATTATATTTCATATATATATATATATATATATATATATATATATATATATATAGAAGAAGTATAGAAAGAAGAAGGTAGAATGTAAATATGAGGAAATCAACAATTATAAGTATCACATCATATATAATGCTATATACAACAATAATAAAATTAAAATGGCAAATAAATTAAATAATGAACAAATAAACAAAATATATACGTGTGCGTCTGTGTGTGTTAAAGTTAGCAATAGTGTGTGTGTGTAAATTACTACAATTAAATGTGCAAAAAGATGACAAAAGAAATGAATTGAAAGCAGAGGTAATCCTCATGAGAATCCAATTTATCAGAAGAAGGAGAGAGTGCTGATGAAAAACACACACATATTATGTATATATCAACATAATACTAAAATAATAAATAAAATGAAATAATATAATATAATATAAAGAAATGAAAATATCCAATCTCAGCCATTAAACCCTATGTTAAAATAATCGGAAAAAGTATCACTTTAATTCCATATCGTGGCTCAGATTATCCTAGATAAAAAAAAATTGAAAAAAAAAAAAAGAGAAGAAAAAATGTGTATGTATACCTTAGTACCTTAGTAAGAGCTTTGTGTTAATAACGTATTATAAAAATAAAGATATACCTAAGGTAAGAGATAGAAAACAAGAACAACGGAAGAGAGAAAGTGAAGAGTAATACTCATTCAAATGTATTTTCAATGTTTACCCTCAATTTAAATATGTAAAAATGGGTCGTTTGATGTAATTTCTATCTGGGTCTTTGACGTAATTTTCCCCGGATGAAATTTTCAATACTCCCACGTGAAGGCAGCTAAAGGTTTGAAATAAATGTGTGTAGGTCCCACATCTTTATATATTATATTATACAATATGGCAGAATATAGGAATTTAAGAGTCAATTAACATCTACATAATTAATATATTCATAACAATTCTATATTTTTTTTAAGGGAAAACAAAAATCTATGGTCCACCAAAAGTAGCGGCACATTCATTGGGGCTGTCAACCGGGATTTAATTAATCATAAAACATTTTGGGAAAATAGGCCCTAAAAACCCAAAAACATAACAATAATGTCTCACTATACATTTCTCTATTAAAAAAGTTTTTAGGAATCTATAAATTCTAAATATGAAATTACCTTCTTACCCTTAGTTATTGATATTTGGATATTATATGATATTAAGTTATATGATTAGGTTTAGTTACTTATTAATCCCTACTCTATCACTTGTTAATAGAGACACATTCACTTGTCAATGAGAGCTATTTTAGTTAACATAGGTGAGCTAGTCAATTGTCACTTTATTACTTGTCAATATAGTTAGGTTCATTTGTCAACAAGAGCTAATTTACATTGTATTGTAAAAATGACAATAGTTAATATAAATAGGCTTGTCAATGCCTACTCTTTAACTAGTCATTAGAGACATAAAAACTTGTCAAAATAAACACATACACTTTACAATGTATAATTTGTTATTATAGGCACATAAACTTACCAAAATAAGCACATAAACTTATCAAAATAGGCACAGAGCACCAATGTATAACTTGTCAAAGTAGATACATACATTCGCCAATGTATAACTTGTCATTACAAGCACATAAACTTATCAAAATAAACATTTAGATTTGCCAATGTATAATTTTTCAAAATAGACACATAAACTTGTTAATGTATAACTTGACATTATAAGTACATAAACTTGTCAAAATAGATATATACACTTGTTAATATATAGCTTGTCAAAATATACACATTAACCTACTATCAAAACCCTTTTCTCCAATCATGGTTCATACAAGGACAAATAGGTCATTGTGTGTATTTTGACAAGTTATATATTGACAAGTGTATATATCTATTTTGATAAGCTTATGTGTTTATTTTGATAAGTTTATGTACCTATAATAACAAGTTATATATTGACGAGTGCATGTGTCTATTTTGACAAGTTATATATTAGTGATATATGTCTATTTTAATAAGTATATGCATCTATTTTCACAAATTTGTGTACCGACAATGTATGATTCAGAACAGTAAACCAAAGGGTTAAGGTACAAATTTTCCAACGAATTATTATCCGAGGAGCATCTGGCACAAAAAACAATTGAGGGTACCAAAATTACCAATAAACAATTAAAAAGTAAAAAGCAGTACCAAATAACTATTTAAAAAAAACAATTTTCACAATTACGTTAAAATATGAGGCACTGGCATAAAACGGTGGCAGAGACACTGGAAAAAAGAGCGGTTAAGCCTTCTTGTTGGATAAGGCAAATACCAATAGAGATGGGACCCATGCGAGCAGACGATGTGGTAGCGGCGGCCAGTGGCGGACTTAGAAAAATAGTTAGGGGGCACAAGTGGCGGGGGGTTTTGGGGGTTCAGGGGCAGCGCCCCCGTAAGTTTTTTTTTAAAGGAAATTTTTAAATGAATTAATAAAACAAAAACATATAAATAAGAAAAAATATCAAAAAATATTCGTGAATATTGATTATGTAATAAGAAAAGCAATTATTTTACAAACCTACCACTCTGGTCCTATTTATAAGTCCACTTTGACTAAAAAATTTAGTCCTATGTATAAATCCAGTTTTATGTATTAAATGGGATTATGACAATTTTACCCATATTAATTGTACTCATGAAGATAGAGAGAGAAGAAACAATTGAAAAATACACAATCATAAATAAGAGCAAAGTTAAAAATGTACGCCATAATCATTGAGTTTACTAACTCTCCTTGGTATGTGAGATTTAGTCAAACTGGACTTATGAATAAGACCAAAGTGGTATCATTTAGAAAAGCAAGGCCCAGTGCTGTTAGAAATGCAGCTATATAAATTACAATGTGAGCACTGAGCACTCAATAATCAACCAATTGACCAATTCTTTTTTTAAAAAAATATTATTTACCACACACACACACACACAATCAGAAATCAAGGGGGGGCACTTGCCCCCCTTCTCATGTAGGTGGATCCTCCACTGGCGGCGGCTGCTGCTTGTGCCATCGGAGGGATGGAACCAGGGTGCAAGGCGTGTGCCAATCGAACGCTATGGACTATTGGATTTGGTTTCAGTACATGATTCTTGCCCTGAAGCTGCATACGAACCTTGATGAGTTTAAGAGGGTGAGTGGAACACCCAGCAACAATGGAAGCTTTGAAAACGCCGACATCGCCGACACTGTGACAGTCAATGGAAGACAGAGACACCAAGACAGTGACGGGGTAATAGTTCGTTGGCCAATTGGCACCTTAATTGTGTTTTTTTTTCACTTTTTAATTGTTGATTGGTAATTTTGGTACCTTCAATTGTTTTTTTGTGCCTGATGTTCCTAGGGTAATAGTTCGTTGGCAAATCTACACCTTAACCACTACTAAAAATTTCGGTTTTTGCTACGGAAAAAATCCGTAGCAAAAACTCATTTTTCCGTAGCAAAACATGTTTGCTACGGATTTTGCTACGGATTTAGTCCGTAGCAAAATATCGCGTGGCAATTGCTACGGATTTCGTGAAATCCGTAGCAATTGCGGCAGATATGAAAATCCGTAGCAAATTTGCTACGGATTTTAATATCCGTAGCAATTGCCACGGATTTTCATATCCGTCGCAATTGCTACGGATAAAATATCCGTAGCAATTGCTACGGATAAAATATCCGTAGCAAATTTGAAAATTTGCTACGGATTTTTTTCCGTAGCAAATTGCTACGGATATTAAAATCGTGGCAATTGCTACGGATATTAAAATCCGTAGCAATTTGCTACGGATTTTTAGATCCGTCGCAATTGCTACGGAAAAAAATCCGTAGCAAATTTGAAAATTTGCTACGGATATTTTCTCCGTAGCAAATTTCACAAATTTCCAGAATTTGCTACGGATTTTTTTCCGTAGCAAATTTCAGAATTTGCGGAGATTTTCTTTTCGGTAGCAAATTTTAAATTTTTTTAATAGAAAATTGAATACAAATAGTAAAGTAATGTACCATGAATATATTAACGATAAAAAAGAGTTTACATAGTGAAAACACAATATATATATAATCCGTAGCAACAAACAAATACAAAAAAGTAGTAGCAACAAGCAAATACAAAAAAGTAGGCTAAACAAATGGCATTGTGATCATCGTCATCACCAAGCATGGTCATCATCACCAGGAGTCGACCGGAACCTCTGTCTTTCATAAGGGACATGATTTGAAGCCGCATCACCCTCATCAACTCATTCCGTGAGTCATCTCCGTCGCATCACCGTTCCGTTCTCGCTGCAACGCCTTTGCTTGATCCGATCTTTTTCCCTCGCAACGCCCGCTTGATCTCGATCTTGTTCCCGAATCATCTCGCGCCTCATCATCTCTATTTCGAGTCACCGCCGGCTCATCATCTCCCGTTCTGGGTCATCCGTGTCGCTTGCTCCTCCACCAACGCCTTCATCTTCTTCACTCATCTACAAAATTGATTAGTACATTTATTATTTGTACTTCATTTGAATGGACAAGAGAATGAAAATTATCAAAAACAAATGTATTATGTTTACTCCGAACAAACCCCTACGGTGCCGGATGAGAGGCGCTTTGTCCCTTCGGGTGGCCGGCGTACTCACCGTATCCAAAGACCCTCCCCTTCTTGTCAAATCCGCCGTAGCCTCAAAGAACAGACTCTCGTTGTCGGATATAGAGGATGAGGGGTCGATCTCACGCTGCGTGGCTCTCCCGCGACGATGCTTCTCAAAGTTTTCCTACAAGCAAACAAATACATAACAAATAAGACATGTAAAACTATATAAATATGGTGGTGCATAAAACAAGTAATAAAGGCAATAAATGTCTAACCGCTATTTGTTGCGCCCTTGGATTAATCCATTGCCTCTCACTCCCTTCAGTCGGGAATGGGTCCGCCGAAAGGTAACCCACTCAACCGATCCAGTGGAGCTTCCCCGAACTCTACCCGCAAACGCAAATGATGACCTTAATTAATTACTTCAAATTACAAAATATTGAATACGTAAATAGAAAATAACGTGTACTTACAACTTTGCGTCGATGCTCACTAATTGATATGGAGCCGCCAAAGATATGATGGTCCTTCCATTTTGGCCCTATTTTGCTTATTTTTCGCACTTATGGTCTTAAACTTGTCATTGCTTTCCCAATTGCCAAATAATTCATCTCTAGTGTCCGTGGAAGCCAACTGTCTTGCCTCTCGACCTTCTCAATGCATAGAGCTTTCGACGCACCATCACGCCGGCCCCGTGGTTATAAGCTTTTTTCAGATTTTCAAGATGCTCGTGCAACGTCATATGCTTATCCTGAAAATCAATAACAAACAATTAGTGCTCAAAATTTTAAAAGTACTAAATTAACACGCATAAAAAAATAACTTACCAAGAACTCCTTGAACCACGTGTCTCGTTGCTTCTTAGGAATCTCTGTCCACGCGGTCCAAGCTTGAGTGTAATTACGGAATATTTGGTCCGACATGAAAGTCGCCACCGAGAGTATCGTGCAAAAATCTGAAAACGAGAGATTATCATGCAAATAATAGCATACAAACCAATTAGAAAAGAAAATTGTAACATTACAGGTAACTTTGCATGACTTACTCGTTGCCGTCAGGACGGATCCAAAGAAACCCTGTCTCAGGATCTCTTGAGCCCCAGATTGGTACCTCTGAAGAACTACCTTCTTCCCCGACGTGGCTCTGAGGCGACGCAGTGTGCTAAGGAAGAAATGTGAAATATTGAAGATGTTTGTACATAGATGGTTTCAAGAAACTAAACAAATGTAAATCAATCAGAAATGGTAAAGTAAACATGTGGTCCTCCCTTTGTGCATCGGGGGGTAGCCGCCGGTGACGACGATGTATAAAGTGACGGTGAAGATGACAAATATCCCGACGGTGACGACGAAAAATCAAATAGTGGCACCTCCGGAGAAGAAGCCGAGCCCTCTTCGCCTCCATATGGAGCGGTTGGCGTCGCCCTACCCCCTCTTATAGTACGGGGTCGGGCTCGACCACTGCCACGTCCACTACTTGAACGTCCTCCTGGATGCTCCATCTCTGAACACTTATAGACATCATGGCAAAATATATATATAAAAAAAAAATTAGTTAATATAAGAGTAGCAAAGAAACAAAGTATGTAGTATAACATATCGTCATAAACAAATAACTAACATAAATCAACCGGACGATTCCTGTTCATCGACATCTACTTGCATGTCTTCATCTCGAACTCTCATAGTCGTCGAACTCGATTCACTATCGAGAAGCTCATTTCCGCCTCATCCTCATCGTCTCGATTTCTCATCGTCAATTTGTATAGGAATCAACTCTAACTCCGCACGAGAATCAAAGAGATTGCTTGGTACTTCGTCATCGAAGATGTTTATGGGCGCACATGTTCCACATCGGCTTGGAAAGGTTCACCATACCTTGTCATTTGATTCCCGCTCTTTCGACTTTGGTATAATATTTCGTGCTTTGGTTTTAATAACTCCCGTCCACCCTTGGCGAGATGTAGGGTATGGTGTATAGTAAACTTGTTCCACTTTGTTGAGCAAGGATGAATGAGTCATAACCAACCGAATATCTCCTTGTCCAGTGGATCTCAATATTTCCATGTTTGTCCACTTTTGTCCCACGCGGGACCGTTATCAAACCACTCACACTTAAAAAGGGTCACCACCTTGTCCCACCGGTAACTCAACTGAATTATCTCAACTAACTTCCCGTAGTATCGGTCTCCACCCCGTCAATTTGGTCACCTCGACAACATACACCGTAATTGCAACATAGTGTACTGCGTTCGCGTCAACAGTTGCAAATCGATACCCATTGATTATATATTTGTTGCATCGGTAACGCTTGTCATTGCAGCTCCATAAGATAAACTCCACGCAACTTCATTGGGATCGATGGATTTTCCAAGAAATATGATCGAAACCATTTTGGAAACTCGAATTAGTGAATTGATCAACTTGGGACACCGACATTGAAGGATTTCCGATCGACCCAATTAGAGAAGTAAGCGTAACAAAAAAAAAACTTAAGTTAATACTTTAATACTTACCGTAATAGTAAACAAAACAAAAACTTACTCTATGTACTTTGCAGCCTCTTCACAGTTGTTTAGAATGTACCACTCTGCAACTCGCTTATCTCTTCCGTCAAGAGTTGACTTCCAACGTTTTCCCACGACTCACCCTGGAAAATTAAATATTGATTTTTGATCCCTCGTATCACCGGCATCATCGTTACGAGGTACCCCTCTCCATCTTGACATCATTTCAGGGGGATAATAGTATGACGCAAATTTTGCGGCCTCTTCGACTAGATAAGCTTCAGCGATAGATCCTTCAACGTACCTTGTATTTTTGATCTTGTGCTTAAGTGTGCGTAAAAACCTACAATGGAATATCCGAGCTAAAGTATCATGTCGGTCAATTAATAACATCACAAATCAATATATATATTCCCTCTCAAACGGATACATCCATCTATCTTTTGTTGCGGGCCTCCTACCTTTGCTTCGTATGCCAAGTGAACGGGCAAATGTTCCATTGAGTCAAACAAGCTAGGAGGAAACACAATTTCTAACTTGCATAGCGTTATGGGCATGCTCGCCTCCAGGTGTCGTAACTTTTCAACATTAAGCTCTGAAGCACAAATTTCTCTAAAGAACATGGACAACTCCGTTAGAATATACCATACATGCTTCGGTAGTGCTTTGAAGGCCCATGGCAACAATCTCTGGAAAAACACATGACAATCATGACTCTTCATCTTGCTCAACTTCACCTCGTGCATGTCGACACATCTTTTCCAGTTTGACGCATAACCGTCGGGAGTTTCGAGATCTTTAACCCATTGCAACAATTCTAAATTCTGCTCTTTATTGAATGTGTACGGCGCTCTGGGTTTGGAAATTCGTCCGTGCCACTGTCCACCAAATGCAAAGCAGGCCTTCTACAAATCGCTTCAACGTCCAATCTTGCGTTGACTGTGTCTTTCGTCTTGCCCTTGGTGTCCATCACGGTGTACAGAATATTGCAAAACACATTCCTCTCAATATGCATGACATCGAGGTTGTGTCTTAACAATTGATCTTTCCAATATGGTAGTTCCCGGAAGATATCTGCGTTTGTTCCAATGATGATCAATGCCGTACCTGCCCCTCGGGTTCGCTTGAAGCAGCCCCTCTTCGACACTCGGAATGTGCCCGACCCGTCCCATATTTCTTGTCCACTTAAACGACGAGGTGGATCTGCTCGTTCGACAACCTTCGCGTGAAGTCTTTTCTATTTCTCCTAAACGGATGATCGGGGTAGGAATCGTTGGTGCTCGTCAAACCAATCGACCTGCGACCGTGTTCCAAGCTAAAACCCATGTTCTGTTCAAGACATACCGGGCATGCGAGCTTTCCCACGTTTGCCGCCCACTCAACATCCCATATGCGGGGAAATCATTTATCGTCCACATTAAGGCAGCCCGCATGGTGAAATTTCGACTTAATGATATATCATACGTAAGAACACCTTCACTCCACAACATCTTCAACTCGTCTATCAAAGGCTTGAGGTACACATCTATCTTTTTTTTTTGGGTTCGACGGCCCCGGGGATTAACGCGTTAAGGAAGAAAAACTCTCTTCTCATGCACATAGAAGGTGGGAGGTTGTACGGCGTCACAATGACCGGCCACAGGA
This sequence comes from Acacia melanoxylon, assembly GCA_019022615.1. NCBI lineage: Eukaryota > Viridiplantae > Streptophyta > Magnoliopsida > Fabales > Fabaceae > Acacia > Acacia melanoxylon. The sequence goes on from JAFJYJ010000013.1 coordinate 7,029,010, forward strand.
ATAATTCCGCCCGTATTGTTGAAAGGAGCGAACCCATCCGAACATAGACCAAGACGAACATTACGGGGATCCATAGCAAAGAAAGGATTCGCCTCGTCAAATTTACGCCAAGCTTCGGCATCAGATACATGCGTCACAAAGTTCTCATCCCTACGATGCTCCCGGTGCCATCTCGTGAGAAGCCGTTTGTTCGGATGCATACAATCTCGTAAGTCCGGGCACCAGAGGAAAGTACCACATCTTGCTTAATGTATGACGGGTCTTTTTCCTTCCTTTCCCCACAACTTTATATCGTCATGTCCACGAAATTTGCAATTTGTCACTCAAAGATCATCCTTGTAATACAACATACATCCTCTCGGGGCGGCAATGAATTTTTTCACATCCAAGCCCAAGCTCTTTCACCTTTTTTTTGCTTGGTAAAAGTCCTTCGGCAAATTATTGTCTTTGGGAACAACCTTACTCATGATCTGCATCATTTCGTTGTAATTCCTCTCACTCATATGGTGATCGGTCTTCAAACTTAGTGTTGCTAGGGTAGCCGATAGCGATGAATATTCACTATTTTCAAAGTGGTCGCAACCTTCCCATAACGAACGTTGTGCTTCTTGAAGCATTTTATAGAACCTAGCAGCTTCCGGATGAGGATCCTCACCCATGTTTGATGGTTGAGGATGGGTACCGGTCTCCTCTCCCATGTATGACGGTTCAGCATGAGTAACGGGATCAAAATATTGGCCGATCGACGGTCCCGCGGCATCCATAACCAACTGCTCATATTGATTAAGGTTTTCTCGATGACTACCGTCCCCGTAATAACCACTCGTGTCCGTCGGACTTCGCCATGACATTCCCAACATTCATAATCTTTTATGAATCCCTTTTGACACAAATGAATCCGACCGTGTCCGCATCTCGTAAATCTTAAACACTTACATTTGGCACACGGACACCGATCTCCCTTCTTGAATTATTTGAATTCGCCAAAGCAAATTGGACGAACTCTTCCAAACCCGCGAAGAATGTTGTTACTTGTCTTCTATCGTTAGACGATTGTACATCCAACTTCTATCATGGTTGCCTTCCATACTTCCTAGCTAGTTCAAGTTACTACCCTAATTAACTTCTCAACATACCACAAATATATATAAGTCGCCTCTTATGCCTTCCAATTGCCACTTACTCAAGAAAGTGAAAAACAAACACATGCATTGAACAAAGAACATATTCCAGCAAAGCAAAACTGAGAATGAGGATAACACACTGAGAACATGGACACATGTATGTGGAGGGCAAACAAAGAATAGAATACTAAGTATTTTGGAGTTTCTAACATATATGGGCTAGATCAAAGAGATTACTTAACATTTAATCAAATTTATTGTATAACTTGTTAAACATAGATTGAAATAAAAAATTTAAATGAAATATTTTTTAAACAAATTACTAACAGTCATTTTTATAATAGCCTAAATCAAATAATAAATTCTACTAATTTTTATAACACATACAAATGTGATTATTCTTCAATGTCACACCTTCCTCCTCCCAGGTTGACATTAATTAATTCATTGTCTTATCCCTAAATTTCATTTCCAAACACTTCACTTTTCTAGTTTCAACATCATCCTATTTAAATATTTATGTATCAATACCAACTAATACAAAATCTTAATTTTATCACACCAAAATCAGAATTGGAATTTATAAATTCCTAAAAAGTGCTAGATAAAAATACTTCATTATTCATTATTTTCATTATTCCAGCTAAGCAAACATAATACAAAATCTTAAAGTGCTAGAATTGGAATTTCTAAATACTTCATCAATACCAACATTATAATTATATAATTATTTTATTTAATATTGAATTCTATTTTATTTTTTTATTACTAAATATACTAATTTTATTATAATAATAATATATAATAATAATAAATGATAAAAAAAAATGAATAATTTAAAGCTCTACTTCATTTAATTTGTTATTGTTCTATTAAGATTTTTACTGTTATTTTTCTATTTTTATATTGTTACAAAGAGATTTTTGAATCACTACAATTCATATCATATATACTTATACAAAGTAGATTTTTATATAGAAATCTATATAGAATTCTACTAAGTATATCTAAATGAGTATGAGTATATATAATAAATTATTCAATTTTTAATTAGAATTCTAATTTTAATTATAAATATAAAAAAAATAGTAATATTGAATATTCATTTTAGAATGAATTTTAGAATAGTTAATTCTATTATAATTATATAATTATTATATTTAAATACAAAATCTTAATTTTATCTTAATTTCACAATTTATCTTATGTAAAAAAAACGATTTAAACTCATGTAATCGATAATCTTCTACCAACATACATATTTTCATAATAAAAAGTGCTACAATTGGAATTTCTAAATACTTCATCAATATCAACTAATACAAAATCTTAATTTTATCTTAATTTCACAATTTATCTTATGTAACAAAATACAATTTAAACTCATGTAATCGATAATCCCATACCAACATACATATTTTCATTATTCCAGCTAAGCAAACATAACATAAATATCATATTGTAATAAAAAGAAAATATACTTCAAACTAACCCGCAAAATCGAAGGGATTTGTTTGTAACCTGCAAAAAAAATGAAAGGTAAAAAAACTACAAAAAGGGAAAAAAAAAAGGCGCTTACATACCTTGCAAAAACGGGGATCGAATCGGGAGAAGCCGACGGAGGAGGGCGACGGAGATGGGGGGGGGGGGAGGGATGAGGGAGGAGGCCGGAGGTGGGGAGGGGGAGGAGGAGGGGGGATCGGGTGATGGTGGAGGAGGGGGTCGTGGGTGAGGGTGGAGGAGGAGGGTCGTGGGTGAGGGGGGGAGGAGGGGGGGTCGGGAAGAGGGAGGGGCCGGAGGTGGGGAGGGCCGGAGGCGGGAGGGGGCGGAGGCGGGGAGGGGGCGGGGAAGGGAAAATTGGGTGAGGGAGGCGGATGTTGCAGCTTTTAGCTGCAACATTTTGCGACGGATCTATGATCCGTCGCAAAATTTTTTGATCCGTCGCAAAAAACGCTAAGTGGCGGCCTTTTTGGCCGCCACTTTGCGATGGATCTCGTGATCCGTCGCACTATTTTGCGACGGATCTGCAAAAAGCGCTAAAGTGGCAGCCTTTTTGGCGCCACTTTGCGACGGATTCGTGATCCGTCGCACTATTTTGCGACGGATCAAAGATCCGTCGCAAAGCGCTAAAGTGGCGGCCTTTTTGGCACATTTTTGCGACGGATCTGTGATCCGTCGCAAAAGCAGTGCGACGGATCACGATCCGTAAAGCAGCTAAAGTGGCGGCCAAAAAGGCCGCCACTTTGCGACGGATCTATGATCCGTCGCAAAATATTGCGACGGATCACAGATCCGTCGCCGCTTAAAGTGGCGACCTTTTTGGCCGCCACTTTGCGATCCGTCGCAATATTTTGCGACGGATCATAGATCCGTCGTAAAAACGCTAAAGTGGCTGCCTTTTTGGCCGCCACTTTACGACGGATCATCTATCCGTCGCACTATTTTGTGACGGATATCTGATCCGTCTCTATACCGCGACAGTTTGCTATTTCCGTCGCAATATCCGTAGCTATTGCTACGGAAATTTTATTAAAATCACTACTTTTTTTTTTTGCTACGGATTTAAAAATCCGTAGCAAAATCCGGGACATCATTGCTACGGAAAATTTTCCGTAGCAAATTCCGTAGCTATTTCGTATTTTTCTAGTAGTGAACCCTAAACCAAATGCACATCCCTCAAATATCTAGATCCGGCTTTGGTCTTTTTTCCCTTACCATTTGTTGTCATCTTTTTCTTTTGCATCTGTTCCTTTTTTTAAAAATAGTATTTACTATTTTAAATTATATTTTTAGTATTAGTCAGTATCTTAAAATATTTTTTAAGATCCTAAAATAATTTTTGAAAATTATGAAGTATTTTTCATACCATTAAATATCTTGAATTATCTTTTTAATACCCGTTGTAACCTGAAATATTTTTTCAAGACCAGTCAGTACCCTCAAATATTTTTTCAAGATCATAAAATAATTTTTCAAGATTATGAAGTGTTTTTTCAATACCAGTCTGTATCCTGAAGTATCTTTTTAGTACTAGTCAGTATCCTGAAACATTTTTTCTTATCCTGAATTATTTATCCCGTTTTCAAGGTACTGACTGGTAATAACAAGATATTTCAAGATACTGACTGGTACTAAAAGAAACAATGTGCATTTTGCACCAAAACATTGCCGTTTGAAAGAAAAGGATGGCAGCAAATGGTAAGGGAAAATGACCAAAGTCGGATCTTTACTTCATGATCTTGAAAAATTATTTTAGAATCTTGAAAAATATTTTAAGATACTGACTAGTACTAAAAAAATACTTCAGTATACTAAGTGGTATTGAAAAAATATTTCATGATCTTGAAAAAATATTTTATGTTATTAACTGGTAATAAAAAGATAGTTCATAATATTGACTAATATTAAAAGAAACATAGAGTATTTTGCATTAAAACGCTGCTGTTTGAGAGATAAGGATGGCAGTGAGAAAATGACCAAAGCAGCCTAATATATATATTAAGACTTGACTTTCTAACTAACTATATATATATATATATATATATATATATATATATATATATATATAGTTAGTAGGGGACTTGACTTTCTAACTATATGTTAGGCGAGATTGATTGATGCTTCCACATTAAGACTCCTTTTACTCTTCCATACTTTGTGGGTAAACCGTCTTTTTCATTAAGGAGGAAACTTGTACTCACTCTTTTAATTTTTACAATAACTATTAAAAGATTTTTTTCTGTTATAAAGATAATCAAGACCAGGCTTCAAAATATAATGGAATACTAATTTTTTAATGATTCTTTTATTAAATACATTAAAAAACAAATTGTTTTTAGATTTAGCATGGATTGAATTATATATGGGTTTAACTATATGGAAACACATAGAGTAAAAGTCTAATGAAATAATCTTAATTTATACAATAGCTTTTTTTCAATATTTTTATATATTAGGGCTGTATTATATTTTAAATATTTTTATTTATGATATATATATTTTTTATTTTCTCCCGTAATTAAAATATCTAACTCTGCCATTGCATTGCAAAGCATGATCCTAGTAAGTGATGTCACTTGTTTAATCGTCAGCTGAACTAATATATATATATATATGTATCATCTGTCTCAGACAATGCATCAGGGATAAGCTAAGAAATCCTTCCGCTATATCTAGGACTTCATACGCGCCCGAAAGCGCGCCAAGACACAAAAACAAGCTTCGTGTATATTGCCAATTCAGTGACGAATCCGAAAATGAAGGTGAGGTCTATTTATAATTATATAACTTGCTAGTCAATTTCTTGAAATTTTCTTTTACGTTCAAGAAGGTCACTTCAGTATTCTGGGCGAATGGGTGCAGCAAAAAGTGACAATAAAGGTGGGGATGGAGTGCGATAGTTGCAGGAACAAGGCATTGAAAATAGCTTCCATGATAAAAGGTATATATATGTGTATCGTTATGTGTAAATGAATATAAGTAATATACAAATTAACGATGAATGAGTTACATATAAATCGGGAGGTGCAGGTGTGAGCGTGGTGGCAATAGAAGGGGACAGCAAAGATCTACTGGTGGTGACGGGGGACGACGTGGACACGGTTTGCTTGGGAAATAATCTGAAGAAGAAGTTCCGGATTGTGACGGTGCTCACGGTGGAAGAGGTGAAGCCCAAAAAACAACCGGACCCGAAGCCGAAGCCAGATAAGCAACCCGACCCGAAGCCTACGGAGAAGGAGAAGCCCATAGTCGTTACAGTGTGTCCGGTTCCGCCAGCTCATCCCTGCGTGCGGTGCTGCAGCCCCACGTGCAACGGCGGGTGCAAGCCTTGCTGCAAGTGCCACAGTCACAAGTGCGACGGTAAGTGTGAGCAATGTGGCAAGTGTGGGAGCCACAAGTGTGAGGGTGGCTGCAAGTTGTGTTTCAGATGCGGTAGCTACAGGTGCCATGGTCACTGTGCTGCTGCTGCGATCTGCTATGGTCAGTGCCCTCCTTGGCTCTCATGTCCCTCTTGCTGCACTCCGCCTCCCTCTGCCCTTTGTTACAGAGTCGTTTATGATCAAAAACCTGCAGATCCTTGCTCCATCCAGTGACACTCCCTCCACAAATCGTAATCCCCAGCCTTGGCTTTCATTTCATTCCAATTCTCATCACTCCTCACACACACACTCACGCCTATGTATCCTTTGATTTTCCCGTTCCTTTCACTGTTGCCATCTTACTCATTTTTGCACCTCAATTCCTTCAATAATGTATTTCTCATATTCGCGTTTGTAATTTGAAGTTTGAACCTAAGCTTGGAGAGGTTTGTTTGAAGCTCTAGTAATAGTCAAATTCTCTTTGAAAGAACATCAAAGAAGTTAATTATATTCCACTCATCATGAGTTATATTAAGAGTTGCATCTTGCCTACGCAAAAGATCATTAGATCATCTGTGGTATATAACATTTTATGTCTGAAGATATTAAGGGTGTGCGTAGTACAGAATACTCTCCGAATGAATTTTTTCTTAATTTTTGTGCCCAGGGAACAAAAATATGGGAATTGTGTTTGGTAAATCCGTTTTTTTTTTACTCCGGGATGAACCGGTTTATTTTTTATCTGGGGGAGTAAAAAAAAAAGCTAAAATTTTCGAACTTCTGTTTAAAGACGCGCATTTAATCGAATCATTTTTCTCCAAAATAAAAAAGACTTCTTCCTCTTCGAGCAAAAATTTATCCTAATTCACCACCCCCACCACCCCACCACCACCGCCACCACCACCGCCGCCACCACCACCACCACCGCCACCACCCCACCACCACCACCACCACACCGCCACAACCACCGCCGCCGCCGCCACCACCACCACCACCAACACCGCCACAACCACCACCACCACCCCACCACCACCGCTACCCCACCACCGCCGCCACATAAATAATTTTTTGCATATAAAAATTACATAAATAATTTTTTTAGGAAATTTAAATTTATTTGTAAAGTATAATAATTATATTAATTATTAAAGAAAAGGACATTTTGGTTAAAATATGAATTATATTTTTTAGATATTTTTTGTTAAATATGAAACGTTGGCATCTTGGTTAATTTTTTTTTTTTTTTATCGTTGATGAAATTTGTAAACAAAAAAAATAAAGAAATATATTTGTATTGTATTAGGTAATTCTAATTCTCGAAAAAAAAAATGTGTTAAACGTAATTCGATTCTCGAATGAAAAAAAAAAGTGTTACCAAACGTAATTCGATTCTCGAGTAAAAATAAAATGGGTTAACAAACTTAATTCTAATTCTCAGAACTCTTCCAAAGCACAGAATCAGAAAAAACTGTTTCATCTTAAACATCTTGAGCAAGCAGAATGGTTGCCATGCACAGCCTAAATCTACGTTTTTACGATTTTTTTATTTATTAAAATGATTCTACTAATTTTCCATACGCTTTTGTGTTTTTATAATTTTTTTACGTTACGATTTTACGATTTTTATTCATCTTCCGATTTTATGTAAAATCTTGATTTTAACTACCTTACTATTACCTAACATCCTAATTTAACTTATAATAAGTGAAATTTGCACCAAGTCACATATTCTCAAATTATATATTTATATTCTAATATATATGTAAAAAATAAAATATAAAATTATTAAAAAAATAAGAAAATTAAATTTTCAAAACAAATAAAGACACACCATTAACTTCATATTAATCATTTACATTTTAGAAGAAAAAAAGTATTCTATATAAAATAAAGAAATTTTAGGAAAAGATAGAAAAACGGTTTCTCAAATAAAAAATTTAAGATAAATTTTTATATACAAATATTATATATTCCTTTATATATATATATATTTCTTACCAATATATCTTTTATATGTATGTATGGTACAATAAGAAATAAAAACATTAAAAGATGGCCTTCTTCAACCAAAAAAAAAAAAGACCTATGTGAATATTATGATGGTGGCAGCTGGCAGGTACGGTACTGAAGAAACTTTTGTCCTTTAACAATTTTAAAATTGATGTTCAATGTTAATAAAAATATTTTAAAATAAAAATCAAAAGTCAAAAAAATGTCATGTCACCCACTCTTAGGCTCCTAGGCTTCACGTAGTTGTTGGAGATGAATTAAAAGTTGCTTCCTCCTTTCCCATGTGGTCATAGACTTTAGACTTGGCCTTTGGCTTGTAGTAGACCTCTTTTCTCAATTACTTTTTCTTCATACGGAGTGGAACTGTGCAACTTCATTTTTTAACCGGCAAATTTTGCATCCTCTCAAGTCAATACTTTGAAACTTGTCTAATCACCATAAAAATTTAATTTATGACATGTTCGGGCAACCATTCAATAGACAGCGGATAATGCTACACGGCTGCACCTATGAACCCTCAAAAGTAGACCTTGCGGAAAGGTTAAAAAGCAGCCTTTAAAATTTAATACGGTGTTGTGAATATATTAATTATATGGATGTTTATTGATTTTTAACTTTCTATATTATGTCATTAATATATTGATGACATAATGATGTGGGACCCATACACTATTTCTCATTTCCCACGTGTTCTTCAGCTGTGTTCTTCAGATGCCTTCACGTAAAGTGTTAAAAAATTGGTTAGGGGACAATTACATCTAATGACCTGGGTAGAAATTACACTAAAAGACTCATTTTCCACCCTTTTTACTTTAATTTATCTCTATCATCTCTTGTTTTTTTTAATCCCATATTTCTTTTTTAGATTTACAATACGTTATCAGTACAAAAGGAACACCATATAGTTCTATCACTCATTTTCTTATAATAAAACAGTTACATTGTTTTGTACGAATATCAAAATGAGTCTATGATAATTCATTCCAGCTAATTTATTTATCCAATTGCATATTTTCTCCCCCTAGTGTTGGAAAAACTAATTCATCAAAATGACAATCGATAAATCATGCCGTAAATAAATGTTTGGTAAATGGTTCTAAATATTTTATGATTGAAGAAGATTCATACTCAACATATATTCTCATCCTTCTTTGAGGACTCATTTTTGTGCGTTGTGGTGGTGCTATGTGATTTGAAAACCTTAATCGCCTCGGGGTCAAATCACAATTTACCACTTAATTAAAATGCAATATAGTGCAAACAATTTGGGATCGTTCTCTTATCAAGGAGCCAATTTATTTTGAATTCCCTAGATTAAACTAAGTGCTAAAAATATGGTTAGAGATGGGGTTTTGAAATTGGTTTTCTATAAACTAAAATTCATTAAAAAATAATAAGAAACTAATTCTATTCTTTTGGTATTTTTAGAAAATAATGAAGATTGATTTGGATTAAAAAGGGATTTAATGATTGAGTGCTCTTGGTAATGAAGAAAATAGCTGTACCATCTCATTTTCAAAAGTAGTATAAATTTTTTTCATCAGAGTAGAGCATTGGAGCGATTGAGTGACTGATACATATATTAAAAATGCCGTAAGTCTGGCTGATTACAAAGGTGGTACAATGATCGAGAGTTTTTATAGTAAATAACAAAAGAAGTGTCTCCCTGGCAACACTCATGCTGTGGCAACAAAAGAAATCCTCCAGCTGGGACTCTAAGCGTGCTGCTTGCCCTTATCTTCGGCGCTCGGTCCTCCTGACCCTGAAGCTATTTTAAATGCTGAGGTCCAAATGCACATCGGACCTCAGGTAACGGTTAACCTCATATTTATGGAAACAACATATGGAAGACATCATAGCATTAATCAAAACATAAGTATATAGCAGATGGAAGATTAATATAATAACAGTACACTTCACGCGTAAAGTTATTTATGCTAACAGAACATTTCGCATGTAAAGTTATCAATACAATTCACTCGTATAGTCATCTATCACATATAAGTATACAGTAAATATCAGAGTTAGTGTTACAGTACGCGAACGTACCTTCGTTGATGGTAAACGGTACTTTTTGACAAATGGGTGAAAAAATGTACGACGGCGGTAACAAATGGTCCGATTATCTCGAGATATCCTATAAGGATAACATTTATCAACTTCTAGCAAAGTATAGGTATTTTAGGTACAAATTACCATTTTGCCCCCGAACCCCTAATCGGCGGAATTTCGCAGAGCTTCATTGTTTTTGCTCTATCTCTCCGTAATTTTGATGAGATCTTTTCCTCATCATATTTTCGAAATATATATCATATTTACCCCTAAATATGATATCTAGACTATCTTGAAAAATTAAAGATAAATCTAGCATTCCTACTATATCTACCGAAAGAACTACCGAAACTAAAGACTAGAGACCGAAGAACTTACCCAGGGCTCCGCTATATTTTCTCCGGGCTCCTCCTTCTCTCTAAAACCTCTCTCTATTTCGGTTTTGGGGTGTGATAAATGAAGAAGGGAAGACTTCTATTTATAGAAGAAAAAGTGACACTATTCATTACTTTATCATACTGGATTTCGGCCGTCGGATCGCACTTTGCCACGTGGCTCCATCTTGGCCTTACACATGTCTTGCCTATGTCATCCTTCTAGAAGAAGATGATGTCATCTTGCTGACTTACCGATAAAGTTCCCTGATCGGTGTCCTAATAATGTAATCTTGACGAAACTCAAAAATCCGGGATCAAGGCACTGAAGCTTTATTCTTTCTCTTTAAGAATACCTGGGTTAACTAAATTTTTGATCCCATTAAGGGTATTCCGTTGTCTACATTGAACATTTTCGACAGACGTCACGGCTTCTGAAATCACTTCGGAAGTTCCAACTTCTTGTGAGAAAATCACCGGTTCGTAATATGATCTGATCTAAGTAACCTAATTCCTGGTTTGAAAAACACGGTCCGTTTTCTATAAGTCACTTTTAGCACTATCTACCCTTTCCTAATTATCCGGTACTCCTAATTACGCTGTTGGTTTCAGAAATGACTTCTGAGACCGCTCACTCAGGGATAAAATTCCACTTGTTTATAAAAAGTGCAGATGTTAATGACTTTGTTTCTATATTTGGAGGTAGGATTTAATTTCTATCCGTTTTCATTTCTCATGTTGGCTCTTTACCGATTATATTATTATTTTAATCAAAATATCTAGATTTTTTATTTTTTTTCTAAGCATAAAATATTTTTATTATTATTTTATTATTTATTTAATTAATAATTTCGAATTTCTCCCCTTAAATTAATTATTTACTAATTAATTTACTTATATCATAATCTAAACAATTAGCTACTAATTACTTAATTAGCCACTTACTAATTGTTGATAATTTTCATAATTAGGATTAATTATTATCTCACAACTATTTTACTTGAGATTGGTATTTTATATCTCATGTAAAATATTAAAAATCATGGGGCCAAAAAGTACTTTTAATAATATTATATTTATGCTTATCTATTTTTCAAGGAAATAATTCCAAAAATTCCTAAAATTAGAGACAACATACTTCCCAAGTTTTTGTCAGTATTTGTTGCCATATGATATTTATCATAATATTTTCAGGGTATTACAATAGCTATCCTCGCTCAAAAGAAATATGGGAGTCAAAGCTTCATTAAGTTTCAATAAAAAAAACCTCAAGATACCACTTGAGTCCAATATTCTCAATTGATAGTAGCTCCTACTACCGTAGCTAACTACCACCACTTGAGATATTGTTAGACACCACTTAATGTGCAATTGAAATTGAAATTATGCGATATGAGTCTTCTTTAAATTTGAGTGCTAACCAGCCCATCAAGGATTACAAATCAACTACATTAATGAGACAATACCACGCTAATTAACATAGCTTCATTGCAACCACAAAGAAATTCAAACACATAATTTTCAAATCACAATATCCAATTTCAACTACGATTATCAAACTAACAAAGTTAATTACCATTAATCTCAGTTCCATCATCATGTATAAAAATTAAGAAATTCAAATACATAATTCTAGACTAATAGAATGATAAATAAAACTCCCCTATGTAAGCACATGTGAGCTCAAGCATCTCCAACTCATCACCAAGAGCACAAAAAATTGCCTAGCCACTCATGAAACTAGTTTCAAGAAATATAGTCACTCTGATTCGAACACCCAGCCATTAATCTCAGATTAAAATCACAAATTAACACTAGAACATAAAGCTTGGTGGCTGAAAGTAAACCAAAAAATCAAATCAGAGATAGATAATAAATCAAGTAGCAAACAAACAGTGTTGTTCTGAAAATTCAGAACAAGGGAGCCACGGTGGTGTTGAAGAGGATGATGAAGGTGGTTGAGAGATGGAGGGTCGAAGGTGGTGTCAAAACGATGATGGTTCCAGCTCCTTTTTGCTCCAGCTGAAAGTCGACTCCTCCCCCAAATCTTCTACGGCGCACTCCCTTTTGTCCATTAATCTGTCGGCCTCATCCATTCACCCCTCAGCTCTTGCGCAACACCCTCAGCTCAGAGTCGAGTCTCAAGACCCAGCGTGAAGGTCCCTATGTTCTGTCGTCCAGTCACGTTTCCAGCCCCCTCTCACCGCGTCAAAATCCCAGTCCTCCTCTATCTCTATATCCTCTCTCTTTTCTTGTTCACGCGGCGCACAATCATTCCATCCTTCCCCTCAGCTCTCCCCGGGTCCTGATGTCGGGTCTCCCTATTTTAATTGAATGAAGGAAGGTTAAAGATCAGATGCCCTAATTGTCAAACGCGCAGTTTCATTAGGGACCTAAGTGAAACTTTTAGAAACTTTCAAAGAGGGACTAAACTGCAGATTTTAAAACTTGAGTTCAACCTTTCATTTTTAAATTTGATTTAATCTTTTCAACCATCTATAGTCAAAAATAATTAATCTAGCATCAAATATTCTCAGAAAAATCAATGATTAAGAGTAATTACATTTTTTTTTTTACAATTTTACCCTTTTTAGCCCTAATTAAATATATTTACTCTTAATCTCAATTTATCATAAGAGAAGCATTTTAAGCTTAATAACTATGATAAAATGCATTATGAACCCCAATTTAATGATGAAAAATCATATAAAAATAGGGTTCGATCACTATGGCACATATACTGCACACCCAAAAATCTTCATGTGGGAAATATTAGGTTCTTGACCAAAAACCATTTTTAAGAGGGAAACTTTTAGGTAATTTGTTGACCTAATGCGAATTAACATTGCTACATGCAAACTATTCAGCACGATTCTCAAACCAAGGTAGGTGTGTGTGTGTGTGTGTGTGTGTGTGTGTGTGTGTGTGTGTGTGTGTGTGTGTGTGTGTGTGTATTAATGCTTAACTATTTTCTCTATCTTCTTTTACTATATCTCTATTTAATTCATATGGGATAATCTAAGCCACTATATAGAATTAAAGAGATACTTTTACTGATTATTTTAACATCGGGTTCCATGGTTGAGATTGAAGATTGCTGTTATTATTATTATTTTTTAATTTATTATTTGCTAGTTGCAGTGTTTTATTTATGTCTTGCATTTTCATACTCTTATCCTACTGATAAACTAAGTCCTGGTGAGGACTACCCTCATTCTTAGTTCATTTCTTTTGTTATCGTTTAGCATGTTTAATTTCTGTAATTTATTTATACCCTTGATACTCTTAAATATATATTATTTGTTCATTATTTAATTTATTTGCCATTTTACTTTTATTGTTATCTTTATGTTAAATTTTGCTATTTTATATTTATTACATTTAATCTTATTTACATTTTATAACATGTTATTGTCATTATATATATATCCTCTTTCCCTACATTTCTTCTTTATAATCTACCTCTCTCTTTCTACATTTCTTCTTTATATATATTGTTATATGTTATTTTCGTCATATATGTATATTTATTATTTTAATGACAAAATGTTTTAATTCATAACGATGCTTTATGTTTTATTAATCTTACCATGATTCTAATTGTTATCATTATTTTTAGTTTGATTCATAACCAACCTTACTAAACTTGAGTTTACTGCTCTTGATATCACGGGAAGAATTATCTATGATGGGTCCTAGATGCTAAGAGTCTAAAAGCGGCTATTTCACCAAAAAAAAATGAAACAAATTGTCAAGATAAGGCCAAGGCCATGATTTTTCTTCGTCATCATCTTCATAAAGAACTGAAAGTTGAATACCTAATGGTAAAAGATCCACTATAATTGTGGATTAATCTAAAAGAACGGTGTGATTACCAAAAAACGGTGATTTTGCCTTGAGCTCATTACGAATGGATACACTTTAAGCTACAAGATTTTAGGATTGTACGTGAATATAATTTAGCGGTCTTCAAAATAAGTTCTCAATTGAAATTATGTGGTGAGAAAATAAATGATGAGAACTTATTAGAGAAAACTTTTTCTACCTTTCATGCTTCAAATATGCTCCTGCAGCAACAATATCAAGAGAAAGGTTTTAAAAAATATTCTGAATTAATCTCATGCTTATTGGTAGTCGAACAAAATAACAAGCTATTAATGAAAAATCATGAAAATCGTCCTACTAGATCTACTCCATTCCCTGAAGCGAATGTGAGTGTATGTAATAATTTTCATGCTAATGATTGCATTCGTGGTCATGGACGTGGACGTGGACGTGGTAGAGGTCGTGGTAATTACCGTTATCATGGTGGTAGAAGTAATAATTATAATCCTTTTACTCACCAGGAAAAAAAGTATAATGAAGGGAAGAAAAACGACAAGGGTAGTCCTTCAAAAGTAATTGAGAATGAATGTTATTGGTGTGGTATGAAGGGGCACTAGGTACGTACTTGTCGTACGCCTAAGCATCTAGCAAAACTTTATCAAGCCTACATTAAAAGGAGTGTGAATGATGTGGAAACAAATTTGAGTTTTCAAGATGATAATGTTAAGATACACAAGAATGATAATGTCAATGAGCTAGATGGCATTAATGGCAGTAATACTATGACACACTTTGAGGTGGTTGATTTTTATGATTAGATGGGTTTGGTTGGAAGAACAATAAAAATATTTTAATTTATGGTTTTTCGAATCTATTTTATGTTTTACTTTCATTTCCGCTTTTATATGCAATAAGGCCATTGTTGCTCATTATGTATTTTCAATTTGTTTTAATGCATTTCTTTTCTTTTAATGAAGATTATGGATGTTTCGGTCATTGGACACAAGAATGAAGATATGTATCTCATAAATAGTGCTACAACATACACCATACTAAGAGATAAAAAAAAATTTCTCACATCTAACAATAAGTAGTATAACCATCAATACTATAGCGGGTAATACAAAATTAATTAAAAAACTTGTCCATGGCATCGGTCTTCAAAAATTCAAATATCTCAACTGATGTTATCAAGAGAGGAGTTTATACACACTGCACTTTTTTTCCCTTATTTAAGTTTTATCCCACTGGGTTTCCTAGAAAGGTTTGTAATGAGGCAATACTAAACAGTGTATCAATGAATGATGCATTCTTTTCTTTGGCTATATTTTTATCCCATTGGATTTTTTCTAATTAAAGTTTTTAATGAGGCACATTCATAATGGATATCTAAGGGGGAGTATTATGAATATAATAATTATGTGGATGTCCATTGACTCTTAACAACTAGAGAGATAAAGCTAGCATTGATATGATTTCACATAATTTAAGAAAAATGGCACCAAATTCATATATGAAAAAGAAAAACAACAAATTCAATATTGAGAAGGTACTTTTTTAACTTAATGCATGAACAAGGATTGTTATTTCTAATATGCAACAACAAAGAATTAGTCTAGTAGTATAAGGCCTCGTTAGATCCCTTAGGGATCTTGAGTTTGAGTCCCAAAGGAGTAACTTGTATGAGAGGGGAAGCCATAAACCCCAAATCGGATACCGGATCATAATATCAAAAAAAATTATTATTGCCTCCAGTCTTAAATATAAGATAAAGTTTGTAGTATAGTTTATACTACAAACTTTATTCTATATTTAAGACCGGATAGAGTATTTCTAATATTCATTGATTCAAGAGGATTTTTGAGGATAACACTTATGTGTGGATAATCTTGCATATCATGTAAAGCTTCTTCATCAATCAGCCTCTCAAATTCAACACATCAGTTTATAAATATTTTCTCAAATGAAGGACAATGAGAAGGAAGCAAATAAGAGAATAACCATTTCACTTTGTTGCAACCAACAATAATAAGTCTCCTTAACTTTGGAGCGCTTGTAACCATGGTGTGGGTGAAGATGGAAGTTCTCAATTTTGGACAATCTCATATGAGCAACTCTTGTAATATGGGGAGAGAGTAGCTAATACATGAATCTGGGAACACTTGTTTAAGATTATTCATATCAATCAATCTCAAAGTAATCAAGTGTCAGAATACTTGATGTGTTTGAAGAATGTCAACATGAAGGCTATCAATGATGAATCTTTTCTCTTGACAACATGAAACTCATAAGTGTTTTATCTCAAATAAATTTATATGTTTATGATCCCGTGTACAATTACTTAGCCAAAGGTAGTTTGCTCTACGAATGAGACCTTTCATTGATGATTTCAAACACTTATAAAGGAAAGATCATTTAATTTTGTTTTAAAAATTGGAATGTAGAAAATCATTTTAGTTTTACATTATCTATAACTATGAGTTAATTAAAATGATAGATCTAGGTAAGAATCAAAATAAAAATAAATTGGTCATACCAATAAGTTGATCTCTTGGCACAATTGGCGTAAGCCTTTGTCAAGTATTTTTGAGGTCGAGGGTTCAAGACTCGTGTCATTTTTAGTCTTTTCAGTAATAAGGACTGAGATGCACGACTATTTAATAAAAATTATTCTTCCAAATACACATTCAATTTCAAACCAGAAAACATAGTAAGCTATGGCAGATTTGCAGGTCTTGTATATAGGGTAATTATTCTTCCAAATGGAACAATTGTTGCTGCATATGCTTTTGTTTGGATAAGCTTTTATAAATTACATATGTTGCCGCGCGCATATGCTTTTGATTCTTGCAATTAATGTTGTTTTGGTGTGCTTCCTTTAGGAAGCTTGGTGCTGCAATTATTTTGGCAGGCTTGATGGCCCAATTACAAGGCTGACTTAATAAAGAATCAATGAAATAAGGGAAGGGATAGATGGTAAGGGATTTGTTCAAGCCCCAAAAGGATATGTGTTCGATCCTCCGCTGCCGTCGCTGGAACTCCTTTGGTAGACAATCTCGTAAGTCCCCATTAAGTGCTCAAAGAGCCCGAGGCCGTGCCCTGGCCTTGGTGGGGGACTGATGCCGAACCCCTCCAAAACTTTCTATTATAAAAAAAAAAAATGAGATCAGGGAAGAGGCTCTCAAGTACAAGGTGGAGCTGCAGGTTTTGAAGATTGTGGAAAGGGGCTGAGAAGCGGAAGGAGATTCTCTCCCTAGTGTTTTTTCCCCTCTTCCCTTATCAACCCATCTGGGCCATTGATTGGGAAGAGGAGAGAAAAATGAAAGTAGTATTATATTGATTAGACGGACATGATTTAAAGATCATGAGGGATGATGAGAAAAGGATGATGAGAGAAACCCAAGAAGGGCATTGAATAAACTGAGCTGCTCGCCAGCTGCGTGAATTTGCATGATTTTTTATGACTTGATTCATTGGTCTCTGTGCCCTAGATATAGCACACTGAGTTCCCATTTTCCTTGTTTGAATCAAATCATGCAAAGTTTCTTGACAGTCAGGTCGATTTTACATCGAGTGTTCTAACACATTCAATTGTTCTCCATGCACAAGATATGACATACTTAATTACTGATAGTATCTATTGTTCCTCTATATACTATTTGTTACTTTGTTGGATTATGTTTTAATTTATTGATTTTGGACTTGCTTTTTCTGCCTCTCTTGTTTCAATGCTAATATTCTCATTTATTTCTTTGCTTCGTGCGACACTGCAGATACAAGTTTGTTGTTTCAGCTCCAGAGCCAAAGAAAGTCGCATCCCCCACAATTACAAATATTCAGGTTTTTGTTCAACCTTTTCAGTATAGCCGCCAGTGATTTGAACCACAATGAAACATATTGTAACAATACATGGTTGATACTCTTGATTCTGATTTCTTATGTTTGAGTGTAGAAATGATTTTAGACCTATAATAGTTTTAGAATCTAAAAAGCTTTCAGACATCTGTTAGAGAGGTTCTTGGGAATTAAAAATATATATTATTTTGATTTGGCTTGATTGTGGATAGATAATTTAAGGCATGGTATTTCTTGAAATACTACTAACTTGTATTGTGTAAGATCAGTGGCTCTCTATGCTAACGCCGATAATTTTATCTATTTTCATTTTCGTCTTTTTTGGTATAATGTTTTCTGTGTAAAGATTATTGAACCTATTTCACCAACCTCATTTAACTCTATGAACATTAAATAGAACTCCCCTTTCTTTTATCTTTGATCTTGCCATTTGGAAGAACCAGAACCACTAGTTTAACTTTTGTTCTGTATCATTGGTTTGTCTGCAGGGATGGTTGGCTGGAAAGAAGACCGATGATGATGCTAGTCAATTACCCACCATTGCTATAGTGGCATCATACGACACTTTTGGGGCTGCGCATGTTTGTATTTTTTCTTCTTGTACCCATAAGATCACTTTGGTGTTATTTATGTATGTTGCATATATAACTGTAGGCATTGTCGGTAGGAAGTGATAGTAATGGAAGTGGTGTTGTGCCTCTCCTTGAAGTAGCTAGGTTGTTTTCTCTCCTCTATTCAAATCCAAAGACAAGAGGACATTACAATCTACTATTCGGACTAACGTCGGCTTGAATAGTATTGGTTCATGGGAAAAAGATTTGTGGATTCATGTGTCTAAGCCTCCAGAAAATGTCTATATAAAGCAAATTTTCGAAGTTAGTAAATTGTCACAACAGAAGTGGGCAGCTATGCAGGGATGCATTAACTTGCAATTTATGTTTTGATTGTTTTGTTGGTGGATTTTGGTGTAGGGATTTTTATAGCGAGGCAGAAGAGTTGGGTTTTACTTCTGAAGCACAAGAAAACAAATATTTTGAATCCTCGAGTAAGGCACTTACAGATCTGTTCAACTATTATAGTCTAAAATCGGTTTTTATTTTGTATTTCTTATATTTATTGTGTGTGTGTGTGTGTGTGTGTGTTTAGTGTGATATAATGGTTTGGATTAGCATCTGAATAGTTATTTGAATCCAGGGTAATTCCTTAATTAGCCTCTACAATTTATTATTTGTTTTCCTGCAGATTAGAAGAAAATTACCTAAAGTCAATCGGGAATTTGCAGCTCGCCTTCTTGAAAGTGAAGAAGCTGAAAATGAAAAGGATTCTGGTGATGATGAAGCTAAAAAGGCTTCTAAGAAAAAGAAGGGGATTAGTAATGCAAGATCTTAAAGATAATCGATTTGCTGCAATGTTTATGAACAATATATTTGCTAAAAAGGCTTCTTGTGACCTTTTACATTTATTTGCCCTTTTTTTAGTCTTTTAGTGACTTTGAACTTGTGACATTTATTCTCGTTCAATATATATATATTAATTACTTTGAACTTGTTAAGTTTTCTAGTTATATGAACAGACCAATTTTCTTATTTAAGTACGTTAAATTGTAAAAAAAAAATGATTAAAAACAAAGGGTGAGAACATTCAGACCGTGGGTAAAGTGGGAAATTAGCCACAAATTGCGTAGGAAATTATCCATGGAGTTCCGTTTGCAATTCGTGGGAAATTTCCCACGAAATTCTGCCCGAAATTCAATGGAAAAATGTTTGTGCCATGATTTTTTCTACCACAGACTTTGTTCTGTAGGAAATTTCATCATAAATTTATTACCGATGGAATTCCGTCGGTATTTTTAAAATACATTATAACTATTTTAAAATGTAATAGTTTATAATTTTATGTGTGGAGATATATAAATGAGGGTGAGAAAAATGGAGTATGGATATTTTAGAGGGGACCGGCTTCAGTCCACTTCTTGTTAATATCCACTGCCCTCCACTTTTGAAAACAGTAGTTTTAGCGCAAAAACAAAGACTTCTTGATATTCCTTTTTTTTTTCTAATACATATCTCGGATATCTTGTAGGTATTAAAAAGATACTTCAGGATATTTATCGGTACTGAAAAAATACTTCAGGATGTTGAAAAATTATTTTACGATATTGAAAAAATATTTCAGCAGACCGATCGTACTAAAAAATACTTGGAGATATTGACGAGGATAGATCTTGAAAAATTATTTTAGGATCTTGAAAAATTATTTTATGATTATTTTAGATCTTAAAATAATTTTTTAAAATCATGAAGTATTTTTTCAAGATCATCGTCGATCCCGAAATATTTTTTCAACATCTTAAAATAATTTTTCAACATCATGAAGTACCCGTCGTCATCGATAAACATCCTCAAGATCTTTTAAGACTTCACAATATCCGAAATATGTATCGGAAAAAGGAAAAGGATCGCGGTGCTTTTTTTGCGCCAAAACGGCGCTTGTTTCGGAAGTATAGGCAGTAGATATTAACGAAGTGGGACTGAAGCCGGTCCCATTTTATAACCCGCGGGGGGGGGGAGAAGAAGTAGAATGGAGGGGCGGTGCTGTTTCAGGAAGTAGAGGGCAGTAGATATTAACGAGAAGTGGCATTTTATAACCCGCGGGGGGGGGGAGAAGAAGTAGAATGGAGGGGCGTCGAGAGAGGGGGCTAGGGGGTGTAGGTAAGGCTAGATAATAGATAAATTATGTGAAAAATATATATGGCACATAACTTATTTTTTCGGAGACCACTGTACAAAATTAAAATCGTTTTTTCAGGAGAACAAATTTTATTTTATTTGTTGGGTTGAATTCAGGAGAACAATGTGTAGCATCTGCTCAAAAAGCCAACTAAAAACCTAATAAAAAGAAAAAAAAATTTAATTAAAAAATTACATGAAATTGCAGAGATTTGCATATTAATATTTCCATCTCCAAAAATAAATATATATATATATATAACTAAATGGGAAAGTTAGGAGTTAATTTATAATAAATTTTGTATTTTATATTGATGCATTGTATTTTTAAAAATCAAAATAGCAGTGATAGATTTAAAAAAAAAAATTAGATTAGATATTCTAATATTTTCCCTCAACAGAATTTCATTATCCACACGACAAATCACATTTTGTTTCGCTTATAAGTGTATTAAGTTTGTTATTTTGGCTTTTTACTGTTTCTCCCTACTTGCCCTGAAGACATGACGCAGGAAAATGATAACAGTAAGCTTATCTTCCCCAAATTCGACATCATTTCGGATATCTCAGATAATCACTTTCTGGTTCATGACCCGCCTCGTTCGGCAGGGAATAGCTTCCTCAAGGCCATCAGCAAGGAATGGCGGATCCTCCACGATAATCTACCCGAATCCATATTTGTTCATGTCTCGGATACCCGCTCCGACTTGCTGCGTGCTGCCATCATTGGCGCCGCCGGCACACCCTACCACGACATTCTTTTGTTCTTCGACATCGCCCTCACTGCCAACTACCCTAATGAGCTTCCCAAGGTTCTCTCACACGGGCACCAAGTCAACCAGAATCTCTACAGCAACGCTAAGGTTTGCCTGAGCCTCCTCAACACATGGTTTGGTGGAGATAGTGAGCATTGGAACCCAGAAATGTCGACACTATTGCAGGTTCTGCTATCAAAGCCTCGTCCTCAACGAAAAACCCTACTACAACGAGCCAGCATACCACGAGAAACAAAATCGCGAGAATCAAAAGTGGTAGGAGTATTACAGCCAGGACGTGTTCTTGCTCACCTAGAGAACTACAATTAACTTGATTCAGAATCCTCCAAAGAACTTCGAACCCTTAATTAAGCACCATTTTCGCCAATGAGCAAATGCGATTTTGGCTGCATGTGAGGCGTACGTGAACGGGTGCGTGATGGTCGGGTTTTACGGGTGTGACGGGGCGGGTTTTAAAATCCTGGACAAGTTTCAGACGAGGACAGAAGACAGAAGTAGTGTATGCTAAGCTCGTGGAAGAATTCCAACGGATAGAGGCCTAGGTGCCACCCGCCGCCAAAGGAAGAGGATTTTCTGCCCAGCGCCCCTCTCATCCCATCCCTTATGAAAGATCTCGGCCGTCCAAATCTTGATCCAACGGTAGGAATGGTTTTTTTTTTTTTTTTTTAAAAAAATATATTTTTTTTAAAAAAAAAACATTCCGACCGTTGGATCAAGATTTGGGACTAGAGACGCGATCAGAATGATGGATGAAGGGGCGCGAAAAGAACTGGACCCGCCGCCAAAAGGTAGGTTGTGATACCGAATCCGCCAGTAATTACAAAAAAGCCCAAAGGGACTTTCAGGTGGATGATGGATAAAATAATAGACATGCTTTTTACTAAAAATTTTCAGAAGAAATCAATCTTGTAATTCTTGCTATGATCAATCAATGTTTGCTTCATGGATGCGATTTGTTTCTAGAGATTTTTTTTTCCATAATTGGGTTTCAATTTATCAAATTGGGGTACAAATTGCATCCTATGCTCGTAAAAATGGAAATGTCAGAATGAAAATAATCTTCCATATCTTTTAGCGAGGAATTTGTTTCGATTCTTAACCTCTTGTGATTTTTAATTTCATGTGGACTTTGTATTAGCAAATAGTTTCCCAAAAAAAAAATCACACTATTTAATTTCATGTCAGAAACAGTATTGCAGTGAAATTTCATGAGTTTTAAATTTTAATGTTCTACCATCACACTCATTGATCAGTTCATATTGCCAATATTCTAGATTGATTTCATTCTACGATGAAATAATAGCAAATTTAATAAGTAAACTCTCACATATCAGCTTATATTCCTTAGCTTTAGCTCTGCAATGTTTTGTTCTGAAAAGTGGTCCCGGTCTTCTTGTTGAACAAAGACCCATGTTAAAGACAGGCCCAAAAATGGCCCATAAAATAACAAAAGCCATTTCAATTTTTGATTTTGGTTGCGGGCCCAATATTGTTATATACCACTCTGGTCCTATTTATAAGTTATAAGTTCACACCAAAGATTTAGTATTGATTTCTCCCCCAGGCCCCGGTTCGATCCCCCCTATCGCCTTGTATCAAAAAAAAAAAAAGTCAACTTTGACCAAATCTCACATACCAAAGAAAGTTAGTTGACGCAATGATTATGAGGTAAATTTCCAACTTTACCCTCATTTATAATTAGGTATTTTTCAACTGTTTCTTCTCTCTCTATCTTCATGGGTGCAATTAATATAGGTAAAATTGTCACAATCTTATTTATTACATGAAACTGGACTTACAAATAAGACTAAATTTTTTGGTCAAAATGAACTTATAAATAGGATAGTGGTAACTTCCATATACATATCCCTTTAAATTCATCCCCTTGAATCGCTCTTCAAATTATTGGGGTCTACGATTAGGCATGACATCCACCCTCCTCTGAGTAAAGTAGAATAAACAACCTATAAAAAAATATTATTTATTATAAAAGACCATAAAAACTCTAATTATTGAGAAGGACTAAATATTAAAATAAAAAAAAAAATAAAATACTAAATTGCCCCTTAAATCACCTGTCTAGTGCCACACCTCACAACACAACAAAAACACCAAAAGCTCATGTGCCTATTGTTGCCATTTCCACACACAGAAAGGAGGCAATAACTCACTTTTTGTGTCTATATGGCGAATATCGTGAAGTTGGGTAAAATATGTGCTCTTTTGAAGATATATAAATAATTAGAAATTCAGCTATATAGGCTTTGGCCTGCATAATGTTCAACAGCCTAGTAATTTTGAAAATGCAAGAATACAAAACTTGCTTCCTGATTGATCTGATGAACAAACGATTCACAGTAGTAAATTTTTCATGAAATTGATGTTTTTTTAAAAGAAAAAAATGTTTCTCATGAAAAGCCTTCCTTGTTGTATGTGGAAATGGCACCAATTAATTTGGTCACCGGATGGAAGAAGCTAGCCATTTTTGGTTTTTTGGTTTTCTGTGTTATGTTGTGCAGAAGCAGTAGTAAATTTGAGGGACCATTTAATATTTTTAAACTTATGTTTTGATATTTGGTTATTTTAAATAACTATAATTTTTATGGTCCTTTTAAATAAATATTTCTTTTGGTCCTTTATTTTAATTTTTCTCTTTTATTAATATCATTTTGCCTTTATAATAAAATTCAAAAAAAGAATACCACTCTCTAGGTTTATCATGAATCCATCAATGCCTCTAGCAAACATTAGTTTTAGTGGAAGAGAGTTTGGACGCTTAAGCATAAGCTCTTGAACTTGATTCATACGAAGGAAGAAAATGTCTTTAGAAAATTTATCCCTAATTAGGTTTGACAATTTGAATACAATCAGATAGTTTTTATATATATATATATATATATATATATATATAATAGATAGTTATATATATATATATATAAAGAGGCTAGTCCAATCTAGAAATGACATGAACGTACAGCTCAAAATAGTTGGTATATTCCTCTAGTTCTAGTTATAAGGTAAAAAAAAGGGGGGGGGGGGACCGAGATTGGGACCAGGATCTCGAGGGTGATCTCGGTTCCCGAACAAGACAGGAGATTCAGCATCAAAATCTCCGGGACCGGACCGGGATGACCTCTACACTTTGAACACTCATAGGGTATAATATATATTAAAAATGAGAAAAGTTAGAAAGTTATTGAATTCTAAAATAGAATTAGTGAGATATATTAGAAGTAACTTATAAATAAGATTAAACATTATGAAGTTTTTTTAAAAAAAAAATTCTGCGATTATGAAGTTAGTTATAACTAGTTTGCAGTTTGACATTGAATTATGATTTGTGAGCAATTGACTTAATCAGTCTTCGCATTTAGCATGTTATTTATAAAGATGATAATATGAAGACATAGGGGACCTCTACTTATGTACTCCCTCCGATCCTAATTATAGGAACACATTTTGGAGTTGGGTTTGGTCCTAATATAAGAGCAAGTTTTAACTTTTGTCAATTTTTTCCTATAATACCCCTATTTATACTTTCTCAATAATAATTTAATAATACACTTATATATTTTATAAAGTAAATAATGTTTGTAACTCATTAATGTTATATACACTTCAATTATACTTTTTTTTTCAACTTAAATATAAATTCTACACGTGATTTGAGACAAAAATCCCAAAATAATTAACTATTATAGGTTAATTGCCAAATCGAATGTTAATAAATCTGTAATTTGCTCTTACGGAGAAATAGAAATTTCGTCACGTTTTTAAATTTTGTAGAATGAAGCACAGATTTTATTATTCCTACTACTACCATTATTATTATTATTATTATTATCATTTGGAGTACTTATACGGATTCATTTAGGATATTTCTGGGGACTGTGAAGTGACGTAGCGAGCTTCAAGTAGGGGTATTTTACTTTGATGTCATTTTTAATTTTAAGTAGGGGTATATATGGAAAATAATTATAATTAACTAATTTAACTTCTCTCCTTAATCTCTCCAAATTCTGGTAAATAGTTCTTATAATTAGGACCGGAGGGAGTAACTTCCATAACCTACTCATTACTTGCAACTACACAATAGCCAATAAACAAAACATTTACTTAAATCTTATTGGTACAATCCAACGGATAACATTCATATTATTTGGGCTTTAAACTCATCATCATTCATAATTAATTATGGATTTTAAATAAATGACTAAGAACCCGTTTGAATAACCCGTTTGAATGAGTTTTTTTTTTAATTATTAATTTATGTGTTTAGATGACAGTTTTTTTTTTTTTTTTTAAAAAAAAAAGTAAAAGTCACAAAAAAAAATTAAAATTTTTTTGCTTTTTTTTTAAGCTTCAATTTGAAGCTTAAAAAAAACAATGTAAAATAAAAATTAAAAAATTAAAAAGACATCCAAACGAAAGCTCTAAATCAACTTTCTTGTTAATTTGCATGAAAAATGATCTTGATTTTGAATACAATGTAATATTTAATTAATTTAAATCATGACAATCAACCTAAAAGACCCAATTTTTTTATAAAAAAGTAAGAGAATTCGAAATGCTCTTGTATGATAGCGCCAACTTATACATGACAATTATATATGTAATTAAAAATATAATACAAATAAAATATGAAAGATATTTGTATTAAAAAGAAGAGTATAGGGAAATGTGGAGACAACAAAGACAAGGCAAGTAGTGGGAAGCAGAATAAAGAGATAGAGAGGGGATTCAGAAGTTACAAGAATAGTTTTGGCTCTTTTCTGAGACAAAGTTGCCATGCATATTGTTCAAATGTTCCTTATTGTTTAGTCTCAACCAAGGCTTTTGGTATCCCATTCAACCTCTCACCCACTACACACTTCTTTTATATATATATATATATATATTCAATCCTTTAAGAAAAATATAGTAATACAACACTATCTATTTCTAAATGAACAAAAAAACAACAACTACAAAATGTAATTTGATATTACCTCCGATCCTAATTATAGGAATACTTTTATAGTATAATTTACACTACAAAAATGTTTTATAATTAGATGGGAAATACCATTAAAGAAACCAAATAATATTTAGCCTTTTAAGCTTATTAAGTGAAAAAAAAAATGTCGATATAATATGTAAAAATAAAATGAGTTTGTACTTATAAATTAGACTTTTTTTTTATTGACATGTTTTAAATTTTTTATAGTTTAAAAAATCATAATTCCCGTATGTGTGTGTATATATATATATATATGATTTGTTCAAATCAAAGTACTTTTTTTTTTTGTCTTGGGAGTATCATCAATTATGGAATCCTTAATTGTGGAAACGAAAACTTAGATTTGTTTTTAAATCCTTAATTATGGAAACATCAAAGTTATACAAAAACAAAATCCTTAGTTCTAGAAATGAAAGAGGCTAACATTGGGGAAGCCATTGCAGATTTGTTAGGGTGAGAGAGGACAGAAAGCCCTTGAAGCAAGGAAGACGAGATTTGTTCTTGCTTCTGAAACTTGTGGGAGCAGAGTGGTGATCAACTAGGGATGTTACGAAGAGCCCACTGAAAAAATATAAATTAATAAAGCAAAGCCACTGTGATTTTGTCCGCCATAATTATTCTGTATAAGAATAACAGATGTCTAACCGATAGGCTAATATATTGATATTAGATCAGATAAATACTCCAAAATATCTATAAGACAGATACCAAAAAGAATAATGAATTTCACTAGTTAATAAAGTGTGTCCATACACATACTGGCTTGATGCTTTATGTGCTTTAGGGCTAAGGGCTATGCTTCCTTTGTTGTACCGTGGTTTCAACAGTAGTTACATGAAGGAGTAGGAGGTTTTTTTTTTTTAAAAAAAAAAAAAAAAGCTTTGCCGTTTCTCATAAGTGAGATATTTTCTGTTGCAATACACAATAATTTTGAATATTTAAAATGTTTATATATATATATATATAACAATTAAAAATAAATATTATAATTATAATTTATAGAAATAACATTGAGACTACAAAATAAACTTAAATATTAAATTTTAAGCGAATCATATTCTAATTTATTATATATGAATGTTAGTTTTTATATATATATATATATATATATATATTAGTTGTATAAATTATAAGGTCAATATTTATTTTTAATTGTTAACACACACTTATTGAAAAAACAAGTTAGAGAGCAATAAAACTCTTTTAAGGGGAGAGAGGAGGCTAGAAGAGGATAATAAAGTTGTTTAACTCATATTTTAAAATTGTAAATTAGATTAGTAACTTAATTAGAGATTTGTTGAATTTACCAACTTAAATTTGAATTTTCCTATTTCAATCAGCTTTGTATGGGATTTTCTCAGGATTAAAAGCATGAAGGTGATGGTAAAAAAGGAAAGGACAAAACTAACCCCACAAGTCAATTTTATGTCAAATCTATGCTCCCCTGTTAGAGGAACAAAGGCATGTGTATTTTATGGACAAAAATTAGTTACTCTATCTTAGTTGCTTTACATACTTTTGTCCAATCAAATGAGTAAAATTTAACCCCTTGTCTTTGGGTTCAACTGGTGAAGGGGTCGGATTTCCTCACCAAAAGGGAGGAGTTGATCCGAAGTTGATCGAGGAGGCTTGGGAGAAGCGTCTAGGGCGTTACGGCGGCAACAAAGCGTAATTTGGGAACGCCCAAGACTTAGCCTGCTTGGATTATGGAGTGGCCCAACCCATTTTTTAAAATTTTCTTATAAAAAAAACAGTAAAATTTAAAGTATTAATAAAAATTAATGACAAAAACTTTGTTGAAGAATAAATAATGTTTAAAATATCTGCATATCTTAATTTGATTGAAAACAAGTTCCTTTATAAAAAGGTTGAGTATATAAGTTTCTTACCAACAAAAATTGGTAAGGAGTTAATTCATAATTATAAAGTTAAAAGTTCAAATCCTGCTACTAATGTAAGGGCTTTGACTCTAATGAGCTCCTAAGACAAAACTCACATAAACAAACTTGTATGTGCCCAAAAAAAAAAAAACAAGTTTTTTATTATTATATAATAATTATTGTTCATTATCACATGATAAGCTGATTAACTTATAATTATATGATATCCTGCTTGTTGCTTTCTCTGATTAGCACAATTGAAACAAATAACTGAAGATGTCACATTTCAATACATATATTTGTTGTCATTTTCAATTTTGTTGTTGAACAAAAACCATCTTTGATTCGAAGGTGATGGTTGATGAAAGATTTTCTTTTGATTATTTGTGTAATGTCTTGGTATTTGTTGTTCAAAAATTAATGATAGATGTCTCTTTCAATTAAAAAAATATATTTTTGGCCAACAATTGATCATCAATTGCTTTTGGAGAGCTGCACTTTGAAAGAAATTAATTGAATAAACATGTTGGCATACCGCATACAACTAGTGAATGTAGTGTAGCTTATGAATAGTTTTATTATAATTTACTAATTTATTAATGGCATTAATTACATGTTTAAATTTTATATTATACATAGATACAGTTTTTTTTTTTTTTTTGCCGATTAGGTGCTTCCCTTGGGTTGTTGAGTTTCTCAAAATCTTCTTAAAAGAATATATCAAGTATAACCTAAGGGTGTGTTTGGTATGAGGGGAGGGGTGGGAGGGGAGAGAGTGGAGACTAATGTTTTGGGTTAATATTAGTCCAAAACATTAGTCTTCACTCCCTCCGCTCCCACTCCCTCCCCTCAAACTAGAGTCGGGAAAACGGCTGAAAGCCCATCGGCTGTCTTTTTTCCACTTTTCCGGGCCGGGCTTGAAAATTAGAGGAATTTAATGAAATAAGCCCTGAAGGGCCTCAGGCTTAAAAGGGCTAGCCCTTGAGGGCCTCGGGCCGGCCTTGCAGGCCCTTTTAATTTATTATTATTCTTTTTTGGATACATTGATTCACATATGATGGTAATTTACTAATTTATATGTATTTTGTATTTGTTATAGAGTTATATATCCATTTAAGTACAAATGCATAATAACTATACTCTAATTTTATGATTTGATTTTTTTATTTGTTGCAGATAAAGATTATGGATGTGTTCATGATGTGGGAGAAGAAATTCATGATATTCGTACTAATGAGCTTACTCAAAGCGAAACACAATCAAATATCGTTGAAAACACTATCAAATATCGTTAAATTGAGTTTAGAACATATTTTGGCGAAGATGACGTGCTTATTTGTTGGATGATTCGTGTTGTTTTTGTTAGATATGATTAGTTTTGATGATGTCTTATATAGATGTCATTATTAAAAGCAAAAAGATTGAGTAATATAGATATCTCCTACATTGACTAACTATGTTTTATGTAGAGTTTATTTGTGAACATATTTTGCTTTTGATTATGAATTATGTGATCTTTGGAAGTCTCTATGATCAATGTTGGAATCTTTTATTTGTTGGATGATTCGTACGGAAGAAGTTGTTTTTTATATTAATGTGGACAATATTTATTTGATAAATTAGAATTTAATTGTTGTAATTTATAATTATATTTATTAAAAAAACGTTCAGCATGGGCGACGTTTGGTAATTTGAGTATGGATCGAACAGAGAGAAGAAAAAAATGATTACACAAGCTTAGTCTTTTTGCTTTATTCTATTTTCTTGTGTATCTTTGATACATTGAGCTTCGGTGTTTATCAATATCTACTCTTGGAGAGAGTTCATTTTCGTGTATATCATTCATTGTAAGAATCTCAAGTCGTGGGACTTGGAGATTGGGATAATCGTACAACTTGTAAGGGGTGTATCCTAGGGAGAGGATAAAGTACGAGTGCCAGTATCGATTGTATACAATTAAAGGGGGAGTGAGTCCTAGGAGAAAGGATCATCCCGAGTATGAGTGTGTAATTGTATTTGAGTGATAAGTGTCCGGGCACGGACGTAGGTCAAGGAGTTGGACCGAAAGTATAAATCTTCTGTGTCAAACTCTTCTACTCTATCTCCACTTTACCTTGGTTTCCATCTATTGTGTGGGTGATCGAAAAGAATTTTTGAAATCCCCAATTCACCCCCCTCTTGGTGATTTTCTTCACTTTCATTTGGTATCAAAGCTAGTTAACGGTAACCATGATCGGGGGTTCTCACAGTGTGATCTGTGGCGAAGCATTGGCTCTTACCCCGACATGGCCAGTGGACAAACCGGGCCGTAGGCGGTGCGTAAAATTAGTGTACGAGATACCATGAAATGCCACAGGCGGAGGTACCGCTACGGAATTTCATTTGGTATCGAGCATTGGACAGACCACCGAGGTTTTAATGGAGAACATTATTTCCGGAAGGCTAAGTTAGAACTTATGTAATGGCGAGTATGGCCTATGGAAGGTGTTCAAGAAAGGAAATCATGAACCATCTTAGATTAAAGATGGTGTCGGAACTCCTAAGCTAGAAGAAGAGTATGATGAGAATGACGGAAGGCAAAGTTAACTCTCCAACATGAAAGCAATCCACATCTTTGCCGAAGTGCTCTAAGCCAAAAAGAATATTCTCGAATTTGCACTTTGCCATCTGCTAAGGCTATGTGGGATGCTATCAAAATAGCTCATGAAGATGAAGAGCCGAAAAGAAGATCGAGCTAACATCTAGTGGCCAAAGAGGAAGAATCGAGAAAGTGAAGAGGTAAATGATTCAGATAAATCATCTTATGATGAATTATTATCTGAATATAATCTCTTCACCGAATTTAGAAAAATTGCAAAAGAACTTTTGTCTTCTAGAAAGAGAATTAAATTATTGGAAGAACAAGTTCAAAATAATTTGTCCCCTACTTGTTTGTGAAAATATTTCTGAAAACAATTGCGAAAAGATTTAAAAGGTTTGTGACAATTGCTATGTTTTAGAGAAAAGAAATTTACATCTTACAAAAACTCTTGAGAAATTCACTAGAGATAGTGAAATGCTCAAAGTCATTTAAAACGAGAAAGGTTCATAAATGACAAATCGGGGTTGTTATAGAGACTTTGATAAGAAGAAAGGCATGAAGAAACTTGGACAAAAATCCTATATGAACTACTTTCGAAAATCGGTCCATTCTTCAAATCCTTTTTGCTCATTGCTATTGCAATCTTAAAGGCCATGCTACTTCTTCTTGTTTTCATAAAAAGAAAGAAAGAGCAAGCACATGGGTAATTATCAATAGGTACCAAAGGGGACTTATGTTTTTAAGGCTCGAACTAACCCTGAAGGACCCAAGTATAAGTGGGTACCAAAATGTCCATCTAGTACTTTATGTGTGCCGAGAATGATTATGAAAAAGAATGGACATAGATATATAGAAAAGAATAAAAGTCGAAGAGCTTCTCATGAACCGAAAGGAGATTTACATCGATCGAGAAGAACTCATAGGGAAACCATTGCTACAACTTTATCCTCAAATCAAAAGAAGCAATGGACACGGGCAAAAGGAGTATGTCCCACCTCAAGAACAAACTACCATAGAGTACCATTCAATTATCTTGAGGAAAACAAGAAAAGGAGAATATCTCAAGTATCAAACGAAGACACTTGAAGTCTATATCCTTTAAGGGAACTTTGCGAGACACCCATGGAAAGACATATGAAGAATCAATATAGTGTGAAGAGACAAGTGGGTAAGCAAAGCCAATCTCCTAAGTACCTAAGGCTAAGGTATGCAAAGGTAAAACCTCCTATGCTATTATCCGAAATATTCATTGAGGTTTATATCTTGTAGTCTTAGGAATAAAGCATTGCAAATTATATTTTTGGGCTCTCACATCCTGATCTATATTTTGAAAGAAATTGCAATGTTCAATAGATTGAATTCTTTATGCATATATGATGATTTGAAAAGAAAGTATTTCTTTATGCATAAACTCATGATTAATTCACTATGCTTTGTTGTTCTGAACTGATAAGACATGTGAATTTAATTTTGGTTCCTACAAGCTAACGATGATTGGATCCAAGTAAGGTTGGATACCTAGAAAGAAAAAGATTTATAAGGTTTTGTAGGATCAGAGAGAGAGCTTCTCAAGAATGTAACATAGAGAAATGATCCAAATCTTGAGAAAGTTTGAACAAGCTATGCTTGATGTTGATGATGAACATTGGAAAATGAGTTATCTACATCAATCCATCTCAATAAAGCAAGCTTCTATGAGGACAAGAGGAATTACGAGGTGATATCTAATTCTTACCTCATACTAATTATATGAAATTTATGTTTGGTTTGTCTTTAGTTAAGTTAAAACACAATTTAAAGATTGTTTTGGTAAAGTTAAAACTCGTCAAAGCCAAACTTCGAGTATGGATATCTATACTCAAGTATAGATTTACTTGAGAGAGATGCTTAAATTTAATTGAACCGAGCTATACTCAAGTATGCATGGCTATACTCAAGTATAGTTCTTACAAAGAGAGCACTTTAAGTTATACATCAAGCTAAACTCGAGTATGAGTTTACATACTCGAGTATGGATCATACAGAGTCTATTCAAATACTTGCTTAAGTTTTTCTATACTCAAGTATACATTTCTAAACTCAAGTATAGGGTAAATACAGAAAGATTCAAAAGTTTTTAATCATAAGCATACTCAAGTATATACTTTCACACACTCGAGTATAAGACAAACAAAAAGAATCTTTCTTTTCAAATACTTTCTAAACTCAAGTATGAAAATATACACTCAAGTATAGGATGATCAAAAAGTTTTCAAATCTCTCACATGCCTATCCATACTCAAGTGTACATGTGTATACTCAAGTATACACCATACGAGAAAGATACAAAAGTTTTTGAACATAAGCATACTCAAGTATGTAGTCACACACTCGAGTATTGTAAATTATCTTTCTTTCCAAAATACTTTCAAACTCAAGTATGACTTTGTAAACTCAAGTATGGACTTAAAATAGATTTCACAAAGTCTTTCAAAATTATTGCATACTCGAGTATGGGTGAACATACTCAAGTATAGGGTATACAAAAAGTTAAAATTTGGAAAAAGGCAAGATTATCTCTTGATCAATAGCAAAGTCATTGTGCTCATATGTTTCTATTGTGCAAAGCATGTTTCGTTAATGCTTTTCCTTTATGACTTTTGCTCTTGGAAAAATTCTTTAACATGTTAACCTTACAATGTTCAACATGTTCTCTAAAAATGAAACATCGATATATCCAAGTAAACCTATTGACTTCCACCATGTTTAAAATGAGCATTGATCTTAAACATGTTTCAAAAATGAATCTTTCATTCATAAAAATTTTTATTTCATATTTTGAAAGAACATTTGAAATTTGAAACACTTTACATATTTCTTTATCACTCTTGAAAATTATGAGCTCATTCATGAACTATGGTGATAAATGCTTATCTTTATGGATAAGATTTTCTATGCTCAATCTTACATGTATTTTGTCAATGACATCATTTGCATAAAATATATTTACAAATTGTCATTGAGAAATAACATTTTTGGTATCATTTAGTTATTACCCTTTTTGATTCATCGGCTTGAATTTATTTGTTTGGATAAAACTATGTTTCATTGTTATACTCTATGCTCCAATATCATATTGTTAAATATATAAGAGCTTAAGAGTTATCATGTCTAATCTGTGGACTCAAGAATCATTGGGTACCAAAGAACGTATATTTTTGCGGGAGTTGACCAAAATGTTCGTTGTTGAATACAAAGAACATAGGCAAAGCGTAATAGACCATTTCACGGGATTGCAAATTTTGTGACAATACGAGTGGCATCCCGTCAATAGCAAGAGGCTTAGACCAACATGATAAGGAGCATACTCGCTTGATGAGAAGCTATGAGCGTAAAACTAATTTCGAGGTCTATTCAAATATTCAAGACCAAATGTTCCCCTTGATTCTAGAATTTCGAATTGATCCAAGTGCGAACGGATCTATAATGGTCACAAGCTTCAAACCTCAAACCAAACATACCAACATACCTAAGTGAAAATGAAATTGTAATTCTGAAACTTTAAATCCAATATTACTATATAAGGGTTTGTTTACCTGATTTTATTAAATTAAATAAGTTAGTTAAATTGATTAATGACATGTTATTCCTAAAACATCCTAATAATCTTCTTAATTCCCTCCATTTTTCTCTTACTTGATTATTGTTGAAAGAGTATCGATCAATAAAAGTAAATTAATTAGAAAAGAAATTAGTAAGTATGAAAAAAAAAAAGGTACGTAGTATTATATTCAGGACTCACATTAAGTTTTCAATTATGTCAAACATTAAGAATAGGATGTAGAATATTATATTCCTGTTATTCCTGCTATTGTCAATAATAACAATAATAATGGTAATAATAAAGATAAAAATAGCATGGGTGATTTCATGGGACGACATACAATGTCTATTGTTGCTTGTGGCCCCGCCTCAAATAACAACGTAATATTTTTACAAGGTGAAGTGGTATCTATCTTTGGGTTTTTATTTTTGTATGGTCCTAATTATAGGAAAGACTTTTTGTTATTTCTACAAAAGTATGTAGTAATTAGTATCCTGACATTATTTTTCTAGTGTATTTGACACTCCTTAATGTTATTGTCCATTTATTTTTTTATTTGTTAAAAAATATGTGTTGGTTTCTCTAAAAAAAAACCCCTTTTAATATTTTACATTGGGTATTACCCCCTTTGAACAATACTCTCATTAATATGTGCCATCGATAGAGAGAGTTTAGGAAAAAGATTATAAATTTGGAATAGAAAGTATATTAAGATCTTATATTTAATACTAAAACAAATCTCTCTACTACCAACAAGCTGTTAGTTGAGGTTGTAAGGGACCTCACCTCTGTAAAGGAGAAGAACACAAATTCAAATTCGAAGTGCACTTGTTGAAAAAGGTGATAACCTTTACCATCTAAGCTTTGAGGGGGAAAACCCTTGAACAATTTTTTTTTTTTGGGTTAAATATCATTTTTGCCACGGAAGTATTGGTTAGGGGGCATTCAGCACCCGGAAGTTTTTTTGGTATCATTTTTGCCCCAAAAGTTTACAAAAAAGAAGCAAATATGCCTCGGAAGTTTTTTGTAGGAGTAAATTTGCCCCGTAAGTTTTTTTTAGGAGCAAATTTTTGTAACCTTCTGGGGCAAAAATGATACCAAACATGATCAATCCAACGGTCAAGATCAACCAATGGGCAAGATTGCTACGTTTGTAAACTTCTGGGGCAAAAATGATACCAAAAAAACTTTCGTGTGCTAGGTGCTCTAAAACCAAAACTTTCATGGCAAAATTGGTATTTATCCTTTTTTAAAATAAAAAATCTCTACTAGGTCTTTAATTTAGGAACTAGAGAATAATAAAAATAAATAAATTTGTTTAGAAACTAATGAAGGGAAAAACAATTAATAAATGTAATAAGATCATAATCTCTATTAGAGCTCTTGATGATAGTTATCAAACACTAAAATGTCCATTACATTAACCTAAAATCATATCTTCATACCGGGATAAAGGGCCTAGATGCCCTAAAAGTTTTTTACAAATGGGTACTAGTCACCAAAAAGATTTTGTGCGGGGGCAACTTTAGCATGAAAATTTCAGAAACAGAGCAATATTAGGCTAACCTAACGAATCTAAACAGTTAACCATTAGTTTACCAACTATGCTAAGGTATCATACTCGCTTGACATTCACGTCACCTTGATTAAAGGACATTTTGCCTCGGAAGTTTCTATGAAAAAATTGTGGGTACTAGTAAGTTTTTTGTGGGGGCAATAACGCCCCAAGAGGCGCAGATTTTTCTTTTGCTAATTTATTTCATATTAGGGATGCCACCATTCATGACCAAATGATTAAATAAAATGAAAAATCAACAAAAATCAAGAACCGATAAATCAAAACTAAATATATGAGCAGATAAACTCTTAAACCATAAATTCAAAATCAAAACCTCTCCTATATTTTCTATTTTCTTTCGTTGTAACTTTTTGTTTTCTGAACCTAAAACTTCTGTATGTGTTTTCTGGATTTGAGGATTTATTGTTTTGTATTTTATTTTGAGTTTTCTAGTTTATGGTTTATAGTCTTCTTTGGTCATATATAAGTGGTTTGATTTATAGGTTTTTTTATTTTTATTGATTTTTCAATTCATTTGATTGTTTGGTAATTAATGGTGGCTCCTATATTTGAAAAAAATGAATAAAAGAATTCGTAACTTCTGAGGTGCTATTGCCCATTAAAAAAAAAAATTGGTGCCTACAGCTCTTTTATGAAAATTTTGAGAAAAAATGCCTTTAAATCGAAAAAAAAAAAAAAAAATTGCACGAATGTTATATGGAGATGCCACCTTAATATATTAGTATATGCATAAGGGTCGTTTTATTATTATATTACCTAACTACTTTTTAGTGGGAATCTTTCACTCCAAATGGCCATAATTGCAAGCTTCAATCAACTCCAGCCATCATTTTTATACATATATAGGCATATAGCTATACTTTTGACTCAAATTTGACCTAAAAGAGCTTATGTCTATGCGATTATAATTCACTCCTCCTGCATAGTATTTATTGGGAAAATGATATCTAGATCTCAATCAAGAGAAATAATATCAGAAAAGTTTCATAGCTTGTTAATAACAATTGAAAAAACATTCATTGACAAGTGAATGAGGTATCATTAAAAAAAAAATTGGGACTTTTAAGAGGAGAGATGAGACTAGGAGAGGACAATAAAATTATTTTACCTATATTTTAAAATTCTAAATTGGATCAGTAACTTTATTAGATATTTGTTGAATTTATCAAGCTGATTTATAATTTCTCTATTTCAAGTAGCTTTATATAGGATTTACCCAAAATTAAATGCATGATGGTGATGGTAAAAAAGCAAAGCAACAAAACAAACCTCACAAGTCAATTTTATGTCTAATCTACGCTCCCCTGTTAGAGGAACAAAGGCATGTGTATTTTGTGGACAAAAATTAGTTACTCTATCTTATTTGCTTAACATACTTTTGTCCAATCATATCAGTAAAATTTAGAGAAAATGACATCAAGGTCTTAATTAAGGAAAATAATATCAGAAAAATCTCATAACTTGTCAATAATAAGTGAAAGAGCTACCATTGACAAATTTTGAGACTTTTATGATATATTTTGTCTTAGTTAGGACCTTAATGTCATTTTTCTTAAAATTTAAAGTATTAATAAAATTAATAACAAAAACTTTTTTGTAGAATAAATAATATTTAAAAAATTTGCATATCTTAATTTTATTTAAAACAAGTCCGTCTATAAAAAGGTTAAGTATACAAGTTTCTCGCCAACAAAAGTTGATCCAATTAATAAGGAGTTGATTCATACTCATAAAGTTAAAAGTTCAAATCCTGTTATTAATGTAAGGTCTTTGGTGGCTCTAATGAGCTACCAAGACAAAAACTCACATAAACAAACTTGCATGTGCCCAAAAGAAAATTTTACAACTTTTTTATTGTTATATAATAACGAGCTTATACTTAAAATGCATTACACGGGTTGATGGTATTTCATAAGTTACTCAAATACATTTTACTTTCTAAGTGATGCAACTTTCTTGCCTTTAAAGAATATTAAAACATCACTACCAATGAATGATTACATATTATAAATGAAACATCAACAATGGTAAACAACAATATCCTCCAATCAATTCAAAATACATATTACAAATGAAATCTCAACAATGCTAAACAACAATGTCTTATAATCAATCAACATTCCTAAATATCTCTTTGTACACATTTAAATCTTAATTATTTTACACAAGATTCATTAAAAGTTGGAGTGATTTCATAGATACAAAAGAAAATGTGAATTTACAAAAATGCAATATAACAATTTGCTCGGAGTTGCAATCTTAAAACACCACTTCCTTTGGTTCAAATAAAACATTTACTTGTACAATTTTTTTTTTAACACAACAGCTTCTATTCAAAGAAGGAATAAAAGAATCACAAACACATTATGAACATATGCAACTTTTCAAAATAAAGAATCAAGATAAGGAAATTGCTCAAGAATAGGTATAATCTTGTATGAACCTGCAAGGCAATAAGAAGAAAGTCATCAAACTAAAACAAAAGGATAGCCAAAGACAACTGGCATGTCATACAATTTGAAAGATTGATGCAAGGAAAAGTTGAAACACAAGATGTGTATATATTGGTTAAAATTTGGAGATTGATCCCAGAACAAATTTGAAATTGATTTTCATAGCTGCACCATTTTTTAAAAACAAGTGATATATGTGGAGAACTTGAAATAAGACATCATAGAGATCCAACCAAATACCGACATCATAGAGATCCAACCAAGTATATATACCTAACAAAATTAGTTGTGTCTTACATCATGGTTGTCACTGATCCTGTGGAATCAGATCCTCCATTTAGGCTATGAATGGAAACAAAGGCAAAACTCAAATATTTATTATACCACCCACAATTTACATACATCAACATCACAAGAAATATTGGGTGGAAATGAAAACACTTCCAGTGCCAACAAATTTGAACCCAGAAATCATAATTAATATAAATTCATTGAATTGTCAATCAAATTGTATGTATTGTTTCTATACTCGACAGGGAAAGATGTTCCAAGCCTGAAATGAAATCATCAAATATTGTTGTTAACTCTTAGAAATTGACAATATTCCAGCACATTTTCTCTCTCTTTTTACCTATTTTTTGGTTCAAAATGTGCATAGAAATGAAGTTATAGAGAAAAATGTGCATATCAAAGTATAAGGCAAAAATCAAAGAAATTCTTGTTATTATAGAGTTATTGATTCAATTGAGAATTGATAATTGCTTCCTATGTTGTAGGAAGATGGAGACAAGTTTTGAAGCTCTATAAGAACCAAGAAACAAGGAAAGAAATAAAGGAGGTGAAGCGGTGCAAAGTTTGAAGAACCCGTACATCCGGCCACGGAAAGTCAACAAGCGTCGCGGCCGATAGTTTCGGAAAGTGAACAAGCGGCCGACCCGGTCGTAAAAAAATGCAGAAAGTACAGCTCGCGTTTTAACATTTCGTAAAAACAGAAAAACACTATTTAACCTAAAGGAAGGGCCGAAAAACACACTTTTGACCTAAGGAAACAAGTGGGCACACAAGGGAAGAGCTTGGGAGAGAGATTTGAACAATCTTGGAGGCTTGGGTGCTCAACCTAAGAGAGATTTTGGGGATTTCACCTTGGTTCTTCCTATTTTCTTCTTAGTTTCTTCATGTATTCAGTTTCTTTGCTTAAAATCTCTTTGTATTTGAACATGAGTAGCTAAACCTTTCATTCTAGGGTTCTTTTGACCCTTTGTATGGATTAATACTTGAATATTCCTCTCTTTTGGTAGATATATATATATATGTGTGTGTTGATTTCAACCTTGGCTTAATGCTTCTAAGTGATTGGCCTCCATTTAGATGATTTATTCACTTAGGTTATGACTTGAGAGAGCTAATCTAGGTGTAGAACTTGATTGAAATCATGCTTGTCTTGAAGTTTACTTGATAAATGGATAGTTTGTTGGTAAAATAGAGATATATTTACTAATCTTGCATTGTCACATTAGGGTTGTTGCTTAAATATTGATTCTCATCAATTGTAGCAAGAGATTGTGCATCTTAATGAGAAGAGAAACTTGATTTTGACTCGAGAAAGCGGGTCAAGTGTTTTAGAACCTTAGACTAACACATATATGTATTGAAATGCTATTAGAGAGGAAATTAACCAAGTTTTATGAAATGCAAAAGGGGAAAAAGAACCCTAGGCTCAATTTTCCTTGAAGTCAAAGAATCATTTATCTTTATCAATTCTTAGTTTTAGAAATAGTCTTTAAAAATTCACATTCCAACTCAAAACTTTGTTTTAGCTCAACTTGATGAAATTCACTAAGCCTCTTGCTTGACCAATTTGTTAAACAAATCCTCGTGGGAACGATACTTTATTTATCACTTTATTACTTGCGAAACTCGTGCACTTGCGAGACGAACAATTGTCTCTGCATGCCTATATATATTGATGATTATTGTTCATTATCACATGATAAGCTGATTAACTTATAATTATATGATATCCTGCTTGTTGCTTTCTCTAATTAGCACAATTGAAACAAATAACTGAAGATGTTACATATCAATACATATTTTTGTTGTTGAAAAAAAACCATCTTTGATTCGGAGGTAATGGTTTATGAAAGATTTTATTTTGATTAGTTGTGTAATGTCTTGGTATTTGTTGTCCAAAAATTAATGATAGATGTCTCTTTCCATTAAAAAAAAAATATTTTTGGAAATTGATCAATTGCTTTTGGAGAGCTGCACTTTAAAAGAAATTAATTGAATAAACATGTTGGCATACAACTAGAGCCGGCAAAACGGGTTAGACCCATCGGGCCGGCCCGTTTAAGCACTGGCCCTTTAA
This sequence comes from Acacia melanoxylon, assembly GCA_019022615.1. Classification (NCBI taxonomy): domain Eukaryota; kingdom Viridiplantae; phylum Streptophyta; class Magnoliopsida; order Fabales; family Fabaceae; genus Acacia; species Acacia melanoxylon. The sequence continues at coordinate 7,070,057 of JAFJYJ010000013.1, forward strand.
AGGCCGGACTTGAAAAATGGACGAGATATTTGAAATTAGCGCGGATGGCGCCACTGACAGCCTTGGGCTTAAACGGGCCACTACGGAGGGCCTCGGGCTAGCCCCGCAAAACCCTTTTAGCTTTTTCTTTTTTTCATTTTTAAATTTATTAATTTTTATATATTTTGTATTTGTTATAGAGTTATTTATCCATTTAACTACAAATACATAATAACTATACTCTAATTTTATGATTTGATTTATTATTTGTTGCAAATAAAGATTATAGATGTGTTCATGATGCGGGAGAAAAATTTCATGATATTCTTACTCATGAGCCAGAGGCTACTACTCAAAGTGAAGAACAATCAAATGTTGTTAAAATCGATGATAGTGACGAAGATGACGACAATAATAGTCATCGTACTTAATATCGCTTAGTGATATGCTTTTTTTATTTTTTTATGTGAGTTATTTGTTAACATAGTTTGCTTTTTATTTATTGGATGATTCGTGTTGTAATTTACTAATTATATTTTTTTTAGGGTTAAATGCATAATTTGCCCGGAAGTTTTGCTAAGGGGGCGCTCAGCACTCGGAAGTTTTTTTGGTACCAAATTTGCCCCGGAAGTATTAAAAAGGTATCAAATTTACCCAAAAGTGACGGAAGTCCACGTAGATAGTTAAAATGTGAGGTGGCATGCCACCTCATCACACGTGGCATGTCACCTCATCAATCAAAAGTATCATTTTTGCCCTTGAAGTTTTCATTGAGGAGCAATTTTACCCCGGAAGTTTTCATTGAGGAGCAATTTTGCCCCGGAAGTTTACAAAAGTAACAATTTTGCCTTCTTTCTCCTAATATTAAATTTGACTATTAAATCAGGCAAAGACCACACATGTCATGCCTTGAAAAGGTTGAACTTGGAGTCAGAGAATGAAATCCTTGAGTTGTTGAGCTCAAGACATCCAGAATTTGTAAAGTTCGAACCGATCACAAGGGACTAGAGCATGGAATTAGGGCGGGCTCCGACAGGCCGGGCCGACAAGGCCGGGCACAACTGGGCCGTCCCCTATAGGGCTTGGAGTAAGGAAAACATATGTTTTTCAAAGCCGGCCCGATAGTACAAGGCCGGGGCACGAATAATTATACTTATTTTACACCAAATATATTTATAATTTATTACTTATATAATATTGTAATACCAAAGTATGTGTTTATTTAATATGAAAACATCCCTTCTTTAAAAACTAATTATGTGTTTTAATACAGAATAATAATAAACATAAAAAAGGGTTGTAGTTTAAACTAAAAAAATCTAAGTAATTACAAATAAACACATTCTTTAAGTGGAAGTCTAAGCAATTAATTTTTTTTTTTTAAAAAAAAAGCTACAGTTAAACGGGCCTGCAGGGCCAATTTCAAATTTTTGGCATATTTTTCAAGCCCGAGCCCTGCAAGGCCAAGGCTTAAACAGGTCAGCTCGATGGGCTCGGCCCGATTTCCCAGCTCTAACAGGGACTGAAAGGTCTGTCTCAAAACCTAGAGGAAGCATCACTTATAATCTAAGCAAATGAAACGCAAAACAAGAAATGAATTGTTCCAAAAATTGGTTCAGTAAAACAAATCAATAGTGATAATATTTACGTTTGCATAGATCGATCATTTGCTTAGATTATAAGTGATCTTCTCTATGTTTTGATTTGGCTTCACAAATTCCGCGCCTTGAGCTCAACATCTCAAGGATCTCCTTCTCTCGACTCTAAGTTCGACCTTTTCAAGGCATGACATGTGTGGTTTTTACTGATTTAATAGTCAAATTTAATATTGGGAGAAAGAAGGGCAAAATTGCTACTTTTGTAAACTTAGGGGCAAAATTGCTCCTCAATGAAAACTTCCGGGGCAAAATTGCTCCTCAAAAAATGCAAAAATGATACTTAACTCTTATTGGGTTGATGAGGTGGCATGCCACGTGTACACTCAGTTAAACTTAACGGTGAAAATTAACGGAGGGGCAAATTTGCTACCTTTTTCATACTTCCGGGGCAAATTTGGTACCAAAAAAACTTCCGGGTGTTGAGCGCCCCTTTAGCAAAACTTCCGGAGCAAATTAGGCATGTAACCTTTTTTTTTTAAAAAAAAAAAAAAAAGAAAAAAAAAAGTGGAGAAAAAATAGTTAAAATTTGTAATAGTAATTTTTGGGCCCTGCGGGCCGATCCAGGTGCTCTCGGGCCGGGCTTTAAAAAACATGTGTTTTTTTACTCTGGGCCTTGGAGGACCAGACCGGCCCTGATTGCCAGCTCTACATACAACTAGTGAATGTAGTGTAGTTTATGAATAGTTTTATTTATAATTTATTAATGGCATTACTTGTTAAGATTTTATATCATACATATAAAGTTTTTTTTTTTTGGCCGATTAGGTGCTTCCCTTGGGTTGTTGAGTTTCTCAAAATCTTCTTAAAACAATATATCAAGTATAACATAAATGAAAATGAAGTTGAAGTTGTAATACTGAAACTTTAAATCCAATATTACTACCTCATATCCTAAGGTTTATTACCTGATTTGATTAAATTAAGGAATTTAGTTAAATTGATTAATATGACATTTTTTTAAAAAAACACTCTAATCATCTTCTTAATTCACTTCTTCTCTCTCTTATTTGATTATTGTTAAAGGAGCATCAATAACGATAAATCAGAAAAAGATTAGTAAGTATGAAAAAAAAGTAAAATTATATTTATAATTAGGTCCTCCATTAAAAACAAGATGTAGAATATTATATTCCTGCTATTTTCACTAATAATATTATTAATTACAACAACAATAATGGTAATAATAAAAATAACAGTAGAATGGATGATTTCATAGTGTCCTTCTTGTCTTCAAAGTAGCTATGAGCCCATGATGCCAGTGTCTGTGGTTGCTTGTGGCCCCGCCTCAAAGAACAATTAATATTTTTACAACTTATATTTTTACTCCTTCGGCCCAATTATAAGAGCTAGTTAACTTTTTTAGAGAGATTAAGAAAGCTAATTAAATTATTTTAGAGTATTTTTATTTTTATTTTTTTTCAAACTAAATAGTTTGACCAATAAACTAATATATAATCTAAGAAAACACAACATATGAAATGATTAAGTAATTTATTTAGCATCCTTAATCTCTCCAAAAAAATTCAACTAGCTCTTATAATTAGGACCGGAGGTAGTAGTATATATCATTTTGTTGTTATTTCTTAATAGTAATTAGCTAGTATTCTAATTTTATTTATAGTATATCCACCACTCTGTTATTATTTTTAAGAAAATTAAGAAAATTTGTCAAGTTATTTATTTGTTAAAAAATGTGTCCGTTTCCCTAAATAAACCCCTTTTAATATTTTACATCGGATATTACCCCTTATGAACAATATTCTCATTAATATGTGCCATTGATAGAGAGAGAGTTTAGGGGGAAAATTATAAATTTGGAATAGAAAGTGGATTACGGTTTTATATTTAATACTAAAACAAACCTCTCTACTACCAACAAGCTATTGGTTGAGGTGGTAAGGGACTTCACCCCGTAAGAAGGAGAACACAAGTTTGACTCCCAAGAAGTATACTTATTGAGAGTGGTGAAAATAATTTGCCCTTTAAGCTTCAAAGACGAAACCCTTAATCAAATTAAAAAGAAAAATCTCTCTACTAGGTCTCTAATTTAGGACACTAGAGAATAATAAAAGTAAATAATTTTTTAGAAACTAATGAAGGGAAAAATAATTAATAAATGTAATAAGATCATAATCTCTACTAGAGTTCTTGATGAGAGTTATTAAACAATAAAATGTTTATTACATATCATATCTTAATATTGGGATAAAGGGCCTAAATGCCCTATAAAAGTTTCTATAAATGGGTACTAGGCACTAGAAAGATTTGAGGGGACAACTTTACCCCGAAAGATTAAAAAACAAAACAGTATTGCTCTAGCATAACGGATCTAAACAATTATCATTAGCTGACCAACTATACTAAGGTGTCATACCCACTTAACATTCACGTCACCTTGATTAATAAGCATTTTTGTCTCAAAAGTTTATATGGAAAAATTGTGGGTACCAGGAAGCTTTTTTAGGGGGCAATAGCGCCCTAAGAGTCACATTTTTTTTGGTTAATTTATTTCATATATGGGATGCCACCCTTCAACACCAAATGATTAAATAAAAAGGTTAAATACTATTTTTGCCATGAAAGTTTAGTCTAAGAAGAACTGGTCACTTGAAAGTTTTTTTGTCTCATTTTTGACCTGAAAGTTTAAAAACATAATAATTTTGTCCATCCGTTGATCTTAACTATTGAATTGTTAATCTTCTTTAAAAACTTTCAGGGCAAAATTGATTCTAAAAAAACTTCGGGGCAAATTTACTCCTAAAAAGAATTTATGGGGCATATTTGCTTCATTTTGTTAACGTCCAGGACAAAAATGAGACAAAAAAAATTTTTTTTCGAAAGTGAATGAAGTCTTTCCTTAAGCTAAACTTTCATAGTAAAAATGGTATTTAACCCTAAATAAAATAAAAAATCAAGAAACCAAAAATCAAAGCTAAATATATGAGCCTGTAAACTCTTAAACCATAAATTCAAAATCAAAATCAAAATCAAAACCTCTCTTATATTCTCTATTTTCTTCTGCTGTAACTTCTGGTTTTCTAAACCTAAAACTTCCAGTTGCTTTTTTTGGATTTAAGGATTTTTTGTTTTATATTTTATTTTGAGTTTTCCAGTTTATGGTTTATAGTCTTCTCTGCTGATATATATGTGGTTTGATTTATAGATTCTTTACTTTAGTTGATTTTTCAATTTGTTTGATTGTTTGGTACTTGATGGTGGCATCCTATATTTGAAAAAATGAACAAAAAAAATAACTTTCAAGGTGTTATTGCCACTTTAAAAAAACTTTTTGGTGTCTACAGCTCTTTGTGAAAACTTTTAAGACAAAAATACCCTTTAATAAAAAAAAAAAGTTGACACCAATGCTATATTGACATGCCACCTTAATATATTACTATATGTAGAAAGGTTGTTTTATTATTATATTACTTAACTACTCCCTCCGGTCCTAATTATAGGAGCACTTTTTGGAGTTGGTTTTGGTCCTAATTATAAGAGCAATTTTTAAATTTTGTCAATTTTTTCCTATAATACCCATATTTATACTTTCTCAATAATAATTAAAGACAATAATAATTTTATAATACACCTATATATTTAATAAGGTAAATAATGTTTGCAACTCATTAATGTCATATACATCTCAATTATATTTGTTTTTATAAAATAATTTTGAGCAATTTTTGTCATATTTTTTCCATATCACCCCTACTAATACTTCTTCCACAATAATTAATTTAACAACACATTTATATTCCATCAAGTGAGAGATTCTACTTTATTTTTTATTAAATACTTTAGGGTACTAAAAAGATGCTTCAGGATGCTGATTGGTACTAAAAAAATATTTTATGATCTTGAAAAATTATTTTATGATCTTAAAAAATATATTCATGGGATCGATTTGTACTTAACAAGATACGTCAAGATATTGAATGCTATTGATAAAATATTTCACGATCTTAAAAAATTATTTTATGATCTTTAAAAAATAACAAATAGGTTAAAGAACTAATTAGTATGAACAAAAAATTATTATTATTATTTAATATATATATATATATATATATATATATATATATATAAAAAGAAACATCAAACCACACGGGAGAAGCCACCTGCGTATTACATGAAATGACATCCCACTGACACTGTGACACGCATGGGGCTCACCCTCTAACCGAAGACGGAGTGTTAGGCTTTTAGAAATCGTGAGAGTAGCAACTAATTTTGCGTAATTTTTAATTTTTAGAGGGATATTTTTGGAAAATAATTATAATTAACTAATTTAACTTCTCTCCTTAATCTCTCCAAATTCTAAATATTTCCTATAATTGTGATAGGAGGAAGTACTTTTTAGTGGGAATCTTTCACTCCAAATGGCCATAATTGCAGGCTTCAATCAACTCCGGTCATCATTTTTACACATATATAGCTATACTTTTGACTCAAATTTGACCTAAAAGAGCTTATATCTATGCGATTATAATTCACTCCTCCAGCATAGTATTTATTTACTTGCCATAAAATTTAGACATATGGAAAATATAAATTTTATTAAAATAAATTCTACTATAATTGTGATTTATCTCCTGGTCCATAATTAGATCAACACAAGGTAGGAAAAGTAAGGGGTTTTACTAAATAAATGAGAATAAAGGAGAGAGATTGGTTTTGTTGCCTATTGTTTAAGTTCTTAAAATAATTTTACAAAGTAACTTTCTAGATAAGTTTTGGAAACACAACGTTAAAGAATTTGTTTAAATTATTATTTTGAATAATATGTTTAAAATGGCAAAATAATTAGTTAAAGAATGATTTGTTTTATATACCCAATTGTCAAAAAGGAAAAAAAATTAGGTTAAGTTTGTTATATTTATTATGTCAAATTTTTCAATTATACATTATCACGTATCCTATTTTTTCATGTTGCAATATTTCTAAACTAAAACACATGACCCGGAGTGATTAGAGGACTTAATATAATAAATATAAGAATCGTTTACGAAAGTATGATCATCTCTCATTCTTCTCTAATTTTATAGAACAAAAGGTAACAAAATATTAACAAAAATATCTTCTTCTTTTTTTCAATATCATTTTTTAGTTAGTAGGAAAAATAATCAAAAATTCTTTTTCTCGTTTCCTTAGAGGATCAGAATCCCACTCCATTTTTCCTCCTATTTGAGCGAAACATATTGTTAATGTCAAATAATATTTTATTATGTTGAATACGACGTCCTCCTCATCCTCTTAAAAAGCTTGTATGAAACCACATGGCAACAAATCAAAGTCAATAAAAAAAAACCCTCCACTCTCTGCCAATTGTGTTAACAAATGTTTATTGCAATTTCTTGCTAATTCCTCTCATCTGGTTAACATCACTTGACAGGAAATTCTTTCTTTATTAAGTGATTTTAATTTTCTTGCTGTTCAAACTATTTGCTACAAGTGGCTTTATTTTTCTCTTACTTCCTCATTAAGATTTCTTATTGTGTGTAACATGTACAACATTTTTTTTATTAATATCATTTTTTTCACTAAAAAAATAAAACAAATCAAAGTCAATAGTAAAACTCCTTAATAAGATTGGACTACAAACTTACACACCATTTGCTGTTAATTCAGGTAAAAGTGTCAGACACTCTTACCAAAAAGAGAGAATTTGATCTTGGTGATTGGAAGGCGCCGTTACTCCCGAGTATTTAGGTAAAAGTTTGAGGGTAATAGGCGAATTTTTGCCCTACCCAATATTGGTATCATCTAGGAAAAAATGAGATTTCGCTTCTCGCTTGGATTGTGGGTGGAAAGCATAACCTCTTTCCTAAAATTTATATATATAAAAAAAATACATTCATTCAAATCCTCTAAATGTATAGCCTCCAACATATGCATTAAGTAAATGTTTTAATTAGTTTTTAAAGAATAAATTTTACGATTTATAAGATAAGTATGTGAAAAATTTTGTCTCAGTTTATGAAAAAAGGGTTCTGAAACTGTAATTTGAGTGTTTCTCAAACATATATAAATAAGTCATTTAAAGTGCAAAATCACTTAAAATAATTTTTTTTATCAATAAAATCACTTAAAATAAATAAATACAAACCATCCTCTAAATGTCAAAATAAATTCTTAACTTATTGTACTCACAATTTTGTAGCGGTGGCCATTTTATTTTCAAAAAAAATGTTTGTTCAAAAACAGAAACAGCTCAAAAAAAACATACACACGATCAAACTTGAATCTAAAATTTTGATCTCAACCCAAATGATCAAGGTTGAAAACTAAAATTGTCATACAAAACATCCAATGTTAAAATAGAAGACAACAAAGCAAGAATCAAATAATAAAAGAATTTCAAAATAACATAACAAGCCAGAAATCTCCGCAAAATTATGAAAGTGGAAAAATTTGTTTCCATTTATAAACAAAAGAGTGGGGAAAACAAGGGGAAAAAAAACAGAGAGAAGACATTGAAAAGAACACAACTGAAACAGAGGCTTCCCCACACCTTCCTCTCTCCTCAATACGGCTAGCCCGTTTCTGCTCCTCTACCACCGAACACACCCTCTCCGCCATTACCTCCTGCTTATCCTGCGCCGTGCCCACCTTTATCCACCCCTCTCTTCTTTGTCTCTTCCTCTACATAATCTTCCCATTCTCCATTCTCTCTCTTCCTCAGATTCGTTGCTTCAATAACCTGGCTCGTTTCCGGAGCTGGGGTTAGGGTTAGGGTTTCTGAGAGATGTGGGATGCTTCAGGCATTGATGAATCTGCTCTCTCTCTGTTGGAAGCCATTCGGGCGTGGTGCTGAGGGATTCGACAATACCGGAGCTGTTGGGAGCACTTTAGGGGGTGGGGCAGGCGGCAGAGAAGGCAAAGACGGCTTGCTCTGGTTCCGAGATGTTGGAAAGTATGGTTCCGGCGATTTCTCGATGGCTGTGGTTCAGGCGAATCAGGTCCTTGAAGACCAGAGCCAGATCGAGTCTGGTCCTCTCGGAACCTTTGTAGGTGTATACGATGGTCACGGAGGACCCGATGCATCTCGATATGTTTGCGATCACTTGTTTCGTAACTTTCAAGGTTCTCGATTCTCAATCTTTTTTTTTTTTTCTCTCTCTGATTTAGTTTTGGTTCCTGTGGCATTCAATCAGCCACGTTTTTGTTCTGGTTGTTTAATTGCATTCACGAGTAGGGACTGTTATGTGTGATTTTCATCAATTCACTTTTGTCTAAACTTTTTTCCCTCAAAAGTTAAGCTTTTCGTTGGTCTTTTGAGTTTGAGATTTCGTAGAATCGAGAACAGTTTAGACATTCACGGGAAATGGGAGTTACTGTTTCTTATTAGCGATCACCAACTTTGTTTTTAGTTTTTTTCCCGTTTCCCCCTTTTCTGTTTTTATTGATTGCTTTTTTCACCTTCGATTTATTGAGAAGTGGGAACGGGATTAGCGATCACTAAAAAGTCTCAAAGTTTAATCAGTTTTGGACCCATCCTCTGGGTTGAAGGCCAATAGTATTTCTTTCTTTATTTTTTTATGTATCCTTCTGCCGATAATTTTTGTTCCTCTTAGGAGTATGGATGGGCAAAAGGATGTTGGAATTCGACAACTTGCTTCTCTTTTTCTTGTTTATAAAGGACCCCTTCTTATGTTGGCCGTCTTAGACTTCATCTTTTTGCAGCAATAACCGAACAGTCACAGGGAGCTGTGACTGCTGACACTATTCATAGAGCATTTCTTCAAACAGAAGAGGGGTTCACTTCTCTTGTATCAGAATTATGGAATACACGACCTCAGATTGCAACTACTGGAACTTGTTGTCTAGTTGGAGTAATATTTCAGCAGACCCTCTTTGTGGCTAATGTTGGAGATTCCCGTGTTGTGTTGGGTAAGAAAGTCGGTAACACTGGAGGCATAGCTGCAATTCAGCTATCTACCGAACATAATGCAAATCTTGATGCAATCAGACAGGAACTTAAAGAATTACATCCCCATGATCCCCAAATTGTTGTCCTCAAACATGGAGTGTGGAGAGTCAAAGGAATTATTCAGGTGATTCTATGTACTTCTATCCATCAGAGGATTGATCTTCCCAGCATAAAATAGTGTTTTCCTGTATGTGGCCAAACAAATTTGGTTGCTTGTATTATTGGATATCAAGCTTAGGTGATGGTAAATAGGTTTAGAAGCTAATCAACATATACCCTTAGGCAATGTTGTTCCTATTGTCAAAAATTATAGGCTCAATGTATTTATTGCCTTTTGAAGTCAATATCCATCAAAAGACTGGAGACATATCCTGTCACTTTGTATACTTTCTCTATGGACTACGACATACATTTATGAATTTCAGTTCTGACTTGTGGTCTAATTAGAATTTTTAATAACTTATTTGCCAACTTTCATAGTTTCTTAACTTTCTCTCTTTCTTTTAATTATCCCCATCCTGATTTATTTTCCCGAGGGTTTTGGCAGTATGTTTCCTCTGGTCCCCTGTCGCTGCTGGATATCATTTCAACTTTTATTTAAAGATATATTTCTGTGTTTGTGTGGAATCTATGCCGTAGACTTGTATCAACATTCTATTTTTATTACACTTTGTTTTATTTGAGGTATGAAGTTGGATGTATTGTTAGTTATAGGTTCCTTGTAATCTTATTTCTCAGTTTCACTTCCCACTCTCCAAGTTAATTACCTTATCATTTTGCTTCTTTTATGTTTGTGTCAACTGCAGGTTTCTAGGTCTATAGGTGACGTATATATGAAACATGCGCAGTTCAATCGGGAACCAATTAATCCAAAATTCAGACTTCCAGAGCCAATGGACATGCCTATCTTGTCTGCTAGTCCAACAATTCTTTCTCATCCTCTCCATCCCAGTGACTCCTTCCTTATATTTGCATCAGATGGTTTATGGGAGCACTTGAGTAATGAAAAAGCAGTGGATATTGTCCAAAGCAATCCACGGCCGGTAAAATTCTTGTCTCCTGTATTTTGTTTTTCTTTCTGCTGGCCTTACTGTATTGTTGTTCTAATGTGCTTTGCACCTTATTGATCCCATTGATTACTTCGAGAGCAGCAAGATAATGAACTATCTGGGTGAAGCTTGTGTCCTATGATCATGAGATATTAGTTGCAGGAAAGATAATGAGCTTCCTAGTACCACTTTAATCTAGAAGTTCATCTTTATTTCCCATCATGCTCTGTATTTGATGTGTTGTAATTGATGATGATCGCTTTAGGTTGATTAGGTAGAGTGCAACAGTTGTGAAAAGACTTGTTTTGGTAATTTTTCGAAGGCATAGCTTGACAAGCTTTATTCCCCCGCCCTTTTTTAATGAGCACAAGCTATGCATGTTCATTGCCCCTGCAAGTTACTTTTAGGTTTTTAAGTGATATGCTATTCTTAATCAAGCAGTTGCAAGATTCATAGTTTGAATTTCACTTGGGTGAACACAGCAGGAAATAATGTGAAAAGTGTTCTTCAATTCAACTCAAATGTTGATTTTGTTTCTAAACTTTCCTACTGAGTCTATGAGTTATTCTTTCGTGGGAGAGGGGACAATCAATGGAGACGATTGTTATTCACTAGTTTCATAGGTCAAAAGACACCATAATGTTGTTAAGATGTTTATGAACACCACATATGTTGACTTTTTTCTATCACTGGCTTCTCCCTTCTGCTCTTTCTTCTTTATACTGAAAAAAAGGAATCATGAAGCCATTATGCATTCTGCAACACGTTTCTTTAAAGGGTAGGGAGCAAAAGACTTGAGAAGCCTAATAATATACGTAGAATCTTTAACTGCAATTCAATATTTTGCTAGTTTGTTATTTTGCCAGAATAAAAGTGGATCAATAGATAGAAATAGGGGGGATGATTTGGTTCTTTGGCTGCACATTGACATTGTAGTTCTGAGTGAGTCTCTTGCCAAAATAATTGAATTTATGGTGCTTTTAATTTCTGTTAATGCAGGGTAGTGCCAAGAGACTTATCAAGGCTGCCCTCCAAGAAGCAGCAAAGAAAAGAGAGATGCGGTACTCGGACCTCCGCAAAATTGATAAGAAGGTTCGACGCCATTTTCACGACGATATAACTGTTATTGTTTTATTCTTAAACCACGATCTTATATCCAGAGGCACAGTGATAGACCCTCCTCTTTCAATTCGAAGTGCTCTTGATCACTGACAATATATATGATTGTAAACATGGTTATCTTTAAGAGTCTTTTGGGCAGCACTCGGATAACTGTACCCGCACCAGAAGACGCACAGCTGCTACTGACCCAGGATATATACGGTTTGACGGTGCATTTGGTACCCCTTTGGTCACTGATACTGAGACCACTTATTGATGAGGCTCGGATTCATAACATATTAGAAATTTATCTGTGGAAAAAGGGGGAAAATGAAAATAATTTTTGACACTTCGGATGCCCATTTTATAGTTCATTTTAATTTCTTGACAGTCTTTTTCTTTGTTCAAATTTCATGGTGGAGCAGACTAAATTATTTGACAATAATTCTATGGAAGTTTAGCTCATTGTATAAGTATATTGTGTGATAAGTATATTTGACAAACACAGCTTATGTTGTGCACAGATTTATTTATTTTCGTTTTTCTTTTGTAGCTGAAGTGAAAAATTTAGAGATATAATGTATATATTTTTGTTGGGGTATTATCCCAAGGAGAAAATTAAGGTGTAATTTTTAGCTGTGTTTGTGTTTGCTGCATGATGTGGATAAAATGTCTTGTCGGTTTGTGGAGATTTTTTTTTTCCTTCATTTTTTGCCAACGCTTTGTAAAAGATGTTTAGCTGTTATACTTTTCATTGTGAAAGATGGTGTGGTATCTGTGAGATGAATCATAGCATCTCTCTAGATCTGGCAAAAGCGAAAGAAGAGACTACGAGCTCTTCCTAAGACTACGAGCAGTAGTTTTATTGAATTGTTATTTGTGATTAACGAACGAATAGTGTGATATCTTGTAGAGATTTCACTATATTTAGGTTAAAGTATATTTTTAGTCTTTTAAATTTATGATGTTTGATTTTAGTTACTTAAGTTTATAAAGTGTATTTTTAGTCTAGAATTTAATACCATTAATGTTATACTAACGAAAAATGTTATCTAAGTAAAGCTTAGTGAGGAATATGCAATGCTGAAGAGTAAACTTAAACTTTTTAAATGGAAAAAAATTTGCATGTCATTTATTCAATTTATCTTGTTTGGTTCTTTTAAAAATTAACTTGGATAAATTATTTTAATCAATGTTTCATGTACTCAAATATTTTTAAAGGGAAATACACTTTTGAGAAAATGATATCACATTTCTATGTTTGAGTTTTTTTTTATATATAAAAAAAAAAAAAAAAAAAAAGTTTTCCTCACATAAGTAATAACATGAGAAGTGTAAACCCCATTTTAAATGGTTTAAGATAGCTGTTAGGTAATGCAATTTCCCAATTTTTTGTTGGAATATTAAAAAACAAAGACAGTTTATCTCCTACAGGCCCTTCTATCATTGGGTAGGTGTTCTTACTTCTTACCTTCAAACTCAAAGTGAAGAAACTTGAGCAACAAAGTTTGAGCATAGATTTATTTTAAATGGTTTAAGATAGTTGTTAGTTAATGCAATTTCTCAATTTTTTGTGGACGGGACACTGCATTAACCAATGAAACCATTAAAAGTAAAAACTACTAACTACAAAGCTCTAACATACATCGAATCCTCCCTTTTTTTTTTTTTTAATTAATCCAAAGGTATCGACCATTATTAACAAACGACTAGTCTAGTTTGTAGGAAAATATGCCCTGCAATAAGTCTAGTTTGTAGGAAAACATGCCCTGCAATAAGGAACCTCACCAACTCTAAGTAATTATCGCGGCTGCATATCATGGCTTGAACAATTGACCGAAGCTTTTAGTAGTAACATTCAGAATTTTATACCTCCTCTTCTTCATCCTTTTACTAACCCAAGTTGACATCTTAGTAAATATATATTGCCTCCTGTTCTAACCATAAAAAACTGGACACAGGGTTTATTTTAGTTTTAAGTAATAGACATTAATTCACTTTATCTTTCAAATTTATAATTTCTTCCCCAAATTATTCCCAATAAGGGCGTTTAGTCAATTGATGCACATGATTAAAAAGATATTTTAACAAAATAAATATGCATTTTTTACAAATAATTAATCTAGTTAATTTCTTAATATCTACAAATTAATTATCTAATTCTTATATTAAAGATTAGAGGGAATGTTAAACCTCATTTTAATTGGAGTAAAATGAAACTCATTTTTTACACACGAAACAACTATATACTCTTTATGTTTAACTAGCCCATGCCCGCGCAATGCGCAGGTGTGGGGTCATATATTTTATTAATGTATTGTTATGTAAAAAATCACTTAGATTACTAATGGAATTATTAAAATATTAAATTAAATATTTACTAAATATTTTGTACCTACCTCCTCCATTATTAATTTACAAAGTATTATGTAACTACTTTTTTCATTATCTATCTTTCATAAACACCTTGCTTTTTAAAAAATATTTTATATCTACCTCTCTCATTATTAATTTACAAAATATTGTGTAATTATCTTCCCCGTTATCCATATTTCATAACCGTCTTGTTTTTTAAAAAGAAAAAAGAAAAGAAAAATGTGCCTCCCTTTATTGGTTTCCAAAATATAGTGTAACTACTTTCCCCATTATCCATCTTTTATAACTGCCTTTTTTATTTTTTATTTTAGAATTCTTAGCTTGTCATTTTAATGACGTGTTGGCTAGAGAGACCTTTACTGCTCTACTTGTATATAGTTAAAATTGGTCAACTAGTTTTGAATATTTGAGCTATTTCTTTTATGAATTGATCTAAAATATACTCACAGTAAATAATAATAATAATAATAATAAATCTAAAATAAACTTATTGAAAGAGTAAAATAAAACTGACCCCCTCGTCCAACTAATTACCAAGTTGTGACACTCTCATCAAAGGGGTTGGGTTCGACTCATCCTGGGAGAAATCACCATGCTCACGTGCAAGTTAACGCGTGAGGGTAATAGGCGGAACGCCCCCGCCCGTTGGTAGATACGCTAAGAGGAAGGAGATTTTTTTCATTTCTTAGATCGAAATAACCCAACTCCTTTCCTTAAAATTTTTCTATCAAAAAAATAAATAAAAATAAAACTGTCATTTTTCTGTTTCCCTGTTATCCTTTCTTCTCTTTACCCAGTCCGCAAACACTGATTCTGGGGCCGCGCCAAGTTAAACGTTATCCACATCACCAAAAAAAAAAAATGAATGGTATGGAACAACGTATACAACTAAAAAACGGATGAATATAATTTTTATTCTACCTTCTAACAATAAATCAGAGTGGCGCAGCGGAAGCGTGGTGGGCCCATAACCCACAGGTCCCAGGATCGAAACCTGGCTCTGATATGGAGTAGCTTCCGATTTTAATTATTTCCACCGTAGGATCGGCTGGATTCTATGGCTCATCTAACGGTTTTTATGCTCACACAAAACTCCGCTTTTTTATCTCTCCTCACCCGGTACTGCGTCGCCACGTCACGTCTATATATGTACTTTTATTTACTTTTTTTCCCCTCTTAAATAGGAATAACGAATATGCATCATCATCGTCCGTCGAACCTTTCTTTTTCTTACTTTTTTTTTTTTTTTTTTAATAAAGATAAGAAAAACTAGGCATTTTAGTTTCAAAGTGTTTTTGCTGTTAAAAGAATATAAATTAATGTTCTGTTAATTTTATTAGTTTTTTTTAAACCTTCAGACCAATGCTTACTCACATAACACTTTTTAAGTTACATTAGAAAAGAAATTAAAATAGATCCTTGTTCAAAACAAATTTTAAATAAAAATTTGGGAGTATTTATGAGATGTATCGAGCATGATTTCCTAGTTATGATAGGAATATTGCATATATTAATTGCCTAAATAAAGAAAGGGTCTACTAAAAGTGCATATTTTATTTAAATCAAAGTTCTTGGGAAAACAATGCTAAAAAATTACTCGTATTTCATAATATTTTTTACTGGGCAAAAAAAAAAAAAAAAAAAACTTAGACGTTTCAATTGCCATGGTAGTATATGTAGTGTTGACTGTTGAGCAAATAGAAGTAACATCATTTTTTTTTAAAAAAAGAAGAGAATCCCTTTAAGGTCCCAAGAAAATGTCCAAGAATGTCAACAACAACAAAATTCTGATGTAAAAAATGTTCCTAAAAGTTGTTTAAATCTATAGATGAAGTTGTTAATCATATACTGAAGGAGTTGTTAATGAGAGTTTTTTGACATTTTTTTAATCTCTTGGGTCTTAAAGTGATTTTCCTTTTTTTAAAAAACCAAATTAGGGTAACATTAATTAATACAATATCAAACGTATGCCTTTATTTATATAAAAAAATCAAATGAAATACACTAAACTTTCTTTGTTTTTTCCACAACAAATTACACTAACAAAATAATCTTGTGCCTGCAACTTCTGGGAAGACATTTTGAAAATTAAACTAAAAAAGTACCATTATGTATCTGTTCTTTTTTCATCCAAAGATAAACTATGACTGTGAACATAATTTCTAGTAAATAATATATTTATGATGATTTGTGAGTAGAATATCATCCGGTAGATTACAAACGCATACTGATAATGATAAATTGATCAGGCAGAACTTTCATATTTGGCTGATTAATGTATATTAAATAATAATTTAATAATATACTTTTGGTCAAATATTTGGCAAAAAAAAAAATTGAAATTAATGAGTGGTATGTCGGGCCCAAAAAAAGAGACAGTTGTTTAGTTAAGAGAAAATGCTCTCTTGAAAAGCAAAATTGAAGGCATCAAACAATATGCTTAGGTGTTGTAAATTTGATTGTGCGAAAAAAAAAGTGAGTATATTTTTAAGGCATTCCCCTTTTCCCACCTGTGTTTTCCTTCAGCTGCACGTTGTACTAAATATATGTGTGTGTGTCTCTCTCTCTCTCTCTCTATATATATATACTATTCCATTGTATATCAACAAATCAAAGTGGCTTTTATGTGTGTCTATATATATATATATACTATTCCATTGTATATCAACAAATCAAAGTGGCGCAAAAGCGTGGTGGGCCTATAACCCACAGGTCTCAATATTAAAACCTGACTTTGATATGAAGTTGCTTCCGATGTTTTTGTTTTAGGGAAAATCTTCATGAGGGCCCAATTAAGCAAAAAAATGTCAAAGAAGGCCCAAAGAACATTCACATGTCAAAAAAGACCCTAGGTCCTTTTTTAACATGTGAATGTAGAGTGAAATAACGTTGATACCTTTGGGATTAAAAAAAAAAAGGAAGTCTAGACAATTGCTTCTTGGCACCTGATCACTGTTGAAAAAGGAAAAGACCTGAAACAAACGTTGAACACGAGGCAGGGAACGCGACACACACACAAGGGGGGTTCGATCAAGGTTGAAGGTCCAACGTTGAAGGGCGCGTTCTGATCATCCAGTGCGTTAGAGTCTCAACTCATCTGGTTTATATGTACTGTGGCTGATCGTTTTTTTCAGTTTGAAGGTTGGGTGGTTGAAAGGTTGGAGCTTGACCTCATTTATGTTATTATCGGTTAGAAGATAAGTAAGAAATGCAAAGATTTTAATCAAGATATCACCATCACCATTCTACTTGGTCTTTAATTATTGTAGAGTAGGGTTAATAAAGGCTTGCTCTGTTTTTTGGCATGAAAATAGAGAGAATGTATGTTTTTTAGTGGGAATGGGTGAATGTAGTTTTGGTGTAAAAACGTTGAAATGAGATAGTTGTTAATACCTACAGTTATAGTTAGGGTTGTCCATGGACCAGACCAGACCGGGTTGGGAGTCAACCCGAGGTTTGGTCCAGGAGGGACCTCGGGCCGGATTGTCCGGCCCGAGAGTCCGGTCTGTCCCAGACACTTTGGTCGGGCCTGGACCGGGACCAGGTCCAGAGACTGTCTGGACCGATCCAGCGATCTAGGACTTTTTTTTTTAACAAGACAAGATGAATGCAGAAGAAAAAAACAATAGTAGAGAGCCATATTAATTCCTACAGGTAGGCGTACAGAGGACTATATCTAAAGTAAAAACATATTTGAATCATATTTTCCAGGACTGATTTAACAAGACAAAATACTATATCTAAAGCAGCAGAGAGTCATATTTGAATCCCTACGTATGTGATGAATGATGAATGCAGAAACAAATTTTAAGTATCACAAATCCTATATTGCAGAAAACTAATGAGTAACAAATCCATCACATTGTCATTCATTTCTTGAAAACATAAATGCAGAAAACATAAATAACAAGTCCATCACATTGTCATTCAGCATCCATTGTCATTGAAGCTACTTAAATATAATCCACAACAAAAATATAAATGCAGAAAACATAAATTAACAATTTAGTTTTCTTGAGCATCCATTGTCATCCATTTCTTTCCTCCACCTTCAATGATGCTTGATCCATCTAAAAAACCAAATTGTTTGTGTTAAGAAATTATTAATAATGAAGTATGTAAACTAGAATAATGAGCATAAAATTGAAAATATTACCTGAAACATTAACAACATTATCAGTCTCTTGAAAGTTGTCATATTCAGTGAACATAGTAGCTAAATCTGAGATAGATTGTGTAGCCAGTAGCCAATTTTGGGCACAAATGAGGGCTTCAGTCTTTGATATGTAAACAATAAATAACTAATTAGGTTAGTTAGTTAGGAAGGGATTAGTTAGTTAGTTGTTAGTAACTAATAGTAGTTAGTTGGGATTATTAGGTCTAATATTGCCTATATAAGGCATATGCCTATCCATTGTATCTCTATGCTTTGACTTTGATGATAAATGAGTAAAGCATCACATTTCTGCTTCTTCTACCCTTTGTTTATGTTCTCCTCTCTCTATTTTTGAATTCTATGCTAAAACCATAACATTGGTATCAGAGCTGTTCAATCCTTGGCATGCTTCTGTACGATTTGTTAATCTTGAATCAGACCTGAGTCTTCTTCTCACCTCACGGTTCGGTTCTATTCAGGAAACAACCAAGAATTTCAACAACAACAAAAATGGACTCAAGTGCAACGTGAACCAAGCGGAGTCATGACCCTAATGGTTCAGTTGGCATCTGAGTTAGCCAGAAAACTCCAAAAAGAAATTCCAACGGATACCTTACGGACGGCAAGACGACTTCGAGACACCATCAACAGAGTCTTGCATTAACCTAGGATCGATCAAGACACCCAGAATTTCCTATTTCGACCATAACCGAGTTTCTACCATCACCCGAATTTCACGAAGACGTAACCATTACCAGCGACATTGGCGGCAAGTTCGAGTATTTCGACTTCTTGAGCGACGTCATTCGTCGTTTTTGGTTTATTTCATTTCACGTCGATTCCTTGCATTTGCTTCATCGGAATTTGAAAATCATTCTAGTTCAGTCGGCAGATTCGAAAGTGGCTCTGGGTCGACGGCTCTGGTTCTTTATTTCCGATTTCACCGAAAGATTTTGGGTGTTGCTCCGCTTCATCAGATTCTTGGTAATCAATCCTCTGCTTCTGTGCGTCGTCAGGTTTTGCTTCGCATCGTCAACTGGTTCTGGGTTCCCTGCTCGTCAGGTTGGACATCGTCAACTGATTCTCCGCAAGCACCGTTGATCGTCATCTCCACAAGAACAAATCGAAGACGACGTAACACTATTTCGCAGCTCAAGAATGAGGGAATATGTAAAAATTACCTTTAGTATTAATGGGTCTTTTATGTTTGACCTTGCTAAAGGTTTACGGGATTTTGTATGCCACATAGACAAGTGTGAGGATGGGAAACGGACACCAAGTGGTAGTGGGTCCCGATTAATGACATGCAAAGGCTTATTCTTTCGTTTGACCTGTTCCGGTATTGTTCAACCTATATCAAGCACTATTTCTTTATAATGGGTTACAACTGCCAAGCACTTTCCTCAAGTCCAGGAGCATTTCAAAATGACGGCATTCCTATTAGTCGTGTTGGAAGGAAATCAAGAAAAAAATTTCCTCTTCTTGTCGGTATGGGACAACAGTTGAAGGAAACCGGAAAAAAAATTCTCTTCTTGTTGGTATGGGACAACGGCTAAAGGGGAACCAAGAAAAATTCCATCAATGGTGTTTTTGATTGATTCATATTTGTACTTTTGAGTTTTGTATTTTTTGTTCTTTAGGTTTGTGTTTTAGTTGTTTCACATCCTTGAGGGCAAGGATGTTTTAGGGGAGGGTATTGATATGTAAAAATAAATAACTAATTAGGTTAGTTAGTTAGGAAGGGATTAGTTAGTTAGTTGTTAGTAACTAATAGTAGTTAGTTGGGATTATTAGGTCTAATATTGCCTATATAAGGCATATGCCTATCCATTGTATCTCTATGCTTTGACTTTGATGATAATTGAGTAAAGCATCACATTTCTGCTTCTTCTACCCTCTGTTTCTGTTCTCCTCTCTCTATTTCTGAATTCTATGCTAAAACCATAACAGTCTTCAGATTAAAATCTCCTTAGAAATGGATTGAAAGAAAGAAAGGAAGAATATCATGTGCATGTTTTTTATAGCCGTCTTGGACGTAACCTCAAAACACACACACACACTGTTTTTCTTTAACCAGAACCTCAACTATCCAATCTCTAACAAACTCTCTGATTTCATAAATTGCACACACTTGGAAAAGGATCACAAACATAAAGTGTGACTTGGGCCAATACATGTGTTTGGCCTATTTGGTACTTATATTACCAACCTCCATCGCCACCAGCAAAAAATGCATCAACAACCAATGTTCATAGGAAATTGTCCACCATTATTGTCGGATAAATCACATTAAACTCAGTCCATAAAGTGTGACTTGGGCCAATACATGTGTTTGGCCTATTTGGTACTTATATTACCAACCTCCATCGCCACTGACAAAAAATGCATCAACAACCAATGTTCATAGGAAATTGTCCACCATTATTGTCGGATAAATCACATTAAACTCAGTCCATAAAATTCAATCTAAATAACAGAGTATAAAACAATCTAAATAAATATCAGATTATAAAGGACAGCAAAATAATCAGACCAAGCCATCACGGTTGCTAATGCCCTCACAGTTTAAAATAATCAAAGATCAGACTATACAAGACAGCAAAATAATCAGACCAAATCTGCTCAGAGCCCAGTGTTTGCAGATCATTCTTTGCGCTTTCATTCATCAATTTAAAACAACAAATAGAATAATCAGAAATAATACAACCAAGAGCCAGAGCATTCTCTGCGCTTTCATTCATATCTTCACATATCATTCTTCCTGATTTTCTAACTCATTGCACGTATCATCTTCCACTCCAATTCCAACATCCAAAATAATCAGAAAACAAGACTTAAAACAACAAATAGAAGAAATTGGGCATCATCAATTTAAGGAGAAACGAAGGATGGAAATAGAGTTTGATTTATGCATCATTGGGCATCATCAATTTAGAGAAGTAACTAGAATGAGTGAGACCGAATAGAAGAAATCAAAGCAACTATGAAACACAAATTATAGCGATGCATAAGGAGAAACGAAGGATGGAAAAGAGAAGTCATCGAAGCAAGGTACAAGGGAAAATTGACTTGGGGCTTCTGACATTTAAATCCAAAGAAGAAAACTTACACCGTATGAGGGAGAGTCCAGAGACGGAGTACGATCGAGGATGCGCCGCTGCGAGACGAACCGAAGAAGAGAGGACTCACTGAAGAAGAAGACCGGAGGCTGAGTCGTTGTCTCCCTGTCCCTGAGATGAGATGTCGCTGAAGGCTGAAGCTAACGAGAGGCCGAGAGGGACTGTCGGAGTGGAGAGTTGAGAGACGGAGCTGAGAGTGGCTAGGTTTTTTGGAACATGAACTGGTTCAGTCTTCAGTCTCACAACCCCATCGTAAGTCCCTAACTAAGCCGACATTTAACAATTTTTTTTTTATATATAATATATATATTAATTTCTCGGGCGGGCACCGGGTCATCAAAGTGGTCGTAGCCTCTAGCCCGAGGTCTGGTCCAGCCCAAGGACAGTGGTCCGGTCCGGTCAGATGATATTGTCTCAGACCATTTTTTTCTCCAGCCGGATCGGACCGGGTCGGGTCACCAGACTTTCGGGTTTTTTGGACATCCCTAGTTATAGTTGTTAATATGACTGATTAAGTTGTTAATACAAGCTGAATGTGAAAACGTTGTAGGGTAGGTTGCTCTGCTTTTGGGCATGAAAATAGAGTGAGTTCTGTTTGTTAGTGAGAATGATTGAATGTGAAAACGATGAAATAATATAGTTGTTAATATCTACAGTTTTAGTTGTTAATGCGATTGATATTGTTGTTAATGTTATACTAATATTGTTGTTAACAGACACTGATACAGTTGTCAATGTTGTACTGATATTGTTGTTAATAGACACTGATATAGTTGTTCATGTTGTACTGATATTGTTGTTAACAGATACTAATATAGTTGTTAACACCTATTGATATTGTTGTTAACACACACTTATATAGTTGTTAATGTTGTACTGATATTGTTGTTAACACACACTGATATAATTGTTAATGTTGTCCTGATATAGTTGTTAAAAGACACTGATATAGTTGTTAATGTTGTACTAATATAGCTGTCAACGACTGGTTTTAAAAAACCAGTCGTTTATAACTCAAAATAAAAAATAAAAATAAAATGGTGCGAGGGATATTGTTATATTTTGAAACCCAGTGGTTACAACGAATGTTATTTTGAAAAACCAGTCGTTGTAACGACTGGGTTTCAATGATATTGATATGTTTTTTTTTTACAAATATATATATATATATATATAATAGATATATTGTTTAATTTATTAAATTTAATTAAGAACTAACAAAATTAAAATACGGTATGTGTGTGTATAAGATATATTGTTTAATTTATTAAATTTAATTTGGAACTAACAAAATGAAAATACGGTGTGTGTGTGTGTGTGTGTGTGTGTGTAAAACAGATATATTGTTTAATTTTTTAAATTTGTTTATTTTGAGTTATAACTACTGGTTTTTCAAAACCAGTCG
The DNA here is from genome assembly GCA_019022615.1 of Acacia melanoxylon. NCBI lineage: Eukaryota > Viridiplantae > Streptophyta > Magnoliopsida > Fabales > Fabaceae > Acacia > Acacia melanoxylon. Next base: position 7,092,830 of record JAFJYJ010000013.1, read on the forward strand.
TTGAAACTCAAATTTTTTTTCCAGATATTTCAACTTTAATCTCGCGTTTTCGACATTTGTAGGTGACAATGGAGGTGAGAACGAAGGTTGTCGGCGACTAAGGTGAAGGGAGTGAAAGATGAAGATCTGAGCTCTCCTTTCTGGTTCCGCTGCGCTCCAATCTTTCTCGGGTCTATGTAGAGCAGAGGAAGAAGGAGATGGTGAAGATGAAGACCATTATTTTTCTTTTTTAATCCTACGGGCATCAATGTAATTTCGTATTGTAACTTAATACCCATAAAAGCCCTAAGACCTTTTCTGACATGTGAATGTTCTTTGGGCCCTATTTGAGATTATGTTGCTTAAATGGACCCTGAGGTGGATTTTCCCTTTGTTTTATGTACCATTGGATCTAATAGATTTCGCGCCTCATTGAACCGTACACATGTCAAACGCATTTGTCCAGCATTCAGGCCCTAGCTCTTCACGGGCCGACCCTGATTCTCAGCTTTATGTAGCATAATGATGATATTTTTTTTCGGCCAGTATAGTATAATCAGCGGCGGACCCACGTATCCCCCCTTTTAAATTGGGTATTTTTTTTAGGTACGGTGCAGATTTGCTTACAAACTATTACCCGAGGAGCATTTGACACAAACATTAATTGAGGGTACCAAAATTACCAATCAACAATTAAAAAGTGAAAAAAAGGTACCAAATAACTATTAAAAAAAACAACTATCACAATTACGTTAAAATATGAAGACATTTGGCGTAGGATGGTGGCGGAGACGATTTGGAGAAAAGAGCGGTTAAGCCTTCTTGTTGGATAAAGCAAACACCGACAGAGATGGGACCCATGCGAGCAGGCGCTTTGGCAGCGGCGACTGCTGCTTGTGGCCTCAGAGGGATGGAACCAGGATGCATAGCGCGTGCCGGTTGAAAGCTGTGGACTGATGGATTTGGTTTCGGTGCGTGATTTCGCCCTGAAGGCGATAATCGACCTTGATGAGTTCAAGAGGTGAGTGGAACATCTAAGAACAATGGAAGCTTTGGAGACGCTGACGTCGCCGACACCTTTGATGATCAATGGAAGACGGAGACAAAGACGATGACAGGGTAATAGTTCGTTGGCTAACACCTTAATTGTGTGTTTTTTTTTTTTTTCACTTTTTAATTATTGATTGGTAATTTTGTTACCCTCAATTAATGTTTGTCTTGAGATCTTCTCAGATAATAGTTCATTTAAGAATCTGACGCTTAACCTTTTTTTTTAAAAAAAAACAATTAATACATGTTTGAATGATTACAAGACCCTTAAATTAAGTGTCATCTTTAATACATCAAGACCGACGTGAATCGGATGGGGGATGAATGGTGAATGATTATTTAGTCTTTATATTGGAAAAAGATGTATAAGATGTATTTGATAAAGATTGATAATAAGACGATTATGATGGAATTAAAAAATAAGCGTAGAAGGATGATGACGTTGTAATTATTTTTATTGTAATATATTTTTGTTATTAAAATATATGTAATTGAACTTATTGAGTAAACTCACCCTTCATTGTAATTTATGTAGTCGCATTTTTAACAACATTTAGCCTTGCTTTTCTAAATAACAGGCTTGTAAAATAATTGCCTATTTTATTACATAATTAGTATTTACTTTATTTTTTGAATATTTTTTTAATTTTTTTTTCTTATTTATATTCTTTTATTTTTTTAACGATTTAAAACTTCCCCTAAAAAAAAATTTGGAGGCGCTGTCCGAACCCCCCCCCCACCACTAGTAGCCCTTTTATTAATTTTCTGAATCCGCCATTGAATATAATTGTGATATATTGATTAAACCGAGTTTTTATCACTAACAAATTTAGCAGATTTTAGTAAATAAAGTTTTCTATAACTTTTTTTGTTTTTGCCAACATAACTTCAGTAAACTTGAAGATAGATTAATATAACCTTAACTGATATATGCTTTTCTTTTTAACAACTTAAACAAACATTAGAAACATTTGCTAATATTGACTGCTTCGTCTTTTCCTATTTTAAATAAATAATGTTTTTGTTGTAGAAATATTTTTTCCTATAATATTCATATAAAAGTAAGTAAATCCAACGAATATTATCTCTCTCTTCTATTTTCTCTTTACAATGAGAGTCACTTATTTTTATATAAGTTTTTTATACTTATTTTTATATGAATTTCACAGAAAAAAAATTTATACAGCAAAAACAGAAACTATAAACCTTTTAAACAATCTTTTTAGGATTTTTTCTAAAAAATAATAATAAAAAATGTTTAAAATAAATAATTTAAAATAACTTATTTACCCAGAGAAAAAAATCAGCTAAAGAGAGTAAACTTTTAACCTAATTCTGATGTGCTTGATTCCTTCCTTCACATGAATTGCTTGGTTTGCTAATAATTTAATTTGTGATGAGTCTTCAGTCACCGGTTTTTCGTTGCAGATGGATTTGTTGATGCTTAGTTTTATACTTAGCCTTATAAATTCATTTAAAAGATATAAATTTTCGCCATTTGTTTCTTTCCTTCTATATAAACTTCTTTGCAGCTTAGTTGGTGGGTTAAGACCAAATGAAGATTTCAGAAATGAGTGGTCATTCAAATTACGATAACAACTCATGAAGGCTTGAGAAATTTTCAAATCACTATAAAAATAACATCCGATGAACTACATGGAAAGAAAGAAGGAAGAGTCAGACATAGCTTTCTAGGCTAGCAATGTGCATCAATTTCGCACCTTGTTTAGATGCTCAGAGCCCAGTGCTTATTTCATCATCCAAATCGATTTCAAACTCTCCAGAAAAATTAAACTAAACAACAAAAAAACCTTCAAAAATTAGATTCAAATTGTAGAAATAATGACGATGAAAGAGGATCCTCAGCAAAATTGCTTATAGTTGTCATCAAACAAGATGATCAGGTCTCAAAGATTCCATGCCATCACAGGATCTCCAGAAAAGATTATATAATTAAGATCGCAAGAAAAAATCCCTAATTCTAAGAAAATTTTGAAATCGTAAAACGAACTCGATCAAAACACAATCAGATCGAGAGAAAGAAGATGGAATTTAAAAAAGAGTGATTGAGGTACGAAGATGGATATGGCAGGGTATTATTCACTGCACCTGGATATGAATACGAAGGCGAAGTGACTCAACATTCCTGCAACTACGATTTATGCCTCTTCTTCTCTCACTGATGAGGGATAAAACCTTCAATCCATCGCCATCGAATCAAAGGCATCCCTTCGAAGAGGCAAAAAAAAACGAGAAAGATTGCAAAGAAAGATTCAGAAATTTTGAGAACAGAGGCGTTTTCCTTTCTCATAGGTGTTATCTCAGAATATATAGTGGACGGTGTTTTTGAATTAGGGTTTGCCGCTTTTGAAATGTCTAAAACATCCTACTTGTGGTCTTATAATTACGCTGATATCCTTGAAATAATAAATTTCACAAATGACAATCGCCCATTGGGCTTGAGCCCATAATAAAGCCCAAACAGTATTATACAAAAAAAAAAAGCCCAAACAGTAGATTGTTTTGTTTTTCTTTATACAGGTTGGGGAAAAAATAACATACATTTGTTTTGTAGACTGTTTCCTTGAACAAGTTTTTTTAAAAATAAATAAATAAAATGTTTACTATTATGAAAAGTTTGATTTTAAAAAAAATTAACTACGGTTGCTGCAAAGCTTGACGAAACTTCGGCCAACATGCTGCTTCATTCAAAGATAAATGAATGAGCAATGGAACTAAGATAAATGTAGTTTCGTTCTTGATCTTCAAGCAGCTGTGTGTATTTCAGTCTCGTCTCTTGTCTCATCAAGACATGACATATCTTGTGGACGGTGTTTTTTCTTAAGGCTTGTGTAGTTGTGTTTTGTAGAATTTTGGGTGCGGTTAAAAAAAACCCAAGTTTTTTTAATGCTATTTTCAAACCCAAGTTGACAAACCTGAAAAAAGAGACTGCGATAGCAAGTTCCAATGAAAGAAGATATAGAAAGAATAAACATGCAGCTCAATAAACAGTGTGAAATAAAATCAGGGAAAAATTTCAGTCGGCAAGAGGTTTTATTTTAGTCAACCTCTATAAAATTTTGAAACTTAATTGCATCTTTGAGTAAATATGAAATTAAGTTTTTTTTTGCCCGAATACTCTTTCCTTATTTTTTGAATATCGATATTTGTCTTGTGAATGCTTTTATTTATTATGTGAATTTCTTTAATTGTCTTTTAAATTGCTAAAATATTTATAACTTCCTATGTTTTTTGAATCACTTTGTTAATCTCATGAATTTTTTCTTCTTGTGAATGTCAAAATGTTTTTGTTAATTCCTTGGTTTTTTTTAATCCATTTATTTGCCTTGTAAATGCTCTTATAAAAAAAAAAAGTAAGGGCATTATTATCTTTTTACCCACAAAACTTAATTTCATTTCAACGTGCAATAAAGTTTGAAATTTTTTTAGAGTTAACTAAAATAAAATCTTTTTTATGGAGGCTGACTGAAATTTTCTCTAAAATCAATTATGAAAGAGGCAAGGTCCTTGTTTCCATATGCCTTCAAGCATCATGGTAAAATTTTATAAAGAAGTCATATTAGCAGTAGAAAGCTGGTGGAGCAAGACATCAAAATCACAACTTCAATAATAAACATATTGAACTTCGTATATTTTGGGAGGTCAAGTATTTGCATTTTCAAGTCAATGAACTCCTCCATCAAATCCGAAGCTAAGGAGGTTTTGTACTAACCAATTAAGATGAAGCAGGTCGTATTATGACCTAGAATAATTAAAGAGTATAAAAGAATTAATTAGAAGTGTTATATCTTTTGAAAAAATTATTCTATAATAATAACATAAAAAGTTCAATTAAAGTAGGGACCGAAGGATTTTTAAGAGGATTATGGATCATGTGGGATATTGGAGGGATTTAGGGGAAGATATTGTATTGGACGAGCAATTCATTCATGGTAAACTAAAGATGGAAGAGAAGGTATGCTTGCTTATAGCCGTTTATGGCTTTCCAAATGAAAAAAAAAAAAAAAAAAGGATAGAGGTTTTGGGAAAAGTTAAATGCTTTAGCTGATGAAGAAACTGAAGCAAGATGTAGAAGATTCAATGACTGAATTTAAGATTGTGATTTGATAGATGTTGAGGCAAAGGACCTTTTATACATGGAAGGAACCTAAATGTGAAGGGTTGGACAGAGATATAAGAGGCTACTGGATAGATGCTCGACAAATGCTCAATCGAAATATAAGTTTGAGATTAATGATGATATACAAATTGCACCAAGGGTTTGTTCTAATCACCACCCAAATTTGGCTAATTTGAACCCTAATTTATACTTTAATAGAGGAAGGCATTTCGTTTGAATTGGCTTACCAGTTTACTGAAAGTTTTTACCCTTTATTACGAAAAAGTTGGTATCAGAGTCAGTTTATTTTTTTGGTACTAGAGCTAGCAAAAATTAGACTCTAATCTATTTGTTCCATTTTTAATTGTTGGATTTTTTACCAATGCTAATAATAAGTCACTACTAGAAAATGTAATATTTGCGATGGAATTTAAGAAGGGAAAAAATTCCGTTGCAAATTTTGGTAAATTTGCGAAGGAAATATGTTTCTCTCGCAAAAAGGTGATAAATTAATAAGGAAATTTATTTGGGGTTTCTCAAATGATCATCGTGGAGTTAGCTTGGTTAAATGGGAGGATCTCTGTCAGCCTCTCCACCATGGGGGAACTGGTTTATTGAACCTTGAGTCCCAAAACAAGGCCTTCATGATGAAATTAATCTTCAAGATTCAATCACAACCAGACTCTCTTTGGGTTCGCGTTTTGAAACAAAAGTACGACGTTTGCATCCTTAAAGAACCTCCCGCTCGATCCCGTATGTCTTACTTTTGGAGGAATCTCGCTTAAGTCTTGGGAAGAGACTTCCTTTCATATTAAATGGAATGTGGGCGATGGCACCGGAGTTAAGTTCTGGGATGATTTTTGGGTGGGCAATCTTGGCCCCCTAAAGCATATCTCCTTTTCCCCTATTCCAATACAGGTTGCAACTTCAACGATTTCGGAGTATGTAAATGGTGATGGCTCATGGCGTTGGAGTTTATTTGTAACCTCCTTCCGCAGACATTTTGGAAGACATTTCAACCATTGCAATCCAAAGTGATCCTCCGCTCTACCATGCTCTTGGACTCGACAAAAAATGGAGATTTCTCAACTCGGTCAGCTTATAAAGCCTTAGAATCTCGAATTGGAATGATCACATGCCCATTTGGACTCGATTATGGAAGCTTCCTATGGCCCAAAGAATAAGAACTTTTACCTCGGATATTGTTGAAAGGGAAATTGCTAACCAATGAAGAGCGATTCGGGAGGAGTATGTCACCGATCATTTTTGCTCCTCTGTCAAGGGAATAAGGAAAGTCCGGATCATATTTTCAAAGAATGCAATATGGCCTCTAAGGTCCGGAGCAAGATACTTGCTCGCGATATGTGCGCAGATTTTTTCGGAATGGACATTAGATCTTTGGTTAAGCTTAATTATTCAATCTTCCGACTTTGACGGCTCATGGAAGATTGGAGTTTGTATCACCTGTTGGAAGCTTTGGGATGTTCGCAACAAAAGAATATTCACCGCTGCAAATTTCACGGTGGAAGGGATCTTAGCATCGTTAAATCCACCGTCGTTCATTCACGAGTCTAGTTTCTCTAAGTTTAAGCTTATTCGTGTCGCTTTTGATTTTATCTTTTGTAACTAATCGCTTTATGGTCGTTTTATCCGACCATTTTTAATGGAATTCTCATTCATTAAAAAAAAAAAGGTGATTTTTGCAAGGGAAACATATTTCCCTCATAAAAAATGATCATTTTGCGAGGGAAAACTAGTTCCCTCGTAAAATTGGAGGAAATTTGCCAAACAATTTTCCCCATTTTGCGAGAGAAACCCAGTTCTCTCACAAAATTGACGGTGTTATAAAACTAAAAAGATCATAAGGTAAATAAAGAAGAATAAGAGTAGAGAGATTCTAGAGAGAGAGAGAGAGAGGAGAGAAGTTCTTCATTCAAGTGTGTTCTGAATGTTTACAGGAGACGTCTATTTATAGAAGGAAAATGGGTCCTTAAGTGTAATTATTCCACCTGGGTCATTAGCTTTAATTTTCCCCAAAAATCATAATTATTCAACATCTTCGCGCGACTGCGGCTTACGGAGATTGTGAGAAAGTGGTGTGGGCCCCACATGAATAGTAGTCATATACGTGAATAGTAAAATACGTATACGTGAACAAGTCTTCCGTATGAACGGTAAATCCGTATACAAATAATATTGAGGATTAAGAGTCAATGGACATCCACATAATTAGTATATTCATAACACTCCCCTTGGATGTCCATTTATGAATGTGCCTCGTTAAAAACTTTAACTAGGAAAAACCCCGGTGGGATAAAAACCTAGCCAAAGAAAAGAGTACATCATTCATTGATACACTTTCCAATCTTTGCCTCATTAAAAACCTTTCTAGGAAAACCCAGTGGGACAAAACCTAGATAAGGGAAAAAGAGTACAGCGTGTATCGACTCCCCCTCTTGATGACATCAGTTTTATTCCTCCTGATGACAGTATCAATATTGCTTCTTCTAATGCCAAAATTTCTTCCAATGTCTTTGTGTTGAAGAGAAACTATATCTTGCTAATAAGCATTATGCAATAGTATTCCAATAGCACTAAGATATGGTACTTCTGGACCAATTAGTTCTTCAACAATTATTTGTCTTTTGAAGCTCTTCAGGAGTTACAGTGATGTTGATATTATCAACATAAACGACAATTAGTGCAAATTCATTTCTGGATATTTTCATGCAGATGCATGGGTATATTGGGTTATTTTTTGTACCCTTCTTTTCATCAGATATTCTTTGAAACAATTATATCACATGCGCCCTAATAGCTTCAGGCCAAGGGACGTATTTAACTTAATTGAGTATTGTTCTTGAGAACTTGAATCAAATGCTTCTAACATCTTGAATCTTTCGAGGATTTGTGCTTCGGCACATTAAGTCTTTCGAGAGATATGTCTTCAAGCACCTTAAGTCCTTGAGGGGACATGTGCTTCTAGCACCATGAGTCCTTCAGGGACTTTTCATATAAATATCACTATCAAGTGAATTATACAAATAGACAGTTACAATTTACAACGTCCACTAGATGCAGAAGCCCTTCATTTACTGCTAGGCTTTATCAAATAACAAAAGTATTTGCATCTACATATGTTTCTTCAAAATCAATGTCAGGTCTTTGTTTAAAACCTTGAACTATATGACGTACCTTATATCTTGTGATTTCACCCTTTTCATTTCTTCTCGTACAAAAACCTTTTTGTATCCAACTGGTTTTATATCACTGGTATTACATCATCAGTTGAACTTTGCCAATATTTTAATTCTGTATCAATGGCACTTTTCCATAGGGGCCAATACTTTCACTGTTGGCACTCACTAATGGATTGTAGCTCATGATCCTCATCATTATTCATTACATCATATGCTATATCATAAGCAAAGATGTCGTCAACGTTGACTTCATTTCGGTCCCATCGGATACTATTCATAACATAATTTATTGAGATCTCATTATTTTCATACATTTCATGTACATTTGTCTCTTCCGGGACTTAGAACATTCTCTTTCGGAGATATCTCTCTGGAGATAATATCTCTTCGGAGATGGCTCTTTGGAGCTACTAATTTTCCTTGATTATTCTCAACTTGATCATCTATATTCTTAGCTCCTTTTCTCTTTCGAGGATTTATATCTTTGGAACCGATGGACCTACTACGCTTCAGGCGTGATATCAATTCATTTATCATAGGTTGTCCTTCGAGACATCAATAGGAGCATTAGCAGCTGAGACATATGACTTTGTCACTTTCTTTTGGGTCAAGAATGCTTCGGCATTCAATTAGCTAAATTCTATAAATGAATTATCTTTTGAACTTCCGGTTCACATTGTTTTGTACAAGGATCAAAATGAGCTAATGATAATTCATTATAGTTTAATCTCTTTACCCAACCGCCTATTTTCTCCCCCTCATATTGGGAAAACAATGTCAAATCACAATTGACTAATCATGTAGTGTAAGTTTCCTAAATCCATTTGTTACTTTTAAACATCATTTTGTTCCATTTAGAGACAAACAAGAAGAAGAAGGAGGTCCTTACATATTTATCCCAACTTTCTTTCTATATTCATCTATATGCATTGTAGTTGATTTATAAGCATTGTACATTCAAAAACTTTTCGGATGGAATTGTCGGCTCCCGACCAAAAGCCAATTTTACGGGGGGAGAATTTTGTTGGCTTAAATAAATGCTGCAATATATAATATCAAATATACCAACATAGTATTATGTTCTCATAAGCATTAATCCAGCTCTTTATAGATGCTTTAATTCATGATTTCTGGATCGTATAATCTGGAAATAGCGCGCTTAATTTATTCAAACATTATTGCAACTTCAGGTTGCGTTCTTACAAACTTCTGGTTGCAATGGGCCCATAAAATCTGTTTGATATATTTCCAGAGATCCATTACCAATCATGATCTATGATATTCACATAGTCATTTTTATTTGAGAACAAGCAGCACATAATTATTCTTGAACAATATGTTGGTTATTGAAGAATCTTGGTTCTTATATGACTCGGATGATTAAACAAGTCTTGCCAACAATACATTTATTTGGATCAGTAAACTTCGGTTTCATGTAACATATATTTCAAACAATCATAATTTTTTTTTAATTGCAATAACATATTAATCAAAATACGACATGCATTTTGGGAGATCAAACTTTATGTGAGAACTATATAACTTTTTAAATATTAGCTCACATCTGTACTCACACAACTCACACTTGTTTTTCTAGCAATCTCCCCCTCAAGTGTGAGTTATATAAACATACTTTCTTTATATTTGTATTTCAAAATCACATTCAAATTTTTTAAACTTTGAAAGGAAAAATTTATGTTAATTCTTCAAGAATAAACATATAATATTGCATCTTAAATTTTTGAAAGGAAAAATTTATGTTAATTCTTGGGAATAAACATATAATATTGCATCACTAGTCTAATATGCTTCAATTGATTTATATATGCATAAAATATATGCGAGTCTATCACATGTGAAGATGTTCATGTTAAAATAACTTAGAATTACACAGATTTAGAGTCACACATATGATAATTTTCTAGCAGAAAATTTTTATGACAATAAATTAATGATATGTAATCATAATAAATTTAAATAATAATAACAACAAATTTAAACGTCGTATTACATTGTAGGTTTATTCTTTATGTTGAGCCTTGGCTTCAATAAATCTCGTAGCTCATTTCCTCTTGAATATTTCATTGGTAGTAAACTTTTAGTTTACATTGGTAAAAATTTGATTTGTATTAGCAACCTTTTGATTTGCTACATTTGTAAACTTCTCGGTTTTACAATTCCAATCTCTTGATTATCTCAGTAAACTTTCTAGTTTATCGCAAACTTCCAATTTGCATTATTATTTGTAAACTTCGGTTTACGAAGAACATGTATTTTATACATGATATCTACTTCTATAACATCAAGTAAAATATCATTGAAACTAAGCTAATAATAAAACATATACTTTATAGTAAAATGCATTTTATCTTTGTCATATAGATATATAGTTTAAACATTAGTTCCTCAAAATATGCTAATTAGTTTGCGGGACTATTAGCCTATATACATATTATAACATAAATCTCGCAATTTATTGTCTTCCGGATAATACTTTTCCAAAACTATTAAAATATGTATCATACAATATTCAAACATAAGCCTTCGGGCCTTAATATTAAGGAATAAATACTAATTTTACCATGAAAATTTTGGTTTTGAAGCACCTAGCACAGATAAAAAAGTATTCATAAAAATACCGTATTCATGAATAGTATCGTATCTATGAATAGTACCATACGACACTATTCATGAAATAGTGCCCGTAAATAGTAAAAATAATCAGATTAAATACGTGGGGCCCACCAGAATTTTTTTCAACTCTTCACGTGAAAACGCATCCGGGGGAAGAAATATTTGACGTGGGCCCCGCATGGTTCTTGTGCAAATAGTAAAGACAATTTTTTTTTTCTCATAAACAAGGATCTCGTTTGTTTGTAATTTATAACAAAAATTTCTCCACTTCGGTGGGAACTTAGATCAATTATGATCACAATAATAATGACAATACTCAGTCATATTTACATACATGTCCATGGCCATAATTCATTCACTTCTGGGAATGAAGTTAAGTCAGTACAATATTCATAATTATTGTAACATTTTGTTTGACTACCTGAGGTCAATAAAATTAATTCATAATATTTCTTAAGACCTCTTTTCATAATATTCACTCTTTAGGAGCAAATTAGATACACCGATTTATAATAAACTTTTAGTGGAACAACCATCTTCTTGTGGTTATATAATCCCTTTAATTTGTTCTAATTTGTCTCATGACTTCAAAGCCAAATTATCACTTTGCTTCGTGCAAATTTGTGTCTCTCATGGACTAAGCCAATTTGTGTCATCTCATAGCTTTTCGCTTAATTTGTCTCATTTTGGCTTCAAAATAAATGTGATATTCTCTCGAACACTCGCATAAATTTGCTCCATCACGTAGTCAAGATACATACATAGAAATGAAAGAAAGCACCAAACTCGTTTGAATTTAAGAGCCAAATGAATCCAAAAGCTTCCATCTTTTCTTTTCAACATACAAGTAAAAACAATATAATATTATAACACAATATGTCCATGGATTGATGCATCATAAAAAGCATCAGTGAAAAACATATGAACCCAAAGTCAAAAGAATAATAATAATGCTCTTGGTGACATTTTATTATTATGATTGAATTAAAATTAGAAGAAAAGGTGAATGAAATAAATACACACATGTATATATATATATATGTGAATTAATATATATATACCAGTAGATAATAAAATATATTAAAATAATGATATATGCACACATAAGCGACATAAGTATAAGAATTAAAATTTTATGGCTTCGGACATTTTAGTTCTCATAATGAGAAATTAAATTTATATGGTTTCTAATCATAAAATTAAGAAACTAAAATGATATGACTTAATCATATAATATTAGAATAGGAAAACAGTGGTGTATGGCTTCTGGCCATAATATTAATAAAATAATTTGTATAGAATAACATAATATTAAAAATTAGCAACAATAAAATGCTACAAAACTAGACTTCCAAGTTGGAGTCGAATAAATAATAAAAGTAAATGCTTAAAATAAATGTTATGTTAAAGTTAGTAATCTAAACTTTCATGTAGGAGGTAGAACCATCCATGTAGAAGTCAAATTAAAACAATAATAAAATGTTAGCAATAAAATTAAACTTTGAAAGTAGAACCATCCATATAGGAGGTAACAACAATATATATATTGTTCATAATCATAAAATATTATGTAAAATAATTGGATCAAAAATAAATAGTAAATAATCTCCAATCTTTAACCATGGAACCCGATGTTCAAAACAATCGGTAAAAGTATATCAATAATTCCATATAGTGGTTAAGATTATCCCAGATTGATATAATGAACACGTAGAAGAAGATGAGAAAATCATTCCTCTCTGTATTTTCGTCTTTGATAACGTGTTATAAAACTAAAAAGATCATAAGGTAAATAAAGAAGAATAAAGTAGAGAGATTCTAGAGAGAGAGAGAGAGAGGAGAGAAGTTCTTCATTCAAGTGTGTTCGAATGTTTACGGGAGACGTCTATTTATAGAAGGAAAATGGGTCCCTAAGTGTAATTATTCCAATTGGTCATTACCTTTAATTTTCCCCAAAAATCATAATTATTCAACATCTTCTGCGCAGCCTGCAGCTTCTGGAGATTGTGAGAAAGTGGTGTGGCCCCATGAATAGTAATCATATACGTGAATAGTAAAATACGTATACGTGAACGATCGTATTAACAAGAAATCATACAAATAATATTGAGGATTAAGAGTAATAGACATCCACATAATTAGTATATTCATAACAGACGGAAAATTTTCCTTCAATTTTCTTCAATTTTGTGAGGGACTAGGTTTCCAGGGCATTTTGCGCCTCCATCTATTACCTCTCCCTCTTTCACATTTTCCTAGCACATACTTCTCTGCATTATCATCTCTATTCTCTTCTTCCTCCTCCTGCTCTGTTGAATCTCCTTTCCCCAAGCGCCTCCATCTATTAACTCTCCCTCTTTCACATTTCCCCCACAAATCCATTCATCCCTATTCCTTCCAGATCTCAAGTTCCCTCTCCAATCCTAATCCCACCCCCAAACCACCTTCTGTTTCCATTTCCCCTGTCGCCGCCCCTACCTACTCCACCACCGGCGGCGCTTCTGAACTTTTCATTCCCCGATTTGCTCCCGACGAACCTAGAAAAGGCGCCGACATCCTTGTTGAAGCCCTTGAGAGGCAAGGCGTTACCAATGTCTTCGCCTACCTCGGCGGCGCATCCATGGAGATCCACCAAGCCCTTACGCTCTTCAAAATCATCCGTAACTTCCTTCCTCGCCATGAGCAAGGTGGCATCTTCGCCGCCGAGGGCTATGCTCGATCCTCTGGCCTTCTCGGTGTATGCATTGCGACCTCCGGCCCCTGCGCTACCAATCTCGTCAGAGGCCTTGCCGATGCTCTGCTTGACAGTGTGCCTTTGATTGCCATCACCGGGTAGGTCCCGCGAAGAATGATCGGTACCGATGCGTTCCAAGAAACTCCGATTGTTGAGGTAACAAGGTCTATCACAAAGCACAATTATCTTGTTATGGATATAGAGGATATTCCTAGGATTGTGAGTTAGGCGTTTTTCTTGGCAACTTCTGGGCGACCTGGCCCTGTTCTAATTGATATTCCAAAGGATGTACAACAACAGCTTGCCGTTCCAGATTAGGGCCAACCCATTAAGCTTGCTGGTTATAGTTCCAGGTTACCTAAGTCTCCAGATGAGAATGATCTGCAACAAATACCGAGGTTGATAATGGGCTCGAAGAAACCAGTATTGTATGTTGGAGGTGGTTGTGTGAACTCAAGTGAGGGATTAAGGCGTTTTGTTGAGCTCACTGGAATTCCTGTTGCTAGTACTTTGATGGGTTTAGGGGCATATCCTATTAGTGATGAATATTCTTAGGATTCAAAGAGGCTAGAGAGTTGACTGTACAAATCTAATTCTTTAAGAGATAGTAGTCTAAAATGGATTCAATTTACCATTTTAGTTGATTTCCAAGATCATTTGCAGCTTGCCACTATCATCTTTGGGTGAATTTGTAACATCTTATTTATCAAATTGAGCATTTTGCTTCCTTATTTTTCATTTTGGCACATAACATCAATGTCTTACAATCTTCTTTTTCTTGTTTTTTGTATACTTAATATTGCAAGTGTTTTCTTGAAAAATGTTAGTAAAATACCTCTACTTTACTAGCCATAAGGAGAAGTAGACAAGTATTTGTTTGGCATCTAAACATATGGTTTAATTACCTGATGGTGTTACTGTGTTCTAAATTTTAGCCTAACATCTACTTAATTAGTATTTTCTGCTGCTATCATGCTTTATTGTTTTCTTCCAGATTTTTAGGCTTACTCTAAATTAATTGTTGGACTTGCAGCAATAGCAAGCTTACTATTCCTGTGTGAGGCACTCTTACTGGGCAGGGTAAGGCATTTGTATTTGAAATTTATTTAAAGATGTGATAAAGCATGAATAGCAGAAAAAGATAACCTTTAGGTGACTTACACACAAAGAAAACAATTTTTAAAATACTGATGGTTTCCATTCCTTCTTTCCTTTTCCCAGGGGCCTCTCATAACTTGGTTCACTGCTTTGATCAGGTTCTTGAAATCTTCTTGGTATGTTATTTAGCATATATGTGACCATTGTTTGAGAACTGCTTCCTTTCTCCTTACTTTCTGTAGTGGTCTCTTACATTTACATGTGCATATATTTGAATAGGCATGCCTCACTATATGAAAGGGTTCTTAGGTCATCGATTGAAGAATGTTTCTTACCTTGCAAATTGCAACGTGGATTATTTTAGATAATCTTAGATTACCGTTGTTTCAAATTTAAAAGGAACATAACAATTTTTTTTTTTAATTGAAACCAGATTTTACTAATCTTATAATGTTTTGATTTGTGCTTTGTGAGTTGAAAGCTCCAAGTTTCCCTAATCATACACATAAATATTTTATCCATTGAAGTTGCTTCTGCTCACACAAACTAATTGGCTAACATTTTAAGAATGCGAACATAGATTCTCCCATGCATTTATAGGTTTTAACTTGTGTCCTGTATGAAGCAGACTGATTACTGGGTATGGAGGATTGACTCGACAATGAGGACATGAGATCGTGAAGGGGTGAGGAGAACACTCTGTCCACTTACTATTTTCATGACAGGGATGTTTTAGTCCTCTCTGGCTTGCATTTTCAATTCTCATCGACGGTCTCTTGTTGGATGTGCTCATATCCATCACATTTGGTGTCTCTGCACTACCTGTAAACATAATAATTGGTATTAGTTTTAGACTAAAATTTCTGTGAATTTATTGCCAATTGTGAACATACCAAGTTGAAAGTAATACTTATGGTCCTTAAATTGGAAAAACACTATGCAGGTGTTATCATTGTCCTAGGACTTGGAACTGCACTTCGGCTGGCCCTAGAATTCTGCCATGAGTGGTGTTTGAGGAGAGTTGTACAGAGGATGGAAACCAACGTGAGTCATGGGTACCACCCTGCTGTGTAAGTATTCACCTGCAGCTTTTGGCAAGATCCCATTATGTTTGGTGCTATATATACCTTTTCCATTTTCTGTTTTGGTCATTTATGAATGTAGCGCGTTCTATGTAAATTCTACTTGCTTTTCCGATCCTTTCTTTCTCAAAGAGAGAGGTGATTGATTCATAGGAGGTAAGTACATAATAGGAAAAGATGCACTTTTTCTTACCTTTATCTTGAATCTTTTCTCACATATTAACTTCTCCCCCAAGCCCTTTGATTTTCCCATTGACAAACTATATCTCACATAATCAGTTTAAGTATAATCTCAATTCGTGAATATGAAACATGCACTTAGCTAAATTGCAAGCACATAACAGAGTTGTGCTTGCGCTGTTTTATTGAGTAGAAGGAGCAAGCACTCAATTTCCATATTTCATGTATGCACGTTGACCTGCCCACCCAACCTTGTGATAGCCATAAGCTTTTGATTTGGTGTATTTTGCTAAATTGTTAAAAATTAGACAGGTTTTTGTGTGCACTAATGAGCAATTTGGGGAATGAGTGGCAAATAGTCCAGCCTTTCTTGAATCTTATTCGTAGATGTTGATTGCCCTCCATTGAAAAGCGAGGTCTTCCTCATTGTCATGTTTTCTTTGTGTTTTTCATCCTTCTTGGACAAGGGTAGGAGGTTGAGGGAGCAAGGAGAGATGATTACTGGGATGTGCACTTCTCCGGGTCGTATTGAAGGACAAGGGTACGGGTTGCCTCCCGATGGTGATGACGATCTAGGTGGTGATCACCAAACCGTCTAGCTTGCGGTTTAGACTTTTTTTTTTAGTTTATTTTGGTCGAAACATTATAATTTATAATATTTTGTTTTTGCTATGTAAACTCTTATGATTGTTACAATTTATTTTTATGATATACAAGTTTTTTTATTTTCTAATTTTTAATATTTTGTTATATAATTATTTTATTTTTTCAATTTTCTATATTTTTTAAAAAATTAATTTGGCATTTTGAGGAAAAAATGTTTCCCTCACAAACTCCTCAATTTTGTGAGGGAAGAGGTTTCCCTCGCAATATTTTTGCGAGGAAAAAGATTTTCCCTCGCAAAATTGGATTTTCGAAGGAAGAATGTTCCTCGCAAATTCCGATTTGTAAGAGAAAGAAGCATTTTTGCGATGGAAAATTGGTTTGCGGGCGATTTTTTTGCGACGGAACTTTTTCCGCCGCAAATCGATTTTCCAACGGAAAATGATTTTTTTGTGAGGGGAATTTAAAAAACTGCACAAAACTGTTTTTTTTTTTTTTTTTTTTTTTTTTTTTTTTTTTTGGTAGTGAGTAGCTGTAGTGAGATGTAGTTATGTGTTGGAAGTTATTGTTTAGAGGAGGAAACTCTTTTAAAATGTACTAGCAGTGAGGTTCACACTTCACATCAAAAAAGGATATTCGAATGTGATATCTAATCGTTTCAGAGAAACCATAGATGTAATGGATTACCTGACATAATGTATTATTTTGTAACTATTACCAGAAATGATTCCATTTCCATGTAGTAATTATTTTCCTCACAAAAAATTATCAGAAGTGCAGTATGTGATCAAAGATATACTATATCATTATTCGTTTTTGCTTATGCATGATTTCATTTTGGGCTTATCGGTTATTTATTTTGTTTGAATAAGTTAAAATGATTAACTATAAAGATTAAAGTCGTCTTATTCAAATTTCAATTCAACTTTGAATGTTACAATTAAAATAAAACATAGAAAATCTAAATGAAGTGATAACATATACATGTAATATAAAAAAAGAAAAGCCTTAGATTAGACAAAATATTAATCATTTGATTAATATTTTGATGGATTTCAATCCTAACAGATTAATCTACCAATACAAGAAAAATATATCTCGTTATAATGAGTATTAGAGTAAGGGTAAAAAATGAAGAGTGTAAAGCTTGTATCTGCTAAGTGTTCAAAAAAAAAAAAAAAAGCTTGTATTTGGCTATCTGCTAAGGTGTCACATATAGGGCAGGTGGAGGGTAATCATTCTAGTTTCGAGGGCAGCGCAGTTTTAGATCACCATAATTTCAATTTAAATTACACAAGTTTTATTTTTACTTGTTTTCCTTCCATTTATACCTATAACTTGTTTAAATACTGGAGATACGTGATGTTATTTTTAGACTTTACATGAATTTGGTTGACCCATCATTTTCTTTCAAAAATATAAAGCAAAGAGTAAATGCATCTATATAAAAAAACATATAATGAGCTGCCGAAAGTGAATAAAACGCACCCATACGCTACACAATCATCGGGAGAAGTGAGTGAAATCTTTTGTCCAAGTCTTGAGTTTAGTACCGTAAGTGATTAAAGCCTTTAAAATCAACTTTTCAATCATAATTTATAGTATACAAGGTGTGGTAAGTTTGTAAGATGAGTTTTATCTCGAATTTTAAAAATAAGCACTTTCGAAATCATGCATTTGTTCACACCAGGTTGGTGAGGGGTTTTGTTGATTAATTTTTCTTATTACATGACTTTCATGCAAAGTTTCATGAAGTTGAAAACAAAAATTTTGTTTATTTTTGGAAACCATAACTCTTTACTACGGCCTCATGAATTATTAACCTTAATTTATTACGCTAATTAGTTTTTAATTATTAATCCGTAACTCTTTACGGTACTCATGAGAATTCATAACAATTTATAATATTCACGAGTTTTAGGATTACTCGTTAAAACAACTATTGAGATTTAGGATAATTTGATGAAATGATTATTGGAGATTAGAACTACTTTAGATCACTAAAAAATTTCAAGGTTGTTGATGTCCTTTAACGTTGATCCACACGGCTATCCCTCGATTGCAACGAAAACTCATTCTCTTGAAACCTCCTACTTCTTAGATGTTTGCTAGGCGAAAACAAGGTTGAATTTTGGTTTTTTTTTTTTTTTTTTTTAAAAAAAAAAATCTTTTTAAGAAGATGATGGTTTCTTAAGATTATGTTAAAGATATGATGAATAAGGTTGAAACCTTACCCTTCTATGGATGATGCATTTTCCTCTGTAAACCTTTGGTAAAGACCTAAATTCAGAGAGCATAAGAGTGTGGAAAAAAGTCCAACCCTCCCCTTTTTATAGCCTTGGTGGGCCAAAAATTCCTAGTCTTAATTGCCTGAGGAATTTTTAGCTTATGAACTAAGAAAAGGAGTTTTAGGTAATAAGTCCACTACTTGTCAAGCAAGTCACATTAAATTCACATCTTGATTGATTGATTGAACTTAATATGATGAATCATATTCATAATTTGATTGTTAGATTGATTTAAGATGATGGATCACATTTATTTCCTTTTCTTTCTTCAAAAAACGTCCATAAAAAGGGCATATAAAAAATCAACATTTTATAAGAATCTAACCCTAATTTAAGTGCTCACAAGAAAGGCCCAATCCAAACTCGAATTGGAAAATCCAAATCAGAATGAATTAAATTTATATCTTGAATATTGAATAATAATTTAAGACGATGAATCACAATCATCTCTTAAACTAAAATTCAAAAATCATTTTAAATCAATCCTCATTTATTATTTTTTCTATCTTCATCCAATCATTATTGGATCTTTTATATATATATATATATATATATATATATATATATATTAGATAACTCAGAATTATCTTTTATAACCTAACCTTTTGAATTAAAATTCAAATCTCCTCATTGGGTTTGAAGTCCTACTCCAACCCAATTACACATTTACTCTTGATAAAGCCCAATAACAATTATTGTCCCAAGTTTGCTAATTTTAAATAATCGGGAATAACCTTTGTGTCTGACCCATTAGGCCTAATTAGTCACCGACATAAATAAACTTGAACCAATTAAAACTCCTTTAACGGGACCAATTTATTTAATGACCATAAGACACTAGCAATGCTCTTGATCCTTAACTAATTGAGTTGATCAAGTGATCTACCTTTCATATTTGGACACCGTGCATGCATCATCCTCACATCGTCATTCATATTTAGTTGAGAGCAAAGATAGAGTATCATCTCTCTTAATTGACTAAATGTAGCTAATTTACAGAACTAGGAATCTTCTTATATTAACTCTACAATAGATCATGACTCTTCATGATCACTTTATCATTTAACTCCTAGTTAATTGAAAGCTTTCCAAGCTCTACCGGTTTTGTGAACAACTAATCCCTTGTAGGGGACTGTGAGTCCTCTTGACATATCCATCTATACTCATGTATTTGAATTACACCCAAGAGTACACTGTTTTCCCCATTTTCAGGTAGATAGAGTTGTACAGTTAAAGTATTACCCTAAGACATAGTGTTCGATGACATCCTTAAGTCCAGGACGATCCGTACTACCAAACGATGAGAGACTCTACATATCCAACAATACTCTCTACAATGAATCTTTGTGGAGTCTCTCGGCGGGTCTGTTCGGTACTATCTGTTCTCCAACATATCTACCCACGACATCAGCTAAAGAATCTCCATGCCTATATTCCATGAGGTTCCTACCTTGTATCTCTATATAAGTAGACGATGTCGTACTAGTTTTATTGAGATCATTAATGCCCTTTCTTGGTGATTGAAGACTAGGAACGAGTTTTAGGTAATAGATATACAGTGTTCTTGAGTTCTCATGATCATGATCTCTATCATTGATCCTCGAGATAAACACATTCTATTCCTAGGGCTTTTATCTTCAAATACATATTTACTTTAAAATAAAGGTGGGACATAAATACGATAAAGATAAAATATGCTCATTTATTAATAATGAAATACTACAAAGTAAAAAAAAAGGTGCTGATCTGTCCCTACAGATTGTCTCTAGGACACCTAAATACTAACAGGTTTGTGCAACGAAAGAACAGATATAAAGCCTAGTTGAACCCACGATGTAAAGCATGCCTTTCTCGGCTTTTAGGCTAAGATTAAGTGTTGTATGGAGTATATGTTTTTGCCAGTTTAATATATGATACGTGGGGCAGATGAAGATTGACGCGGTTAAGGTGTCGTCGGCCTTCATCCCAAAAGGGATGAGGTTGAGATCCCGATTGATTGATGTGAGGCGCCATTGGTGGGCGATTTGTAAGCATTTCTTTGCCTTAAAAGACGTCTCTCGGCCTACGGTGGATGAAGGTTTACCCCATCTAAACTTTTTCCTATATATATAAAAAAAAATTGATACGTGGGCCATTCGCTCACATGATATTAAATTTACCTTTTTTGGGGGGAGGGCCCACATCAGCAGCGTGCTACTGGGCCTTCAAGCGTCGCCCTTGCATTGCATTACTGCATAGGCCGGGTGCACCCCACCAAGCCCAGTTTTTGGGCTTTTCTTCATCCTTCTTATTGGGCCTATGTTGTAAACCGAAGGTTGTTTTTTATATTGAAATAATATTTTATTGTACGAACAACTATTGAAAGCAAGTTGTAAGGGATTTGCTTTCCCACTACCATGTCTTTGGTTCGAAATGTAGAAATGGTGTTGGTAGCTCTTCCCTTATGACCATGGGCCCAACGCGGGACGAAATCTAAAATAGTAGGAAAGGTTCCAGTGAATCGGGTGGGATAATATATATATATATATATATATATATATATATATTATTGTGCAAATGCTTCTACCAAGTACCAACGGCTTTTTAACCTTATTTTTATCTGTAAAGTTGAACAGCAAAATTATGTAATATTTTTAGTGACTTGTTCGCTTCATACCCATCTTTCTACTTTCTTTTTTTTTTTTTTAATCTCAATTGATAATCTGTACTATTATTATCGTATGAATATAATTTTTAATATTCTTAACTAAAAAACTCTAGTTCGTATATTTGTGTATACATAGATAGTTTAATGTTTTTGTTTTTATTGTAGAAATTTTTTTCTGTCACACTCACATAAAAGTAGGTGGGTCTCATTATGAAGAAAGAAAAATAAAATGTTAATGAGACTCACCCCACTTACTTTTATATAAATGTAACAGAAAAAATATATTTATAATAAAAACAGAAACATTAAATCAACATACACAGACGCTGCTTATATGTCCCCGTGAATCTTTTCACAATAATACAAATCCAACCGACTTTTCTGAAAATATGTGGGGACCTTAGACCCCATTTCCCTTTGAAGTTATTGGACCAGTAAGGACTATTTTTACTCAGCCCATCGCTTCTTCTCTCTGTGTGAGTCTCTCTCTTTTATTTTACCTCCCTCCCTCCCTCTCTCGTTTTTAAGGAACATCGTTCTTAAGGAACACACAAAAGCACTCTCATGTGTCCTTCCGGCCGGAATCTCCATTCTCACTGTGATTCCTCCTCTTCCTCCGCCGCCACAAACCCATCTTTCCGACAAGCATTTGATGTGCTGGACGTTAATTGTGATGGAAAAATAAGCCACGATGATCTTCACTCGTTCTACAGCAGGTTTTGCCACCACGACACCAATAAAGGTGAAATAATAGGGTTGATGATGATGGTGGCGGACACTAACGGAGACGGCTTGGTGGAGTACGAAGAGTTCGAGAGCGTATTGGAAATGGCTGCCGGTGGCGGAAAAAGCGGATGGGACGGTGGAGTGATGAAGGAGGTTTTCAGAGTCATGGACATGCACGACGGGGACGGCAAGCTTGGCCACAATGATCTGAAAAGCTTCATGGAGTGGGCTGGCATCCCCGTTACTGACCAAGATATTGAAGATATGATCGCACTTGGTGGCGGCGACCAAAAAGGCGGCGTAGACTTTGATGGTTTTCTCGGGATACTAGGTCTTGGATATAATTGATTTCGTCGACGACTATTGTGTGTGATGGTTCAAAAAGACCAAGTCAATTAATGAGTTGGTTGAAATTAGTATCTTTTGTAATTTAAATAAGGGTTAAGATGTATTTTTACCAACAAACTATTACAGAAAGAATATCCAGCACAAATATTAATTAAGGGTACCTTAAATACCAACAAACAATTAAAAATGTGTAGATTGACCAACGAATTTTTAAGAAGGTGCAGTTTATAAGATAACGTCGTTAGAGAAAAAGATAACGTCCAGATTATCTAAAAGGTGTAGATTAGTATCGGACTTTTCTTTCTGGAGAAGACGTGACAAAAAAAGTTTTTTAAGGTCTTTCAAAGACAAAATTCTTAATTTCACTAAATTAAATATTTTTTTTCTCAATGTTATTATTCAAAACTACTTGTATAGATATTTATAGACAAAAATTACTCATTTGCTAAAATAAACAAATTTTTTAATTAAAAATATAATTATATGATTTAAATAAAACTCAAGGTGTTTTATAATTTATTATATATGTTAAACAACAAAATTTATATGATTTATTTTTATTTTAGAAGAAATTTATGTGAGTTAAGAAATTCATTTAATGTTAATAAAATTTAAAAAATCTAAAAAAATCTATTATATCCAGAAAAGAAATGAAATGAGTTTAATTTTTATTTTTATAAAAAAAAGCTTAATGGATATCAACGTTGACACTTAATAATATAAATCTACCAACTTGATGATATTTTTGTTAATTAAATGATTTATTGATTATATGAATATATATGGGACTTGTTGAAAAAAATTAATAAAAAAAGTCTCATAAATAATTTTGAGCGCTATTCCAAAGATATTTAATTAATGACAATTTTTTTTTCCAACGATTCCCATATTGATATAATCAATATATAATTTAATTAACAAAAATATCATCAAGTTAGGATTTATATTATTAAGTGTCAACGTTGATATCTATTAAACTCTTTTTATAAAAATAAAAATTAAATTAAATTCATTTCTTTCCGGATATAATAGATTTTTTAAATTTTATTAACATTAAATGAATTTTTTAACTCACATAAATTTCTTCTAAAATAAAAATAAATCATATAATTTTTTTGTTTAACATATATAATAAATTATAAAACACCTTGAGTTTTATTTAAATCATATAATTATATTTTTAATTAAAAATTTTGTTTATTTTAGCAAATGAGTAATTTTTATCTATAGATATCTATATAAGTAGTTTTGAATAATGACAATTGAGAAAACAATTTATTTAATTTAGTGAAATTAAGAATTTTTGTCTTTGGAGAGCTCCCGAGTAAAACTTTTTTGTGTTGGGTGCTTCCCCGAAAAAAAGTTCATTACGTCTGCACCTTAGATAATGACCTTATCTTTTTTCTAACGGCGTTGTGCTAACTGCACTTTTTTAAAAATTCGTTGGCCAATCTGCACATTTTTAATTGTTTGTTGCTATTTAAGATACCCTTAATTAATATTTGTGCTGAATGCTCTTTCTGTAATTGTTTGTTGGCAAAAATACACCTTAACCCTTTAAATAATAATATTCCTTAAATAACTACCATTAAGATGACTCATAAGTCACTTATTTCAACATGTTTGTTTAGGAAAAATCTTAAACTCGTTAACTCTATTTAAGAACTTAATAGAGTAACTTTCTTATTTTGTCCATGTTAAATATACAGAGTCTAAACATTAAATTTCATATATGCACCAACATTTAATGAGGGGTTAAAGGAGGAAATTAGTGATTAAAAAATTTATTGAGGCATGCCTTATAATTAGGACAAACAAAATTTAAACTCCAACTACCCTAAAAATTTGACCATAGCGGTAATAAAAATAGGAAGTTAACTCAAATGCTACTCATTGTGCTGCTGTATGTTTGTTTTTTGTTGTTGTTGGAAATACCAAGGTTATTAAAACCGGACCGGTCATTGAACCGGTCAGGGTACTGGGTTAAGAGTTAATGGGTCAGACTGGGACTAAACCGGTGAAAAAGTAAATATTGCAGATTTATTAATATGAAAATATTAAAAAAAAATTGATTTTATATTTACCATAAAATAATGTTTTGGAAAGCATGAAGATGGGACTATGATATGAGAGCTTGGCAAATACTAATTCGAAACGTGGCATGGATGGGATTGGGGTGTGGGGTGAGTGCGAGAAAGGTTCTTGGAATTGCGGATTGAGCTAGGTCACGTGAGGGACACTTATGCACAAGGGATCGCCTTCCTAACCTATACACACTATCAAATCTACAAGGTTACATTGTGCTTGTTGCTCTGGCTCACTTTTGAATCCCGTTCTCCTTTGTTTATTCTCTTCTTCTTCTTCATCTTTCTCATACTCCTCAAAATATTCTTCCATCTCCTCTACGTCGACATCATATTCTTCTTCTTCTTCTTCAAAGGCGGTGAGATTATTGACGGTGGGGAGAAATGAGTGAGAGAGGGCTTTAGATCTAGTTGACTCCTTAGATCTGGGTTCGACTCCTTCTCCGTCTCTTCTCTATTGTCCCTCTCCTCCTTCTCCTTCTATCTCTGGCAAGTTTCAGGCGACTTTTTTTTTTTTTTTTTTTTTTAAAAAAAAAAATCGAACTGTGACCCCGGTTCCTATGGTTGCCCGGACCGGTTTCACGGCCGGTTCGCCGGTTTCCGGTTCGAACCGGCCGGTCCGGTCCAGGTTTAATAACCATGGGAAATACTTAGATGAAATGATGTACGGTTAATGTTAAACCTGTAAGGTGGAACTATATATATACAGGGATAAGAGTTTTATTTGCCATGAAAGTTTTCGCTCAGGAGCACTGGGTGGACGAAAGTTTTTTTGGACAAAAAATGCTACAGAAGTTCACAAAACGTAGCAATTTTTCCCCTCCGTTAATTTTGACCCTTAAGTTTAACTGAGTGCACATATGGCATGCCACCGCATCAATCAAATAAAAGTTAAATATCATTTTTACCCCGGAAGTTTTCACTAAGGAGCAATTTTGCCTTGGAAGTTTTCACTGAGGAGCAATTTTGCCATGGAAGTTTACAAAACGTAGCAATTTCGTCTTTTTGTCCCTCAATATTAAATTTGACTATTAAATCAGTCAAAGATCACACATGGCATGCCTTGAAAAGGTTGAACTTGAAGTCAGAGAAGGAGATCATTGAGATGTTGAGCTCAAGGCAACCAAAATTTGTGAAGCCAAACTGGTCAAAGGGATTGAAAGATTTGTCACAAAATTCAGAGGAAGCATCATTTATGATCTAAGCAAATGAAACGCAAAACGAGAAATGAATTGTCCCAAAAATTGGTTCAGTAAGACAAATCAAAAGTGATAGTATTTATCTTTGTATAGATTAATCTAGGCCACCCACCATGTCTCACAAGGTAAATCTATAATACTCCCAAAAATTCCAATGATTTTAAGTGATGCATAATGAACTAATTTTTGGGACAATTCATTATTGATTTGTCCCAAAAATTGGTTTGATCTAGACAAATTAATAATGAATTGTACCAAAAATCGGTTCAGTAAGCATAACTTAAAATCGCTAGAGATTTATCTTGTGGGATAGGGTGGGTGGCCTAGATTAGTTTATACAAAGGTAAATATTATCACTATTGATTTGTTTTACTGAATCAATTTTGGAACAATTCATTTCTCGTTTTACGTTTCATTTACTTAGATCATAAGTGATGCTTCTTCTGGGTTTTGCGACAAACCTTTCAGTCCCTTTGACCAGTTTGACTTCACAAATTCTGGCCGCCTTGAACTCAACATCTTTAGAGTATCCTTCTCTAACTCCAAGTTCGACCTTTTCAAGGCATGACATGTGTGGTCTTTGACTGATTTAATAGTCAAATTTAATATTTGGGGACGGAAGGGAAAAATTGCTATGTTTTGTAAGCTTCTGGGACAAAATTGCTCCTCAGTGAAACTTTCAGGGCAAAATTGCTCCTTAGTGAAAATAGGGTGATGAGGTGGCATGCCACGTGTGATGAGGCAGATGCTTACGTGTGATTTTCGTTAAATTTAACGATCAAAATTAACGGAGGGATAAAATTGCTACGTTTTGTGAACTTCTGTGACATTTTTTGTCCAAAAAAAACTTCTGTCCACCTAGTGCTCCTGAGCGAAATTTTTTTATGACAAATAAGACCCTTATATATATATTATATATATATATATATATATATATATATTGCAATTAGAAGTGTATGCGCTGTGAGGCCCGTGATGGTGTCTGTGAGGATATTCTTGATGAGATGTGAGTGCTCTATGTATTTGGCCAAGAGTAGTCTCAATCCTTAGTTCTCTCTCATCGAACCAACATCTTCCTCAGTGCTCTTATCACTACATACAGTCACACACACTGTGCATCGAAGTACTCAAGGCCTCGTTTATTATAAAGAAGATTTAAGAGGGGAATAGAACTTAAAAGAGGGAAATGAATTAAAAGGAAGATTGAGAGGGAACTTTAAAAATGTAAACCGTTTGGTATACAAGGAATTGAAATTTAAGTTGAGGAAAATGAGATGTTTGGTATGAAGAATTGGATGTTGGTTAAGTGGGAAAAAGAAGAATCGGGCCAATTTTGGAAGAAAAAAAAACACTTTTCGGGAAGATTGCAGCCTTCCCTCCATTTTCGGATGAAAAGCATCTTCCCTCAAATATGGGAAGAAAGACTCACCAGAAGATCTTACTAGATTTGCGTCTACCAAACAGCTAAAAACCATGGAAACTTTGAGATTTTCTCTTTCCTTCTCTAATCTTCTTTGTAACAAACGAACCCTCATTTCCTTGTAGAACTTAATTTGTCGAAAATAAGGGTCCGCTTGGATGAACTTTTAAAAAGTGGGGTTTTTTTTCCATTGCTTTTTAAAAAGTGCTTTAATTAGAAATAAAGTTATTTTACGTTTGGATACACAATTTAAAAAGCACTTTTAAATAATAATAAAAAGCTGTTTGGATGTTAAAATAGATGTTAAAATAGAGAAGCATTTTTTCATTAGTAAAATTACTGAAATGAACATATAAAAGTACTTATATTTTATTTATATATATATATATATATATATATATTCGTTTGGATAAGAAAGCACTTATGTTAAGAATTTAAAATTATAATATAATTGAATATGGAATAATAAATTAACTTTTATAAAATTTAAATAAAAATCTTTAATCTTACTGTATTAATTTTACTTTAAAATTTAATAAATTTTCTTATTTTTCCGATAAAAAAATTTATTATTATTTAATATAAAAGAATGAGTGAAATTTGAGGATTATATTATTGTATGGTTATATTATTGTATAGTCACATAAAATAAATTTAATCATGTGACTTATATTAAGGACAATATAAAACTTAGTTGTTTAATTTAGGAAGATTAAGAAAGGTAAATAAGTTATCTTAAAAATTAATATTTACTATTTTTCTCTAAACAAATTTGTTTGACCTACAAACTTATATATAATTTAATAATATCATATGTAGTTTAGAAAAATCATGTAACATGTACTATAATTAAACAATTTATTTAGCTTCTTTAATCTCCTCAAATTAGTTATTTGGGTCTTATATTAAGGACATCAGATACTCCTTTTGATCCTAATTATACGACAAAGTTTGTAGTTTAACTAATCAAAATATGCTTTTATTATTGTGTGTGTGTGAAGCAAAGGCAATTTTTTTTTTTTTTTTTACTGAAAATCACAGTATTAAAAAATTATGAATAATATAGTTGTGAACATGAGATTCGATTACATCTAATTATACGTGTCAATATTGTCAGTGTGATGGTGATGTGAATAATATAAAACGTTAAATGGATTTTTTATTTTTAAAATTTATTGAATCTAATTTAGATAGCACAAATCAATTTCTATTTTGATATTTATATTGTTATTCATTGACATGATAAATTAATTTTTTTAATAAAAATTAATATAAGAAACTTCCTAAATAATACAGAAGCACATACTGTCTTATTTTTGGGGATAGCTAGATCTTTGGCAATATGAGCTGTAGAGGAATTTCTATTAAACATAATAGAGTTATTATTTAAATATTCTATGAAATCAGGAATATAGGTTAAGTGTAAGAAAACATGGCCCGAACACGCGATGGAAAGAGAGGGAGGGAGTATACGGCGCGAATTTTCTAGGATGTTTGTGGTCATTTTGTCCACAAATCAAAATAGTCGGTCAAATTTTTTTCTCTCTTATCTACCATATGGACTTTTTTTAAGCTTAAAATTGGAGCCTAAAAAAAAAAGGAGAAGTTTGAGCTTTTTTGTGACTTCTGTTTTTTTAAGCCCCCATCCAAACACATAAAATAATAAAAAAGTATTTTTTTTTAAAAAATAACTTTTTTAATAATAATAAAAAAGCCCATCCAAAAGCAGCCTAATTGTTATCGACAAAAGAATAGCTTGTATTAATTGACTACATGTAGGGGTGTGTGTGTGTATCTAACTCATCTAACATTTAATCAATGCTAATTAAGTGGCTCAACTTAAAAGGAATTCAAATTCTTTTAGATATGTTGTTTGGATATACGGATGGATTTGGATAATTATTTTGTACATTCAAATTCTAATGCTTTGATTCGATTCAAAGCCTTGACACATGGAAGAGAAAGAGGCAAAGACACTGAGAAAAAGGAAGGTGGTGGGATAGGAAGATGAAGAGCGTTACAACAAAGGGTTAATGAGCGTCCAGCACAACAAACTATTATCTCGGGAAGCGTCAAAGACAATTAACTATTAAGTGGGATCAAAGACAACAAACTTTTAAAAAGCGAGCGCTATCAAAGACAACACCGTTAAAACAAAGTTAACGCAGTTAGCTAAAAAAGTTAACGTCCATATTATCAAGGTCTTCAAAGACAACAAACTATTATTCCAAAGAAATGCTTCAAACACAAAATTCTAAATTTTACTAAATTAAATAATTTTTTTTTCAATTGTCATTATTCAAAACTACTTGTATAAATATCTATAGACAAAAATTACTCATTTTTCAATTTTGTCAACAAATTTTTTAGATTTTTTAAATTTTATTAACATTAAATGAATTTTTTAACTCACATAAATTTCTTCTAAAATAAAAATAAATCATATATTTTTTTGTTTAACATATATAATAAACTATAAAACACCTTGGGTTTTTACTAAATTAAATAATTTTTTTCTCAATTGTCATTATTCAAAACTATTTGTTTAAATATGTATGGATAAAAATTACCCATTCTTCAATTTTGTCAACATATTTTTTAGATTTTTTAAATTTTATTAAATTTTTTTAACTCACATAAATTTCTTCTAAAATAAAAATAAATCATATATTTTTTTAACATATATAATAAACTATAAAACACCTTGAGTTTTATTTAAATCATATAATTATATTTTTAATCAAAACTTTTGTTTATTTTAGCAAATTATAATTTTGAAAAAATTAAAGAATGAGTAATTTTTGTCCATAGATATTTATACAAGTAGTTTTGAATAATGACAATTAAGAAAAAAATTTATTTAATTTAATAAAATTTAAAATTTTGTCTTTGTACTTTTGGAATAATAGTTTGTTGTCTTTTACGCGCTTTCCTTAGATAATGACGTTAACTTTTTGCTAACGGTGTTAACTTTTTTTTTAACAACATTGTGATGGGTCTTTCATTTTTAAAAGTTTGTTGTCTTTGTGGTCACTTAATAGTTAAATCTTTGACGCCTCCTAACCGAGTTAATAGTTTGTTGTGTTGAACGCTCCTTAACCCTACAACAAAAAAAGAAAAGAAAAAGAGGATGATTGATATTTGAATAATTAGGATCGATTAGGAAAATACGACCACAGGACCTACAAGTGATCATCTCACTAAGTGAGATAACTACATGTATTGTATTGCACAATGTTATTATGTTTTATTAACAATTAAATTTTTAAATAAATTGTCAATTACAAGGCTTTATGCAAACTATCCTCGTATACGAGTCCTCTATTCAGTTTTTTCTACAATTTTTTTTTTTAAGTTCTATAACTTGTCAACGGTAATTTTTTCACTTGTTAATGAAATTTTTTTACTTATCAATATGAATTTTTCTGATATTATTTTTTTATGGGACCTTAATAATATTTTCCCAATTGTTTAACCTACTGAAATTTTATAATAAAATTTTATTTCTTTTCCAAAAAATATTAAAATGCAATGAGATGACTTTCCTTATTTTATGTTCTGTGGCTGGTAATTATTCTTAAAAAATAATATTAAAATAAGGATATGCTCATATTGAGGATAGGGGATAAGCATGCGCACAATTTTCATAACTTGAGGTGTATCGGTCTTTATTTTTGCATAATATTTGTAAGGTTAAAATTAAATTATACAGAAAAAATTCTAAATTTTATGTGATATTTAAATAATTTTTTAAACCTTTGAAAATTGAGATTACATTAAACTTCCTTGATCATTTTTATTTATAAAGTTAATTCTCATGGCTTCCAAAATATATATATATATATATATATATATATATATATATATATATATATATTTTGGGGGTGATTATATTCATAAAAAATATATAAGTTTAAGGGAGTATAAAATTGATAGTTTGGAGATATTTATACAGACTTATATATTTAAGAGTATTTATTATCATGTTTTAAAGGTTAAGGAGGTTATTTTGTAAATTTTAAGTTGGGAGAAATTTTGTGGAATTTAACCGGTTGCAAATATATGCCTGACTTTTATTTAATGGTTATTCAGAATGCTGCCAGTGCCGCCCACAACAATGCTTTTATTAATTAGTATTTTACAAAATAAACATTATGCCAACAATTTCTTATATACCAACAACAAAAATAATTAAAAAAGGAATATAATAGAAGAACAATAATGTTGGGGAAATGAATATGATAATAGCAGCATGCGCCACAACATCTTAGCCTAACAAACCCAAATGATGTAACCGCTTATGTGAATTAAACAAACATATGGGCAAATGCCTTTTTTTTTAATAGAAATTATGTATTGTAAAAAATAGTTATTATTAATAAAAGATAAAATATTGATATAAAAAATGTAGATTTAAGCCAACTTATAATCAATGAATGCACAAGAAAGTATTGAATCACACTTCCTATACTCTCCACTCCACCTCCCAATCTCTCTTTCTCCTCTCTGTGTACCAAAAAAGTTTTATCAAAATATAAACAATTATTTGAATACAGTCCACCCTCATTAAATTCTTCAATATAAATATAACCTTTTCACTCAATAATTTTGAAAGAAGAAAAAGGCGACTCTTAGATTTTTTTTTTTTTTTTGCTCAAATGAGTATTCAAGAATGCTTTTAATCTCAATATCGCCCTAAAAGTTTTTCTAGTCTCAATGTTGTCTTGAAAATATAAAACACGTAATATTGCCCCTATCTATAACACAATTAACTTTAACTGTTAAGAAACACATGTTACTGCCCCAAGGCAGTCAAAATATCACCTTATTACCGTGCTTCTTATCCCCTATGATCTATCTCAGCATATCCCAACTTCTTCCTCTGTCCCTCTCTCTTTTTGTGTGTGACTATAACTGTTAGAATGAGCAATTAGTATTCTTGTATTAGTGGAGTATTCTTGTATTAATTAATAATGATGAATAAGATACATTCATTTACTTTAACATGGTACCAGAGCCATTATTTATGGTCCAATCATTAATTCGGGTCAAGAGAGAGTGAATCTTATATTAGATTTAATAATGATGAAAAGAAGAACATTCATTTACTTTTTGGTCCGATTCAGCCATTATTTATGGTCAAAAATCATTCCCTTCTTTTTTTTTTTTTTTTTGAAAAATAATATTTACAATCCCCCGACCCGGTTGATATTTTTAAGATTCTAAAATACTTTGGATACTTGAAAAAACTTGAGAAAAAAACATCTTTATAATATCGTATTGAAAAAATAAGCCGGATTCGACAAAATACTTTGATCTATAAAATTATTTTACAATCTTAAAAAAAATAGTATTCATTATTTTTTTCGTATATTTTTTCAATCTAATTCATTATCACTCCGTAATCTTTTTGAAAACGCCGAACCATTTTTGGCAAAAATACCAGTCCCTTCTTTCTTTATTTGAAAAAATATTGCGAGTGATCGATCTGGTACTAAAAAGATACTACAGGATAATGAATGGTACTGAAAAAATATTTCCGGACAGTAACTTGCACTTAAAAAATGATAGACGATGGTAAATACTATTTTTCAAAAAAAAAAAAAGAAGGGACAGTGTGTTTTTGCCACAAAACGGTGGCGTTTTCACTGCAGCGGAGTGCAGCGGAGGAATGATGAATCGGACGAAAGCCGAATCCCGATAAGGCATCGTGGTTTCTTAGTTGGTCTCGCCGATAGATCGGTGGTATTGAAAGCCCTCACCGTTCCTCATCTCTCTTGCCGGAAGATCGGCGGTATTGACGGTGGTTCCCAGTCTTGACGATGGTTCCCAGTGAGACTGGGGGTTTGCGCGAGATCAACGGTGGTTCCCGGTGGTTCGCGATTCTTGACTTGATCTTCGACGGTGGTTTGCGAGATCAACGGTGGTTCAAGAATCAACGGTGGTTCGCGGTAGTTCAAGAACAGACCGTGGTTCGCGATTCTCCCGCGGTGGTTTAAGAATCGACGGTGGTTCAAGCATCGACTACAGATCGCGGATTTAGCAGATCTTCTGGTGTTCCGACGGTGAAATTGGAAGTTTCGATCTCGGTTTTGTCTCTGCCCTTGGTAAAGGTCTTGGCGCGACTCTCCGCGATTCAGAAATCTCAGGGTGATTGTTCTCGGTGACTCTGTAGTTGGAGTCTCGGTTGTTATCTTTCTGAGATTCCTTGTGACGAAGGCTAGAACAGGTAAAGGAATCTCAGAGGAGCGGCGGTGATGTCGTCACATTTGCGCGTCTTGGCCATCGGAGATATTGGCGTCTTGGCCATCGGAGATATTGCAGAGGCGAAGAAACACATCTTCATGCCTTCATTGCCTTGTCTTCGATGATGTCTAATGGCGCTGGGTTTCACCAAATATTGGTGACACGATATGAATGGGTGAATACAAGTTCCAAAAAGAAAGCGAACATGGTGCCTTTGCCTACTGGGATTTACATCCAGGATGTGTCCAATTCAAAAGCAGAGCTAAAGCCTCCAGAAGTTAGCAGTTCTCATGTTTGAGGTCTCGGCGGGTTTCGCCGGTAGATTGTGACTATTCTTGGTTATGTTGTAAATCTTGACTGTGATTCAGTGGTCACCTTGCAGCTCAATTTCTGTTGCAAACCAATCAGATTCCAATGGCAAAGCCTAAGCAGGAATCAATTGAGACGTTCATGAGCGTCACAGGTGTATCTGAAGCAGTCGCAGTGCAGAAACTTAAGAAGCATCGTGGTGATGTTAACGACGCTGTCAACGAACATTTCAATGGGGGAGACAGAAATGTGGCACGAAATCACTGTCCCTCTTTTATTCATGATTCAACTGTTGGTAGAAATATTCAAGACAGATTTCTACACGATTTCAAGCAACTGTTGGTAGAACTAGATTTAATGCTCTTTCTGGCCTAACAAGCCAGTTACTAGGTGGAAGTGACAGGCCTATTGCTCCTTCATTGGAAAATCTGTCAGATGGTAGGGATGACACAGACGAACAAACGATGCGTGCTGTCATGGAATCTTCTAGACTGGAGTTTGAGCATTCCAGTAGATCTCTGGAACAATGTGATATTGAACGTGCAATTTCCTTGTCCATTGAGATAGATAAGCAAGAAAGAGCACAGCGCATGCTTGCCACCATATCACTTGGCCAAACAGATATTAACGCCGGGTCCCGTGTTTCTTGATGAATTCCCGTTGCCGCTGCCTCCGATTCATAGTTCATCTGATTAAGGTGACTGTTATGACCTCCTTGGAAGGACGCTAAACCTAGTTCTGTGGGGTCATTAGATGGAGTCATTGTTAAACATGAATTAGTCATTCAAACAATCAGGATAGACCCATGATGGTGGAGAGTGTGTCAATTCAAATGGGTGTAGAATTACCACAGGAATCGGATAACCGTTCTTCCTTTGAAAAGCCATCTTAGGGAGATTGTTCAGGTGATCAGCAGGTTCCTCCAGAAACAGTTGCCACAGCTATTGTTGATAATGCATAATCTGGTCCTGCCATGAAGGATTGTGCAAGAGGTAATGAGGAAAATGAAGGTTGGAGTGGCCATCCTGTATGTAGAAAGTGATATCACTTCACTATCCGAGCTTCAACTAATCACATGGATGCATATGAAAGACCTTGCTCTTTGTGTGGGAAAGCTACTGGATTATCTGAAGCAAGGTGTAAATGGTGTGACGCCGCGATTACCGTTGAAGATCTTGAGGACTGGGTGTATAGTCAAATTGAAGATAACACTCATCTTCTGCACGGGATTGTCCACTCCAATGGTTATGGCCATTTGCTTACTCTTAATGGTAGAGAGGGTGGTTCAAAGTTTCTCTCTAGCTCTGACATAATGAGTTTCTGGGATAGGCTTTGTGCTTCACTTGCTGTTAGGAAGGTTAGTGTATCATAAGGAAAATGCAGATGATGCTGAGGGATGCAGGTTGAAACTCATGAATGAGCATGCCTTAGATCCACGGTGCAGTGGTGAAGAAGGTGTAAGTGATGATGAAAAGATAACCTTATCAGCTGATATGCTAGAGGATGATTCTTATGGTTATGATTATGAATCGGGTGGCACTCATTCTTTGACTGTTGCCATGGATATAGAGCAGCATGGTGAAGAGGATGATGAATTGATGATTATGAAGATGGTGAGGTTCGTGAACCATTAAAGCATTCTGTATCAGAAAAATCTGTTTGTGAGGTAAGAGAAATAGAACGTATTGTTTCTAGTGATTGTGATGATGGAAAAGTTGCAACAGATTCATGTATCTGATAAAGAGAAGTTGAAGCAATGTAAGAGGATGAGGATAAAAGGAACGATGATGTTCTGTCTTGCATAAAAGTTCAACCAGCTTAGGGAAAAGTTACAGGAAAATAATTGGCTGACTTTGGCTGACATATTGACAAAAGGCTTGGGAATAGAAGCTCACAAGTATTTGCTTAGCAAGTTAGGTGTCATTGATATATATAGCCTTAATTTGAGGGGGAGTGTTAGTATGAGCAATTAATAGTCTTGTATTAGTGGTAGTAACTCAGGAAGAAATTGTCTGGTTCCAAAAATCCAGAAGTAAATGGCTTCAGGGAGGTGACAGAAATACAAGGTTTTTTCATGCGTCAACTATGGTTAAAAGGAAGAAACAGAGAATTGGAGCTATAAAAAACAATGAAGGTGATTGGATTAATGATCACGACACTTTGAAATTGATGACCCATGATTTCTTTAAAAAGCTATATACCGGGGATGTAAGTGAAGGATCTGAGGGGTGGTTCTCTAACTTCCCTTCCATCGATGAGAACATGATTCGCCTTCTATCAAGAAATGTCGCAAAGTCGAGATAAAAAATCTTTTTGCCTTTGCCATAGGAGCTTTTAAAGCTCCAGTCCCGATGGCCTCCAAGCTCACTTTTTCCAATCTCGGTGGGCTGTTATTGGCGATAAAATTTGTGATTTCATTGAAGATTGCTTTAACAATCCCTCTAAGTTGTCCAAGATCAACCATTCCAAAGTTGTTCTTATTCCCAAGGTTGATAATCCGGCTACGTTGAAGGAATTCCGTCTATCTCCCTTTGTAATGTGAGCTTCAAAATTATTACTAAGCTCCTAGCTAATAGGTTAAAGGGGATCATGCCCCATCTTATTAGTCAAGAGCAGTGTAGTTTCATTGCTAATAGATCCAGCTGTGATAATATCCTTATTGCTCAAGAAATTATCCATTCCATGAGAATGAGCGGGAGGAAGAAAGGTTTTGTGGCAATCAAAATTGATATGGAGAAAGCTTTTGACAGGTTAGATTGAGGGTTTATCAGAAATACACTTAAATGTATTAACTTGGAAAACAATCTCATTGATCTCATCATGGCCTGTATTTCTACTACTTCTATGTCTACTACCGGAATGGGGATGAAACCCCGAGCTTTAACCCATCTAGAGGAGTCGACAAGGGGATCCCCGAGCCCATATCTATTTGTTCTTTGCATGGAGCGCACGGGTCACTTAATTAAAGCCGAATGCGAAGGGCGTCGGTGGAAACCCTTTCTTTTCAGCGAGGTAGCCCAAACATCTCTCACCTATTCTTTGCCGATGACCTCATTCTCTTCTTTGAAGCTTCTAGTAATCAAATGGTTGAAGTCCGGAAAGTTATACAAAGCTTCGCGAAGTCTCGGGGCACGAGAATCAACCTTGACAAGTCACGAATGTTCCGCTCTAAAAAAGTTAACTTCAACGGGGCTCTTGAGCCGAGCTCCTTGGAATTGGGATTCTGCGAGACCTAGGTAAGTATTTGGGTGTTCCAATCATTCATAAAAGAGTCTCTCATGCCACTTATAACCCTATTGTGGAAAGAGCCGGGAAAAAGTTGTCCTCGTGGAAGAGCAAATTTTTGACTATGGCGGGACGTTGGTCCTTATCAAGTCCGTGCTATCTTCCTGCCTAGTCACCGCATGCAATCATCTCTCCTTCCAATTTGTACTATTAGAGAAATTGAGAGAATCTCCAGGAATTTCCTTTGGTCCCGGGAAGAAGATGTGAGAAAAATGCATCTTATTGCCGGGAAAAAATCGCACAAGCCAAGAAACAAGGGAGTGCAGGTTTCAAAAATCTTCGCCGCGAACCAAGCTTTTATTATGAAACTTTGCTGGAGTCTTTTAACCAAGAAAGATGCCCTTTGGGTTCAATGTATGTGGTCCAAATATAATTGCGGTAACCTGCATCTGCCTACTATCTCTAGAAAGAGGAACTCTTCCTCTGCTTGGAGAGCGATTGTCGAAGTTTGGGACAGTTTTCTCAGTGGTGTAGGTAAAAAGGTCAATAGCGGGGCGGATACCAAGTTTTGGTATGACCTTTGGCTCCTCTTGATCAACCCATCATTTCCTTTATTCAAGTATCCTTCATCATCAACGCCGAGGGGACCGTCGAGATCATCTTGTCAAATGGACGGTGGGACTACCACGCGATGGTTTGGAGTCCTACCTCCGGATATTATTAACCTCATTCTACACTTGTCTCCACCCTCCAACAATTCCCCGGATTGTTTTACCTGGAGAGCAGCTAAGGATAGTGGTTTCTATGTAAAATCTGCCTACCATTTCCTCTCTGACACCGAAGAAACAAGCACTAATAACTTATGGGTACAAGTTTGGAAATGGCAAATTCCGGAAAAAGTTAAATTTTTTATGTGGCAAGTTGGTCATGAGAGACTTGTTACCAACTCTCTTCGGGCAAGGAGGGGCCTTACCAACGATAATAGTTGCCCTTTTCAATGCAATAGTGAGGAAAGTGTGATTCACATCATTCGTGATTGTGAGCGTGCTAGGAGTTTATGGAAACTTATTTTAAAA
Source organism: Acacia melanoxylon (assembly GCA_019022615.1). Taxonomy (NCBI): domain Eukaryota; kingdom Viridiplantae; phylum Streptophyta; class Magnoliopsida; order Fabales; family Fabaceae; genus Acacia; species Acacia melanoxylon. The sequence continues at coordinate 7,131,078 of JAFJYJ010000013.1, forward strand.
CCTAACTATTTCTCTCAGTTTTTCTCTGGCAGCTTGCAGGTTTGGCTTAATTGGAATACCAGTCACAACCCTGGCAAAGGGAGATTTCAAAACTTCTCATGGACGAGAATCTTTAGCCTGGGGTGTTGGATTCTTTGGACAACTGGATGTAAATTCCAATTTCGGGGAGTGAACACGAAACAAGGGAGATGTTACATCGTTGCAGCTATCTACTCATGGAAAATGGAGCGAATCAAAAGCTAAAACATCGATTTTCCAACCTGGACAAGACAGAGGAGAAATCATGGACACCACTCCCGCGAACACGGTTCGCATTGATGTGGACGGATCGGTGCTTCAACAACACAAAGTGCGTGTGGGGGAGTGCTAAGAAATTCTCAAGGGGAATGGTTGATGGGTTTCTACAAACCCCTTGGCTTACTTTCCGTAATTGAATCGAAATTTATGCTATCATGATAGGGTTCTGATTGGTGTTCAAATGGGATTCCAAAGTATAGTCATGTACTCTGACTCCCTTGATGCCGTCAACATCCTTATGAGAGATTGCCCTACTGATCATCCTCTTAAAGACATTATTGGAGAGACTAGAGACCTTTTGTTCCGAGATTGGGACGTGGAGCTTCATCATACTCCAAGAGAATTCATCTCTTGCGTTGATTATATGGCCAAGCAGGCCATAGTGTTGTCATTAGTGGCGATGTGGTCATGATTCCAACAATCGAGAGGTTGCTCGAATATGGTTTTGAAGGATCAGCGATCCTGCCATTCCTAGTATCTTTCTTCTTGTTGTATTAGGGGCTAGAGTCTTATAATCTAGTTCCTATTTCTCATTTCAAGCTTCTGCTTGCCTATTTTATCCAAAAAAAAAGTAGTCTTGTATTAGTGGAGTATTATTGTATTAATTGTATATTATTGAATGGACTTGAGTCTATGTAAGGCAGGGAGAGTCATTGTATATGAGGCTTAATAATGATGAAAAAGATACATTCATTTACTTTAACAATAACATTGTCACTGTCAAAATCTAAAACCAACGTCTAGATCTACTATAAAATCCAAAAGCAACGTATTGTTTTTAGGAGTTACGTAGCTTTTATAACTTGGTGCCAATATGCCCAATCTATCCACCGTTTTTTGTCTGTCCGAAAAACAAAAACAAAATGTTAAGGTATAAAAATATATATGAGATTTTTTAAAAATTGCGTGTGAACACTAAATACTTTTTTTAAGGATAAAAGTTACTATAAACTTTTAAAATAGGTACAAAAATACATATTGGATGTTAGTTGACCATTTTTTTAAATTTTTTAAGAGTTAAAGTGCATAAATATATATGAGATTTTCCTAAAACTGCAATGCTCAACACAAATACTTTTTTTAAGGGTGAAAATAACTATGAATTTTAAAAATAGGAGTAAAAATTTATATATTGATCATTAGTTGACTGTTTGTTTGAAATTTTTGATTGAAAGTGGTGACATTGAGGATAATTAAGAAACAACTTGGTGATAAATATGTATACACTTTAGGAGTAACACCTCATTCGAATTCTGTCCAATAAAAATATAAAAACTCCTATCATTTTAATTATACTTGGATGATAACTCATCTAGAGAAAAAAAAATAAATTTTATATTGTTTTTAAGAATAATATTGGTTGATAATTTTGTTTTAGTTTTTTTTTTTTTTTTTTTTTAAAAAAAAATTTAGACGTTTTTTCCCCCTTAGAAACAAGATAAAATTTGAATTTAGCCAACTATGATTTAAATGATATCAGTTGTTATATTTTCATTGGACAGAGTTCATATTACATGGCATTCTTGGATCATATTAGTATTTCTCCAATTTGAAAAAAATAATTTGCTGATTAGGCAAGGGAAATTAATTTCTTCCTAACCCTTTATCTCCATCTTATCACTTCTTTCGGAAGAGAGAGGGAGAGCAGAGGAATAGTTAGGTGGAAATTAATTTTTCTTATCCAATCAACAAATTATTATTTTAGGATGTTTCTTAATCATCTTTGTTATCCCCCAGTCACAATTTCAGTCAAAAAATTCAAACAAACCAAACTAATAGGCAATATGTATTTTTACACATATTTTATAAGTTCATATTACTTTGCCTCTAAAAGAAATATTTGTTCACGCACACTTTTGTCCCTCAAAACATAAGCTACATGTACCTTGAATAGAGTTGGGAAGATCGAGTTGGGAATCATGGCTGATTCGAGAAGGGTCAGGGTCTAAAAGGGCTGGCCCTTTAGGCCTAGGGTAAGAAAAATATATGTTTTTTAAGGCTCGACCCAAGAGCTTGCGGACCAGGGTCAAAAGCTATTTTTCTAAATTTTAACTATTTTTCTTGCGTTTTTTTCCAAAGAAATATAATTAGTAGATTACAACAATTAAAGTTCTAATTTATCAAATAAATGTTGTCAACATTAAGCTCTAACTAACACGCATCATGCAACAGACAAACATAGTCACCAATTAATAATCAGTAAAGCGCTTATAGTTTGATGTCGTGAATCCATGATGCACTAATGCATGACTGTGTGTGCGTGAGGCTGAGATAGCGAGATTGAGGTGAGAGACGGGAAGTGAATGACATAAATAAGTGAGACTGTAAGAGTAACTGAGTGAGTGAGTACTGGACAACAGGGCAAGCAAGTAGCTTCCTTCACGATCATACTCGATCAACAAGGCAAGTAGGCAACTGTCAACTGGGCAAACATGGCCTAATAGGGCTGGCTCTTTTAAGCCCTCAGCTCTACAGGACTGACTCTTTTAAGCCCGGTTTCATTTGAAGGCTCTATTTTATAAGCCCGGTTATTAAAGAGTCAGGGTTTAAACGGACCGGTGTAATAAGCTCAGTCCGATTTTCCGGTTTTTTTTTTTTTGGGATACAGAACCGATTTTCCAGTTCTAACCTTCAAGGTATTTGGAAGTCTCACACCGCCATTAATAAGACACAATCTAAGCTATATAAAGTGCATGATTTAACTCAACAATATCTTTGAAATGGGTCCTTGGTCCTTCATTCTGGGTGAGGTGATTTATTGTGGTTCAATGATTTTAGTTACTTTTGTGCGCGCTCGCGCTCTGATATGGAGAGCTATGATGTTATTTTGGACTTTACATGAGCTCATGTGAAACATCATTTCTTTTTTTCCTTTAAAAAAAAAAAAAAGAAATACCAGCTTTCTTTTAAGAGAAAATCCCATGTAAATAGTAAAATACCATTTGAATTTACAAAACCCTCAGAAGCCCACTGAATTTGTAAAAAGACTGAGAAGTGATATGAACCTATGAGGGATATGTAATTTGGGGGAAAAAGACGAAACTGCCCCTTTGAACAAAACATTCCTTTAAACCAAACTGTCCCTTCGAAAACACAGCAGATGAATTGCGAAGCTTCTGCTAGAAAGCTCTGTGCCGATCTCTGGGAACTTCAGCCCTACCACCACCACCTTCAGATTCAGTCGCCACTTCCTAATATGACCAAACCAGAATCCGCCGCCGCCGCCATAAGGACGAGCATCCACAGAGGCCCACTGACGAGGTTTCTTCTCTCAGCTTCTGCTATGTTCTATGACCCCTTTTAGTTATTGTTAGTTTTTATATTGTCGTTTCCTCCATATTTGTGCTGCTTCAGTAAGCACTAATGGCCTAGTTTTCACTTTTTTTGGACTGGAATTTGTGGAACTGTTCTGCTTGTTTGTGATTATTTTAACATTTATTGGGGCTTTCATTGACGTGTTTGGCCAGATCTTCTGCTGCAGTGTTATGCAAAACCCTTGCAAGTGTATTACATGTTTGAATGTTTGCTATTAGGTTCTCCTAAAAAAAATGTAGTACTTCCTCTTCCTCTTGTCTTAATTATAAGATATAGTTCTTTTTTGGAGAAATTAAAGAAGTTTAATTAAATTACTTTAGAGTATTTTTTTTTTCTTCAAACTAGTTAGTTTAACTAATAAATTAATATATAATCTAAAGATACACAACATATAAAATGATTAAATAACTTATTTAGCTTCCTTAATCTCTCCAAACAAAGTCAACTATATCTTATAATTAGGACCGGAGGTAGTATTATATTTGGACACACAGGGTTTTAACAATCCAATTACGTTATTGAAGAACATAATTGTGAATAGTTAAATTCTTTCCTTCTTTATATTCTTCTCTTGCTTTTAAAGCTTGCTTCTTATGAGAAGCAATGGAGCATCAAAGTATGATTATTTTATTTCTATGAACCTTATTGCTCTCTAGCCTTTCTCTGTGACAATAATAGCGTTTTATGAAAGAGGTGAAATTTAATCTATTAATATCCATTCAAAGGTTTCGGAGGTGGTTCTTGAGGCCTAAAACACTCTTGAATGGTGCTTCCATACTGAGGGGTAGGTGGACCCACTCTATTATATCATTCCCTCTATGTTTTCGTTGAGACTGTGTATAGCTTATTTCCTTCCTTGACTTACTTTATAGAGTAAAATACTCTGACCATTCTTATGTTTTGCATTAATTACACATACTTCCCTTATATTTTGAAAATCCATATGAACCTCCCTTAAAATTAAACATATGTTACACAAACTATTTCTATCCACCAAAACTGTTAGTTGACCGTTAAATTTGACTTTTGAACCTTTTTTTTTTTGAGTAAAATACTTTGACTACCCTCATGTTTTGCTTTAATTACATATACTTCCCCTCTATTTTGAAAATATACGCTTAAGTCTAAACAGTTAACTTCGTTAAGAATATTCTAAAAAGATTCCAAAAATATATTTTTAACTAAAGTTTATACAAAAATAAAATTTATTTACTATTTTACCCTTAATAATAAATGTTTTTAACTAAGTTTATATATAGAAACTTACACATGGTTGATGTATTTATTTTGTCTTGCACATTTTGACTAAAATTGTTTTAAAGAATTTAAGAGTTTTTTTTATCTGTTCCTTAATTTCTATTTTTATCTTTACAAATAGTTATTTGTTTGATGATTTTATATTGATTAATGTAATAAATATCACAAACCACGTTGAATATTCAAATAAGTTATTAAATAAACATGTGATTGATCAAATGTGTTTATAAATATTTATGAAGAAAGTATTAAATTATAACTTTAAATGACACATACAATCTTAAACTTATATAGTTTATTATATTTGACAAAAATATATGTGTTGAATATATATTTAAAGTCATAATTAATTTATAATATCAAAATTAATACTTTTTTTTTACCAAATTAGAAAATTAAAAAATATATTAGAATAAATTTTTGGTTGTATAAATTTTTATTAGCCTATATGTGTGTGTTTAAATAATTCTAATACGAAAAGGGATATTTTGGTAAAAAAAAAAGAAAAAGAAGAAAAAAAAAGGTTCAAAAGTTAAACTTAACGGTCAACTAACAGTTTGGGTAGATGGAAATAGAATATCAAAATATAAGGGAGGTTTGTGTTACATATGTTTAATTTTAAGGGAGGTTTATATGAGTTTCCAAAATAGAGGGGAGGTCTGTATAATTAAGATAAAACATGAGAGTGATCAGAGTATTTTACTCTACTATATAACATTTCCTTTATATTGTTTGTTAAAAATTTGTATAGCTTGCTTTCTTCCTTTTTGACTCGGAGCTATATCTCATTACTTCACTTGCCTTCGTAGCTTCTATTCTTCCTCTTACAAGTTAGATGTTAATCTGCTTGTAGAATTTTATAATTTAATATTTCCCTTGTTGTTATATTTTTTACTTGGATAATTACTTAACTGTGCATTGTAACATTTGTGGATTCTTGTAAATCCAAATGAAAAGGCATGCCTTTGTTAATTTCTAATATTACTGATTCTCCTTACATGTTTTTGATGTGATGCTGTTAGATAATAAAATTGTGATGGGCTGCTATCATGAGTAATGATAATGAATGCATGAGTGATTGAGTATCTACTATCTATGCTTTTGATCTTAAGATTGTTCTTGGAGTATAGACTGAACACTTTCAATCTCTTCCCAAAGAACAACCTGAGATCAAAAGCAAAAGTCTCAGTTATTCATCCATTAATTTACTCACAATGATTGCATACACCGATTACAGTTTCCTTTACAAACATCGCATGGGAGTCATGTAAAGAAAATTGGTAACATGAAGCTTTCCCTATTCAGTTGGATTCACAGCATTAAATGTCATTTCAAATCCACAAATGTTATCCTACACAAGTAAGCAATTACTCAAGTCGGATATATAACAATGAAGAAAATATTATATTATCAAATTCAAGGAGTAAATTGACATCAAAGGAAGAAGAGAAGTTAATTTGTGAAGCAATGAAGTATACACATTCTTAATAAGCAGTGTGAAGAAATGATATTAGAGTAGGTCTCCCTACAACCTTTGCAGAATCTGACATAGTTTGACTTAATTTTTGTTTTAGCTTATGCATATTTAACATAACCAGATAGGTGGGTCCCATGGGTTGTGACTTGTGACTAGCGTGACTTACCATTGTGCCTCCTTGCAGCCAACTTCTTTAAGTAGCTTGAGTAGAAATGTTGCAACAATTTTGCTTTTTCAGAGCCACAGATCAGTTGGCAGAGATGGTTGTGTTTTGGAGCCTATATCGCCGGCAAGTTACAGTGGCTCCCTAGAAGTAAGCATTTATTGTTTTTAAACTAATTGAAGGACACATGATTTCCTATAGTTTTGCCTGAAGAATTTGAGTTGTAAAATCTGTTAGCTTGATCATATCAGGAAACACAAAATTGATACACCATCTAATTGGAAATACATTCTTGAGTTCAACAAATTTGCAGTTATTCAGACACGGTATGTTGAAATTTATTTGAGGGTTTGACTTGATCATTCTGTGAATAGTCTGCAGATCAGAAGGCATTAAAGGTTATTTGATCCTTTCTTGCTTATATAAAGATATGAAGTTGCTATTTTGCTTTGAAAAGGTGGCGCCATATAATAATTAGGCGGTAACTCCTACGAGTTCCTTCAACTTGGAAGGGATGAGAATGGGAGAGTCAAGTTGCAGCGTTAAAACATTGAAAGAGTTAGTCAAGGTACTCAACCGAATATGGAGCCTTGAAGAATATTGGGGTTCTTTAGTAAGTACTGTAAATGGAAATGTTTGGTGGGTTTAATTAGTGTGACATAACATGAATGTGGGAAGACAATGTTGAAAAGGTATGTCAGCATATTTATTATAGTTGTTGTCATTAACTGTTATGGTGTTTGGTAAACACTATTTTTGAATTTGTAAATACCATTGAGAGATTTGTAAATGTCATTAAAATATTTGTGATATTGCACTTTTATTTGTTGTTTCCTAAGAGACAAAAATGGTGAACCTAAAAAACAAAACTTGTAAATGTCATTAAAATATTTGTAAATGCCATTGAAAGATTTGTAAATGGCGTTTCAGGATTTGTAAATGGTGTTTCAAGATTTGTAAATGGCGTTGCAAGTTTTGTAATAGTGCATATTTTTTGATTTCACTCAGGCATTGAAGAAATAGTAATTCCCATTACGGCATTTGTTATAAACCATTTACGTTTTGGTAATCCAATATCCTTCATTGAACATAACATTCCTGATTTATAAAGATAATGCACAACAAAAATGATTGCTGTCCATCCATTTACGGAGAGCACCAGATATGTACACAAATTGGCTACAATCCCAAGTGCTTAATGACAAACTAATTAACAAAATATGGCAACATTAATAATGATCACGTCTTTCTTCTCTTTCTTTTTGTCGCTTGCATTTTAAGGAGTCCCAATGTAGCGTCCTTGATCTTATTCAATTCATGGTTGACAAGCCACAACATGAGGTTGCGCTTATACTCGACCACCTTATCATCCCCGTAGTGCATACTGGCACCAGGAGTCCAATTGTGCAACCAAATCATGACATGGACGCTACAATCTCGCCTACAGCATGCAAAACACACAAGTTAACAAATATACGCAAAACACACAAGTTAACACAAGTTGTCACAGAATGACACTCACAAATTGGGTTTTTGTGGGACAGATGTCCATATGATATCAGTTTTTGCCCTCTTGCCTAAATGATTTGGTTTCACAAGCTCGATGATGTCTCCAATCCGATCCTCTGCAAACAACACAGATGCATTCAATATCCGAATACGCGATTCAATGAATAAATTATCTCTAATTTTTCAGATGAAATTAGAGATCAAATACTTAGTCCAACCAGTGTAAAAGTTTGACTCCCCAAAGTCAAGGGTAAACACTTGATTGAAAGTTAGAGCACAACGTTGAAGAATTGAGCAAGGCAACAAACATTTTTCAGTTAACAATTCCAACCCTATATCTATTAATGCTCAACAGCATGAAAGATCATGAAAACAGCAGCATACTAGAACTAGCCAATATCAAACCTCACAATATGGAACTGAGGAATGCTCATAAAGGTTCAAGAAATACCTTTCTTTTGAGGTGATCAGAAACAAATTCAAAACTATAAAAATTATAATCAATAGTTTCTAACAAGGCCCGTGAACCCTAAAATTATAAACAAACTTGACAAAATGTCGAAAATCCAGGAAATAGTGATGTTAAAGGTGATTGGAGAAATAAAAAGACTTGCAAATATCACATATATGTTTACTTGTTTGTTCAATAAAATCCCCCCCCCCAAAATATATATATATATATAGAGTTCCCCAAACTCACTAAAGGAATCAATAATCAGGTAATTGCTTCAGCTAACTCTAAAATTTGATTGACATGCAAATCGTAAGATAACACCACTACAACAGAGGGCAGAGGCCAAAAGAATGTTTTTCTCAAAAAAAAATGTAAAGCAGAGATAAACCGGTATAATAGCCATCACTACAAAGAATTTTGGGACAGCAAATATTGAAAAGAGAAATTCTATTGATAGAAGATGATGATAGTAGATGTAAAAGTTGGTATAAGGTAGTTTCAGATAATTCAAGAAAATTAAGACGTTGAGCTGTAAAAAGACTACGGTTGAAAGAATGCAATATTTTGGAAGTCATAATCAACACAAACGTTTTTGTTTTGTTTTTTGTTTTTTCAGTTTTTAAGCAGATCAACCTTCTCTGCTCAGGGAAATAGGAATTCTAATGTTAAACTGAAAGTGTCTTAGCCTTTGACATCTGCTGGATTTGCTTGGAGACATCTGCGTTGTTCATTTTATCGGAGCCTTGAGAGTCGAATCGGAGAAGATCGGGATTAAACTACTACGGCGAAGCCGCTATGCCCTTCCTCTTCTCCGATCGCAAATTAGAGAAATTATTGGCAAACAACAGGTCGACAACTGCTGTAGAGCTTTTATTTATCTGCCTTGCGCCAAGCACTGAGGAGAAAGCTGATTTTAAATTTACAAATATGAAACTTGAAAGTTGAGAGCAAAATAAAATAAAGGCCAGCAGAACCTATGCCTATTTCTTACACGAACAGAGCAAGGAGTTTCAAAATTCAAAAATGCTAACCACAATCTGTGCGGAGCCCAAGACTAAGATAGAGCCGCACTGTTGAGCCATTACTGTTGAATTGAATAGTAATTTGTGAGGAAGTGAGCAGTACATGGCTGATTTTGCTATTCTTATTAAGTTTATATTGATGTTACCTCCTCCAGCCAACATTGCGTCATGACTCAGAATATCAATTAATAAGTTAGTGAGAGTGATCCATCCAAATATCCCGTGGGTCTTTTTGATATTTTTTCTCACTTAATTTTCAAATTTTTAAAGATGGGAAAGTGTTTTAACTTCAACCACGTGATGCCTAGCTATGTTGCACCGACACCGACACGAGACACGAGATACGACACGACTCGACACTCCGACACGTTAATCCTAAAAAAATCTAAATGTTGACACGTTAGGACACGTTTTGATTTACATTCAAGTTCAATATTCCGTAAAATCCTGGCCTTCAACTTTGGGTCATCGTAGATTCAACCTCATCATAAAAGAGTGCCTCCTTTTTTAAAAATAAAATACAAAAGGAAAATTCATCATCCATTCAGTAATATTCAAAGCCACCTATATTTTTTAAAAATATGAGTGTCGAGGAGTGTCGGAGTGTCGGACACGCATATTTTTTTAAAATAGGAGTGTCGGTGCTTCATAGATGCCTATTATAGCCTAATGGTTCCTAGTCTTCATTAGTCAGAGTAGTACTGAAACGTGTGTCAGCTGCTTTTGAAATTGCAAATTGAAATTGATCTTTTTTTTAGTAAAAAAAACTTGAAATTGATTGACGGCAGAGATAAGGAGATAAGTGAAAAATTTTATTTTTGAAACACCATTTCATCACCTTTTAGGTTTTTAATGGGCCTTCACTCTCGTTCCGTTTTCTTGCTCTCTGGCATATTTCCATCTTCATTCTTTGTTTCTCCACTGTTTCATATATGATCTCTGGCGATTAAAAGCCAACTCCTTCCGAGGAGTTGGCGGAAGGAGTTATTTTTATCTTCATTCTTTGAGCAAGAGGGTGGAAGGAGTTTGAAGCTTCATTTTCAGATCTCTCTCTGTCGGAAGGTTTGAAACTCGCCGCCGGTCACCGCCGACACTCTCTTTCTCATTCTCCTTCTCGTTCAGTTGTTTTTTTTTTTAAAATCTTTTTGACTCTAACTCAGCCAACTCGGCCGGTTCAGGCCGAGTTGACTCCAGGTTAACTCGTGGCCCCGATTTCCCCTAACTTGGACCGGTTTTCTGGCCGATTCGTCGGTTTTCGATCTGAACCGGCCGGTCCGTCCGGTCTGGGTTTCAGAACGTTGATTCTTAATTTCTTATTCCTCCACTTAAGGGCAATAAGGTCTTTTTTCCCCAATTTGTATATCCCTCATTGGTCCATGTTACTTTTCAGTCTTTTTACAAATTCAATGGACTTCTGGAGATTTTACAAATTCAAACGGTATTTATATGGAATTTTTCCTTCTTTTAATCAATGATTGACTTAGTTGAACTTATTCTCTAAATTTTTATCCATCAATAACTCCGTTGTACTTGAACTTTGCCTTAATGTTATTTAATTCTCTAGTTTTTTCCAGCAATTTAATCGTATAGTTTAACCATTTAAAAATATTAATGCTTATATTTTTAAAAATAAAATTATATATTTTCTGAAACTCAAGGACTAATATTTTAAAGGGATATGATATTGTCACTTCCATTTTTTGTTACTACCAATGTCACCACCACTTTTTCACCGTTGGATCAAAATCTCAATAGGAGAGAGAAATAATAAAGGTATATGAGATTTTGATCCAACGATGAAAAAGTGGTAGTGACATTGGTAGTGATAAAAAATGGTAGTAACAATATCCTATCCCTATTTTAAATACTTAAAATCATATAACTGAATTGTAGTAAGTTAAAGTTTCGAGACCAATTTTCAATTAAGTTAAAATTATAAGGACTAACCGAGTTAAAACTACATATGCATTTTAAAAAGAAAAAATCATTTATTTTATATGGTTAAAACATACGAATTATTGTGGCTTTAATCAAAGACAAGAGCTATTCAATAGGAATGATTTATCGTACAAATGCTTTTACCAGCGTTTTTTACCAAGGTTCTGAAACCCGGACCGGTTCATCGAACCGGTCGGGAAATCTTGGGTTAAGGGTTAGTGGGTTAGGCGAGTCGAGTCGAGAGTCAACCGGGCCTAGACCGGTGAGGTATAAAAAATTGGAAAATAATTAATTTCTCATCACACTAACCTAAATTTGACATACTATATATCATTTCAATACTTTGGATCAGTAGCAAAATAATCATATACTCCAATACTCATGACATATTCAGATATTCTTAACAATTTTCTTTACAACCTACATTTGAGACAAAATATTCATTGGAGCAAAATATCAAAAACAGGTATATGATGACAAAATATGAAAATATTCTCACCTTTGATAAACTAATAATCATCATCATTGAAATCATTATCAACATCATTCAACTCTCTAGGTATTGAGACATCAGAAGGTGGAGCTGGAGGAGGAAAAGTAAAGGTACTAGAAGCAACATGATAATCATTTAAAGTTGGAGGCGCAATACTAAAATCATCATCACCTATATATGAAACAAATAGAATTATTAATACTTATGTAAAAAACAGTCATATTATTTTGTGTAGGAATATAATCTTATATAATCAAAGAGATAGTTAGGAACCTCCAAAATCCCTTGCCATTTGTTCAAGTTGAAGATTTGTCGCATCTACATCATCAAACTCAGGAGTTGAATCTTCCTCAAGCACCCAAAAGTTAACTTTATCAATTGATTCATAATCAATGAGATCATAATTATCTTTCTTCTTCTTTAATTGATTCCTATAATGCCAACATGATAGAATACCAACATTAATAAAGTGTATATTTGATTATTTGTCTATATGTAATAAAAGTATAAAACTAAAACAAGTAATCAAAAGTCAAGTTTACCTAAATTGTAACCTCAGATTGTAGTTAGTGAAAACTAAGTCATCAAGCCTTTGATGCTCCAATCTATTTCTTCTTTTAGTATGGATACGCTCAAACAAGCTCCAGTTTCTTTCACATCCAGAAGAAGTAGAAGTTTGACTAAGAATGCATAAAGCAATTTTTTGCAATTCTGGTATTGAACCCCCGTAATACAACCACCAATCATCTGCGAAATAAAATAAAAGACATTTAGTATGTATTATTAATGTCAGATATCTCAATATGCGCTTTTGAATATGAAAGTCAATGTACTTATGTGGGACTAGTGTATGGGCTATTTTTTCACATGAAACTTTAGCAAAGGATTCTTTGCGTTCACGGTATACACCAATTTGCTTCATCATAGTAACATAATAATTAGCATCATCAGATGAGTTTGCCTCGAACAAATCAATCACAGCTTCCATACATCGACGCTTTCTGACAAAATCAGGACTATACAAGAATGCAGGATTCAACAAATACGCCGCTGCATGAAGTTCAATTTTCAAATGCTTATCCCAACGACTTTGGATAATATTTGTATAAGGCTTGTATTGTTCCTTTTTCTTTTGAAACACGTCCTTGATCACATTTTTTGCCCTCTGCATGCCTTCATAGACATATGGCATTGAAGGCTTCTCATCAGAATCAACAATTCTCAACAATTTGATCAATGGAGACAAAGGTCTCACAATTTGAAAGCAATCCTTCCAAAACCGGTTATCTAGGATGATTGCACTAAAAGTTTTTCCGGCTTCAGTTGTTGCTAACTTATGTTGCAAAAAATGCCCATCAATAGCCAAAGCTTATAAATCATGCTTGTGTGAATATATGCTATGAAGCGTGATGAATGTGGTGGCAAATCTTGTAGCACCAGGACGCACAATTTCCTTCCAACCAGGTCTTTTTCTTAGCCATGACAAGAATATCAAATGGTTATAAGCGAATACAGTGATTTTGGATGCCTTCTTCGCTAGGTCTGAAACATGAGGCATTGATGTAATATCTTTCAAAATCAAATTTAAACAGTGAGCAGCACAAGATGACCAATAGATGGTTTTGTATTTCTCTTTTATCAATCTACCACATGCTACATAGTTTGCAGCATTGTCAGTCACTATGTGGACAATATTTTTAGGACCCACCCACTCAATGACTTCTTTGAACAATGAGAATAATGTATTGGCATCTTTAATCAAATATGAAGCATCAATTGATTTCACAAAAACATGCCATGTACAAAATAGACTAAGAAATTGATCAAAGTTCGTTGTCTAACATCTGTCCAACCATCAGCCATAAGTGTGCAACCATTTTCTTTCCATTTGGCTCGATGGCTATCAATTAGAAGTTGGCATTCTTTTTTACAATCACCCAACAAGTTAACTCTATACTCATGATAACTAGGGACCTTAAACCTAGGCCAAATTGCAGTAGTAGCGTCGATGGCTTTTTGAAATAAAGTACAAGTCAATGCATTAAATGGAATGCAATTCACATAAGCCCACTGAGCAAAAACTTTTTTTTTTTTGCATTATGTTGAGCTTCTTGACTTGCCCAAACACTCTTGATGCTTGGTTGAGCACCATGAGTTGTCCTAGGTGCAAAATAATTTTTAACCCTCACAGTGTTAAGCGCTTTCCTCTTTGATACAATCGGTTCTACACTTTTTGTAGCTACATTTCCTTCATCTACATTATCATTATGAACATGATTTTTCTTTGACCCTTCTACCAATGATGCTTTCATTCTAGCACATACGTCATGAGAAACTTTTTTACAAGAAGAAACTTGACCACTAATACCAGCTAAATGTTGTTTCAACCTATTTATTCCTCCTCCCTTATAACTTGAACCACATAATAAGCATGTAAATACGTTTACTTTCCCCTCTTTCTTAAGAGATACATATTCCCAAGCAGGATCATTTTTTTTTTCAAACTAGATTGTGTGGGAGGATTACTAGATTCGGGAGGATTAAGGCTAGTAGTATTCTGGGCACCTTCATTGTTATTATTTCCCTCCATTAACAGCTTCAGGAATCCAAACCAAACCAAACAGAGCACCATAACCAAACCAAACAGATATATATATATATATATATATATATATATATATAACTAGAAGTGTGTTGAATAGAGCACGACAGAAATGAAGCCTTAAGGAATCAAAACCAAGCCTTCAGAAATCCAAAGCCAGATTGAAAAGCAAACCAAGCCTTCAGAAATCCAAACCCAACCGAACAGAGCACAACATAAACGAAAATGCAAATCAACAGACCATCCAACAGCTTATATGAACCCGAAAACAGAGCCAACCACGAAAGCTTCAGGAAATCAAAAAATGAACCCAATCAAACCAATATGACATCCAAAAGTAAAAATGTATATACCAGAGCAGTAGCAGAACGAAGAACAAATAACTAAAATATTAAAAAATAAATAAATAATAAACCTAAAGCTCTACAACAAAATGAATGATGCTCCGTAAAGGCATGAATGAAGCTTTGTAAAGGCAAGAACGACAAAAACCTGAAGAAACTAACAGCATTGAGGCAAAATTTAAAAAAAAACCTAAAACAGGACTTATTGGATGGAGGGAGACGATTACTTACCAGCAACAGCGAAGCTCCTTCTCAAGCTCTGCAACCTTGGGCGACAGAGGAGGGCTTGTCGGACGAAGGTTTTAGTTGGACGGAGGTAGAAGGAAGAGTCGATGGAGTTGGACTTGGAACAAGGCAATGGAGTTGAGTTGAGGAATGAGGAACGAGGACGACTGCGAGTTTGACAAGGAACTGAGGGAAGAAGAGTTGGAGATCACGCAAAATCAAATCATCTGATTTGATCAAAATCGCTTTGCCTCCCATTTGAAGTAAAAAAAAAAGGCCGACGACGTCGTTTCAAATTGGACGGGGAAAGAAAAATTTGGCCAGACTCGGTGACCCTGTGACTCGGCCGGGTTACCCGGGTCAAACTGGGTTCACCAGGTCATTCGGTTTTGCCCCAAACCGGACCGGTTTCCCAGCCGGTTGGCCGGTTCCCGGTCTGAACCGGCCGATCCGATCCAGTTTCACAAACCATGTTTTTTACCTTGTTATATGTAACGATAGTAAAATAAAATATTTATTTCTATATAGATATCATATTTAATGCTCCTTTGAGATTTGTTTATTTGAAGGAAGGGTAGCTTCCCTCCTTAGTATGAAAAGTCAAATATGACCATAAATTTGTATCGTTTTCTTCATAAATATTTCACATCATGTTTATATATGACTTTTCGTACTATGGAGAGAAATTCCCCTCCCTTCAAACTAAACACAGTCTTAATCTCTTATATACGAACCATTTTGTAGTTTAAGTTCTTTATTGAGATGGTCCTTAATTAGGTAGTATTTTAACTAAAAAACCTTGGCAACACTAATTAAAAAAACTCAAGAATGTGAGTTAATGCGCGCTCGCTCTTTTATAATTACCATTTGGGCTATCTGGCATCTCGCTGACGCTTTTTATGGATCCTATTATAAGATATCCGATCAAGATTTTGAATTGAGGCTTTGTGACTAGTGCATATTTATTTTAACAATTTTGAAGTGTTTTTACGCTTTTGAGATCAGTGTTTTCCCAGCATTAGTTTTCTACAGTTAGTTTTTGTGTAGAAACACAATTACATGTTGACGGTTACATTATCACATATATATACATATCAACATCAGTTGCCATTGATTTTTTCTATAAAAGCTTAAGATGTCCAAGCCATCCCAAATTGCATAGCCACTCGATGTTGGAGGTACTGTTTTATTATATACAAACGAGTCCAACTAGCTCAGAAACTCTCACTTGAAGAGTCTCACATCCATACATCACAGTTATTATATAATAATCATCATGTATTATAAAAGTTCATGGTTCTTATTTAGAAGCCATTATTTATGTACTAAATACATAATGGTTGTTTACGTGAGAACATTATTTATTTTTATTAAAGTCACGGTTCTTACATAAAAACTGTTATGTATGTTACTAAATAAATAACAATATCAAAATGAGACATGATGCATTATGCAAGCATTACTATATATTATGATGGTTGTTCATGTTTGCCCGTTAATTATTATCACAGTAATGCGTATATCATGGCTTCACGAAGCCTTAATCCATAACGAGTGTTATTGTTGGTAAAATTTAGGTGTTGCTTGATGTTCAAGTGTAAACTCATAAGGGTGGAAAAACATTTTTTTTTGTTCTTCACTTATTGTAGCGGAATTTATAACTCGTAACCTTTACGGTACTCATGATAACCCATAAATCTTTACGGTACTCATGGGTTAATTAAAACTTTAATTGTTTAACTAATAAGTTAATATATGAAAACTCGTAACTCTTATGGGAGAGCATGAATCTAAATATTAATATAAATATAATCATTATCAAACCCGTAACTCTTTATAGGCGCTCATGAGAACCCATAACTTTTATGGTACTCATGAGTTATAACCCATAATTACTCATGGTAATCATGAGAACCCATATATATATATATATATATATATATTTTTATATAGGGCTTATCGTTTGTCATGTCACTTGATATAAGGTTCTGTCAATTCACCCCAAAACTATGGTTTTTTGGGGTTAGGGGAATTAATGAAGGGTGTTTTGCTATTTTTGTTTTTGTATTTATTCTATGAATTTTACCAAAAGATTCTTCATTATTTCCCCCAACCCCAAAACTACGTCATTTTGAGAGTTAAGAGAATTAATGAAGGGTGTTTTGGTATTTTTATTTTTGTATTTATTATATGAATTTGACCAAAACACCCTTCATTAATTCCCTAACTCCCAAAACGATGTAGTTTTGGGGTGATTTGACATAACCTTATGTCAGGTGACATGACAAACAATATATATATATATATATATTTCTCATGAGTTATATATGAGAACCCGTAACTCTTTACGGGTACTCATGAATTATCCCAAATTAAATGATAAAGAAATACTTATGGGCTCTTTCAGAAATATTGATCATGTTTTTTCTGTAACACTTTACAAAAGCTCATGGGATATTCATTTTAGGATCTACTCATTAAAATATGAGGGGTTTTAGGATTACCTTAGATCACTGAAGACCTCAAATGTATGACGTCCTTTAATGCTGATCCACACGGCTATCTCCCGATTGCCTTGAGAACTCCTTCTTTTTTATTCCTCTCTTTCCTTGGATGCTTGCTAGACGATGGCAAGGTTGAGGAGTCAAGGTTCTTGGGTTTTCTTTATCTCAAGAAGATTAGGTTTCTTGAGATTAGGTTTAGGATAAGATGAAACTTAGCTAGACTTTCCCCTTTTTGAATTGGCGGCACGCACCAATCAAATTGGTGTCTTTTTTTTTTCTTCTTTTGAAAAAAGTCCAAAAAGGGGCACCAAAAATCAGCAACTTTATTAGAGTTTAACCCTAATTCAAGTGTTTACTAGAAAGACTCAATCCAAGCTTGAATTCAAAAATCCAAGATAATAGATCCTATTCATATCTTGAATTATTCTTTGAGTTAATTATTCAAGATAATGGACCACATCCATATCTTTAATCTTTTCTTGAATTAATAATTTAAGATAATAGATCACATCCATATCTTTAATCATTTCTTGAATTAATAATTCAAGATAATAGATCACATCCATATCTTTAATCATTTCTTTATCCAACCTTAATTGGACATTTATTTATATACATATATATAAATATTCTAGATAATTCAAAATTATCTTTTATAACCTAATCTCTTAGATTTAAAATTCTAATTTAAATCTCAAAATTAAAATTCGAATTCCAAATTCAAATTGGCCTAAGACCTTGTTTGGTCTTGTAACATATTTAGCCTACTAGTGGAGTAACCAATTTCCTACTAAGGAACCATATATGGCACCATTTTTGTATATTGGGTTAGAGTCCTACTCCAACCCAAATACATCTATTATCTCGAGAAAGCTCGACAACAATTATTGGCCTAAGTTTGCTAATTTTAAGCAATCAAGAATAACCTTTGTGTGTAACCTATTAGGTCCAATTAATCACTAACACAAAATAACCTTGGACCAATCAAACTTCTTTAATGGGCCCAAGTTATCTAATGACCACGTAAGACACTAGCAATACTCTGTAGCCTCAGAATTAATTGAGTTGATCAAGTGATCTACCTTTTCTAATTTGGATACCATGCCAGCATTATCCCTTACATCGTCATTCACATTTAGTCGAGAGTAAAGATAGACTATCAGCTCTCTTGGTTGACTAAATATAGCTTTTCACAGAACTAGGAATCTTCTTCTATTGACTCTATGATGGATCACTACAAAAAAAATCAGTTTTTGCGACGGAAAAAATCCGTCGCAAAAACGGGATTTTCCGTTGCAAAATCCGTTTGCGATGGATTTTTTCCGTCACAAAAACTACAAATCACAATTGTGACGGAAACCAAAAAATCCGTCGCAAATCATGGGATTTGCAACAGATTCAATATTATTATATTAATTTTTTTTAAATTACATAAAAAAATATATAAAAATCCCGTATATCATAAAAATATATATTAACAACTATAAAGAATTTACATAAAGAAAAAAATATAAATAATAATATTGCGAAGAACATGTACTAAAAAATAGTCTAAAGAGCATCATTGTGATCATCATCACCAGGAACCGACTCCATACCCTTGTTTTTCATTAGGGAGATGAGTTAAAGCTGCATCTGCCTTACCATCTTGTGTGTCTCGTGGAGCTCATTTGATGTCTGCATTTGTTGTTGCCTTGTCTGGCTTAGCTCAGCTGCTTGCTCCTGTACCAACGCCTTCATCTTATTTGCAAAAACATTAGGAAGTATGTTTATTTTTCATACTTCATTTAAATGGACCAGGAATGAAAATGTAACAATCAATATCAAATGTATTACATTTACCTGCAGAAACACCTTTAGTGCCGGATGAGGGGCGCTTCGTTTGCCTCAGTTGGCTGGCAAAGGCACCGTACTCGAAGAGTCCGCCTTTGTTGTTAAATCCGCCTGCAGCCTCAATGAATAGACTCTCATTATCGGACTGAGAGGATGCGGGGTCGCTCTCAGTCTGTGAGTCTCTCTCCTGCGTCAGCCTTGATAGGTTTCCTACAAGCAAAAAAATACATCACAAATAAGCTATGTTAAATGAAATAAATATGTTGGAGTCTAAAACAAAGAATAAATGCAATAAATGTCTTACCGTTACTTGCTGCGCCTTGGCGTTAATCCAGCGTCTCTCACTACCTTCAGACTGCTGGGAATGGGTCAGCTCAAAGGCAATCCAATCAACCGATTCTACAAGAACTTCCCTAGATAATGCCTGTAAACACAAATGATGACCGTTAATTAATTGCTTCAAAGTACAAAATATTGAATACTTAAATAGAAAATAACGTGTACTCACAATTTTTCGTTTATGCTTACTAATTGGAATGGAGCCTCTAGTATATGAAGGTCCATCCATTTTGGCCCTATTTTGCTTATTTTTCTGACTTCTATACTGAAATCTCTCATCGACGGCCCATTTTTGAAGTAATTGGTCTACAGTCTTAGGTTGAATCCAATCTTGCTTGCCTCTATTGTTTCTCAATTTATAAGAATTCTTAGACAACCACCAGCCTCCCTTGTGGTTATAAGCTTTTTTCAAATTTTGACGATGTGTAGGCATCGTCCTATACTGACGTTGAAAATAATAATGAACAATTAGTGCTCTAAATTTTAAAAGTACTTAATCCGTTTGCATTTGAGAAAGAAATTAATAACCATAAAACACATAACTTACCAAGAACTCAGTGAACCAAGCATCATGATTCTCTTTAGGAATCTCTGTCCAACTGCCCCAAGGCTGATTGAAATTACAAAGTATTTGGTTCGAGATGAAATCTATCACTTGATTATAAGGCTCAAATATGAAGATAGAGGACATAATGCAAATATTAGCATATAAACTAAAGGTAGAAAATCGTAACATTATTGGTAACTTTACATGAGTTACTCAATGGTGTCGATAGGACGGATCCAAAGCTTCCCTGTCATAGGATCTACCGATCCCCAGATTGGTGTACCGGAGGAACTACCTTTTTCCTCGACCTGGGTCTGAGGCGACGCAGTGTGCTGAAGGAAAGAATGTGAACTATTGAAGATGTTTGTACATAGATTGTTAAAGAAAACTAAACATATGTAAATCAATTAGAAATCGTAAAGTAAACCTGCTCTGCCTCTTGCTGTGGATCAGTGGAAGTTCCTGGCACACGTGTACTGTCCATAAAAGAGTCAGTAGTGGATGGTGAAGATGACATATAAAGTGACGGTGAAGATGACAAATAAATCGATGGTGAAGATGACATCTCAAGTGGCGGCAGCTCTGGGGAAGCGCTAAGCCCTCTGCCTATAGAGGGGGCAGATGGCGTCGCCCTACCCCTTCTGATAGGACGGGGCTGGGCTCGACCACTACTACGTCCATTACCTGAACGCCCTCTTGAATGCTCCATCTCTGAACACTTATAAACATTATGTCAAAATATATATAAATATAAGAAATTTACTTAATATGACAGTAGCGAAGTAACAAAGTATGTAGTATAACAAATCGTCATAAACAAAGAACTAACACAAATCAACCGGACGATTCCTATTCTTCGACATCTGCTTGCATGCCTTCCTCTGAAGTCTCATAGTCGTCAAACTCAGATTCACTATCAGAGTAAATCTCTTGTGCCTCATCGTCTGATTCCTCATTGTCAATTTAGATAGGAATCAACTCTAACTCTGTAGAAGAATCAAACAACTTGCTTGGTACATCGTCCTCGACAATATTTACGGGCAGTACATGTTCCACATCAGTTTGGAACGGTTTAGTCATACCGTCATTTGTTTCGACTCTTTCGACTTGGGTATAATATTCCGTGCTTTGGTTTTGATAACTCCCCTCCACCCTTGGCGGGATGTGGGGTATGATGTATAGTAAAATTGTTCCGCTTGTTGAGCAAGGATGAATGGTTCATAACCAACTGTATATCTCCTTGTCCAGTGGAACTCAACATTTCCATATTTGTCCACTTTTGTCCCACGTGGAGTGTTATCAAACTACCCACATTTAAAAAGAGTCACCACCTTGTCCCACGGGTAACTCAATTGAATTATGTCAATTAACTTCCCGTAGTAGTTGCCCTCCACCCCGTCAACTTGGCCACCTCGACAACATACACTGTAATTGCAACATAGTGTATTTGCGTTCGCTTCAACAGTTGAAAACCGATACCCATTGATTACATATTTTTTGCACCGGGTAACAACTATTGCAGCTCCATAAGATAAACTCCACGCAACATCAGTGGGATCTGATTGATTTTTCATGAAGTAGGCTTGAAACCATTGAGGAAACTTAGAGTTTGTGAATTGATCAACTTGGGAATCTGACATTGAAGGATTTGTCGATCGGACCCAATTAGAGAAGTAACTGTAACAAAAAAAATGAAGTTAATACTTTAATACTTATCGTAACAGTAAAAAGAAAAGAAATCTTACTTCAAGTACTGGGTGGCCTCTTCACAGTTGTTTAGAATGTACCACTCCGCTACTCGCTTATCCCTTCCCTCCAGAGTTGACCTCTAATGTTTTCCCACGACTTGGCCTGAAAAATTAAATATTGATTTTTGATCGCTCGTATCACCGCCATCATCGTTGCAAGGTACTCCTCTCAATCTTGATATCATTTCAGGGGGATAATAGTTAATACTTAAATTTTGGTTTAATGATACATCATATGTAAGAACCCCTTCACTCCACAACATCTTCAACTCATCTATCAAAGGCCTGAGGTACACATCTATATTCTTTTTTGGGTTGTATGGCCCAGGGATTAACGTGTTAAGGAACAAAAACTCTCTTCTCATGCACATAGAAGGTGAGAGGTTGTACAGAGTCACAATGACAGGCCAACATGAATAATTCCTGCTCATATTGTTTAAAGGAGCAAACCCATCTAAACATATACCAATACAGACATTACGGGGATCCATAGCAAATAAAGGATTCGTCTCGTCAAATTTATACCAAGCTTCGACATCAGATGGATGCGTTATAAATTTTTCATTCCTGCGATGCTCCCGGTGTCATCTCATGTGAGCAGCTATTTGTTCTGATGAATACAATCTCTGAAGTCTGGGCATGAGAGGAAAGTACCACATCTTGCTTAATGCTTGACGAGTCTTTTTCCTTCCATTCCTCACAACTTTGTATTTGTCACTGATAATCTTTGAATTCATATTATTTTAAATGCAAAAAGGAGGTCATTGTCATGCTTTAATGGATCAATTAGTTAAATATATGATTTCATCTTCATAATGAGTTTTTAGACTTTATTTGCATTAATCTTGGTCATATCTTGAGTTTGATTCAAAATTGAACTTGAGTCATATTCTTACTACAATTGGGTAGTGAACACTGTTCGGTATTTTGGGTATAACTTGAGATTTAGAGATCCAATGGCTCTGCAATTTATATTTTCAGAAAGCTAAAATGAAGATCTACAAACCATATGAAGAGCCCAAAAGCTAAATCAAATGTTTAAATGACCAAATTGGGCCTGGAATACGGAACAGGGGCGCTGAACTGGGCTCCGGAACAACGTTCGGTGTTTGATCCATATCTGGCGCTACAGAACTCCAAATGAGGTCCGGTTTGAACGACTGGAAAGCTGACATCCAGGGAAACATTTCATATGAAGACCACGTGGTCCAGATCCGCCGTTTCCGTGGTGTAATCCAGCTTGCAAAAGGACGCGTTTTGGAGGTGTAAAGTGGTTCAATGATTCTTCCATGTTGGCCACTAAGTAAAGTGACGAAATGAGTTGTAAAATGGATGAATGAGATGCCCAATTTTCCTATAAATAGATGGAGAGGCTGAAGAGAAACACACACCTTGAAGAGACCAAGATCTCTCCCATTCTAAGTTCCTTCTTTTTATTTCTTGCCTCTACTTGGGATGGCTTAGTTTTGCTTTATTAGTTTCATGTATTGTCTTTAATTCTTGTCTTTAATTTCTTGCCTCCTACTTGGTATGGCTTAGTTTTAATCTTTCCTTTTAATTATTTTATTTTGATTTTATGTTCTTCATCTTTTTCCTTTATTCGTTCATTATGTTTTTGATATTTACTTTTATATTGGAATAGAAGCTTTTATTTTCTTTAATTGTTCTTCGTGTTCTTCATGTTCATGATGAACTTGTTCATGTTCTTCGTGGTTATGATGAACATCTTTATTTCTACATTTTCATCTTACATGGCCATGCTTGGCTAAGTTTCTGTGATAGACCCATGAGTTGAGGATTCCATGGTGTTATCTGGAGGACTTATGCTTTATTTGATAACTGACTTGTTTCTTTTTACTTTAATCGGATTCGAGTTTAGAAACAGATTGGATGTTAGATTTAATATCCAGATTGAAATCCCAAGGACTTAGGTCGGACCAGGTTACGAGAACGTTGTACGATTGCACAATGAGCTCGCCACATGTTCGATCATATGCTAGGCGATTGTCTAGTCGAGGGAGCTTCGGACAAATGCGAGATTTCGGTTTGTTTAGAATCAATCACGGGTTACGTTATTCTATTTCTTTGTCCAGTGATGGAAGGTCTTGGAATCCCAATTCTGAGTTGATCGTTTTTCATTTGATTAATCTCTCCTTTTCATTCTGTCTTCAATTTCTATTCTAATTCCATCAAAACCCAATCCCCCTTGTTTGTATTTCATTTGCATGACATCTAGATTACTTAGGATTCAATAAAAAGCTCCTCGAAAAAGAGAACGATCCTAGGTTTGCCTATACGCAATCCTTGGTTAATTGTTGATTGTGGACCCCAAGGCTAATGATAAAAGGTCTTCATCAAATGGCGCCGTTGCTTGGGAGCTAAGTAATTGGCTCCTAGGTAATCTAATTGTCAAATTGACTTTTGACAAGGGGTTTCTCGTGTGATGCTTGTTAATTTTGCATTTTTTTTTTCATTGCATATAGTTCAAGATTTTTGCATTGTCTTGACTTGGTAGCTTCTTTTGTGGTGTGTTTGTATCAAATTCAATATGATCTTGAGCTTATTTGTTTGATTTCACCATGTCTCCAAGTTAATTCATAGCATACTTACATCTTTAATCATTTTTTTTCAAAAAAAACAAAAAAAAAACCTCCTTCTTTTCTTTTACACTTGCATTTGTATTTTATTATATTCTTTTTCTTAATTTTTATAGTTAGATTGTTATTTTGTAATTCACTGGGAATTAATTGCATTGAACTTTCATGGCTTGGTTTTATGATAATCATGAACTACCTTTCAATTCTCACTCTTTTGTAGGCAATCAAAAATGTGATGGCTCATTCCACCACCAATATCATGAACCTTACCAACAACCTCCATTCCAACAATATCATCAAAACCCAATCCCCCCTTGTTTTTATTTCATTTGCATGACATCTAGATTACTTAGGATTCAATAAAAAGCTCCTCGAAAAGAGAGAACGATCCTAGGTTTGCCTATACGCAATCCTTGGTTAATTGTTGATTGTGGACCCCAAGGCTAATGATAAAACGGTCTTCATCAAATGGCGCCGTTGCCGGGGAGCTAAGTAATTGGCTCTCTAGGTAATATTATTGTCAAATTGACTTTTGACAAGGGGTTTCTCGTGTGATGCTTGTTAATTTTTCATTTTTTTCATTGCATATAGTTCGGGGTTTTTGCATTTAAGTAGCTTGTATAGCATTCATTGCATTATTGCATTGTCTTGACTTGGTAGCTTCTGTGTGGTGTGTTTGTATCAAATTCAATATGATCTTGAGTTTATTTGTTTGATTTCACCATGTCTCCATGTTAATTCATAGCATACTTGCATCTTTAATCATTTTTTTTTAAAAAAAAAAAAACCCTCCTTCTTTTTCTTTTACACTTGCATTTTTATTTTATTATATTTTTTTTTTCTTAATTTTTATAGTTAGATTGTTATCTTGTAATTCACTGGGAATTAATTGCATTAAACTTTCATGGCTTGGTTTTATGATAATCATGAACTACCTTTCAATACTCTTTGTAGGCAATCAAGAATGATGGCTTATTCCACCACCAATATCATGAGCCTTACCAACATCCTCCATTCCAACAATATCATCAACACTCTCACTTACCATACCATCCTTC
The DNA here is from genome assembly GCA_019022615.1 of Acacia melanoxylon. Lineage (NCBI taxonomy): Eukaryota > Viridiplantae > Streptophyta > Magnoliopsida > Fabales > Fabaceae > Acacia > Acacia melanoxylon. Next base: position 7,156,800 of record JAFJYJ010000013.1, read on the forward strand.
ATTTCATCCCACTTCCATACCATGCCCTCCATCTCATGAATCCTTATACCCATTTGAGCCACCTTATGAACCTCATTATCAATTTTGCCAATCAAGATCCTTCATTTTGTGAAGTCATTGGAGATTTCCAAAGTCGACTTGGGCTATAAATAGTGGTCACATAAGGACGACTTTCATCAACAAATGGACTCTATTTTTAGAAGAATGCGGAAAGGTATGAGAGATTAGGAAAAGAAATTGAGCAGCAAACACAAATGTTGAAAATGAAATTTCAAGAAAATCCTTCTCTCATGGTCATTGAAGCAAGTACAAAAGCATATTGTCTTCTCTCTCATAATGATCATATCCTTATAGAAGTAGACTCTCTTACTACTTTGGGTAGCAATTCATGATTTGAATGATGGTGTGTTTGAATATCAATTTTTTGAAAAAAATTGCCCAACCAATTGGATTTAGTAGTATGATCACTTGTAGTTTATTTGTTTGATTTCATGATTCCATGAAAATCTCCATAATTCATATTTATGCTCTTGTGAAGAATATCAAATATGTGTAGATTGTGATGAGCTTTGGATTCTACCATGTCTTTAATCATTTTTTTTTTAAAAAAAAAAAATCCTTCTTTCTTTTACACTTGCATTTTTATTTTATTATATTTTTTTTCTTAATTTTTATAGTTAGATTGTTATCTTGTAATTCACTGGGAATTAATTGCATTAAACTTTCAATCATGAACTACCTTTCAATTCTCACTCTTTTGTAGGCAATCAAGAATGTGACGGCTTATTCCACCACCAATATCATGAACCATCCATTCCAACAATATCATCAACACCCATCCCACTTCCATACCATGCCCTCCATCTCATGAATCCTTATACCCATTTGAGCCACCTTATGAACCTCATTATCAATGTGCCCAATCAAGATCCTTCATTTTGTGAAGTCATTGGATGACTTGGGCTATAAATGAGGAGTGGTCACATAAGGACGACTTTCATCAACAAATGGACTCTATTTTTAGAAGAATGGAACACCAAGCGGAAAGGTATGAGATTAGGAAAAGAAATTGAGCAACAAACACAAATGTTGAAAATGAAATTTCAAGAAAATCCTTCTCTCATGGTCACACATGCACAAGAAGTGAAGCAAGTACAAAAGCATATTGAAGAGTCTTCTCTCTCATTTGGTAATGATCATATCCTTATAGAAGTAGACTCTCTTACTACTTTGGCTAACGAAGCAATTCATGATTTGAATGATAAAGAGGTGGATGAGGAAATCATTATTGAATCCCCTCAATTTTTTGAAAATGCAATTGCCCAACCAATTGGATTTAGTAGTAGTGATTCACTTGTACTTGTTGATGAGTGTGTTCCTATTTCTTCATGTGATTCTTTCTGAAAATGCTTCTCTTTAGTACTATGGATGATTGTAATAAATTGAATGACATATTTCCATGCTCTTGTGAAGAATATCAAATATGTGTAGATTGTTATCATGAAAAATGTCATTTACTTGATGAGCTTCCAAAGAAACCATTTAGTGAAGTGGTTGATTCTACCATTGATCATAATGTCTTGTACTATTGATGATAGTAAGCATGTCAATTTTGAAAAGATTGAATCAAACATGAATACCAATGTTGTTGATGATGTTCTTTCGATTATCCCGATCTTGCATCTATGAGTGACTCTATTAATTGTGCTTGTTCGATGATGAATTGTGTCCTCGAAATTAATGATGCATTATACGGTGATATTGAATTAACTAGTGATTCGCATTGATTGTGGATTCCGTTGTTGATGTGAGTGAGAACAATCATAGCCTAGAATGTCAAATGCATAAATCTTCCATTGGATTACCTCCTTGTAGTCTTGTTGGTGACAAAGATTCGAAGTTTTTATTGATAAAATCGCATGTTGATGAATCTTTCCAAAAAGTACTTTCTTGTGATTTGCCACCCGATTTACAAAAAGAAAATAATTGCTTTGAAATTTTGGAGCTCTCGGGTGGTGACAATTTAAAAAATTCTCTTCATTCTTCCACTATTTTCCCTTCCATCTCTTGTGATTGCAAAGATGATGTGGTATACTTCATTTATAAGTTGGATTCCATACCTTCCATTTTGCAAGCACAAGAGAATGTTCACGTGATATAACTAGTTCCTTGACTCACCGATGGGAGTAATATTGACTTCCTTGGATGTGATAGTTACTTGGAGAGTTTGATTCCTAAAATATCTTTAATTCACTTGAAATCTCTCCATGTCTCTATTTTTGGATGGGATCTTGCTATTTGCTTGTCTTCGTTGTGTGCACATTCTTGGAAAGGTCATCGATGGAACCAACATCCACCACACATTTTTGGACCTCTTCCAATTGATCCGAACCACCTCCACCAAGGAAAATCATTGAGGGGAAAGTGTTTTCAAAGACAAATGCAAGATTCTCATTGATGATGAGAATTTCTCCTTCAAGCAACTCAAGATACTCTAACAAAGGTTGTCTCTTTCCTTACTTATTTTCTTCCTAATTCTTATGATTACTTGGGCTTAATTGTTGTACGAGGAAGATAAGTGTGGGGGAGGGACACATTCCAAAGAGCAAAAGTAGAAATAATGTAGTTTAGTAAGTAGAATAAGAACTCCATATGTATGGAGGAAAATATATTTTGAATCTTTTTTTATTATTGTTTTATTTTTAAATGCAAAAAAAAAATTGCAAATTACATTCTCTCCTTCTATGATTGCTCCATATTATGAACTTGGACATTTTGGTTTTGATGGATCATTCTATTTAGATTGAAATTTTGGACTCTTGGATTATAATATCTTGGTTGTTAATTTTGTGATGCTAATTGCATGATTTGGTATTTTCCTTTGTGAGATTTTGGGCCTACATGAATGGAACTCATCTTTTACCATTCTTTCTTTCTTGTGTGCATCTGCTCATGATTTATGTTCTCTAGAACTTGCTCTCATTCTTTTCAAAACTACATTTTTCATTTGCATGCATAAAAAATGATGGAGTCTTGTTTTCTTTCTTATATTTCCTCACTCGACCAAATAGCTTTTCTCTTGCATTATATCTCCTTTGTTAGCCCCTTTGTGCCTTTTTGACTCATTCCTTTCGAAGCCACATTATTAGCCTAAATGTCACACCATTTTATTCCGCACCTTGGAAATTCATTGCGCTTTGGTTTTGTAGTTAAGTATGGGGGTTGCCCAGGAGTGCAACATTTTAAGTGGGGGGAAGTATTTGATTATATGTCATTCATCGTTTGGCATTTATTGTAAAAGAAAAAAAAAAGAAAAAAAAAAGAAAAAAAAAGAAGGAAAAAAAAAAGAAGAGAGGCATTTATTGTTAAAAAAAAAAAGAAGAGAAAAAGAAAAAAAAAATGTTATTTGAATGGTTTTATATTGTTACTCTTTTAAAGTTCTTGGGTATTTAACCTTTCATTTCCATACTATTACCTACCCTTATCCTAGCCCCATTACAACCTTAATAATAAGTCCTCTTGATTTTTGCAAGCATGTGTTACAAGTAGTGGAGAAGTAGAACTTGAGCAAGCATATGGTAGAACAATTTCCTTGAGTAGAATTTGAGCGATACACTTATTAATCATATACACTTGAGAGATTGATTGAGGGCATCCCTTGAGAGACTATCTTGTGTGATTAGCATCATTGAATGATATTGCCATGATTAGTAATTTGAGATGAAGAGATTTCTGTCTTGATTGCTTGATCTTTTGAAGCTTTTGTGATCCTTGTTAAGTTTTGAAATTTCAGCAATTGTTGGAAAAGAGAATCTTTCCTTGATCTTTATTTTTGCCCAGGAGTGCAAAAGGATAAGTGTGGGGGAGTTTGATAATCTTTAAATTCATATTATTTTTAATGCAAAAAGGAGCTAAAAACTCTGTCATTGTCATGCTTTAATGGATCAATTAGTTAAATATATGATTTCATCTTCATAATGAGTTTTTAGACTTTATTTGCATTAATCTTGGTCATATCTTGAGTTTGGATTCAAAATTGAACTTGAGTCATATTCTTACTACAATTGGGTAGTGAACACTGTTCGGTATTTTGGGTATAACTTGAGATTTAGAGATCCAATGGCTCTGCAATTTATATTTTCAGAAAGCTAAAATGAAGATCTACAAACCATATGAAGAGCCCAAAAGCTAAATCAAATGTTTAAATGACCAAATTGGGCCTGGAATACGGAACAGGGGCGCTGAACTGGGCTCCGGAACAACGTTCGGTGTTTGATCCATATCTGGCGCTACAGAACTCCAAATGAGGTCCGGTTTGAACGACTGGAAAGCTGACATCCAGGGAAACATTTCATATGAAGACCACGTGGTCCAGATCCGCCGTTTCCGTGGTGTAATCCAGCTTGCAAAAGGACGCGTTTTGGAGGTGTAAAGTGGTTCAATGATTCTTCCATGTTGGCCACTAAGTAAAGTGACGAAATGAGTTGTAAAATGGATGAATGAGATGCCCAATTTTCCTATAAATAGATGGAGAGGCTGAAGAGAAACACACACCTTGAAGAGACCAAGATCTCTCCCATTCTAAGTTCCTTCTTTTATTTCTTGCCTCCTACTTGGGATGGCTTAGTTTTGCTTTATTAGTTTCATGTATTGTCTTTAATTCTTGTCTTTAATTTCTTGCCTCCTACTTGGTATGGCTTAGTTTTAATCTTTCCTTTTAATTATTTTATTTTGATTTTATGTTCTTCATCTTTTTCCTTTATTCGTTCATTATGTTTTTGATATTTACTTTTATATTGGAATAGAAGCTTTCATTTTCTTTAATTGTTCTTTGTGTTCTTCATGTTCATGATGAACTTGTTCATGTTCTTCGTGGTCATGATGAACATCTTTATTTCTACATTTTCATCTTACATAGCCATGCTTGGCTAAGTTTTGTGATCGACCCATGAGTTGAGGATTCCATGGTGTCATCCGGAGGACTTATGCTTCAATCGATAACCGACTTGTTTGTTTACTTTAATCGGATTCGAGTTTAGAAACAGATTGGATGTTAGATTTAATATCCAGATTGAAATCCCAAGGACTTAGGTCGGACCAGGTTACGAGAACGTTGTACGATTGCACAGCGAGCTCGCCACATGTTCGATCATATGCTAGGCGATTGTCTAGTCGAGGGAGCTTCGGACAAATGCAGAGATTTCGGTTTGTTTAGAATCAATCACAGGTTCTGTTATTCTATTTTTTTGTCCAGTGATGGAAGGTCTTGGAATCCCAATTCTGAGTTGATCGTTTTTTCATTTGATTAATCTCTCCTTTTCATTCTATCTTCAATTTCTATTCTAATTCCATCAAAACCCAATCCCCCCTTGTTTGTATTTCATTTGCATGACATCTAGATTACTTAGGATTCAATAAAAAGCTCCTCGAAAAGAGAGAACGATCCTAGGTTTGCCTATACGCAATCCTTGGTTAATTGTTGATTGTGGACCCCAAGGCTAATGATAAAAGGTCTTCATCAGTCACACAAAATTTACAATTGGTTAGCTCAACATCATCCTTGTAATACAACATACATCCTCTGGGGTAGCAATGGATTTTTTCACATCTAAGCCCAAGCTTTTTCACCTTTGTTTTGCTTGGTAAAAACTTTCGGCAAATTATTGTCTTTGGGAACAATCTTACTCATGATCTGCATCATTTCATTGTAATTCTTCTCACTCATATGGTGATCAGTCTTCAAGCTTAGTGTTGCTAGGGTAGCCGATAGCGATGAATATTCACTATTTTCAATGTGTTCGCCACCATCCTATAATAGACATTGCACATCTTAAAGCATTTTATAGAACCTATCGGCTTCCGGATTAGGATCCTCTCTCATGTATGATTGTTGAGTATGTGTACCGGTCTCCTCTCCCATGTATGATGGTTTATCATGAGTAATGGGATCAAAATATTGGCCGATCGACGGTCCCACGACATCCATAACCAACTGCTTATATTGATTAAGGTTGTCTCGATGACTATTGTCCCCGTAATAATCACTCAGTGTCTGTCGAACTTTGCCATGACATTCCCAACATTCATAATCCTTCAGGAATACCTTTTTACACAAATGGATTCTGACCGTGTTCTGATCTTTAAATATTAAACACATACATTTGACACACAGACAACTGATCCAGGTACTTGAATTAGTTAAATGCGCCAAAGCAAATTGGATGAACTCTTCCAAACCAGCAAAGGATGCTTGAGTTAGTTCTCTTTTCTCAGTTAGACGATTATACATCCAACTCCTATGATGATCGCCTTCCATACTTCCCCAACCCAACCCTACGCAAATTTATACATTGAGGATATACCCCAGTCCACAAAACGACATGTCACAAATGGCCAATACAACTGGCCACTTATGCCAACCAATTGGCACTTAATCAAGAAAGCGAGAAACAAATACATGCATTGAAATAACAACATATTCCAACAATTATTTAAGACAATATTATAAAAGACTTAATCAGATTTCTCTAATATACGATTCCCAACATTATCCTTTATATTTATAATTATCTTTTAATCTAAACAAGTATTCATAATTTGTTTTTTAAAATTATCTATGCTTATTGTATGTATAACTTGTTAAGGATACTTTTTTAAATCAAATTTTTAAATGAAATAATTTTGTTAAAAAAATTCATAGCCATTTTTACAAGAGCCTAAATCAACTAGCTAATTTTCACTAATTTTTATAACTATATTTTAATCTAAACAATATTTATAATTTGTTTTTTAAAATTATCTATGTTTATTGTATGTATAACTTGTTAAGGATACTTTTAAATCAAATTTTTAAATGAAATAATTTTGTTAAAAAATTTAACAGTCATTTTTATAAGAGCCTAAATCAACTAGCTAATTTCACTAATTTTTATAATACATACAAATTTGATTATTCTTTAATGTCGCACCTTCTTCCTACTTTACATCAATTAATTAATTGTCTTATCCCTAAATATCACTTCTCAACACTTCACTTTTCTCATAATTATTTTAAACCAAAAGTTCATAATTAATCTTCATATACTATTCAAACTTTAAAATCTCAAAATTTGGGATGTTACATTAGTTGGTACCTTTATAAAAAAGAGTATCTATCTATCTAATCTAATACTCCCTCCGATCCTAATTATAAGACCAAGTTGACTTTTTTAGAGAAATTAAGGAAGCTAATTAAATTACTTGAACACATTTTTAGTTTTTCTCTAAATTAATTAGTTTGATTAATAAATTAATATATAATCTAAGGATACATAATATATGATGTGATTAAATAAATTATTTAATTTTATTAATTTCTCTAAAAAAATCAACACGATCTTATAATTATGACCAAGTATAAACTTAATATAAATAGGATAACACTGTTGTTAGTGCCGGCTTAAGCCCTTGCTTTTGAATCTGTTGTTAGTGCTGGCTTAACTTGGGCTTTGTGCCCTTGCTTTTGAATGTTGAATTTTCCTTTTATTCATCTATGTTTCTCTTTATCTCTCATCTCTGCATTTATACTCCATAAAAAAGTTTCTTCATCACTGAATCAGTGAACTACCATGATTGAATAAAAGTTTCATCTCTCATCTCTGAAATCGGCATTATGAATGTTAGGCTTGGTTATCCGACAACTTCTTCACTGGAGGGGAGAGTATTTTGCATAGATCATTCTCAATGTCTTCTTCTCCCATACGGGGAGTCTAAGGAACATCGAGAACATATGGAAAGCGGAGCAAAAGCATGATGTCGAGCAAAAGAAGTTGGAAGAGCTTCGTAAGCAGATTCAAGAGGGGGGAGATTGTACGGAGTTTCGTCTTCTTTAGGAGAAGGCTGGCTTGGTCCTGTAAGTGTTTTGAATCTCATTCTATTTCTAATGTAGTCATTTTTCCTAATTCGATTTGATGGGGTTTGGATTTTCCTTTGGTGGCTAGGGTTAGTTTTTTTATTAGGTTTTAGGTGGGTATTATTTCTTGTAATTTCATTGATGACCTTTTTGTTTTTGCACGAAAATTCTTCGCGAAAGAAGAAATCGCGATTATCGCAAAGAAAATATCGAATCCTATTCTATATAAGAACAACATATGTCTAGCCCGATGGATTAGTGTATTGATATTAGATCTGGTGACTCTCCAAGATATCTATAAGGCAAATACCAAAGAGAATAATGGATCACTGAGCATGTATAGGCGTTAGCCAAAAGGGGGTGGTGTGTGTGTACAGTGACAGTTGAATAGTAAATGAGAATGAATGAATGTGCGTACCTTTTAGGTTTACCTCTTTTTTATAGAGATTACCTTAGGGTTTGGACTGATGGACCCTGTGCGCCTTACAGCCCAAGTATTATGCCGTCACACCTGCAGGTTATCATCCCTGATTAGGATGTTCCTTGATTATAGGTAAGTTAGGATCTCCCTCCATTATGGGTGGATTCTGGTACGGATTGCCTCTTGTTGGGCCATACTGTGAATAGGCCTAAAGTAGGTCTGTAACAGTTGCCCCTCAGCTTGGTAGTTCAGGTCTCTGGACTGCCGGGGTGCATTAGTTTTTTAACTTGGATCTTATTTCTGAGTCGTTTGTCTTTCATTCCGAGTTCCATTGGACTTCAGATTTATTCATATTCTAGTTGTAACTTGCCCCCAAACATGTAATCCGGGTTAATTCATTTTCGTGCATCAATCATCCGAGCTTCAGGATTCACATATTCTAACACCGGGTTTCCCCCAATCTGAATTATCAAGATCAAGAACCGGCTCCATTTGCTTGACCTTCATGTATTGTCTGATCTTGCTACGTTGATCCGGTTATTGATGACATATGCATAATGAACCGGGATAGAATTTGAGGGATCACGTATATCCGAGTGGGCTTCCACTTCACACTTCTTATCTCTTCATGACGACTTGATAGTTAGCCACGTTCGACTGTCAAACCGTAAAACTGCCATTTCACGTCGTCTTCGGCATCAATGCACATTTAATGCTCGAGTCATTTTGGGTATGCTATCATTGCTTTTTGGGGAAAAATATGCTTTTTGGAATGAATTGTCTTTTTTCCATTGACTCTTCATATTCGTATCCTCAACGGTTACATTTATATACTCACTTTTCTCTAGAGACTCGCCTTCTTGCGATTTTCTGGTTCGCATCTTTAGGGTTCCTAAATCTTCTTGATGGTAGTGTTTGTGTAGACCGTAGCTTTTGGGTTTCTTGGTGTCCCTCTTTGAATACAAACACCTTTATACCTTGATCCTTGCTATTTCATTTCCAGCCTCGTGCCCTAAATCTTTGGAGCATCGATTTGCTATATCTCCTTCTCCTCCTTTTTACCACACACATTTTCTTTGGGTGTGACCTCTATTGTCGATGGAGAAAGATAAGATAACTCCAGAGGAGGAAGAGGAGTTATGCCGAATAGTTCCTCCAAGGGCTTAGTTCTGGTTCTGGGGTATTCCCCCTTCAGAAGAAAAGAGGCAAACGGAATTGCTTCGCCGAAAGCATAGTTGGGGAGTAGGAAGGGATCCCGTCTCTAGGAAAGCATAGTTGGGGAGTAGGAAGGGATCCTCATCTCTAGGAATTAAAGGTCAAGCTGCCAACTCGTCACAAACGGTCAATACTCTTTAGCCGGATTCTAACCTCCCGGTAAGCATAAGTTTACTACCAAAACCATTCTTAGAGGCTGTAATACGGATAATTATTTATCTCGGAATATTATATTTCAATAGATAATACCTATTGAAAATAGGTGAACATGTAGATCCCAAATAATAAGTAATATTATCTTATTTTCTAAGGTAATTACTATGGAAATTAGGAGAGATAAAGGCTAAAATCGAGGCATTAAATGGCCTAAAAATATTATGATAAATCCCATTGTGAGATAATGATTTATCCTAATTAAGAAAATTATCAAAAATTAGTAAGTGGCTAATCGGTAATTAATGGGATAATTAAGGTATAAAGTAAATGAATTAAAAATAATTTAAATAATTATTTTTAATTGGAGAAATTTGAAATTATTAAATAAATAAAAAATAAAAATAAATAAAATATTTTATGCTTAGAAAAATAAATAAAAAATAAAAAAGAAAAAAATAAATAAATATCATGATATTTTTGTAAAATTGTATTATTATATAATATAGTGAATAGTAATGGAATAAATAGGAAACGGATCCTATCTAGAGAACCTCCAAAGTCAAGGCATACTTCCCAGATATTCACATTTTGGATTTGAAGAAAATAATTATAACTCAACATCTAGAGATGAGTTTATAATTATCTGGACATATTTGGAATCGTGAATTATTATCGAGGAGGTATACACTTATCTAGATTGAGATCTAATCCGGAAAATGTCTATTGGGGAGGGGGAGGTCTGCACAAGAAATCCAAGAGTGATCCGTGTGATGATTGCGTCTATTTAAGTTCTTCGGTCCCGGTCAACTCTAGATTTATCTTTAATTTTTCAAATGGTCAATACTCTAGAGAGATTAGCGAAATTCCGCCGATTAGGGGTTGGGGGCAAAATGGTAATTTGTTCACTGCTAAAAGTTGTTAAATATTATCCTTATAGGATATCTGAACCTCCGCAAAATAAGTTTACGATGGTTATTGTATGATTATATATGTTTGTTGTGTTCTGTTTGTTGTTGTAGCATACAGGTTAAACCGTGGTTATGTTACATCGTGGTTATTATATATCTTACATACGTGGTTATGTATTTTTAATCATACATCTGTGTGGACTGTTGTATTGATTTTTGTTGTCGTGTATATGTAGTCGTATTTAAGCATGAGGTTAGGTTACCCGAGATCCAAATTGTAATTGGATCTCGGCTCTTATCATGCTTTTGAAAATGGGATGTTACAAGGGCCGTCTTGTGTCAGATGAATTTAGCCGTATATCAAATTTTTCTTATTCATGCAGTTGCTCCTTTGATTCAGGTATACCTCATGCTTTCGGATTTTTATTTCTTTGTTCTAGGTATACATGGGTTCACCTTCTTCTCACTATGATATTATTGAGGAGTCTACGTTTGGGGGGTCGGGCTCAACGGGCAAGTACCCATGGGTAACCCATGAGGTGTTATATACTATGTCCGAGATGACCCCAGCTGAGGTTGCCCGGCTCCCCGTCGCAATCGGGAAAAATGCATCGTTTGTCTATCCCTTGGAGATGAGCTAGTTTGCTCCAACCGGGAAGGGAAAACGCATCCTTCTTTTTCTTTTAGTGGGACTTAATTACTTGGCTCGGTATTCAATTTCTGTTTATCTAATTCCAAATGGACCTTTTAAATGATCTACACCTTGCTCCTTCTCAACTTCACCCCAATAGTTGGGCTTTTGTTATTGCCTTTGAGCATTTTTGTAGGTCTTTAAATATAGCTTGTATTATTCCTGTTTTCTTTTACTTTTTTTACTGTCTATGTAGCTTGTGCCAGTACAGAGCCTTCAACTAGAAAAGGTTGGACCTTGCTCTGGGGTGCCCCCGGCCGAAAACGTTTCACAGTTTTTACCAATTCCTTCAAAGGATTTAAGACTGGCTTTTTCAAGGTTGTTGCCAAGCATGGATAGCCCTTAAAGCCCACAAGTCCAGGGATGTGGAGTGGAAGTTCCCATTGTAATGGACTCAGGATCACCACAAGTTCACTTCTTCCTTATACCGCTTTCCTGAGGATGGTTTCTTTGACTCCGAGGCTGACTCGATATCTGCTATACTTGCATATGTCGAGAACACACGACCCCGTTAGCTCGGCAACATACATTTCACAACCTCAGGCCGGGTTGGGTTCGTCAAAGAGTAAGGAAACTTCTATTTGTATTTGAATTGTGGCTATTTTCTGCTAGACTGACAACCTTTGTTTTTTTGACCTGCAGCTCCGAGTATGGGAGGTTTTGATTTCTCAACGTGTCGAAACACATTGAGGCAGCTCCTGGCACTGGAATAGCCAAGAAGCACCCAGCTCCTGAGTCTGGACAAATTGCAGCTGGGACGAGCCCTCGTGAAGGCCAGGCCAAGAAATCCAAAAGTACTAAGGAGATCCCGGTGAAGAGATCCAAAAGTACTAAGGATCCAGGACAAAAGATGCCTTGGCTTCTGCTGCTAGATTTTTGCTCCCCAAGTCATGCCGACTTCTCCTCCTCGAGTTGCTGAGCATCCTCATCCTCCTCCTCTACCTGATCGGGCTTTAAGGGGGATCCTTTGGGAGGCCGGGGTGCCGAAAGAGCTTAGTTATGCTCTACGTCCTCCTAAGTGCTTCTTGCAACCAACCCTCATGACTGATATCGAGGTGGAAGAGCTCATGCAGATTGAGCTAAATCCCTTAAAGGCCTTCGCATTGCTTCAGACCATGGCTGCACTGAGAAACAAATACGCCAAATGTCATGACAAGCTACAGTGAGTGACAACGGAGAGGGACGAAGCTCGTGAGGAGAAAAACAAAGCTCAAGAGGAGTAACAAGTGGCTAAGGCAGAGAAGGATAAGACGTATGAGCAGCTTTTGATGGTCAAGACGGGTCTAGCCACAGCCAAGATGGATTAGGCCATAGCGAACTCAGAGCTTCTTTGTTTTTGTGAGCTTCAAGAAAATGATGTGCTATCAGTGAAACATCTTCAGGCCATGCATGAACGGCTTGAAGTCCAGCTGGAAGCAATCAAGGATGAGCACTGCACCGCCAATGCCGATGTCTCGAAGTGTGCTGACGCTGCAGCGGAGTCCTTCGACAATGCCTTAGATCAGATCAGGTTCCTGAACCCCGGCATCGAGTTGAACACCTCTAGCATGCACTACCAGGCCTATGTTGAGGATGGGAAATCAATCTTGCCTGGACAAGATAGGGACGAAGGCAAAGTGATGCTGCCATCTCTACTGAAAAAGAGGCGCAAACAGAGGCTGAAGCTCCACCTAGTTGAAGGGTCGGGATGCCGGTTTTGCTTGTATTTTTTGGTTTAGGGCATTAGGCCATTTTTTGCTTTGTAACCTAATTTGTTGGATTACTATCCCAGTTTATTCTGTTGCATTTGCCTTCATTGTATTTGAACAAATCGCCAATTAATGAGAGTTTGCTCATTTCTTGACCAACCCGGATACAATTCCGAATTTCAACTTCAATATCACGATGGGTTAACTATATGAGCTCGCACATATTTTTCAAAGTTCTATTCAATGACTGGGCCAGAGTCAAAACATATTTACGCAGAGTCTGCTTAAGTATTCATCCGGCATTAAAAACTAGGTATCAAATTTGTGAAGATTTTAATTAATCTGTCACATTACATTCCAGGTCATTTGACCAGAATCTAATCCGGAGAAAGGGAATTTGTCACATGTTTGACTTTAGTTTAGTAACCAAAATTTTAAACATTTGAACTTGATCAGGGTTAGCATGACAACTCACCTCATTTCCCTAGAATACAAACTTTGATGCATCACAAATGCGAAGGCATTTTGTTATATCTTCACTTTATCTGGAAATGGGTCCAACGATCCCGACTTCATTCGTTCATTTATTCACACTTGACTTGAAAATAGGTTTAACTACCTTGAATTCATTTATTCATTGCTCCACGCTTCATCTGAAACTGGATTTAACTACCTTGGCTTCATTTATTTATTTTTAACTTGCACTATTCAAACAATTTGCAACGTGATTCTCAACCCAGAGTTTTGATGAGTGCAGATTATGCCATGTTTTCCCTATATTTCATGACTGAATTGTATGGCAAATAAGAGTGTAAACTACAAATAACCCAAGCAAAAAGGCATGTATTCATGATATAAGGAACTTAGGAATGGAAACCATTTACATCCTAAACATGTACTAAGGAAAGAGCAAGTTACATTGTTTTTAGGAAAGAACATATAGCAAAGCTATAGCATTCCTACAGCAACTCGAAGTGCACTAAAAGGCATAAAGAAAGCTATAGCAAAGTAGAGGATGCAATGCTATGCGACATATTTTCTAACCTTTTTATCTAGCTGATTTCAGGGATAGAAATAAAAGATCGAGATCAACAGGTAGATTGCTGACATAATGAAATAGAAGATACGGAGGATCGAAACGGAAAGATTTGAAGAATCCCACAGTATCAGCAGAATGAATCTACAAGCAAAAGATGCGATAGATCTCGATAGATTTGGAAAGCCCAGCTAGCCTAACTTGCGTCACACAGAAGTATGAATATAAAAGAAAACAGCGAGTCAACCCAGAAGGTAGTCGCGGAGAGCAAAACGAGACTTCACATTCGGCCGACTCAAAAGAAGAGTGAAACACTTCACTAGCACGAGAATTCTAGGATAACCCAGCATCCTTCCTCATAGTAAGACGGAGGGAAGAAGACGTGGAGTGGTGACGTGACAGGGCTTCATCCACGACGTCGGAACGCCGTCAAGCTTTCTATTTTCAGTTGTTTAATTTCAGTAGTAGATCATGGGTAATTCTGTTATTATCTGTTTTGTGTTTCCTTCGTCAGTCATGAACTAACTTTCTGATGGCTGAACGAGGATGAATCTTTAAGTGTGTATGAACCCAGTTGCAAGTTCTTAATTTAATAGATTCGATTTGCTTATCAGTAAATTAATTACTAGTCGATTAGAGGAATCTAAGGGATAGATATGTGGTCTCGGCTTACTGGCAAGGAGTCGAGGCTAGACCTATGAGAAATAGTGTTTGCTAGGCAGCCGGTGCAAGGCTTGACCTATTTATTGTAGGCTTCAGGAATGGGTCTACCTCTCATAACCAGTACACCCTGAGTATAATGTAGATAAAAACTAGAAAGTTGCCATAGGAATATGGAATGAGTATTGTTAATATCATATGTATCGGATGCGGAAGTTGCGATAGATTATAGTGGTGGGTTAATCGAATAGCATTGTAGCTAGTACTTATGCTGTAGCAATTGCGGAAGCTGTACAGTATAGATGCTATAGCAATGAGTAGAGAAACTGAGGGAATTATGCACTTAAGGAGGAGTCCGAGTTTAGCCTAATTCCTCACTAATATCTTCTTCGATTTCCTGTTTATTTTTGTTATTAGCGTAATCACCCAAAACCTTCGCACCAACTACATTTACTTTCTGATTGCAACTATCATAGCAATTGAGCGTCGCTCTTTGGTATCTCAGTCTCTGTGGGACGATACTCTACTTTCACTTTATTACTTGTTTGACTGGTTCACTTGCCATTAAGGAAATTGACCAACAAGTTTCTTCATTTATTTGGATGATAACAAAATCAAATGATCACAAACTGAATCACATGATCTTGCCGACATAGTCGACTTTGGAAAATTCCAGAAAGGAAATTTAAACTTGAAACAAAGAAAATTCAACACGGAACTCGGATTTAACCGAAATATACTTCCAGTTTATTTGCGTATTGAACTTGAAACAAAATCAACTGAACACGGGAATCCGATTTAACTGTAATATTCTTTCAGTTTATCTGCCTTCTTTGTTCTTTTCATTAACTTCTTCTCCAGAGTCTCCAGCATGTAGGCTCATTTATCGAGGTTTTCTCTAACCCGATAAGGGCCTTCCCAGTTTGCATCCAGCTTTCCATCTCTGGAATTTTTATTGCCTATGTCGGCTCTTCAAAGCACCAAGTTACCTTTTTCAAATGATCGAGGCTTCCCTCTTCGATTATATTTAGCCATGATGAGTTGTTTTGTGGCCATATCTCGGCAGTGTGTCGTGATTCTAACTTCGTTTATTAAATCCAACTCTACCGCCAAAGCTTCATTGTTCTCTTCTTCACTCTCCTGAAGAGCTTGCAATTTCCTCCACGACGGCTGACCTATCTCAACCGGGATCATAGCCTCACATCTATAAGTTAATTCGAATGGAGTCTCCTTGGTTGACGTTTGAATACTAGTCCGGTATCCCCAGAAGACAAAGTGTAGCTGCTCAACCCAGCTGGATTCTGCCTCCTCCTTCGCTTCCTCAATCCATCAACGATGACTTTGTTCGTCGCTTCAGCTTGCCCATTTGTTTGCGGATGTTTCACCGAAGCAAAATGATGCTTGATCTAGAAACCAGACATCATTTCTTGAAACCCCTTATCGATAAACTAGGCCCCATTATTTGTTACCAGCTCAACTGGGATCCCAAATTAGGAGATGATGTTTCTTTTGAAGAACCTTTACACCCAAGCCAAGGTGATTGTCGCCACGGGTTTGACTTCTATCTGCTTAGTGAAATAATTGACAACTACTATAAGCCATCGTAATTGTCCTGGAGCCGCTTTGAATGGTCCCAGCAAATCCATGCCCCATTTGAAAAATGGCCATGGAGCCAAGATAGACTTTAATTCCGCTAGGGGAGACCTATTATCTTGGCGTGCTTCTGACAGCTAACACATTTTTGGACATAGTCTTCGAATCCCCTCTATCGTTGGCCATTAATAACCGGCTCGTAAAGCTTTTTGGGCCAATGCCTTGGCACTTATGTGTTGGCTGTTGATTCCTTTGTGGATCTCGGCTAAAACATACTTGGCCTCTTCCGAGTTCAGACATTTCAACATAGGAGAGTGCAAACCTTTACGATACAGCTGATCTTCCACAACCGTGTGCATGAGTCATGACGGCTTCTCGTACTAACTTCTTTGCTTCAAGTGAGTCATCAGGGAGGGCTCCTTTTTCCAAGTAATAAACGATTGGTTTTCTCCAGTCTTTTACTGCCGAGATAACCATAATGCAACTCAGCTCATATAATCTTTGTTGAATCACAGTTTTGTGGTTACCCGGGCTCTTTGTACTTGCTAGCTTGGACAAAATATTAGCCCTAGTGTTTTCTCCTCTAGGAATGTGAGCGACGGTTACCTTTGCAAAGTCAGACATGGCTTCTTTCTTTCACCTTACTCAAGTACTTTACCAGCAAAGGACCTTTAGCTTGGTACGTCCCTTCAATTTGTGCCGCAACAAGTTGAGAGTCGGTTGGGACGTGGACTTTCTTGGCACCATTCTCCTTTGCTTGAACTAATCTGGCTAGAAGCGCTTCATATTTTGCTTGGTTATTCGATGTTGGGAAATTGAGCGAAAGGGAGTGCTCCATCGAGACTCCTTCTGGGCTTTCAACAATGACTCCAACTCCGCTTCCCTTAATGTTTGATGAGCTATCGACAAACACTTTCCAAGTCTCTGCATCTCCAGTCTCCCCCTTTTTTTGAGATAGGGGTTAACTCCATCATAAAATCCGCCAAGACTTGCGACTTGATGGTATGCCGAGCTTCGTACGTGATATCAAACTTGGATAACTCTATGGCCCGGCTGATCATTCATCCAACCAAATCTGGTTTATGGAGCACTTGCCAAATTGATTGACTCATTCTGACTACTATCTGGTGTCCTTGAAAATATGGGTGAAGTCTTCTTGCCGTGGTAAGTAGAGCAAACTCCATTTTGACAGGCCAGGCTTGAAAAATAAACAAGATATTTGAAATTGGCCCTGGAGGGTTGGCCCTGAAGGGCCTCGGGCCGACCTTGCAGGCCCTTCTCACTGTAGATTTTTCTTTTTTTCCTTTCTAAATTTATTAATATATATATATATATATATATTATTTGTTAGAGTTATTTATCTATTTAACTATAAATACATAATAACTATACTCTAATTTTATGATTTGGTTTATTATTTGTTGCAAATAAAGATTATGGATATGTTCATGATGCGGGAGAAGAAATTCATGATATTCTTACTCATGAGCTAGAGGCTACTACTCAAAGTGAAGAACAATCAAATGTTGTTGAAATTGATGATAGTGATGAAGATGACGACAATAATAGTCCTCATACTAATGTCGCTTAGTAATATGCTTTTTATGTTTTATGTGAGTTATTTGTGAACATAGTTTGCTTTTGATTATGAATTAGTGACTGTGCTTATTTATTGGATGACTCGTGTTGTAATTTACTAATTATATTTCTTTAGAAAAAAACGGAGGAAAAATAGATAAAATTTGAAATAGTAATTTTTGGGCCTTGGCCTGGTGCTCTCGGGTCGGGCTTTGAAAAACAGATGTTTTTCTTACCTTAGGCCCTAGAGGGTCGGCCCTGTTAGGCCCTGGCCCTTCACGGGCCGGCCCTGATTCCCAGCTCTAGCTCTAAACCTTATTGAGCCCAGGTGGTGAAGTAAACTGGCACTTGGCCATTCTCTGTTTCCTTGACCAATGCCGCACTTACAGCTTCCTCCCCTACAGACAAATATAAGATCAAGATTTCCCCTGGTTTTGGCTTAGACAAAAGCGGTGGGGCCGCTAAACACTGCTTTATTTTTATGAATGCGGCTTCACATTCCGGGTTCCATCCTCCTTGCGCCTCCTTTTTTAGCAATTTGAAGAAAAGAAGAGCCTTTTTTGCCGACTTCGGTAAAAATCTGGTTAACGCGGCCAATCTCCCTGTTAACTGTTGCACTTCTTTCTTGTTCTTTGGAGCCTTTATATCCAGCATGACTTTGCATTTGTCAGGGTTAGCTTCAACCCCCCGGTTGTTAATAGGAATCCCAAGAACTTCCCAGCCGGGACTCCAAAAGCGCAATTGGCCGGATTCAAATGGATTCGATAGGTTCTCAGCTTGTCAAACTCTGTTATAGATCTTGGATATGGCCTCTGGGGTCAGTTGATTTGACGATCATATCATCAATATACACTTCTACATTCTTACCGAGCTGGCCTTCGAATACTTTATTCATCATCCTTTGATATGTAGCCCCCACGTTTTTCAACCCAAAGGGTATATTCATCATCAGTTATAAAATTCATCTTCTCTTGGTCTTCTGGATACATTGTTATTTGATTGTATTTGGAATACGCGTCCATGAAGGATAGCAATTGGAAATTGGACGAGTTGTTAACCAACTGATCGATACTGGGCATTGGATATGCGTCCTTAGGACATACTTTATTCAGATCAGTGTAGTCCGTATAGACTCTCCACTCCTCACTTGGTTTCTTTACCATAACCACGTTGGATAACCAAGTAGTATATTGTACCTCCCGAATGAATCCGACATTCAGCAATTTCTTGACATGTTCTTCCAAGGCCTGTCTCCTTTCTGGGCCGAGCTTCCTCTTCTTCTGTGCCATTGAAGATGACCTCGGATGAATTGCCAATTTGTGATAGAAAAACTTTGGATCAATGCCGGGGATTTCTGATGACTTCCAGGCAAAGACATCCTGGTTCTTCTTCAGAAACTCTTCCAACTCGGTTCAAACTTTGGGGTCCAACCCCTTGCCGATTTTTGTGACTTGCCCTAACTCACTACCCAACACAAGATCCTCTAGCTCTCTATCAGGCTCTGGTCTTAGGATCTCATCGTCTTCTCGCATATCTAGCTCAACCATATTTACTAGTTTGCTTTGTTGCCTTGCTTTGCCCTTGCTTGCACTCCTTTCTCCTTTTTGGATATGGCACGGAGAGTAAGGGCCGTCTTCACCTTCTTTGACCGTCACAAAGTAATATTGCCGGGATTCTTTCTAATCTCCTTTGATAGTAACGACTTCATTCTTGTTGCTCAACATCTTCAATTTCTGATGCTTGGTAGACACCAACATATCCCAGTTGTGAGTAGTTGGCCTTCCCATAATTATGTTGTACGTGGATGGAAAGTCGGCAACGATAAACCTTACCCGC
This sequence comes from Acacia melanoxylon, assembly GCA_019022615.1. Taxonomy (NCBI): domain Eukaryota; kingdom Viridiplantae; phylum Streptophyta; class Magnoliopsida; order Fabales; family Fabaceae; genus Acacia; species Acacia melanoxylon. The sequence continues at coordinate 7,176,473 of JAFJYJ010000013.1, forward strand.
TCTGACTTGAAGGCTTCCTTCGTTCCCAGTGTTAATCTGAGATCGATATACCACTTAGGTAGAGTGTCTTCTCCGTTAAAACTTATGAGGGTTGTTTTGCACGGCTTCAAATCCTCTTGATCAAGGTTCATCCTTTTGAAAGCATCCCAGAGGATAATGTATGCGGAACTACCAACATCTACGAAGATCTTCTTAACCCGGCAGCTCACTAAGGTGCCCGTAATCACTAAATCATCTTCATGACCTGGGACTACGTCCTTTAAATAATCCTTAATAAAGCATAGTAGAGGAGGTTCTGGCTTGCTAGGATCTTCTTTGAACTTCAGTTGGTCCCTTATTGAAATGACCTCCCTTAAGTACTTCTTCCTCTGGCTCACGGTGTCTCCTCCTCCTCCAAGTGCTCCGCTGATAACATTACAGTCAAACTCGAGTTCAGGAAATTCATCATCATGATCATCTTTCTTCTATTTTTCATCTTTCCTTTTCTTTTCTTTCTAGGAACCAGGCATTTACTGCGACTTCCTTGCTACCGCTTGTTATTCTTCCCTGGTTTTTTTTATCATATACTGCCATAGTTTGCCTTCTCTGACGAACATTTCGATCGCATCTCTAATATCCCAGCATTGATCCGTAGTGTGTCCCGGTCTATCATGAAATTTACAGAACCGGGATTGATCTACGACTGCCTTGTTGTGAAGTGGTCGGGGTCGATCAAATTTTTTCATCTCGGTTAATGCTACCTCCCTCCAAACTTGAGATCATGAAGCGTTCAAGTAGGTGTACTTCTCATACTTTCCTTCATACTTGCCACCCCGAGACTTATTGTCTGGGTTCCTTCCTCAAAAATCTTACCTTTGACTTCCAGGATGTTCCTTTCCTTTCAGAGGTAGACTCTTCCTCTTCTCCTTTCTCGCGGCATTGGCTATCTCCATCTGCTCCAACTCCAGATATTTCTTTGATCGAGTTCTGAACTCTACCAGTGTCTTGATAGGAGTCTTGTAATTTGACTTTGCCAACCGTGATGAGCCATCCAGGGCGGCTATGATTAAGTGCACGTGCACATTTTCTTACAATCCACGCACTTGTAGGGTAGCATCTTTAAAGTGATCCAAATACTTTTGAAGCGTTTCCCCTGGTTGCTACTTGACCTTACCGAGAGTAAACTTGGAGTTCGGCTTTTTTTTGCTTGTTGCAAAATTTAGAAAAAAAAACTTATCTCCCAGATCTTCAAAATTCTGGATTGATTTTGCAAGCAGAGTATGAAACCATGCCTGTGCAGCTCCTCGCAATGTTGCAGCAAATATTCGAGATATGATGGGCTCCTTGAATCCTCTTATGAACATTTCTATGTTGAACGTATTAAGATGCGCTTGTGGATCCTGGCTTCCATCATATTTTGGCAAACACCAAAGAAAATAATGAATCCTATTATGTATAAGAACAACAGATGTCTAGCCTGATGGACTAGTGTATTGATATTGGATTTGGTGACTCTCCAAGATATCTATAAAGCATATACCAAAGAGAATAATGGATCACTATGCACATATTGGCATTAGCCAAAAAGGGGGTGGTGTGTGTGCACAATGACGGCTGAATAGTAAATGAGGATGAATAAATGTGCGTACCTTTTAGGTTTACCTCTTATTTATAGAGATTACCTTAGGGTTTAGACTGATAGGCCTTGACACCTTACAACCCAAGTATTATGCCGCCACACTTGCAAGTTGTCATCCCTGATTAGGATGTTCCTTGATTATAGGTCAGTTAGGATCTCCCTCCATTATAGGCGGATTCTGGTACGAATTGTCCCTTGTTGAGCTATATCGTGAATTGGCCTAAAGTAGGTCCGTAACAAATCCCATGTTTCTTTAATCACAATTGTTGCGAAGGAAATCTCAGGTCCTCTGTTGCTTTCGAAAAAATGGCGTGACTAACCTCTGCTTCTTTCACGCTAACAGGTTATTAGCCTTTATTTCTTTCGTACAGACAACGCGAATGGCCTTTGTGTTTTCATCTGTGTTTTTCATGAATGTCAGGGAGTCAAATGCAAGCGAGTTGTGAAATGTATTAATTATGTGGGTCTTCACATTCCAGGGGAAACTGCAGTATTAACTTCATATTTTTTTATGGAACTGTCGTATTGTTATTTCATTCACATTATTTATTCGGCAGGATGGGTGAACGATTTCATTTTGTGATTATATATTCTTTTTTTATCATGAGATTCTATATTGAATACTCATCGTTCTTAGTTATTGTTGAAGGATAAGTCATTGTCTTTTAACCTTTTCCATTACATGAAAACAATTAGTTTTATTCCACTGTGGGTCAACTACATGGATTGTTGTTCATTGTTCAACCAATTGTACTCTATGAACAACCACCTCTTTAGATATGTCATTTACCAATAGATTATTCGTTTGGATGTTAACTTTCCAAATCTGTTGGCTGGGAAGCCATCATTTACAAAGAAACATGCATATTTTTTCTTCCCCCTGAATTTTGCTGATGACTTTCCAGTTGCCATGCAGGTATGGAAATTGCTAAATGTTGTTAGTGATTTCATTAATAATGCATGAATTTGAGTTCTAATACATACTCACTCTAATTATAAGGCACCAACTGCAATTTCTCTTAGATCAAGGAATGATAGTTAAGTCATTAAATTAGTGTTCAGTTGATAAATATTTTCACCTTTACCCCTATCTTAATGATGCAAATTTATAAATATTATTTTTTAGATTTGCTTTGGATATTCTTGGGCTGCCCCTTTCTCTCTCCTCCTTCCTTTTTTGAAGCAACGTCTACGCAACATGCAGGTACTCCAAACAACATTGACAGTGGCGCCGATTTTGTTTTTTTTGGTGTAAAAACTTTACAAAAAAAAGTGGTGGGTGAAGTAATTTTTTTTAAAGACCCCCAAAAAACTTGGGTAGATCAAATGGAATGGGAACTCAAATTGTCATTGTTGAGTGAAGACAGATTCATTGCTCCCATGATTGACCAAACACAAGTATCCTTCGACTTAAATGTACTGCCATGTTGGGAAGAGGAAATGGGTGAGATTATGAACTCAAATATTTGCCCAAGCTCACAGAATCAAAATGTAGTGGTGTTGGATGATTCATACATGCTCTGTTTTGGTGAAGCAATAATAGAGAACTTGAATCCTCACTTACCTCTTGACTTGAACGTAGAAGGTATGTGTGGTGATGATGATAGTGAGGATGTTTCATTGCCTAACTTGAATGAAATCCAAATGACTAGCGATGATGGTTTTCTCCTACTAAACTTGAACAAAGGTCCAATGGTATTTGAGGAGGAACAAAACATATATATAGAGATAGCTGAACGTGTCAGAGACTACTCTAACACTTCACTGAGAGGTATGACACTATCTTTCTAAGAGACATAGGTCCAAATTCCGTCAGTTCACTTTTACGTCAATAACAAAGACATAGTTGGACATTTATCATTTTTTTTACGTTAGTTCACTTTGATAGGCACTTGTTACAAACATTAAACATGGTTTCTGGGAGTCAATTTGTTTACAGTAGCAATAAACATGATAACCAATATACAAGTAAAAAGCCTACTAATATGAAACACCTTTGCTTCTAGCCACCAAAAAAAAAAAAGCAGACGTACGTTTGCTAGAACCTTTGCTTTCTTGGAGTATAAGACGTACCTTTGCTTTATTAAAGTTGTAATAAATGTCCCAATGATAATATGTTAAGTTTTAATGAAAGTAAAGGAATTACTAGTTTGTGTATAACTTTAAGGGAAAAAAGTTGAACTGTGAGAAGGAGGAGGAGGAGGATGATGATGATGATTTGTACAAATGAACTATTATCATGCGTTTTGTTAGTTCCCTTGTTTTGATGAAAACAATTATAATTAATCTCAAGGAAATTCATTGTGAATTTTCTATTTTAAAGTGACTTGAAGTTGTTGCAAAAGAACCTCGAGTTAAAGCCTTGAATAAGTTTTTGAATAAAACCTTAACTTCAAGTTTGTTATGTATTAACTCAAGTTAGTGCCTTTATAAAGTCTATCGGGTTTAACTTCAAGTCAAAAATAAATGACTCAAGGCCATTTAAGATTTTAACTTGAACTTAAAATTAATTTGACTCAAGCTAACTCTTCTCTGAAATGTTTTGAAAGAGAGCATCGGGTTTAACTTGGAGTCAATTAGTGAGTGACTCAAGGGAACCCTTTCTGAACTATTTTTTAAAAGAGAATATCGTTTTTAACTCCAAGTCAAATATTAATTGACTCAAGGCAATTTAAGTTTTTAACTTGAAGTTAACAACTAAATGACTCAAGGCAACTTCTCTCTCAACATGTCTTTTATACTCAAGTTGCATTTTTGACTTGAAGTCAAAAACTTAATGCCTCCAGTCAATAATATTTTCAACTTGAAGTTAAAAGCTTATTGCCTCGAGTCAATAATGATACATCTCAAGACATGCGATAAAAGCTTTTTAACTTTTACAAAAGAAGTCATGACCTCAAGTCATTGACTCGAGACAAATATATTAACTTGATTGAAGTCAAAGATTGTTTTCTTCCAATTTGCGTTTCTTAACTTGAAGTTAAAATATATGTGACTCAAGGCAATTTCTCTTAACTTGAAGTTAAATACTTAATGCCTCCAGTAAATGTCTTCTTGTATTAAGTTAAGCATTCTTTTGTCTTACTCTTCGTTTTTAACTTTCAAAAAGCTAAAGTTACCTCAAGCCATCGTATCAAGTTAACTTCCTTTTCTTTCAAGTTAATTTTCTCGAAGTCATTTTCTAACTCTGATTTCAAGTCATCTTTGGAAGAGTTAACATGACTTCTGTTATAATATTTCTTGCCTCAAATAAATGACTCAAGGTAACATTATTTTTAACTTGAAATTTAAAGTTTAACTTGAAGTCAAAATTACTAATTGCCTCCAGTCAACAACTGTGTGTATCAAGTTATGTGTTCCCTTTTCACACTTATCGGTTTTGACTTTCATATATATCAAGTTAACTTTCAAATCAATATATCAAGTTAACTTCTTATTTCAAGTTAACTTTCAAGCCATATTTCAAGTTAAGTTTTCTCTTCAAGTTGCGTTTTTGACTCTCTCAATACCAAGTTAACTTCTTATTTCAAGTTAACATTATTTTTAACTTGAAGTTATCTTTATCAGATTTGAAAATCACCGTCTTCGAAAACTGAGAATCTTTCTCTGTGATTTTATTAACCCTTATCATCACTCATTACTGTTCCTAATTGCTTTTAATAAGTTTGCTAATTAGTTTCAGATGATTATATCTTGGATTAACAACAAATTGTTGTAAAGCAATTTGTGTGTCAGAACGCATTAAATGCCTTGCCATATCGAGACGCAATCACAACAACCATTCCTCTGATCATCCGAAAGACATTCATGCTATTCCTATTTCCCAATAAATGCTATTTCATAACGGGCAAAATAGAAGGAATGAAAGAATGTGGTGACAACACAAATCCACCTAGATCATTAACGGCGAATGTGACTACCGAAGCTTCATCTCTCTAACGGCTATTTGAAGAGTCACAACGGATAATCTTCAAGCTTCTCCAACGGTCATTAATGGCAACAACTATAAATTCCAGAAGCATTGAATTCGCCAACCACTGAAACGCTGTGCATTCAATTTGAACTTATTGCAATCTATTGTTTCATTAATATCTTTGGATATTTTGTACTTACTAATTATCATTTATTTACTCAGTGAGGAGTTAAACACTATTTGATGATTTTTTTAGTTGTTAAATCTTAAGGTTGTGGAACCTTAAGTGTGGGTGTACAATTACATCTTATAAGGGGGAGTGAATCTTAGTGAGAGGATCATCCAAGTACAGTGTGTAATTGTAATTGTCTTTGAAAGATAATGGAAATCCCATGTGTTCTGGGGATTGGACGTAGGTTGAAGAGTTAGACCGAACCAGGATAATCTCTTGTGTCTTTTTGTTCTTCTCTCTGTCTCTATCTTTGGTGTTCTTGATTACTTAGCGAAAGAATTTTTGTAATCACCTATTCACCCCCTCTAGGTGATATTCCATCTTCACGTTTTATAAACTATCATGTCATATATGTATTTGTGTTACTACTGGGACAGGAGAACATGGAAATGGAAATTCAAGTTCGCCACCATGTAGGAAAAGATTTTTTTTAACAAATTAAGAACGAAAAGGCATAAGCCATATATAATTTGGTGAACTTAATAAAAGATGGGATTCTAATGCCAGGTACAACAATGAAGCTAGCTTCAATGTATTGTGTTTCTAGAACAAATATTCAATGAATTTGGCAACAAATAAAGGAAACAAGAGAAGCATCTCATAGGAAGACTAAAAAGTGTGGACGTAGGAAAGTTCAATTCGATGAGGAACGCTTAGATGAGGTCCCTCTTCGGCATAGAACCATATTGAGATCTCTATCATTGAATATCAACAAAATGTCCCTTGTGAGATTGATGAAGGCCAATGTTATACGACGTCACTGAAGCCCTTCTTAACAAATGGAAACATGATTGCTCAGTTGCGGTTTTGCTTATCAATGCTTGAAGATCATAACATATCAAAGTCTCCAGCATTCAAATCTATGCTTAACATAATAGATATTGAAGAGATATGGTTCTACATGACAAAAAAGAAGAAGTATTACTTGGGAGCCAGTGAGGAGGACCCACATCGGACATGCAAAAATAAGAACTTCATTACTAAGGTTAGAGCTCGAAATCAGGGCCGGCCCTTGAAAGGCCAGGGCCTAAAAGAAGGGCCGGCCCTTTTAGGCCCAGGGTAAGAAAAACATCTATTTTTTAAGGCTCGACCAGAGAGCATGCGGGCCAAGTCCGACCCAACAGGGTTGGAAGACATTTTTATGGATTAAAATTATTTTTCCTGTGCTTTTTTTTTTTCAAAAAAAATATAATTAGTAAAATACAACAATTAAAATTCTATTTTATCAAATTAATGTTGTTAACATTAATGTCTACACAACACACTTAATGCAATAAACAAACGTAGTCACTAATTCATAACCAAGAGTGAACTATTGCCCACAAGTAACTCACACAAAGCATAACAAGCTTACCACTAAGCAACATGAGTACGATGGCTATCATTTTCATCTTCTTAATCACTATCATCAATTTCAAAGACATTTGATTGTGCTTCACTTCGAGTAGTGGGCTCTGCTTCATGGGTAAAAATATCAAGAATATTTTCTCTCACATCATAAATACATCTATAATATTTATCTGCAACAAATAATAAACCAAATCTTAAAATTAAAGTATAGTTATAATGTACTTGTAATTAAATGGATAAATAACTCTATACAAAATACATATAAATTAGTAAATTAAATGGTCAAGTCAAGTTAATGAAACCAAAAAAAAAATATTTAAAGGGCCTAACGAGCCGAACCTTGGCTCTACAAGGCTAGCCCTTTTAAACCTTCGGCCCTACAAGGCCAGCCTTGTAGGGCCAATTTCATTTAGAAGCTTCAATTTACAAGTATGGCCCTTGAAGGGCCAGGGCTTAAACAAGTCGGTGACGACGGGCTTAACCCGATTTCTCGGCTCTAACGAAGGTAATGAAACTTTTTCGGATAAGATTGGGATTTTCCCTCTTGTGACTTATGAGCCAACAAAGAGAAGGAGTGTTAATAGAGAGGCAAGCATTGTGGTAACAAAGCCAATTTCTTCAATTAACAAAGAAGTGTGCATAAATTTTCTTTGCAACCTGGTGTTACCTACAATAAAAGCCAAATGGCCTAAGGGATATAATAAGGGAAACAATTATCATACAACAAGATAATGCTATATGTCATGTAAATGATAATGATGAAGAGCTTCGTTAGGCTGCTTGTGAGAGTGGATTTGACATTCGTGTGACGTCTCAACCTCCAAACTCTCCTGATTTAAATGTGCTAGATCTAGGTTATTTTAATGCAATTCAAGCACTACAACACAAAGAAGCACCCAATACTATTGATGATCTCATTAGTGCTGTGAAGAAGTCTTGTGACAGTCTCTCATCATTTGAAACAAATAAAATCTTCTTAACTTTACAAGCAAATTTGGTAGAAGTTATGAAGGTTGGAGGTTCAAATAAGTATAAACTCCCATATTGGTACATAAATGTGCTACAAAGAAAAGGAGGGCTCCCAAGTCAATTGCAGTATGATGCATCCATAGTAGGAACCGGCTGGGGTCCTCTTCCCCTTACCGTCCTCTGCGCTTCTCTTCGGTAAAGTGGCGTCGTTTTGAGCCAAATGGGGGCTGTTGCCTCTTTTTTTTTTTAAAAAAATATTCAAGGTGCTAAAAAGATACTTCAGGATACCGGTACTGAAAAAATATTTCATGATATTGAAAAATTATTTTAAGACGTTGAAAAAATATTTCAGGTACTGACTGGTACTAAAAAGATACTTCAAGATGCGATTGGAGATCTTTTTTGGTACTAAAAAAATACTTCACGATCTAAAAAAATTATTTTAGGATATTAATAAATACTTCAATATCTTAAAATAATTTTTCAAGATCATAAAATATTTTTTTAGTACCGGTCAATATCCCCATCATCGTATCCGAAATATCGTTTTAGTACCCGGTCGTACACTGAAATATTTTTTCAACGTCTTAAAATAATTTTTCAAGATCATGAAGTACCCATCGATATTTTTTCGAGTGCGGTCGGTATCTGAAGTATCTTTTTAGCACCACGAATATTAAAAAAAAAAAAGAGAGAGAGAGAGAGAGAGAGAGAGAGAGAGGCAACGGCCCATTTGGCTCAAAACAACACCACTTTACGGAAGAGAAGCGAGAGGACGGTAGGGGAAGAGGACTCCCCGGTTCCTCCATAGTGGGGTCCTCTTCCCCTTACCGTCCTCTGCGCTTCTCTTCTGTAAAGTGGTGTTGTTTTGAGCCAAATGGGGCTGTTGCCTCTCTCTCTCTCTCTCTCTCTCTCTCTCTTTTTTTTTTTTAATATTCAGGGTGCTAAAAAGATACTTCGGGATGACGGCCGTGCGAAAAATATGCGATGGGTACTTCATGATCTTGAAAAATTATTTTAAGACGTTGAAAAAATATTTCGAGTCTTATTTGGTACTAAAACGATATTTCGGGATGCGATGGGGATATTGACTGGTACTAAAAAAAATATTTTATGATCTTGAAAAATTATTTTAAGATATTGAAGTATTTATTAATATCCTAAAATAATTTTTTTAGATCGTGAAGTATTTTTTTAGTACCAGCCAGTATCTCCAATCAGTATCTTGAAGTATCTTTTTTAGTACGTCGATAAGACTTCGAAATATTTTTTCAACGTCTTAAAATAATTTTTCAATATCATGAAATATTTTTTCGCATGGGTATCCGAAGTATCTTTTTAGCACCCTGAATATTTTTTATAAAAAAAAAAAAAAAAAAAAGAGGCAACAGCCCCCATTTGGCTCAAAACGACGCCACTTTACCGAAGAGAAGCGCAGAGGACGGTAAGGGGAAGAGGACCCCAGCCGGTTCCCTCCGTCTCTTCCTTTCTCCTCTTCTTCTTACCCCTTTTTTTCAGACACCAATTAGCTTTTCACATATTATTATTAATTATTAGTTCAGAAAATTTAGGACAAGACACGTAAAACCGTCCTCAATATACACATATTCCCCTTTCTCTTCATGCTCTCTGTAATCTTGGAAAAAAAGCTCAACTTTTAGTTTCACCACTCCCATCTCCTTTGTTTTACCTTCTCATTTGCGTTATTTTCTCTACTATTCTGTTGGTGTTTCTTAGCTCAATGAAACCCGCCCTCTTTCAGATTTTTTTCAATGAAATCGATAATCTGGAATGAAAAAGAATTCTTCAAGTGAAATGCATATTATCTCATTGCACTACATGATCACTTCATGCAAAAAAAAAAAAAAAAAAAAAAAGCCAGCACAAAACTGCATCATCATGTGCCAGAAACCATTTATCTGACTTTTAATTCCAAAATAGACGTACATTCAATAAAAATCAGGAAAAAAAGTTTTAACATTGACCTTATGAATCGCTTTCGCTCTTTTTCTGTATTGTTATCCTCATCACATTCATCGTTTGGAAATTTGTCAAGATCAAACTGAGAGTGGTCTTTCTTATCTAAAATGGCTTCACTAGAACTATCAAGTATCAACCATGCCCGTCATCTTTAACTTCACTTCCTCTTCCTCCGGGAAGTGGTTCAAGTCAAGTGGATGGGTTCGATGCTCTTCACGCTCAAGAGAGTCTTCCACAACCAAATTAAAGTGGTCACCATTACGGTCAAAACGTTCAACTTTTTCCTCCTCTGTTTTTTGATAAAGGAGAGATTTAACAGTACGTTCATCATGGTCACCGTTTTTCATCATAAAAATTAGATGAGAAATGAGGACAAAGAGAGAGATGACTGAGAAGTGAAAAAATGAAAGAGAAGACACAGAGTCGAAACCATCGAGAAATGAAAACTTAATGGGTGGGGGAGGAGGGGAAGAGAAACATGTTGGTAGAGTTGAAACCATGGACTATATATTGGCAGATATCCCACAAGTACAGTTTGATTTTCATGATCACCAAGCTTGGCCTGCTTTTTGTCTATGATTTAGAGACAATTACTGCGGTATGTAGGAACAGAATTAGCTTAGATCATATTTTTTTGACTACAGAAGCTTCATCAGTGGGAGGTTTTTATGCTGTCAACAGTAGAGGTCAGTTGTTATTGGCTACTGTTAATGAAAAAGTCAATGAAAAAAATATTAAATGGTTAGAGTGTAGTAGATGATAATTCACAACGTTCGTGGAGTATTAAAAATGAGGGTAAAATGGGAAAAGCCTAATAAATGAGTCAGTTAGAGGCAGTTGGTATCTTATAATAAGGACAAAAAATTGTTGATAGTTGGTATCTTATAATAAAAACTAGAGAGACTATATATTGGCAGATATTCCACAAGTACAGTTTGATTTTCGTGATCACCAAGCTTGGCCTACTTTTTGTCTATGACTTAGAGATTGCTACTGAGGTATGTAAGAACAGAATCAGCCCAGATCATATTTTTTCGACAGCAGAAGCTTCATCAGGGGAAGGTTTTTATGCTGTCAACAGGAGAGGCCAGGTGTTATTGGCTACTGTTAATGAACAAACCATCGTGAATTTTGTCAGTGGTCAAGCATGTTTTGGGCCTTCTCATTACTTATGTGGCATGTGAGAAACGAATATCTTCTAACCTTTTTTTCTGGTGATTATCACAGCTAAACAATTTGGGGCTGGCAGTTAACCTTGCCAAAAGAGGAAATCTTCCTGGGGCTGAGAAGCTGGTATGTCTGTTTTTATATAGAATGTTATGATATCTCTTCATCAGGATGTTGTTTGGGAAATCCAAAAAAAAAAAAAAAAAAAACTCAGATTTAGCATCTTTTAATCTCTCGAAGTTTTATATTGTTGCTAAACACTAACTTTTTGTGAAGCTTTGTTGGAATTGCAAATTGTGCATTAGAAGGTTGAAGCCAATATTTATTTCTTTCTGTGGAATTTCCTTAGTTCATGTTATTTCACAGGTTTTCAACAGTAGGATCAAAGTTTCTGTCTTCTCTGCTGTTTGTAGTACTGTATTTCGGTTGTTTATACTTAGGTCAGTGGCGGAGCCACATTGTTATCTTTGGGTGCAAGTGCACCCATAAAAGACACCCTTAATTGGGAAAAAAAAATCATTTCTCTTGAATGTGGACATACATTCACACAAATTATAAAATATACACGCTTAAAATTTTTAATAAAATAGGAAACAATTAAAAAAAACCTAATAAAAATAAATCAGTAAAAGATCATGGTATATGTGTGGCTACTAGTTTTGAAGATCCAAATTTTAACTTTTGCAAAACTCAGTTTTGATAATGTTTATTTGAGTACCTCAAAAAGTAACTTTTGAAAAATGGAATATTAACCTAAAATTGGGTTTTGTAAATGGTAAGAGTGTTACTTCTAGGAAATTGGTTTTTGAGAACGAAAACTGGTTTGACAAACTAGCAGCCTCACATACACATAAATGTTTCCTAATTTTCCTTCAATGAGATATGCCTGTATCTTATAGAGTATAGTTCATTCTTGCATTTGATATTGCTTAGTTGATTCTTGATTTTTTTTTTAATTTTTAATTTTTTTTTTATGTTCAATTGAAGTTTTCTTTTCTTGTCTATATTTTTTTTTTTAATACATTTAAAACTTCCTTAAAAACAAATTTCGGGGGTGCTGCCCCGAACCCCCAAATCACCCCATTAATTGTACACCCACAAATATGAAATCCTGACTCCGCCACTGACTTGGGTAAATGTCATATATCTGTGAAATGGGATGAGGGTGGTTAGTAGCGACCTCAGGTGTTGTATGCTGTAAATTTGTTGCTTCTTTTGGCATTTGCTCCCTTTCATTGTATTTTATCCGCTGTTTTCTTGAGAAATTTTAACTTTAAAGTTCATACAAACGATCTGTTGTGTTCTTCCTTTTAGTTAAATCTTTGATGTTCAACTATAATTTACTACCCTGATGAATTATTTAGTTATGTCAAGTAATTCTTTTGGCATTTGCTCCCTTTCATTGTATTTAATCTGTTGTGTTCTTCCTCTTAGTTAAATCTTTCATATGTCAGGATGAATTAATTATTTTCTATTTTAATTAAAATGCTAGTGTTTGTTATGTTGTCATTTTATCATGTATATTAGGTTTATGTAAAAGGTGGAAAGACTGTTGTTTTAACCCAGACAAAAAGAGATGCCGATGATGTATCATTGGCATTAACAAATAGCATACCTTCTGAGGCACTGCATGGCGATATATCTCAGCATCAGAGAGAGAACATTGAATTGACATGAATGAGTGTTTTAGTTAGGTCATTCTCTCAAGAAAGTTTTTTTTTTTTTTAGGTTGAATTTGGGTGATGAAATATGCAATGAAATGAAACTAAACCAGAATGCAAGACACTACTTTATGCAATAATGCAAATGAATTTAAAACCTATATGAGAATGAAACTAGTCTAAATGGCAATGCAATTTTGGGGGGTTTTATGGAAAGAGAATTAAAATCCTAAGAAAAGAAATTACTAACAACTAAGAAAATCAAATAAGAAACGGTAAGATGGGTTTAGTTTGGTTTAGTTCTAGTACGGTGAAGGGAACAATTCGGGATTTACATGGAGTTAACTTTCTTAACCCAAATTAATTAGTTAGACCAAAGGGAGATTAATGAAAGATTGGAATTAATGAATTTAATATTACTTAATTGAAACATGAGAAACCTTCATGTTCAATAACATCTAATCCACTAGAAAACCCATAATGGAATAAGCGCTAGTTTAATTAAGTCCATTAAAAACAATTAAAATAGTTTCAAGATAGTTTTGTAACTCATGTTCACAATTGTCTAATTAAACAACTAGAAAATTAACCAACCTAATTAAGCAACCAAAAGGATAAACCTAAATTGACAATCAAATTAATTATGAAAACTCAATTACTAATTTAATCGACAATTAAACGGTTTGCAAACAAAAATCCCAGCAAATATCTTAAACACAATTCAAATTAAATAATATATCTATAATCTAAACTAGATTGTTCTCGAGAAAACAACTTAAAATTATCTAAAACTAAATAATTTTCAAGTCTTGAAATAAATGATAAAAGAAAAGACACTCCTTTATGGTCTTCAAGTGTAAGTTCCTAGGCTCTAGCTTCTTCCATGCTCCTCCCAAATAACTCATGCTGCCATGAAATTTGCGGCCAATGGTGAACCTAGAAAATTATCGGAGGGGGCACCATTGGTGATTTGGGGGTTTTTTTTTTAAGCAAAATTTTATATGCATAAAAAAACAAAAGAATATAAAGGGAAAAACAAGGTCAAATATATTACAATAAAAATAATTACAATGTCATCCTTCTAGGCCTAATTTTTTGGAATTCTATCATAATTGCCTCATTATCAATGCTATCAAATACATCTTTTTCAATATAAGGTACTAGGCAATCATTCAACCATTCATCCCCTATCCTATTACGAAATGTAGTCTTGATGTATTTCATAGTTGAAAATGCTATTTCCACAAATGCAGTTGCTACAGGCAAAGTTAATGCTAACTTTACAAGTAAATAAATCAAAGGATACACAATATGTTTTTACTTTTCAACCATCCTCTTGGCAAGATCAGCTATTCCTTGCAAATTCAAAAAATCAGGATCAAGTTGCATATCAACAATATACGTGTCGAGGTGATATTCAAGCATGACAAAATCATTCAAATCAAAATCTGAAGGATAATAGTGAGCAAATTCACACAACTTATTCTTGTCAAATGCCGAGAAAGAGTTGCACGGATTTAAACATGCCATGCATTGCAGCAAATTTGAACTAACTTCACTAAAATGATCATTCAACTTTTGAAGTTGAGTATCTATCACTGCATAAAATATGTCAACCTTAAAGTGATGCAAATGAGTAACTGGTACTCGACGTTTTGTTCTCCCTTGTACTTGCAGTACACTTTCCATATTAGGGATATCTATATCATGTTTTATACAAAATTCAGAAGTCTTCTGAAATAGATTATCCCACCAACTATCTCTCATCTTCAGTAATAACACCTTTGAAACTTTTTCAAGAGTCATAGCAATCACAATATCTTGATCTTTTCTCTGAAGTGCTTGTGACAACTCATTCGTTATTGTCAAGACCTTGATTATCAGGTGTAAAAGTAATACAAATTCAAAAGTTTCCATACGCATCGCCAAATCATAAGGCCGTTATTGCCAAGACCTTGAGGCTTGGACCATTTTGCATGCATAATGGTTGTATCATCTTTTATAATTTCTAGCACTTCAAGTACATGATCAAACAATGTACACAGACTTACCAATGATTGGTAATGTGAGCTCCAACGTGTGTCCCCTGGTCGTGACAAACTCATTTCTTGATTCAAGCCTCTCCCTGATTGAATATCATCGCTTGCAACACTTTTGACTAATTCTTCCAATTGCTTTTCTCTCAAAATATCTGTTCTTTTGCAAAAAGCACCAACTACATTACACACCAAAGGTATAAAATTAAAGAAATCAGTCAATGCGTAAACCTTTTTTGCACAAGCTACTAGAGCTAACTGAAGTTGATTAGCAAAGCAGTGAACATAGTAAGCAAAATTATTTTCAACTAAAATCAAGCTTTTCAGACCACTGAATTGACCACCCATATTGCTTGCGCCATCATAACCTTGACCACAAATCTTTGTCAAGCTCAAGCCATTTTTGGCAAAAATTAACTCAATTGCTTCTTTAAGTGAACTCGTTGTAGTATCTGAAACATGAACAAGACCAAGAAAACGCTCAATAATGTCACCATTACAGTTCACATATCTTAAAACAATGGCCATCTGTTCTTTAATTGATATATCACGAGCTTCATCAACTAGTATAGAGAAGAAATTATCCCCAATGTCTGAAATAATAGCTCTGGTAACTAAACTAGCAGCAACATTAGTAATATCTTTCTGAATTTTGGGAGCTATCATTTTGAGATTTCTCGGGGCATTATTTAAAGATACATTATTTACCTCCTCATTGCTTTCACAAAGGAATTTTACAAGCTCCACAAAATTTCCTTGATTCATTGAAGCATCTGTCTCATCATGTCCTGGGAAAGCCAAACCTTGTCGTATGAGATATCGAATACATCGAATAGAACCATTTAGACGAATACAATAATCATGTTTGGCTTTGTCAGAAAGGTTAGACATAATAATGTCAATATGTTGATTTTGATTTATCAAATCTTTGGCAGCACTAAAGCACAAGTTATGAGTGCTTCCAACTTTCCCAATATGTTTAAGAAGCCGTTGTTTATCCTTCCAATTGCTAAATCCTTCTCCCACAAATGAATCACGGCCACCCCTTCCATCACCATACTCACAACTAAATAGATAACAATGCAAGCAAAAGATAGCATCTTTTGATTCACTATACTCCAACCAAGTGCCAAACTCATTGTACCATTGAAGATTGAATCGACGCATTTTACTCCCAATTAAGGATTGAGGAAAGTTATCAAGTTTTGGTTGACAAGGACCATTCGTTAAATAAATTCTTGAATCATTTCCCTTTCTTGAGCACTCTTCTCAAAGCTCATAATAGGAAGTCTTTTACCCGAATGAGGAACATACAAATCCGGTGGACCTTCTACTGTTGGTTTGTTCTAACTTGAGGGAGTAGCACACTCATTTTGTTTATCTTGATCTAAATCAATAGATGAAGATTCGGATCGAGAATGTTTAGTTCCACTACCACTTGACTTAGTAAAAAAAGAACCTATATTTCAATGACAAGGATTTCTCTAAAAAAAATCATCAATGACAGTATACCAGAATATTGCAACCACACTACCAGAATCTCAAGCCACATCATGCTAGTATTCAAATATTACAGCTTCAAATCAATTTCTTAAGAATCTCACTATACCATTTCACTCAAATAAAATTACACTGTCAGATATGTTTTCATGCTCTAACCAAAGTAAGAGTGAACCAAAAAGGTCCTCAAAGACTGTATACTTGCAACTTGCAAGATTTGGTGTCTACACACACCCCAATTGAAAGTTAAGTACTAGTTAATTAGAACAAAATGAATTACATGAATCCTTGCCCACAAACAAGGTTCCGACATAATTCAGTTTTCATTCATCGACAAACATAAGCGAGGCTATGAAGACATAAGATTAATTAGAACCGTTATATAAAATAATTCACCAAAACTTCCTCTATCAAAACAATCTTTCAAGTTAACAACAGTAATACAACAACTAAATTCCACATTCTCATAATTCAAAACCATACTAGGATCTACAGGATGAATCAAAATAATAAAGGATTAACAAATAGAGAGGTGGAATTATTAAGAAATGATTGAAATGGATCTTCCTCTGTTTATGCCAAAAAAGAAAAGTTTGGTAGCATTGTAAAATTCATTGAATCTAGTCAAGAATGCAGCTTCAGTAAAAAACAAGCAGATCATATTCAGATTTATTCTGTTCACATATGTTAGATGAGGACCAAGAACATTGAGTACATGACCTTAATCATGCTCAGACATAAAACACAAATGGCAACTCAAGTGAACCAGAAAACTCATGGCGAACGACGAACGGCAACCTACGACCATAGCTGAAGACCCAAAAAGGAACTGATGAACGACAACGCATGCACGACGAACGACTGGGAGAGGCGAAGAATAAACTTCCGGAACAGAAACAATAGCCGACGAGAGGCGAAGAAAAAGATCTAATTTTACAGCCTTAAACCTGCGACCTGTGATCTGCGTCGACCTGCCACGATTATACCTGAGTTTGAACCGAAGATTATGCCTGAGTTTGAACCGAAGATGAAGATGAAGATTTCGGGAAAAAGTGATTCTAATTTTACCTAAATTCAGATTTTACCCTGAATTTTTATTTTTAAAAAAACGACATCGTTTAATTGGGGGACACTTGCCCCAACCTTACCCTGGGTCCGCCTTTGCTCACGGTCATGTGGAATGATGGATGGTGAAGGAGTTAATTGGATGTAAAGGGGATGGAATAATGGTGGGTCCGTGAGAAAACAAACTGGAAACGAGAGGCGATGATATTGGATCCAAGCAATAGCCTTGGTCTCCGCGTAAATTATTGTTCCCCGGAAAAGACCGAAACTTCTAGAGGGAATGAGAGTCGGCCCTCTATGAGAGCGTGTTTCATTATGTGCGGCTAGGTTAATTTTTATCCCATGATGAGAGTTTCGGCTACCAACTTGAGCCCATTAAAATTTAAGAAGCGCAATAAAATTTTACTATTAGATATTCTTTTAATTTTCAAGGTCAATTCTGCATCGTAGAATCTTCTAACATGATTTTTCTTGTCCTGCAAAAATTAAATAAAATCATGACCTATCATATATTTAAAAATATTATTCAATCATAAGATATCAATCAGAATATTAATAATTTAAGCCCAACAATCTCATAATTAGTTCTGATTTATATTATTTCCTAAAATTGGCTAACAATCTAAATATTATCTAATAATTCCAAATTAGCTTAAAATAATTCCCAAAATAAATGAATAAGATGAGATAAAATATATAAAATTAGAGTTTATTAGTTAGTCCCCATACTCATTTAATTCGACCGAATATGTTAAGAACCGATGAATATTACTATGGTTTGGAAAACGGAATGCTGTTAAATATTTAAACTTCTTCAGGAGTCATGTGCATGCATAAGATATAGTGAATACTGTCATTTGAATGTATAAGTCTTGGATTGACTTTGGGAATATATCTAATAATCAATCTTGCTGCCTAACTAAACTAATGTCCCTCTTGAATCTCAGGACATGGATCCAGAAGCTGATAATGTGTTTCGAGCTCCTATTAATGATACTCAAGTTTTGATGTCAACTGTTTGAGAAGATGCTACCTTCTAGTATTAGATTTTCAGCACAGATTGCTTGTCTGTCTGCAATTTCTAGGAGCTTTATTCTGATTCCCCAAGAAGTGACACCAAATATGAGGCCTTGAACAAAAAGCCTGGTAGCCCTTTAGATGTTTCTCAACCACCAATCCCTTCTATGAAATTGCAACTCGATTCTACGCCTCCTGATGATGTTATAATGGTTTTTGTTTGCTTCGAATATGTGTAGGGGACACGAATTATTCTGAGGCTCTATGCTTCAAATATTTCAACGAAAAGCCTGCTCTATGATATTACCTTCTGGAATTTTATCATCTTTCTAGACGTGCATTCATTGAAATGTTTGTAAACTTGCTTTAGCTCACTGTGCACACAAGATAGCCTAAGTATTTATTTCAAACTTCACATGGAATCAGTATACACATGTATAGTGTGTGTGTGTGTTTTTTTTTTTAATGAAAAATGGTGATTCCGTATTGCCATCTGCAAGGGACACCGGTGAATATTATTGAAGGATCTCATGTCTGGGTTGAAGATCCGGATGTATCTTGGATTGATGGAGTGGTATCAAAAATCACTAGAAAAGATGCAGAAATTGAAACTAGAGATGGAAAAATGGTTTGTAGATTGCTACATAACTTTTGTCGTTTACGTTTTCCCCACTTTTTATATGTAATCTAAAGATTGATGTATTTTCTGTCAGTTTTACTAATCCAAAATGAACTGCATATTTTTATTTTAAGGTGGTCGCAAAAATATCAAAAATAGGACACAGCTACGGAAGCTCCCGCTGGCGGAGTGG
This sequence comes from Acacia melanoxylon, assembly GCA_019022615.1. Taxonomy (NCBI): domain Eukaryota; kingdom Viridiplantae; phylum Streptophyta; class Magnoliopsida; order Fabales; family Fabaceae; genus Acacia; species Acacia melanoxylon. The sequence goes on from JAFJYJ010000013.1 coordinate 7,195,793, forward strand.
ATGACATGACTAAGCTGTCCTATTTATATGAGCCTTGGGTCCTGCAGAACTTAACATCTAGATATGAAATGAAAGAAATATATGTAAGGCTTTCACCGCCTTCATATGATAAGGTTACGCAGTCTATTAACTAAAAAAGTAATCTTACTAATTGTATCTTTTGCCCTGGATGGAAGACTTATACTGGAAATATTTTAATTGTCATAAATCCATTCCAAAGACTACCTCATATCTATAATGCTCACATGATGCAACAATACAAGGGACCTCCATTTGGAGAACCAAGTCCTCACGTGTTTGCAGTTGCTGATGTTGCATTTTGATAGCGATCCAAATCGCTATAGTTTAATTTATTCTAGAAAAAATAAACATATTAGGATAAATTAGAAATTAATTATTAATCGAGTCTGTTTTTTATTATCTTTTACTATTATCTTTAGAAAATTAAGGAATAAGTGAAATATCTCACTAGATAAATTTAGTTGTTAGGATTTAGGATTATGAGTTATCTATTTGAATTAGAGTCTCTCTTTGTAAACTACTTCTATTTATTGGCTCTTAGCCTATTGATAAAAGCATCGACAATTCAGAGACTAAGTTACTTATCAGAGATTCTCTTGGGCTGTTCTTATAAAATAAGTGAGATATTTGCTTATTCTACTAATAACAGAGGTGGTTGCTTGCTTACCATTTGGCATAAGAGCCTCAATGATCCAGTATGGTGACCACACTGTCACGCATCGTAGAGAACGCAAGATATTTTGTACTCAAGACACTCCAAGAGGTTTCTAGAGAATTCCACATTATTGTAGATACTTGTACATAATACTAGAATTATGTAGAGAACTCTAGAAACCCTTTTGTAAAGGATAAATATCTAGATATTTTTAGGGAAGGTTCTGGAGAGCTATTCTCCACCGTAGGATCCTTTTGATCTCAACCGTTCATTGAGGAGGTGGATGACTATAAATAGGAGGTGCCACTCCCATTTGTAACCATCGAAAGCAATACAAGTCATTTGGTATTCCATAGCTTCTCTCTCTAAGTGTTTACTTCTCTCTCTAAAAGTTCTCTTTGTCTTTGTGCTCTTTGCCTACTTGTGAGGGTTCGGCTGACTTAGCCAAGATCAAAGGGGAGTGATCAAGCTAAGGCCGGCACAATTTTGAGTGGATTTGTCTAAGACCGTGACAACGTGGTATCAGAGCTTTGGTTCGAAGCTTTGAGCGTGGTTCGTAGGAGCCATTGTGTAGGCAAGGATGTCGGGCACAACTGAAGACATTGTGATTGCTGGAGAGGAGAGGGGTAGGGAGATTCAACCTCCTCACCAACCTAAGAAGGTTCGAGGCACAAGTAAGTCTCGACAAGCCGCGGATGTTGCCACCTTGATGGTAAAGGTGGAGGCTCTTGAGGAGGCTTTACAAGAGGTGGTCACTAGGGTGGACAAAGTGGAAAATGGCTTTGCTAATCTTGAGAGTCACACCCTAGAGCAACTAGACAATGTGAGGTCGGATCTTGATTCGCACCTCAATGTCGAGGAGGAACGAGCTGAGTCTATGAGGCGACTCGAGGCTAAGGTGATGGATGCCATTACTGCTATGCAGGATCAGCTTAACTCTCTTAAGGCTTCTTTAGAGAGTCAAACCAGAACTCCGTTCGTAGGAGGTACCAGTGGAGAAAGGGAGGTGAGGCTGGACCTCCTTAAGCCAAAGGAATTCAAGGGTGTCCGTGATGCCAAGGAGGTCGAGAACTTCTTATGGCAAATGGAGTGCTATGCTGAGAGCATGAATTTGGCCAATGACACGGACAAGGTACGCGCTGCTTCCTTATTCCTTACTGATAATGCTATGTTATGGTGGCGTAGGAAGCATGCAGATATGGAAAAAGGCCTTTGCACTATTACAACATGGGAAGATTTTAAGAAAAAAGAAGAAGCAGTTCTACCTTAAGAATGTGGTCTATGAGGCTCGAAAGAAGTTGATGGAGCTTAAACACAAGACCACGATTGCCGACTATGTAAGGGATTTCACTACTCTCATATTGCAAATCCCCAACTTGACCGGTGAAGAAACATTGTTCTACTTCATAGACGGTCTTCAGAACTGGGCTAAACATGAGCTTCGATGGCGGGGTATGACGAATGTGGATGAAGCCATTGCCATCGCCGAAAGCCTTACTGAGTATCAAAGGGGAGAGAAAGGTGAGTCTTCGAAACCTAATCAAGGAAAAGGTGGGGGAGACAAAGGCAAGGGGATCACCAAGGGAAGAGCTGGCAAGTCCTTCCACAAGAGCCAATATGAGGAGAAGAAGAAGAACAAGAACTACACAATAAGCTACTTCGTGTGCAAAGGGCCACATCGCATGAGCAACTATCCTAAGCTTGGTACTTTGTCGGCCCTTGTTGAAGGGCAAGATGTACCCAACGAGGAAGGGCCAAGTTCTCAAATAGGATCTCTCAGACTTCTGAATGCATTAAGGGCCAAACCTGTGAAACCTGTTCCCAAAAGCAAAGGGCTCATGTACGTGCAGACAACATTAAACATGAAGCCAGTAAAGGTGATAGTGGACACCGGGGCTACCCACAACTTCATTACTCTGGAAGAGGCCAAGCGGGTCGGCCTCTCGGTCACTCAACCACGAGGAGGTGGTTGAAGACGGTGAACGCTCCTGCCAAACCCCTCAATGGCGCAGCTAGCGGAGTTGAGCTATGCCTTGGCACATGGAAGGGAACAGTGGATCTATCAGTTGCCCCTATGGATGATTTTGATGTGGTGTTCGGCCTGGAATTTTTACGAAGGACAAAAGCATTACTCATGCCATGTTACGACTCAGTGTGAATTCCGGAAAAGGGGGTCACTTGCACAATACCTGCAACAAGCAATGATCAGGTTGCTCATTTGTCAGCCATGCAGGTGGAAAAGGGACTTAAGAAAGGGGAAGTCACCTACCTTGCAGCTTTAAAGGAGGTGAGTTCTAATGAAGAAGATAGTGGAAGTCTTCCCCCTATCATTCAGAATGTCCTTAAGGAGAACGAGGACATAATGCCGCCAGAACTTCCTAAGAGGTTGTCACCTAGACGGGAGGTGGATCATAAGATCGAGTTGGAACCGGGAGCACGTTCACCCGCCATGGCACCTTATCGCATGGCACCGCCTGAGTTGGAAGAGCTAAGTAGACAACTGAAAGGGTTGCTCGATGCTAGGCATATACGGCCTTCCAAAGCACCTTATGGGGCACCAGTCTTGTTTCAACGCAAGCATGATGGATCATTATGACTCTGCATCGACTATCGGGCCCTGAATAAGGTAACTATTAAGAACAAGTATCCTATTCCTTTGATCACAGATTTGTTTGACAGGTTAGGTAAGGCGAAGTACTTCTCCAAGTTAGACTTGAGGTCAGGGTACCATCAAATTCGCATCGCCGAAGGAGATGAACCCAAGACCGCTTGTGTGACAAGGTATGGGTCTTTTGAGTGGTCGGTGATGCCTTTTGGACTAACTAACGCACCGGCGACATTTTGCACATTGATGAATGAGATCTTTCATCCTTTCCTCGACCGGTTCGTGGTGGTATACTTGGATGATATAGTTATTTATAGTGACACCGTGGAAGCCCATGTAGAACACCTACGGGTCGTGTTCCAGACCTTGCGTGAGAACGAGCTATATGTTAAGAAGGAAAAATGTTCTTTTGCTAAGGAGGAGGTGCACTTCCTTGAACACATCATTCGATAGGGGACCCTTATGATGGATAAGGAGAAGATTCGTGCTATTGAGGAATGGGAGCCACCCACCCGAGTATCCGAGTTACGATCTTTCCTTGGGTTGGTGAATTATTACAGGCGGTTCATCAAGGGCTACTCGCTCGCAAAGCACCTTTGAGACTTGTTGAAGAAAAATAAGTCATGGGAATGGACTAAGGAGTGCCATGATGCCTTTGAAGACTTGAAGGCAACAGTGATGGAGGAACCTGTACTTGCTCTCCCGGACTTCTCCAAGACTTTCAAAGTTCACACAGATGCTTCTGACTTTGCCATCGGAGGGGTGTTCATGCAAGAAAGGCATCCAATAGCATTTGAGAGTCACAAGCTTAATGATGCCGAGCGGCGTTATACCGTCCAAGAGAAGGAGATGACATCCGTAGTGCATTGCTTGCGCACTTGGAGGCATTATCTGCTGGGATCCATATTTGTGATCAAGACTGATAATATGGCTATGAGATATTTCCAATCTCAAAAGAAGTTAATGCCCAAACAAGCCCGTTGGCAAGACTTTCTAGCCGAGTTTGACTATGTGATAGAGTACAAACCCGGCACAGATAATGTAGTGGCGGATGCATTGAGCCGAAAAGCAGAGTTGGCTTCAATGAGTCAAACCAAGGGCGACTTGATCACAAAAATCATTGAAGGTATGAACCATGATCCTGTTGCTCGACAACTAGTAGAGATGGCCAAGGAAGGGAAAACCAAGAGGTTTTGGTTAGAAGATGGCCTTCTCTATACTGTTGGGAGGCGAATCTTTGTTCCCAAATGGGAGAATCTACGTAGAGAGCTCATTAAGGAGTGTCATGACTCCAAGTGGGCTGGTCATCCGGGACAAAGACGCACACTTGCTTTATTGGAAGCATCTTATTACTGACCGCAGATGAGGGACAAGGTGGAACTCTATATGAAGACTTGTCTTGTATGCCAACAAGACAAGATAGTAAACCAACAACCTGCAGGACTGTTGGAGCCTCTCCCTATACCAAGGCAACCATGGGAAAGTGTTTCCATGGACTTCATTTCAGCTTTACCAAAGTCCGAGGGGTGCGGTTCTATCATGGTGGTGGTAGATCGATTTTCAAAATATGCAACATTCATAGCTGCCCCTACGGATTGTACAATGCGAAGAAGCGGCTGTGCTATTCTTCAAGAATGTAGTGAAGTATTGGGGTCTACTTAAGACAATCATCAGTGACAGAGACCCCCGTTTCATTGGCAAGCTATGGACTGAGTTGTTCAAGCTCCTAGGCACTGAGTTACACTTTTCCACAAGTTTTCACCCGCAGACCAACGGACAAAGAGAAAGGGTAAATTCTTTTTTGGAATGTTACTTACGGCACTTTGTGAGTGCCAACCAAAAGGATTGGGCCAAGCTCTTTGATGTGGCTCAATTCTCTTATAATTTACAGAAGAGTGGGGCAATAGGAAACAGTCCCTTTGAAGTGGTGATGGGACAACAACCACTCACTCCTCATGCCCTTGCCACCACCTACAAGGGCAAGAGTCCAGGAGCCTATCACATGGCCAAATCTTGGCAAGATCAAACTGAGGTAACGAGATCCTTTCTTATCAAGGCGGCTAAGCGAATGAAGAAGTTTGCAGATATGAAGAGGCGAGCTTCTGAGTACCAAGTGGGAGACATGGTCATGGTGAAGCTTCTCCCTCAACAATTCAAAGTGTTCCGGAAGGTGCACAAGGGTCTCATTCGCAAATATGAAGGCCCATACAAGATCGTTGGGAAGGTAGGAAAGGTTTCCTACAAGCTGGATCTACCCCCAAACTTGAAGATTCATCCCGTCTTCCATGATAGTATGGTCAAGTCGTTTCATGAAGACGTGGATGATCCTGATCGAGCTGTCTCAACAAGAGCGCCTTCGATTGTGACAAAGTCATTTGATCGAGAAGTAGAGGAGGTGCTAGCTGATCGAGTGATACGGCGACGAGGGGTACCACCAAGTACCCAATACTTAATCAAATGGAAAGGATTGCCAGAGAGCGAAGCCACATGGGAACCTCAAGAGGATCTTTGGCAATTCGAAGACCACCTGCACCGGTACAGAGACAAGTCAGTGACGAGGACGTCACCGGATTAGGTGGGGGAGAGTGTCACGGATCGCAGGGAACGCAAGATATTTTGTGCTCAAGACACTCCAAGAGGTTTCTAGAGAATTCCACATTATTGTAGATACTTGTACATAATACTAGAATTATGTAGAGAACTCTAGAAACCCTTTTGTAAAGGATAAATATCTAGATATTTCTAGGGAAGGTTCTGGAAAGCTATTCTCCACCGTAGGACCCTTTTGATCTCAACCGTTTTTGGATCAAGGGACCGGTTTTTGGATCTGAAGGGGATCCGGTGAGATAGTCTTCAAACACGAGGGTTTGGTCTGGTGGAGCACAGTAGAGCGGCGAGTGGCGGCGAGCTACGACGTGAGAATCGAGGTTAGCAGGGGAGGCGAAGGAGTCAACAAGCTACGGCAGTGAAAACGAAAATGACAAGAGGAGGCGATGAAGTTGATGGAGAAGAGCTGAAAGAGTTGTCGGTGGCTGAGCGATGCAAATGAAGATAAGTGAAGGTGGGATAATATTTCAAACAAAAAAAGAAGCAGAGAGAGTCACGGGTTCACAGGGATAATATATTAATATTTCAATTAAAAAAGAGAAATAAAAAAGTTACGGGTTGACCAAAAGTTGCGTCCTGAATGTATTATTTCAGGTCGAAAAAAAATGTTTTGGCGTCTTGAACAAGGTTCAGGTCGCCAAAAAAAATTTCTAGAGCCAAAATATTTTCCAAATTTTTTAAATTGCGCCAAAAGTTCTGTTTTTTGGCGTCCTGGATATATCTCAAGACGTCAAAAAAAATGTTTTGGCGTCTTGAATCTAATTTAGGACGCCAAAAAGATTATTTTTGGTGTCTTGCATCTAATTTAGGACGCCAAAAAAGATTTCTGGCGCTAAAACATTTCCCAAATTTTCTAAATTGCGCCAAATATTAAATTTTAGGCGTTCTATAATATATTTAGGACATCAAAAAAACTTTTAGGCGTCCTATATTAATATTTAGGTCGTCTAAAGTCTCAAAATCAAGTAAATAATTACAAGAATGCCACCTCCTTCACTTTTTACTTTTTTTTAAAAAAAGGGACGTCTTTTAGGGTAGTAGTATCCATATTTTGTAGTAGTGGACGGTTTGATATCCTATCATTACCCTCCCCTTGAAAATGAGCCTTGTCCTCAAGGTGAAAGTGAGGAAATTGTATCGCAATCAAATCATAGGGCTCCCAACTAGCTTCTTTTGGACGGTGATTTTTCCATTGGATAAGCAAGTGAACGTCGGAAGAGTGGTCAACTGAACCTTAAAATCCAAGACTTGTTCAGGTTCAAGAAGAAGTTCCCAATCCTTAGAAATGGGTAAAGGAGGCAATAGAGCATAAACATGGTAGCCATGGGCTAGTTTGAGGAGAGAAACGTGGAAAACCGGATGCACGCGAGAATCTGGAGGCACAAGAAGCTCATATGCTCCTACCCCTACCTAGCATTTAATAGGATAAGGATCAAATTAATGAGGAGACAATTTGTGGAACTTCTGTTGAGTCAAAGATTTTTACTTGTACGGTTGGACCCTTAAGAGAACCATGTCATTAACAGCAAAATGCACAGGTCGACGGTGAGAATTAGCTTGAGATTTCATGAGACTGAGCAGTAGTAAGGTTTGATTTAATAAGGTAAAAAACAACATCCCTTTCCTCAAAAAATTATGCCAAATCACTAATATGAGGGTGTGCATGGTAACCATTCTATTCCCCAGCATTGTTTTTGAGATGAAATAGTTTTTTCTGATTTTGTGCCTTGGAAGAGTTATGAGAATCAAAATTACGTTTGTTAACCCTTTTTTTTACTCCGAGAATAAGAATTACATTTGTTAATTTATTTATTTTTTCATTGGGAGAAAAAGAATGAATGGCATTAAACCGATTTCATTTCATCGATTGAAGTTCAGAATCTGGAGATAGAAAAACCAATCAATTGAACTTCGCGCCAGTAATTTGGTTGAGTTTGAGGGTTTTCTTTAGCGATCAAACCAAGTCAAGCCAAATCCATCGTAATCGGAGAGGATCAAACCAAATCCAGAATATCTATAGCGATAGTACTAGCGATTGAGTTTCGAGGTTGAGTGCGCACCAAATCCATCGCAATCGGACAGGATTAAACCAAGTCAAGCCCAGATTGAACTTATCGCCAAATACAAATTCAGAATATCTATAGCGATAGAACTAGCGGTTGATCTAACGTCACTCCAAGCTCGTTCTCTCTCACGATGCGAGTGAGAGAGGTCGAGTAAGCCCTATAAGAAGGTGGTGGTAGAGCTTGAAGGCGGGTGGAGAAGAGAAAGAGGACCCACCAAAGAGAGCTTGACCAGAGATTTTGGAATGACAGGAGAAGCAGCAGAATCCGCCATGGAAGAAGTCGGTGAAAGAAAATGGAGATCAATGAAATTAAGGGTCTTCTTCCTGCAAATGATTCTTGATTGATGATTGCGGAAGTTATTCAAATTGTTAAGAGTGTCCCGGTGTACAAAAGGAAACAAAGTAGGGGGATCCTTACCATAAACCACTCTAAAAGGAGTATACTGTTGGTCGATTTCCTTGATGGCAAGTGAACCAGTCGAATAAGTAATAAAGTATAAGTAGAGTATCGTCCTACAGAGACTTAGATACCTAAGAGTGACGCTCAATTGCTATGATAGTTGTGCAAACAAAAAGTAAATAGAATTGGTTTAAGAGGCTTTTGTAATTGTGCTAATAACAGAATTAAAGAAAATAAGTTTTAAGAAGATATCAGTAAGAAGTTAGTTTGAACTTAGAATCATCCTTAAGCGCATCAATCCCCCAGTTGCTCTACCCATTGCTATAGCAATCATACTCCACAGCTTCCGCAATGCTACAACATGGCTACTAACTACAACGCTATTCGGTTAACCCACCACTATTCTCTATCAAAGCTTCCACGTCCGATACATATGATACTAACTATACTCCTTCCATATTCCTATGGAAACTTTCTAGTTAAATCTGCATTAACTCGGGTGTCATAGTTATGAGAGGTAGACCCATTCCCGAAGCCTACAATAAATAGGTTAAGCCTTGCACCGGTTGCCTAGCAAACATCAAGTTTTTCGAGGTCTAACCTCGACTCCTTGCCCGAAGCCGAGGCCACAATTCTAGCACTTAGATTCCTCTAATCAACTAGTAATAAATTCACTCATAAGCAAACCAAATCTATTAAATTAAGAACTTGCAACTGGGTTCATTAAACACTTAAGAATTCATCCTCGTTCAGCCATAGGAAAGTTAGTTTATGACTGATGAGGGAAACATAAAACAAATAGTAACAGAATGACATATGATCTAATCTACTAAAATAAAATAAAATAAAAGCAGAAAGCTCGACGGCGTGGAAGAAGCCCTGTCACGTCACCACTCCACGTCTTCTTCTCTCCGTCTTACTGCAAGGAAGGATGCTGGGTTATCCTGGAATTCTCGTGCTAGTGAAGTCTCTCACTCTTCTTTCGAGTCGGCCGAATGTGAAATCTTGTTTTGGCTCTGTGTGACTCTCCTTAGGGTTCACTTGCTGTTTCCTTTTATACTCAGACTTTCTTGTGGCATAAGTTTCAGCTAGCTGGGCTTTCCAAATCTGTCGAGATCTATCGCATCTTCTATTTGTAGATTGATTCTGCTGATCCTACGGGATTCTTCAAATCTTTCCGTTTTGATCCTCCGTATCTTCTATTTTATTACGTCAGCAATCTACCTGTCGATCTCAACCTTTATTATTATTCCTGAAATCAGCTAGATAAAAAAGTCAGAAAATATGCCGTATAGCATTGCGTCCTTTACTTTGCTATAGCTTCAGTGCACTTCGAGTTGCGATCAGATTGCTATAGCATCGTATCAGCTTTGCTATACGTTCTTTAAAAACAATGTAACTTGCTCCTTTCTTAGCACATGTTTAGGATGTAAATGGTTTCTATCCTTCAGTTCCCTATATAATGAATATATGTCTTTTTGCTTGGATTGTTTGCGTTAAGCTTTCATTTACCATACAATTCAGTCATGAAATACAGGGAAAACATGGCATAATTTGTGCTCATCAAATACCCCCACACTTATCTTTTTGCACTCCTGGGCAAAATATGATAAAGCGAACAAAACTCATAGTCATAGTGCTCTTGTCTATATAACCCTTGCTTACACAATTGCTTTCAGTTAACGTCCCCCTTTGGCAATCCCACTGCCCAATGCTAACAGCTCAAAAAGCGTGGTATTTCTTAGATGAAGAAGCCTCAAGAGGCTCTCAATTTCAGTGTTTACGCTCTCTCACTCAGGGGATTTTAGTTTCTCTCTTGTCATATGGGCCCCAGAAGTTCCATAGCCTGTCAAAGTTCTAAGATTGCTTCCTGACATCTGAGTATTCATTCATCAAAAGGACTTTTTGGGTTTCAATGGTGAGGATAGATAGGCGATTAAGATGAGAAATGTTGGTGAATGCTATAGCAGATTAGGTAGCAAAATATCTTGGTCTCAGCCGAGTACTCCTTCTTGTACTTGTTTTTCTTGCTGCTCTTTTTTTTAGGTCTTTCCCTTTTTCTTCTTTTCTTTGTTTCTCTTTTTTTTTTGATAAGCAAGCAGCAGCTCTTTTTCACAGTATTTTGATGGAGCATTCTGCCGTAGCATTTTTCACAATTCTCTTCTAGTTTTTCTATCTATCTTGTTCTGCTATAGCATACTCGTGTGGCTCAGTGGGGTAGCAATATGGAGATGATGATAAATGGGTTGTGTATGGGATTGATGGGTATGACATGAATGTCTTTATCCTACGAACTTCAAACTCAGATACCAGATAGTTTATCAAAGAACTAAGACAAATCAAGGATCAAACATGGACTAGTAGACATGCACACTTTGAAATATAACAATTAGGGACAACTTAATCCTTCCATTGGGGGTTCTTCCCTTTAAACTTCCTTACTGCCACTTTACCCCATATCAGATTAGCTAGCACTGTCAATTTCCCAAGCCTAAGGGCTCAATTTTCTTAGGCAATCATGCTATGTTTCGTTATACAGACATTCCTTCTATTACTACAAAATTCTGTTCATACTCTATCATGCAATTTGAAAAAAAAAAATCAATTTGTGCCAAAAACTAAATACGAGTAATTAAGATCACACACACGGAAATAGCAGATAGCAGATTATATCACCTAACTACTCCCTCCCCCACACTTGAACGATGCAATTCCCCTATTGCAATGGCTAAGTGAAACGAGAGAGAGGCGAGAGAATTCGCGGCTGATAGTAGCTACCCAACACATGCCTTGATTTTGATTTTTTTTTTCATTTGTTTATATATGCCTCTAGGCAACAAGAAAGAAAAAAAATGCAAATTATAGTACGAAAATAGAGAAAGAGTCTAGTACCAGGAGTGAACAAAAGAAAACCTCAACTTAGCTTAACCTTTCCCTGCTGAAGGTCCGGCTGAAGGGTCTTGAGAGTTTGATACTTCTTCGTCATCAGTGTCAACAGAGTGTGTGCTGGTGGGCTCACCTTCTTGAGGGCTTTTGCTCTGATGACGCTTCCGCGAGCTTGTTGATTCCTGTTGTGGTGGGCTGGCGAGCGAATTGTGCATATCAAAAGTCGCCTCAGGGAAAACCAGCAGTGGAGTGTATTTCGGGGCATTTTCCCTGAGATTTGCAGCAAGGCTGCTATCCCTCTCGGCCACATATTTCCACCACATCTGCTGCTGAAGAAGCAGTGTGCTTACTGAACGTTGCAAGGTTGTAACTTGGGCAGCCAAAGCATGAAAAGCTGCTGCAAAAACAAGGGGGGTTACTACCTCGGCAGGGTGAAGGAAGAATCTTTCCCATCGGCACTGTTATATGATCCCTGTAACACATTCAGGGTAAGCGCCCTGCTCGAATGCATCTCCGTCGAATCCCCGTTCCGGTGCTAGGGTTTTATCTGCTTTTAGAGAGTTGAAATGGGATTCGGCTTCTCTGGTGGCAAATGGCATAGCGTCTGGAGCTTCAGCGGGTGTTTTATGTCCGAAACCCTTGGTGCGTGCCATTGGAACACTCTGGAGTTGGAACGAGAGAGAAAGTATTGTAACTTTGCACAGAGTTAATGAGCGCGAGCGTCTGCGTTGAGAGGTGCGGTTTGATTTAAGTAGGGATCAAGAAGAGTGATCGTGGGCGAGCAATTCGGGCGGGTTGTGTGCAATCCGTCTGAAATCTCGAGGTGAGACGTGTTGCAGACGCTTGGTGTGATTAATGTCGGTTGCCAATTTGCTTATGAATACACTTTCAAATCTATTGGGCCCATTCTTGTGTGGCCCACCAATAATTCCGTCCTTGTGTGTGAGTAGTTCAGATGGGTTGCTACGGCCTTCAGGTGGTATATCCTCTATTCTCAGAAATAGTAATTTAAAGCATGACTCTAGGCTACCTCACAGTAGCGCTTGTTTTAAAGTCTTCAGCCAGACTTTGCTGTAGCAAGTTACTGCTGTGATAGTGCAAGAAGGCTTCCTATTTCTCTAGTGCCTTTTCTGTCATCTTCAGAGAGTAGGTACCTCTTAGCTGGGTCTTCGAATCTTGCGTTCTTAAGGATTGAGAAGGTGACCTAATCATCATTTACACGCATAGTAAGTTCTCCTCTTTCCACGTCAATTAGCGTACGCCCAGTTGCCATGAACGATCTTCCTAGAAGAATTGGGACATCACGATTTGCTTCAAAGTCCAGAATAATGAAATCCACAAGGAAGATGAACTTATCCACCTTTACTAGAACATCTTTGATCTTTCCCTCATGTAGAACTATGGAGCGATTGGCCAGCTGCAATGTGACTGTTGTGGGTCTAGCCTCCCCAACTGCCAATTGTTTGAAAATAGACATGGGCATGAGATTTATACTAGCTCCCAGATCACACAGAGCTTTCCCTGAATATTGAGGTCCGATTGCACAGGTGATTGTGAAACTGCCAGGATCTTTTAATTTCGGAGGTAGCCGATTTGTTAGCATGGCACTGCAGTCCTGGGTCAATGCTAATGTCTCAAACTCTTCCAGTCGTCTCTTTTTAGACAGAATTTCCTTCATAAATTTCACGTAGCTGGGCATTTGCTCTAGAGCTTCCACCAGAGGAATATTAATATGCAATTGTTGTAGCATGTCGAGGAATTTCTTAAATTGCTTCTCTTGGCCTTGCTTCTGTAGCCTTTGTGGGAAAGGTGGGGGTTGCCTTAGCATCATTGAAGGCCTGGGATCACGATTATGCTTTGATGATGATGCAATAGCATTCAATGTTGGGTATTGCACGTGATCATCCAGTGCTACACGCGGAGGCAATGTTGTGGTGCTGAGATCCTGTTCTGGTTGTGACATTCTTGGTTGACTCTGCTCGTCTTCAAGAAGTTGTTTAGCACTTCCTTGCCCTTCCTTAAATTTCTCATATTGCGGATCAGCGACAATCATAGGTTGCTTGGTTGCCTTCCTGGGTTCTAAGCTTTTACCACTTTGGAGCTCTATTAGCTTGACTTCCTCCCTTCCTTGTAGGCATGGAAATAGGCCAGGCTTTGGCTAAATAGGCCTGAGCCTATAATGGGGGCAGAAGGTCTGAGCCTGAATTCAGGCCTTTTTCTAGGCTCAAGCCTGAGCCTTCATAAGGCCTGGTCGAGCTTGAAGCCTTTTTAAAGGCCTACTTACAATGTAGGCCTTTAAAAAGGCCTCATATTATAGGCTTTGGAGGCCACAAATAGACTTTGTATACTTTAAGGCTATCAAAACTTATATAATTATATCTTGAAATTATAATATAAGAATGAAAAACAATAAATATTATCTAATTTATATAATATAAATATAATTATATTTATTTAATATTTAAATATAGGCCAGGCCTTAACAAAATAGGCCTTGCCTATTTATATATTCAGGCCTTTAAATAGGCCTTGGCCTGACCTTTTTAACAAACGGCCTGACCAGGCCCTAAATAGGCTAGGTTGTAGGCCACCTGATAGGGGCCTGGCCTATTTCCACCCCTACTTCCTTGGATCCTGGGGACTTCAGTGTCATTGGGCAGGGATCCTGAGGGTCTGTTGTTAAGGGCAGTAGCTAGTTGTCCCACTTGATTTTCAAGATTTCTCAAGGTGACTTGTTGGTTCTGAATGATTGCATCGTTTTTTGCCATATATTCCTTCAGAAGGGTCAGTATAGAGTGCTGCAGGTTTGACTCACCGCCCTGCTACCTTGCTTGCTGGGTAAACCCTGGTGGGTTTGAGTATTGTGGGCCCGATGATTGTCCCACTACTTGTGAACCTTGAGAATTCCATGAGAAATTGGGATGCTGCCTCCATCTGGGATTGTATGTATTCGAGTACGGATTGTTGGTGTTACTGCCCCTATTAAAGTTGTTGACGAAGTTTGATTCGGGGTTGGCGAGCACCGAGAGTAAGAGTGCTCTCCGCCACAACACACAAGCTACCCGAGATGGTTGCGGCGATGTGTTGCTTGATGGAAGGGTCAGTCCTTTCACCATATTGGTCAGAGATGACACTTGAGTTGTGAGAGCAGTCATAGCATCTAGTTCATGTATTCCTGCAACAGTTCGAGACGATGTGGCTCTGTCTACTTGCCATTGATGACTGTTCATGGCTATGCGCTCCAATAGGTTGTGAGCTTCTTCATAAGACTTCATTAGGATGGATCCTCCAGAAAAGGCGTCTATAATTGATCGTGTTTGTCTATCGAGACCTCTGTAAAATGTTTCTAACTGGACCCATTCACACAGACCGTGCTGTGGGCATCTTCTGAGGAGGTCTTTAAATCTGTCCCAGGCTTCATAGGTAGATTCACCAGATTTTTGTTGGAAATTGGTGATGTCCCCTTTGAGTTGAGCGTTTTTAGTAGGTGGAAAAAATTTGAGCAAGAACTTACTCCCTAGATCATTCCATGTGGTGATGGAATTTGCAGGTAGGTTGTTAAGCCACGTTCGAGCCTTGTCCCTTAGTGAGAATGGGAATAATTTAATCCATACGGTGTCGGGTGGGATTCCTGGGATGATAAAAGAATCACACACTTCCATGAAGGTCTTGAGGTGCAGGTGGGGATCTTCGGATGGAAGTCCTCCAAATTTCCCTGCTGCATTCAGCATCTGAATCATGACACCTTTGATTTCAAAGTGTCCTGCATTGAATGTTGGCGGTGTGATGGCCGAATTCAGCTTATTTAGATCTGGAATTCCAAATTCCATGATGGCTTTGTTCACTTCTGGGTTTGGAGGTGGAGGGACTTGGTTGTCCCCATTTATTACTATCGGCTCTCGTTGATTCTGTTCGTGGTTGATGTGCATATCCGCCATGCTTGCTGAGTCAAAAGGTTGACTTCTTCACTTCTGCTTCCTGCGCCTTTGCTTGTAAGTACGTTCTATTTCAGGATCGTAAGGCTCTAGGTTGGCTGAGGGCGAGTTGCGCATGCACTACAGAATGTATCTGAAAATCAAGAATAGAGAAAAGGTGAGCTTTTTATTAGGTAAATCACAACTATTAAGCAAAAGGGGCGTCGTCAATAAGGGTATCAACAGTCCCTGGCAACGGCGCCAAAAACTTGTTGGTCGATTTCCTTGATGGCAAGTGAACCAATCGAACA
Source organism: Acacia melanoxylon (assembly GCA_019022615.1). Classification (NCBI taxonomy): domain Eukaryota; kingdom Viridiplantae; phylum Streptophyta; class Magnoliopsida; order Fabales; family Fabaceae; genus Acacia; species Acacia melanoxylon. Next base: position 7,211,257 of record JAFJYJ010000013.1, read on the forward strand.
AGTAATAAAGTGTAAGTAGAGTATCGTCCCACAGTGACTGAGATATGTGACGCTCAATTGCTATGATAGTTGTGCAAATAGAACGTAAATAAAATTGGTTTGAGAGGTTTTTGTAATTATGCTAATAACAGAATTAAAGAAAATAAGTTATAAGAAGATATCAGTGAGAAGTTAGGCTGAACTCAGAATGATCCTTAAGCGCATCAATCTCCCAGTTGCTCTACCCATTGCTATAGCATCCATACTGCACAGCTTCCACAATGCTACAGCATGGCTACTAACTACAACGCTATTCGGTTAACCCACCACTATTCTCTATCAAAGCTTCCACGTCCGATACATATGATACTAACTATACTCCTTCCATATTCCTATGGAAACTTTCTAGTTAAATCTGCATTAACTCAGGGTGTCATAGTTATGAGAGGTAGACCCATTCCTGAAGCCTACAATAAATAGGTTAAGCCTTGCACCAGTTGCCTAGCAAACACTGTTTTTCAGAGGTCTAACCTCGACTCCTTGCCAGTAAGCCGAGGCCACAATTCTAGCCCTTAGATTCCTCTAATCGACTAGTAATAAATTCACTTATAAGCAAACTGAATCTATTAAATTAAGAACTTGCAACTGGGTTCATTAAACACTTAAGAATTCATGCTCATTCAGCCACAGGAAAGTTAGTTCATGAATGACGAGGGAAACACAAAACAGATAGTAACAGAATGACCCATGATCTAATCTACTAAAATAAAATAAAATAAAAGCAGAAAGCTCAACGGCGTGGAAGAAGCCCTATCACGTCACCACTCCACGTCTTCTTCTCTCCGTCTTACTGCAAGGAAAGATGTTGGGTTATCCTGGAATTCTCGTGCTAGTGAAGTCTCTCACTCTTCTTTCGAGTCGGCCGAATGTGAAATCTTGTTTTGGCTCTGTGCGACTCTCCTTAGGGTTGACTTGTTGTTTCCTTTTATACTCAGACTTTCTTGTGGCATAAGTTTCAGCTAGCTGGGCTTTCCAAATCTGTCGAGATCTATCGCATCTTCTGTTTGTAGATTGATTCTATCGATCCTACGGATTCTTCAAATCTTTCCGTTTTGATCCTCCGCATCTTCTATTTTATTACGTCAAGAATCTACCTGTCGATCTCGACCTTTATTATTATTCCTGAAATCGCTAGATAAAAAAGTCGAAAATATGCCGTATAGCATTGCGTCCTTTACTTTGCTATAGCTTCCGGTGCACTTCGAGTTGCGATCGATTGCTATAGCATCGTATCGCCTTTGCTATACGTTCTTTAAAAACAATGTAACTTGCTCCTTTCTTAGCACATGTTTAGGATGTAAATGGTTTCTATCCTTCAGTTCCCTATATAATGAATATATGTCTTTTTGCTTGGATTGTTTGCAGTTAAGCTTTCATTTACCATACAATTCAGTCATGAAATACAGGGAAAATATGGCATAATTTGTGCTCATTATATACCCTAAAGAAGAGTGGTAACAAATGTTGTAAGAAAGCTCAGCCCAATGGAGGAATTGATGCCAGCGTTTAGGAAAATCTTGGCAAAAACACCATAAATAAGTCTCTAAGCACCTGTTAAAATAAGTCTCTAAGCACCTGTTAACAACTTCAATTTGGCCATCCGTTTGAGGATGGTAAGAAGTGCTCATCTTTAAAGTAGTGTCACTCAGACGAAATAATTCCTTCCAAAAAGCACTTAGGAAAACAGGATCCCTACTAGATACAATGGACTTAGGAAAACCATGAATCATACCACTTCTTTGTAGAAAAGAAAAGCAATTGATTTAGCTGAAAAAGACCAAGGCATACCCCTAAAGTGTGCTGATTTGCTAAATCAATCCACTACCACAAAAATAGACTCCAGACCGTGAGAAGAAGGAAAACTAATGATAAAATCTAGTGAAATATCCTCCCATATGTGTGCTAGAATTGGAAATGGCTACAAGAGATCCCCTGGAGCTTGCGAAACATATTTGCCACGTTGACAAGCGAAACATTTTGGATAAAGGATGTGACCTCACCTTTCATATGTTGCCAAAAATAAAACTTTTGTAAACGTATCATGGTTTTAAGAACACCTCCATAACCAACAACAGGAGTCGAGTGGACTTCCGTGATTAATTGAGATGTGAGAGGAGAATTTGCAGGCAGAACCAAGTGATCATTATAGTATAAACGACTATCATTAAGGGAAAAGTGAGGGACTGAGTGAGTGATGAGCATGATTTATGTCATGTTTTCCCTGTATGTTATGACTGAATTGTATAAAGAATATGATCTTAACTGCATTTAATCCGAGTAAAAAGGCATTTATTTATTGTACAGAGAAATTAAGGGTGAATTTTGTTTACATCCTAAACATGCACTAAGAAAGAAGCAAGTTTTGAGGTTTTATGAGAAATTCGTATAACGTAGCCAATGCTGTGTTATAACATCAGGACAGCTTTATCGAAGTGCAATACAATGCATCCCTGAAGCTATAGCATAGTAAGTGACGCAGTGCTATGTAGCATATATCCTGATCTTTTGTCAAGATTATTTCAGGAAGTATATGCAGGTCGAGGATAACGGTTAGATTGTTGACATATCGAAATAGAATATGCGGAGGATCGGAACTAAAAGATTTGAAGAATCCTGTAGGATCAGCATAATCAATCTACCGAGAATTGGAAGATAGATACGATCGGACCCCGACAAATTAGGAAAGGCCCAGAATTGATGAACGTACACTGCAAGTAGACCAGACTATATTAGGAAATAGCGGCCAACCCGCAATGATTGCTAGGCGGGCAGGTGTAAGGCTTGACCTATTATGCTAGACTTCAGGAATGGGTCTACCGCTCATAACCATAACACCTTGATTTGTATTGATAATCCAACTAGAAAAGTCGCCATAGACATATGGGAGAAGTACAGACTAGGATTGTATGTATCGGACACGAGAGCTTCAGTAGATTAGCGTGGTGTGGTTAACTGAATAACTTTGCATAGGGTGTTCATGCTGTAGTAATTGCAAGAGTTGTACAGTATGAATGCTATAGCATTGTGTATAGGCGGCTGGGGGAATGATATGCTTAGAAAGGATTCCGAGTTCAGTCTATCTTTTTACTGATATCTTCTTATGACTACTACATTTTAATTATTTTTTTGTTCATTAGTATAGCTACCAAACCTCTCAAACCAAAGAAAGTTATTTTCTTTTTTAAACACAACTAATTCTGCAATAAGGTGTCAACATTTTGTATCCCAGTCTCTGTGGGATGATACTCAACTTACTCTTTATTACTTGTTTAACTGGTTCACTTGCCATCAAGGAAATTGACCCAACAGTGAAGGGTCAACTTGTAAAGATGCTTTTGACTAAAGATGTATAAGGACCTTGATCTAATAAGGCAGGTAGATCATCAAATAATGAAGCGCGAGGAATAACCAAAGAGAAGAATTCACCAGAATGTGGTATACGGGAAAGAGCATAAGCAACCTAATTAGAAGAGCCAACTTTATAAATGATTTGAAAATCAAAAGGAAGGAGTTTCAGGATCAAACGTTGCTCAACAAGAGTAGTGATAAACTGTTGGAGAAGATATTTGAGGCTAAAATGATTTATATAAACCTCAAAATTGCGTCCCAAAAGATAATGACACCACTATGACAAAGAAGAGACTAGTGCCAACAATTCTTGGTTATAAACTAAAGTATTTCTTTTTGATTGGGATAAACCTTTGCTGTAGAAAGCTATTAGATGACCCTCTTGATGTAAAACAGCCCCAATGCTTGTAGAAGAGGCATCACATTCAATAATAAATGGCTTGGAAAAATCCGGTAATTATAAAACTGGAGCATTAACCAACGCTTTTTGAAGATCCTAGAAGGTCGTTAATGACGTCTCATCCCAATTGAAGGCATTTTTTTAGTCATATCAGTGAGAGGTTTGGCAATTTGACTGTAATGCCGGATAAATATGCAGTAATACCCAGAAAGACCCTAAAAATCACTGAGTTCTATAATATTCTTTAGAAGAGGCAATTGCAATATTTTTGTCAGAAGATCTACCTTGATCCCCTTTGTTGAAATAATATGTCCTAGAAAGGAAATGTCATGCTGTAGGAAATCACACTTGTTCGGATTGGCATAAAATTCATTCAATCGCAAAAGTTGTAAGATAATGCCCAAATGAGTTATGTGATCCTCAAAAGACTTGTTTGTACACCAGAATATCATTAAAAAAATACCAATATAAACATCCTAAGATTTGGTCGAAATAAGTCATTTATGATCGCCTGAAAGGGAAAGGGCAAAAACTTGATAGGGAAAAACTTTATAGCATATAACTCCACAAGTATACGGGCTGTATCAAGTAATAAAGTGATAACAAAAGTATCGTCCCCAAGATGACTTAATCCAACTAGCAATTAGATATTAATTCCATTATTCCGTTTAAGTTAAGCGAGTTAGAATTGTTTTTAATAATAAAAAGAAATTAAATAAGAAACTAATAATAGCAAGAACTTTCACAGAGCAAATACCAATATCGAGAAGTACAACCTAGAGTCACTAATCCCTTGTTTGTTTATTTAGATTTTATCCTTACTAAATTAATTTTGTCTTAACTTAATCGGCTAATCTATAGTATTACTGTCTATAAATGCCTTCCGATCCATTTATATACCCACCTTAATTAATTATGCAATGCCTCACACAACTAAGTAAGATGCATTTTTAAGATCGGGCTCCCTCTAATTTGATTATGCGGAGCTTCTAGGTATATGCCTATCCTATATGCAAATTAGATTAAAACCTAATTCCACATTATTTAATCCCAAGGTCAATTTAAGATTTCATCTTCCAAGTTCAACTCTAAATCCCCAAAACATGCTTAATAGTGGCTAATTACTAAGCAATAGCAACAAACAGAAGATTAAATAAACTGAAATAAAATTAATCAAAACTAATCCGTGGGAATAATATCTAGAACCCAAACAAGTTTATAGGTTCTCTAGGTTGAAAAGAAAATTTAGCCACACATGGCTATAATATAATCCATAACAAAAAGATGAAACTCACAATCAAGAAATAAAAGAAAAATAAAGAAGAGATGACACCACTACTGTGGAGCTCCGTCTCTTTATTGCTCCCACTGTCGTGCCACAAGGATGTCCCATGTTGATCCGTTCTCGTTCTGTGTAGTCCGAGTCTCGTGCGTGTTGTGTTCCCAGTTGTGTCTTTTTCTTGTGTCTTTGCTGATTTCTTGCGGCATCTAGATTGCTTCTTGATTTGTTATTTGGTCGTGCATATTGCTGCGTCTTTTGTTTTATATACACTACCTCCGGTCCTAATTATAAGAGCTAGTTGGCTTTTTTTGGAAAAATTAAGGAAGCTAAATAAGTTACTTAATCATTTCATATGTTGTATTTTCTTAGATTATATATTAGTTTATTAGTCAAAATATTTAGTTTGAAGAAAAAAATAAAAATAAAAATACTCTAAGCTAATTTAATTAGCTTCCTTAATCTCTCCAAAAAAGTCAACTAGCTCTTATAATTAGGACCGGAGGGAGTATCATTTAGGGTTGCCTTTTAATAGATAGTATACTTTTACCTTTCTTTTTCTACGGGTCCCACACTTTTATTCCAATTGCTTAAAGATATATCCTCTTTTTCTTCGCCCAAGAATGTCTCATCATCCTTGGTTAACTAGGGCTGTTCAACAAACTAGACCAGACCGGGCTGACCATTAACCCGTGGTCTGGTCCGGAAGGTTGGTTGGGCTGGAAATGCGAACCCGAAGCCTGGTCCTACCCGGCAAGAAACCTGGTCGATTTTGGGCTGGATAGACGGGTCAAACTGGACCGGGTTAGTGGTCCAGTAGCCCATGACATAAAAAAAAATCAAGAACATAAAAAAAATTCCAGAATCCAAGATCCAGTATATCAAAATGAAGATCCAAAGAAAATTCTAGAAACTGAACGATCTGTAGTTATACAATGTTTGAAATGAAAATCCAAAAAAATTCCAGAACCCAAGATGTAGTCGATCAAAATGAATTTATATAACGTTGATCCAAAAAAGCATCCTAGGAACCAAGATCCAGAACATACCAAAAATAGAACAATCTGCGATTTAGAAGATGAAAACGAAGAAATAAAATAGAAGGTTTGATGAAAAAAAATTACCTAGCAGATCCTTGCGATCAACGAGAAATGGAGAATAGTCATCTTGATTCTTGCTTGAGAGATTAAAAATGGCGATACCGGCTAGGAAGAAGATGAGAAAATGGAAAATGACGATGATGGAAGTATGGAACTGTGTTTTTCTTTTTTGGAACGCGATACCGGCGGGAAGAAGATGAGAAAATGGAGAATAGTCCTAGACGATGATGGAATCCGGGTACCTGGGTCAATGGATCGCTTTATGTCTTTCTTTCTTTCTTTTTTCAAAAAGTGCTTTATGTCTTTTCCTTCTACTTTTTGTTGTTGCTCGAGTCTTTTCCTTCTACCAACTCCACTGCTTTATGTGAAATGGAGCCTTACTTTTGACCAAAGAAAGACGAAAAGTTTGAAGTATTAATAATTAATAAATATATATTATACATAAAGTGACTGAAAATTTAATATATATATATATATATATATATATATCCAAGTAAGACTGGGTTAATTAGTCAGGGATACTAGCCCAAAACCCGGTCTTACCCAGACATCGGGTCATACCCGGTTTTGTCCGAATATATGTTCAGACGCTTTTTTTTCTGACTGGATCGGGTTAGGACCAGGCCGGGCCGGGGTGCCGGGTTTACGGGTTTTGTGTTCAGCCCTATGGTTAACATAACATAACATAATATATTATAGGGTTAAGGTGCAAAAATAGACATGTACTTATCTCCGATGAGCGCCCAGTAGCAAATGCTTTTTTTAGGTGCAAAATGACTATGTTGTTACAAATTAGGTGCAAAAATAGCGTTTGACCGTTAAGTTTGACTTTTTTTGCTAACCGGACGATGACGTGGCATTTCAAATATTTTTTCAAGTATCCTTTTAGTACCGATCAATACCGAAATATTTTTTCAAGATCCTAAAATAATTTTTCAAAATTATGAAATATTTTTTTTGTACCAATCAAGATCCCGAAAATACTTTTTAGTACCGGTCAAGTACTCTAAAATATTTTTTTAAGATTATCCTTTTTAGTTGGCCAATACCCGAAATATTTTTTTAAGATCATAAAATTATTTTTACACCTTTGAAATGCCACGTCATTGTCCAAAAAAAAAATCAAACTTAACGGTCAAAAGTCAAACTTAACCTGGGCGTTAACAAATAACATTCGGAGTCCTATTAGCACAAATAACAATTTATGTGACTATTGCAAGACTTATAAAAAATTCAGCCTTTAACTTCTCTGAGAATTTGAGAAATTCATAATTTAACCAATACAACTCCGAATGGAGTGATTCCAATTCCTACTTAAACCTTGATAAGTCTATTTTCATAAATTAAAGTCTCCAAGTTGATTTATGGCTGAGAAAAATTCCCAAAATTCAAAAACACAAACAAGTGTCGATAAATTTTCAGGTTTTTCGACCAATCTTTGAGAAGTCATAACTCCTTCAATACTTATTGGAATTCGACGAATTACCTATCAAATTAAACCTCTATATGCCTACTATTTAACTGAAGAATTTCACATTTTAATGATTTTGTTTAGTCAGTCCGAAATGCCACGTCATTTTACTGTTCCTGAAGCAAACCAGAAATTTTCCAGATTTTTAGCCCTGTTTCCGAAAATCATAACTGGAGCTATAGACCTTCGTTTTAGGTGATCCAAAGCTCATATTAAACCTTAAGAAGTGTACTATCTCATGTAAAAATTTCAGATAAAAAATCAACCTCTAACTGTCGAAAACGCCATGCACAATATGCTCTGTTCTTGCGTCATGTTGCAGAATTGAGAAAACAACACATGCAATTTTATTTTCTCGACTTGTCAGACTCTTGGAAATCAGACCCAATGAACCTATAATAGACATGCACAGCTCTAAACCTTAATTCCATAGCCAAATGAGATCAAAACCGAGTGGGAATTAACATGCATGCCTCAAAAACGTTGACATAAGCTTCCTCTCTCCAAAATATGAGTTTTAGACATTGCAAACTTCTCAAAAAACTTCGCAAATCCCGTAAAATCGATGGAAATGAGTTCAAAAGACTCGCCTAATCCCAAAAACGTTTTGCATGTGAGCTTTCCGCTTCCTTCTTCTTTCTCCGGTGTTGCTTCTCTCTCTCTCTCTGTGCCTCAAATTCTCGCTGTCTCAATCTCTATCTCTATCTTGCTCTCTTCGATTTGCTCCAGATAAAAGAGGAATGAAGAGGAGTGTAGGTAGTGGTGTTTTTGTGTGTTTGTGGGAGTAACCCGATGGAGGAAGTGTGGGTGTGTGTGTGCCTGAGTGTTTACGGGAGAGGGAGAGGGAAGTGGAGAGTGTGTGTGTGTCGTATCACTTCTTTTGCCTTTTTAATCGTTTTATTTCATACCAATTAGGGTCCTTGGTCTTTTTTGGAATTAGCAGAATCACAGGACCCTTTTTATCCCTTTTTTACTTAAATGGGCCTCTAAGTGATTTTTCCAAGGATTTTCCCGATTTATTTTTAATGTTAGTTTGGAATGCAGACATTTATTTTGAGTGTGGGGTAGCCCAGCCATCTGCCCCAGCCCTCAGTGACATCACGTCACTTGTACAGCTGTAGCTAGATGTATGAAGGAGAGTTCGGAGGATACACGTTACGGCCCTTATTGTTTGTATTGATCTCTCTCACTTATGTACCAGTACGACCACACCGGCCTGAGCTGTGCCCCACAATATATTTGATCTCGGGAGCATTCTTATCTACTTTCCCAATATTTTCGACCTAGCTAACTCGTTCCAGGGAGCCAAGATCAGTTATTGTGTCAGGCATGGCGGAGCTGGTGGGCGGTGCTGTTATAGGTGTTGGGGTTACTGAACTTTGGAATAAAGTTAAGGATGTGAGGCATCGGATTAAAGACTTCAATCCCCAATTGGAGAAGCTGGACGATACACTGGAAATGTTAGATCAGATGATACAAGATATAAGTAGAACAAGCACTCAGCTAAATGAACCTGATGAGGTAGATCGCTTAGCATCACTTGTGCAAAAGGGCGATGATCTGGTTTCCAAGTGCCTTAGCATAAAAAAGTGGAAACTCTGGAAGAGGTATAGTCATCAGATGAAGCTGGTGGAGCTGGACAACGAACTGTTGAGGTACAACAACCGCCTAGTCCCGCTGAGGATACTTCTAGGCGTCAATAAGGTACGTTTGGAACAACGCAGAGATTTTGATAGACTCTTGAGTCGGATTGTAAGCGTAAGGCAGCGTTTAAATATTAGATTGAGCACACTCATTTTTATCGCTCTTCTTCCCTTGGTACCTGTTACAATAAAGATCACGGTCATATTTATTATAATTTACAAAGCGGTGACAGCTGTCATGTCCGTGCTGGAAGAATCTGAGAGTGGAATATGGATGGTAATGAATGACATTGGTAAGCTCGACATGACGATCGAAAGGCTAAATGATACCATGGAATCACTAGATCATGTGCTGGAGGAGCTTACGAATGAACCAGATCAAAGTGAGGCTGGAGAGAGTTTAAGAAGTTTGTTGGAAGAGGGTAAGAAGCTGGTTTCCGAGAAATCTAGTTTAAGATGGTGGAACTTTGGTAAGAAGTGGCAATACCAAATGACGACGGTAGAGTTGGAAAACAAAATCTTGAGATTTCACAGCCTTTACCTACAAGATCGCTTGGCAAAGAAAAATGAAGGACTAGCATTCTGCGAAGGACTACAAAATCTTGAGGTTTCACAGCCTTTACCTACAAGATCGCTTGACCCAGAAATGAAGGACGACGAGCCGTTTGTGCCCGTATATTCTGACAAGGTAATTAAACATGATCAAAGTATTTATCTGTTTAATCTCATTTTTCTTAAAATCTGTGACTAGCATTGGCTGATGTTTTGTTCTGATTGACACTTGAAAGTGAGTGGAAAATAGGGGAATGGAATATTAAGAAGGAAAATTTCCCACAATCATAAAACAATTTATTATTTTGGGAGTTTTCCCTCCTAGCATTCTCTCCCCCAAATTTTCTCTTCATCCATACATACATAAGGCTAGTTTTTATATATGCTGAGGACCCTATTAGATACTCTATTGGTTTTGGATAGATTTTTTCAGTTTATTACCTGAGTTTCATTTACATTCACAGGATGGCCATGAAATGAGAGGGAGGCATATGGATGAAAGAGAGCATGAATCATGCCGCAAGCTGGCCGATGTTCTCACCGGTCAGATTTTGCTGGTCAACGAAAGCCCTCTCACCATTTCAAGTTCGTCGTATCGACTGAATGCACTGGAACGCTAAAACAGAGAGAGGTACAATTTCATGTTTTGATCTTTTTGTTCAATGTCTTTTGCAGCCATAGCTTTTTGCACTTGCTTCTTGTTGAACTGCTTCAATATAATTTTAGGGAATCTTATGATTGTGAATTTGGATCTATAATTGTGTTGAATATTTTGCTGGACGCGTGCGGCCCTCTCTCTCTCTCTTTGTTTTCTAGGATTAGTTTAATCTGCTGATGGACCAGAATGTGTCTGTGGTTTCTTTTTTTTCCCCTCATTGATTTTATTAATATATAATAATTGTGTGATTCTACGCACTGTCTTGTTTAATAATCTAAATCTTCTCTAGAGTGAGTAGTGTCTATATTCAACTGTGAATGATTGTTTCAAATTAAAGTTCTATTTGCACCGAGAAATAGGAAATCTAAAAGCAAAACGTTGCATGAAATAAAAGCAGTGGTTAGTGATCTGCATAAAAATATATTGAATGACTTCATAGGTTTTTGGGTTTGTGCGTTGTCCACTCGAAGAAAAGTCATCTAAAACTCCTTGATGCAGGTATGATGAGAATATATCCTAATCCGAATTAAGCCACAGCCCATCACTTCTCAAGTATGTCAAGCACATGGCAATATATGATTGCCCTCATATATTTCAAATGTTATTTCGTAGTGGTTGATTAACTTAGGAATTAACCATGCATGTATAAATTCTTTCCGGTTTTTACCATATTTTCTGATATTAATTTGATACAATGTTAGGGTAATTCCATCTTTCTTTTGCAAAATAATTAACTTTGATGAGAAAACCAATTACCGGAACTGATGGCCACGCATGATTAATTCAATTTTCCTTTTGGTCAAGGCAGCACAATTCAAATTCTGTGTAGTTAATAAGAAAATCAATTTGGGTGTGTGGTTTGGGTACATATGTAAAAAGACGCTAGAACCAAACCTGAGAAAAAGTCATCACAAGGCCATTAATTAATAATTAACCCGATAAAAAAGGTAACTCATAATCAAGAACTAAAAAATTGATGAAATATAATTTAAGGTGAATAATTTCTTTGAAGAGGTGGTTTGTTTGTTTGTTTGTTTTTATATCGAGTACAATGAAGGTTATATGATTTATATGGTTGACATCACTACGACACTAAGTTTTTTTTTTCTTTGCCAAACTAAGATATTATTATGTAGTTAAGGTTAGCAAATTACTAGTATTTTGTATCTTGTTGGGATACAGGTTTCCAGTTTTCATCAACACGTGGTGAAGGAAACTTTCGGATTTGTCTATTTGCATTCGATTACTTTATTCTCTGAGCTATGAACTGTGATTTACTGGGCACCTTATTAATTGAAATGCTAAAATTTACTCAAATCTCATTTTTATTCGGGTAAAAAGACAAGCACTAGAATATGTTACCTTATTCTCCACGTCAAATTAATTAGGATGTCCTCTGCGACTTTAAAAAATGAGAGGCGTGATTATCTCTCATATATCAAAAGCTTACGTACTTGTTCAGGTGTTACTTGGATATATCCAACAAGTTCATGTTTAAACAAGCTTATTTTGACCGCCTTAGTTATTTAATCATTCCATGTATACTGGTGCATTGGAACGATAGTTATTGGGTCCATATTATCTGACTCGCCATGTCGTTTCTTACTTTGTTCAGGTGAGGGTTTCAGTGTTAGTTTCAGAAAGTTATACGAGGCTTGAGTTTTCCTTTATGCTCAATATAACATCTTTCTCTTTTACAGATGTGTATGTGTATCGCAAAACTTTAGGCCTAGTTTCGTTAACAAATTGTATACTTAAGTGTTTATGTTGCAAGCTGGATTGATTGTTGTGAGCGTAGCCCTGAATTCTGATTTAGTACTTTTTTGTCATAACGGTTATTGTTATTGGATATGATTATGTAATCTGGATAATTACATGGTATTGTGGCTTTTAATTGTGGGTTGTTTGTTGGTTGGAAATTGTTGTGTTGTGAGGTTCAAATGCCACAGCCCTCTATAACAAGTAGTTGTGCTGTACGTAATGATTTTGGGATTCTAATTTGCCTATCTGTATTTTAATTTAATGTCAATCAGGTGGAGGTTCAATCCTTAATACACACACCATGGTAGATTTTGTTTTGGCTTAGGTACCATAATTATATATCATGGTCAAATATCAATTATTTATTTATTTTTGTAACCGGAAAATAACTTTCATTGAAATCAATAATATTTATGATTAGTTTTTCTATTAATTTTTAATTTTGCCTCCAGTGACTTGGGATCCTCACTCATATGTAGAGTCAGGAAATCCGGCCGGCCCGTTAAGGGCTGGACTTATAAAATTGAGCCACCAAACGACGTCTGGCCTAAAAAGGCCAGCCCTATAAGGCTGAGGGCTTAAAAAGGCCGGCTCTTGCCCGTTTGGCCTGTTGATTTTTTTTTTTTTACTTGTCCAGTTGGCAGTTGTCTACTTGCTCTGCTGACCAAATCTCACTGTGATGATAACTTATTTGTATTTTGTTTTTGTTATAGAGTTATTTATCCATTTAATTACACATACATAATAACTATAATATGATTTTATGATTTGGTTTGTTATTTGTTGCAGATAAAGATTATGGATGTATTCATGATGCGGGAAAAGAAATTGTTGATATTTTTACCAATGAAGCAGAGTCTACTACTCAAAGTAAAGCACAATCAAATTGTCTTTGTAATTAATGATAGTGGAGAAGAAGATGAAAATGATAGTCATGATACTCATATTGTTTAGGGGTAAGTTTCTTATGCTTTGTGGGAGTTATTGGTGGTCAATGTATAATTTACTTTTGACAACATTTATTTGATAAATTAGAACTTAAATTGTTGTAATTTATTAATTATATTTCATTAGAAAAAAAAGGCAGGAAAAATAGTTAAAATTTCTCCTAACTAATTTACACATATTGATAAAAACAAGGCTGAATTGTGCAAAATCTTCTGACTTGATTTCATGATCAATATAATATAATGAATATAATGACGTCCCTCACAAGTATATCGGCTCCAATGTACTAATATAAATTGAAATATTTCTGTATTACAAGCTGAAAAGGAGGCATACAGAAACTGGAGAAAATAAATCGTACCACATGCTGATCTGTGAACCGCTATCAGTTTTTGGACAATGACCCGTCCATTTCAAGTTCGATTATTGGAGGAATTCAACATAAAGCATTGGGACGCTAAAACAGAGAGGTACAACTTTCATATTTTGACTTGCTTGTATATATATATGCACTTGCTTGTTGTTGACCTAATGGAACGACCTTTTACTTTAAGTTTGTGATACTTATTGTTGTGCTATTGGCATTGTGTAGCTAGCAATATTCCTTTTTTCTAGGATTAGTTTTAATCTGCTAAGGGAACAGAATGTCCTTGTGGTTTCTTTGTTTGTTTGTTTGTTTTTTTTTTATTTCAATTTATAATTGTGTGAATTGTCCTTTTTAATCTACATATCTTGTTTGAGAAGAAGTGTCTATTATTCAACTGTGAATGATTGCTTCCCTACTACAAAAAGCGGGAATGATCAACGTCCCCAAAAAAATCCGTTTTTTAAAAAGGGGAAGTAAAAAATAAAGGTGCTGGTATTTTTGTAATTATATAGAGAAATTTTGAAATATTGGACGTCCCTTTAACAAAAATAGACGCCAAAAGTGGCGTCCCAATTTTGAAGGAGATCAAAAGGCTTCAATGGAACCAAAGACGGGTTCTGAAAAAGTTGAAAATTTTTGTTTTTTATTTGGAAGGACATTTTAGTATTTTCATTTTTGAACTCACTCCCATGACATGCCAAACCCACTTTTAATCCTCATCTCCATCTTCATCGGACCTTGGCATTACTAGTTTGTGGGCAAAATAGACAAGAAAATAAAAACCTCTTAGTAGTCTCTGGCCCTTAAATTAATCTCAAGGGTATAATAATGTTCTCTGTTTTCTGGCGAGTGTTGTAATTTACTGTCGATGTTCTATGTTTTTTGATGGTTGTTGTGATTTTCCGCTGACGAACACTACTCCTCTGTTTTCTATTTTTTTCTGCGGCTTCCTTGAGCTTACTAGAAACAACGCGATAACCACCACAAATGCATCAACGACTTTTGAGTCTAGGGCACGTGAAGTCAAACTCCAACTTTTTTTTTTTTTTTTTTTTAAAAAAAAAAAAGAAAGCTTACTGCGTCTGTTTTAAAAAACTTACGGTGTCCCTTTTTTAATAAACGATGTTTTCGGACCTTATTACGCCGCTCACATAGGCATCCCTCTGAAAAGGGATGTAAAAAAGGCCTAAAAACGGACGTTAAAAGTGTTTTCTGTAGTAGAGCTTAAAAAAAATAAGAAATCTAGCTAGAATAGGACCTACAATAAGCCATGGAACTAATGTGAAACTTTGTTTTGCAAATTCGCCTTATTGATGGAAATGCTGAAATTTACTCATATTATTTCTGTTGGGGCCAATAATACAAGTGCTAGAATATGTAGCTAGCCTTCTCCATGTCGGATTAGGATATCAGTACTAATTATGTCTCATATGCAGTACTAATTAACAATAACAACAAGCATTATTCTACTAGACGTCGTTGCTTAAATAAATTCATTATTGTTTTATCAACAACCAAATATCTGATTAGTTTATCAATCAAAAGATCTTGCTCAATAACTTCATTAAATGTTTTGTTTAGTCTTCCTCTACTCGTTTTTAAAAGATTCTACACATTTTAATCTACTCTCCTCACCGAATTACCGATGTATCAATTCAAATGGCTTTTTTTGTACCTATTAGAACCACCTCAAACAATTGTGTGTCATTTTTCTCTTCGATAGATAACGTTTAACTTCTTCCTCATACAAGTTCATTACGATGTTTATTTTTCCTTGTATGGTCATACATCCACATCTTCATCTCAAATACCTCACTTTATACTTTTTGTTGTCCCTTTAAGCCCCAACATCCACTACCATAAACCACTACTGGTCTTAGATAGTATTCCCTATAGTCTTTAATATAGGACATAATTGTGAAGTTGGTTTTAGTCCTAAATATATGACATATTTCTCATACTTATCAATCTTTTCCCAATTTACCCCTTTTGTTGTTCCCTCAACCATAGTCAAGTAAAAGAGACATGTAGGGAATTGAGGAAGATAACTATGGTGTTTTAGAAAAAATGTGATATTAACCAACTTAACTAATTTCCTTAATTTAATCAAAT
This sequence comes from Acacia melanoxylon, assembly GCA_019022615.1. Classification (NCBI taxonomy): domain Eukaryota; kingdom Viridiplantae; phylum Streptophyta; class Magnoliopsida; order Fabales; family Fabaceae; genus Acacia; species Acacia melanoxylon. The sequence goes on from JAFJYJ010000013.1 coordinate 7,226,935, forward strand.
TAGGTAAATATTTCTTATATTAAAGACGAGAGGGAGTATGATAAAACATCTTATTTTTCCCTTATTAGATACTTTCATCTCTACTCGAATTGCCACTTGTGAAATGATTGATCTGTCATTTTAACTTCTAAATCGCTTCCAACTTCATCTCTTGTCATATATACAGATAGTTCGATGGGTTTTGTACAGTGAATTAACCAAACATAGGAAAGATAAAACGTGAAAATACTGCTCCGGCTTTTAATGCAACACCTATATACCTAATTTAATTAGATTAAGAAAGAAAGTTAAGGTAGTTAATATGACATGTTATTTTCTAAAACACCCTAATCATCTTTCTTAATTCCCTCCATCTCCATTTTACTTGATTATGGTTGGGAGGGCACCAATATAGGCAAATTGGAAAAAGATTGACAAATATGAGAAATAGATCAACTCTGCAATTAAATCCTACTTTAGGCACCGGAGGGAGTATGATGTATGATCCCAAGTAGCTAATGCACTCGTGTGTTGCCTTACATTTACAGAATCCCCATATCAAGGAAAGCATATGAATCGTACAGCATGCTCAACAATTTAGTTAGAGATATATCAGCAATTTGTGGACTATGACCTACCTGTTTCGTGTTTTAGTTTTTTGTTGACCTTTTGATCTGGACTACTTTGAATCTTTAACTTGCTCGTGTTTTAATTTATAGGATTAATCTGAACAAAATTATGGATTATAGTATGTGTACGTTTGTGATGACTTCTTCTCTTTGATATTTCTTTTATAATATAATTGTATGATTGTTAGTTTTGCTTAATGATCAACATGCATCTTCTCTGGTCTGCTCGACTGTGAATGGTTATATGTTCTAGCCAGAAATAGGAGATCTAGAATAGTGATGGTGTGAGATTGCATGAAATTATATAAAGCAATTTATCTGTTTGGTTAGAAATATACTAACTAGTTTCTTATAAAGTCTATTAGAATGGGATCTAAATTCAACCATGGGATAAATCTCGTCAGATTAATTAAGAGGAATATAATGGCCGGCCCTACTGACTTTATAAGTCACTTTAAGATAAGTTGAATCCTAACTATAAATATGTTCAAATGATTTTGAAAATAAGTAGAGGATTTATAGTCAAAGATTGATCATTTTATATTCAGAAGTAGGGGCCCTCCACCAAACCAAGCACCTTAATTTTCGAAAACACACCATTACCTCAATATTTTTTTTTTTTTGACCAGCCATAGCCTCATTTACCTCGCTAACTTTTCCCAATCTGCGTGCATTAAAAAAAAAAACTCAACCAGCAGACATTTATTTTAGTAAAAGAGGGTTTTCACTGCTTAATCACCATGAAATATTAAATTCAAATACATTTGAATGTAAAAAATATCTTAAGAGTTGCCCCTAATTTCACCCAACAATACTTAATCTAACCAAGTTAGATTATCATATAAAAGACAAACTTTAGTCTTTTTTTTTTTTTGGCAAGGCCTACATTTGGCTTTGCTTATTTTTTCACGAGGTCTCTAATTCAAGTATATGAATACAGAAAACGTTTTTAGGAGAGACACAGCTAATTGGGCTAAACAAACTTGATGGCTGAACCTACGGCAACTTTAACCATAACATCCAGCATTAATTAGACCAAAATAAATAATAAATAAATAAAAAGAGGGAGGCATATCTATGCGGTGTATGCATTTGACAAATTCGAAGGAGATGGCCGTGAAAGGAAATCTTTCAAGTTTGTAAGATTCAGCGCGTTGAACCATCTTCTGGTCCCTTTCTTCGTTCATTATATATGCTCGATTAATTACTTGTTTAAGTGTTACTGGGATATATCCAACAAGTTGTTTAATTACTTCTTCAATTATTGTGGATTTTGAAAGTTTGTCTATATATACTTTATATTATATGAAGTGGTATTTGACCACCTTAGTTATTTAATTATTCCATGTATGCATGTTGAATTGGAACGGCAGTTATTGGGTCTATTATCTGACTCACCATGTCGTTTCTTACTTTTTTTGAGCGAGGGTGTCAGTGTTGGTTTCAATAAGACATACGAGGCTTGAGTCTTCCTTTATGCTCAATATAGCATCTTTTTCTTTTACATGTTTTGATAGATGTGTATGTGTATCGCCAAACTTTAGGCCTGTTTTGGTTAGCAAATTGCATACTTAAGTATTTTTGTTGCATGCTGGATTAATTGTTGTGAGCGTAGCCCTGAATTCTGATTTTGTATTTTGTGTGTGGGAACGGTTATTGTTATTGGATATGATTGTGTAATTTGGATAATTAAATGGTATTGTGGCTTTTAGTTGTGGGTTGTTGGTTGGAAATTGTTGTGTTGTGTCGTGAGGTTCAAATGCCACAGCCCACTATAACCAGTAGTGGTGCTGTACGTAATGATTTTGGCATTCTAATTTGCCTATTCGTATTTTAATTTTATGTCAATCAGGTGGAGGTTCAATCCTTAATACACACACACCATGGTAGATTTTGTTTTGGCTTAGGTACCATAATTATATATTATGGTCGAATATCAATTAATTAATTATTTTTGTAACTGGAAAATAACTTTCATTGAAATCAATAATATTTATAATTAGTTTTTCTATTAATTTTTAATTCTGCCTTCGCTTACTTGGGATCCCCACTCATATACTATATCCTAGCTTCTTCTGTGATAGTGTCTTGTTTTCACATAGGCAATATATAGTCCTATGTGAAAGATAGTTTCATAGTGGCTAATTAACTTGGGCATTGAACCATGGGTATACAAATTCTCTGTTTTTTTTACCATTAATTCAATTTTTCTCTTGCTCAAGAATTTTTTTTAAATTATTTTCTTGATGACACTCTGCTTTCGACAGGGCTTTCCTTATTACTCTTGTCTTTTAATTTGCTCTGCCATCATCATGTTCATACACACACACACACACACACACATTAGCTCTGAAATTATATAGTCATATGATCCAGCAGGTTTGTAAAGAAAAAATTGGTGGGGAGGATGAAGAACCTGGGAATTGAATCTGCCTTGGTTATGATATTCCAACCCATGGTTTTGTTCATAGCTTTGTTTGTTTGTTTGTTTGTTTTTTTTGGTGTGTCTCAAGTTGTTTTGGTACATAAAAGTTTAGATGAGTTGGGTCACATGGTTTACCACAGTCAAGGCATTCCTTCGGACTTAGAGAGCGCTTATAGAGATATTATAGATGCCCACTAATAAGGTCCTCATTGATGAGATTTGAACTCATGACCTTATGCTTATGAACCATAAACCCCCTTTTTTTTATATATATACAAATTTTAGGAGAGGGTTTGGGCTCATCTACAGTCCAATAACACATGTCTTCAACTTAGCCTACGTTATCCCACTTCACTTTGCTTAGGATGCCTCCCAGTGTTGGGGCGTAGTCAGAAATCGAACCCTCTCTATTTGTGAGAATGTCGAAACCTTTAACCATTTAACCCAAAGACTCCTCGTATATGAGCCACAAGCTTTGAAAATAAAAGATTTTGTGACAAGTGCCGAAGCAAAGGATCCAACTCCAAATGGAAAGTTGGCCCATGGGACCTAACCAAAAGCCTCTCATGGGCAGAGTGGAGAGTTGGCCCATGAGACCAAAGTGAAAGCTTGAGCCTTGTGGGCATTGCCATTAAATGATAGCTCTAAACATGAGCTTGGTTGTTGGTTCTAGGGAAAGGGGTTAGTTCCTAATAACATGGTCAACCGAAGTCCAAATCTTCATTGGGAGGGGTGCCCACTTTTAGTCTCTGATAGTGCCTAAAAAATGATTGCCTCCAATAAGAAAATACTTTTACTTGTGCTTAGCATAAGTCTGGGTTCCTGAGACAGCTACAGCCTCTAGCTCTCAACCGTGAAGGGATCACATGCTGCTGTACTTTCATCACTCTATGGCCTGCTGACCCTATCTGTGCACACTATCTTCTTTTTTAACAACAGAGCTTGGAAGAAGAAGAAAGCCACTGGTAAACTTCATCTTGTTTGATCAAAGACTCATTTCAATATGGTTTATTTTTAATTACGTTGATGTAATTATAGTTAACATGTACAGAAATTAACCTAGAAGAAAGAAAGTAATGATTTCATATGGCTTTGAAATGGGTCATTGTCTTTCATTCCAGGTGAGTTGATTTATCAGTGGTTCAATGATTTTAGTTACTTCGTCTGTGAGACGTGACTTTAGACTTTACATGAATTCATGTGACTAAATAGTAATACAGATGCTTTCTTTCAATGGAGTGATAATGAGTTGATGAGACTCTATCCTTTTAATTTTGAGTCGGTAGAAATTCGTTCCCTACAAATATTATGACTTTTGACTTAGTTGAAACTCTAGTTCTATAGATTTAGTGTAGATTAGTGCTTAAAATTATACGCATTTCATCATTCTTAAAAGACTATTGTTTTAAATGGTTAAAATTGTAGGTCACTCCTAACTAATTTACACATATTAATAAAAACAATTAAAAGTATTGAATTTTTCATAAATTTCAAATAATTTTTAATATTATCCTTATTAATTACACTAATTAAACTTTAATGTCATATTAATTTTGACTCATGATTAGAGCTAGGAATTAGGGTAGCCCCGGTCCGATAGGGCCTGCCGCCTGGGGTAAGGAAAACATATGTTCTTCAAAGCCTGGCCTGATAGTACCAGGGCCAGGGCCGGCCCTACAGGTCATGAAAATTACTATTCCAAATTTTAACTATTTTTTCTTTGATTTTTTTTTTTTTAAAGAAATATAATTAGTAAATTGCAATCATTAAAGTTCTAATCTATCAAATAAATTTTATCAACATTAATATCTAAACAATATAAATATTCAACAAATAAACACGGTTTTTTTTTCCCTATTTGCCACTTTTTAAATAATTAATTACCATTTTGCCACTGTTTTCAAACTATTTCCCAATGTGCCACTATTTAGTCAACTAAACCAAGGTTTAGTCGACTAAAACGCGAGGCGCTGATTTTTTTTTAAATGCCCCCAAATTTAGTCGACTAACCCAAGTGGATTAGTCGACTAAATAGCGACAGGCCCCGATATTTAGTCGACTAAGCCACTTGGGTTAGTCGACTAAATCACTCAAGCGAGAGGGTTTTTAAAAACCCCAACCGCGGCTATAAAACCCTAATCGACTAAATTCCTCCCCAAACCTCTACCCCTATGTTTTTTCACCAAATTCTTGCTGAATCCGTTGGTAGGTAGCGAAAGAAACTTCATTCTAGTGTCATTTGCGTAGATTTTGATATATTCTCATCTCTATTTCGAATTTCCGCCGTTGTTCTTGCGTTTATGCGAACCCCATTTGTGTTGTTGTGTTTTGTGCTTTCATGGGGTGATTTTGTTATATATCTTTGATTAATTTGAGTATTTCATTCGTATATACAATAGAATCAATAAATCTTTTACCCATTATATAAAGATGTTTCAATTTGTGACGTTTATAAAATAAAAGTGACGTTTCAATTTTGTTGGCAAAAAAAATAAAGATGTTTCAATTTATTATTTATAATAATAGTCTTAGTTAAATTTGAAATATCAAAATACTATATTTTTAACAAATTAGTAATTAGTCTCTAAGGTCTTATTAAAAATTTCTGAATGTTGTTAAAAGATTATGATGGCCTTTGATATTTAAAAAGAAAGAAAAAATGAAGATATGTGTATGCCTAATTTTAATTTTAATTAAATAATATCATATCATATCAGATAAGATATGAGTGAATTCTCTTAAGGGTTAAGATCATAGCTATGCACATTTTTTGTAACTTCAAATATATTTTTTTCAAAGTAAGATAGGATGAGTTTTTAAATTCTTTTGATTAATAGATCAAAATTATCAAAATTGAGTTGGTGTAGCAGTGTTACAATAGGTACCTCTAGTCTTGAGTTCGATTCCAAGGAGAGACATTTGTGTTAAGAGGGGCCGTCACCAATCCCAAACCGCATACCACATGATATATATATATATATATATATATATATATATATATATATATATATGTAAGAGACTATTCTAACACCACTTATAAAGCTTATAATCCAATAACACTTGTAATACCTGGAACTATACATATGGAGAGATATGGGGAGAGAGGGGAAGTGAGTGAGACATAGGAAAACAAAAGAGTTGTATAGAATATAATTAAGAAAATCACAAGGAGAAACAATGTAAAAGAAGACAAATTAAAGTTGCAGTGAAATTTGTAAGATTGTGAAGAGAGCCATTTGTAAAAATCTGTATGTAGTGAGTGTTATCACTATCAAAATCTTGGCTAGCTTATACTGTGACAGGAAGAGGAGTAGATTGCAATAACGTGCGTGTTTGAACTTGAACGTAGTTCCCAGTTTGATTTTCATCATTTTCGTTTTTCCTTCAAATTGAACACCATCGGGACCTTCAAAATGCCTCCCACTATGGTAGATTACAGTAACATGCGTGTTTGAACTTGAACTCATCTTTCAAACAACAATTTGTGAGCTGCAAAAGGGAGGGTTTCAGCTTATAAACAAAAAAGAAAAGCTGAACAAAATGAAACTACAACGATTACACAACAATAATACCTTGAACAAGGTGGAATGAGATTAAACTTTGATGGGTTGCACTAAAATTAAGAAAATAGAGAGTATTGGGGGAAGGGTTGCTATATGATAAGAGTTCCATTATGACGCAAATGAGGTTTTAAAAAAACTCTCCTATCGCTATTTAGTCGACTAAGCCACTTGGGTTAGTCGACTAAATCGCGGGGACAGTCCAAAAAATTAGCGCCCTGCGTTTTAGTTGACTAAACCTTGGTTTAGTCGACTAAATAGTGGCACATTGAGAAATAGTTTAAAAACAGTGGCAAAATGGTAATTAATTATTTAAAAAGTGGTAAATAGGGAAAAAAGCCAAATAAACACATTCATTAATTCGTAATAAAAAAACAAATAAACACAAAGAATATGTTTTTTTTTCCTATTTTTTCAAAACTTATTAAACAAAGAAACTGCATTATGTATGCCCACGACAAAATGTCTTTCCCTCTCGAATTTTGTATGTGTCTTTAGATTCCTTCGGTTAATGCATGATTTTACTGACAGGTAAAAATAATTATACTTATTTTACACCAAATATATTTATAATTTATTACTTATATAATGTTGTAATACCAAAGTATGTGTTTATTAATATGAAAACATCCATTCTTTAAAATTTATAAGAACTAATTATGTGTTTTAATACATAATAATAATAAACATAAAAAAGAGTTATAGTTTAAATTAAACAAATCTAAGTAATTACAAATAAACACATTCATTAAGTGGAAGTCTAAGTAATTAATTTTTTTTTAAAAAAAAACTACTAGGTTAAAACGGGCTGCGGGCCTAAGCACGATAGTTAAGCCCGAGGCCTTACAGGGCCGGCCCTGCAGAGCCAATTTCAAATTTCTAGTCTATTTTTCAAGCACGAGCCCTGCAGGGTCAGGGCCTAAACGGGCCGGCCCGATAAGCTCGGCCTGATTTCCCGGCTCTACTCATGATTCTATTTAAAAGCCCAAAAGAGTAGATTTTTTTATCCTATCTATAAATTACATTATTAAATTTTTCATCAAAATGTATAGTTTTTCATTTATTATTTTATAAACTTCAATCTCACGGGATATAGTCTATTTTCAATAAAAGTAAATTTAGAAAGTTACATTTTACGGCATAATAAGATTTGATGTTTTTCTTATTCCAATATAATATAAATACTATGAGAGGAGTATGATTACCTTTATTGAATATAGGCATATATGAGGAAAAATATATAATCCTCCTTGAAACTAGTTAATGTATCATAATAATCAATTACACTTTTTCAACCAAAAAAAAATCAATCACACTTTCATGAAGGCACCTTATAGCTAGCTGGGATTAAAGGGAATATTTCTGAAAATATTTGAAGGAGTGATTGTCAAACCCAGAAAACTAAGGTGACCGATACAGAATATTGGTGGTTTCTCCAAAAATTTGGGTATCTGTTATGCCCATACAGCAGAAGCATGGGCTATCTTCGAAGGTCTCAAACTTGCATGGGATTTGGGTTATAAACAGGTAGTCTTGGGAAAAATACTGCTTATAAAGAAGTGGGAATTTGAATTCTTAACTTTAGACACCTTCCAAGACCTCCAATACCACCGGATCACAAGGATTTTTTTTTTTTGGTCACACTACAATAAATATTAATTTAATTTTGCTACTATTTAAATTTACTCATCCTCAACTTAAGGAACACTCAACAAATCACAAAAACTTCATAAATAATAAAAAATAAATAAAAAACTCAAGTAAATATTTTTTTTTTCTAATAATCTATTATTTCAATATTTATAGATATCTTCAGGGCTATCACAGTGATGGAGTCAAGAGAGTATACATAGTGGAATTAATAAAGAGATAACGAAAATATTAAATATATGCTTCATATCAGGGATAGGATAAGCATATGTACGCACCTTTACCATGACACGGGTGATTTCAGGATCAATATAATGACGTACCTCACCAGGATATATATCAGCTCAGATATACTAATATAAATTGAAATATTTTTTTATTACAAGTTGATATTAATTGGTTCATACGTCTCATCTTTCATGTTTGGGTTAGAATAAGTATATATTTTATAAATAAATAAGTATAGATTCTGATATATATTGGGTTGAATTTGTGGAATATAATTTTCATTTGTGGAATGGTAATAGTGCAATTTTTTTGGTTTTACAAAACATGCATCAAAGAGTAAAAAAGGGAACCCGGTAGAAAAAGTGGCAATTCTTATTTGTGGAATGGTAAATTCTCATTTGTGGAATGATAATTTTCATTTGTGGAATGATAATAGTGCAATTTTTTTGGTTTTAAAAAACATGCATCAAAGAGTAAAAAAGGGAACCCTGTAGAAAAAGTGGTAATTCTCATTTGTGAAATGGTAAATTCTTATTTGTGGAATGGTAATTTTTCGTTTGTGGAATGGTAAAATACAATTGAAAAAATGTTAAAAAGAATATATATATTTGTTAATGTATATATATAATAAAGGAATACTTGGTTCCGCACACTTTCAATATATTATTTTGTTTTTTTAAAAAACACCCCACCCCCTCAAAAAAAACCCCCCCCCAAAAAACCCTTCACCCACCGGTGGCCGCCGGCTGTGGCGGCCCTTCGCCGGCGTCCGGGGCGGCGGTTCTCCGGTGGGGGCATTTATATTTTTTATTATTATTTAAAAGTAAGGGCAAAAAGGTAATTTCACCCGAATTTGCATATCCATCATAGGTCCATGTACCTCTAAGTCTTTTTACAAATTCAATAGATTTCTGAGGATTTTGCAAATTCAAATGGTATTTATTTGAAATTTTCCCAAATGAGTGTAAAAGAAAACATCAGATAAAAAGGAATACTAAACAGTGTGTATATATGTAGTTTGAAATCAAAGACGTGGGTGGGCCTCCGGAGAACCTAGAGTTTAGGCGTTCACGATAGAGATCAGATTTGAAAGCGTTGAAAAATCAAACACAAGATCAGGACGCATAACTTTAACACCGAAGAAAATCAGATCGTTATCTTCGAACTTGTTGGACGATCGGAAGGAGAGACACAAGGCCAAGACACCCAAGTAATATATATTAGGATCGAAACAACAAGAAGAGACAGAGAAGACCTGACGAAGAGGCGAGAACGAGAGTCTTGAGTCTTTCTCTTTATTTACAGCAATTTTCTTTTCAAGGAACGATCTATGACCTGACGAAGAGTTCATGAGCGAGCAACAAGAATCGATTTCTAAATGAAGTTTTCTAAATCAACAGGAAATTAAATGAATGAGCAAGAGAGCTAAGAAGATAAATGTGGTTGTTGATTATCAAGCGCAGTGGTGCTCTGTAGGGTTTGGGTTTAAAGAATTATGAACTGATGAAGTTAAGGAAACTATTAAACATGTTAAAGCCTTCAAACTCAAACTGATAAAACTGGATGAGGCACTAAAAGATTTAGATTTGATGATCGAAGATATAAAAAGGGTAAGCCAATAGTTGAATGAATTGGCGGGGAAAGGAGTAGAGTGCTTAACATATCAATTATGAAAAAAGGGTAAGGAGTTAGTTTCCAAGTGCCATAGCATTTGCTCTCAAGAAGGCAAGTTACTAGAGGAAGCTGGTGGAGCTGGACAACGAAATCATGAGGTTCCTTAACTTTCATATTTGACTGAGCACATTTCTGGCAGTCAAGAAATTATGTTAACGGTCTTTTTTAGTATGATTTCATTCTAAACCCTCTTCTTCTGAAAGCTGATCTTTCCAATATAGCTCCCTAAAGGATTCTATGATGCTTTGCACTTGCCTCTTGTGAATCAAACTTGATCCTAGGAAATCTCTATTATAATCACAAGGTTCAGTTTGGATGTTTGCAAGATGAGGTCATAATGTGGTCTATTTGGCTAAGGAATACCAAGAAGAGACTTTGACTTGGCAAATCTTGCAAATACTTTGGACTGGGTAGGAGAAACCCGCCTTGTTAGTATTAGAGCCTCAAAAATTTATGTTGGTATCAGAGCCTGAAAAATTTATAAGCTAGAAATAACTCTGAGACCCAAATTTACGTTGGTATCGAGCCCGAAAATGTTATAAGCCGGGGATAACTCTGAGATCTGTCCTGTTGGTATCAGAGCCTAAAAAATTTATAAGTTGGAGATAACTCTGAGACCTGCGTGATTGGTATCAAAGCCTAAAAAATTTACAAGTTGGAGATAACTCTAAGACTCGTCCTATTGGTATCAGAGCCTGATAATTTATAAGTTTGAGATATATATGGTTGAGTTACAGTGAGTAAGAAGATTTGTTGGTATCGAGCTAGAAAAATATATTATGGGAAAATTTTTAAAAAACAAAATAAATGTTGTCTAAAATTGTGTATTATTTTTTTTAAAAAAAATATAATTGTAAGAAGAGGGGTCAAACCCTAAACTTAAACCTAGTTCTATAAATTCCTCTTCACTTCTCTAGTGAAAAGCTTTCAAGAAGGCAAGTTACTAGAAGAAGTTAGTGGAGCTGGAGAATGAAATCGTGATGTTCCTTAATTTTCATATTAAACACATTTTTTACGGTCAAGAAAGTACATGTGGCATTATCATGATTTGATGAACTCTCTGATCAGATTGAAAGGTTGTCCTTGTATAAGGCCCGATGAAGTAGATAATGGATTAATGGTGCCGAAGACAATGACAAATAAAGTGATAAATAAAGATCGAAGAATGGGTCCTTTTGCACTTATTATCTTTGTTCTTTTTGGCGGGGTACATATACATATTATAGTGAACATCATTGCTATAGGTAGAGCTGGGAATCAGGGCGAGTCCGGCTCGACAGGGCCTGGGGTAAGGAAAACATCTTTTTCAAAGCCCGACCCGATAATACCAGGGCTAGCCCTACAATGCCTAAAAATTATTATTCCAAATTTTAATTATTTTTCCTTCGATTTTTTTTCAAAGAAATATAATTAGTAAATTGCAACCATTAAAGTTCTAATCTATCAAATAAATGTTATCAACATTAATATCTAAACAATATAAATCATTCAACAAATAAAAACACTCATTAATTCGTAATAAAAAACAAATAAACACAAAGAATATGTTTTTTTTTTCCTTTTTTTTTCAAAAATATTAAACAAAGGAATTGCTTTATGTATGCCCACGACAAAATGCCTTTCCCTCTCGTAAATTTGTGTGTCTGTAGATTCCTTCGGTTTATGCATGATTTTATTGACAGGTAAAAATAATTATACTTATTTTACACAAAATATATTTATAATTTATTATTTATATAATGTTGTAATACCAAAGTATGTGTTTATTTAATATGAAAACATCCCTTTTTTAAAATTTATAATAACTAATTGTGTTTTAATACAAAATAATAATAAACAAAAAAAAGGGTTATAGTTTAAACTAAAACAATCTAAGTAATTACAAATAAAGACATTCATTAAGTGGAAGTCTAAGTAATTATTATTATTTTTTTTTTATAAAAAAGCTATAGTTAAACGGGCCTATTTGAGTACTCGAGGGCCAAGGCCAATTTCAAATTTCTTTTTATTTTTCAAGTCCGGCACTTGCGGGGCGAGAACTTAAACGGCCCTAACGGGCTTTCGGCCCGATTTTTCGGCTGTAGCTATAGGTATTATCATTTACTTATTTGAGTGAAAGTTATCTTATTGTTGTGTGGAGTGACCTCTTCGATCTCAGCTTTCTTGATCTTTCGTACCTTCTCCGGATTCTGGAGCTTCAGTGGGCTCATTCTCTTGCTTGTTTTCTTTATTGGAGATGACATAAAAAAAATCACAATCATTTGTTATATCATTTCTCAGGGTTAGTTACGGATGGTGATAAAAGATCTTGGGATGCTCAAAACGACAATCAAACAATTATTAACAATCAAACAATTAGAGGATACCAAGAAATCACTAGATCAGGTACGGAAGGAGATAGAATCAACTAGCGAAGCAGAAGAAAGCTTGACAAGTTGGTTGGAAGAGGGTAAGAAGTTCGTTAACTAGACATGTAAGAGAAGATGGTGGAATTTCATTATGAAGTGGAAATATCAGAAGAAGATGGTGGAGTTGGAGAACAAACTCTTGAGGGTCTATAGCATTTACCTACGAGCTTGATTGTTAGAGAACAATGACAAAACAAGTGAAGATGACTCAGAAATGAAAGATAATGAATCGTATAAGCTAGTACATAGGTAATAATTATTCCACTTATATAGAATGAAACTCAATTGATGTTTTGTTTTGATTGACACTCAATTTTTGTTGCTGAGGGCCCTATTAGATTGGATTTGAATAGACTTGTGCAGTTAAGTGAGTTCCATAATCACATTCACAGGATGACTATGAAATGAAAAGGAGCCATACGGAAACTGGAGAAAATAAATCGTACGACATGTTAACCGCTATCAGCTTCCATGTCAAGTTTGATTATTGGAGGAATCAACATAAAGTATTGGGACGCTTAAACAGAGAGGTACAACTTTCATATTTTGACTTGCTTGTATATATATGCTCTTGCTTGTTAACCTAATGGAACAACCTTTTACTTCAATTTTTGGGATACTTATTGTTGTGCTTTTGGCATTGTGGGGCTAGCAATATTCTTTTTTTCTAGGATTAGTTTTAATCTGCTAAGGGAACAGAATGTGCTTGTAGTTTCTTTTTTTATTGATTTCAATATATAATTGTGTGAATTGTCTTGTTTAATCTACATATCTTCTTTGAGAAGAAGTATCTATTATTCAACTGTGAATGATTGCTTGAAAGAAATAAGAAATCTAGCTAGAATAGGACCTACAATAGGCCCTGGAACTTATGTGAAACTTTGATATGATTCGCTACTTGGCCTTTTTTATTGAAATGCTGAAATTTACTCATCTCATTTCTGTTGGGGCCAATAATACAAGTGCTAGAATATATGTAGCTAGCCTTCTCCATGTTGGATTAGGATATCAGTGTAAGTGATCTGTGACTTAAAAATGAGAGAGCTGTAATTATGTCTCATATATATGCAGTACTAACAATAACAATAAGCAGTATCCCACACTAGACGTCGTTGGTTACACAGATTCATTGTTATTTTATCAACAGCCAAATATTTGAATAGTTTATCAATCAAAAGATCTTGCACAGTAACTTCATTAAATGTTTTTTAGTCTTCCTCTCTACTCATTTTAAAAAGATTCTATATATACAACTTAATTTACCCTTACCCTTCTCATCGATGCAACAGATCAAATGGCTTTCTCTGTACGTACATGTTAGAACCACCTCAATCAATTGTCTATCATTTTTCTCTTCAATAGATAACATTTAACCTCTTCCTTGTATATATTCATGAAGATGTTTATCTTTTCTTGTATGGTCATACATCCATATCATCATCTCAACTACCTCACTTTATACTTCTTGTTGTCCCTTTAAGCCCCAATATCAACTATCATATAGCACTACTGGTCTTAGATAGTACTTACTCTAGTTTTTAATATAGGACATAATTGTGGAGTTTGTTTTTATCCTAAATATAAGACGAATTTCTCATACTTGTCAATCTTTTCCCAAATTTACCCTTTTTGATGCTCCCTCAACCATAATCAAGTGAAAGAGACATGTAGGGAATTAAGGAAGATAATTATGATGTTTTAGAATAAAAATGTCATATTAACCAATTTAACTAACTTCTTTAATCTAATCAAATTAGATAAATATGTCTTATATTATGGTGTTTTCACCTTGTTAGATACTTTCATCTCCACTTGGATTGCCATTTGTGAAATGATTTGATCTATCATTTTAACTTCTAAATCGCTTCTAACTTGATCTCTCGTCATGTATACAAGATATAGTTTGATGGGTTTTGTACAGTGAATTAACGTAACATAGGAAAGATAAAATGTGAAAATACTTCTCCAGTATTTAATGTAAGGCCTATATACATAATTTAATTAGATTAAGGAAGTTAATTAGTTAAGGTAGCTAATATGACATGTTATTTTCTAAAATACTCTAACCATCTCTCTTAATTCCTCCATCTCTGTTATACTTGATTATAGTTGAGGGAGTATCAATATAAGTTACAAATATAAATAAGTCATATTTTTAGGACTAAGATCAACTTTGTAATTAAGTCCTACTTTAAGCACCTGAGACAGTATGATATATGATCCAAAGTAGCTAATGCACTCATCTGTGTTGCCTCACGTTTACAGGATCCCCATATCAAGGAAAGCATATGAATCGTACAATATGCCCAACAATTGAATCAGAGATATATCAGCACTTTGTGGAGTATGACCTACCTGTTTCATGTTTTAATTTTTGGTTGACCTTCATCAATTTCAGAAAACTAATTGCTATGTATTTTGATCTGGATTACATTGGATCTTTAACTTGCTTGTGTTCTAATTTGCAGGATTAATCTGAACAAAATTATGGATTATAGTATGTGTACAAGTTTGTGATGATTTCTTCTCTTTGAAATTGCTTATATAATATAATTATATGATTGTTAGTTGTGCTTAATGATCAACATGCATCTTCTCGGGTCTGCTCAACTATGAATGATTATATGTTCTAGCTAGAAATAGGAGATCTAGAATAGTGATGGTGTGAGATTACGTGAAATTATATAAAGCAATTTATCAGTTTGGCTAGAAATATGCTAATTAGTTTCTTATAAAGTCTATTAGAATATGGGATCTAAATTCAACCATGGGATAAATCGCATAAGATTAAGAGGAATATAATGGCCGGCCCTACTGACTTTATAAGTCACTTTAAGATAAGTTGAATCCAGACTATCACATAATATGTTCAAATGATTTTGAAAATAAGTAGAGGATTTATAGTCAAAGATTGATCATTTTATATTCAGAAGTAGAGGTCTTCCACCAAACCAAGCACCAAGTCAGATGATCATATGAAAAACAAAGTAACCCCTAGCTAGCCCTCCGTCTAGGAAAAAGTGCAAAGCAAACTTTAGTTTTTTTGTGGCAAGGCCTACATTATTAGGCTTTGCTTTTTTTTTTTTCCTTTTTTTTTTCTTTGACGAGGTCTCTAATTCAAGTATATGAATATAGAAAACGTTTTCTTGAGAGATACAGCTTATTGGGTTAACAAACTCTAGCTCTCCATGCTGGAAAAAAAGTGCAAAACAAACTTGATGGCTGAACCTACGGCAACTTAACCATAACATCCAGCATTGATTAGACCAAAATAAATAATAAATAAATAAAAAAGAGGGAGGCATATTTGTGCGGTGCATGCATTTGACAAATTGGAAGGAGGTGGCTGTGAAAGGAAAGCTTTCAAGTTTGTAAGATTCAGCGCGTTGAACCATCTTTTGGTCCCTTCCTTCCTTCATTATATAAGCACGATTAATTACTTGTTCAAGTGTTACTGGGATATATATCCAACAAGGTCATGTTTAATTACTTCTTCAATTATTATGGATTTTGAAAGTTTGTCTATGTACTTTATACTATATGAAGCGGGATTTGACCACCTTAATTATTTAAGGATTCCATGTATACTTGTTGAATTGAAACAAACATTAGTTATTGAGTCCATTATCGGACTCACCAGTGGTTTTTAACTTTTTTCAGGTGAGGGTTTCAGTGTTGGTTTCAAGAAGTCATACGAGGCTTGAGTCTTCCTTTATGCTCAATATAGCTTCTTTTTCTTTTACATGTCTTGATAGATGTCTATGTGTATCGCCAAACTTTAAGCCTATTTTGATTAACAAATTGTATACTACTTAAGCATTTATGTTGCATGCGGGATTAATTGTTGTGAGCATAGCCCTGAATTCTGATTTAGTACTTTTTTTTAGGGAAGGATTATTGTAATTGGATATGATTATGTAATTTGGATAATTAAATGGTATTGTGGCTTTTAGTTGTGGGTTGTTGGATGGAAATTGCTGTGTTGTGTCGTGAGGTTCAAATGCCAAAGCCCGCTATAACAAGGAGTGCTGTACGTAATGATTTTGGGATGCTCATTTGCCTATTTGTATTTTAATTTATGTCAATCCAGTGGAGGTTCAATCGTTAATACACACACACACACACACACACACACACACACACACACACACACACACACACACACACACACACACACACACACACACACCATGGTAGATTTAGTTTTGGCTTAGTTACCATAATTATATATTATGGTCAAATATTAATTAATTATCATTTTTTTAACCGGAAAATAACTTTAATTGAAATCAATAATATTTATAATTAGTTTTTCTATTACTTTTTAATTCTGCCTCCGCTGACTCGGGATCCTCACTCATATATACCATATCCTAGCTTCTTTGCGATAGTGTCTGATCTTGTTTTGATTGTGTGCTGTTTAGAGTTGCTTTTTCATTGTTAAGAATCCAAGTTTTTGTTTAAGTACGTCACGCACATTGTAACATATAGTCACTATGTGAAAATTAGTTTCATAGTGGCTAATTAACTTGGGAATTGAAACACGGGTATACAAATTCTCTCTGTTTTTTTTTAACCATTAATTCAATTTCTCATGCTCAAGAATTTTTTTAAAAATAATTTTGATGATGACACCCTGCTTTC
The DNA here is from genome assembly GCA_019022615.1 of Acacia melanoxylon. Classification (NCBI taxonomy): domain Eukaryota; kingdom Viridiplantae; phylum Streptophyta; class Magnoliopsida; order Fabales; family Fabaceae; genus Acacia; species Acacia melanoxylon. The sequence continues at coordinate 7,244,132 of JAFJYJ010000013.1, forward strand.
AACAGGGCTTTCCTTATTACTCATGTCTTTTAATTCGCTCTCTCATCATCATGTTCACACACACACACATATATATATATAGTCATATGATCCAGCATGTTTGTAAAGAAAGAATTGGTGGGGAGGATGAAGAACCTGGGAATTGAATCTGCCTTAGTTCTGATCTTCCAACCTTTTTTTGTTGTTGTTCATAGCTTAGTTTTTTTTTCCTCTCAAGTTGCTTTGGTACATAAAAGTTTAGATGAGTTGGATCTCAGGGCTTACCAGAGTCAAGGCGTTCCTTTGGACTCAAAGAGCGTTTAAAGAGGTATTTCAAATGCCCACTAATAAGGTCTTCATTGATGAGATTTGAACCTACAACCTTATAGTTAGGAGCCACAAACATTTCTTATTCCCAAAGGGGTTTTGATGGAAATTGAGAAGTTGATTAGAGATTTCTTTTGGAGTCAAGTATCGGAAATAAGAAAACTCCATCTCATAGCTTGAGAGACTATCAAATTAGGAAAAGAGGATGGGGGGCTTGGATTTAAGGATCTTGTAACACAAAACAAATCATTCATAATGAAGTTATGTTGGGGGTCTTATAGCCAAGCCTGATGCCCTTTGGGTACAATGTTTGAAAAGGAAATATGCATGTAGAAGTGACAAAATCCCCAACATAAGCAAGAAGAGGAAGCAATATGTAGTCTGGAGTGCCATAGTAAAAGTTTGGGATAAATTCAAAAAGGAATTAGGAAGCAAGCTCAGAAGTGGAAACAATACTAAGGCCTGGTAGGAGTTATGGTCCACTTGATCAACCATTGATTCAATATGTAGATAAGAACCATGAGTAGGTTAGTCATGATGAGACTGTGAGGGCTTTTGTATCTTCAAGTGGTTAACGGGATCTTACGAAGTGGAGACTCTTCTTACTAGAATTGGTGATTAATAAAATTAAGATGGTTAAACCTCCAATCATGGAGGGAAATGATCTTTTTTACTAGAGGGCCTATAATGATGGAAATTTCAATATTAGATCAGTATATCAGATGCTAGAAAGAAACACTAATTCAACAAGGGAACCTCTCTAGCAGCACATTTGGCGTTGGCCAATATCAGAAAGAGCCAAATTCTTTATGGGGCAAGCTTTTCATTGAAGATTACCTATTAATTATGTGAGAAAGTGTAATATCCAAATTTTTTTAAAAGATTTTTTTTTTTTAAAAAAAAATAATAACAAAAATATTTTTTTTTTTTAAAAAAAAAAGTGGGAGGCGTGACCTCCCACTGCTCCACACTGCACAAATCAGTATGGCCTCCCACCCATGGTAGTGAAAACGTAGATTTTACCTGGAAACAGAAGGAGAATGAAAAAGCGTAAAACGTAAAATCGTAATAAAAAACGTAGTTTTTACCTGCTCATATATAAAAAAAAATTCCAGAAAAGTAAGGCACCTGCCATCATCCATACATACCATACATATACTGAATATCAATCAAAATATCCAACATTGTCATCAAATACATTCAAACAAAGGCAAACAACCTCAATACAATATAGTTCAAAATTCAAGTCTAATTTAAATTCAGTACCATTCATTATCCAACTGAATTGTAGATAATTGCCACAACACAATCTAAGCTAATAAATCATTCAAGTCATTATCATCAAAGGCATTATGCTCCACATGATCTTCAACTACATCATGATGCATGGTAACTTCTCTTTCTCTTCTATCAACCTCATTGTCCAACTCAAAATTAGGGATTTAGGGCTTTTTTTTTTCCCAACGTTTTTTGTAAAAACGCAGCGTTTTTACGCTTTTGCGTTTTAACGCTGCGTTTTTACCGTTTTCACTCTGTGTCCGTTTTTTGCAGCAACGAAACACGTTTAACCCAAATTAAAACGTAAAAACGCAGTTTTTACCGTTTAAAGCGCGTTTTTGACTACCATGCTCCCACCTATTCCTTTTTTTTAAAAAAAGAAAAAGTGTGTGTTGGGAATACAACCCCCCCCCCAACACACACACTAAAACACACTAAAACACATACACGGTCAGCTGAGTAGAGGGAGAGGCGAGAGAAGAGTGTGAGGAAAGAAGGAGAGGAAAAAAAAGAGGTGGAGGCTAATTTAAGGTATGTTATTTATCTTATAAGATTATTTAGGTAGCTAAACTAGCTTCTTTTTAATAAACTTTCTTCATGAAAGTTATTCTATATATTTTTCTCTTTCTAGTGAAAATTTTGGGAATAAGATTTTGTGAGAGTTTTGGGTTTTGACAATAGAAGACTATATATATGTAGTGGATGATTAATAGGAAATTTTCATCGGTTTAGATTTATTGTTTGTTTGTTATAGAAATTTAAAATGAATTTTTCTATTTAAGAAGTTTAGGATTTATGTCGTATAAAATGTTTTTACCGATTAAAGGTTATGTAAATAATTTATTTGGGTTAGCGGAGATATTATGGGAATTTTAATCGGTTTAGTTTTGATATATAAAAGATCAAACTGTCATTTCTGGAATTTTTTGGACTAAAATGTCATTTTTGAAATTCGTGGGACTAAAATGTCATTTTTGAAATTTGTGGGACTAAAATGTCATTTTTGAAATTCGTGGCACTAAACTGTAATTTTCATTTTTTTGGTTATAATAATAATATATTATTATTAAAATTTGAATATTTTGAATTATATGAAATTATAAGTTATAATTTTGATTATGTAGAGTTTTGAAGAGTTATTAATGGTTAGTAAATTGATTATGGTGGATTGATTTTTGGTGTGTGTTTGAGCTCTTGGATTAGGAGCAGTGTGATAATAGTTAGCTTCGGCAAGAGGTAACCACTTTCCACTTGTTATGTGTATTGATATGTTGTTTGTGATTGAGTTGTGAAATAATTATAAATATTTTAATTGAAATTTTCTTGTGGAACCTTATGATTTGAATTGTGAAATATTTGCATATATTTATATATGTATAAGAAATTGAGAATTGAGCTATTATGATATGTTTATAAGAATTATTTGATATGAAGGTGAAAATCTTGAAAAATTCCTATTGAGCTATTTATTGTGATAATTATGATAATGGTTGAATTAGGAATAAATGGAGTATTTTATTTTACCACGTGGTATAGCCTCCATTGGTGCACGATGGTTGGCTCTCTATCGTCCCACTAGTTCAATGAGGGATTGCCCATTGTTTCAATGAGGGCTTGCGACACCCTACTAGTTCAATGAGGGGAAAAGACTCACGGTCTGGGACATGTGCTCTGGGGATTTTGGCCGGTCCTCATCATATGACCAGTGAGCTTTTGAGTAGCCGGTAATATGGATGTAACTTAGCTCATGGGTCTAGTCAGCGGAAATAAGACGATTCGGTTGGATTGAAGGGAGGTATCTTGGAAATTGTGTTAGGAAAATTTTGATACAGAATTCATGATATGACATTGTGATGTGGATATTGGTGAATTATATTTTTAATACTTTGTTATATAAATTGTTTCACTTGGCACCTCACTAGCACATATTAGTATTCGTAATGAGTTGGATTGATGGTTACAACATTTTTCATGTGATAATTCCCATGCGGGTCCATCAGGGAAGGCTCCGAAAGCTTAGGCTACTTCTTCTGATAGTATTGCTTCCATCTTTTGGTATATGTTGAATGATTGTATATTGCCACGTAAGGGCTCATTTTGCATACTCTGGTTTATTTTGGATATTTTGATTAATGATGAAGCATTATTAAGTTATTGATCTAACTATTATATAGTTATTATGTTAAGTAAATGGAGGACGTTACAAAAAGATGTGAGGTTTGAGTGATCATAATGAGTTTCCTTTTGAGTGCCTTGGTGAGGAAACAATACTACATGCTCTGAGAGATTGTGAGGTAGCATACAATGTGTGACTTGCTTTGATTAACCCTATATATTATAGTTCTTTTTTTAGTGGTAATTTGCAGGATTGGATATTGTGGAATAACAAACAAGAACTGGGTAGCAAACTAGTCAAGAGTTGGCCTTGGATGTGGATATTTGGATTGGCTTGTTGGCTAATTTGGAAGAATAGATGCAGGAAGATCTTTGAAGGTGTATGTGTTCTTTCTCGTTGCATTGTACATAGTTGCCTTCACCAACTAATGGAATTGTGGAGCAAGGAAAATTCATTCATCAGATTTACCGAGTGCCTGACAGAGCGGATGTCCAGTGGAGTGTTCCACCTTTTGGCTATGTTAGGGTAGATGTAGATGGATCGGTTAACAACCATAAAGTTGTAGCTTGTGGTGGCATTGTTAGAGATAGCAATGGGGCGTGGATGATAGGATTTCAACAGAGGATTGGCTTTTGTTCATTTACTACAACATAATTACAAGCAATCAAAGCAGGTATGCAGATTTGTAGGCAACTTGGTTTCAAAAAAATTAAGCTGTACCCAGATTCCACAGAGACTATTCGTCAATTGACATCACAATATAGAACATATCATCCTTTGGCTCAAGAGATTTCTAAAATTATATCGTTGATTTTTTCAGACTGGGATATAAAAATAATTCATTCAAACAGAGAAGCACTAAAATGTTCAGATTTCTTGGCCAAAATGGCACAGGAGACGAACACTGAGCTGAGTTTATTACAAATTCCACCAACTTGTTGTTTGGATCAAATGTTAGTCGACTTAGGCTAATTTGGTTGCTTGTGTATCACTTCTATTTGTTGTGTGCAGTATCAATATGACAAAACCTAAGATGTAACTCTTGTCTTATTAATTCCCAAAAAAAAAACTAATATACATTGAAATATTTCTTTATTACAAGTTCGTATTAGTTGGTTCATACTGATCCTTCATGTTTGGGTTCGAATATACAATGTGGCGGACAAGTATAGATTTTGATATATATTGGATTGAATTTATTAATATTTTGTGCTTATTTAATTATCTTTTATATATTTTTCTATCATTTAATTAATTATAAGATAAAAGTATATTTTGATATAAAATATACTCATATCCTATTTTATTTTATAGGAACTATGATGTGATTGGGCAGGAAAGAAAACATCAAATAAAACAAAAGGAATACTAAACAGTGTGTCATATAAATATATATGGGATAGGATATTGTCACTACCAATGTCACTACCACTTTTTAACCGTTACATTAGAATCTCATCAACCTTTATCATTTCTCTCTCTTATTGAGATTCTTATATAACGGTGAAAAAGTGGTAGTAACATTTGTAGTGACAAAAAATGATAGTGACAATATCCTATCCCAATATATATATGGGAAAAGTATTTCTCCAGTCACTAGAGATAAGTTATCTCCAGTGACCCCTAAAACTACGTCGTTTTGAATTAATGAAGGGTGTGTTTGTAATTTTAGGTGAATTAATGAAGGGTGCAAAATTACGGAAACACCCTTCATTAATCCAAAACAACGTAGTTTTGGAGGTCCAGTGATTGGAGAAATCTTTTACCCTACATATATATATATATATATATAGGGTAAAGGAGCGCCTAGCACCACGAAGTTTGCCTCAGGGAGCGCCCAGCACCACGAAGTTATTTTTGGAGCAAAAGTACTCACAAAGTTAATTTTGGGAGCAAAAGTGACACTGGGAGTTAGTTGACCAGACGGTCAACGTCAATGTGGATGGAGTGAGGACGTGGACGCTAAATAGGACTGACAAGAAGCCAACTAAGAAGAGAAAATGCTGACTGGATCAGTTCAAAGTAAATAAATAAAAAACATAAACACCAAAAACACCCAAACTCATTATCTGGCTTCATTCACTCACGTTGGGAAAAGAAATCAAATTGGGGAAATAAGAAACCCTAAGTTCTCCCACCGTTGTTCATCATATTCGACCACCGTCGTTCCATGCGCACTTCTCAAGTTCGTCACCGGAGGACTGGTAAGATCATCTTTCCATACTTGTCTCATGACGTTCGGTTATAATAACAGTAGATAAACCACGATTCATTCATTTAAATTAATTAATTTTGTAGTTGGTAGTAGTGATTTAGAATAATGGTATTGCTGGGGGTTTCTATGTTGCATGACATACCACATCGGCTTTTGCACTGTCGGCGGGAGTTGGAGTATGGGAGGCGGTGGTGTTCGAGATAGTGATGACATTCGGGTTGGTTTACACGGTGTACGCGACAGCCGTTGATCCAAAGAAGGGGAATTTGGGAATCATAGCACCCATCACGATCGGTTTCATTGTGGGGGCAAACATTATGGCGGGTGGGGCCTTCGATGGGGCATCCATGAACCCGATAGTGTCATTCGGACCCGCGGTGGTGAGCTGGAGCTGGGACAATCACTGGGTCTACTGGGTCAGACCACTTATTGGCGATGGGCTCGTCGGCGTCATCGATGAGGTTATCTTCATCTCCCATACCCACGAGCATCTCCCCACCACTGATTACTAAACTTCGTGGATGAGTTTGAATCTTTTATTTGAGGGGTTTGGTTTTTATTCCCTTGGTATCTGTAATTTGTGTGTCTTTGTTCATCATCTACCTTTTAAATTATGCATTGAATTCGTGAGCGTTGGTCTTGATTGAATTATCGTGATGATCGATGCCGAATGATTGTGCTGTGCGTTTTCTAATTAAAAAAAAAATTCCTGTTAGCATTTCACAGACACAGGTGGCAAAGGTTAACAACAAGTTAATTCCCCCAACAGTTTGTGTCACTTTTGCTCCCAAAATGTAACTTTGTGAGTACTTTTGCTCCAAAAAAAAAACTTTATGGTGCTGGGCGCTTCTTTACCCTACATATATATACCCTTTAATTCTCTGATACCACTTGATGGTTAATTTTGCCTATTACATGACTTTCGTGCAAAGTTTCATGAGGTTGAAAACAAAAATTTTGTTTAATTGTTGCGGAAACTTGTAACTCCTTACAATCCTCATGAATTATTAACCTTAACTCATTAGCTAATTAGTTATTAATTATTAATCCATAACTCTTTACGGTACTCATGAGAATTCTTAACAATTTATAATATTCATGAGTTTCAAGATTACTCGTTAAAAGAACTATTGGGGTTTAGGATAATTTGATAAAACGATTATTGGAGATTAGAATTACCTTAGATCACTCGAAGACTTCAAGGTTGTTGATGTCCTCTAACGTTAATCCACACGGCTATCCCCCGATTGCAATGAGAACTGCTTCTCTTGAAACCTCCCACTACTTGGATGCTTGCTAGGCGAAAAAAAGGTTGAGTTTTGGTTTCCTTGGGTTTTTTTTATCTTTTCAAGAAGGTGGTGGTTTCTTGGAATTAGGTTAAAGATATGATGAATAAGGTTGGAACCTTACTCTTTTATGGATGGTGTCTTTTCCTCTCTAAACCTTTGATAAAGACTGAAATTTAGAGAGCATAAGAATCATTCAAAAAAATGTCCAACCCTCCCCTTTTATAGCCTTGGTGGGCCAAAAATTCCTAGTCCTAATTGCCTTAGGAATTTTCAATTTATGCATTAAGAAAGGGGTTTTAGGTAATAAGTCCACTACTTGTCAACCAAGTCACATTAAATTCACATCTTGATTGATTGATTGAATTTAATATGATGAATCATATTCATATCTTGATTGTTGGATTGATTTAAGATGATGGATCACATTTATTTCCTTTTGACGGTATCCAAATATGAAAGGTAGATCACTTGATCAACTTAATTAGTTCTGGGGCCGCAGAGCATTGCTAGTATCTTATGAGGTCATTAAATAAATTGGGCCCGTTAAAGGGGTTTTAATTGGTCCAAATTTATTTATGTCAGTGACTAATTGGGCCTAATGGGTCACACTAGGGGTGAGCAAAATAAACCAAAAACCGAACCGAATCTAATTCGGTTTTTATTTTTCTTGTTTCGGTTGTTCGGTTTCGGTGCGGTTTTTTTAAAAAAATCGGTTCGAACCGAATAACCGAAGTATCAGCCTTGTTTGTTTCATATATATATATATATATATATATATGAATGAAGCCTTGTGCCCTTGTTTCATTTTTTCCACAAAAAACTTAAAAACTTGCAGGCCCATTTCATTAGGTCCAAGTCCAACTACTTACTTCTAAATTTAACCTGATTCCTCCATCCTTCCTCCATTAAATCCATCTTCCTTGTATCAAAAAATCCATTGTCTCCTTCCTTCTCCTTTCTCTTGCTCATCGTTTTCTGATTTTCTCTCCAACTCATCGGCAACATCACCAGCAGAGGGAGCAGAGAATCCATCGTCTTCTTCCCTCCCTCCATTTGCTTATACTCGCTGCTCACTATGAACTCAGATACCCATCATCCTTTCAATTTCAAAAACATCCTCACTTTCATCGTCCTGGTAACCGGTGATGGTGAGCTAAGCTGTTCGAGGCCATGGATCATCGTCGGCGTCTCCTTGTGCTGATAGTCGGTGGTGAGAGATCCAGATCTGTTTGTGGGTGGTGGGTGTTCAACTTCTCCTTGCCGTTTCTCGGCCAGATCTATTTGTGGGTGTGGTGATCTTTGTTCTATGATCGCTGAATCTCCTCTAATAGCCGGATCTTCTCTGATTCTTTTGATCACGTTGTTGTCTTCGGTGGATCTGAAGGTGGTGGTGGCTACTGGTTATGAAAAAAAAAATTGAGATGACTGATTATGAAAAAAAAAATCTTCTTTTTCTTATCATATCATGTATTGTAGCCTACAATTTGTAGGCTAGGAATTTTGTCACTGACTGATATGCTGATATGCAAGATCTGTGCTGCCTTGATATATATTGATCTATACCAACTGCTTGCTGCTCCATGTAATGTATAATATATACCAGTTGCACTCAATATTCAACATTGTAGATTGATTTGAGAAAAAAAAAATAGGTTGGCCATTTAACAGATTTCACCAAAATAGTTTGAGAAAAAAAAAGAATTCACCCAAATAAGAAAGCCCACAATGGCCCAATTTAAGCCCAAAAACCGAAATATTTCGGTTAATTAACCAAAATATTTCGGTTCGTTTTTATGACACTTCGGTTTCGGTTCGGTGTTGAAAAATGCATGTGTTTCGGTTTTAACCGAACACCAAACCAAAAAACCGAATGCTCACCCCTAGGTCACACACAGATGATTCCCGATTGTTTAAAATTAGTAAACTTAGACCAATAATTGTTATTGGACTTTATCAAGAGTAAATGTGTAATTGGTTTGAAGTAGGACTCCAAGCCCAATTAGGAGGAAAATGACATCACATATAGTGGTCATGAGTGGGAAATCAATTTCTCTACAAAAGGGCTCAAATGTGTTGGAAGACAAGACCTAACAAGGTCTTAGGACAAGTTGAATTTGGAATTCAAATTTTGAATTTAAGTTTAAAATTTGAATTTGAATTTAAAAGGTTAGGTTATAAAAGATAAATCTAAATTATCTAATATATATATATATATATATATCCAATAATGATTGGATGAAGATAGGAGAAATAATAAATGAGGATTGATTTAAGAATGATTTTCAATCTTAGTTTAAGAGATGAATGTGATCCATCATCTTAAATTATTATTCAATTAATCAAGATATGAATTTAACTCATTATGATTTGGATTTTTTAATTTAAGTTTGGATTGAGTCTTTCTTGTGAGCACTTAAATTAGGTTAGACTCTTATAAAGTGCTGATTTTTTATGTGCCCTTTTATGGACGTTTTTTAAAGAAAAAAAAAGGAAATAAATGTGATCCATCATCTTAAATACACTCCAACAATCAAGATAAGAATATGATTCATCATATTAAATTCAATCAATCAATCAAGTTGTGAATTTAATGTAACTTGGTTGACAAGTAGTTGACTTATTACCTAAAACCCCTTTTTTAGTGCATAAGCTGAAAATTCCTAAGGCGATTAGGGCTAGGAATTTTCGGCCCACCAAAGCTATAAAAGGGGGAGGGTTGGACTTTTTTTCATCATTCTTATGCTCTCTAAATTTCGGTCTTTACCAAAGGTTTAGAAAGGAAAAGGAACCATCCATAAAAGGGTAAGGTTCCAACCTTGTTCATCATATCCTAAGAAACCATCATCTTCTTGAAAAAATAAAAACCCAAGGAAACCAAAACTCAACCTTGCCTTCGCCTAGCAAGCATCCAAGGAGTGGGAGGTTTCAAGAGAATGAGTTCTCATTGCAATCGGGGGATAGCCGTGTGGATCAACGTTAGAGGATATCAACAACCTTGAAGTCTTTGAGTGATCTAAGGTAATTTTAATCTCCAATAATCGTTTTATCAAATTATTCTAAACCCCAATAGTTGTTTTAGCGAGTAATCATGAAACTCATGAATATTATAAATTATTATGAATTCTCATGAGTACCGGATTACGGATTAATAATTAATAACTAATTAGTGTAATGAGTTAAAGTTAATAATTCATAAGGACCATAAGGAGTTACGGGTTTCCGCAACGATTAAACAAAATTTTTGTTTTCAACCTCAAGAAACTTTGCATGAAATTAACCAACAAGATATATATATATATATATATATATGGTAAAGGATTTCTTCAGTCACTGGACCCCCAAAACTACGTCGTTTTGGATTAATGAAAAGGGTGTTTCCGTAATTTTGCACCCTTCATTAATTCACCTAAAATTACAAGCACACATTTCATTAATTCAAAATGATATCTCCAGTGACTGGAAAAATACTTTATATATATATATATATATATATATATCGAAATCAAAGACCTGGGCCCTTGGGAACCTATAGTTTAGGCGTTCACGAAATCAAACTTGTTGGACGATCGGAAGGAGAGAGACGCAAGCCCAAGACACCCTAGTAATATATAGGGTTAAGGTACAGATTTGCCAATCAACTATTACCTAAGGAGCGTCTGACACAAAAAACAATTGAAGGGACCAAATTGGCCAACAAACTATTAAAAAGTGAAGAAAAAAAAACAATTTTGAGCATATTCTCCAACGAACTATTACCTTGTCACTGTCTTGGTCTCTCCGTCTTCCATTGATTGTCACAGTGTCGTTGACATCGACATCTCCAAAGCTTCTATTGTTGCTGGGTGTTCCACTCACCCCTTTGAACTCATCCTGCAGTCCACAGCTTTCGACCAGCACGCGCCTTGCACCCTGGTTGCGTCCCTCCGATGCCACAAGCAGCAACCGCCACTGCCACAACGCCTACTCGCATGGGTCCATCTCTGTTGGTGTTTACCTTGTCCAACAAGAAGGCTTAACCGCTCTTTTCTCCAGCGTCTCCGCCACTGTCTTACACCAGTGCCTCATATTTTAACGTAGTAATCATAGTTGTTTTTTAATAGTTATTTGGTTTTTTTTTTCACTTTTTAATAGTTCGGTGGCCAATTTGGTTCCTTCAATTGCTTTTTGTGCCAGACGCTCTTCGGGTAATAGTTGGTTGGCAAATCTGCACCTTAACCCTAATATATATTAGGATTGAAATAGCAACAAGAGGAGAGCAGTGAACATCAGAGGAGTCCACATTAGGTGATTAGAATTAGGTGCTAAGAGGTATTGGCATTTTTAAAAAAAAAAAATTAAGTTTTTTATATATTGTATTTATTTAGATTTAAATTATATCTTTGCTTTACGAGATGTTTTTTTGCAAGTATCTCAAATTAATTAATTTTCATAATATTGGTGTTACGGCCAAATGCGGGCGAAAATTAATTAATTTGAAATCGGGTGCAAAAAACATCTCGAAAGTAAAGCATATAATTTAAATCTAAATAAATACAATATATATAAAAAATTAAAAACTTCAAAAAAAATATGCTAATACCTCTAATTAGAGGTATTAACATCTAATAAGCACCTAATTCTAAGCACTTAATGTGGACTCACGTCAGGGTCGGACAGCAACAAGAACGAAATTGGGAGCGATTTCGACGGAAGAGAAAAGCGAGGAGTTTTCGTCTTTCTCTCGGCCATCTATGCGGTGATCTCGATAGTTGGCAATCTCCAGGTAGTAGGTAGTAGAGCTGTCAAAACGGGTCACCCCAGCCTATTAGGCCCTAGCCCGCCCGGGTTAGGGCCAAAAAGCCCGCATGTTAAACAGTCCGCACGGGTCAAAAAATTATATAACCCTAAGGGTTAGGGCCAGCCCGCGAGCCAAAAATCATTTTAGAAAATATTATGTTGAGTCAAGATATAAAGGGTTAGAGAAGCAGTTTTCAATCCTTGTAATAGTCTAATATATGAAATATAGTAGCAATAGTTTTTTTTTGGGCATATTAGAGAATTTGTCCCGATTTTTTTTTTTAAAAAAAATGCTTATCAAAATCAAATGCTACCCACTGATAAGGGTTCTTCCAAAAGAAAAACAGAGAATCTAAGATATTTCTTCGATGAACACTTAAACTTAACCTTAAAGATATTAAGTAATGTTTTTTAATTGATTCTTAATTGTCTGAAATTTATCAAAATTTGATAGAAGACGCCTTAGAAAATAATTGTGTCCTAAAAATGTATGAAAATTGAAATGAATAAAAAATTATGACATGTTTTGATATTTTTCTAGGACTTTTTTTTTTAAAAAAAAAAATTATACAAAATAAAATATTACTCGTAGATAGGATGAAAATATAGAGTTGGTACCATCCAGTGTTTGTTAGAAGTCAACTTTTTTTTTTTCCCTAAAAAACAAATCAACATATTATATAAAACTAAAAGACATTCATGCAAAATCAGCAGTAGTCAGCTTTAATAAATCTGTGGTAGGAGCTATTTTTTTACGCACTTGGCTTCAATGCATATGTGATGTATGATGCAAATTTATTTTATGCACTTTACTTTTTTTAAAAAAAATGATTTTTCAAGATACAATAACTGTTTTTATTTTTTTTTTATATATAAAAATGATTCAAAATCTGATAAATGATTAAATGAATAATTGAATAAAATTTTATATATAATAAAAACACTTATCATGTATTGATGGTGACGTCAATATAAAATTAATTTTCTACCATTATCTATATATTTTTCGTTGAAGAAACTTTTTTTAACTCACATTAATATCTATCGAGCCCTTCACTCTCTTTGGAAATTTGAAAATCTCTATTCCACGTCTTTGATATTAAAGGTTTGAGTAACATCTAAAATTTGTGTGCACAAGTATTAAAAAATAGGGTGGCCCGCTATCTTAGCCCAAGAAAAGTGGAGGTTATTTTTGCCCCCAAAATAACCCCATCATATATGAGGCCAAAGATATGGGGGTTAAAGATGGGACTTAACGGGCTGGCCCGCGGGGTCCAGCCCGTTTTGACAGCTCGAGTAGGTAGCCCCAACTTGATTAAGCATTAACATTTCATATTAGGGACAAGCATATGCATCATTTCCATGAGTTTTGTGCCTGCGTGGGTCCTGCTTTTCGTGTGATAGCAAAGAATCCAGGATTTCTAAGTAAGATTAGAATATTTTAAGGTATGTGACACATAGTTTTCTAAATCAACTTGACCCTCTCGTTGGCTGCGAAACCTAATGAAATTTTGGTCAACATCCTATCTCCTTTCTCATGATAGGAAATTAGATGAATGATAAGATAATTGTGGTTGTGTGGTTGTTTATTATCAAGCTTTGTGCTTCAATTTTGTGTCAGGGCATGGCAGATCCGGTCAGTGGTGATAAAGCTCCAATAATTGGTCCTCTTGCACATATTATCTCTGTTCTTTTTGGCGGGAAACATATAAATATTATAGTGAAAATCACCGCTATATAGGTATTATCATTTACCAAGCTGTGGAAGCTATCAAGTCTTATTTGAGTGAAAAATCTCTTCCTGTTGTGTGGAGAAACCTCTTCGATCTCAGCTTTCTTGGGTCTTTCATACCTTCTCCGGATTCTGAAGCTTCAGCCATTGTCATTGGGCTCATTCTCTTCACAATCATATGTTATATCATTTCTTAGGCTGGGTTAGGGATGGTGATAGAAGATCTTGGTATGCTCGAAACGACAATCAAACAATTAGAAGATACCATGAACTCACTAGATCAGGTACGGAAGGAGATAGAATCAACTAGCGTAGCAGCAGAAAGCTTGACAAGTTGGTTGGAAGAGGGTAAGAAGCTGGTTAGTGAGACATCTAAGATAAGATGGTGGAATTTTGTTAAGAAGTGGCAATATCAGAAGGAGATGGTAGATTTGGAAAACAAACTCTTGAGGTTCCATAGACTTTACCTATGAACACGATTGGTAAAGAATAATAACAAAACAAGTGAAGATGACTCAAAAATGAAAGCACTGAGAATCTAAAACAAAGAGGTACAACTTTCATATTTTGACTTGCTTGTATAGTTGTATATATATGCTCTTGCTTGTTGACCTGATGGAACAACTTTTTACTTCAATTTTTGGGATACTTCTTGTTGTGCTTTTGGCATTGTGTGGCTAGCAATATTCCCTTTTTCTAGGATTAGTTTTAATCTGCTAAGGGAACAGAATGTGCTTGTGGTTTCTTTTTTTATTGATTTCAATATATAATTGTCTGAATTGTCTCGTTTAATCTACATATCTTCTTTGAGAAGAAGTGTCTATTATTCAACGATGAATGATTTCTTGAAAGAAATAAGAAATTCTAGCCAGAATAGGACCTACAATAAGCCATGGAACTTATGTGAAACTTTGATATGATTCGCTACTTACCCTTATTGATTGAAATGCTGAAATTTAATCATCTCATTTCTGTTGGGGCCAATAATACAAGTGCTAGAATATAGAATATGTAGCTAGCCTTCTCCATGTCGGATTAGGATATCATTGTAATAGATCTGTGACTTTTAAAAATGAGAGAGGTGTAATTATGTCTCATATGCAGTACTAACAATACAACAACCATTATCCTACTAGACGTTGTTGGTTACATAGATTCATTATTATTTATCAATAGCCAAATATTTATATAGTTTATCAATCAAAAACTCAATAACTTCATTAAATGTTTTTTTTTAGTTTTCCTCTACTCCTTTTTAAAAGATTCTATATATACAGTTTAATTTACCCTCCTCACCTATGCATCGGATCAAATGGCTTTCTTTGTACATATCAGAACCACCGCAAACAATTGTCCATCATTTTTCTCTTCAATAGATAACATTTAACCTCTTCCTCTTATATGTTCATTACGATGTTTATCTTTTTTTGTATGGTCATACATCCATATCGTCATCTCAACTACCTCACTTTATACTTCTTGCTGTCCCTTTAAGCCCCAATATCAACTATCATATATCGCTACTGGTCTTAGATAGTACTACCCCTAGTCCTTAATATAGGACATAATTTTGGAGTTGGTATTAGTTCTAAATATAAGACTATTTTTCATATTTGTCAATCTTTTCATAATTTACCCCTTTTGATGCTTCCTCAACCATAATCAAGTAAAAGAGACATGTATGGAATTAAGGAAAATAATTATGGTGTTTTAGAATAAAAATGTCATATTAATCAACTTAACTAACTTCCTTAATTTAATCAAATTAGATCAATATGTCTTATATTATGGTGTTTTCCCTTTGTTAGATACTTTCATCTCCACTCGGATTTCCACTTGTGAAATGATTTAATCTATCATTTTAACTTCGGAGTCGCATCTAACTTGATCTCTGGTCATATATACAAGATAGTTTGATGGGTTTTGTGATAATTGAATATTTCATACACTTCTTTTTATCTCTTGATTAATAATTTAGGACTCTTTAGTTAATAAATAATGGTTTGTATACTTATTTGGGCTTTGGGCCTTTGATTATATTTTAACCATTTTTAATAATAAAATTCCAGTTTCACATTGCTTCACTATTTTCACCATAACTTTTGAACTAAACACCGGATTAGTCTCATTTTTGTTTCATATTTCAGATGATTCAAAGAGCTACAACTATTATGAAGATATGAAAGGAAAATTCGGACAGGAGGGCGGTCAATTTTGGAGCCGAAGTCAGATGTATATTTCTGGATTTTTATTTGGGCTCGAATTTTGTAATTAAAGCCAATTTTTATTTTATTTTTGTTTTGGGCTGAACCATTGGAGCCTAATCCGTTTTGTAATTAGGTTTTTACCTATGTCAGCCACCAATACTATGTCATTCACGTTTTTACATAATTTCATATTGAATAGATAAGCTTTCCATTTTCTCTCAACTGTTCTTCGTGTTCTTCGTGTTCATGATGAACTTCTTCATTTCTGTTCTATTTTCGTTCTGCACAACCATGATGGGCTAAGTTTCTGTTATCAACCCACGGATTGAGGATTCCACTATCTAGAGGACTCGTTCTTAACAATAATAAATTCATTTCTGTTTTGTAATTTCGGATTCGATTTACTTTCAGATTGGGTGTTAGAGATTTAACACCCAGATTGAGATATCCCAAGAATTGAGTTCGAACTAAGTTTAAGTTTTACTGTGTGATTGCACAGTGAGACGCCACTGTTCGGACAAATGCTAGGCGATTGTCTAGTCGAGGGATTTTATGGACAAACGTAGAGATTTCGGTTCGTCCAGAATCAGTCGTGAGTTCGTTTCAAAATCTGTTTTCGTCCAAGGAATTAAGGAAAGTGGTGGAATTCGAAATCCTGGGTTGATCTTCTGTTTATCTATTTAATCTTTGTTTTATTTCATTCTGTTTTTAAGTTTAATTGCACTGAAAAACTCCCCCAAATTGTTATTGTTATGTTTTTGTTCCATTGCATTGCTGTTACTGATTTAGACCCACTGCAAATTCATTAGGAAAACGATCCAGGTTTTCATTATATTGCAAAATTATATTGATCCTTGTTATTTTGAGAGATTACGAAAAATCTCTGTCATTTTGTATAGTGAATTAACGTAACATAGGAAAGATAGAATGTGAAAATACTTCTCCAGTATTTAATGTAAGGCCTATATACCTAATTTAATTAGATTAAAGAAGTTAGTTAAGGTAGTTAAATAGAACATGTTATTTTCTAAATCACCCTATTTTTAATTCCCTCCATCTCTGTTTTACTTGATTAGATTATGGTTGAAGGAGCATCAATATAGGTAAATTGAGAATAATTTGACAAATATGATAAATAAGTCATACATTTAGGGTTAAGATCAACTATGTAATTAAGTCCTACTTTAAGCACAAGAGGGAGTATGATATATGATCCAAAGTAGCTAATGCACTCATGTGTGTTGCCTTACATTTACAGGATCCCCATATCAAGGAAAGAATATGAATCGTACAGCATGCTCAACAATTTAATCAGAGATATACCAGCAATTTGTGGACTATGACCTACCTGTTTCATGTTTTACTTTTTGGTTGACCTTCATCAATTTCAAAAAACTAATTGCTATGTATTTTGATCTGGATTACATTGAATCTTTAACTTGCTTGTGTTTTAATTTGGAGGATTCATCTGAACAAAGTTATGGATTATATATAGTATGTGTACGTTTGTGATGATTTCTTCTCTTTGATATTGCTTTTATAATATAATTGTATGATTGTTAGTAGTGCTTGATGATCAACATGCATCTTCTCTGGTCTGCTCAACTATGAATGATTATATGTTCTAGCTAGAAATAGGAGATCTAGAATAGTGATGATGTGAGATTGCATGAAATTATATAAAGCAATTTATCAGTTTGGTTAGAAATATACTAACTAGATTTTATAAAGGGTTAATGGGCAAAAATAGACATGTGCTTTTGTCAGAGGAGCGCCCAGTAGCAAGTACTTTTTTTGGGTGCAAAAGTGTACACGTGGTTACAAATTAGGTGCAAAAATATCATTTGACCGTTAAGTTTGACTTTTTTTTGCTAACTGGACGATGACGTGGCATTTCAAATGTGCAAAAATAGACATATGGTTTGTCAAAAATTCACATGAGCAAAAAAGTACTTGCTACTGGGCGCTCCTCTGACCAAAACACATGTGTATTTTTGCATCTTTGAATATGCCACGTCATCGCCCAGTCAGCAAAAAAAGTCAAACTTAACGGTCAAACGATATTTTTGCACCTAATTTATAATCACGTGTACACTTTTGCACCCAAAAAAAGTACTTGCTACTGGGCGCTCCTCTGACAAAAGCACATGTCTATTTTTGCACCTTAACCCTTTTATAAATTAAAGTCTATTAGAATGGGATCTAAATTCAACCATGGGATAAACCGCATAA
The DNA here is from genome assembly GCA_019022615.1 of Acacia melanoxylon. Classification (NCBI taxonomy): domain Eukaryota; kingdom Viridiplantae; phylum Streptophyta; class Magnoliopsida; order Fabales; family Fabaceae; genus Acacia; species Acacia melanoxylon. The sequence continues at coordinate 7,262,283 of JAFJYJ010000013.1, forward strand.
GATTAATAGGAATATAATGGCCGCCCCTACTGACTTTATAAGTCACTTTAAGATAAGTTGAATCCTAACTATCACATAATATGTTCAAATGATTTTGAAAATAATTAGAGGATTTATAGTCAAAGATTTATCATTTTATATTCAGAAGTTGAGGCCCTCCACCAAACCAAGCACCTTAAATTCAAAAAAACATCATTACCTCTCTTTTTTCTTTTTGGCCAGCCATAGCCTCATTTAGTTGCCCCTTGCTAACTTTTCCCAATTTGCGTGCATTAAAAACAAAACAAACTCTGTTTTTTTTTTTTTATATAAAAAAAAAAAAAAAAAAAAAAAAACTCTACCAACAGACATTTATTTTAGTAAAAGAAGGTTTTCACTGCTTAATCACCATGAAATTTTAAATTCAAATACTTGTGAATGTAAAAAATATCTTGAGAAGAGTTGCCCCTAATTTGACCCAACAATACTTAATCTAACCAAGTTAGATGATCATATAAAAAACAAAGTAACCTACGGCAACTTAACCATAACATCCAGAATTGATTAGACCAAAATAAATAATAAATAAATAAAAAGAGGGAGGCATATTTGTGCGGTGCATGCATTTGACAAATTGGAAGGAGGTGGCTGTGAAAGGAAAGCTTTCTTTTTTTTTTTTTTGGTCAAGGAAAGGAAAGCTTTCAAGTTTGTAAGATTCAGCGCGTTGAACCATCTTCTGGTCCCTTCCTTACTTCATTATATATGCACGATTAATTACTTGTTCAAGTGTTACTGGGATATATCCAACAAGTTCATGTTTAATTACTTCAATTGTTATGGATTTTGAACGTTTGTCTATATACTTTATGTTCTATTCTGGAAACAGATGTGGCTAGCCCTAATGGACTAGCCTGTGCGCGATGCCCAGGGCCTACGTACCCTGTAGAGGGATCAAAGTCCACGTAGTTCGAGGACACACCTTGGCGTTTAGCCGAAGGGGTAGTGTGTATGCTCCATTAAGTGTGTTCTCCGCACCTTAGGGTTTGACCTCTGTATTTATAGAGAGTACCTCAGGTGGGATAGTATGGGCCTCGTAATCCCCGGCCCTAGTATCATAACGGTCGAATCTATCTTTAAATAAGATAGATCTCCCTTGATTATAGATGAGATAGGATTTCCCTTTATTATAGGTAAATCCTGATATGTGATATATTCCTTGTTGGGCCGTCCAGGTATTGGGCCTAATGTAGGTCCGTAACAGATGCCCCCAACCCGGTAGTTCAAGATTTCGAGCTGCCGGGATGTATTTTGCTCCCAAGCAGGTTGTCTGGGGTAGGCTGTCATGAACCTTACCCTCTTGTATGTCTACCACGCATTGTCGGGTTGGGTCATTCTGGCCCTGGCGACCGAAGTCATTTACTCTCAGATCCGAGGTAATGTCTCAAGGATCCGAGGTAGTAGTCTATTGCTCAAAGATCCGAGGTAGTATCTCGAAGATCTGAGGTCTTGTCTCAAAGACCCGAGGTAGCGTCTCGAAGATCTGAGGTCTTGTCTCAACGATCCGAGGTAGCGTCTCGAAGATCTGAGGTACTATCGGGGAACTTGCTTGGTTTCAAGGCCGGGGTTCCCACTGCGATTGTCATCATCTTGATGAATTTGGATTCATTCGTATTCCGTTACCGATTTTCCTGTTTAGGCGATAGGTTTTTCCCAGACTCTTTGTTTTGCTTGCCTCGATCTTGGTTGATGGTGAACATGCTTTTGAAAATTCAAATAACCCCGTGAGGGCTTCCGAACAACCATGGTTGGCCAGTAGTAGCCGGCACACAGAGCTTTCCTGGCTAGAGCTTTGCCCCCCTGTGGTGGCTGTTGACTCCTTCATGTATCTCAACCAACACATATTTGGTCTCAGATGGACCCAAGCATCTTATTATTGGAGAGTGCAAACCTTTCCGGTATAGTTGTTCCTTGGTCATTGCGTAGACGAGGGCCTCTCGGATCAATTTCTTAGCTTCGGTTGAGTCAGTCGGAATAATTCCTCTTTATGGATAATTCTTACTCGGTTTTCTCCAATCCGTCGCCGCTGAGATAGTCATGATGCAGCTCGATTCTACCAGGTTTTGCTGGATGATGGTTCGGTGGTTTCCCGGGCCTCTGGTACTAACAAGTTTTGGAGAGGATGCCGGCTCTGGTGTTTTCTTCTCTTGGAATGTGAGTGACGATCACCTCTTCGACGCCGGAGATCACTTCCTTTGCCTTATTGAGATACTTGATCAACAAAGGATCTTTCTTCTAATAAGTGCCCTCAACTTGCACTGTTCCGAGCTATGAGTCGGTGAAAAACCCTTACTCTCTGTACTCTGTGTTCTCTGGCCTGCAATAGTCCCTTGAAGTGTCGCTCTAAAACCTTTTGTCTATCGGCTCAGATATTTCTCTCCTTTTGTGCCACTGGTGTTGACCCCGGTCGCATAGCCAATTTGTGGCAACAGAAGTTAGGGTCAATCCCTGGTATCTCGGATGACGTCCATGCGAATACATCCTGGTTCTTTTTCAGAAACTCAATCGAACTGGTCTTCAAATCCGAACTCAGTTCTCCCCCGACCTTCGTAGTTTGTGAGGGATCCTTTCCGAGGATTAATTCTTCCAACTCGCCTTCTGGTTCTAGACGTGGGATCTCGGGCTCGTCTCTGAGGTCGAGCTCTATCATGCTTACTGGACGTCCAAGCTTCTTGTCCTTTCCTTGGGTCGGTGGTCGGGCTTCATTCACTGGTCGAGCTTTACAATCGTGAGCCTTACCTTGCCGAGCTGAGTTACGTTAATCCAGGCTGTCAAGGCGGCTTACTTCAAAGATCCGAGGTCTTATCTCAAAGATCCTGAGTAGTGTTGAGATGGTTCGCCGGCATTTTAATCCAGGTGTTGATCCCGGCTATCGAAGTCATCTACCCCAAAGATCAGAGGTAATGTCGAGGCAGTTTGCCTGACTTCGAGGTCGGGCGTATGTTCATGAAGGTCGGTTCTATCACCCTCCTCCGTCGGTTGGCGATGCCTCAGCGCCTGTCTTTGAAGGTGATCCGCTGGGAGAAGCGGAAGATGCCGAGGTTTCTCCAGACGATCTTCCTAAGGCCTCTCCCGACTCTCCACAGGATGATGTGCCCGAGGCTCCTTCTGCTGCTGTGCCTGAGGTTCCTTCAACAGAGGTTCCCGAGCAGAATGCTCTCGACTCTTGATGTGCTGATGTTTGTACCTTTTTCTAGGCGTCTGTGCCCTTGTAATGTTTTGTACCTTTTTCTGGGCGTATGTGCCCTTGCTATGTATCTAAATACTTGTCGCTTTTGTTCGGCGGTTATATAAAAATTAACAAATTAATCTTTATTTTTTATTGCTCGTTTGTGATGCCAATCTTTCAATCGACCGGGCCAGGGTCGTAATGCAGATATGTTGTTTATCGTCCAGACTTGCCATCTGGGGAAGTTTGGTAGGGTTTTCTTAGTTAACCACATAGGATGTTTATTTAACGCACTATCGAGTTCCGGCTCCCTCGTCCGGGTTCAATCGCCAAGATAAGGGCAAAATGTCACATGTTTGGCCGAATTATCCTAACTCCAAGCCAAACATTTGGACCTAATCGGGGTCGGCATGACAATTCATCTTCTTATCATGGAGCGAGCGTTGACGCGTCAATTTTGTGAAGACCTTTACAGGTGGCTTCACATTGCTCGAAACCAAGGCACATCAGCCCTAGTGTCAGCCATCTAGATGTGTAAATTGAAACCGGTTTCTAAGACCGCGGTGTAACCGGGTATATAGACCTCGGTGTAAAAAACTTAAGTTATAAACAGCACGCACTTGAATTTCCACTGGGGGATTTAAATAATCCACTGCAATGATCTAACAAAAACAAGGAAATTGAATTATCCTAAATGTAAAATTGAAATCAAGATCAAGAAAATAACCGTGCTCAACCATGATGTGTTTGAGGTGTTGCGAGTGCCGAGCCAGGATCTAGCTATAGTAGATCCTTAGTTTGTCGACGTTCCAGGTCCTTTTGATTGGATTCCTTCTTAAGGTTTCGAGTATGAATGCTCCTTTATCAAGCTTCTCCCTAACCCAGTAAGGGCCTTCCCAGTATGCCGCTGGCTTGCCATCCCTGGCTTTCTTGTTTCCGACATTTGCTCGTCGGTGTACGAGGTCAACCTGGCGAAGGCCGGTTGTAGCGGCTTTGCTTGACCAAAAATCCAGGCTTAAGGGCCGTGGTGATGGTATTCAGTTAATCCGAGGTCCAATTAAGAAGCAGGGATTTCACTGGATCATCTTCAGTTTATCCGGGGGTTCAATAAAAACTGTATAGTCTTCAGTTTATCCGGTGTCCAAACAAGGAGCACGAAGTCAACTGGATAATTTTTAGTTTATCCGGTGTCCAATTAAGGAGCGCGGAGTCAAATGTACTTTACACGGAGCCCGAATGTTAAGCGTACTAAGTGTAGCTGGGGTCCGCCTTCTTCTTCTTTTGGAGGTAGACTCCTTCGCAAACATTTTCCTGAATTTGTTTATCCATGATGGGTGTCGTAACCCAGAATTTGTTTATCCGAGATGGGTGTCGTAACCCAGAATTTATTGCTCCATGCTTTATTTGAAAACGGGTGTTGTAACCCTAGGTTCATTGCTCCATTATTCGGGTTCCAAAACGATCATGGAAACGTGGATTTAACTGTTCATCCAGTTTATCCAGGATTGGCGTTGTAACCCAAGATTCCATTATGGGTGTCGTAACCCTTGATTTGTTTTTACGCGGAACTCGGATCTAACTGTAATCAATTTAACCGGGTTCCGCCTTCGTATCTTTACTCGGGTCCAGTATGTTAACTAGATTCAGTTAACCAGGTCTGACTTCAGAACTTTACGCGGATCCCGAACGTTAACTATATTCACTTAACCGAGTCCGACTTCAAAACTCTACGTGGATCCCGAAAGTTAACTAGATTCAGTTAACCGGGTCCGACTTCAGAACTTTACGCGGATCCCGAACGTTAACTATATTCAGTTAAAATTGGGTCATCCTTCTTCTCCTTTACAAGAATTTGAGATAGACTTGGTGGTCATAGCCGTCGCAAATGATTCTCAATGGAATCTTAAATAGTCTTGGTGGCATAGCCGTCGCAACATGATTCATAAAAATGAGTTTATGTACCTCGGATTCCTACACGTTTAGCTCTGACATGATCTTCGGAAACGGGTTTATGTACCTCAGATTCCTTCATGTTTAGCTCGGTCATGATTTTCGGAAACGAGTCTATGTACCTCGGATTCCTACATGTTTAACTCCGACATGATCTTCAGAAACGGGTTTCTTCACCATGAGTCCATATATGCTAATAGATAATCAATAATAAGCAAAGATTGAGCATATATGAGATAGATGGTGATACTCATCTGGATGTAGCTTAGGGAGCCCAAATATTCTCAGCCTCGGCTTTTCTGGAGTATTAACTGTCTCCATTTGCTCATTTGTCCTGCCTCAAAACAAGTAGATCCGGAGAAGGGAAATGCAAATCCCCGCCGAGAGTACATTTCGACATGCACTTAGAGTATATCCCAGCGTGGAATTGCTCAATATTGTAACATTTGCGAAATTTCAACCGAATGTAAGCTTGACACTCTTGATTCCATATCTGCCCATGAGGCATCCATTTTTTGTAGTAAATTCCACCGTGAAGAAACTGGTTGGAGGGATTGCGGCTTTTGCAACAAGAATACTAAAGGACCTAATGGGGTTGTTATATCTACCATGGTAAATGTGGTTGTTATATCTACCGCAGTAATGCAAGTGATTGTCCATCTCTTCTTATTGATGGGAAACGGTTTGTGGATAGTGTTGATGAGGAAATATTGATGCAGTTATGCCGAATTATCGAATCTAGTGGGACTAATGGTTGGCATCAGCCTCAGGGAGATAAGATGATGGTTCATGAGTGACCCCAAGTCCATAGTTCCCATACCTTTTTGCCCTCACTGGAGTTATAAGCTAGCGTTGCCAAGCTTAGCATCTAGCAATCTTGGCGTACCTCGGCGTCTCGGCACCTTCTCATGTTGGCGTATCGTCAACCTCGACTATCGCGATGGAGTCGGGAGGCCATAGGCGTTGAATCGGCCTCGGCCTACCAATAACCTCGGCTATCTTCAATACCCGTTTGAGATTCTCAAATGGGTATTGAACCCGCAACTGTATCAATTCCTAGATCTCATCCTCTATCCAGTGGCTATTGTTGCGCGTTGGGCCCGGAGGCTGCTGTGCCGGGCTCTCAGCACGATGTCGCGTAACCTCGATCTCGGCTTCGGAAGCCTGCTACTTTCTTTCTCTATCTCGGCCTTTTCATGTTTCGGCGTTCAGGCATCTCAAACCCCGGCCACTACAATCTCGGCCATTAGTAAATGACATAGAGAGTTCAAATGTTGTGATTGCTTATAATCCAAATAGGGCATCTAAATTTATGCCAGAATTGAAAAGTCTGGGTTCCCAAGTACAGAGGATGACAATCCTATGTTCTCGAGGAGAGAGGATGACGATCCTGGGTTCTCTCCTCCCAAAGAGAGAGGATGAAGATCCTTCCCACTATCTTCTCATCATGTGGATACAATCCAATTGCCAAGCTTGTCCAATAAGAGTCTTGCATGAGTGACGGTAACTTTGAGGAGTTTTCCATATTAGAGCTTCTCTTAGAAGAATTCTCAAAGAGAGAACCTGGCAATCCTTCCTACTATCTTCTCGTCATGTGGAGACATGAAGAGTTAAAAGGAAACCCATGTAAGGATCTGGAAATACCCAAATTGAGATACAAGATGTAGAAGATTCTCACATAGGTGACAGTAACTTCTCTTAAAGGAATTCCCAAAGAGAGAACCTGGCGATCTTTGGAAATACCCAAATTGAAATACAAGAGGTAGAAGAGTCTCGCATGGGTGACAGTAACTTCTCCTAAAAGAATTCTCAAAGAGAGAACCTGGCGGTCTTCAGAAATACCCAAATTGAGATACAAGATGTAGAAGAGTCTCGTATGGGTAACAGTAACTTCTCCTAAAAGAATTCCCAAAGAGAGAACCTGGTCTCAAGATTGAGTGCTTTAATCCAAATGGGCCATTGGAACAATGGAACGCGGCTCTAGCTCAACTTGGCTGGGTTAGTTGAAGTAACATGCCAAGATTGAGTGCTTTAATCCAAATGGGGCATTGGAACAATGGAACGCGGCTCTAGCTCAACTGGGCTGGGTTAGTTGAAGTAACATGCCAGCTTTACGATTTCATTGCCAACGTCAAGAATACTTCCTCTCCATCGGCCGCCATTCTTCTTGTAGGGAAATTACGTGCGGTGGAATATATATATATATATATTGCGATTTTGTAACACCACTCAAATTATTTGTGGATTTGATCTGAGAAAAACAAATTTCAAGGTTTCCCTCTTTTTCCCAGTTCCTAGCCGAATTAGCTGCTTCTGGTATGGTCATAGGAATCGAAATTTAACGATCCCCACGGTCGGTGCCAATGTTCTGTTCTGAAAACAGATGTGGCTAGCCCTAATGGACTAGCCTGTTTGATGTTGGTTGATTTGGAGCGGACTTGACCTAGGCGCGATGCCCAGGGCCTACGTACCCTATAGAGGGATCAAAGTCCACGTAGTTCGAGGACACACTTTGGCGTTTAGCCGAAGGGGTAGTGTGTATGCTCCATTAAGTGTGTTCTCCGCACCTTAGGGTTTGACCTCTGTATTTATAGAGAGTACCTCATGTGGGATAGTATGGGCCTCATAATCCCCGGCCCTAATATCATAACGGTCGAATCTATCTTTAAATAAGATAGATCTCCCTTGATTATAGATGAGATAGGATTTCCCTTTATTATAGGTAGATCCTGATATGTGATATATTCATTGTTGGGCCGTCCAGGTATTGGGCCTAATGTAGGTCCGTAACACTTTATATTATATGAAGTGGTATTTGACCGTCTTAGTTATTTAATTATCTGGCGCACCATGTCGTTTCGTACTTTTTTCAGGTGAGGGCTTCAGTGTTGGTCTCAAGAAGTCATATGAGGCTTGATTCCTCCTTTATGCTCAATATAGCATCTTTTTCTTTTACATGTTTTGATAGATGTGCATGTGTATCGCCAAACTTTAGGCCTGTTTTGGTTAACAAATTGTATACTTAACTATTTATGTTGCATGTTGGATTAGTTGTTGTAAGCGTAGCCCTGAATTCTGATTTAGTTCGTTTTTGTGGGAACGATCATTTTTATTGGATATGATTATGTAATTTAAATAATTACATGGTATTGTGGCTTTTAGTTGGAAATTGTTGTGTTGTGTCGTGAGGTTCAAATGCCACGGCCCACTATAACAAGTGGTCCTGTACGTAATGATTTTGGGATTCTAATTTGCCTATTTGTATTTTAATTTTATGTCAGTCAGGTGGAGGTTCTAAATTTACTCATAATCAACTTAAAGAACACTCAACAAATCACAAAAATTTCATAAATAATAGAAAAATCTAAAATAACATAAGTAAATATTTTATAAGTAGATTTTTTTTTCTCTAATAATCTATTATCTTGATAGTTTATAAATATTTTCGAGGCTATTACAGTGATGAAAAGCATACGTAGTGGAATTAATAAAGAGAAAATGAAAATATTAATATGCTCATATTAGGGATAGGATAAGCATATGCACGCACCTTTACCATGACACGGGTGATTTCAGGATCAATATAATGACGTCCCTCACAAGTATATCAGCTCAAATATACTAATATAAATTGAAATATTTCTTTGTTACAGGTTGATATTAATTTGTTCATACGTTTGATGCTTCATGTTTGGGTTCGAATATTCATTGTGGCTGATAAATATATATTTTATAATTAAATAAGAATAGAATTTGATAAATATTGGATTGAATTTATTAATATTTTTTACTTATTTAATTATATTTTATATATTTTTCTATCATTTAATTAATTATAAGATAAAATGATATTTTGATATAAAATCTACTCATATCCTATTTTATTTTGTAGGAGATATCATGTGATCTGACTTAAAAGAAAACATCAAAGAATACTCAACCGTGTGTATATTTAAATAAATATATTTTGAAATCAAAGATCGGAACATATTTGGAAGCATTGAAAAATAAAACACAAGATCAGGACGCATATCTTTAACACCAAGAACATCAGATCGTTATCTTCGAACTTGTTGGACGATCGGAAGGAGAGAGACGCAAGCCCAAGACACCCAAGTAATATATATTAGGATCGGAACAGCAACAAGAGGAGAGACGGAAGAGAAAACCAAAGAGTTGACGTTGCCGGAAAGGCGTAGAGTTTTAGCCAGCAACAACAGTCGGGGGACAGCAGCGAGGAATAGAGGAGTCTTCGACAGTGTTGCTTTCTTTCGTCTCCATCTTTATTCTTGGAACCTAAATAGTACTCTCTCTGGTCCTAATTATAAGACTTAGTTGACTTTCTTTTTGGAGAGGTTAAGGAAGCGAGAGTATTTTTATTTTTTTCTTCAAACTAAATAGTTTGATCAATAAACTAATATATAATTTAAGAAAACACAACATATGAAATGATTAAGTAACTTATTTAGCTTCCTTAATCTCTAAAAAAAAAAAATAGATCTTATAATTAGGATCTGAGGTAGTATTAGGTGGCCTTTTTTTTTGGTATCCCACCCGATTCATCAGAACCTTCGGTCTTCGGTTGGCTTTTAATTGTGGTTTGTTGGTTGAAAATTGTTGAGTTGTGTCGTCAGGTTCAAATGCCATAGCCCGCTATAACAAGTAGTGCTGTACCCCAAAAAAAAAAAAACAGTAGTGCTATACGTAATGATTTTGGGATGCTCTTTGCCTATTTGTATTTTAATTTATGTCAATCAAGTGGAGGTTTAATCCTTAATACACACACCATGGTAGATTTTGTTTTGGCTTAGTTACAATAATTATATATTATGGTCAATTATTAATTATTTATTTATTGTTGTAACTGGAAAATAACTTTCATTGAGATCAATAATATTTATAATTAGTTTTTGTATTAATTTTTAATTCTTCCTCCGGTGACTCGGGATCCTCACTCATGCATTTTACTTGACCTTTTTAAAAAGATTAAGGAAGTTAATTACATTACTTTAAAGTATTTTTATTTTTTCTTCTAACTAATTAGTTTGACTAATAAACTAATAAATAATTTAAGGATACAGAATATATGATATAATTATATAACTTATTTGGCTTCCTTAATCTCCAACAAAAAGTCAACGATATCCTATATTTAGAACCGGATGGAATATATCCTAGCTTCTTCTGCGATAGTGTCTTGTTTTGATTGTGTGTTGTTTAGAGTTGTTTTTTCATTGTTAAGAATCCAAGCTTTTCTTTAATTATGTCATGCACATTGTAACATACTGTCCTTATGAGAAAAATAATTTCACAGTGGTTAATTAACTTGGGAATTGAACCATGTGTATACAAATTCTCTCTGTTTTTTCACCATTAATTCAATTTTCCTCTTGCTCAAGAAAATATTTGAAACCCTGCTTTCAACCGGGCTTTCCTTTCCTTATTACTCTGGTCTTTGCTCTGTCATCATCACGTTGAAAATAAATAAATAAATAAATATATATATATATATATATATAGCGCATTTACATACATATGTGCACATATACATACATGCATGTATGGATATATATTAGCACTGAAATTATATAGTCATATGATCAGAGTGGGTTTGTAAAGAAAGAATTGTAGGGGTGGATGAAGAACCTGAGAATTGAATCTGCTTTAGTTCCGATCCTCCAACCTTTTTTTTGGGTTCATAGCTTTGTTTTTTTCCCCCTTTGTGTCTCAATTTGTTTTGGTACATGAAAGTTCAGATGAGTTGAGTCACAAGGCTTACCAGAATCAAGGAATTCCTTCAGACTCAAAGAGCGTTTACAGATGCCCACTAATAAGGTTCTCATATATGAAATTTGAACGCAAAATCTTATACTTATGAGCTACAAACTTAGAAAATAAAAGATGTTGTCAAAAGTGTCAAAGAAAAGGATCCAACTCCAAATGGAAAACTGGCCCATGAGACCTAAGCGAAAGCTTGAGCCTCATGGGCAGAGTGGAGAGTTGGCCCACCACACCTAAGCCAAAGCTTGAGCCTCATCGGCATTGCAACTAAATGACAGCTCAAAATGTGAGGCTGGCTTAGTAATGGGGACTGAATCTAGCAGAAGGGGTTAACACCTAACAACTTGACGTGACGAATCAAGATTCGAATTCCCACAGAAAGATGTATACACATTTAGTAGTGTTAGACAGTACTTCAAATAGGATTGCCTCTAATAGGAAGATACATGTGCCCAACATTAAGAAAACAAAAGCGTGAGCTTTGGGTTCCCAGAGATAGCTCCAACCTCTAGCTCTCAACCATGGAGGGATCACAGGCTGCTGTACTATCAGGCCACTATGGCCTACTAACCCTATCTGCGCACACTGTCTTCTTTTTTAACAACATAGCTTGGAAGAAGAAGAAAACCACTAGTAAACTTCAGCTTGTTTGATCAGAGACTCTTTTCAATATGATTTATTTTTAATTTGGGATAAGGGTATTATTTGCCACGAAAGTTTTCGCTCAGGAGCACTAGGTGGATGAAAGTTTTTTCTGGATCAAAATTGCCACGAAATTTCACAAAACGTAGCAATTTTGCCCCTCCGTTAATTTTGACTGTTAAGTTTAATTGAGTGCACACGTGGCATGCCACCTTATCACACGTTATATGCTACCTCATCAATCAAATAAGAGCTAAGTATCATTTTTGCCCCGGAAGTTTACAAAACGTAGCAATTTTGTTCTTCTGTCCCTCAATATTAAATTTGACTATTAAATCAGTCAAAGAACACACATGTTATGCCTTAAAAAGGTCAAACTTGGAGTCATAGAGGGAGATCCTTAAGACGTTGAGCTTAAGGCGGCCGAAATTTGTAAAGCCGAACTAGTCAAAGGAACTGAAAGGTCTGTCGTAAAACCCAGAGGAAGCATCATTTATGATCTAAACAAATGAAACGCAAAACGAGAAATGAATTGTCCCAAAAATTGGTTCAGTAAGACAAATCAATAGTGATAGTATTTACCTTTGTATAGATTGATCTAGGCCACCCACCCTATCCCACAAGGTAAATCTATATTGCTCCTAAAAATTCCAACAATTTTATGTGATGCTTTCTGAACCAATTTTTGGGACAATTCATTATTGATTTGTCCCAAAAATTGGTTCAGAAAGCATCACATAAAATTGTTGGAATTTTTAGGAGCAATATAGATTTACCTTGTGGGATAGGGTGGGTGGCCTAGATCAATCTATACAAAGGTAAATATTATGTATCACTATTGATTTGTCTTATTGAACCAATTTTTGGGACAATTCATTTCTCATTTTGCGTTTCATTTGTTTAGATCATAAGTGATGCTTCTTCTGGGTTTTGCGACAGACCTTTCAGTCCCTTTGACCAGTTCGACTTCACAAATTCCGACCGTCTTGAGCTCAACGTCTCAAGGATTTCCCTCTCTGACTTCAAGTTCGAACTTTTTAAGGCATGACATGTGTGTTCTTTGACTGATTTAATAGTTAAATTTAATATTGGGGGATATAGAAGGGCAAAATTGCTACATTTTGTAAACTTTTTGGGGAAAAATTGCTCCTCAGCGAAAACTTCTGGGGCAAAAATGATACTTAACTCTTATTCGATTGATGAGGTGGCATGCCACGTGTGCACTCAGTTAAACTTAACGGTTAAAATTGACGGAGGGGCAAAATTGCTACGTTTTGTAAACTTCCGTGGCAACTTTGATCCAAAAAAAATTCCGTCCACCCAGTGCTCCTGAGCAAAAACTTCCGTGGCAAATAAGACCCTTATCCCTTTTAAATTTTGTTGATGTAATGATAATTAATACTACCTACAGTTCTAATTATAGGACAAAGTTTGTAGTGCAATTTGTACTACAAACTTTATCCTATAATTAGGACCGGATGAAAGTATATACACAAACTAGCCTAGAAAAAAGAAAATAATGATTTCATATGGCTTTGAAATGGGTCATTGTCTTTCCGGGTGAGGTGATTTATTAGTGGTTCAATGATTTTACTTCGTGTATGAGACGTGACGTTATCTTAGACTTTACATGAAGTCATGTGACTTATGATTTCTTTCACAAATCTAAAGCAAACAGTAAATAGTAATACCAGCTGCTTATAATTAATATGCTTATACTAGGGATAATTAAGCATAAGCAACATTGTCTTGAGACGGGTGATTTCAGGATTATTGACGTTCCTTATAAGTATATCAGCACAAATACACACACCGTGAATTTAAATATTTCTTTATTACAAATTGATTTTAATTGGTTCATACGACTGATCATTAACGTGTGGGTTCGAATATATATAAAATGTAGGCGTCTATGTGATAATCTCTGTAGTTGGTAATCTGTAGGTACTAGCCCCAACTCGATTAACCTTCAATATAATCGACCAACAGTGATAAAGTAAAGTGGAAATGATCATAAAGAAAGAATTACAATATTAATAAGTTTATATCAGGGACAAGCAAATCCACCATTTTCATGACTTGGGTGCGTGTGTGGGTCTTGCTTTTCGTGTCACAGCAGAGAATCCAGCATTTCTCGGACGTCTGCGAAGAAAAAGTTCAAGACAATATTAGAGTAGTTTAGAGAATGTGATGAAACAAGTTTTCTAAATCAACTTGACCCTCGTTGACTGCAAAACTTGATAGAACTTCCGTCAACATCTTCCTTCATTCTAAGAGGAAATGAATGAACAGTAGAAGAGCAAGGATAATTGTAGTGTGGTTCTTGATTATCAAAGTATGTGTGCTTCAGTTTTGTCTTAAGGAATGGCAGATCTGGTGGGAGGTACTGCTATAGGGCTCCGTGTTTACAGATTTTTGGGATGCAGTTAAGGAAGCAAAGGATCGTCCTAAAGACTTCAAACCCAAATTGAGGGACCTAGAAAAGACCCTGCGAAAACTAGTTCCAATGGTAGAAGATATATAAAGAATAAACACAGAGCTAAATGAATCGGATCAATGTGAAATAGATGACTTATATTCAATGATGCAAGAGGGCAAGGAGCTGGTTTCCAAGTGTATTGGCATATCATGGTGGAACTTTATTAAGAAGTCATATTACCAGAAGAAGCTGGTGGATCTGGAGAACAAAATCATAAGCTTCATTAATATACATATTCAACTGCGCACATATCGGGAGGTTAAGTATCTACGTTTGCGAGTTAATGAACTGGAGAGTATTCAAAGGCTAAGGTCTCAAGTAGGTGCTAGAGCACAATGTAAATATGCTTCCATTTCTCTTGCCGGTTCATTCCCCAGAGCTCCTGCATGGCCTAGCATATTTTCTACAAGTATTTGTAATGAATTAGTATATTTCAGTTTCTTAGATCTCAGCTATCCAAGACCTTTCGTACCTCCCGAAGTTCCCAGAGCTCCAACCATTGGCATTTTTGGACTCATTTTTTTTACTTTTCTCCCTAGCGAAGCTGAAATACTGAAAGTCATTGCTATAATTGTTATCATTTATGAAGGTATCACGTCTATGCTTGAAAAATCTGAGAGTGGGATATGGATGGTAATAAAAGATGTTGGTATGCTCAAAACCACGACGGAACAACTAGATGCTACCATGAGATCACTAGTTCATGTGCTGGAGGAGATAGAATCAAATAGCAAACAATTGTTGATCAATGAAACAGATCGAATTGAAGCTTTAAAAAGCTTAAGAAGTTTGACGAGAGAGGGTCGGAAGCTAGCTTGTGAAAGCTCTTGTGACATGGTATGGTGGAATTTTGTTAAGAAATCGCAATATTAGAAAAAGATGGCAGAATTGGATAACAAACTCTTGAGGATCCGTAGCCTTTACCTACAAGCTTGCTTGGCAAAGAATATTGAGGTAATAATTGTTCCATTTGTAATACAAAGGATACCCAATATCATTTCTCAGTGTTTATCTTATCTCTCAGATCTTTTTGTTCAATGTGCAAGATATCTCTCATTTTTCTTAAAATTTGTCACTAATACGCAGTAGCATGACTCTTGATGTTGTTTTGATTTTCATCATTGTACTAATGGTCAAAGGCCTAACTAATTGTAGCGTGAATCTTGTTTTTTTTATTTGGTTATGGTCCAATTAGATTGACTTTGGAGACTAATTATGTGCTTAGGTACTGAGTTACGTTATATTCACAGGATCGCCAAAAAATGGAAGGGAGGCATATAGGTTCAAGAAGACATGAATCGTACAGCATGTTCAGCAATAATGTTAACCCCTATCAGTTTTCAAGTTTGATTGCAATGTTTCAACAATATGCATTGAAACGCTAAAACCTAGGTACAACTTTCATGTTTTTATCGTTTTGTTAAATATTTTCCAGTGGTCATCATTACCAAAATTGGGCTCAGCTAGCCTAAATGCACTTGCTTGTTGTTGACCGGCGGGAGCAACCTTTTACTGCAATTTTTAGTAACCCTATTGTTGTGTATTGAATATTTTGTTGTTGTGTTTCTGTTAGCCTTTTTTTTATGATTAGCATAATCTGCTTAGATATGGATCATAATGTGTTTGTGGTTTCTTTTTTATTGATTTTAATATAATACCTCAAGTAAAGACCCACTTTAATAAAGAAATTGAACTATAAAATAGGTTTTAATTATATTAAAAATCTGAAAAAGCATATAATTGTATGAATGTCTTATTTAATACTACCTCCGGTTCTAATAAAGTGCTCCTATAATTAGGACCGGAGGGAGTATAATTTACATCTTGTAGTGTCTATTCAACTATGAATCACTACTAAAAAAAAGCTAAAAAATGACCTAAATAAGACTCAATTAACGTCCCTTTACTGAGGGACGTCTTGGCTGGGGTAGTTGTTTCTGAGGCTTTTTGGCGACCTGATTTAAATTAAGGTCGCCCCATAAAAGGCGACCTGAATTGAAAATCAGGACGCCTTATTAAGGCGTCCTGATTTAAATTAAGGTCTCCTCATAAAAGGCGACCTGAATTGAAAATCAGGACGCCTTATTAAGGCGTCCCGATTTCAATTCAGTCGCCTTTTATGAAATTATATATATATATATATATATATGCTTCATATTTTTTACTGGGTATTTGAAGATTTTCAGATGAGAATAATTGTTATATATTCAGATGAGAGCATGATTACATTTATAGACAAAATAGAGATCTAGATTTGAAATTTGAAAAACTAACATCCTAACAATAATCTCCTATAATCTTTAGGTTTAGTTAATCCCTATAATTATGGGACTAATAAAATATTCTAATAATAACATATTCTACGGCATTCAAATTAAATTACAATAGCAAACATATGCAGATCTGTAAACTCAAATTAACCCTAAATTACAACATCAAACACTTATAGCAAAAATCACAAGCCAAAAATCAGAGTGAAGATCTAAAACCTGAAACCGTTTCAGCGCTTCATCAACTCCTTCAAACCAAATCAAATAAATAAATAACTAGAAATCAAACAAAGAAATAAAAGGAATCGTAGATCGAAGACTTACATTGTAGAAATCGCAGATCTAGGACTGCAGTAGAAATCACAGATGGGACGAGTAGAAATCGTAGATCTAGGACGGCGAGCAAGCACGGTGGGCGACGATAGGGTTCAACGAGAGAAGGCGAAGGAAATACCGAGAAATTATGAGAATGGGTGTGGACTCGAGCTATTTATTTGTTTATGGCAATTTTGGCGACACTGATAGAAATTCAAGTCGACAAAATTAAACAATTGGTGACCTGAAAGTAAATTCAGGTCGCCATTTTTTGAATTTTGGCGACCTGAATATTATTCAGGTCGCCAAAATTCACAAATTGGCAACCTGAATTTAATTTCAGGTCGCCAATTTAAAAATATATATATATTCTAATAGCGCCAAAAAATTTATTTACCATTTTTTTTAAATCGGCGACCTGAAATTAAATTCGGTGTCGCCAATTGTTGATTTTTGGCGACGAATAATATTCGTGTCGCCAAAAGTAACAAATTGGCGATTCGAATTTAATTTCAGTCGCCAATTTAAAAATATATATATATATATTATAACGGCGCCAAAAAATGTATTTACCATATTTCTTTTTTTTTTTAAATTGGCGACCTGAATTTACTTTTAGGTCGCCAATTTAAAAAAAAAACAATATTGCAACGGCGCCAAACAAAAAATTTGCATATTTCCCATGGCACGAAACAATATACCCAGATTTTAGGCGTCCTTAAACAATGTTAGGACAACAAAAATCAATTTTACAAGTCTTAAACTCTAATTCAGGACGCTCAATGCTCTATTTCCTTGCAAATAATTACAAGAATGCCACCGCCTTCATTTTTTACTTCCTACTTTTAGATCAGGACGTCGTTTAAGGTAGTAATATCCAATTTTTGTAGTAGTGAATGATTGTTTGATTCAAGGGTACAAAGAGAGATGAATGACGATTATGAGAGGATGCTAATCCAAATTACAGAACGTATTTTACTCAGCTCATTTCTTTTTTGCTCTCTGCTTCATTCCTTTCATTGTCATGTTTTTTTAGTACTCCTCCGGTCCTTAATAAAAGATATATATGAAGAGTTTATTTTTTGTCATAAATATAAGATATGATTTTCATATTTGTCAATGTATTCCTAATTTACTCCTATGAATACTCCATCAACAATAATCAAGGAGAAGAGAGAATGAGGGAAATAAGAAATATGCCTAGGATATTTTAGAAAATATATATCATATTAACTAACTCAAATAGCTTCCTTAATATAATCAAATTAGATAAATTATTTCATATTAAGGACCAAATGGAGTACCAAAGAGAAACACTGTTTAGTGTCCTTCCTACCGGAAACTCCTCTTTCTCCACAGTCACCAACTCACCCTTTTTACCTGCATTCAACGATATTGAGGCAGAAATTGATGTGAAACTTGTGGTTGTTAGGCTTTAATTAGTGAATTGGGTATAGATTAGGTTTGTCTTTATATATATCAAAATAGTTATTAAAACCAATTTGATAGGAACTATTACTAACTAATGAATGCGAGACTCTTTAATATATCATAATAGTAACCCCAGAAGAAAGATGGAGGCTTTGTGAATAGACTGTTATACCATAGCAATTTGAATTGATGGGAGGAAAATACATTGGACCAATATCTGTGCGAGGGTACAAGTATTGACATAAATCTTGAATTAGGAAATTGTACGTGTGAGATAAGGCACATTGTATTTTCATATAAAAAGTCAATTACATTATACTACCTCCTTATATAACTGTATACCAGATCTTATATCAAAGGGTATAATTTGAGGATTCACATTTCATGCTCATCTATTAGATGAGCATGAGATACTCATCCCTCTAATTTTGGGGTGAAAACCATTTTTTCATGTATTTTTCTTTATTTGTATTTAATTGTATGTTACACCCTGAAATATTTTTTTGCAACCAGTGTCTCAAATAAATAAATAAATTTCTTGTCCTAGGTTCAGCAATACTTTTCCTGTGACATCAGTATCTTGAAATATTTTTCTAGTGGCACATGATGTCTAAAATATTTCTTGAATGCTCAGTATCTTAAGTTAATTAATTTTTAGTGCATGAAGTATTTTTTTTTTCAACAAAAAATAATCCTTTTACTTGGGGATAAGTTTGGAATGTGGATTCATTCAAATACTAGTATTAAATTTTAGATTAATGGTATAATTTTAGGGTTCAATTACATGCCCATTCAAAAGATGAGCATGTGATGCTCATCCTTCTAATTTTTGGGTGGGGACCATTTTTTTAATGTATTTTTATTTATTAGAATTAAATTGTATGTTGTACCTTAAAATATTTTATGCACCCAGTGTCTCAAATGAATTAATTTCTAGTCCTCTGTTCATAAATTTATTTCTTGTGATAGTAGAACCTAATGTATGAATTATATTTTGAACGCCCAGTATCTTAATTAATTTTTAGTCAATGAAGTATTTTTTCAACCCAAAAAAAAAACCTTTTACTTTGGGATGAGCTTGGAATGTGGATTTATATACACACCAGTATTAAGTTTTAGATTAAGTGTATAATTTGAGGGTTCACATTTCATGATGCTCATCCCTCTACTTGTGGGGACCATTTTTTTTATTTATTTGGACTAAATTGTATGCTGCACCTTGAAATATTTCTTGCAGCTACTATCTCAAATGAATTAAGTTCTTGTACTGCATTTAGAAATATTTTTCCTATCACACCAGTATCCTGAAATATTTTTCCAGTAGCACCTAATGTTTGAAATATTTTTTCAATGCCCAGTATCATAAGTTAATTAATTTTTAGTGGATGGAATTTTTTCTTTTATTTTGGGAGGGTTCAATGTGGATTCCATGCTCTAGTATTAAGGTTAATGTGAGGGACATTCCATGCTCATTAGGGGTGGGAATTGGCCAGGCCCCTATCAGGCGGCCTACGGCCTAGTCTGGCTTGGCCTATTAGTTAAAAAGGTCAGGTCAAGGCCTATTTAAAGGCCACTTTAGGCTTGGCCTGTTTACACACAAAAATATAATTTTTTAATTTAAAGTTATAATAGGTAATTACTATATTACCCAGTGTTATTACTTTTTTATTATTTTTTATTCAACCTTTTCCCTCAAACGCTCATGACCTAGCCGTCATCTACTCATCTCATCATCTTTTCCAGTTTTCCTGTTTTGTCGCTCGGTATTCCTCTCTTTCATTCTATCGGAACTCGCAACACAAATCCTCTCGCTCTCCCGTTCTTTGTTGTTGCTGTAATCTTTGTAATCCCTGTAATCGCAGTAATCTTTGTTGCCGCTCCCATTCAGGTTTCTCCTATACTATCGCTCACTATTCTGTCGTTCAGGTATCTCCCATTCTGTATTGCCGCTGTAATCTTTGTCGCTCGCTAGCATTTATTTAATATATCAATTTGATTAAGTGAGTACTGAATAATTTAGGAAGTGTCACCTCAGTTGCCAAAGCCATTCTGAATTATTTTGCAACAAATGCTACCATTTCCAGTGAGGCAAAACTAAGTTTATTCTAATAGGAGATTCTTCTAAATTATATCCGTATAATTGATCGATTTCATGTGAATAAATCAACATAGTTTTGCCTGGAGAATTAGCTCTTAGTTTTGTAATTTGATCGTGTTTGAATTTGTTGAATGTGTTTGGGGTCTAGGGTTTCCCATGAAATTATTTTAATTAGGTGTTATTCTCTAGTTTAGGGTTATAAATTTTCTGTTCTGAACAATTCTAATTTAAAATAGTCATTTTTATTTTGAATGAATATGGTTCTTTTCTCCCTATTTAAAGCATACAATTTATAAATATTATTTTTTAAAAAACCTACCAAAAGCCTACATTTATTTAGATTTTAGTAGGTTTAAAGCTTACTTATGGTTTTTAAGGCTTGCAATATGTGAGGCCTTTCATGTAAGTAGACCTTTAAAAAGACTTCAAGCTTGTCTAGGCCTCATGTAGGCTCAAGCCTAAGCCTAAAAAAAAGCATGTATGTAGGCTCAAGCTTTAGATTTTCATTACAGGCTCAGGCCTATTTAGCTAAAGCCTAGCCTGGCCTATTTCCATGCCTAATGCTCATGCAAAATATGAGCATGGAATGCTCATCCCTCCAGTTTTTGAGTTGGGACCATTTTTTTTAATGTATTTTTATTTATGCTGTTAAATTGTATGTTGCACTCAGAAATATTTTTTGTATCCAGTATCTCAAATGAATTAATTTCTAGTCTTGCATTAAGAAATATTTTTCTTTTGTCACCAATATTCTGAAATATTTTTCTAGTAGCACCTAATTTCTGAAATATTTTTTCAACACTCATATCTTAAACTAATTAATTTTTAGTGTATGGAGCTTTTTTTTTTAAAAAAAAAAAAACACCGTTTTTTATTTGTGAATGAGCATGGAATGTGGATTCATTCTCATACTAGTATTAAGTTTTAGATTAATGGTATTATTTGAAGGTTCACATTTCATGCTCATCCCAAAGATGAGCATGGGATGCGCATCTCTCTAATTTTGGCGTGAATACATTTTTTAAAAAAAATTATGGATTTGTATTTATTTAGATTAAATTTTATAATGCACCTTGAAATATTTCTTGCATCTAGTATCTCAAATGAATTAAATATTTCGTTCATTCATAAGTATTTTTCTTATGACACTAGTCTCCTGTAACATCTCATTTTCAAAAGCAGTATATTTTTTTTTCATCAGAGTAGAGCATCAGAGCGATTGAGCAACTGATACATATATCTATAAATGCCGTAAGTCTGGCTGATTTACAAAAACGGTACAATGACCGAGAGTTTTTAAAGTGAATAACAACAAAAGTGTTTCCCCGGCAACAGCCATGCCGTGACAACAGAAGAGATCTTCAGCCGGATCTCTATGCGGCTCCGCTTGCCTTTCTCCTCGGTACTTGGTCCTCCCGAACACGATGCTATGTTAAGAGCGAGGTCCAATGCATACGGACCCGTGTAACGGTTAACCTCATATTTACATATACAAGTATATCAAAGATAACAAATGAACCATTCCTACATGTATCGCTCCCAGTGAATGCAGACACACCGCTCCCAGCGAAGACACACCGCTCCCAGCGAATACAGATATATCGCTCCCAGCGCATACAGACATATCGCTCCCAATCGCTTCCAGCGCATGCAAATGTACAGTTATCCTCTAACATCACCATGCATTCAAATAACATACCACCAACACATATACAATACACATATCACATATACGAATACAATAAATATCAGAGTTAGTGTTACAGTACGCGAACGTACCTTCGTTGACGGAAAACGGTACTTTTACGGAAAACGGTACTTTTTGACAGCGGGTGAAACAGCGGTACGACGGCGGTACAACAGCGGTCCGATTATCTTAGATATCCTATAAGGATAACATTTATCAACTTCTAGCACTATAACAGGCATTTTAGGTACAAATTACCATTTTGCCCCTGAACCCCTAATCGGCGGAATTTCGCCAGAGCTTCGCTGTTTTGACTCTAATCTTCCAAAAATTTTCCATACTTATTTTCCCATCACATATTTCGAAATATATATCATATCTACCCAAAAATATGATATCTATAATATATTGGAAGACTAAAGCTAAAAACAGCATTTCTATTATAGCTACTGAAAGAACTGCCGAAACTAAAGACTAGGGACCGAAAAACTTACTCCGGCTTGGCAAGAACTTCCAAGAGCTCTTCCTTCTCTCTAACTTCTCTCTAGGTTTCAAAGTTGTGGTGTGGGAAATGAGAAGAGGAGAGGTTCCTATTTATAGGAAAATGGAGGGACAAGGTTGGAATTAAGGGATTTGTTTCCAGAATGAATCTTGCACCGTTGGATCACATTTTTGAGGACAAAACAATATTGGCCTTACACCTAGTTGGGCTGCCCTACTTGCCCATTTATGACATCATCTTTGATGATGTCATAATGTTGACTTACCGCTTCCGTTTCCTGATCGGTGCTCGAATCGCATAATTTTGCCGAATCACGAAATGCTGTCGGTGTAGTTTCGAAGTACTTTTCTTCCTCAGTAGGAATATATACTTTAATGAAATTTATGATCCCATTAAGGGTATTCCGTTGTCTGCTGAAGATTTTAGGACATACGTCTTGATTCTACGGAATTGAATTCGGAAGCGTCGCCGTCTAGGCAAAAATCCACCGGTTTGTAATATGATCGACCTAAGTCACTAGATTCCTAATTCACGGCAACTACTTGTTTGAGTATTGACTCTAAATCCTCTATCTGCATTTTCTCTCTCCTATCCAGGTGTCTTAAATACCCCTGTTGGTTCGGAACCGACTTCGGAGACCGCTCAATCCGAGATAGAATTTCACTTGGTTCATAAAAAGTCCGGATGACTTAGACTACATCCCTATACCTTGGTGTAGGATTTTATTTCTATCCATTCTCAAATGTCCTGTTGGCTCTTTACCATATATATTATTATTTTATTCAAAATATCTAGATTTTTTTTTCTTTTATTTTTTATTTATTTTTCTAAGCATAAAATATTTTATTAATATTTTATTTTTTTTATTTTTTATTTATTTAATAATTTCGAATTTCTCCAATTAAAAATAATTATTTAAATTATTTTTAATTCATTTACTTTATACCTTAATTATCCCATTAATTACCAGATTAGCCACTTACTAATTTTTTGATAATTTTTGTAATTAGGATAAATCATTATCTCACAACTATTTTATTTACATTGGTATTTTATATCCCATGTAAAATATTAAAAATCATGGGGTCACTTATGATCCCAAAATAATACTTAATTTTGCCTCATTATTTTTCAAGGGAAATTATCCCAAAAATTCCTAAAATTAGAGACAACATACTTTCTAATTTTTTATAAATATTTTACTACCTCTTGGGTTTTATCATAATATTTTTAGGCCATTTAATGCTCTAAAAATACATTTTAGCTCTTTATCTCTCCTAATTTCCATAGTAATTACCTTAGAAAATAAGATAATTATTACTTATTATTTGAAACCACATGTTCACCTATTTTCAATAGGTATTATCTATCGAAATATAATATTCCGAGATAAATAATTATCCAGGGTATTACATCTCCCGAAATATTTTTTTAGTAGCAATGTCCGAAATATTTTTTCAACGACTTGTATCTTAAGCTAATTAATTTTTAGTGTCGGAGTATTTTTCTTTTGGGGTGGAAACCACTTTTTTTCTTCTATTTTTATGTATTTCTTATTTGGATTAAAATAATGTTGCACCCTAAAATATTTTTTGTACCCAGTATCTCAAATTAATTAATTTTTAGTCTCGTGTTTAGAAATATTTTTCCTATCACACCATTATCCTGAAATATTTTTATCTTAGGTTAATTAATTCTTAGTACATGAAGTTTCTTTTTTCAAAAAATAAAAAGAATAAAAACATTTGCTTTTTATTTGGGGACGAGCATAGAACAGGGATTCATTCACATACTAGTATTAAGTTTTAGTTAAGGATATAATTCGAGGGTTCACATTCCATGCTCATGCAAAAGATGAGCATGGGATGCTCATCCCTCTAATTTTGAGGATGAGACCATTTTTTTTACTTATTTTTTTCTGTATTTTTTATTTAGATTAAATTGTTTGCTACACACCCTAAAATATTTTTTGCACCCAGTATCTCAAAATAATTAATTTTTAGTCCTATATTTAGAAATATATTTTTTGTCACACCAGTATCCTAAAATATTTTTCATTGCCACCTAATTTCTAAAATACTTTTTCGTTGCCCAATATCTTATGTTAATTAATTTGTGGTGCATGGAGTCTTTTTTTCAAAAGTAAAAAGAATCTGCATTTTATTTGGGGATGAGCATGGAACGTTGATTGATTCACATACTTGTATTAAGTTTTAGTCATGGGTATAATTTGATGGTTCACATTCCACACTGTTTTAAAAGATGAGCATGGGATGCTCATTCGTCTAATATTGAGGTTGGGACCTTTTATATATATATATTTGGATTAAATTGTATAATGTACCCTAAAATATTTTTTTAATCCAGTATCTCAAATGAATTAATTTTTTATCCTGCATTCACAAATATTTTTCCTGTGACAACAGTATCCTAAAAAAGTTTCCAATGGCAACTAATGTCAGATTTTTTTTTTAACGGCTAGTATCTTAAGATAAATAATTTTTCTTGCATTTAGTATTTTTTTTTTTAAAAAAAAAAGGTTTTTGTTTGTGGATACGCTTGGAATCTAGATTCATTCACATACTACAATTAAGTTTTGGATTAAGGGTATAATTTGAGGGTTTACATTCTATGCTCACCCAAAAGATGAGCATGGTATGCTCATCCCTCTAATTTTAACTTTGAGACCTTTTTTATATATATATACTTTTATGTATTTTTATTAATTTGGATTACATTGTTTGTCACACCTTGAAATATTTCTTGCATCCATTATATGAAATGAACTACTTTTTTGTCCTGCATTTAGAAATATTTTTCCTGTGACACCAATATCCTAAAATATTTTTCCAGTAGCACTTAATGTCTAAAATACTTTTTTTTTCAACGCCCAGTATCTTAAGTTAATTAATTTTTAGGGCATGGAGTATTTTTTTCCAAAACTAAAAAGAACCATTTTATTTGGGGATAAATATGGAATGTGGATTCATTCACATGCTAGTATTAAGTTTTAGTTAAGGATATAAGTTTAGGGTTCACATTTTATGCTCATGCAAAAGATGAGCATAGGATGCTCATCCATCTAATTTTGAGGTTGGGAACATTTTTTATATATTTTTCATGTATTTTTTATTCGGACTAAATTATATATTGCACCTTGAAATATTGTTTGCACCCAGTATCTTAGAGAAATTAAGTTTTAGTCTTGTATTTAAAAATATTTTTCTTCTCACACAAGTATCCTAAAATATTTTTCCTTTACCACCTAATATCTTAAATATTTTTTTCAAAGCCCAGTATCTTAAATCAATTAATTTTTAGTGCATGGTGTTTTTTTTCCAAAAATAAAAAACTGCTTTTTTTTTTTTGATGAGCAAGGAATGTGGACTCATTCATATACTAGTATTAAGTTTTAATTAAAGGTATAATTTGAGGGTTTACATTTCATGCTCATGTAAAAAATTATGAGGTCACCTAGCAAATTTGTGGCTATATCATTCCTAGAAATTCTCAAAATAGACACAACTTGAATCTGGAAACATGTTTTCTCCAGATTTCCTGACCAAATTTTGAAAATTCATATCTTGGGTTTTAGACCTCTGATTAACACGTTATATAACTTGTTTTAAAGTTTATGAGGTTTACTACTTTCTGACCAAATTTCAAATAAATAAAAGGTCACTTACTTGGTCATATACTCAAAAATAGGAATCCAAGTTTGGAAACAGAAACTTCACAGTTTTCATGGTCTAACTTTGAAAATCATAACTTGAGTTCTAGACTTCCAATTAATATGGTCCAAGACTCATTTTAAAGTTCATTATGTTTACTACATATAAACTAAATTTCATGGTCATAGGAGGTCAAATGCCCAAATATTTCCTTACTCAAAAATCAGGTTCCAGTTTTAAAATTCCTTTTTCAAGAAAATTGGACAGCATCTCCTTTTGATTCTAATGGTTCCAAAATTGTAATAGAGACATTATCCTACACAAAAACCTCTTCTTAACACATTGGAAGCATTAGATTAATCAAAATCCAACTCCTTCCTATCAGAATGGAGCTGACTGAAAAACAGGGTTTTAGGAAACAATCAATGAAACTCAACTATGTTGCTTCTAACATCATATATTACACTTCCCTACACCTATCCTTCCATTTGCAGATGTTATACGAAACCAAACAGAAGCTAGGGTTCAACTAACACCAAGGTAGAACCAACAACACCCTAATATAAGATTGGGAAATGATTAGAAGGCTTACCTCAAGAGTTTGGGTGGTGAACCGATAAGATTTTCGGTCCTCTACTTCCTCTTCCTTCAACTGCCCTGCTCTTTCGATCTCTCTCTCTCTCTCTTTTGTTTTGGGGTGTTTTGGCCGAATGAAAAGAGATGAGAAATGAATGAGAATCCAAATATAGGCTGCTGGCCGACATAAGTTAATTGGGGAAATAAGAAAGTTCAATTTGTCCTATAAGTCAAACTAAAGAGAGGTGAGGTGTCCATTTTTTAGCCATATGATTAATTAGCTTTTCACACTCTCCACTTATGTTGACCAAAATGAACAAGACGAGAGGGTGAAGTCTCTTGACCAATTTAATTGATGGTGAAGTAGGGAATTGTTGAGCTGTCCGAAAATAGAAATGAGAGGGAAAATGTTACTTACTAACATAATCCCATTTGATCACTTACAATACTTTTATTTGCAACTTAATTCCTTACTCATTTAGTTGCAAACATTGAATAAATGTTAGAAACTAATCTTTAATTCTATATAAGGATTTTTCTTCCACAATTAGCTCTTCTCTAGGCTATAGAATACTAACTCTAAAATCTTTACGCCAAAATTATCCATGTACTATTTCTCCTTCAATTTTTCAAGAAAATAGGCCTTGAATTTCAAATAATAGCTTTAAAGCTATTTAGGCCACATTTTTCGTAATTAACCCTCTATAATATTTCTAGATCCTCCAAATAACATTTCATAATTTTTTTCCCAATTTCAAGGTCCAAAATAATTTTAATAATTATCTTAAGTTTTTCCTCAGGATAAGCTTAAGACTTTCAGTCTCCACTGGCTTAGTAGCCTTCTTATCTCAGTTTTATTTCTAATCTTTTGGTCCTAAAATTTGGAATATTACACTTGGAATGTGGATTCATTCATATACTAGTATTAAGCTTTAGATTAATGGTATAATTTGAGGGTTCCAATTCCATGCTTAACCAAAAGATGAGTATGGGATGCTCATCCCTCTAATTTGGGGCTGGACACCTTTTTATTTATTTATTTGGATCAATTTGTATGCTACACCCTGAAATATATTTCGCACATAGTAACTCAAATTACTTAATTTTTTTGTCTTGTATTCAAAAACATTTTTTTTGTGACACCAGTATTCCAAAATATTTTTGTAGAAGCACCTATGTTTGTAATAATTTTTTCAAAACACACAATATCTTTAATTAATTAATTTTAGTGGATGAAGTATGAGATGAGCAAGGAATGTGGGTTCATTCACATACTACTTTTAGGTTTTTAGATTAAGGGTATAATTTTAGGGTTCACATTCCATGCTCATCCTCATCCCTTCAATTTTGATGTAGGGACCATTTTTTATGTAGTGTTTTTATTTGGATTGAATTTTATGATGCACCTTGAAATATTTTTTACACCTAGCATCTCAAATGAATTAATTTCTAGTCCTACATTTAGAAATATTTTTCCTGTTACACCAATATCCCAAAATATTTTTTTCAACCTCTAATATCTTAAGTTAATTAATTTTCAATGCATGGGGTAATTTTTCAAAAAAAAAAACCCCCATTTATTTTTAGATGAACATGGAATGTGGATTCATTCACATACTAGTATTAATTTTTAGATTGAGGGTATAATTTGAGTTTTCACATTCCATGATCATCTAAAAGATGAGTATGGGATGTTCATCCCTCTAATTTTGGGGTGTGGACCTTTTCTTAATTTTTTATGTATTTTTATTTATTTGGATTAAATTGTGTGTTGCACCGTAAAATATTTTTTGCACCCAGTATCTCAAATGAATTAATTTCTTCTCCTACATTAAGAAATATTTTTCTTGTGACACCGGTATCTAGAAATAATTTCCAATAGCATTTAATGTCTAAAATATTTTTTCAATGCTCAGTATCTTAAGTTAATTACTTTTTAGTGCATGGAGTATTTTTTATTATTAAAAAACACTTTTATTTGGGGATGAGCTTGGAATATGGATTAATTCATATACTATTATTAAGTTTTAGATTAAGCGTATAATTTGAGGGTTCACATTCCATGCTCATCTAGATGAGCATGAGATGCTTATCTCTCTAATCTTGAGGTGGGGACAATTTTTTTTATTTGGATTAAATTGTATGTTGCACCCTGATATATTTTTTGCACCCAGTATCTCAAATTAATTAATTTCTAGTCTTGCATTCAGAAATATTTTTCCTGCTACACTAGTATCCTAAAAAAAATGTTAGACCTGGCTATCACCCAAGAGGGGGATGAATTGGGTGTCTGATAAAACTTCTCAACTTTGAAAATCTTTTCACAACTTACAGAAAGTAGTTTATATGACAGTAATGATTTATAAAGCAATAAACAGTCATTCAAATATGTATACTGGGAATATAAGAGATAAGGGAAGAGAATATGCAAACAGAGATTTATACTGGTTCGGCCAATCCTTGACCTACATCCAATCCCCAAGCTTCACTTGAGATTTTCAATCCACTATCTTCTTTCAACTTAATTACACGCTCTGTACTCAAAGTAATCCTCTGACTAGGATTCACTCCCCTTTACAAGCTGTAATCAATACACCCACTTGATTACACACTCTGTACTCAAAGTAATCCTCTCACTAGGATTCACTCTCCTTACAAGCTGTAATCAATACAATGGGTTTCTCACTCAAGATTACCCAATCTTGAGTAACTCTCAGATAGAATGTTTTACATATAAATCTTCTCTCTCAGAAGTGTATGAATAAACATTGAAGTACATAATCGTTCATCTCACTCTCTACGGTAAACTATGTAAGTATTGAGAACAGAGAGTAAGTGAATATCAGAGGATTGGCATTTTGAAGATGTAAGCTCGTGTCTCTGTGTTCACGTGTTCACCTTCTTATGTCGCTCTTCCTCTATTTATAGACCATTAATATTGATGTTGTTGGAAGCATTCGTCCGTTGCGTTTTGGCCGTTGTGAATAGTAGTCGTTGAGTCACTTCAAAAATATCTGTTAGAGTTGAAGTGTGAAGTATCTGTATAATCGTCGTCATTATATTCTTTAATTCCTTTGTTTGGTGATTATTACCGTTGGAGCAGCAGGCAGAAGGAATGAAATAATCTTGCCCAAAACGTCTTTCGGATGTTCAAAGCTATGACAGTTGGTTTAGTGCCTCGAAGTGGTAATTGCATTAAATGCTCTGACACACAAATTGCTTTATGCAAATTCGTTGTTAATCCATGATAAAATCATCTGAAACTCATTAGCAAACTGATTAAAAGCAATTAGCAAAAGTAATGAGTAATGATATAGAAATTAAATATCAAATGATGATTTAAGATTCTCGAAGACGGAGATTTGAAAAACAAGGATGATCATGCTCGAGCAAGATTATATGTATGGTCGGGCAAGCTTCTTTTGATGTGTTCAAAAACAGTTTGCCTCGCTGAAGCTCGAGCAAGAAAACTATCATGCTCGAGAAAGATATCGCTAATGCTCAAGAAACATAAAAGGTATGCTCGGGCAAGAAGTCAACAGAGGCAAACACTTACAGTTATAACAATGCTGCTCGAGCATGCTTTCTCCACTGCTCGAGCATGGCATATTCATGCTCGGGCAAGAGTCATCCAGAGGCGAACAATGAAAAATAGATTGATGCTGCTCAAGCACACTTTTATCTCTGCTCGAGCATGGTGCTCGAGCAAGCCTTTCAGTCTGCTCGGGCATGACTCTTTAATTTGCAAATCCCCACTTTTGGCTTGATGATGCTCAGGCATGCCAAATGCCCTGCTCAAGCATGATTGTCCAATTTACAAATGTTTTCTCTGAGCTCGAGTAACTGTCTTCGATTGTCAGGCTTCTCGCTACTATGATCTTGTGCAAATATCAGTGTCCATTGACTTTCAAAAATGCAATAGCATTGGCTGTACAAGAGTCAATTTCTAGTGAATATGTCGTCTTCAAATTAGCTCCAAGTTTGGCAAACTACCCATACTCAGAAAGCTCTTTAAGTATTCTTTCCAATGCAAGATGAATCAACTCCAAACTCATTGTAATTCGTCCATTATCATCAGATGAATGAATGTTGTTCTTGACCAGCATTTTTTGCAACATTATGAACAGATCATCAACTTAAAAACATCATATCTCCTTTAATTGATCTTTGTTTTCACAATATTTATTTTTTTGGAAAGGTATGTGAGTTTATTTTCATATGCCACTGATTTTAGCTCAATTGGATGTGTCGTTTGTGAGATACGCTCAAAATACCGAAGCTGGGTCTGGATTATGACGTTGATTTTTGTTGCAACTTCCACAATTCATAGTTCCTTGACCTGAACTCCTTTGGACTTGAATTTTATATCAAAATGATGCATTGGGAGTCTATTTTCATACAAAATTGGTTTCACCTCAATCGGACTTCTGATTTGAGAGATATCATCGAATTACCATAGGTCGCCTGAAACAAAGTTGAACAGAGTAGCTGAAAAACCATTGTTGCTCGAGCATTAGATTTGCTCTGCTCGAGCAAGGCATTTTTTCATGCTCGAGCAAGGCATTTTTCATGCTCGAGCATGACACTGTTCATGCGAGAAAAAAGGCTAAAACTGCAGCAAAGTCTTGTAGCAAACTACTATTCATCCGGAAGCTTGAACTTGCTTATTTTAACTCCGAATTGAGCCGTTCCAACTTCTATTTGATCATAGAGACTTGAATATTGATATTCTCATAATATTTAATAGAGTAAATACCCTTTCTGGTCCCCGACAAAAAACACGAACCCCATTTTAGTCCCTAGAGACTAAAATAAGACCTTTTTATGGACTAAAAATGGCTTTTTGGAAATTTACGAGGGATCAAAATGTTCATCAATCGACCCTTATTCGTCCTTTTCATGGACTAAAAAGGGTATTTCTTTGTGTGAGGGACCGAGGTCCGTATTTTTTGTCAAGGACCAGAAAGGATATTTACTCAATATTTAACAAGATCTTCTTTCTTCAATCTCCATTCTTGATCATTCTTCATCGTATTAAAATTCACATCTACATTAAATATAAGAATTAGTCAAAGTAGAAGATAAATGTAGTATGCAAACTTTTTGCTCTGGATAATGGCATCTATATAAGACATTATCAAAACTAATCATATCCAACAAAAAATTCAGTACCACCTAGTATCTAAAATTTTTTCAACGCCCAATATCGTATTTTTCAAAAAAAAAAAAAACCCCTTATATTTAGGGAGGAGTATGGAATATGAATTCATTCACATACTAGTATTAAGTTTTAGATTAAGGGTATAATTTGAGTGTTCACATTCCATGTTCAACCAAAACATGAGCATGAGATGCTCATCCCTCTAATTTTGTGGTGGGGACCATTTATTAATTTTTTTATGTATTTTTATTTATTTGGATTAAATTGTTTGCTCTACCTTGAAATATTTTTTGCACTCTGTATCTAAAATGAATTAATTTATTCTCCTAAATTTAGAAATATTTTTCCTATAACACCAATATCCTGAAATATTTTTCCAGTTACACTTATGTCTGAAATATTTTTTCAACGTCTTATAGCTTAAGGTAATTACTTTCCAATGTATGGAGAATATTTTTTAAAAAAAAAAATTGGGGATGAGCTTGGAATGTGAATCATCCACATACTAGTATTAAGTTTTAGCTTAAGGGTATAATTTGAGAGTTCAAAATCCATGTTCAACCAAAAGATGAGCATGGCATGCTCATCCTTCTAATTTTGGGTTGGGGATTTTTTTTATTTTTTTTATTTATTTGGATTAACTTCTATATTACACCCTAAAATATATTTTGCACCCAGTAACTCAAATGAAATAATTTCAACTCCTACATTCAGAAATATTTTCCTAGTGATATCAATATCCCGAAATACTTTTGCACCAGCACTTAATGTCTAAAATGTTTTTTTAAACACTCAATATCTTTGATTAATTAATTTTTAGTACATGAAGTATTTTTTTCAAAAAAAAAAACCTTTTATTTGGAGATGAGCTTGGAATGTGGATTCATTCACATACTACTATTAAGTTTTAGAATAAGGGTATAATTTTAGGGTTCACATTCCATGCTTATCCAAAAGATGAGTATCTCATGCTCATCCCTCTATTTTTTAGGTGGAGACCCTTTTTTTTTATTTGGATTAAATTGTATGATGCATTTTTTTATGTATTTTTTTTGGATTAATTTCTTCTCCTACATTCAAAAATATTTTTCTGTGACACCAATATCCTAAAATATTTTCCATATTTTTTCAACGCCAAGTATCCTAAGCTAATTTTTCGTGTATTGAGTAATTTTCAAAAAAAAAAAAAACCCCCCTTTTTACTTGGGGATGATCTCGGAATGTAGATTCATACACATACTAGTATTAATTTCTAGATTAAGGGTATAATTTGAGGGTTCACATTTCATGCTCATCCTTTGGATGAGCATGAGATGCTCATCCCTCTAATTTTGGGGTGGATACGTTTTTTTATTTTGATTGACTTGTATGTTGTATTCTTAAATATATTTTTCACCCAGTATCTCAAATGAATTAATTTATAGTCCTGCATTGAGAAATATTTTTCTTATAGCACGAGTATCCCAAAATATTTTTGCAGAAGCACCAAATTTCTCAAATATTTTTCAACGCCCAGTATCTTAAGTTATTTAATTTTTAGTGCATGGAGTTTTTTTTTAAAAAAAAAAAAAAAAAACCTTTTTATTTGGGGATGAGCTTGGAATATTGATTCATTCACATACTAGTATTAAGTTTTAGATTAAGGGTATAATTTGAGGGTTCACATTCCATGCTCATCCGTATGATTTTTCGGTGTGACCTTTTTTATTTTTTGGATTAAACTATATGCTACACCCATAAATATTTTTGAGGTGGGGATCTTTTTTATGTATTTTTTTTATTTTGATTAAATTTTAGGAATAAGGGTCTTAAATGCCATGGAAGTTTTCGCTCAGGAGCACTGGTAAGACGGAAGTTTTTTTTGGACCAAAAATGCCATGGAAGTTTTCGCTGAGGAGCCATTTTGCCCCGGAAGTTTTCACTAAGGAACAATGTTGCCCCGGAAGTTTTCACTAAGGAGCAATTTTGCCCTTCTGTCCCCAAATATTAAATTTGAATATTAAATCAGTCAAATATTACACACGTTATGCCTTGAAAATGTCAAACTTGGAGCCAGAGAAGGAAATCCTTGAGATGTTGACTGTCACAAAACCCAAAGGAAGCATCACTTATGATTTAAGCAAATGATCAGTCTATACAAACATAAATATTATCACTATTGATTTGTTTTACTAAACCAATTTTTGGAACAATTCATTTCTCGTTTTACATTTCATTTGGGTTTTGTGACAGACCTTTCAGTCCCTTCGACCAGTTCGGCTTCACAAATTTACGGCCGTCTTGAGTTCAACATCGAAGGATCTCCTTTCTCGACTCCAAGTTTGACCTTTTCAAGGCATGATATGTGTGGTCTTTGACTGATTTAATAGTCAAATTTAATATTTGGGGACAGAAGGGAAAAATTGCTACGTTTTGTAAACTTCCGGTGCAAAATTGCTCCTTAGTGAAAACTTCCGGGGCAAAATTGCTCCTCAGCGAAAACTTCCGTGGTAAAAGTGATACTTCCGGGGCAAAATTGATACTTCCTGTGAACTTCCGTGGCATTTTTGGTCCAAAACAAACTTCCGTCTTACCAATGCTCCTAATCAAAAACTTCCATGGCATTTAAGACCCTTAACCCTAAATTTTATGACGCACCTTGAAATATTTTTTATAACCAATATTTCAAATGAATTAATTTCTTGTCCTACATTCAGAAATATTTTTCTTATTACACCAGCATCCTAAAATATTTTTTCAATATCACTTAATACCTTAAATATGTTTTTAACGCCTAGTGTCTTAAGTTAATTAATTTTTAATGCATGGAGTATTTTATTCAACAACAAAAACCCCTTTTATTTTGAAATGAACTTGGAATTTAGATTCATACACATACTAGTATTAATTTCTAGATTAATGGTATAATTTGAGGGTTCACATTCCATGCTCATCCCTCTAATTTTGGGGTGGATACGTTTTTTTTTGTTTTTTTTATTTTGATTGACTTGTATATTGTATTCTTAAATATATTTTTCACCCAGTATCTCAAATGAATTAATTTATAGTCCTGCATTAAGAAATATTTTTCTTATAGCACCAGTATCCCAAAATATTTTTGCAGAAGCACCAAATTTCTCAAAAAAATTTCAACGCCCAGTATCTTAAGTTATTTAATTTTTAGTGCATGGAGTATTTTTTTTTTAAAAAAAAAAACCATTTTATTTGGGGATGAGCTTGGAATATTGATTCATTCACATACTAGTATTAAGTTTTAGATTAAGGGTATAATTTGAGGGTTCACATTCCATGCTCATCTCATCGATTTTTCAAGTGTGACCTTTTTTATTTTTTGGATTAAACTATATCTTTGCACCCATAAATATTTTTGAGGTGGGGATCTTTTTTTATGTATTTTTTTATTTTGATTAAATTTTATGACACACCTTGAAATATTTTTTATAACCAATATTTCAAATGAATTAATTTCTAGTCCTACATTCAGAAATATTTTTCTTATTACACCAGCATCCTAATTTTTTTTTTCAATATCACTTAATACCTTAAATATGTTTTTAATGCCTAGTATCTTAAGTTAATTAATTTTTAATGCATGGAGTATTTTATTCAACAACAAAAAAAACCCTTTATTTTGGAATGAACTTGGAATATGGATTCATTCATATACTAGTATTAAGTTTTAGATCAACGGTATAATTTTAGGGTCACATTCCATGCTCATCTTTTCGATGAGCATAGGATGCTCATCCCTCTAATTTTGGGGTGGGGACAGTATTTTTATTTATTTGGATTAAATTGTATACTGCACTCTAAAATATTTTTTACACCCTGTATCTCAGATCAATTAATTTCTTCAACTGCATTCAGAAATAATTTTCCTGTGACACCACTATCCTGAAATATTTTTCCATCAATATTTAATGTCTAACATATTTTTTCAACGCCCAGTATCATAAGTTAATTAATTTTTAGTGCATGGAGTATTTTTTTAAAAAAAAAAAACACACACACACATCCTATTATTTGTGGATGAGCTTGAAATGTGGATTCATTCACATACTAGTATTAAGTTTTAGATTAAGGGTATAATTTGAGAGTTCACATTCCATGCTCAACCAAAGGATGAGCATGGGATACTCATCCATCTAATTTTGCAGTAGGGACTTTTTTAAAAAAAATTATGTTCTTTTATTTGGATTAAATTGTATGTTGCACCCTGAAATATTTTTTACACCCTCTATCTCAAATGAAATAATTTCTTGTCTTGCATTTAGAAATATTTTTCCTGTGACACCAGTATCCTGAAGTATTTTCCAATAGCACCTAATGTCTGAAATATTTTTTTCAACGCCCAGTATCTTAGGTTAATTAATTTTAGTGCATGTAGTTTTTTCAAAAAAAAACAAAAAACAAAACCCCTTTTATTTGGGGATGAGCTTGGAATGCGGATTCATTCACATACTACTATTAAGTTTTAGATTAAGGGTATAATTTGTGGATTCACATTCCATGCTCATCGATGCTTATCACTCTAATTTTGATGTGGTAACCATTTTTTTTAAGTTTTTTATTTTTTATTTTTGATTAAATTGTATGTTATTCCTTGAAATATTTGTTACACCTAGTAACTCAAATTAATTAATTTCTTGTCCTACATTCTTAAATATTTTACCTGTGACACGAATATCCTGAATTATTCATCCACTAGCACCTATTGTCTGAAATATTTTTTCAACGCTAAGCATTTTAAGTTAATTAATTTTTAGTGCATGGAGATTTTTCCGAAAAACCCCCTTTTATTTGGGGATGAGTTAGGAATGTGGATTCATTCACATACTACTATTAATTTTTAGATTGAGGGTATAGTTTGAGGGTTCATATTCCATGATGGGATGTTCATCTCTCAAATTTTGAGGCGGGGGCCTTTTTTTTTATTTGGATTAAATTATATGTTGCACCCTGAAATATTTTTTGTACCCAGTATTTCAAATGAATTAATTTCTTGTTCTGCGTTGAGAAATATTTTTCCTGTGACGCCAATATCCTGAAATATTTTTCCAATAGCATTTAATGTCTGAAATATTTTTTTCAACGCACAATATCTTAAGTTAATTAATTTTTAGTGCATGGAGTATTTTTTAAAAAAAACATTTTATTTGGGAATGAGCTTGGAATGTGGATTCATTCACATCATGCTAGTATTAAATTTTAGATTAAGGGTATAATTTGAGAGTTCACATTCCATGTTCAACCAAAATATGAGCATGGGATGCTCATCTCTCTAATTTTGAGGTGAGGACCTTTTGTTATGTTTTTATGTTTTTTTTTATTTGGATTCAATTGTATGTTGCACCCTGAAATATTTTTTGCACCCAGTATCTCAAATTAATTAATTTATTGTCCTGCATTCAGAAATATTTTTCCTATGACACTAGTATCCTAAAATATTTTTCTGGTAGCATTCAACGTATGAAATAATTTTTCAACGCCCAATATCTTAAGTTCATTAATTTTTAGTACATGAAGTATTTTAAAAAGAAAAAAAACCCTTTTATTTGGGTATGAGCTAGGCATGTGGAATCATTCACATACTACTATTAAGTTTTAGATTAAGTGTATAATTTGAGGGACCCATTCCATGCTCATCCCTCTAATTTTGAGGTTGAGACCTTTTTCCATTTTTTTTATTTGGATTAAATTGCATGGAACACCCTGAAATATTTTTTGCACCTACTATCTCAAATGATTTAATTTTTTGTCCTACATTTAGAAATATTTTTTCAGTGACAGCATCTTAAAATATTTTTCTAGTGGCACCTAATATCTAAAATATTTTTTCAACACCCAATAGCTTAAGTTAAGTAACTTTTAGTGCATGGAGTATTTCAAAACCCAATAGCTTAAGTTAAGTAACTTTTAGTGTGTGGAGTATTTTTTTCAAAAAA
This sequence comes from Acacia melanoxylon, assembly GCA_019022615.1. Taxonomy (NCBI): domain Eukaryota; kingdom Viridiplantae; phylum Streptophyta; class Magnoliopsida; order Fabales; family Fabaceae; genus Acacia; species Acacia melanoxylon. The sequence continues at coordinate 7,299,996 of JAFJYJ010000013.1, forward strand.
ATATATATCCTTTTATTTGGGGTTGACCATGAAATGTGGATTCATTCATATTCTAGTATTAAGTTTTTCTTGTCCTGCTAGAGACTTCAAACCCAAATTGAGGGACCTAGAAAAGACCCTGGGAAAACTAGTTCCAGTGGTAGAAGATATAGAAAGAATAAACACAAAGTTAAATGAATCGGATCAATGTGAAATAGATGACTTATATTTAATGATGCAAGATTGATAAGCATATATTTTATAATTAAATAAGTATAGATTCTGAGATATATTGGATTGAATTTATTAATATTATACTTATTTAATTATCTTTTAGGGAGAATCTCATATAAAGACAGTTAAAATAGAAAAATTCTGTATAAAGTTGGTACACTGAACAAATCTTAAATTAGGTCAATGACCTAATTTAGAATATTTAAATGTTAGTTTTATTCCAATAATGCCCACCACCAAATATCTCCGCCACAACACCCGCTTCGGAAAATCCCGAATATGGAAAATAGACTGCTTGAAGCTACAATCAGGCATGCGAGAAAAGGACTGGTCTTCCCAACCTCTGCATCAAACCTCTTCTTGAAGCTACAATCAGGCACGAGATGTTATATGCTACAATCAGGCATCAAACCTTCTTCCCAACCTCTGCATTAATTTTTCTTTATATGTTATATTCAATGGAAAAAGAGGCAATCATGGGACAAAGATGGTTGAAATAGTTCCCATGTATCTTTCCTAATTTTTCCGACGCTTTCTTGAGAAATTCAATAATATAGAGAGGACGAGAGGCACCAAATCTTCGAGAACTGAGTAGAAGGCTGAATTGGTATTTGATTTACATGAAGTGGCTCATAGCCTTTGGAAAAATACAGGGATTAACTAAAAGGAATTAAGAAATAAAGATTTCACATTAGAATTAACATACTATAGCCTTGTTTGTCGATTTTTTGACGGTGTTGAAGCCTCCAATGATTTTCTTGTTGTTAGGGTTCTTCCCTAGTACGTAAACAATAATATTCTATCTCTAATTTTCCTTCTTTTTTTAAAAAAAAAAAACTAAGGGATAAAGAGGTAATTTAGTTCAAATTTTAAATCTCTAATTGTGTCACATAACCTAATTAATAATTTGTTCAGTTTAGTAACTCTAATTATAATTTACATAATTCGACCGTCTTTATATGAGATTCTCCCTATCTTTTATATATTTATCTATCTTTTAACTAAATATAGGATAAAAGAATATTATAACAAAAAATCTATTGATATCCTATTTTGTTGTGCAGGAGATATTATGTGATCTAAGAGAGAAAACAAATTAAATTGAAAAGGGTATTATATTATATTAGAAGTGATAAAGCCGTGGGGTCCACATAAGAAAAAAAAAAGTTATATTGCATATACAATATACGCACATGGAGCTGAAACAAAGAAAAAGGATATGATATATCCTTTAGAAGCAGATCACGCACCCACGGCCCAAGTCATTAAATAGAGATGAATAGACCTAAATAAAGGGAGACGCACTGCACAGGAGAGCCGAGACGCTAGCCTAGACGCAACAGAGACGATTATTCATTGGGAGAGAACAGCAATTCAAGAAGCAGAACAAGAACAGATCAGCAACGCACGTAGGGAGCAATAAAGAGACGAAGCCCCACAGTAGTGGTGTCATCTCTTCTTTATTCTTTCTTTTATTTCTTGATTTTGAGTTTCATCTTCTTGTTATGAATTTTCTTATTGCTATGTGTGGCTAATTTTCTTTTCAACCTAGAGAACCTATGAACTTATTTGGGTTCTAGAAATTATTCCCACGAATTATTTTTGATTAATTGTATTTCAGTTTATTTAATTTATATTTATTGCTATTGCTTAGTAATTGGCCACTATTAAGCATGTTTTGGGGAATTATGGTTGAACTTGGAAGAGGGAATCTTAATTTGACCTTGGATTAAATAATGTGGAATTAGATTTTAATCTAATTTGCGTCTAGGATAGGAATATACCTAGAAGCTCCGCATAATCAAATTAGAGTGAGCATGATTTAAAACGCATCTTATTTAGTTGTATGAGACATTTCATAATTAATTAAGGTAGGTATATAAATGGACCGGAAGGCATTTATAGACATTAATACTCTAGATCAGCTTAGTAAATTAAGTCAAAATTAATTTAGTGTGGATTAATTCTAAGAAACCAAGAAGGGATTAGCGACTCTAGGTTGTACTTCTCAAATTGGAATTCACCTTTTGCTACTATTAGTTTTCTTATTAATTTTCTTTATTATTGAAAATAATTCTAACTCGCTCAACTTAAACGGAATAAGGAAATTTAATATCTAGTCACTACTTTGATTGAGTCCTCGTGGGAACGATAATTTTCTTATCACTTTATTACTTGATATGGCTCGTATACTTGCGGAGTTTTAAGCTTAAAGTTTTGCCCTATCAAAGATGGCAAGGAGCTGGTTTCCAAGTGTATTGGGATATCACGTTGGAACTTTATTAAGAAGTCATATCACCAGAAGAAGCTGGTGGATCAAGACAACAAAATCAAAAGGTTCATTAATATGCATATTCAACTGCGCACACATCGGGAGGTTCAGTATCTACGTTTGCCAGTTGGTGAACTGGAGAGTATTCAAAGGCTATGGTCTGAAATAGGTGCAAGAGCTCCTCAATGTGCTCCCATGTCTCTTGCCGGTTCATTTTCCGGAGCTCCTGCATGGCCTAGCACATTTTCTACAAGTACTTGTAGTCATTGTTGTCAAACTCACGAGTTAACTCTCCGAGTTTACCGTTTTTACGTTTCTACCTTACTAAATCGAGTCAAGTTTCTAGTAAACTCGTGTCAGCTGTAAATTTAGTTAAACTCATGAGTTTACATATCGAATTTACCGTTTTTACGTTTCTAGCTTACATGATTGTGTTAATTTTTTCAATTTTGTAATCCTTAACGGCTTTACATATGAATTTTATAGAAATTTCTTTATTAAATATAATAAATTATAAATGTTAATATATTTAATTTCAATGATTTAGATTTAAAATATATTTAAATCAAATTATTGTCATTTTTTATATTTTAATTATTTAATCATACATTGTTAATATCTATTTTAGGATAAAAGTAAACTCTTACGAATTTACGATTGAAGTACGATACGAGTTTACGTCATTTACTGAAGTTCTTAAACTCGTGAGTTTAACAACCTGCTTTGTAGTGAATTCGTACATTTCAGTGACTTAGACCTCAGCTATCCAAGACCTTTCGTACCTCCCCTAGTTCCCCGAGCTCCAACCACTGGCATGTTTGGACTCATTTTCTTACTTTTTCTACCTAGCGAAGCTGAAATACTGAAAGTCATTGCTATAATTATTATCATTTATGAAGGTATCATGTCTATGCTTGAAAAATCTGAGAGTGGGATATAGATGGTAATAAAAGATGTTGGTAAGCTCAAAACCACGACAGAACATCTAGATGCTACCATGAGATCACTAGTTCATGTGCTGGCGGAGATAGAATCAAATAGCAAACAATTGTTGATCAATGAAACAGATCGAATCAAAGCTTCAAAAAGCTTAAGAAGTTTGATCAAAGAGGGTCAGAAGCTAGCTTGTGAAAGCTCTTATAATATGGTATGGTGGAATTTTGTTAAGAATGGCAATATCAGAAAAGGATGGAAGAATTGGCCGGATAACAAACTCTTGAGGATCCGTAGCCTTTACCTACAAGCTCGCTTGGCTAAGAATATTGAGGTAATTAATTATAATTGTTCCATTTGTAATACAAAGAATACCCAATCATTTTCACAGATCTATTTGTTCAATGCTCAAGATATCTCTCATTTTTCTTAAAATTTGTCACTAGTACGTAGTAGCATGACTCTTGATGTTTTGTTCTGATTGTCATCATTGTACTAATGGTCAAAGGCCTAACTAATTGTAGCGTGAATCTTGTTTTGTTTTTGGTGGTTAATGACCAATATGAGATTTGATTATATATATTGATATGTTGTTTTGATGGACACTTAGTTTTTTATGCTGAGTATCCTAAGTTTATGGTCCAATTAGATTGACTTTGGAGACTAATTATGTGCTTAGGTGATGAGTTACGTTATATTCACAGGATCGCCATAAAATGGAAGGGGGGCATATAGGTACAGGAAGACATGAATCGTACAGCATGCTCAACAATAATGCTACTCCTATCAGTTTTCAAGTTTGATTGGAATGTTTCAACAATATGCATTTTATATTGAAGATAGAAAACAATACTGATCCAGAGAGAAAATACAATTGAAGGCGCAGAGAATAATGCCGTGGCCTGCTTTCCATTTATAGAGGTAACAATACACAAATCTAGAAAGATTTTCCCAGCTGCCAGTCATAACAGAACCTATCAGCTAATGACACGTAGAGAAGGAAATATACAGGGGAATCTTATGAGTACAGCAATTACATATATGAATAATAAATTATATTCTAACAATTGAAACGCTAAAATATAGGTTCAGCTTTCCTGTTTTCATATTTTTGTTAAATACTACTCTCCGGTCTAATTATGAGAACACTTTCATAATACAAATTATACTACAAAAGTGTTCCTATAATTGGAAGGAAAGAGTATTTTCCAGTGGTCATCATCACCAAAATGTGTTTGTGTTTCTGTTAGCCTTTTTTTTTTTATGATTAGCTTAATCTGCTTATATAGAGATCATAATGCGTTTTTGGTTTCTTTTTTATTGATTTTAATATAATACCTCAGGTAAAGACCCACTTTAATGCAAAAACTGAACTATATAAAGTGGGCTTTATATTAAGGATAAGAAGGAGTATATAATTGTATGGATGTCATATTTAATTTACATCTTGTCTAGTGTGAGTGGTGTCTATTCAACAGTGAATGATTGTTTGATTCAAGGGTAGGAAGAGAGATGAATGATGATTATGAGAGGATGCTAATCCGAATTACAGAACGTAACGTATTTTACTCAACTCATTTCCTTTTTGCTCTCTTTGCTTCCTTTCATTGTCATGTTTTTTAGTACTCCTCTGGTCCTTAATATAAAACTTATTTAAAGAGTTAATTTTGATCCTAAATATAAGAAATAATTTTCATATTTGTCAATGTTTTCCTAATTTAACCCTATAAATGCTCCCTCAACAATAATCAATGAGGAGAAGGAATGAGGGAAATAAAGAAAATGACTAAGGTATTTTAGAAAATACATGTTATATTAACTAACTTAACTAGCTTCCTTAATCTAATTAGATTAAGTAAATATATCTAATATTAAGAAAAGAAGGGAGTACCAAAGAGGAACACTTCTTAGTGTCCTTCCTACCGGAAACTCCTCTTTCTCCGCAGTCACCAACTCACCTTTTTTTACCTGCATTCAACGATATGGAGGCAGAAACAGATGTGAAACTTGTGGTTGTTACTTGTTAGGCTTTAATTAGTGAATTGGGTATATATATTAGGTTTGTCTTTATATATATCAAAATAGTTAAAGCCAATTTGATAGGACCTATTACCAACTAATTAATGAATGTGAGACTCTAATATATGATAATAGTAACCCCAGAAGAAAGATGGAGGCTTTATGAATATAGACTGTCATGCCATGGCAATTTGAATCGATGGGAGGAAAATATATAGGACCAATGTCAGTGTGAGGATACAAGTATTGACATAAATCTTGAATTAGGAGATTGTACGTGTAAGATAAGGCGCATTGTTTTTTTCCTATAAGAAGTCAATTACATTATCCTACGTCCTTATATAAGTATATATTAAATCTTGTATTAAGAACCGATACTAAAATGACAAGTACATACAGATAAGAGATAAGGCGCCGCATATATTCTTATGTGGTTGTTGTTATTATAGTCAAAGTTAGCAAATTATCATCAATGACCTTGTAGTCTAGTGACATGAAAACTGTGAAAGGTCGCAGGTTTAATCCTATTTGTAACCTCATGCTATTAGTGCATGCCTCTCTAATTCAAAACTATAAAGTAAGCAAATTATTTGGTCCCTATAGCTAGTTGGGATTCAAGTGCCCAGTTATTATAACTGACTTGATTAACATATGAAATAAAAGGAGATGCATATGTTTGAGGGCTTAAGATGATCAAATGTGAAAATACGTAATATATGATCCAATTAGGTTGAATTTGGACAGACTTGTGAAGTTATGAACTCATGTCAATCACATTACATTCACATGATGATCTCTAGATCTTGGATACAAAAGAATAAGAATCGTACAGCATGCTCCACAATTTACAGACCTATCAGCAGTTTAATTATTATATCTTCACATTTGTGTTTAATATTTTTACTCAAATTTGTTTTCCATAAAATCTTTATTTGTTTATTAGTTGCAATCTAATATGATAAGAGTCTATTATATCTTATTATCTTCTTATATAATTTCCCCGTACGTGTGGAAGGGAAACTATCCTTTTAGTGTTTGTTTTACCTTTCCTTTTTTCTGTTCTGCTATATGAATTTTTTATGGCCGTTACATGGGAAACTAATGAAAGTAGCAAGAATTTCATGTTTTGAACGCGCAAAATAAGATACATTTAGTTGTGTATGATAATCGTTTTCCCCCTTTTTTTAGCTGACGATGTGATAATTATGTCTAACATTAAGGAAGACACAACAGCTGTGCCTACAACACCTAACAACAGCTGTGCCTATAACATTAGGTAGGGGACTTTACTTTTCTAATTATATGGATGCGAGGTTCATTGATGCTTCATATGCCCAAGGAAAAACACAGTGGACGGTCTGACTTTTCAGTTAGTCCTTTTTGCTCCATATTAAGTCTCCTTATCTTGTTTTTGCAATTACTCTTTCTTGTTTAGTTCATAATCCATCCCTCCCTCGATCCTTATTATAAAACACTAACTAACAATTTATATAAATCAATAAAAACAGTTAAAATCAATAATGTAGTTTTAAAATTTAAGTAACTTCTAATATTTCCCCTACTAATTGCACTAAATTCTAATGTCAGACCCTCTCCATTACTTATTATAAGGCACCAACTAACAATTCTCACAAACCAATAAAAACAGTTAAAGTTAATTAGCCTACAATTTAAGTAACTTCTAATATTACCCCTACTAATTGCACTAAACTCTAATATTATATTAATTATTACTCTCACCTACTACCCTTATTTATTAGAGGCATACATGGAAAATAATAATTAATGCTCCTTCGGAACAAACAAGTGCCTTATAAAAAGGAACAAATATATACTTGCTAGTTGATGCCTTATAATAAAGACCAGAGGGAGTATTACTCTCACCCACTACCCTTATTAATTAGGGGCATACATGGAAAACAATAATTAATGCTCCTTGGGAACAAGTAAATGCCTTATAAAAATGATTAAATACACTTGCTAGTTGGTGCCTTATAATAAGGACTAGAGGGAATACTATACTCTGTGGGTAACTTGTGTTTTCCATTAAGGAGGAAGTTTGAACTCACTCTTTCAATTTCTACAGCAACTACTGAAAGATTTTTCTCTACTATGAAAATAGTCAAGAACAAACTTCGAATATAATGGAAAACTAATTTCTTGATGATTCTTTAATTAGATACATTGAAAAATAAATTGTTTTCAATTTTAGCACGGATTTAATTATAGATAAGTTTAGAGTCAAGTGAAATGATCTTAATTTATGTTATAGATTTCTTACAATTTTTTATATATTATGTCTTATGATATACATAGTTTTTGGGAAAATTATTTCGGGTCAAGAGGAAGGGAATTAATTACTGATAAAGTCCTTGAAATCATCAAATTACGCTTTCGGCCCCAAGGGACTTACGTGTAATTATTTGTATTAACAATGGGAAAACGTATATATTAACAACAGGAAATGCGTAGATTACAACAACTTTTAAATACCGACCATTTACAACGGGAAATGCGTATATTTACAACAACATTTAAACACTTTTGGATTTGTGAGAAAAAGCATAGATTAACAACAACTTTTAAATACCTGCGACCATTTACAACGGAAATCGTATATTAACAAAAGGAAATGCATGTATTTACAACAACTTTTAAAAACCGGATTTTATTTCCATACAAATAATTGCACGAAGTCTGGCTATTTATTCTGAAAATCGTGTATTAACAATGCGAAAATGCGTGTATTAACAACAACATTTAAAAACCTCCATACAAATAATTACACGAAGTGTTCTCTGGGGCTGGCGTAATTTGATGATTTCAAGGGACTTTTTTGTAATTTTTTTCGTTCCTTGGGACCTATATGAAATTTTCCCTAGTTTTTTTTTTGCCCCCGTGACTAAAATTCATGACTCCGCCACTGAAATTACTAACATGTGAAGGCGCGTAGGGCAAGGAAAGCAAAGTATGATATGGAGGTATTTCTAGCATAGAGGAAATTAAAAATTTCCAGTTACCACAAGTGAATAAACAAAATCCAGAAAATGAAGAAGAAATCTCCAACAGCCCCGAGAAATTTTCCTCAAGAGTCCATAGTTTGAGGCATGGACAAATTAAAGTAAGAAAAGAAAGGCTAACGTAAACTCGGTGGCTTCACGTGACCATCAGATACTTGCCACGCAAGACAGCTGTCACATATTAATTGGGGAAAATTACGCTCAGATCCCAAAGAAGAAAATTAATTACAATAAAGTCCCTTGAAATCATCAAATTTTCGGTGCCCGAGGGACACGTGTTATTTGTATTAACAATGCGAACGTATATTTACAACAACTTTTAAATCGACCATTTACAATGCGAAATCGATATATTAACAACAAGAAATACATATATTTACAACAATATTTAAACACCCGGATTTTGAACATGAGAGGTCATTTACAATTTAAAAAACATAGATTTGACAGAAATGTTGCATTTGCAACAAAATTTAAAATATGGTCATTTCAAACGGAAAAACGTGTATTTACAAAGGAAATCGTGTATTTACAACAACTTTAAAAAGCCGGATTTTATTTCCATACAAATAATTACACGAAGTCTACATTTATTTACAATGAGAAAATGCGTGTATTTACAATGGGAAATCGTGTATTAACAACAACATTTAAAAACCTCCATACAAATAATTACGTGCGAAGTCCTTGGGGCGGCGTAATTTGATGATTTGAGGACTTTTTTTGTAATTTTTTTTTCGCTTGGGACCTATATGAAATTTTCCCCTATTAATTGCCTCTGCACAGACTGATGTAATTACTATCTCCGTCCTAATTATAAGACCTAGTTGACTTTTTTTGGAAGAATTAAGGAAGCTAAATCATTTCATATGTTGTATTTTCTTAGATTATGTATTAGTGTATTAGTCAAACTATTTATTTTGAAAAAAAAATATAAAAAAATTACTTTGAGCTAATTTAATTAGCGTCTTTAATCTCTCCAAAAATATAGTTTCACAGTATATCGTTACGATATAAGTGTTTCTGTTTGGAACTTCTTAAACACTAACTCAGACACTTAATAGGATAGATATACTTATGGGACAAATTGAGAAGAAATTTTTCTTTGCCCCCTTTATAAAGTCCCTCATTAAGCGCCACTTACCCTAACATGATTAATGTAATGTACTGGTACATCTTACAGAGGGAACTTAATCAGGACATTAAAGTCACTAACAAAAAAAATGAAATATACTAAAATAACTTTACTAACTTATGATATATAATTTAATATTCGATAAAATTATATTATAATTAAATAATTTATTTAATTTCTTAAATAGTTAAATAGGTCTTCCAGGGTTGAAATTTAGAAATCTAGAGAGGTAGTATTTTTTGCATGAGTATCTGGTATCTTAGACCTACCTCCTTTTAATTCAGAAGATTTATCATGGTCCAGACTAATTCAAATCGAGCCGGATTAAACCACAAAGGCGGAAAAGTCTACCACCTAAAGCTAGAAATCTAGAGAGGTAGTATTGAGTTATTGACACGAAAACACAACAATTCGGAAAGTCTAGCTCCATTATTTCAAAATTTGGAACTCTACTTGTATCTGGTAAGGGACCATTGCAGTCACCACAAAAATTTGAGACTAAAAGGGCAAACAGTTATGAAAGATTTTTGCAATAAAAAATGAATTCCTCTTCACGCAATTAGAGCTCCAATAAACTGTAAGGATTATTCCCTTAAACAGTAAGGATCCATTTTGGTCCCACTATAGTTTCTTAGGATCTACAGAGAAAAATAGCCACGCACCCTGTTTTATTGAGATAAAACATGAACAAAGAAAAATGACCCCGAAATTGCCTCCTACACGGCCACACTGAAAATTAATTCCCAATTCCAACCAATTCCCTTCGCGATAAAATTAAAATTAAAAACATCAGTGAATCCGTGAAAAATTGGCCCAAAAAAAAAAAAGTATTTTCAACTATTTAGCAAACCAGATAAAGGAACGTAATCTCAAAGTCATGTATCAGATCTCTTCTCAAATCCGAATTAAACAGCAAAACGTCTAATCTCAACAAAAATCCTCAGCGCCAGTCTTCCACCGAAAACGAAACCCATCGATTCTAACACTTCTTAATCACCTTCTGGGACTTATTTTTCAATTTCTCGAACAAGTTTATATTTCACATCTCCAGATTTGTCGGGAAAACTAATTTCAACACTGCATAATTAGTAAAACGAGCATGGAAACGCAAAACTACCTTTCTCTTTCAATTAAACCTCCCAGGAAATCAGATAAACGAACAGAATGACAGAGCCACCGACAAATCTCTTTAAAATTTTAGTATCCAACCAAAAACAAAAAACAAAACAAAACAAAAAAAAAATCTCACCGACAAAGTTACACCGAACTCGAAGCCGTCGTCGATACCTACGCTTGCACATCATCTTCGAATCCGCTTTCTTTCAGAAAATGATTTTCCGTACCTGCAGATTGGGCGGCAAAACAGGAAGCAGAAAGAGAAAACAGAAGAGGTGTTAATTAGGTGTGATGGAGGAGACGAATCGCGAGTTTGTGCGTGAATCTAAAAGAACCGTTCGATTGGAATACGAAGGATAGTGATAGGTTTAGATTCGCGCACAAACTCCAGATACGGCTCATCTCTCTTTCGGATCCATGCGCTGTGATTTGGTACCGCGCTCGAATAGGGAGGCTCCTTTTATATATAGGGGGCGAGTGAGAGACCCCGGATTAGGGTGTTTTTTTTTTTTTTTTTCTGTTTTAGCGTCACATCGCCAACGTGACTTTGATATTTAATTAGTTACCTAATCAGGCCAGGTATTGCTGTTTTCAATGACGATTTACTTTATCGTGATTATAAATTGTGATGATAGATCATAATTTCAAACAAACATTTTACCACTTTGATCTTTATTAGCAGTTCATTTTAACTAATTCTCAAATATGAAGAATTGTCAGTTAAATCATTAAAAATGTTTAAAAATTTTAAGTTTACCCTTATTGAAAAAATTTCTCTCTATGCATAGATACATCTTTCCCTCTTTCCAAGAATAATTAAATAAGAGTAAAATTGGAAAGCATTTTTAAACAAGCATTATATTGACAAGCAACCCCTAGTATTAGCTCAATTTCTTCGTTCATCCATGTTCATAAAAGATTCGATAAGGTTTTATATTGGCTGTCAGGACCTAACACAACCACATTTCTTTGGCTATAAAACACTATCAACAGGGGTGGATCTTCTTGGATACATGGCCCCAAAAAAAAAAAATTGTTCAAAATTTTTTTTTATATAAGATTAGTTAATGAATATACATTTGGCCTCCCAAAATATTTTTTTTCTTAATTAATTAATGAGTATACATTTACCTCCAAATATTTACCTCAAGCTCGACCACTAACTACCAAATTAAAGACATTTAAGTAATTTTGTAAACAAATCAATTCTAAACCAATCTGTTTGTGATCCTAATTTAAAATTCACACATTTCAAGAGGATTTCCCAATTTTAGTTTGAAGTGTAACATAGTAACTTAGATCGTGTTTATTGGAATCACTATAACTATTATTCCAATCAAGTTCTCCCACTTATTTTTTTTTTCCCCACCAGCATTTCATTCAACCCCACTTCAAATGCTGGCCTAGCAAAAATATGACACATGACAGAATTTGATTGGAACAATAGACCTAATAATTCTAATCAACTTGACTAAAATTTTGTGCTTTCATTTGAGGTGTAATTAAAAATATTCTTATCTCATATTTAAATTATAATAATAAATTAATGGGTCAATACTAGGGTGTTTGCTATATACACACACACACACATACAGTGAATCGGGGATATAGCCTTGACTTTTACCTATAAACTTAGGAAATAAGGTACTGAAATATATGGTGAGGAGAGGATGACATTTCTGCATCACTCAAACACCAAAGACCCTGTATTGACCAATTAATTTATTATTATCATTTAACTAAATCTGTCTTATTTTATATATATAATTAAATTATAAAACAGGGTATAATTTATGATTGCAATTTATTATATATATATATATATATATATATATATATATATTACTTACTTACACCCTTGGAGTTAGACCCTGGATCAACCCCATAGACTTACTTACACCCTTGGAGTTACAACTATTACATTTAGCTCCTTACTTTCTTAAATTCGCAAGGTAGCTAAAAGCGGTAAGCATTTTGACCAAACTTTGAAAAAGCATAACTAATTCCATAGAACTCTAATTGGGGTTATTCAAATTTCTATTCAAAGTTCAGTAAGTCTATTTTAAGGGGAAATAGTCACCTAGCAATTTGTGGCTATATCACTCCCAGAAGTTCTCAAAATAGACACAACTTGAATCTTGAAATAGGTTTTCTCCATATTTCCCAACCAAATTTTGAAAATTCATATCTTGGGTTCTAGACCTCTGATTAACATGTTCTATGACTTATTTTAAAGCTTATGAGGTCTACTACTAAATTTGACAAAAATAAAAGGTCATCTACTTGATCAAATACTCACACAAAAATAGGAACCCAAGTCATGAAATAGGAACTTCACAGTTTTCAAGGTCTAATTTTGAAAATCATAACTGAGTTATAGACTTCCAATTAATATGGTCCAAGACTCATTTTAAACCTAATTATGTGTACTAGATGTAAACTAAATTTCATGGTCATAGGAGGTCAAATGCCCAAGTATTTCCTTGCTCAAAAATCGGTTCCAGTTTTAAAATTCCTTTTTACAAAAAATTGGGCAGCATCTCCTTTTGATTCTAATGGTTCCAAAATTTTGAGCAAAAAAAAATGGTTCCAAAATTGTAATAGAGACATTACCCTACACAAAACCCTCTTCTAAACACATTGAAAGCATTATATTAATCAAAATCCAACTCCTTCCAACATCATATATTACATTTTGCTACTCCTATCCTTCCATTTATCTTCCATTTGCAGATGTTATACCCAACCAAAAAGAAGCTAGGGTTCAGCTAACACTAAGGTAGAATCAACAACACCCTAATATAAGATTGGGAAGATGATTATAAGGCTTACCTCAAGGGTTTAGGTGGTGAGCTGACAAGATTTTTGGTCCTCTTTTTCCTCTTCCTTCGATCTCTCTCTATCTGTTCTGTTTTGGGGTGTTTTGACCGAATGAAAAGAGAGATAAGAAATGAATGAGAATCCAAATATAGGCTGCTGGCCGACTTAAGTTAATTGGGGAAATAAGAAAGTTCAACTTGTCCAATAAGTCAAACTAAAGAGAGGTGAGGTGTCCATTTTTAGCCTTATGATTAATTAGCTTTTCACACTTTCCACTTATGTTAACCGAAACGAACAAGATGAGAGGGTGAAGTGTCTTGACCAATTTAATTGATGGTGAGATAGGGATTTGTTATGCTGTCCGAAAATAGAAATGAGAGAGAAAATGTCACTTACTAACATAATCTCATTTGATTTTCTACAAGACTTTTATTTGCAACTTAGTTCCTTACTCATTTAGTTGAAAACATTGAATAAGTATTAGAAACTAATCCTTAATTCCATATAAGGATTTTTCTTCCTCAATTAGCTTCTCTAGGCCATAAACTATTAACTCTAAAATTTCTACACCAAAATTATCCCTTTACTATTTCTCCTTGAATTTTCGGGAAAATAAGCCGTAAATTCCAAATAATAGCTTTTAAGCTATTTAAGCCACATTTTTCATAATTATCCCTCCATAATATTTCTAGATCCTCCAAATAACATTTCATAATTTCTCCCCAATTTTCAAGGTCTAAAATAATTTTAATAATTATCTTAAGTTTTTCCTTAGGATAAGCTTCAGACTTTTAATCTCCACTGCCTTAGTAGCCTTCTTATCTCAATTTTATTTCTAATCTTTTGATCCCAAAATTTAGAATATTACACTTGGAATGTGGGTTCATTCACATACTAATATTAAGTTTTAGATAAAGGGTATAATTTGAGGGTTCCAATTCCATGCTCAACCAAAAGATGAGCGTGGGATGCTCATCCTCTAATTTGGGGTTGGAGAGTTTTTTACTTTTGTTTTTTTATTTATTTGGATTAACTTGTATGCTACATGTAACATCCCATTTTCAAAAGCAGTATAATTTTTTTTTCATCAGAGTAGAGCATCGGAGCGATTGAGTAACTGATACATATATTTAAAATGCCGTAAGTCTGGCTGATTTACAGAAGCGGTACATTGACCGAGATTTTTCAAAAATGAATAACAACAGAAGAAAATCTTCAGCCGGGACTCTGTACGGCCTGCTCGCCTTTCTCCTCGATCCTCGGTTCTCCTGAACCTGACGCTATGATAAGAGCCGAGATCCAATTGCAATTTGGATCTCAGTAATTAACCTACGCTTAAATACGACTACATATACACGACAACGGCAATCAATACAACAGTCCACAACAGATGTATGATTAAAAACACATAACCACGTATACAAGATAATAACCACGTATGTAACATAACCTCGTATGATACAACAATAATAACCTCGTATGTGACATATCCTCGTATGTAACATACCGTGTATATAGCATAACCTCGTACACTACTACACAACAATCATATACAATCATATAATAAACATTAGAGCTAGTGTTACAAAGTACTAACGTACCTTCGTTGACGGAAAACGGTACTTTTACGGAAAACGGTAAATTTCCGACAATGGAAAAAAAACGGTACGACGGCGGTACAACGGCGGCTCGACAATGTTCGATTATAACAGATATCCTATAAGGATAATATTTAACAACTTTTAGCAGCATAATAGGCATTTTAGGTACAAATTACCATTTTGCCCCCGAACCCCTAATCGGCGGAATTTCGCGAGCTTTTCATTTTTTCGCTCTATCTCTCCGAATTTTGACAGATCTTTTCCCTCATCATATTTTTGAAATATATATCATATTTACCCCTAAATATGATATCTATACTATCTTGAAAAATTAAAGATAAATCTAGCATTCCTACTATATCTACCGAAAGAACTACAGAAACTAAAGACCTGGACCGAAGAACTTACCCGAGACTTTGCTCAGACTTTCTCCAGATCTTCTCTCTCTAACTTCTCTCTAAGAGGAATATTTTTGGTGTGAGAAATGAAGAAGAGGAGCTTGGTATTTATAGAAGAGACGGATGGCAGAACGGTAAATAATTCGAACTTCGTCTTGACGAATATGGGACCGTAGGATCGCATTTTTGAGGAAAAAACACTCTTGGCCCTCCATTTCTTGTGCAGACTCTCCCCTCCCCAATAGTCAACAAAATGATGTCATCTTGATGGTGACATCTGAGCCGCATACCGATAAAGTTTCGGTCAAGGTGTCCGAAACGCGTAATCTTGACGAATCGCGAAATCTTGTGATTTAGAGAGTTTGAAGTTTCTTTCTTTCTCATTAGGAATATCTAGTTTAATGAAATTTATGATCCCATTAAGGGTATTCCGTTATCTGCTGAAGATTTTAGGCCAGACGTCTTCTGGTTACTTTAATTGAATTTAAGCGCCCGCCTAGGCAAAAATCCACCGGTTTGTAATATGATCGACCTAAGTCACTAGATTCCTAATTCACGGCAACTACTTGTTTCAAAGTATTGACTCCAAATCCTCTATCTGCATTTTCTCTCCTACCCGTGTCTTAAACACCCCGTTGGTTCCAGAACCGACTTCCGAGACCGCTCAATCCGAGATAGAATTTCATTTGGTTCATAAAAAGTCCGGATGACTCGTGCTTCATTTCTATGTTTTGGTGTATGATTTTATTTTTATCCATTCTCAAATGTCATGTTGGCTCTTTACCATATATATTATTATTTTAATCAAAATATCTAGATATTTTTTTCTTTATTTTTTTCTAAGCATAAAATATTTTATTAATATTTTATTTTTATTTATTTAATAATTTCGAATTTCTCCAATTAAAAATAATTATTTAAATTATTTTTAATTCATTTACTTTATACCTTAATTATCCCATTAATTACCATATTAGCCACTTACTCATTTTTGATAATTTTCTTAATTAGGATAAATCATTATCTCACAACAATTTTACTTACATTGGTATTTTATATCCCATGTAAAATATTAAAAATCATGGGGTCACTTATGATCCCAAAATAATACCTAATTTTGCCTCATTATTTTTCAAGGGAAATTATCCCAAAAATTCCTAAAATTAGAGACAACATACTTTCTAATTTTTTATAAATATTTTACTACCTCTTGGGATTTATCATAATATTTTTAGGCCATTTAATGCCCTAAAAATACATTTTAGCTCTTTATCTCTCCTAATTTCCATAGTAATTACCTTAGAAAATAATATAATTATTACTTATTATTTGAAACCACATATTCACCTATTTTCAATAGGTATTATTTACCGAAATATAATATTCCAGATAAATAATTATCCGGGTATTACATTTCTCCCCCCGTTAAACAAAATTTCGCCCTCGAAATTTGCTCTATACCAATTTAGACTATGTACTAACTAAACTTCGGACTATACATTCTGGATTTTTATTCTATCAGAATATCTTCAAGCCGCTCGATCGAGAATTTTCTCAGATTTGACCGTAAAGATCTTGTCATGTCGTACTTTGATATAGTATTTCACGTGGCACCCATATACCTCGGTCACTACCAGATATCAAAATGTCTCCATGGCGCCCATACACCATGGTAACACAAGATACCTTAAATGTTTCCATGGCGCCCATACACCATGACAACACAAGATACCTCCTACTCAATGACACGATCGTGGTCCGGTTGTAGTAACTAAGAGATAAGCATCGGAAACTAAAATTTTCGCGGCAAGTAAGATAACTATTTATCAAACTATAGGGGATTTCTTACTAAATATGTATCTTAACGATTTCTTTTACCCTCTACTCAGGTGTAGTATTCAAACACAGGACTTCACGTCTATTAAAACAAAGGATTTCTCATCCACTTAAAAACATAGGATTTCTCATCCATTTAAAAACACATGACTTCTCGTCTATTAAAACACAGGATTTCCCATCCATTTAAAAAAAACACAGGACTTCTTGTCCATTTAAAAACAAAGGATTTCTCATCCATTTAAAAGCACAGGACTTCTCATCCATTTAAAAACATTTCACGTTTTGCATAATCATATAGTTTAGACGAATGCTAATACCCGAATCATACAAAGTCTAAAGAAGATTCCCTTCTAAGAGAGATAGTACCTTAGACAAAACGTTAGGTTAAAAAGAAAACGATTTGTCTATCGCAGACTTTATCACACTAATACTACAAACGATCGGACACTCGTTCTATTTCCCCTTGTTCAGAATTTTGTTGATTCGATCTGCTCAGAAACGGGTACGGAATTTCGTATCGGGAGTTCCTCTACATGAGTCAAATAATGCATGTACCTATCCTTGTTGGTCTCGGAGTTTCATCCGGCGTGGCTGTAATACCCGGATTTTAGCAAATCTGGAATTTCTGAGATAAAGGAAAATTAATGAATATTTTAATGAAGTAAATTCATGAGATAGAAATGTTACAGAAAATTGTTATAATTATAGAGTAAATTTTCAAAAAAGTTACGGGAAAATATGATGAAACAGAATGACTAAAAATGATATAATGGTGATAAAAACGGTCTAAAAATATTATGATAAAATGCGAAAGATCATGAAAAATTATGAGAAAAATATGGAAGTGTTATCCCTAATTATGAGAATTTAATAAATTATTTCAGAGGAAATAAAATGAAGAAAAGTTTAAAAAAGTATTTCAGAACCATAAAGTAACCAGATGGGGTAAACATTTTTAATATTTTACATAGGATATAAAATGACAATATCAAAGATAGAAGGTTGTAAGATAACAATATACTGTAAAATTAGTAAAGATAAATATATGAAGAAACCTGATCCTAAAAAGATCACTAAACGAAGAAATTAGGTCGATTAAGCCCTAACGGGGCGAGGGTAAAACGGGAATTTTGGTAAAAAAATATTATATTTTTAAAAAATGAAAAAAATTATAGAAAAATAAATAAATCTGAATTTTTAAAAGAGGGGGCCGAAATTATGGTTATTTTTAATTAAAAAGAATTGTTTAAATAATTAAAATGATAATTAGAATAAAATAATAATATAATGCGGTGAGTCAGCATATAGACAAAGCCGTAGGGGAAAAGTTAGAAATAAATTCTACAGGTAAACCAGAGGTAAAAGTCTTTTCAGATCGATCAAATTAAGTACAAGTGAAATTCTACACGAAGAAAGAATTTACCAGACGTTGATTCCGCAACCGAAAACCCTAATTTCAAATAAGACGAAAAGTTGATCAGATAGAGTAGAGTCGATAGGAAAAGTGAGAACCTATAGAAACAATTGCGTATTTTCAAACACGGGATTAAGTTAGACAACAACCGGACGTTTTACGATTCAACGAATTATTGTCCGTGAAGTTGGTTCTATCGGAAGCGATTTCCGAATCGGACGCGTTTGTCCGAATATCTTCCGACGCACCGGAGAATACCTGGATATGATCAAAAAGAGGATCAAAATAGATAATATGAAAGAGGATGAAAAGATCTTCAAAGTTACATGCCCGGATTTTTGAGTTTCGCGAAATCGCGCGAAACGGACACCGATCGGGTAGCTTTATCGGAATAGGAGGCCATAAAGCAAGATGAAAAATCAATCTTTGAATTTTGGGGGACCAAGAGGTCGGCCAAGACCTTGAATGGTCAAGATTGCATCTTACAAAACCCTAGATCCAACGGCCGGAATCATTTCGAAGACTTTTTGTTAATACCCACCTTGTCCTCCCTTTTTCTATAAATAGCACCCTTCCCTTCTTCATTCTTCACACCTTTTCTTCTCTCTACCTTGGCCGAAACTTAGAGTGAGAAGCTCTGCCAAAGTTGTGCCTTAGCTCCGAGTAAGTTCTTATGTCCTTAGTTTTTAGTTTCCGTAGTTCTTTCGGTAGTTATAGTAGAACTGTTGTTTTGATCTAGGAAGTTTCAGAATTTATTCCTATACTTGTTTTTATGCCTCATTGCATTGAAAGATGCCTGACGAGGTAAAAACATAGTGAGGATAATTTTGAAATGGAATACGGTCAAAGTAACGAAGTTACGCGAAATTCCGCCAAATAGGGGTAGTAGGGGCAAAATGGTCTTTTTCACCTAAAATGCCCGTTATGCTGCCAAATATTCATAAGTGTGTTGTTATTCTGATTAGAATACTTCGACGTCGAACCATTGTCGAAATTCCATCGTTCCATTTGTTTCCATTTGTTTATTTGTTTTTACGTACGGCGTCAAAAAGTACCGTTTTTAGCCGGAAGAGCCGGATATCTCGCAACGAAGGTACGGACGCGTACTTTGTAACCCTAACTCTATGCTGCTCATATACTTTTGCGTTATAGATACGTTCATAGGCGAGGTTCGTTGAGAATCGTCGGAGATACTTACGGCCTTTACCCATGGATTATAGTATTGGTAATGCGTTTGAGTTATTCCTAGCGCGAGGACACGTTGTGGCGTGGCCTTTGGATATGTGCAGAACTAGTCGAGAGAGACTTTACATACCGCTTTGTGCTTATGTTCGTCCATGTTATTGATCATACATCTCGTTGTTTGCTTTTGTGATGATATTTGTATTGAAATGAATATACGTTATACGTATCTTGTTTTATTTGAGCATAAGGTTAACCGTTACCCGAGATCCATATGTGGAATGGATCTCGGTTGTAGCATCGTGGTCCGGAGGACCAATCTTAGGCGATCGAGGCAAGCAACCGAAGTAGTCCGGGACGTGTCTACAATATCTATCGTTATCCTTAGTTTCTTTAATCTTTAAGAATTCGGATGACCGTAATCCAATACAATTACACTATGGTCCATATTTTTGAATGTAATGTAAATTACTTACTCGCTCCTATGCTCTACTCTGACTACACTGCTTGAAATATTTGGAAACGTTTTTTAAAAAAAAATATTCCGCCGTTTTCAAATGGGATGTTACAGTGGCCCAGCTCCGCATATAAGCTCTGGGTTAGGACAAAATAGTCGTCCAGTACAAACTGACGATTATCAAAATTATTAGAATTATCAGAGTTATCAGAGACTGATATCAGAGTTATCAGAATTATCAAGGTCTGATATCAAATATGAATATGGACGATGGATTTACTGATTCTGGGTTAGAATGATGCACCGACAGAGGGTGGTACACCGGTTCGGGGAATGGTATACGGTCCCGATCGGTACACCGACTTAGGGCTATATTAGTACTCATTTTCAAAACATGCTCTTTAAAAAGGCGTAGAGCCTAACTCGTTACTCAACCAATTTGGCCGGGTAGGTGTCTATCATGGGAGCCTCACCGTGCTAGGGTCGATCGATTGGCCGATCCACATAGACTAGCCCCGCCTTCGGCACCAAAGGTTTTTGGAATAACTTAGTCGATCTATGCCGGGACAACCGCTCGATACCAAAGTGTAACATCCCATTTTCAAAAGCAAGATAATTTTTTTCATCGAGTAGAGCATCGGAGCGATTGAGTAACTGATACATATATTTAAAATGCCGTAAGTCTGGCTGATTTACAGAAGCGGTACATTGACCGAGATTTTTCAAAAATGAATAACAACAGAAGAAAATCTTCAGCCGGGACTCTGTACGGCCTGCTCACCTTTCTCCTCGGTCCTCGGTTCTCCTGAACCTGACGCTATGATAAGAGCTGAGATCCAATTGCAATTTGGATCTCAGGTAACTGTTAACCTCATGCTTAAATACGACTACATATACACGACAACAGCAATCAATACAACAGTCCACAACAGATGTATGATTAAAAACACATAACCACGTATACAAGATAATAACCACGTATGTAACATAACCTCGTATGATACAACAATAATAACCTCGTATGTGACATATCCTCGTATGTAACATACCGTGTATATAGCATAACCTCGTACACTACTACACAACAATCATATACAATCATATAATAAACATTAGAGCTAGTGTTACAGTACGCGAACGTACCTTCGTTGACGGAAAACGGTACTTTTACGTAAAACGGTAAATTTCCGACAGCGGGAAAAAAAAGCAGGTACGACGGCGGTAACAATGCGGCTCGACAAATGTTCGATTATAACAGATATCCTATAAGGATAATATTTAACAACTTTTAGCAGCATAATAGGCATTTTAGGTACAAATTACCATTTTGCCCCCGAACCCCTAATCGGCGGAATTTCGCAGGAGCTTCATTGTTTTCGCTCTATCTCTCCGAATTTTGACAGATCTTTTTCCCTCATCATATTTTTGAAATATATATCATATTTACCCCTAAATATGATATCTATACTATCTTGAAAAATTAAAGATAAATCTAGCATTCCTACTATATCTACCGAAAGAACTACCGAAACTAAAGACCAGGGACCGAAGAACTTACCCAGACTTTCTCCAGATCTTCTCTCTCTAACTTCTCTCTAAGAGGAAGATTTTTGGTGTGAGAAATGAAGAAGAGGAGCTTGGTATTTATAGAAGAGACGGATGGCAGAACGGTAAATAATTCGAACTTCAGTCTTGACGAATATGGACCGTAGGATCGCATTTTTGAGGAAAAAACACTCTTGGCCCTCCATTTCTTGTGCAGACCTCCCCCTCCCCAATAGTCAACAAAATGATGTCATCTTGATGGTGACATCGAGCCGGCACCGATAAAGTTTCGGTCCGGTGTCCGAAACGCGTAATCTTGACGAATCGCGAAATGCGCCGGCAGAGTTTGAAGTTTCTTTCTTTCTCATTAGGAATATCTAGTTTAATGAAATTTATGATCCCATTAAGGGTATTCCGTTATCTGCTGAAGATTTTAGGCCGACGTCTTGATTACGGAATTGAATTTAAGCGCGCCGCGTCTAGGCAAAAATCCACCGGTTTGTAATATGATCGACCTAAGTCACTAGATTCCTAATTCACGGCAACTACTTGTTTCGTATTGACTCCAAATCCTCTATCTGCATTTTCTCTCTCCTACCCGGTGTCTTAAACACCCCGTTGGTTCCGAATCGACTTCCGAGACCGCTCAATCCGAGATAGAATTTTTGGTTCATAAAAAGTCCAGATGACTCAGGCATCATTTCTATGTTTTGGTGTATGATTTTATTTTTATCCATTCTCAAATGTCATGTTGGCTCTTTACCATATATATTATTATTTTAATCAAAATATCTAGATATTTTTTTTTCTTTATTTTTTTTCTAAGCATAAAATATTTTATTAATATTTTATTTTTATTTATTTAATAATTTTGAATTTCTCCAATTAAAAATAATTATTTAAATTATTTTTAATTCATTTACTTTATACCTTAATTATCCCATTAATTACCATATTAGCCACTTACTCATTTTTGATAATTTTCTTAATTAGGATAAATCATTATCTCACAACAATTTTACTTACATTGGTATTTTATATCCCATGTAAAATATTAAAAATCATGGGGTCACTTATGATCCCAAAATAATACCTAATTTTGCCTCATTATTTTTCAAGGGAAATTATCCCAAAAATTCCTAAAATTAGAGACAACATACTTTCTAATTTTTTATAAATATTTTACTACCTCTTGGGATTTATCATAATATTTTTAGGCCATTTAATGCCCTAAAAATACATTTTAGCTCTTTATCTCTCCTAATTTCCATAGTAATTACCTTAGAAAATAATATAATTATTACTTATTATTTGAAACCACATATTCACCTATTTTCAATAGGTATTATTTACCGAAATATAATATTCCAGATAAATAATTATCCGGGTATTACACTACACCCTGAAATATATTTTGCACCCAGTAACTCAAATGAATTAATTTCTTTTCCTGCATTTAGAAATATTTTTCTTGTGACACCAGTATCCCAAAATATTTTTACAGAAACACTCAAGGTTTGAAATATTTTTTCAACGCCCAATATCTTTAATTAATTAATTTTTAATGCATGGAGTATGAGATGAGCTAGGAATTTGGATTCATTTACATACCACTATTAGGTTTTAGATTAAGGGTATAATTTTAGGGTTCACATTCCATGCTCAACCAAAAGATGAGCATGAGATGTTCATCCCTCTTATTTTGATGTAGGGAACTTTTCTTTATGTATATTTTTTATTTGGATTGAATTGTATGATGCACCTTGAAATATGTTTTACACCTAGTATCTCAAATGAATTAATTTCTAATCTTGCATTCAGAAATACTTTTCCTATTACACCAGTATCCCAAAATATTTTTCAATGCTTAATATCTTAAGTTAATTAATTTTTAATGCGTGGAGTATTTTTTTAAAAAAAAAAACATTTATTTTTGGATGAAAATGGAATGTGGATTCATTCACATACTAGTATTAAGTTTTAGAATAAGAGTATAATTTGAGGGTTCACATTCCATGATCATCTAAAAGATGAGCATGGGATGTTCATCCATCTAATTTTGGGGTGTGGACCATTTTTTTTAATTTCTTAATGTATTTTTATTTATTTGGATTAAATTGTAGGTTGCACCCTGAAATATTTTTTGCACCCAGTATCTCAAATGAATTAATTTCTTCTCCTACATTAAGAAATATTTTTCATTTGACACTAGTGTCCAGAAATATTTTTCCAATAGCATTTAATGTCTGAAATATGTTTTCAACGCTCAGTATCTTAAGTTACTTAATTTTTAGTGCATGGAGTTTTTTTTTTATAAAAAAAATACTTTTATTTGGTGATAGCTTGGAATGTGGATTAATTCACATACTAATACTAAGTTTTATATTAATGGTATAATTTAAGGGTTCACATTCCAAACTCATCCAAAAGATGAGCACGAGATGCTTATCCCTCTAATCTTGAGGTAGGGGCCATTTTTTTATGAATTTTTTATTTAAATTAAATTGTATACTGCACCCTGAAATATTTTTTGCACCCAGTATCTCAAATTAATTAATTTCTAGTCCTACATTCAAAAATATTTTTCCAGTTACACTAGTATCCTAAAACAATATTCAATACCACCTACTATCTGAAATATGTTTTCGACGCCCAGCATCATAAGTTAATTAATTTTTATTTCATGGAATAGTTTTAAAAAAAAAAACCTTATATTTTGGTAGGAGCATGAAATATGGATTCATTCACATGCTCATATTAAGTTTTAGATTAAGGGTATAATTTGAGTGTTCACATTCCATGTTCAACCAAAACATGAGCATGAGATGCTCACCCCTCTAATTTTGTGGTGGGGACCATTTTTTAATTTTTTTTATGTATTTTTATTTATTTGGATTAAATTGTATGCTCCACCTTGAAATATTTTTTCACCCAAGTATCTCAAATAAATTAATTTATTGTCCTACATGTAGAAAAAAAAATTCCTATGACACTAGTATCCTGAAATATTTTTCCAGTTACACTTCATGTTTGAAATATTTTTTTCAATGTTCAATAGCTTAAGGTAATTAATTTCTAATGCATGGAGTATTTTGTTTTTTTAAAAAAAAAATATTTGGGGATGAACTTGGAATGTGACTTCATCCACATACTAGTATTAAGTTTTGGATTAAGGGTATAATTTGAGAATTCACAATCCATGCTCAACCAAAAGATGAGCATGGGATGCTCATCCTTCTAATTTCGGGGGTAGGGACCTCTTTTCTTTTTTTTTAGATTAACTTGTATGTTGCACCCTAAAATATATCTTTCACCCAGTAACTCAAATGAATTAATTTCTACTCCTGCATTTAGAAATATTTTTCTAGTTACACCGTATCTTGAAATACTTTTGCACAAGCACCTAATGTCTAAAATATTTTATCAAAGCTCAAGTATCTTTAATTAATTAATTTTTAGTATATGAAGTATTTTTTCAAAAAAAAAATCCTTTTTATTTTGGGTTGAGCTTGGAATATGGATTCATGCACATACAAGTATTAAATTTTAGATCAAGGGTATAATTTGAGGGTTCACATTCTATGCTCAACTAAAAGATAAGCATGGGATGTTCATCCCTCTAATTTTGGGGTGGGGACCTTTTTTTTTTATTTGGATTAAATTGTACCCTTTACAAACATAAATATTTTTGAGGTGGGGACCATTTTTTTATGTATTTTTTTTATTTTAATTAAATTTTATGATACACCTTAAAATATTTTTTGCAACCAATATTTCAAATGAATTAATTTCTAGTCTTACATTCGAAATATTTTTCTTGTTATACAAGATCCCGAAATTTTTTTCAACGCCTACTATCTTAAGTTAATTAATTTATAATGCATGGATTATTTTTTCAACAACAAAAAAAAACCCCTTGTATTTTGGGATGAACATGGAATAATGGATCCATCCACATACAAGTATAAAGTTTTAGATCAAGGGTATAATTTGAGGGTTACATTCCATGCTCATCCCTCTAATTTTGGGGTAGGAACAATATTTTTTATGTGTTTTATTTATTTGGATTAAATTGTATGTTGCACCCAAAAATATGTTTTGCACCCTATATCTCAAATTAATTAATTTCTTCTCATGCATTCGTAAATATTTTTCCATTAACATTTAATGTCCGAAATATTTTTTCAACGCCTAGTATCATAAGTTAATAAATTTTTAGTGCATAAAGTATTTTTTCCAAAAAAAAAAAAACCCCTTTATTTGGAGATGAGCTTGGAATGTGGATTCATTCATATACAAGTATTAAGTTTTATATTAAGGGTATAATTTGAGGGTTCACATTCCATGCTCAGCCAAAAGATGAGCAAGGGATGCTCATCCCTCTAATTTTGTGGTGGGGACTTTTTTAAATTTCTTTATGTTTTTTTTTATTTAGATTAAATTGTACTACCTCTGGTCTTAATTATAAGACCTAGTTGACTTTTTTTGGAGAGATTAAGGAAGCTAAATAAGTTACTTAATCATTTTATATGTTGTATATCTTTAGATTATATATTAGTTTATTAGTCAACTTAAATAGTTTAAAGAAAAAAATAAAAATAAAAATACTCTAAAGTAATTTAATGAGCTTCCTTAATCTTTTCAAAAAAAGTCAACTAGGTCTTATAATTAGAACCGAGAGAGTATGTTATACTCTGAAATATTTTTTGCTCCCAATATCTCAAATGAATTAATTTCTTGTCATGCATTTAGAAATATTTTTCCTGTGACACCAATATCCTGAAGTGTTTTTCCAATACCACCTAATGTCTGAAATTTTTTCTCAATGCCCAGTATCTTAGGTTAATTAATTTTTAGTACATGCAGTTTTTTTCAACAAAAAAAAAACCCTTTTATTTGGGGATGAGCTTGGAATGTCGATTCATTCACATACTACAATTAAATTTTAGATTAAGGGTATAATTTAAGGGCTTACATTCCATGCTCATCCAAAAGATAAGCATGGGATGCTCATCACTCTAAATTTGATGTGGGACCATTTTTAAAAGTTTTTTTTATTTGATTAAATTTTATGTTGCGCCCTAAAATATTTTTTGCACTCAGTGTCTCAAATTAATTAATTTCATGTCCTGCATTCAGAAATATTTTTCCCATGACACGAGTATCCTGAAATATTTTTCCAGTGGCATTTAGTGTCTAAAATATTTTTTCAATGCCTAGTATCTTAAGTTAATTAATTTTTAGTACATGTAGTATTTTTCAAGGAAAAAAAAACCTTTTTATTTGGAAGGAGCTTCGAATGTGGATTCACTCACATACTACTATTAAGTTTTTTATTAAGGGTATAATTTGAGGGATCACATTCCATGCTTATCCAAAAGATGAGCATAAGATGATCGTCCCTCTAATTTTGAGGCGGGGACCTTTTTTTATTTATTTTTATTTGGATTAAATTGTATGTTGCACCCTGAATTATTTTTTGTACTTTGCATCTCAAATGATTTAATTTCTTGTCCTACATTAAGAAATATTTTTCCTTTGACACAAGTATCTTGAAATATTTTACCTAATGTCTAAAATATTTTTTCAATACCTAGTATCTTAAGTTTATTAACTTTTCGTGCATGGAGTATTTTTTTCAAAAATAAAAAACTTTTTATGAGGGGATGAGCTTGGAATGTATCACGTACTACTATTAAGGTTTAGATTAAAGGTATAATTGGAGGGTTCACATTTCATGCTCAACCAAAAGATGAGCATGAGATGCTCACCCCTTTAATTTTAGAGTGGGAACCTTTTCTATTTTATTTTTTTATGTTTCTTTTATTTGGATAAAATTGTATGTTGCGCCCTGATATATTTTTTGCACTCAGTATCTTAAATGAATTAATTTCTTGCCTGTATTCTAAAATATTTTACCTGTGACACCAGTATCCTGAATTATTCTTCCACTAGCACCTAATGTCTAAAATATTTTTTTCAACGCTCCGTATCATAAGTTAATTAATTTATAGTGCATAGAGTATTTTTTTTTTACCAAAAAACAAAACCCTTTTATTTGGGGATGAGCTTGGAACGTGGATTCATTCACATATAAGTATTAAGTTTTAGATTAAAGGTATAATTTGAGGGTTCACATTCCATGCTCAACCAAAAGATGAGCATGGGATGCTCATCACTCTAACTTTGATGTGAGGACCTTTTTTTAAAGTTTTTTTATTTGATTAAATTGTTTGGTGCGCCCTGAAATATTTTTTGCACCTAGTATCTCAAATGAATTAATTTCTTTTCCTGCATTTAGAAATATTTCTCTTGTGACGCCAGTATCCTGAAATATTTCTCTAATAGCATTTAATGTTTGAAATATTTTTTCAACCAGTATATTAAGTTAATTAATTTTTAGTGCATGAAGTTTTTTTTTTTAAAAAAAAAAACATTTTATTAGGGAATGAGTTTGGAATGTAGATTCATGCACATACTAGTATTAAGTTTTAGATTAAGGGTATAATTTGAGGGTTCACATTTCATGCTCAACCAAATGATGAGCATGAGATGTTCATTACTCTAATTTTGAGGTGGGGAGCTTTTTTTATGTTTTTATGTTTTTTTTTTATTTAGATTCAATTGTATGCTACACTCTGAAATATTTTTTGCATCCAGTATTTCAAATGAATTAATTTCTTGTCCTGCATTGAGAAATATTTCTCTTGTGACGCCTAGGGGTGTGCATGATGCCCACCTCCCTGTTCGCCCGCCCGCGCCCAACGAAAAATCGCCCTGCCCAACCCTAAGAAAAGTAGCCCAGAAAAAATTGGGCACAACTGGGCTGGGCATTTTTGCAGGCAGGGCTGGGCACCGGGCAAGGTATGCTGCCCTTCCCATTTGGCCCTGCCCAGTAGTGTATATAATATTTTTTATTTTTTTAGTAGAATAAAAAAAGTATTTCATATTTTGCTTTCACATGTAAATGATGTAATAAACTAATAATATGCTTTCTTTGTTGCTTTCTTGTAAGTGATTCCATATGCTTCATCCTTTTGACAATTTGGAACCTTGATGCAAACTCTAGGAGTATTGGATGTCTACAAGGCTTTAATTGCAACTTTTTGATGCTTAATATTTAATGAATTATGGATGTTATTTAATATTTCAGTGATGGATATTTGACTATTTGTTATTATTTGACTATTTGTTATTTTGTTAAGACATATGATTGTCTTTTTAATTTTAAAACTTAAGTTGTACACTTATATCTGAATATTCTGAAGTGTAGAATTATGGATTTCATTTGAAGTTTGCAATATTGTTTATTAGGTATGACTAAAACTATTTTTTTCACACAGGGTGTCGCAAGGTTACAGGGTATTGCCACTTGGGCAGGGATGGGCCGCCCTGCCCAGCCCATTATTGCCCTGCCCACAAATTTTAGGGCTTCTATCGGGCAGGGCCGGGCACTGGGCTGCATTTTGCTGCCCAATGATCTCTTGGGCAAGGCATCGGGCAAGGGTCTTGCCCTGTGATGTCCTGCCCATGAACACCCCTAGTGACGCCAGTATCCTGAAATATTTCTCTAATAGCATTTAATGTCTGAAATATTTTTCAACCAGTATATTAAGTTAATTAATAAGCATGGAGTATTTTTTTTAAAAAAAAAATACCTTTTTATTAGGGAATGAGCTTGGAATGTGGAAATTTAGGGGTGTGCATGATGCCCACCGCCCTGTCCGCCCGCCCGCGCCCAACGAAAAATCGCCATGCCCAGCCCTAAGAAAAGCAGCCCAAAAAAAATTGGGCACAACTGGGCTGGGCATTTTTTTGGGGGGCCGGGCACGGGCGGTATCCGCCCGCCCATTTGGCCCCGCCTTGATAGTGTATATAATATTTTTTATTTTTTATTTTTTTAATAGAATAAAAAAGTATTTTATATTTTATATTTTTTTATAAAATAGTATTATATATTTTTTGCAAATTATATAACTTATAATATATAAAAAATATCCTCAATTCTTCAAACCTTTAAAGTGGGGAATGTAATGGTTACGGTTGTCGGTTGGCTGGTGGATGAAGTAGGAAATTTGCAACCTTTAAAGTTAAAACTAAGGCTTAGAGCCTACAATTAATTGTTACTTTCACATGTAAATGATGTAACAAACTAATAATATGCTTTCTTTGTTGCTTTCTTGTAAGTGATTCCATATTCTTCATCCTTTTGACAATTTGGAGCCTTGATGCAAACTCTAGGAGTATTGGATGTCTACAAGGCTTTAATTGCAATTTTTTGATGCTTTGTATTTAATAAATTATGGATGTTATTTAATATTTCAGTTATGGATATTTGACTATTTGTTATTTTGTTAAGATATATGATTGTCTTTTTAATTTTAAAACTTAAGTTGTAGACTTATATCTGAATATTCCGAAGTGTAGAGTTATGGATTTCATTTGAAGTTTGCAATGTTGTTTATTAGGTATGACTAAAACTATTTTTTTCACATAGGGTGTCACAAGGTTACAGGGTATCGCCACTTGGGCAGTGATGGGCCGCCCTGCCCAGCCCATTATTGCCCTGCCCACAAATTTTAGGGCTTCTATCGGGCAGGGCCGGGCACTGGGCTGCATTTTGCCGCCCAATGATCTCTTGGGCAGGGCATCGGGCAAGGGTCTCGCCCTGTGATGCCCTGCCCATGAACACCCCTATGTGGAATCATGCACATACTAGTATTAAGTTTTAGATTAAGGGTATAATTTGAGGGTTCACATTTCATGCTCAACCAAAAGATGAGCATGAGATGTTCATCCCTCTAATTTTGAGGTGGGGAGCTTTTTTTATGTTTTTATGTTTTTTTTTTTATTTGGATTCAATTGTATGCTACACTCTAAAATATTTTTTTCACCCGGTATCTCAAATAAATTAATTTTTTGTCCTGCATTCAGAAATATTTCTCTTATAACGCCAATATCCTAAAATATTTCTCCAATAACATTTAATGTCTGAAATATTTTTTTCAACCAGTATATTAAGTTAATTCATTTTTAGTGCGTGGAGTATTTTTTTAAAAATAAAAATAAAACCTTTATTGGGGATGAGCTAAGAATGTGGAATCATTCACACACTACTATTAAGCTTTAGGTTAAGGGTATAATTTGAGGGATCACATTCCATGCTCACCCAAAAAAGATGAGCATGGGATGCTCATCCCTCTAATTTTTAAGTTGGGACCTTTTTTATTTTTTATTTGGAATAAATTGTATGGTACATCCTGAAATATTTTTTACACGCATCTCAAATGATTTAATTTCTTGTCCTACATTTAAAAATATTTTTTCTATGGCACCGGTATCTTGAAATTTTTTTTAGTAGCACCTAATGTATGAAATATTTTTTTAACGCCCGGTAGCTTAAGTTAATTAACTTTTAGGGCTTGTTTAGTTTGAGGGAGGAGGGAGGGAGGGAGGGAGGGAGGGAGAGGGGGAGGGGCTATTTTTTTTACCTACTCTTTACAAAAAAACCCATAGAAACTTTTCAATATTCCAAAAATATACTTTCAACAAAAAAGAATATTCCCTTCATTAATGGCAATTTGGTCAATTCACTACTTTCCACTCCCTTCCCTTCATATATGTGTGTATATATATTTATATATATAGATCTATCTACATACATACATACATACATAGATATATAGACACACACACACCCCCATATATCTACACACACACACAGAGATATATGTACATGTTTATATATATGTGTGTGTACACACATATATTGACACACAAAAACACAGATATACATACATACATACACACACACACATACACACACACACACACACACACACACATACATACATACATACATACATATGTTTATAGACACACACATGCGTGCGTGCGTGTGCTTGTGTGTATTGCAACTCACGTACATATATTCACCAAAAATCAAACACACTTGAGAGAATAAAATAGGGGTATTTTAGGAAGGAATTGACAAAAACTAAAAAGTTGTCCTATAATTAGGACCAAAACCGACCCTCAAATGTTGTCTTATAATTAGGACCGGAGGGAGTATCATTTATGAAAGTATCATGTCTATACTTACAAATCTGAGATTGGGATATGGATGGTAATAAAAGATGTTGGTATGCTCAAAACCACGACGGAACAACTAGATGCTACCATGAGATCACTAGTTCATGTGCTGGTGGAGATAGAATCAAATAGTGAACAATTGTTTATGAATAAAACAGATCAAACCGAAGCTTCAAAAAGCTTAAGAAGTTTGAAGAAAGAGGGTCAGAATCTGGCTTGTGAAAGCTCTTATGATTTGGTATGGTGGAATTTTGTAAAGAAATGGCAATATCAGAAAAGGATGGCAGAATTGGATAACAAACTCTTGAGGATCCTTAGCCTTTACCTACAAGCTCGCTTGGCAAAGAATATTGAGGTAATTAATTATAATTGTTCCATTTGTAATACAAAGGATACCCAATCATTTTCACAGATCTATTTATTCAATGTGCAAGGTATTTCTCATTTTTCTTAAAATTTGTCACTAGTACGTAGTAGCATGACTCTTGATGCTTTGTTTTGAGATTGTCATCGTTGTACTAATGGTCAAAGGCCTAACTAATTTTAGCGTGAATCTTGCTTCTTCTTCTTTTTGTTAATGGCCAATATGAACTTAATTATATATATTGATGTGTTGTTTTGATGGACACTAAGTTTTTTATGCTGAGGATCCTAACTTTATGGTCCAATTATATTGAATTTGGAGACTTATTATGTACTTAGGGGCAAGAAGACATGAAAGCATGCTCAACAATAATGCTACCCCTATCAGTTTTCAAGTTTGATTGGAATGTTTCAACAATATGCATTGAAACGCTAAAACATAGGTACAGCTTTCCTGTTTTTATCTTTTTGTTAAATATTTTCCAGTGGTCATCATCACCAAAATCTGTTTGTGTTTCTGCTGGCCTTTTTTTAATGATTTGCTTAATCTGCTTATATATGGATTATAGAGCTCGTTTGAATCCTCTTATTTTTAAGCTAAAGCTAAAGAAAAAAAAAAATCTTTAAAAAAAAAAGCTAAAAGTTGTTCGGTAATTATATAGATTTTTTAGCTTACAAGCTGAAATTAAAAATAAGTTGTTTGACAAAAATTTTGTTATAAGCACTTTTTTTAATAAAGATTATCATAAAAGGTATATTATAATAGGGTGGGGGCGGTGGCGGCGGCGTCGGTGGTGGTCGCGGCGGCGGCGGTAGTAGTATTCAATCGAGAGATTACGGGTTCTCTTTTTTTTTCTTTTTTTAGGAAAAAAGAGCTTATAAAAAAAAGATTTTTAAAAATGCTCTTATGAGGAGCTTATAAAAAAAAGAGCTTAAAAATAAGCTCCTATGATGAGCTTATTTTTAAGCTCTTTTTTTTTCATTGTAAAATAAGCTCTTGTAATTATAAGAGCTTATGTAAAATCCCTTTTGGCCTAGCTTATACTTATAAGTAGAAGATAAGCTAAAAATAAGTTAGATCAAACAGGAACATAATGTGTTTCTGGTTTCTTTTTTATTGATTTTAATATAATACCTCAGGTAAAGACCCACTTTAATGAAGAAACTGAACTATATAAAGTGGACTTTATATTAAAGATAAGAAGGAGTATATAATTGTATGGATATTTAATTTACATCTTGTCTAGTGTGAGTAGTGTTTATTCAACTATGAATGATTGTTTGATTCAAGGATAAAAAGAGAGATGAATGATGATTATGAGAGGATGCTCATCCGAACGTATTTTACTCAGCACATTTCCTTTTTGCTCTCTTTGCTTCCTTTCATTGTCATGTTTTTTAGTACTCCTCCGGTCATTAATATAAGACATATTTGAAGAGTTAATTTTGATCCTAAATATAAGATATGATTTTCATATTTATCAATATTTTTCTAATTTACCTCTACGAATGCTTCCCCAACAATAATCAAGCAGGAGAGGGAATGAGGAAAATAAGGAAGATAACTATGGTGTTTTGGAAAATACATGTTATATTAACTAACTCAACTAACTTTCTTAATCTAATCAAATTAGGTAAATCTGTCTTATATTAAGGACAGAATTGAGTGCCAAAGAGGAACACTTCTTAGTATCCTTCCTACCGGAAACTCCTCTTTCTCCACATCAGTCACCAACTCACTTTTTTACCTGCATTCAACGATATTGAGGCAGAAACTGATGTGAAAATTGTGGTTGTTAGGCTTTAATTAGTGAATTGGGTATATATTAGGTTTGTCTTTATATATATCAAAATAGTTAAAGCCAATTTGATGGGACCTATCGCGAACTAATGAATGCGAGACTCTCTAATATATGATAACAGTAACCCCAGAAGAAAGGTGGAGGCTTTGTGAATAGACTGTCATACCATAGCAATTTGAATTTGATGGGAGGAAAATATGGATCAGTGTCTGTGTGAGGATACAAGTACTGACAAATCTTGAATTAGGAGACTGTACGTGTAAAATAAGGCGCATTGTTTTTTTTATATAAAAAGTCAATTACATTATACTACCTCCTTATATAAGTATATACTAAATCTTATATTAAGAATCGTAGATACTATGTAAAATGATAGGTACATACAGATATGAAATATTGCATTGTTATGTTGTTGTTATCATAGTCAAAGTTAGCAAATTATTGTCAATGACCTTGTAGTCTAGTGACATTAAAACTGTGAAAGGTCGCGGGTTTAATTATATTTATAACCTCAAGCTGTACGTACATGCCCTTCTAATTCCAAAAAAAAAAAAAAGTAAGCAAAGTCTCTAGCTAGTTGGGGTGCAAGTGCCCAGTTATTGCAAGTAACTTCATTAATATATGTGTGGGTGCTTATGATGATCAAATGTGAAAATTTATAATATATGATCCAATTAATTTGGTTGAATTTGGACAGACTTATGAAGTTATGAACTCATGTGAGTCATATTACATTACATTTACAGGATCTCCAAATCTTGGATACAAAAGAATAAGAATCGTACGGCATGCTCCACAATTTACAGACCTATCAGCAGTTTAATTATTATATCTTCACATTTGTAGTTTAATATTTTTACTCAAATTTGTTTTCCATAAAATCTTTATTATTTGTTTATTAGTTGCAATCTAATATGATAAAGAGTCTATTATATCTTATTATCTTCTTATATAATTTCCCCGTACGTGGAAGGGAAACTATCCTTTTAGTGTTTGTTTTACTTTTCATTTGTTGTGTTCTGCTATATGAATTTTTTATGGCCGTTACATGAGAAACTAATGAAAGTAGCAAGAATTTCATGTTTTACACGCGCAAAATAAGATACATTTAATTGTGTAGGATAATCGTTTTTTCCCCTTTTTTAGCTGACGATGTGATAATTATGACTCTAACATGAAGGAAGACACAACAGCTGTGCCTATAACAATAGATTCTCATAATACTATGAATCAACCAACTTGATGAGCTTTCCTCACAAGTACATCTCTTTCTAGTTTCTTTAACCAACCTTGTGCCAAATCATATAAATCATACTTCTCTTTCATTTAATTTATTTCTTAGGCCCCGTTTGTTATGAGGAAGATTTAAGAAAGGAAAAGAATTTAGAAGAGTAAAAGGAATGGAAATGAATATTGAGAGGGAGCTTTAAAAGGTGTTTTGTTTGGTAAACATGAGAATTGAGATGGAAGATGATAATTTTTTTAAAAATAAAATTAAAATATAACATCTAAAATGTCCAAAATACCCTTTACATTTAAAAAAAAAAAAAAAAAAAAAACTCTCTCCTTCTTCTTCATCTCTACGCCCGACCACCGACAGCCAAAACGAAAAAAAAAAAAAAAAAGCTTCAATCCTGCAGTTTCCGACCGGTGGTGGTGGAGATCGTGGGTTCCGACGTCTGCTATCCCTCCTTCTTCATCCCTGACGCCCGACCGACAGAACCCAAAAAAAAAAAAGAGCTTCAAATCCATGAAACAGTGTGGGTTTCGACCGATGGTGGTGGTCTGGTAAAGTCTGAAAGTAGAGCTTAATCACCAAGAGGGGGTGAATTGGGGATTTAAAAAACTTTTTCCAGAGACTCTGTTTTGAGTTACAAAAACAGAGATAAGCAGAGAGTAGAGAAGAAGAACAAGACACAAAGATTTATACTGGTTCGATCTAACTCCTTGACCTACATCCAGTCCCCAGACTCTCTGGGATTTTCACTATCACAATTGATTACACACTCTGTACTCAAGAGTAATTCTCTCACTAGAACTTACTCACAAGTTGTAATCAAATGTCTCAATCTCAAAGTCTCAATACTTTGAGATTCTTACAATAAAGGATAATCAATGAAAACTCTCTAAAAGAGCAGAATAATAATCACTGAAGCTTAATATATCCGAAGATATTATCTCTGTGTGTAGAAACTGTAAATGCTCTTAATGGCTAATTGAATGCGCAGAGTTTCGGGGTGGTTGGAACATTGAATGCTTCTCCTATATATATAGTTGATGGCATTGATGACCGTTGAGAAGAGCTTAAAGAGCCGTTGTGAGTAATGAATATATTCGTTGAGATTACGTAGCTCTGATTCTTCGTATGCTTCCGACATTCGTCCGTTATTCTCCGTTGACATTCTTTATTCAAATTCTCCGTTGTGACTCAGTCAGAATGTTGTCTTGGAAATGGTCGGATTGCTTTTCGCTTGCTCAGAAGTCGATTTCCACTTTCGTGCTTTGGTTTCTGGTTTAGCATTTAATGCTTCTGACAAGAATTTACTTTATGCAAATTTGAAACTTAAAGCTTGTTAATCATGTCTGAAACACACTAGCAAACTGATTAAACTTGGTTAGAAATAATAACAATCAATAATATCAAGTACCTAAGCTTTAATCAAGGAGTTTCAGATTACGAAGTCATTGAATTCAAATTCTGATACAAGCAACTCGAGTTACATTTAATAACTCGAGTTATATCATGTTTTGAAAATACTTGAACCACAAACAGAACTTGAGTTGTGAAAGATAACTTGAGTTTCATCTTATAACTCGAGTTCCTTTAGTGTTCAGATTTTCTAGAAATATTTGTGAATAAAATAACTTGAGTTATGAAGAATAACTAGAGTTTTAAAACTCGAGTTATACTACATAACTTGAGTTCTTTTAGAATTCAATCATTCAGAAAACTTTCGCAAATAATACAACTTGAGTTATGAAAATAACTTGAGTTAGGTAACTCGAGTTATACTCTATAACTTGAGTTTTTCTAATGCTAAAAACGGACAAAGTCTTTGGCAATTTTATAACTCGAGTTTTTACTTGTAACTCGAGTTATATCAGATACCCAAATTCTGATACCGCGATGGAGCTTTTGGGAACTGAAGTACAACTCATAACTTGAGTTGTTAAAAGACAACTCGAGTTATTGACTTTGTAAAATTTGATTTTCTGAATCCTATAACTTGAGTTGCAGAAAATAACTTGAGTTACTAAATATCAAAATCATTTTCCAAAGATATCTAATATAGTTTGTTAGAACTTAAACTTTGCAATTCGACTCATTAGATATTACAATTGTTAGACATCATCAAAACACATAGAGAACTAACAAAGTCATATCGGCGACAGTGAAGGAGCTAGGAAGTCTTCGCTAGCAACGAAGAGAGTCGAAGGCGAGAGGAAACGAGTCAAAAGGGCCGGTGTCAGTGTGAATGGAGGATGAAGATAAAGGGATATAATTGGAATTTTGTAGGAGGGAAGATCCAATCTCACATCTTTCATCCAATATATGAAAGATCTGATCTTCCCTCAAATATGGGAAGATAAGCCCTCACCGGAAGTTGCTTACTGGATCTTCCGTCTACCAAACACCAAAAAACCATAAGAACTTTTGGATCTTCTCTTTCCTTCTCCAATCTTTTGTGTAACAAACAGGTCCTTAATTTATTCTCAAATGAAATAAATACTCCTTCGGTGTCAAGTTCCTAACAAAAACCCATCAAATTAATAACATGCGTAGGCGAGTAGACAATGAAAGCCAAGCGTGATAGGGAGGTATTTCTAGCCTAGAGGCAATTAAAAATTTCCAGTTAACACAAATGAATAAACAAAATCCAGAAAATGAAGAAGCAATCTCCAACAAGAGATAGCCCCAAGAAACTTTCCTCAACAGTCCGTAATTTCAAGGCATGGACAAATTAAAGTAAGAAAAGAAAGGCTTCTGCTTCACGAGACCATCAGATAATTACCAAGCAAGACAGCTGTCATATATTAATTGCCTCTGCACAGACTGATATAATTAATATTTCAGGCAATTTGCCAATTTCACATGATAGTTTCACAGTATATCGTTAACTTAACTGTATTTAATAGGGCAGATATACTTATGGGACATATTGACAGGTATTTTTTTTATTCTAATTATAAACCCACATGTTAATGTTATGTAAATCTTACCTAGGGAACTTAATCGTGACATTAAAGTCACTAACAAAAAAATGAAATAGACTAAAATGATTTTACTTACTTATAAACTGATTCTGATATATAATCTAATCGATAAAATTAAATTATAATTAAATAATTTATTTAACTTTTTAAAAAGATAAATAGGTGATTAAAATCTAGAGAGGTAGTAGAGAGGCAGTATTGAGTTATTGACCCGAAAACACAACAATCTAGCTCCAATTAGTTCAAAATTTGGAACCCTACTTGTATCTGGTTAAGGGCAAACAGTTATGAAAAAAAAAAAAAAAAAATTCTTCTTCACGCAATTAGAGCTCCAATAAACTAACGTTTTGTTTGCGAGTTCCATTTTAGAGGAAAGGAAAGAGAAGTGAAGATTTTGATAGTCTCTTCCCTTATTTACAAGTTTTAAAAATAGGAGGAAAGGGAATCAAAGCGATTTTACAAATCCTCCAAAACCCTCTTTCTTCTAAAAAATAAAATTCCCTCAATATGGGGGTTTTAAGAAGGAAAATAGATTAATTACTTTGTTTTTGATTTCCCTCGTTCACCACCCCACCACCACGCCGCCATCACCACATAAATAATGTTTTGAATATAAAAATTACATAAATACTTTTTTTGGAAAATTTAAATTTAAATTTATTTGTAAAGTATAATAATTATATTAATTATTAAAAAAATGACAAAATGATAAAAACAACTCATTAATCCTTCATCTTCCTCCCTTACTATTTTTTTAACCCTTCCCTTATCCCTTTCATTTCCTTTCCTTCCAAACTCCCAAACAGACCCTAAAGAGTAAAGGCTCTGATGGGTTTGAAGGAAAGTTAGGGGAGGAAAAATTTTGACTAAATTATCCCTGAAATTTTTTAAAAAATACATTACATCGTTCGTTTTTCATGTATTAACTTTAAAAGCAAATCACACCAAAAGACATTGTCAAAATATAGTTTCTTAGGATCTTCAGAGATAAATAGCCACGCACTCTGTTTTATTGAGATAAAACATGAACAAAGAAAAATGACCCCGAAATTGCCTCATACACGGTCACACTGAAAATTAATTCCCAATTCCAACCAATCGATAAAATTAAAATTAAAAACATCAGTGAATCCGTGAAAATTTGGCCAAAAAAAAAAAGTATTTTCAACTATTTAACAAACTAGATAAAGGAACGTAATCTCAAAGTCATGTATCAGATCTCTACTCAAATCCGAATTAAACAGCAAAACGTCTAATCTCACCAAAAATCTTCAGCGCCATCGATTCTATCACCTTCTGCGCCTTATTTTTCAACTTCTCGAACAAGTTTAATTTTCACATCAACAAACATGGAAACGCAAAACTACCTTTCTCTTTCAATTAGACCTCCCAGGAAATCCGATAAACGAACAGAATGAGAGAGCCACCGACAAATCTCTTTAAAATTTTAGTCTCGACCGGGAAAAAAAAAAGTTCAATCCTCACCGACAAAGTTCCACCGAACTCGAAGCCGTCGTCGATAACTACGCTTGCACATCATCTTCGAATCCGCTTTCTTCCAGAAAATGATTTTCCGTACCTGCAGATTTGGCGGGAAAACAGGAAGTATAAAGAGAAAACAGAGGTGTTAATTAGGTGTGATGGAGGAGACGAATCGCGAGTAAGAGAAAACAGAGAGAGGTGGTAATTTGGTGTGATGGAGGAGACGAATCGCGAGTTTGTGCGTGAATCTAAAAGAACCGTTCGATTAGAATACGAAGGATAGCGATAGGCTTAAATTCGCGCACAAACTCCAGATACGGCTCATCTCTCTTCGGATCCATGCGCTCTGATTTGGTACCGTTCTCTAATGGGGAGGCTCCTTTTATATATATAGGGGGCGAGTGAGAGACCCTGGATTAGGTTTTTTTTTTTTCCTGTTTTCGCGCACATCGCCGACGTGACTTTGATATTTAATTAGTTACCTAATCAGGCTAGGTATTGCTGTTTCGCCTAAAATCATCCACTAATCATGTCGAATTATTGGACCAACAGAAATATTTGTATTATGTTTATGAAATAAACTATAGGGTTTAAACTTCCCATGTTGCATGAGGAGAAGAAGAAGATTCTTACCCACACATGAAATGGTGGGACCCACATATACATATAATAGAATTATATATGGGTCCCATCATTTCATATGTGTGAGACATGAGAATACACTTCTCCTACAACATAAGAAATGTTTTTCCCATAAACTAATTAGTCCCACTGCTTTTTCTTTTTTTTTTGATACGAGTCTCACTGCTTTAATTGTTGTAACTCAGTGATAATTTTTCAATTGTGATTTACTTTATTATGATTATAGATTGTGATGATATAACGTACTTTCAAACAATTATTATATTCCTTCTAGTCCTTATTATAAGGCACCAACTAGTAAGTTTATTTGGTCCTTTTTATAAGACTTTTTTGCTCCCAATGAAGCATTAATTATGTTTTTAAGTATGCCCGCCCGTAATTAATAAGGGTAGTGGGAGAAACTAATAATTAGATTTTACTGCAATTAGTATGAGTAACATTGGAAATTACTTAGATTTTATAACAACTTTATTGACTTTAACTGTTTTTATATCACTTTAGTTTTATTATTAGTCTAGTTTAATTAATTCTCACATAAAAAAATTTGTTAGTTAAATCATTAGATATATTTGAAAATTTTTAAGTTTATCCTTGTTAAAAAAAAAATTCTCTAGAGCATTTACAAATTATTCACACATCTTTCTCTCTTTCTAATGATAATTAAATAAGGGTAAAATTAAAAAGTATTATACTTACAAGCAAACTCTAGCATTAGCACACTTTTTTCGATGATTTATGTTTTTAAAAGATTCGACAGGATTTTATTTGATTGATTGTCGGGGCCTAACACAACCATCTTCATTGACCAAAAAAAAAACTAGCTATAAAACGTTCAGTGCTATCAAATTAAGGACATTTTGGTAATTTTGTAAACAAATCAATTCTATGTCAGAACTTCACACTAACAAGGCATTTTGTGATCCTAATATAAAATTCACACATTTCAAGAGGATTTCCCTATTTTATTTTGAAGTATAACATAGTAAAACGTTCAGTGCCCTCAAAAATTATTTTAAATTATTTTACGATCTTGAAAAAATATCCTGAAATATGTTTTTAATACTAGTCAGTATTTGAAATGTTTTTTCAAGATCTTAAAATAATTTTTAAGATCATGAAGTATTTTTTCAAGATCTCAGGAAAGTATCATTTTAGTATCCATCAGTATCATGAAATTTTTTTTTCAAGATCCTAAAATAATAGTTCAACGATATTAAAACCATTTTAGAATCTTAAAAAAATATTTCGGGATCTTGACTCATCTTAAAAGCGATACTTTCGATCTTGAAAAAATACTTCATGATCTTGAAAAATTATTTTAGGATCTTGAAAAAATATTTTAAGATGATTGGTATTAAAAATATACTTCACGTGATATTTTTCAAGATCCTAAAATAATTTTTTAGGACTCTAAACTTATTTTAAGGCATTAAAATAAACAGTGAAGATTTAATGATGGGACATCATCTAATCCGCTCCCCTGTTTATCAGAATCATTATAACTCTTATTCCAATCAAGTTCTCCCACTTGTATTATTTTTCCCCCCAGCATTTCATTCAACCCCACCCCAAATGCTGGCCTAGCAAAAATATGACACATGACAGAATTTGATTGGAACAATAGACCTAATAATTCTAATCAACTTGACCCGTGTAATTAAAAAATATTTTTATCTCATATTTAAATTATAATAATAAATTAATGGGTCAATACTAGGGTGTTTGCTTGATATGTAACAGATTTATTTAAATGATAATAATAAATTAATTGGTGGATACAGGGTGTTTGGTGTTTGAGTGATGCAGAAATGTCATCCTCTCCTCACCATATATTACAAGTACCTTGTTTCCTAAGTTTATAGGGAAAAGTCAAGGCAATATCGCCGAGAGGACAATGACACTTGTGAATTATATCATCATTATGGAATGTGCTGGCTTGTGGAATTATATATGAAAAACATCATGTGGGGTTGTTAACTAGTATGATTATAGAGGATAATTAGGATAAAGAAGATGAGGGATGATGTATATTGACAATAGAGAGCATAATGCTCTTACAAAGAATAATTGTGATACTCACTTAAATCTCATTAGCCTAAGACCCTTTTATATAGATTAAGGTCCCTAACTAATTCACTAACTAATCAATTATACCTTTATATTCTAACACGTCCCCTCAAGTTGAACACTACTTAACAAATAAAGTGTTTAACTTGAACAACATAAAAATAAGAGGATAAGGTAAATTAAATTGACTAGTTTTAAAAATTAATACAAAGATCTCTTCAAAAATAATCTTCTCCATTAACTGCTTCTCTTTGCAGGTAATACCATCAATACTCTTTGCCTCCATTCACAACTTAAGGCTCTCTGTTTTATCCACCAAAAATTCAATCTTCACACCACGATTCAAAACCTTTTCAATATTGTCCATCACATAATATGTGTATTTGCTGCTATTTGAAGGCAGCTTTTGCGAGCATTGGACACCTTCAGCAAGCATTGGACAACAATTGTACTCCTGCAATTAATTACTGGACTTTTTAATCTTCCAAGCATACAAAACGAAGGAGAATTCAGAAGCTTGATGAATCTGGGTTTGTAAATCCATCAGTTGCTGAGTATAAGCCCTTGTAACTGCAGGAGCATCTTCATCAGATTGATACGCTCTCATCTTCTGCAACGAAAAGGGAGTTTGGAACAAGAAAAGTGAATTGCTTGTTTCATCCCCAAACAGCCAATCATGAACATCCCAAATCACTTCCACAGGAAATCCATCAACCCAAATAGCTTTATTGCCTCTGAAATTGTTGATACAAAATTATCTTACACCTAATATTATTGAACCGGTGTTTAAGTAAAGCGTGGGCCTTTATGAGGCCTTTAAGTATCAAAGGGCCCAATTTGAAAAATTTTGGACCTTAATGTTATATGGACTAGTTTTTATCAACAAAAAAATTTTATAGGCCGCTGTTTGGATTACTTGGACTCTGGGTTTTGAAAGATTACAGACAAATTATTTTGGGCCAATATTGATGTAAGGAGTATTCAGTATTCAGGGGCTCAAGGCTCACCAACAACCGGCGATGGCTGAAGGTTTATATCTAGCATGGGACCTAGGGATTAGAAAGGTCATGCTTGAATCTGATGCAGCATCAGCGGTGGATTTAATCAAAAGGAGTCCTTCTCATTCTAGCAATCTGCTGGTGTTGAAGATTAAGGATATATTGAGCAGAGATTGGGAGGTTACCACTTCTCTAATTTCCAGGGAACTGAATCAACTGAATCATGTTGCAGACGCATTAGCTAAAAAGGCTCACCAACAACCATCAGGAGCAAGTGAAAAGGGACTTGTTTTCTCTTAACCACGTTCTCGATTCGAAGCGTGGGAATGAAGAAAATGGTGTTGGAAGCTCTTCCCCCAAAACAGTGGGCCTAACACGGGGCAAAATCTGAACTAGTTGGAATCAAAGATTCCAGTAAACAATGTGGGATATCCAAAAAAGGGGGCTTAACAAGTGGGATATAAAAAAAACAGGGGCTCAAGGCCCACGTTGTCGTAGTATAACTACTCCCTCTTGGACACGTGAGTTTTGGGTGGTGTTTATCGAAAAGAATTAGTCTTTCACAACATAATGAACTAAATTTAAATATCTTTTAAGAGATGTGCCCAAATTTACTGTCCAATAGTACATCGATGATATATGTACCTAACAAAAAAAACCTATTAGTTTGTTGATTTGATTTGGTCTTAAATATAGAATCATGATATATTTCATCTCATGTTTTATCCTCAACAAAATTAATTAAAATATAGAATCATGATATACTTCATCTCCCTGATTTCAATTCAATTAGCTTCCCTCTTTCCCATCTATGGGACTTTAAGAATATTTTGATATTTTTCCTATCACAATTATTTACATTAAAATACATCTCACC
Organism: Acacia melanoxylon; assembly: GCA_019022615.1. NCBI lineage: Eukaryota > Viridiplantae > Streptophyta > Magnoliopsida > Fabales > Fabaceae > Acacia > Acacia melanoxylon. The sequence continues at coordinate 7,344,498 of JAFJYJ010000013.1, forward strand.
TTTTTATAATGTCAGATGTCCTTCAAACACATTTTCAAACAGGGATTTATTCCCTATTTTCCCTATTATATATAAAGTTTATAACATTATATATAAATAAGTAGCTTAGTTTGGCGGTTTTAGCTTTTGGGAAGGCGTAGGTATGTGAGCATGATTCATGCTAGGTTGGGCCTCATCCATTGAACCTGCACTTTATGTGAATCAGCATTGACTTCACGCCGTAACAAACCCCACAATTATGCACTTTTTATCTTCAATCAATAATCACCACACTAACCTTTGACCCCAAACAAATTCACCACACTAACTATAAGAATTTACCCTAATGTGTAAAATCCACTATTAATTCCAATCTACATCAATTATCTTATAAGCTAAAGAGGGAAATGAAACACATAAAAGTAAATAATAATAATAATTATTATTATTATTGGTTGGATTTTATACAAAATCTATATTACATAAAAAGAATACTCCCTCCTATTCTAAATATAGGGTCTATTTAGAAAATTGATCTTGGTTCTAAATATAAAACATGTTTTTTGTATTTGTCAATTTTTCCTAATTTACAAATGTTCTCTGAACAATAATCAAGGAAGAAGGGGACAGAGGGAATTAAAAAATATGACTAAGGTGTTTTAAAAAACACATATCAGAATTAATCATTTTCTCAATCTAATCAAATTAAGTAAATATGTAGCTTATTAAATATTGGAAAGGGTAGAGTTAAAGTGTCAACGGGCATTGGTTCTAATGTAAGGAATTTTCCCCTTAAACACATATGTGTGAACAAGAGTGGAAATAGGCTAGGTCAAGGCAGATCTTACCTAAATAGGTCTGGAGCTACAACAGAGATTTAAAGTTTTAGCTTTGGCATAAGCATGTATATAGATTCTTTTTTAGGCATGCAAATGCACCATCAAATGGTTTGAAGCGTATTTAAAGGCCTACTAAAAATGTAAATCTTTAAATAGCTTTTAAAGCCTATGTCTCGAAATTCATATATAACTCATCACACTTATTCACAGTCTCATATTATGTCTTAAAAGTCTAATATTCATTATCATCATAATATAAGGGCTTAGTTGGCGCAGGGGGGGGGGGAATGTCTATTGACAACATTTATCTGAGCAAGTAAGAATAAGAAAAAGTAATCATTTATTGACTATGAGATATATTTTCTAAAATTAATCAAGCATAATAGGCCACATATAAAAATTGGATTTTACCTCTTTTACTTTTTCCACATAAACTAGAACAAACTCCTTCTACTAAGATTATAATATTTCATTTTGTACTAAAATAATCTCATAGAAATTATTATACTTTAGTAGATGACACAAATCAGGGGAGAGGGGGTGAGTTAGTGTTGCCATCTCAAGTGATAGAAGATAAGAGGGGCAGTGATGAATGATTAATGTGAAAATAAGGGTTGAGTGTAATGACAATAAGATGTGAAACTTAAAGAATTAAGGTTAAGGTTTAAAAAAATCTTAGCATTATGGTTAAGTTGATAGATTTATAAATAACTTATATAATAGTATATTTTTTTAAAAAAAAAAAAAAATAGGTAAGGCCTATAGGCTTAGAGTAGAACTTATAAAAATAGGTTTGGTAATAGGCTTGAACCTGAGCCTGACTTATTTACTAAATAGACTAAGTTAGACTTTAAGTAGGTCAGAGCTAGGTCCATGTTAAAGGCCTGACCTATTTTTACCCCTATGTGTGAATGCAAAATAGTCTTTGGGGGTCTTGATTTATTTATCAACTTTTTTAAAAGGAATTAGTTTTTTCAGCAAACATTTTTTATTAGGCAAATTCCTATTGAAAGATAGTTGAATTACTCAATCTTTAATTTGAGTCACTAAACTTAACAAATTATAAAAAAAATAGTTGTGTGACATAATTAGGGGTTTCAAAATCTTAAAAAATGTCCAAAATGCCCCTGAAGAGAAGAAATATATAGGGAAAATCCTTTTCAGGGCCCTTTTGGAGAAAAAATCCTAAAAAAAGCCCTCAGAATTCTGAAATCCCAGAAAAGACATTTTTTGGGATTTTTAGAATCTTGCGTGAGTTGTTAACGGGCTGATATAGTTGTTAATTAACAACTAAATCAGCCGCATTAACAACAATTTTCTAACAACTAAATCAGCCACATTAACAACTATATCACTACCCCGTTAACAACTATATCAGCCTCGTTAACAACTCATATAGATTCTGAAAATCCCAGAAAATGCCTTTTGGGATTTCAGAATTCTGAGGGCCTTTTTTGGGATTTTTTTTCTCCAAAAAGGCCCTGAAAATGATTTTCCCAAATATATAATTTTATGTTCCTCTAACGGTCCCAATGCTTTTTAGCCATATATTATTTAGCTAGCTGGTGATTTTGATGGCACAAATTTGAGTGTGTGTAACCCAGAATCTATATGTTTTTTCTTTTCAATGTTTACGAGGAAAATGGCAGATCTTGAGTATCACAGAAGCGCCGATAAATGCAAGGAGAAATTCGAGAACCTGTACAACTACCCTAAGAGAACAAAAGATGGCTGAACTGGGAAACCTGAAGGCAAAACATATAGTTTCTTTGATCAATTAGAAGCTCTTGATCATCAAAGCCATCCTCGCCCTCCTCCTATGATTCAATCCTCACAGCCACCACAAGCACCACCGTCAGAGCCACCGTTGTCCCGGTTTTTAGCAAAACCCGCAGACCAGTTTCACTTGAGAGAAAATTTGAAGTTCCTGGTTCCTTTTTTTAATAAAAAAAAGTGCCTCTCTGTATCCTTGTAGAAACAAAAGATAAACGAGCGGCATTTTGCATTCTAATGCTCAGTCCTGCCTGGTGAAAGTTCAAATAATTTTAGGTTGGGCTGGACAGGCTTTTAAACCCAAAAATATTCCTAAAATTAAAAAATAAAGAAGCATAAAAAAATATAAGTTTGATATTTCAAAAACATTTAGATTTTATTGTTTATATTCAATTCATAGGCTCATAAAAGTGATAAAACAAATTAATTCAAAATATATTATTTTCTTATTATTTAATAATAATTTATTTCTCAAAAACTCAATTTGCCAATTTCTTAATTAAATATGTTTATGAAAAAATATTCATATTTTTTGAGTAAATAGAAAAATATGTTTATTCATTATATTTTAATTGAATGGTAAGTAAATGCTTATTAAATTTTATCAAATAATGAATATGTGTGTATTAAATATAATTATATATACACTTTGGGCAAGACGGCATATCTTGCATGTTATTTGGCCACGCCTGAAATTGCCTAAATGATTTATGGGCTTAGGGTTGAGCTTTTTTTACATGCTTGGGTGGCCAATATGAGCATTCATGCTTCATGAACACCCCTACTTCATAAAATTATTAAAGGAAAAATTAATTCCAATAAATGTGAATAGATCTTGAGGTTCAAATTAAATTATCCATTCTTCTCATTCATATAGGGACGTTTTGGACATTTCATCATATTTTAAAATCCCTAATTATGCCATATAATTGAATCTATAAATTGTTAAGTATAGTACTCTTAGAATTTTTATAATTCAATTGTCTTTTAATAGGATTTTTTCTTTTATTATTTAATTAATTATAAAGGATATAAATCCATTAAAGGGAACCCTATCCATGAAGCTAAAATGTGATGCGTCATTGGGCTATAGCCTAATCATCACATTATTGAATTATTAGCTTCATCCAAATCTTTTTGGTATTACATTGTGGGGGGCCCCAATTGCAGAAGATGCGGAACAAAACAGTCTCTTCAAAATAAATGAAATCGAATGAATATAATCAACCCATGTTTGTAATATGAAAAATAAGTTCTTCACATTCATTATAATTAATGGGATGAATATAGACAATCATATTACCATGTGTTTTAAAATATTACTTCTTCCGGTCCTAATTATAAAACAACATTTAGGAGTTAGTTTTGGTCTTAATTATATGACAACATTCTAATTTTTGTCAATTGTTTTCTAAAATACCCATATTTTATTCTCTCAAGTGTGTTTAGTTTTTTGGTAATTACATATGTGAAGTGTGGTGTGTTTTATGTACAAATATACATACATATATACACAAACACATATATATATAGACACGCACACACACATATATATCTGTGAGTGTGTGTGTGTGTATCTGTGTATATATGTGTGTGTATACTTGTCAATATATATGTGTGTAGATATATCTGTGTGTGTACATATATAAACACACAGATATATACATGTGTGTGTGTGTGTTTATATATATATGTGTAGATATATGTATGTATATGTATGTGTGTGTATAAAAGATCATTAAATTAAAAAAGTGTGAAAAAGAAAGGTGTCGGAGAGGTGTGTGGTAAGGGTTGTTAATTCATTTTACTTATGTTATTTTATATTTATATAAGGGCATTTTGGGAAAATGAATAAAATTAACTAATTTAACTTCTCTCCTTAATCTCTCCAAAATCGGTTAAATATGTCCTATAATTAGGACCGGATGGAGTATTATTTAATTGTAAATCCACATGACGCAAGTTTTTAACCTGTAATATTAAATTTATATCATTTTGTATTTATAATACATTATAAAATATAATTATAAGTATAAATCGATATAAATTATTATAAGTATTTTCCTTATTTATATTGATTAAAACCAGAGTAATCCTTTTTCTGGGAAAAAAACTAGAAGGAACTGAGTTACTGACCCTCTTAGTGGATAATTTTGATTTTTATATAAACTTTTACAAAATATAAAAGATTAATACAATGGTCATTAATGATCATGGGTGGTCCCTTGATCAAAGTCATGTATCCTATTTTAGGTTATGAACCATATTTTATCCATCTTTATTAAATTTTAGGTTATTAAAATAAATAATTAAATTCATTAGTTATAAGAAATAGAAAAGGATTTATCCTAACATCAACTTAATTGATTTTTAAAATTTCTACTATTCTTGCAAGAGGACCGATTTAATCCGAATCGACTTGACAATTTGATAGATGAGTTAGTGACACGGGATAATTAAGCCACATCAATTATTTGTTGGGAAAATCTTTTTTTAAAAAAAGAAAGAGGTGTTTAAAATAAGGAAAACATAAATCAAGGAATCTAATATGATAAATCTCAAGTCAGAAAGGTGAGAGAAATCTGGGATTTAAAAATGTTTTCAACGGGCCAATCTGCCCTTAACAGCATTTAGAAAACTCAACTTGTTAATTGCAATTCTTAAGTTGTAACCATCTTGCAAATAATATTTTGAAACCACACATATTAGGTGTCACTGGCTACTTAGGTATAGAGAATAACAATATAAGAATTGCAATTAATAACTTCAGCATACATATTGACAACTTAAACTCCTTAAATGCTGTCAGGGGCAAATTGGTCATTTGAAAACATTTACAAATTTCATATTTCTCCTAGGGGTCTTATTTGATATTTGTGATATTGGACTCCCAGATTATTTATTCTCCATTTAAAATGTGTTTTCTAGGATTTTCCCGTATTTGTTTATTTTATACAGGGTTAAGGTGCACCAAGCACCATGAAGTATTTTTTTTATTTTTTAAGTTCATCCAATACTCTAAAATATTTTGAAATTATCATTTAGTATTCGATTTGAGGTTTATGGCTACCCCTCCCAACACAAGTATTTCTTCTGGGACTCGGACTCGAAACTCACGAATCTAAGAAGTCTTACATTATTAAACCAACTATATGTTGGTTGAGTTTGAATCTTCTATGAATATAATGGATGCTTGAGTTATGGTTAAAAACAATGATTATTGTCTCAGTTTGTATGTTCATTTTTTATATTTAAAAATTATTTGAAATTTTTATTTAATAAGCATCTTGCCACTCACTATTTAAAAATTAGGGAGAATGACATAAAAATATCATTTGAACTTTAAAATCATGTTAACAACAACAGTAATAATTGATAATTCATTTTGTTGGAAACTCACTTATTTAATATTTTGAAATTTAAATGATATTTCTTAATATTTGTTTGAAAAATTGTACATATTTGGAATTGTAATATTGTATAACTGTGTCTTGCTTTAAAAGCAAAATACGGTTTGGGAAAGCAAAAACGACATAATTGAGTAGGTAAAAAGGTACTTACAATTTGATGATTGATGCGAGGGCAATGCCTTTAGTTTTAATCATCTATGTATAGAGACTATAAAGAGTTTGTGAGTTATGACAAAAAAAAAAAAAAAAAGTGATGCTCGGTTAAGTATAATTAGTCATCTTCCTTTCATATCAAATTTCTTGAAAAGGGTCTTACAAGAACCTCTTGATTAATTAAAATTAAATAACAAATGTCAAGAATCTATAATATGATGAAAATATTTGATATGAATGGCTCACCTTTAAAGCTACTCCCATTCCTAAACGTAGGAAGTTGACAATGAATAAATGTCGGTCGGTTTTGTTAAAATATCTCTTTAATTATTTATATTGTAATCTACCCTTATCAAAACTTTCTTTTATTTAATAATAATAAGAATAATTAGAATAAGAGGCAACATGGTCCTCTTTCTCATTATCTTCTCATCATTTCATTTCTACCCTTAAATCATGAAATGAATAATTTAAATTTAATATTTTATAAAATTATTATTATTATTATATTTCATAAATTAAAATTTATTTATTTTTATAGATTATAATTATGAATGGTATAAATTAGACTTTAAGAGTTTAAATTTATTTATTTATATTTATAAATATAATTTTATAAAAGATTGAATTTAAACTATATATTATTTTAATTTAAATATGGATATAAAATTATAAGAAAAAGAAAAGAAAAAAAAAAATGCGACAATCAACAAACCAAACCCGTTTTGCGTGGGATTATAACTTTTCTGAATCCTCTATATAAGCTCTTCCTTTACCGTCTTCTCCGTCCTTCACCCTCCATGTGAAGCCACTCTTCATCCCCCTCTCTCTCTACTCACCATTTTTCTCTGTTGGATTATCTTCTCTTACAAAACTCTGAAACAATCTCCCTCTATCCTTAATCAACCCCACACAATCACTGATTCTTCTATTTTATACTTTTCTCCTTCAAATCCTTACTCAGATTCTCCGCTCAATTTCTTTTAATCAGAATTAGTAGTTCCTAATCTTCGTACTCAACTCTTTTCAATGGTTGAATCATGCTTTGAACGCTAACACCTACAGAAAAAGAAAACCACACAAGAAATTGTACTTTTCAGGGAAGCAAAAGAATCCCCGAGGATTCGATTATTCGTTTCTGACATGGCGTCACCTCTGATCTCAAATCCTATAACTACCTCTGATCGGTCCCGCGACGCCTCCAAGAGGAGGAGGAAGAAGAAATCTCCGGCTCAGAAGAATCAACAAGATCAGATTCACAATCACGCCAGATGGAAATCTCAGGCTCAGCAACAAATCTACAAATCCAAGCTCCGCCAAGCGTTGGCTCGGCTCAACCTCAATGGCGGCTCTTCTGGCTCCGGCATCGGCGAGGCTTCTCGACGAGGAAAAGAAGTCCGTGAAGCCGCCGATAGGGTCCTCGCCGTTACTGCCAAAGGGAGGACTCGGTGGAGCAGGGCGATTCTCGCGAATCGGCTCAAGCTGAAGTTCAGGAACCACAAGAGGAAGAAGGTAACGACGGCGACGAGGTTGGCAACCGGAAATTTCCGGTCGAGGAAGCCGAGAGTGAGCGTTTTCCGGTTGAAGGGGAAGACCTTACCGACTATGCAGAGTAAGGTGAGGTTCCTTGGCCGGTTGGTTCCCGGTTGCCAGAAACAACCATTTCCGGTGATTCTAGAGGAAACCATCGATTACATATCGGCGGTTCAGATGCAAATCCGAGCCATGACCGATCTCGCCGACCGACTCTCCGCCTCTTCTTCTACCTCCACCTCCGCACCACCTGCCTAATCCGTGCTGTGATTCAAAAGTCAATGTTAAATTTTCTTCTTCTCTCTTTTCCCCTTTTGATTTCCTTAATTTTCATTTTCATTATTTTCTTCGATCCGACCTTTGTCTCTGGTGGCAAGTAAAGATTTCTGAATCTGTGAAATACATATCCATATATTATCCCGTACCCTTTGTCTCCCTTAAAGTCGAATCATCGATCTCATACTTACCATCAAGACTTAATTGATTCACCTGTGTTTCAATTGACGCTCTGTTCTTGTGATCATAGCAGAGGCTGAAACTAAACATGTCTGTAACATTTAATTGAAACAGAGTCATGCATGGCTCATGTCAATCTTTGTTTCCAGATCTCATGAATTGTGAGTAATGGTTGCTAATAAAGGACACGTACGATATTTCATTCCGAGTGTCCATCGATTGCAACCTGGCTTGGGGTTTCGGAAGTTCTGTCACGGCCTTCATCCACAGCGCTTCTGGTGACAATCTGCTAATTGTGTAAAATTTGTGCTACAAAAATGATTTTAAAACTCTTCTGCGAAGGAAAACCGAAAACAACTATGTCAAAAGAAAAATTGAAACCATTGAAATTTGTGAAAATTACGTGCAAGTCCCAAGAACTAAAAATAAATATAAAAAATCCCTTAAAATCATCAAATTATACTAAATTCCATTCTTAGAATCTAGTCGTAATCCCTCCCATTTTTTGTCATAAAGAGGAATATTGGGACTAATTCCTTCTTAGGTATGTTTGGTTTGAGGGGAGGGAGAGGAGAGAGAAATTGTTTACCCTCCTCTTTACTAAATTGTCCATGAAAACTTTTTAATATTCTAAAAATATATTCTCAATAAAAAGGAATATTCTCATAAATCACAATTTGATCAATATCTTTCTTTTCACTCTCTTCCCTCCTACTCCCCCTTCAAACCAAACATATCCTTAGTGCTTGCTTATGTGTTTTATTCTACCAATAAATAAGTTTGCTTTATGTGATTCAATTTTTTTGTTTTCTTTTGAAATCGCTTATTATTTTAACAAACAGTTTTTTAACAGATAAGTTTATTTTTATAAACATAACTATTCATCTGTATTTTTTCCCCATTCTTTCAATAAATTGGCCTATATTCATTGTTGTCAGTTATTAGTTTACTTGTTTTATGGCTAACCATAATTTGAAACTCAACCAAAATTAGAATGAGAAGAAATTTCTGCTTCTTTTTATAACTAATCATGAGTTGAGACTTTTAAAACCATAAGTCACATAATAACTCTCATCCTCACATAATAATCATGAGTTGTGGATATTTTAGTTGTGTGAACACTAATTCAAACACGCTAAGATTTTTTAGTTGGGTATCAGAGAAAAACTCTTTGGACATTATCTTAATCTAAAATTCAAAATTAAAATAACCTTTATAGTGTTTTAAATTTTTTAAAACATTGGGTTAAATACCATTTTTGTTACGAAAGTATTGGTAAGACTCAAAGACCTTGCGAAAGTTTTTTTGGTGTCATTTTTACCCGAAAGTTTACAAAAAAGAAGCAAATATGCCCCCCCTAAGTTTTTTTTATGAGCAAATTTGCCCCGAAGTTTTTACAAAGAGAAAGCAACGATCTAACAAATCAAGATTAACCGATTGGCAAGATTAAAAGTTTTTAAACTTTCGGGACAAAAAAAATGATAAAAAAAACTTTCGTCGTTTGAAAGTCTTCCCCTTACCAATACTTCCATTATAAAATTGGTATTTAACCCCAAAACATTCAAGGGAAAATCCTTTTGAGGGCCCTTTTTGGTGTAAAAATCCCAAAAAAGGCCATCAAACTCGACAATACCGAAAAGGCCTTAGGGCATTTTTCAGTATTTTCGAAATCTTAGGGGAGTTGTTAATTTGGCTGATATAGTTGTTAGTTAACAATTATATCAGCCCCATTAACAACAATTTTTTAACAACTAAATCAGCCCCCATTAACAACTATATCAATACCTCGTTAACAACTATATCAGCCCCATTAACAACTCCCCCAAGATTTCGAAAATACCTGATTAGGCCTTTTCAGGTATTGTCAGAGTTTGAGGGCCTTTTTTAGGATCTTTACACCAAAAAGGGATCTCAAAAGGATTTTCCCAACATTCAACCCATCCATAATCTCATTTTATTGTTGTTACTAAAGAATTAGTAATAGCAGATTTTTTTTTTCTTTTTAAATTTGGTCTGTTGGTACCATATTTTCAGTGATAGTAAGTTTTTGAACTAATAGGTGGTACTCCCTCCTGGTCCAAGCATGTGATGTTTCTTACTAAAAATTCTTCTTCTTCTTCTTCTTCTTTTTTTTTTCCCCCAATATCTTAGTATAATTTCTTGATGCATAATATAAGTTATTTTATGCGTTATTAACAAAATTTTTCTAAATATCATCTTATTATAATTTATTATGAAAAAATTGAAATTTAATATAATTTTTAATGTTTTTAATTATAGTTGAAGTTGGAAAAATAATTTATATTTAGATAAATTTAACCAATCAACTATCTCTATGTAATTCTTATAGAGTTAAGATGCAGATTTGCCAACGAACTATTACCCGAGGAGCGTCTGGCATAAAAAACAATTGAAGGTACCAAAATTACCAATAAATAATTAAAAAGTGAAAAAAAGTACCAAATAACTATTAAAAAAAACAACTATCACAATTACATTAAAATATGAGGCACTGGCATAGGACGGTGGCGGAGACACTGAAGAAAGGAGCGGTTAAGCCTTCTTGTTAGATAAGGCAAACACCAACAAAGATGGGACCCATGAGATCAGCGCAGCAGCGCATTGGCCGCTACTTGTGGCATCGGAGGGATGAAACCTGGGTGCAAGGCGCGTGCCGGTCGAAAGCTGTTGATTGTTAGATTTGGTTTCGGTGTGTGATTCTCGCCCTAAAGCTGCATACGGACCTTGATGAGTTCAAGAGGTTGAGTAGAACATCCAACAACAATGGAAGCTTTGGAGACGCCGACGTCATCAACACTGTGGCAGTCAATAGAAGACGGAGACACCAAGATAAACGATTTGCGTAATAGTTCATTAGCCAATTTACACCTTAATTGTGTTTTTTTTTTTTCACTTTTTAATTGTTTATTGGTAATTTTGGTACCCTCAATTATTTTTTGTGCCTTGAGATCGCTCCTCGGTAATAGTTCAGTTAAGAATCTGATCTTAACTCATTGTTATAAGATAGTTAGAGCTTATTAATAACACATAACATGAAGGCAACGTTACACACACAGCAGTTCAAGCATGGATAAATATTTTCTAGGGTTAAAATAATATCAAATGTCCTTCAAACTTACCCTCGTTTAGATTTTGGCTTTTTAAGTTCTAAATCATAAGTTTTGTTTCCTCAAGTTTCATTTTGGATAAAGCATTAGTTTCTGCAACTCAATAAAAACTTAGATCATTTTATCTTTAAAACTTGAGAGATTAAAATTAAAAGAGGACAAAATTAAGAGATCAGAGATGATATGAACCATACCACTCTGATTCTATTTGTAAGTCTCTTTTCACCAAAAAATTTGGTCCTTTTTATAAGTCCCTTTTGACCAAATAAATGAGATTGTGAAAATTTAGCTCATATTAATTGTACCAATGAAAATAGAGAGAGAAGAAAGAGTTGAAAGATACTCATTCATAAATGAGGGTACAATTAAAAATTTACTCCATAATCATTGAGTTAACTATCTCTTTTTGGTATGTATGATTTGATTAAAATGAACTTATAAATAAGACTAATGAGTTATATGTTTTATTTAAAAGAATAAGCACGAACGACATGGATAAAAGCGAAATAGTCGGTCAGACCAGGACTTTTTTTGTTAAAAACAGCCCGAGCCTACAATGGGGTTAAAAGGCCTGGGCTTGAGCCTGAATGTAGGCTTTTTTTTAGGCTCAGGCCTGAAGCCTTTTTAAAGACTTACTTACAATGTAGGCCTTTAAAAAGGCCTCATATTGCAGGCTTTGTAGGCCATAAGTAGGCTTCATACACTTTGAGCCTATCAAAATCTATATAAATATAAGATTGAAAAAATAAATATTTTGTTATTATATGATATAAATATAAATATATTTATTTAATGTGCAAAAACGCTGCGCTACGGGCGCTTAAGCTTTAGCTTTAATAAAATATGTCTGACCTATTTATACATATAGGCCTTAAATAGGCTTTTAGCCTAACCTTTTTATCAAATAGGTCAGACTTGACCAAGTCCTAAACAGGTCAGACTGTAGATCGTCTGATAAGGGCATGATCTATTCCCACCCCTAGACATGGAGGTACGTGAGAGACTATGACTAGACTACAACTAGGCTCTTTTTTTTTTTTTTTTTTGAAAGAAAACAGAGAGACAAGTGATAGCAGAGAACTGAGCGTAAGTGGAAGTGACAAGCATTGGGAAATGTAAATGAAGCATGAGAAAATAATGTTTCTGAGATTCTGAGCTCTGTCTCTGTGTATCTCTTTCTTGCTGAGCTGATGAAGACTGGGAGTGGAGGATGGAGAGCATCACTACTTTTTTCTGAAAAATGGCCATCAACACTCTGTCCTAACATGAAACATCCCATGTGGCCATGTGGGATGTGGGCCCCTCAGTTGTCCAAACCCCTCCCCAGCCATTCTCTACAGATATATTTTAGTTAACTTGGAAACCATGTTTACGATATAAGACCCTACTTCTCACCAACTTACTTTTTATATTAAAAATTACGTTAATATTAATTGAAATTCACACTATATACATTTATTATTATTACCCTCACCAATTCTTTTATTTATAGTAGTACTATTTAAGTCATTATTTTTCATATATATGGACCAAAAATAATTAATAAAAACTACACAAGTAATAATAGAAGGGAAAAAAACCTTGAGATTACGTTAAAATTATCAGATTTTATGCTAGAGTTACAATTCAATCTTGTCCTAAAAATTTCCACATAGGAGATATAGGTATCTGATTTTTTTTATTTTTTTTTCCAATCAATCAATTACCCCCTCCCCCAATACTAAAAATAAGCAATGTTGTCCTTAATTGTTAAAAAAAAAAAAGTTAACAGTTATTTTAACATGTTGGGACAAATTTGCTCATATTTTAAGAGTTATAAGACGGAATTGATCCAAAAAATTTGTAAATATACACAGCTCCTACACAAAATACCTATGGCTCCTACACAAAAGTTCTCGTGGGGTAAAGTTGAACTTTAACCCTTTATATCATTCACACAACTATGAACAATATGGTTTGAGACTACAAGCGGAGTTAAACATGTGACCTCCTACTTACATGGGAACTCTCATGTCACTGAGAGCAGATTGTCTCAGTATCTGCTCCCTCCTCATCTCTCAGTATCACTCCATTTCATCCGTCCAATATTTGATCTAAATGTTTAGAAAGAGACACGTTATCCATTTCAAAAAATCGCATGCAGTAAAGATAAAAATTTTAAAAGTAAATGACGTGTGTCTCTCTTTGGACGTTTAGATCAAATATTTGACGAGTGAGATGGAGGGATACTGAGAGATGAGAAGGGAGCATATACTGAGACAATCTGCTCTCCATGTCACTATGTTACAAGGTTATTGACATGAACATATGATAATGAGAGGAGGGAAGAGAGGAAGGAAGGATAGTGGGTAGAGAGAGAGAGAGAGATAGGGGGAGAGGTATGGGAAGAGAGAAAAGATGAGAGCAACCTCTTTCACTTTCGGTGTGGTGCCCAACAGCGCACGAGTGCCACACTTTCATCGCTTTCCCCCTAACACACACAAACACACACGAACTCTTCAATTATTCATTCTTAGGACCATTTCTTCTAACACTACAACCCATCATCTTTCTCCTTCTAACACTCTCCTTTTTTTCTTTTCCTTTCTTTTTCATAGGTTTATTTAAATTTCAAAAATTTATGGAGGATTAAATAAACCCCATGACTACTAGCTAATAGAGCTGAGAATCAGGGTCGGCCCTCAAGGGTTTATTTCATTAAACTCTTCTAATTTTTAATCCCTGGTCAAGTTGTTCTGGATTTAAAAGAAAGCCGTTCGATGGCTTACTGTTTTTCCCATTTACTCTTAGCTAACATGTGTTCGTTTATCCTAAAAGAAGGTTAAGATTGTTCGATGTAATAATTGTAGAAAATACTTTTGGGTTGATTAATCTCATTTAGGACTTGATATGACCCGTATGAAAATAGTCATAGCTAGTCATATGTGATTTTCGAGTATTGGCCTATTGGATGGTTCTTTGCCCGTATAGACAAAAGACCTCATGACGTGAAAAGAGTATTTACATGTATTGTTGATCACTAATGAAGTTTTTGCATTCACATATGCAAAACTTTTACTATGGCTGAGTAGAGAATTTTAGGATACCTTTGGTACGAGGGATTTGGAGGGAAGGGAGGAAAAAGTTGGATTTAAAAAAATTGGATTAAATGAGGTTACAAAATTTTAATAATTAGAACATATAAAATAAAAAAGTACAAAAATTAATTAAAAACAGTTAACCCCATTTCTCTATTTTTTTTAAAAAAAAAATCCAACTAAAAAAAATATGAATAAATCTCAAGAACATACTACTTGAATTTTAAAATCTCAAATAGGTGATTTTACAATAAAACGAGTTGTCAATTGTTTTATTGTTCTTGTTAATCCTATTACTGTTATTGTCAACCGGAATTTAAAGTTCAAATGGTATTTTTCTGTCATTTTCCTAAAAAAATATCCCTTCTCTAAAATTCCCTCCTCTTATACCAAAGAAACCCTTATATTGACTTTGTGTTGTTGGGATTTTTGTTAATGAATCATGATATTTTATTTTCAGTATTGGGTCACCAACCGCATTAGGTGTTTTTTATTTGATACGTACTAGTTCAAACGCTTAACACCACTGCAAAAATAATGTTATTTGACGTTTATTTTTTGTAATGTTTGACATTTTTCAACAATTAAATAAGAATACGTTATAAAGGGCGGACCTAGTCATATGAGAAGGGGGGCAAGTGCCCCCCCTTGAATTCTGATATGAGGTTTTTTTAATAAAAAAATTTATAATATATATATATATATACACACATACATACATACAAAAGAAATTAATATAAAGAAAATAAAATTACAACGGGAAAAGTAATTCAGGTAATTAGTGCCCACCTTTGATAATAAGGCAATTAAAATACATATGTACTTAAAGTTATTGAGTGTCTAGTCCTTGATAATAAGGCAATTATAATGGAATTCAAAAAATAAAGCTTAGAAGGATAACATTATAATCATTTTTATTGTAATATACTTTTTTTATTAAAATATATATAATTGAATTTATTGAGTGTCCACCCTTCAATGTAATTTATGTAGCTGCATTTTTAATAGCATTTAGCCTTACTTATCTAAATTACATGTTTATAAAATAACTTCCTCTTTTATTACATCATTAGTATTCACTTGATTTCATAAATATTTTTTTGATATTCTTTTCTTTTCTTATTTATATTCTTTTGTTGTTTAATACATTTAAAATTTTCCTTAAAAAAAAAAATTTTCGGGGCCCGGATCCCCACCACTAGTGCCCACCCTTAACTATTTTTCTGGGTCCGCCCCTAGTTATATATATATGGTACTTGATGGTTAAATATATATATATATATATGATATATATATAATATATATATATATATATATATATATATATAAGAGTTTCTTTTGTTTCATCTTGTTGTTTTGGGGCCAACTTTTTGTTCGATCTTGCTAATCAAGTTCTTAAAAAGTATCCTAATGAGTACGTAAAATATGTGTGGTATTAAAAGATTAAAGGCAAAATTGCTGAAAAGATTATTATAATTACAAAATTTATTGTCCAAAGTATCTAAAAATCTAGTTAGATCCTTGAACGAGTGCAACTCCCTTTTAATAGTGTGTAACATATTTTCAATTATGAGCAAATGTATTGTATTTTGCATATAGTTAAAAATATATTACACACAACTAAAGAACATTTATAATAATATCGTTGAAGTCACATCTGATATGGACCCTTAGCAAATTTCAGGTAACTCAAGCAATAAATTTTCAATGGGGATTTCAGGAATTTTCTCAATTTTAAATCATCTTAATACTAAAATATTACTAAAAAACTTAACAATAAATCATAGAACTTTTTCATCAATTAAGCAGTATCTAGCCAAGAATATACTTAAATCATGGGTATATCCTCATCAATCAAGTTATACATATATAATATGGACACATCCAACATTGTCGGGGGAAAATTAAAACAAAAACAAATTTGGCCATTTTTAAAGCAAATGACATACATGGTCACGAGCTTAATTCCAACCAATAAATGTTACAATCACAACAAATCCATATGTTCATGAAAATGAGAGATGAACAGAAGTACCCATTCTTCTCGTGGTGTCTTATCATCATACCTAAAATTTTCCCTTAAATTTTATATATATAAAATTTATTTATACTTGACAAATTGTTAAGAATGCAACAATATATTATTAATGCCCCCAACAAAAAGGGATTACATTGCAGAATTAAATAATACTAATAAATGTTAGGATGTGGAAGTATAATCATCACAATTAGGCCTTTAATTATTTTTGCTTTGGAAGATCCAAAAAGAATAATTGATATGCATTGTGAGTTGGACACCCCTCAACATATATTGTTTATTACAAATGGGAGGGAATATATAATTAAGGAGTAATAAATTATTAATTGGCCAGCAATAAATTATTAGTTGATAAAATTATTCCACAAATTAAATAATTTGATGGTTAAAAAAATACAAGATTTAAAATAATGTTTATGTCTTTTAAATTAGTTTTTTATTCCTAAAATTATATTGTACATGTAGCCAAAGATTTAACTGTGTTAGTTAGAACAATTATAAATATTTTAGATTCTCAGATTAATACAAATGTAACGAAAATTAGAAAAAGTGGCCATTAAAGATCAAAAGTAAAATAATAAAAGTTTAAATTAAAAAATGGTGGGCCAGCAAGCATCAAATCATTAGTGATAAGCATGTGGGATACAAAATATGTGTCACAAAGAAATTGGCTTTGCTTAAAATCAGAACCTGTCTGTATGTGCTTTATCACTACACTCCCCACACATAAAATAATTAGTGACACTAACTTTAATTAATTAATAAGAGCATATATAATTTAGTGAATAGCTTCATGTTTAATTAATTTTGTAACCTATAAAAGCAAGTAACAATATGCATGGTTGTCAAACTCGCGAGTTGACTCTCCGAGTTTACCGTTTTTACGATCTTTACCTTACAAAAAACGAGTCGAAAGTAAGTAAACTCGTGTTAGTCGTAAAAACTTGGTTAAACTCACGAGTTTATACACCGAAGTTTCGCAGTTTTTAAGTTTCTATTTTTACAAAATCGTGTTAACTTACTTTTAAACTCGTGATAATTTTTTTGATTTGGTCATGATCAATGGCTTTATATAGATTTTTTTTAATTAAATATGATAAATGATAAATGTTGATGGATTTAATTTCAATTATTTGGATTTAAAATATATTTAAATCAAATTGTTGTCATTTTTATATTTTAATTATTTAATTATACACTAGTAATACCTATTTAATAACAAAAATAAACTCTTACGAGTTTACGATTCGAGTTCACGATACGAGTTTACATCGTTGTTACGAGTTTGCTTAAACTCGCGAGTTTGACAACCTTGACAATATGGTGTTTATTATGATGAGAAATCCTTGTCCCATCTTACTTGACATATGGAGCCTTTTATGATTTGTTATAACATAATCATCTTTCTTTTCTTATTATCCCTCATAATCTCTAAATCACATCCGTACAATCAATACAATATTACTTTAACTTTTCTCTTATTTTTTCATTCAATAGCTTAGATGGGCTTATAAGAGAAAATGAGAAAAAAGATAAAGAGAGGATCTCCTTCCTAAAATTTATGGGTAGTTGCATTACTATTCCATTTAAAGTAAGTGAGATTAATCATTTAGTTTTTACATTTGTTTTCTCTTTTCAATAAAAAAAATATTATGTATAGAAGAATCGTACAAAAATATTCAAATTATGAATAAGAAGCATAGATCAAAAGATCAATTAATGTTGGTTAGATTCTAAAAATTCCGCTGTTATAATTCATGAGTCTCAAATATTAATTCAAACAGCTGTAAATATAGAATTTCCAATTATCAATTAATTAGACATTTAATTTTTATATGTCACTTGTAAATTGTAATGATTTACAATTGAAATTCTCATATTTACAACTGTTTGAATGATATTTAATTTTACTGGGATAAAAAAGATTGATATTTATTTTTCATCTTTTTGCAAAACTTTTTAGTGAAAATGACCAAAAAAAAATTGAAAATTGAAAAATATCTAATCAGAATTGTTGCTTAGAATTGATAAGGTAATTAATGAAACATTTGATAAACAATTCACAAATCATTTTATGAGAAATACTTGATTTAGAATTTTGCAATTTTCATATTCTTTTTCTATCATTTTCCCTACTTTTTAGTTTTTATTAAAGTAAACTATAAAGACATAAAATATCACACTCTTGTGAATTTCTTATATTGATATTGATCATGGTGTGAATTACTAATAATGATTTTAAAATAAAATCAAAATTATTAAATTATAATTTATGAACCCATTCATTACATTTAAAACTAATATCCAATGGATTTATTATTATTATTATTATTATTTTTGCGCCACAACTTATGAAAGGGATTGATCGCAAATTTTTTTATATAACAAACAATTAATAAAAATCATACTTCAATATAATTTATTGAATTAAATCCCTTGTTCTAAGGCTTATGTTTCAAATTTAAATTATTCTTTGCCATTTGCCAAGTTTGGGCTGATTCCCTTTGAAAATTTCATTCACTGAGATGCTCACAGTTGCAGATGATCATATTATATTATATTAAGACAATTCATTGAACTAGAATTCTTAAATTTTTCTTTTCAAGAAATATTTAATTTCCGATTCAATGTATGATTAATATGTATCAACCTTTGACCCATATGTACAACAGGACAAGCAGACACAGGAGGAAAATGATGTTTGAGAATCTATAACAAATAGTAACGATAGTTACATGCATTAAATATTTTTAACATTATGCAAGTTATTATTAGAGCTTCTTAAATTTACAATCTGATCTTTTAAAAAATAAAAATGTATTTTTAATTACAAGCAATAACAAATTCAAAAAATATATATTTGTAAATTAAAAATAAAATTCTATTTTTTAAAAATATGGTGATAAATAGAAAAGTATTAATAATTTGCTAATTTTTCTCTTGAAGGGAGTTTTAATAATATAAATTCTGATCTCTAAATTAAACATTATTATATTGTTGTCATAAATATTACTGTAAAAAATCATACAATTATAATAATAAGCCATGTAATTCAATGATTTTGTTTTTGTTGTTGTTGTGATATACGGGGCCCACATTGGGTTTTTCTGTACTAATATAATTGGCATATTAGTAAGCACATTAATAATAAAGCCGCGGCCAATGATAATGCTTGATTCGTTTTATAATTGAACAGTGGAGATTGATTAGTCCACGTGGTCTGTGAGAAAAGCATATGGAAAGTGGGAAAGAAATTGACAATAAGCATTTTAAAATTTTGCATGGAGGGGTCATGGCTTGCCGCTACATGACAATTACGTTCTCTCCAAGAAAAGTACAGTGTGTGAAAAGAATAAAAAAAAGAAAAAGAAAAGAATAAACCAAAAATCAAAAGAGAACAATAAAATTTTATATTGAAATTAAAGGTTCGTCAAGTCTAAAATTTATTTTATACTTCTCTTAATTATAAGACCTAGTTGAATTTTTTGGAGAGATTAAGGTTTAATTAAATTAGTTTAGAATATTTTTATTTTTTTCAAACTAAATAATTTGACTAATAAACTAATATTTAATCTAAAAAAATACAACATATAAAATGATTAAGTAACTTATTTAGCTTCCTTAGTCTCAAAAAAAAAAAAAAGATTCAACTACCGGAGGTAGTAGCACATAACTTTATATGACACTCTAAAGGGCTGTCCCGTAGTGGAAGTGAAAAAAAAAAATTAGAAAAGTGGGTTACAAGTTTTTAGTTAATTTTTATTACTCTTTTATTTTTTTCAATTGAAATTTTATAACCCAATTTTCTAATTTCTTAAAATTCAACTCATAATTTTTCCCCCTTCTTTTCCCTCTAAATCCCTCATAAATCACAGCATTCTTCAAGCGTGAATTTTATGGGCTGTTAATTACTAGCTATGAGGGATTTAGAGGGAAAAGAAGGGAGAAAAAAATTATGAGTTCAATTTTAACAAATTATAAAATTGGGCTATAAAATTTTCTTTTTTTTTTTTGGGGGGGGGTTTGAAAGAAATACTTAGCAATTAAGGGAAGAGGTAAGGGGGAGAGAGAACAAGTAAAAAAGGAAAGGAGAAAATAAAGAGGAAAGAAAATGAGTAAGCATGTGAATGACTAAAATATCCTTCCATGTAAAAATATATTATATTTAAAATCAAATTATATATCATAATGCATCGTATTAACATTAACAATTTAGCATCATCATGTAATTTAAAACCAAATTATTTGGTAAGATATATTTTGATGTTACTATATTTTAAAACCAAATATTTTTAAGAAATTATTTTTCAAGGTAAGAAAAGTTGCTGGATAAATTTTTAAATTAAATATAATAATAGGAAATAAATAAATTATACACTATCTAACATTATTAATAAAAACTGGAAGGGCTAAAATGGAATAGAATATCTTAAAAATTGATTTAATAAAAAAATTATATTTTAATTTAAAAAATAACAAGTGGATAATTTTTTAATTTTTTTAATATTTTAAAATTAAATATAATAAACAGATATAAGGAAGTAAGTAAGTAAGAAAGGACAAAGTCAGAAAAAAGGAAAACATATTCTTAAATGAGGGTGTGACATTTATTAATGAGTTTTATAACTGTGCGTGCATGTGAGGGTAAATAATGAAATTTGAGCAAAAAAAAAAAAAGGGTAAATAATGAAAAAGGAATTTTATTCTGATTTTCTCTACATATGTGGAGAGACAAGTTGGAGAGAAAATAATGTAGGTCCTACACCCCATTTTCTCTCCCAGTTTTCTTTCCTTCCATTTTTATTCTTTCATCTAAATAAGGGAAAACATCATTATATCCCCATTTTTCTCCTTAGTTTTCTTTCCTCCTTCAATTTCTCTCCATCCAAATAGGCGGTTAAAATCTTAAATTATTTATCTAATATAACATTACACGATATAATATACTCTTAAATGATATCTTATTAATGTGTATAACAATTTTTTTGCCCCAAAAAAGTGTATACAAATTTTTAAAATAACATTCATCCTCATAAATCATTACACACTCTTTAAGAATACCTCATCAAGTCACAACTAACTCTCAAATTCCTTTATTAAAAAGGTTTAATGTTTCTGCCTTTACTATATAAATATATTTTTTACCACACTTACATAAAACTGAATGGGTCCCATCAATCTTTTCTTTCTCTTCTCTTTATAATGGAACTCACTCACTTTTATGTGAGTGTGACAGAAAAAATATTTTACAGCAAAATCAGAAATATTAACCCCTTATTAAAAAGATGTTACAAATATTAAATCATGGCATACTTATCAATCAAGCTAGATATATGTATACTATACATCCAGCATCGCCAGCATATTATATCATAGTGTTTTTAAAACTGTGTTTTAATTTCTTGTATTTCCATTATACCACTTTTGGTTCTAAATGTATGACCTACTTTATAAAGTTTATACCGTAAACCTTATCTTACATTTATAATCAAATGAATATTTTTTATTTAATTATGAAAATGGTCATCACGCTCTAAACTTTTTATAATGAAATATTTGTTCTAGCTTTCAAGACACTAAGGGCTTGTTTGGTATATATGAGGGGAGGGGAGGGAAAATCTTTTCAAGTTAGATTTGAAAATATTAGAGAAATGAAGTTAAAAGTTTTTAATTAATTTTTTTAGTCTTTTATCTTAAATTTTTTCATTATTAAAGTTTTGTAACCTACTTCTCCAATTTGTTTTGTTTTTTGTTTTTAAATCCAACTCAAATTTTTTTTTCTCCCCTCCCTTCCAAATCCCTCATACCAAATAGACCACATATTATAATTTCAGGATTAATGAATTTCCTTGTAAAAAGGTAGCCATTAATGCGTGTGTTTCGTGTGAATTGAAATATTGTTTTACTACATGTTGATTTTAGGGCCTATTTGAGTTGACGTTTAAGAAATACGTTCACACAAGTCGAGATAAAATTTTTCTCACATTCCCACCATGTACATTTTAAATCACGTTGTAAAAGCAGTTTGTACTGTTAACTCAAATAGACACTTAATTGGTCCAATGGGTAAAAGTAAAGCATGCATACTTGAATTTTTGGGTAACAGCCGCGAATCTAGGATATCATTGAGACGTCCAAAGAAAAAGTGCTGCGAAACATGATGAAATTTTCTCGAGCATGCTCCTTCTAAGAGGAAATGAATGAGCAAAAGGGATGAGCTAATTAAACAAAAGTGTCGAATAATTAATGTTCTTGATTATTAAGTTTTTGAGGCTTCAATCATATTGTGTGGTCGAAGGCAATGGCAGATCCTGTTGGGGGTGCTGTTTTAGGGCTTGCCTTTGCAGAATTTTGGAGTGCAGTTTAGGAACTGAAGGGCCGTGTTAAAGACTTCAGTCCCAAATTGAAGGACCTGGAAAACATACTCGGAGATCTAGTCCCAATGATAGAAGATATAGAAAGAATAAATGTAGCCATCTCAAAGTGAAGTAGAACGCTTAAAGTCAATCATGGAAGAAGGTAAGGAGTTAGTTTCCAAGTGCCTTAACATATCACGGTGGAACATTATCAAGAAGTCATGTTACCAGAAGAAGCTGGTGGGGCTGGACAAAAAAAATCATAAGCTTCAATAATAAGCATATTGAATTGCACATGTTCATGGAGGTCAAGTATCTACGTTTGGAAGTCATCAGTCAACTCTCCAATGAGGTTCAAAGCATAAGGTCTTGTATTAATCCTAGTGGTTTCAGCCGTGACGGGAGCTACTGTATGTTCTGGCACATTTCCTGCAACTTATTCGGCCGCCAAAGCCACCCATGTGGTCCTCGCCGTTACCGCGGAAAGGAGGACTGAGGGGACATGGAAGAAGAAAGGTCCGGCTCATAATAATCACCAAGATGATGATCAGATTCAGAATCATAAGATATGGAAATCCAAGGCTCAGCAACATATCTACACCTCCAAGCTTTACCAAGAGCTGGCTAAACTCAAACTTGGCGGAGGCGATGACGCTCCTTCACGTGGGAAAGCAGTCCACAAAGCCGCCGATAAGGTCCTCGCCCTTACTGCCGAAGGGACGACTAGGTTGAGCAGGGCGATTCTCGAGGGGCCGCTGAAGTTGAGGGACCATAATAAAAGGAGGGTGGCTAAAAGACTGATTGTTTTCCGGTTGCAGCTGGTGGCTAAACAGCGGAGGAAGCAGAGGATTCTTGCCAAGTTGGTCCCCGGTTTCCGAAAACAACCATTACCGGTGATTCTGGAGGAAACCATTGATTACATAGCGGCGCTTGGGATGCAAGTCCGAGCCATGACCGCTCTCTCCAATCTACCTCCTCCGTCACTTTTTGTGCTCAGAATTGATTTTGAAACTTTCCTGCCAAAAACCAAAAACAAAAAACAAAAGAATGTGATGCAAATACAAGTTTAGACTTGGGAATATTACTATGAGGTTCAAGTAATTAAAGATTTAATATCAAAAAGTCCCAATGACAAATTGATAGATCAGATAAACATGCTGTCATTTCTAACACTAAAAATTGTCATTATATCTGTTTTCAAACTTTTGGGTGATTTAAATCCCTGACTTAAGACCTAACAATAATTCCCATTTAGACTTCACAACCCATTGATAAGGTTACTTTTGTAAACTGTTTATCTGTCTTTCCCCCCCTTTCTTCCTTTTAATAAACTATCCTACATTCGTTATTATTAGTTGACAGTATTATATAACCAAGCATAATTGAAACTTAACCTAAATTAGAATGAGAGGTAATTTCTGATTTTTTTTAAAACTAATCATGGGTTGAGACTTTTAAATCCGAACATAAATCGTACAATAACTTACTTGTATTCTAATTTTAATTTGCAAATTGTAGATTGTGGATATATTGGTTTCGTTAACACTCATTAAAACACACTTAAGACTTTTGGGTACTAAAAGAAAGAATCTTTTAACTTTTGTTTTTTTGTTTTTTATATATATTCAAAAACGCAAAATTGAAACGAACTTTAGTGCGTTAAATTTTTTAACATTCAATCCAATCCATAATCTCATTTCATTGCTACTGCTACTCTCAAAAAATAGTAAGAGCAGCATTTTTTTTTAATTTGGTCTGTGGTGCCATTTCTTCTAGGGGAAAACTATGAGTAGCATGTAGAAATAAGGGTTAAGATGTAAAAATGCTCATACACTTTTCTCATATACGCGTCTGGAACCATATAAATTACTTGGGCCTAAAAATGCCCATAAACATCTCTAAATGTGGCAAAAAATGTTAGCTCCATTAACTAAGTCAAATATATGTTAGCTTTTGGTTTGTAAGCCAACATTAATTATTTTTAAGGGTTGAGATGAAAAAAAATAATACCCATATACCATTTCCAAATGTACATCTGGCACCATATACATTTCGTGGATGCAAAAATACACACCAACTTCTTCAAACAAAGAAAAAATTTCATATCAAAGATATAACGAGCTCTAACCACCATACATGCCTCACTAATTGATCTATTTTCCCATTTTCTAATTGAGGGAATAAATAAGGAAGATATTTTTAGCATGTTAACATTGTTAGCATATCAAAGATATAATGAGCTCTAACCACCATACAAGCCTCACTAATTGATCTATTTTCCCATTTTCTAATTGAGGGAATAAATAAGGAAGATATTTTTAGCATGTTAACATTGTTAGAAACCTAGTTAAGTTTAAATTTGATTTACCTTT
Organism: Acacia melanoxylon; assembly: GCA_019022615.1. Classification (NCBI taxonomy): domain Eukaryota; kingdom Viridiplantae; phylum Streptophyta; class Magnoliopsida; order Fabales; family Fabaceae; genus Acacia; species Acacia melanoxylon. The sequence continues at coordinate 7,369,612 of JAFJYJ010000013.1, forward strand.
TTAATATTTTTTATTAATTAATGTCTCTTTTAGTTAATTTCTTTCTTTCTTTCTTAAATATTCCAAGGTGGAATAGCTTTCACCACCATACTTGCATAGATCATTACAATAAGCTCGCATTAAAGTTTGTTAATGGAAATCCCAATCTTGACTTAGGAGATCCATGGTTTATAAGATTATTGATTTATCTATGTGAAGACAGACATCTCCCTCCTATACCAACAAGATCATATGATGAGTCTGATTCAACAATAGTCTTGCGGCAACCAAAGAAATAATCCAGTTCGTCAGACAAGAGAGTGAGAGAGAGGGCAAAGAGAGAGAGGAAGGGTGAGTGAGAAGAGAGAGCATTGATAGAGATGAGAGAATAAGGAAGAAGGAGGGACTGACACACGGATAAGTGTGGCCCACCAAAACAAAAGGTGACAACCATTTAAGTTGTGACCTGATATGACATTTTTGCTCTATTTGTAGAAGTTGGTGTGTATTTTGCACCTAAGAAATGTATATGGTGCTAGACGCATATTTGGTAAAAATACATGATATTTTTTGCACCTTACTAGTACTACTACAAAATAGGGCTACGACGTCCTATTTTTTGGACATTTAACGTCCTATTTTCGCGGGACGTCTATCAAGGGGGTGTAAAAAAGTGCAACTTATGGCGTTCTAAAAATATTTAGGACGCCATCAGTCCTTTTTTTTTTAAAAAAAAAAACCCCCAAACAGGGGTTTGGACAGAGAACTGAGAATCAAAACAAATACTGTAAAGGAGAATCAGAGGAAAATGGATCTAACAGAAATTCCATATCACAAATCTAGCTATATTGTAAAGGAAAAAAGGAAACAAAAATTCCAGATCACAGTAAATTCCAGATATAGCGGTAGATCAAGCGAGAGCACAGACAGAGAACTGAGAGAAACTGAGATCTGGAAGTTTGAATAGCTCAGCGTCGTCATCATCGTCCGCAGATCTGAAAGAAAACTAAATCAAGCAAATAAATAACCAAAATCGAAGTCACCAACCGCAGATTTGAAACCACCGTCGCAAATTTAAAGAGGGAGTAGAAAAAAATCAAAGTCACCGTCCTTAAATCTAAAACCACCGTCACAGATCTAGAGAAACTAACGTCGCAGATATGAAATCGGAGTGTAAGAAACCGATCTTCGCGTTCACTGTCCGCAGATCGCCTTCGATGTCTGCCGTAGCGGTCTGTCGTCACCGTGATAAAGCTGAAGAGAGAGCTAAGAGAACTTGAGAGGCGAGAGATGAGCAGGAATTTGAGATAACCAAAGAATTCGAAGAGATCGAGAACTGAGAAAACTTGCGTGTGCTGAGAGTTAAAAATAATTTAGGATTCACTTTTGGCGTCTAAGTTTAAAAATTAGACGCCAAAAGTATCACTTTTGCCGATACTTTTGGAGTCTAAGTTTAAAACTTAGACTCTAAAAGTGTCTCTCGCGGGCCCCACACATGACTTTTGGAGTCTAAGTTTAAAACTTAGACTCCAAAAATGTCTCTCGCGGGACTTTTGGCTTCTAAGTTTTAAACTTAGACGCCAAAAGTCAACTTTTATCACATATAATTACAAAAATGCCACCGTCTTTATTTTTTACTTTTTTTTTTTTTAAAAAAAAAGGACGTCTTTTTTGGACGCAAAAACCGTTTTTTGTAGTAGTGTAGATTGAAACCGTAACATCCCGATTTTTTTTCCGGAAGAAATTAATTTATGATAATTAAAATTTATCATTTAAGATTATTTTTATAATACGAAATATCTCAAATTTTGGAACAAGAGAGTTTAGGAATAAGACTGAGATAAGAAAGCTACTAGGCTCTTGATAACCGGTATTTTTCATTCCAATCAGGGTAAAAAAAATAGATATTAATTTGAATGGTAGATGATTGTGTAGTAGATAAGCATGTGAAATTTGATCGGTAGATGAATATTCAGTAGTTAAATGGTATATGGACATATGTATGGTAGTTAGATGGTAGATGGAGATGTGAATGGTAGTTACACGGAAGATGGACATAGGAGTGGTAGTTAGATGGTAGATGGAGATGTGAATGGTAGTTACACGGTAGATGGACATAAGAGTGGTAGATAGATGGTAGATTGAAGTAGTTGGGTAGTAGATAGACATGTGATTTTTGAGAACTGGTTGAGACCCAAAACTCTATAAATACCTCACTCCTTCTCTTCTTTCACAACACACAAACACTCAAGACTCACAGAAAGGTAGAGAAAGAGAGAAGGAACGTAAGGAAGCCTTGCGGTAATTTTTGGAAACTATAGAGTAACATGTAACTCTAAATATTCTTCCATATACTTGTGAATTGTGTATGATTATAAATTATGTTATATTTTATATAGACTAAATTTTTTGTATATGTATTACGATATTATCATGATGAAAACTGAATATTACGGTTTTGCCCCCGAATTTCATAAATGACAGTTTAGTCCCGAATTTCAAAAATGACAATTTAGTCCTTTGAATTTTCAAGTATGAAAGATTGGTCCGATGAGGTTTATGAGATGTTGATTTTTCCCTTGTGATGATATAAATGGAAGCATGTTTTAATCTACTTTATTTTTATTGAATATAATTATCATGGCGGATGTATGTGTGATGGGTTGGAGTATGGAGGAATTTGAATGATAAGATTTCTTTATGCCACCACTCGGTGCACGGTGGATGATATTTTTCGGGGCCCCATCTTCCATGTTTTCCTCCGTAGGGATTACATTGGAGTTGTGGGACATGTGACACCTCCTTAGTTGTTCTTTTTAAGGAGGGAGCCATAGTCCGACTTAAGCTCTATACCTTTGGCCGGGTGTATCTTAAGTTTTGGTGAGCTTGAAACCATCCAGTCAAATGAATGAGTTTCTATTGGACTATGTGTTAGCCTATGGCTCCAGTTAGCGGTACAAGGGCGGATGGTGATATAAGGGAGGCTGCATATTGCATATTGTAAAATTGTATAATTCACAATTCGACATAATGATGATTAATTTTGCAAAATAATTTTTGTATGAGAAATTATGGTATATATAAATATATTTGAGATCAGCCTTGCTTTTTGTCATATGTAATTTGCTTGTGCAAAATAATTTTTGTATGAGAAATTATGGTATATATAAATATATTTGAGATCAACCTTGCTTTTTGTCATATGTAATTTGCTTGTGTACGGTAGAAACTTTCACTACTACAAAAACGTCAAATAACATCCTGAATTAGAGGCAATTAACGCCCCTTTTCAGCAGGACGTCTAACCGGGGGTAGTAGTTAAATAAATTTTAAGGCGTCCTATGCTTTATACAGGACGCCTTTGTTAAGGCGTCCTGTGTTTAATACATGACGCCTTAAAAAAGGCGTCCTGCTGTGTTTCAACAAGGACGCCTTAAAAAGGCGTCCTATGTTTAATTCAGGACGCCTTAACATAGGCGTCCTTTGTTTTATACAAAGGCGTCTTGTATAAAACAAAGGACGCCTTTTTTATTTTTATTTTTAATTAAAAAGGCGTCCTGAATAAAACACAGGACGCCTTTGTTTGATTTTTGCCATATAAGGCGTCCAGGACCTAAATTCAAGACGCCTTATATATTGTTGGCGTCCTGATTTTATTCCTAGGAGGCCAAAAATTAATTTTGTGCGTCCTATAAGTGTGATCAGGATGCCAAATATGGTTTATAAGGCGTCCTTTACAAAAATTCAGGACGCCTTATATATATATATATATATATATATATATATATTTGAAAAAATTTACCTGCTACATATGGCTCACTGGGCATTGAAATAACAAACTTTAAACTGAAACCATATATAACAGCGATGATAGAACAAACTATATAACCATTCATCCATTCATTCATATTCAATTACTGTGTAATCAAAACGAAACATAACATTATATTAGCCATCAACACACATCACACACCTTGTCTGCATTATTTACACGCACCAACATTAGCCATCAGTAAAACACAGAAGCCTTCAGTTTCTATGCATATATAACACAATCACAGCAAGTTTGTAAAAGTAACATCCATATTTGACTAACACATGAAAAATTGATTCATCTCTGCAGCTTCTTTGAATTCTGAGTTCATCACTGTAAAGTTCCTACAAACTATAGCTTGCTTCACTATGTTCTGCCATCATGAATTCATCAATGAAGATATGGAAGAATAACAATCAGTGACCACTGCTAAAGATGTTGTGTCAAGAACCACTCCACCATGCCCAATAAAATTTATAACTCTGATGAATGAAATAAAATATTGTAAATATTGAGATAACATCATTTATCTGTAATAGCTTGAAAGTGTGACAAATCAGAAAGCTGCATGATCAACTTTTTATGTAAATCAAGTCCAGAACCTGCAACCCCAGAAGGTTGCAAGGCAATTAGACGGAACTAGAGCAAACAAATTCCTAGTACAAAACTAACCAAGCATACAGAGACAGCTAAATATATTTTGATGTGGGTACTGCAAACATTAATATGCACTAATCAATTAATTGGAGGCATAAAGGCAGAAAAGGAAACACATGACGTACATATCTATATGTTTTCGATAAAATGTGCAGCCAAAACGTTTCGAACTGTATCGATGTCTTCCTCCGAGCATGGATCCTTACTATCAAAAAGCTATAAATTGGAAAACAAGGTATAAGTTAAACCAATGAAGTGAATGAAATAATTAACAACTCAAGTACAACAAAAATATTATCATTTGAGAATCACGGAGCGATTACGTACGTTTTGAAAACCTGTCGTACGTCCGCTCTCAACGATGGTACGCATATAATAGATAACGTAGTATCCGCACTCAGTGTTCCCTGGTTGTCGAGGGCACTATAAATCAAAAGCAACTTGTTAAAACGAATAAAGGCATATCGAAAGCTACTGTGTCAATGTAATAAGTTGAATTGAAACTACTTACTCTTGGATAAAACCACTTCGGTCCACCCTGCTCTTGTGCTCCAGAAATCGATCTAGCCGACTTGAATGCACTATCATTAAAATGGAAAGTAACAGACATGAAAAGAAATCATATAAATGAAGAATCAATGATTTAGACGAAAATTTACTTACTTGGCAAACATGGATTTGATTTCATCGTTTGGCTTGCCACCTAAGGAATCGAACCAATAACATGTGTTCTTTGAGGGACAAACAACACACAAGGTTCAATGACCACTACAACATATACATTTTAATATTAAATTAAGATAAGAAAGAAATTTATTCTGAAAAATCTTAAATAGACAAAACTAACACTACGTACCCTTCAAGTATTGGGGCTAGATAAACAGGAAAGTCGTCCTCGGCAATTGTATAACCAACATAAAGCGTCCTTTTGGTTAACGTATTGCGAGTCGACATCGTGTTTATTGGACTTAAGAATCCAAACAAACTCGTTCGGCCGTGCTGGACGCATATGTCATTGCAGACACTATGATCGAAATAAAATCAACTGCGTTGTTGAGTATAGAAAACAAAAAAGATCAATGCAATAATTAAAGGAAAAAAACTTACATTATCCCAACTTCAACAACGACTAAATCTAAATCCTTCATATGCAGAAATTCTTCCAGATCTTTTTTGTCAACGGTAAAGTCATATGTTTTTTCTCCGCCGACAATGCCCGCACGCATCTTGAAGGAGATATAGCTGATGTCCTTGTACATGTCTCGCAGCTGTGCTAGGTAGGGAAATTTGCCCACAACTTGTTCATTCTATGAAAACATAAACAAACATATTATGAGTGGGTTACCAATGAAAAGCAAGTTCTAGTAATGTATTTCTTACCATTGGAGGTGTCGTCCCCGCCATCTGAATAATATGACTCGGCCAAAGGATGAACGATCCTATGGCCCGGCCTAAATCTGGAACCTTGTCATCATCTATCGGGATGTGTGTATTTTGTTCCCCCTCTCTAACACATTTCACAGTCACCCTACGTAGGTCTTGTGCAATTTCAACATTATGGTGGGTGGTGTGATCTGTGTAAATAAGAGCATCGGCAACAATACGCCGGGCTGGGGCATCCAAATAGAGAGTGCACGGTTGTCCTCCCTGTGGAGTGTGAGAAGGTTCACCGAGATCAACATCCGGAGGGTTAAAACTCTCTTTACTGTTGCGGAAGGTCAGGGATTCACGGGTTGTACGTGCCGTATTGTCCCTAGAATCTATCATGTCTTTCATTTCAGATCGTACTTGTTGCATGATTTCATCTAATAGTGATGCCCGAACTTGGGCTACAAGCTCCGGACTAGCTTTGTTCACGTCATAGACCCGTGAACGCCGTCCAAAATATTTTGCGGCAGTAACTCCCCTAGGCTCTCCTCGAATGTGATCAAGGTAATCTGGCTTCCCAATGGCCGTTGACAAAATGTCCATCCGTGGACCCGGCGTAAATGAACCTTGGGAACTCTGCTCCTCAAGTGCATCCTGTATCATAAGGTGTTTCATAAATAACAACTAAACCCTATAACTGCTAAAACAACTGAGGCTATTTAAAACGTCTAATTTAACTACTTACAATCTTTGTGGCAACCTCAGCAACATCTGTATTTATGTATTTGTCGCCCTTAATCCTCGCAGCTTTCCATTTTTTGTGACGAGGAGGACGTTCAGGGGGCTGGACAACAGTGGAAGGATCGGATTGGGCAGCTTCCTTTATTCTCTCTACCTGCTCCTCCATCATTCTCCGTTCAAGCTTTCTATACCCTCCACGAGACATACAATGCAGATACTTATTTCCCGCTTGCCTCTCTTTATTGGCTTGACTTTTTTCCTGTGACACGAAAACAAATATAAGCGAACCTAAGTTGTCAAGAAGATTCAAATAAAAGATAAGATATGAAAGAAATTTTACAAGAAATTCTGGATTTTGTCGTGACGCCACAAACTCCCTCCAGTCCTCAGGAGAAATATAAGGATATATCTGACATGGATCCTCGTTCCTCCTTTCCCCTCGAATCCATTTCTTAGTCAGCTTATTCTTAAAGTCTTTCCAACGTAGACGGACTTCCCCCAACCAATGCTTGTGCATTGCCGTATTGTTTGGGACGTCGAACGTTTGCTGCAAGGTAAAAGGAAAGATAATTACATTTCACGTAATAAGACAAAGAATACAAATGCAGATATATCGGAAGTGACGTACCAATATTTGTGCCCAAATCAACTCCTTCGTTTTATCAGGAACGAACTTCCAAGCAGAGTAAACAATGCGAACTTTGCTTCGAGCTAGATAGCCTAGATAGCTAATGAAATTGTCTTCCTCTGCACCAGTTGGATTCATATTGTCATCAAAGTCCACATGTAGCCTCTCTTTTTGATGGTCACGACGGGCCACTAGCGCACTCATCTGTGTGCTACCTCTACCCCTTCTCACAACGGGCTCGTCAACTCTATCACCTCCTGACTCGTCGGAGCTAGACATGTTCCTGTTCATCAAGGACAAATCAATGTTAGAAAGGTTATTAAATAGTAAACAAATTAATAAAATGAACTAAAATGTTAAACCACCACAAAAATAAGATAGTACTATTTCATAACTTAAGATCTTACTTTATATGGCTTCCCATATTCCTTCACAATGATCGTTTCTTGCAGCATATTCTTCATCATCTAGCAATTATACTTCACGTGATGTAGGGGGATTTGTTGTGAAAGGGGGTGTATCATCAAGGTCGAAGGATTCTCCACCATAGTTCTATTTTTTACTTTGAAGTACAATGGACATTTTTTTATTTGCAGGGTCTGTAACATAAAACACTTGTTTCGCCTAGCTTGCTAGAATGAATGACTCATCTCTATGACCAACTCTTTGAAGATCAACTGAGACAAATCCAAATTGTGGATCTATTACAACGGCATTATTGCTAACCCACTTACATTTCAATAAAGCAATTTTGAACCTGGTGTAGCTCATCTCCCATATTTCTTCAATAACTCCATAATAGGCCATTGATGCTAATACCAGGTTTTTGTCTTTCGAACTCGAAAAGTGCATGGATTCAGCTTCAACCATCACCCCACTATTTGAAAGAAAGAAAATGCATAAACATATAAATGTGGATTAATTATTCAAGTCTTGTGGATACATACCGATGATGCCGGAAGCATATGAAGTCTCTCTAGTTGTGGAAAGTAACTACTCGAGAGATCCCAAAATTTCAACAACAAACAATTTCAGCTTAATTCAACAAAACTTACTAAGGCAATTCATAACAATATCATCTATTAAATGCATCATTTTCATCATTACAAAATATAAACATATAGCTAAGTTGTCTAAGTCATAAACTATAAATTATGGACTTCTTCTAAGCATCATGATTCATACTACAAAGTTTTCCTAATTCAATACACATCAACAAAAAAACAACAAGATTTAACTATAATTACCTCAAGAGTAAATTCCGATGCTTGAAATTTATTTTCTAACCTAAACACAACAACATTAAAGAAAACATTAGAATTATTCAAAATAAACATATGAGATGGAATAATTGTATGACAAAAGGAACATGATTACAAGCAGGAAAGATAAAAAAAAGTCACTGACCAAGGCAAATGCAGAGTTTCTGAGAAAAATTAATATAGGCTTATCCTTCAGGCTGCAAGAGGTTAAAGCCAATTAAATATCTTATCAAGGGAAAGAAGTTGAGCATGGATAAGTAAAGCCAATTATCATTTGTAGCCTTTAAATCTTTATCATACCTAAAGTTCATTTTCTTTGGTTCAAAATCTAGTGGTTCAATCCTTAAGGTTTTCTAATATAGTGTAGCAGACAAATTCTAAATTTCTAAGTGAAATAGCTCATGTTTATGCTCAAAATGTTAAACAAAAACCTCAAAATACTATAAAGACGCACAACACAGAGTTCTTTCACTAGGCAAAGTAATAAGAAATCGTAATTTCACTGGACCAAGAGTAAGATGCTATTCAAAATGAGTTCCCAATACAATACATGCACCAAAATATGACCAAGTGAAGCTTCAAAATCCAAAATCAGTTTATAAATTAGATTTATGCTAATTATATCATGCACCATTAGAAACAAGTCTTGTTTCAACCAACCCATCAGAGTTCCAGCAACAGAGATCACCAAAAAGTCAATAAGTGATCAAGTAATTGGGTTTGAAATGTCATAAACAGTGTTAATTGATCCTAATTCTTAAAGTGTCATTAGCCAAAATTCAATGAGTGGCAATACGCAAAAGAAAAATGAAACTTAGAATTTTATCACTTTTGAGTCAAAATTTATAAGTTTAGTCCTTCAAAATTTTATAATTCTCAAACATATTCAAATGCAACAAGTTCTGCTTTTAGGGATGTACAAGTTAGAGAAAAAAAATTCACTATGCGGCAGTTTAATTCAAGCAGTGAGTATTCCAGCCAATAATCTTTTAATGACTAGAGCAGCTTTATTTTTTTTTTCAGCAAAGAAGTTGGACTTGTAACAGTGACTTTAGCAAAGAATTCAAAAGAATATCGGCTTATAAATACAAGAGAAATGACAAATAGATGAACAATATATTTAGCTTAGTTTAAGAAAATCAATTAAGTTCACAACTTTCAAGCTGAACACTCAGCACAAGGGGGCAAGAATATCAGCAACTCCAAGTGAAAACTTCTACTGTAGAGCCAAAGAAGATAACAAATTCAGCAACGTGACTTGATAAAGAATTTAAAGTGCAGCAATTAGAAACTTTCAACAAATTCAAGTGGCAAAAATTTCAGCAAGTTTGAATTAGATTTAGGTTACTGAAACTAGTCCAAAACAGCAAACAAAACACCACTATGACAACAAATGTTTTCTCACATTTGGAGGCAATTAATCTCTAAATTTTCACAACAACTTTCACAATTTAATGCAGCAAACAAATAGCATTAACATTCCCTTCAATTACCAATAACACTGATATGCGACAGGAGGAAAATATACAGCAGCAATGACTTTTGCACACATATCTCAACAAAATTTCAAGGTTCTAACATACAGAATTTAGCAATTCTCTAATGCTAAAGTGAATGAGAGCAACTTAATAATAATCACAGTACCACACAAGCAAATCAAACACCTCCCCAGCAAGAAGCAGTGGCTGTTAAAAATTTCGACGAATCAGTTATGATGGTATCATTCAGCAAAATTCTTAAGGCTTGGTTATTGGAAAAATCAAATGCAGTAGGTTTAATGGCAAAACCAAACCACATATGACAATAATTATTTCCCAATGTTCACAGCAATTAATTCGAGTGGCAAATTCGAGAGTAGAACCAACAATTTACAAATTTAAGCAAGTATCTCCAGTCATACCATACTCAGCAATTGATCTCAGGAGCAAGAACTTCAATAAAATCTACAAAGCAAGCCACAGTCCTCTTAACATAAAAAATGAACTAACCAGACAGACTTTTAGAGTTAAATCCTCAATCAACAAGTAAATGTCAAATTTTAGATTGTAACAATTCTAGAAACTGAAGTCAGCTCAACTTGGGAAGTGTTACATTAACACACGACCAAGAAGACAAGTAATCCATACAAACCGAATTAGCTTAGCAATGCAAGATACAGTATGATCATAACAACAACAAAATCTCAGAACAAATCACATCAACATGCCAAGCCAATTACAGCCGCTATCAAACCAGAAAATTCCTATCCAACAAATATTTATTTCAGTTTTATGCCTTTCTCCCTTTTTTTTAATGTATTTTCCAAGCCCAATGGATTGCTACTGTACCACCTCAAATTAAAATCGATTGTTTGGATTATCAGTTGTGGAATTTGACATTAAGAAGAAAGCTCAATTCATATAATCTAATTTTTCCTTTTCACTCAACTCAGTAAAATTAGTCAAACTAGTATTTATTAAAAACTGATTTTCTAACATTAAATTTAGCATCCAAACTAGTAGATACCCAAAACACATCTCAGCTTTGACACCAATGCATATATATTCAATGGCCCACCAGGAAGAATTAACAGCCCAAAGTGTTGTACCCTCAAAACCATTCACGGGTTCGTTCTTCTCTCTATGAATGTTGGTCGTCCCCCATTATTGATACAACCTAATGTGGGGAGCGAACGCATAATTTATTCATACCAAGATCAAATTTTAACATCTCAAATTCTTCTCTTTAACTAGCAATTACTGTGTCAGAAAATGAAGTTTAACTTTTAAAGAATATCTCCAATCTAAACCCAATATATGATGGCAGAATCACTGTCAATGTAATAACAAAATAAACTCTCATTGAGAGATTGAAAACATACGGTCGAAGAACCATGAAAGCAAGGGGAGTACCGTTAGAGATTGTCGGAGACGATGGGGGAAGCGCCGGAAAGAGAGAACGACAGCAAGACGGAGAAGACGGCGCACAATGTGAGATGTGGGGGCGTCGGAGACAGAGGAGAGGCGGTGGGGGCATCGCCGGAAAGAGAGCACGATAGCAAGACGAAGGACACGCCGCACAATGTGAGAGGTGGGGGCGTCGGAGACGGAGGAGACGGTGGGGCGTCGCCGGAAACAAAGAACGAGAACAACGGACGCCGCAAAGATAGGGTTGAGGGAGGGGACGGTGAGGGCGTGAATTAATCGAGTGTGAGACGGAGATAGGGTTGAGGGAAGCAGCTGGGAAATTAATTAAGAGTGTTGGCGCGCGGGTGTGGAAAATTCTTTATTTGGCAATTAAGGCGTCCTGAAAACTGATTCAGAACGCCAAAAAGTAATTAAAGCGTCCTGAACCACTAACAGGATGCCTTAAATTTTAATTAAGGCGTCCTGATATGAATCCAGGACGCCTTTAATTCTATTAAGGCGTCCTGAAGATCTATTAGGACGCCTTAAAATTAAATTAGGGTGTCCTGATATTACTTCAGGACGCCAATAATTTTATTAAGGCGTCCTGGAACACCATCAGGACGCCAAAAAATTAATTAAGGCGTCTTGAAATCTATCAGGATGCCAATAAAAAAAAGTATTACTCAGGTGGCGCCAAAAAAATTCGCCAAATGGCGCCAAGGTGCTAAAACATTAATTTGTGGCGCAAAAAAGTTTAAATTAGGCGTCCTAAAAATATTGTAGGACGCCTTAATTTATTTTAGACGTTCTAAAAATTATTTTAGGACGCCAAATTTGAAAATATGAGTATTTATTTTACAAGAATGCCATACGATCACTTTTAACTTCCTTTTTAAAAATAAGGAAGTCTCTTAGGGAAGTAATTACCATTTTTTGTAGTAGTTTTTCAGTAGTTACTGAGACTTGGAATCTCATCCCATATTAACATTTTTCATGTGAATATCCTAGTAGGGAGCAAGGGAAGGCACCTATGGAGTGAGCTTTGAAGGCTCTTTTGTACTCCTATAGTTTATGTTATGTTATTTTATTTGCCATGAACCTAAGACTTCCGCTTTGTATTAAACTCTGAAACATTCTTAGAAATTTATTTTGAATATGTATTATGAACTTTATTTTTAAATGGTCTTATAATTTAATGATTTGGATAATGATTATCCCTGTTGGAGGTATTTCAAATATTTTGACCAAGTTTCCAGGTGTTGAATTTGAGGTGTTACAAAACCTATACAACAATGTGGGGCCTACCACTTGAAAGACCTGGCTATCACCCAAGAGGGGGTGAATTGGGTGTCTGATAAAATTTTAGGAATTTTGAAAATCTTTTCGCAACTTACTGAAGGTAGTTTAAATGAAAATAATAATTTATAAAGCAATAGTCAGTCATTCAAACATATATATTGGAATTATAAGAGTTTAGGGAAGAGAATATGCAAACTGTGATTTATCCTGGTTCAGTCCAATCCACGATGACCTACGTCCAGTCCCCAAGCTCCACTTGAGATTTTCAATCCACTATCTCCTTGTTTAACCGACACAAGAGAAAAGCCTTTACAACCTCACAAGTTTAGCCGGGCACTTGCGCAGCCTTTACAATCTCTTTCAGAGATATCCTCTTACGCATAATACAATTACCGACTCTGTACTCAGGATGATCCTTTCTCCTTAGGACTCACTCCCCCTTACAAGTTGTAATTGTACACCCATACTCAAAGGTTCCACAACCTTGAGATTTGATCACTAAGTAGATAATCAAATATGTGTTTAGACTCTCTCACAGAGTAGATGAATAATAATCGAAGAAGTACATAATCTATCATCTCACTCTCTACGGTAAACTATGTAAGCATTAAGAAAGAGAGTAAGTGAATATCGAGTATTGACATATTGAAGATGTAAGCTCGTGTCTCTGTTGTCCGTCGTCTATCTTTGAATGCTTCTCTATTTATAGACAATCGTTGGAAGCATTCGTCCGTTGCGTTTCGGCCGTTGTGAATAGTAACAATTTTGAATTTCGGTCCGTTGAGAATAGCTGATGGGGCGTCTGTGCTTCCTCTCTCTTTTGTCCGCCATTTAACTTCATTAAATTCTCGCTGTGGTGTTCATCTGTATAAAGAGAGATAGTCGTTGGCGAATTTAAATGTTTTGTTGTTTTGCTTGTTTCGTCAAGTGCTTCGCTGCAGTTTCTCTTCCTACTCAGCTTCGTTGAATCTTCGTATATATCCGTTGAGATCATTTAAACATCAGTGCCTTCATTAAATGCGTTCACCTACTTGTGTAGAAGGTGAGTCAGAATAACAGCTGGAATGTCTTCAACTGCTACACGCTTCAATCCCATTTGTGTGTTCTGCTTTTTCAGCGCAATAAATGCTTTTGACACAAATCTTGCTTTTCAGTTGAGTAATATCTTATTTCTTTAAGGAATAGAATCCTCCAGAGGCTTTTCCAGAATTACTTGCGGAGCCAGAAAATATTACTTGAGTAAGGTCCGAAAGTAATATCGAATAGCTTCAAATAAAATCCCACTGGAAAGATATTACTTGAGTAACAACATTTGTTATTGAGTAAAGGATGAAAGTAATTTTCGGATGGTTTCTTGAAAGAGAATGATTAATTCCAAATTACCCATCCTCAGAAAGCTCTTTAATTCTTCTTTCCAATGCAAAAAGAATCAGCTCCAAACTAGTTGTATTTCATTCATTAACATCAGATGAATGGATGTTGTTCTTATCCAGCGTTGTTTCAGTATCCAGAACAGACTGTCAACTTCAAAACATCATATCTCCTTCAATTGATCTTCGTTTTCTGTGTTCTTGATGTTTTTGAAAATGTATTTGAGTCTAGTTTCCAATGGCACTAGTTTCAGCTCATTTGGATTTGTCGTTTGTGAGATATACTCAAATTATCAAATCTTGGTCTGCTGTGTGACGTTGATTTCACTGTCATCTTCAAAAATTAATAGCTCCTTCATATGAACTCCTTTGGACTTTAATTTTATGTCAAAATGAAGAATTGGGAGTCTAGTTTCATATGCCACTGGTTTCACCTCAATCCGATCTCTGGTTTGGAAGATATCATCAAAAGATTGAACATCGCCCATTGAAAACGTAGAACAGAGGCAAACAGAGCATGATGAACAGTAGCTTACTCGCGTTCCACATTTTTCTTACTCGAGTAATGTCGAGAGTAACTGGAATTCACTGTACGCATGTGGAACTATTCATCTGTATGACACTATTCACATATATGGTATTCTTCATATATACGACTATTCACATATATGGTATTCTTCATATATACGACTATTCCTCAGTCCTCGGTTCTTCTGAACCTGACGCTATGATAAGAGCTGAGATCCAATTGCAATTTGGATCTCAGGTAACGGTTAACCTCATGCTTAAATACGACTACATATACACGACAACATAAATCAATAGAACAGTCCACAACAGATGTATGATTAAAAACACATAACCACGTATACAAGATAATAACCACGTATGTAACATAACCTCGTATGATACAAAAATAATAACCTCGTATGTAACATACCGTGTATATAGCATAACCTCGTACACTACTACACAACAATCATATAATAAACATTAGAGCTAGTGTTACAGTACGCGAACGTACAACATATAACATAGACAGTATATGACATACAGCAGAGCTATCAACTACCACATACAATACACAAAGCACATATATGCATACAATAAACATCAGAGTTAGTGTTACAGTACGCGAACGTACATACCTAACAACACATATACGCATATAATAAGCATCAGAGTTAGTGTTACCGTACGCGAACGTACCTTCGTTGACGGAAAACGGTACTTTTACGGAAAACGGTAAATTTCCGATAGCGGGAAAAACAGCGGTGTGACGGCGGCACAACAGCGGCTCGACAGCGGTTCGATTATAACAGATATCCTATAAGGATAATATTTAACAACTTTTAGCAGCATAACAGGTATTTTAGGTACAAATTACCATTTTGCCCCCGAACCCCTAATCGGCGGAATTTCGCGAGCTTATTGTTTTCGCTCTATCTCTCCGAATTTTGACAGATCTTTTCCCTCATCATATTTTCGAAATATATATCATATTTACCCCTAAATATGATATCTAGACTATCTTGAAAATTTAAAGATAAATCTAGCATTCCTACTATATCTACCGAAAGAACTACCGAAACTAAAGACCGGGGACCAAAGAACTTACCCGAGACTTTGCTCGGACTTTCTCCGAGCTTCTCTCTCTAACTTCTCTCTAAGAGGCAGATTTTTGGTGTGAGAAATGAAGAAGAGGAGCTTGGTATTTATAGAAGAGACGGATGACAGAACGGTAAATAATTCGAACTTCAGTCTTGACGAATATGGACCGTAGGATCGCATTTTGGAGGACAAAACACTCTTGGCCATCCATGGTCAAGATCGAAATCTAAGAGCCCTAAAGTCAATGGATGAGTTGTCATCCATGATGGCTCTTTTGCTTTATGGCCTCCTACCGATAAAGCTACGATCGGTGTCCGTTTCGCGATTTCGCGAAACTCAAAAATCCGGCGTGTAACTTTGAAGATCTTTCCATCCTCTTTTATATTATATATTTTGATCCTCTTTTTGATCATATCCAGGTATTCTCCGGTGCGTCGGAAGATATTCGGACAAACGCGTTCGGTTACGGAAATCGCTTCCGATAGAACCAAACGGACAACAATTCACCGAATCGTAAAACGTCCAGTTGTTGCCTAACTTAATCTCGTGTTTAAAAAGACGCAATTTTTTCTATAGGTTCTCACTTTGCCTATCGACTCTACTCTATCCGATCAACTTTTCGTCTTATTTGAAATCGGGGTTTTCGGTTGCGGAAACAACGCACTGGTAAATTCTTTCTTCGTGTAAAATTTCACTTGTTCTTAATTTGATCAGTCGAAAAAGACTTTTACTTACAGTTTTGTAGAATTTATTTCTAACTTTTCCCCTGGTCTGCCTATGTTTGACTCACCGCATTATATTATTATTTTATTCTAATTACCTTCACATTTATTTTTTTCTTTTATTTTTTATTTATTTTTCTAAGCATAAAATATTTTATTTATTTATTTATTTATTATTTATTTAATAATTTCGAATTTCTCCAATTAAAAATAATTAATTCATTTACTTTATACCTTAATTATCCCATTAATTACCAGATTAGCCACTTACTAATTTTTGATAATTTTCTTAATTAGGATAAATCATTATCTCACAACTATTTTACTTACATTGGTATTTTATATCCCATGTAAAATATTAAAAATCATGGGGTCACTTATGATCCCAAAATAATACTTAATTTTGCCTCATTATTTTTTCAAGGGAAATTATCCCAAAAAATTCCTAAAATTAGAGACAACATACTTTCTAATTTTTAACAAATATTTAATTGCCTCCTGGGATTTATCATAATATTGTTAGGCCATTTAATGCCTCAAAAATACATTTTATGGATTTTAGCTTTTTATCTCTCCTAATTTCCATAGTATTTACCTTAGAAAATAAGATAATTATTACTTATTATTTGAAACCACATGTTCACCTATTTTCAATAGGTATTATCTATTGAAATATAATATTCCAGATAAATAATTATCCGGGTATTACATTCGACTTGTTTCATTTTTGCTTCTTTTGTCTCTTTGTGTACTCCATCTTCAACATTACTTCAGATATTACAAGCTTCATTTTATTCTATTTTAAGCAATTTTTGATTCAATTAATTATTTGTGGGAGGACTTGAATATTCTACTTTATTCTACTTCTCCGGGTTCGACGATTATTCAAGCTCTTATATATGAAGACGGCGACATCGCGTCGTTGGGTTCGAATCAGATTTTACAAGCACCCGTTTGAATCTAGAGCCATGGTACGATGAACTGCTATGTTTTCGTCTTGTCTCGATAATTTTTGTTGTTGTTGTTGCAAGCTTAGATCTATAGACGCGGCGTAGACGCAACTACCGACCTTCCACTTTAATTAATTTTCCAGTCTCTTTAATTCTCGTATTCGCACCTTGTACCTCGTTAATCTTTAATTCATGCTTTCATTTTAGTTTTTCATCAGTTCCAGCCACAATTTCTTTCACACCCATTTGATCTCACACACACAAAGTATCAGATCCAATAAATTCCCTCGTCTAGATTATTGGTGTTTGTAAATTCTGGCTTTTGCCGTGGTAATAAGAAGAAAGTTCCATCAAGTTCTGGTTTGAGATTGGGAATTGATCCTGGGTGTGCCTTTCGTCTTTTTTTTTTTAATTAAAAAAAAGTGACTTTTAAGACCGGATGTTTAAAAAGTCTGGTATAAAAAATCTTACTTTTAAGACCTCATATTTAAAAAGTCCGGTCTTAAAAGTGTTTTTTTAAGACCGGACGCGCATCCGATCTTAAGAGTAACATACTTTTAAGACTGCCTGGAACAAGACCGGTCGCGAGTCCGGTCTTACGATACCTCTTTTGTCCGGTCTTAAAAGCCTTTTTTCCACTAGTGTTTATAGCACAGAACTTTATATGTCCGGTAGTGGAAGCGAAAAACAAATTTGAGTTAGATTTAAAAAAAAAATTAGAAAAGTGAGTTACAAGTTTTTAGTTAATTTTTATTACTCTTTTATTTTATATATTATTTTTATTAAAATTTTATGACCCAATTTTCTAATTTTTTAAAATTCAACTCATAATATTTCCCCCTTCTTTTCCCTCTAAATCCCTCATAGCTAGTAAACGGCGCAAAAGATTCACGCTTGAAGAATCTTTGTTTTTTTTTTTTTTTTTTTTTGGGGGGGGGGGGATTAAAAGAAATAGCAATTAAAGGAACAGGTAAAGGAGAGGGAGAACAAGAAAAAAAGGAAAGGAGAAAATAAGTAAGTATATGAATGACTAAAATATCCTTACATATAAAAATATATATAATATTTAAAATCAAATTAAATATCACAATGCATCGTATTAACATTAATAATTTAACATCATCATATAATTTAAAACCAAATTATTTGGTAGGATATATTTTGATGTTATTATATTTTAAAACCAAATATTTTTAAGTTACTTTTCAAGGTAAGAAAAGTGGATAATTTTTTAAAATTAAATATAATAATAGGAAATATATAAATTACACACTATCTAACATTATTTAAAAAAAGTGAAAGGGCTAAAATGTAATATAATATCCTAAAAAATTGATTTCATAAGAAAGTTATTTTTTGAGGTAAAAAAAAAAAAGTGGATAGTTTTTTTTTTTTGATTTTTTAATTTGTAAGATTAAATATAATAAAAAATATATAAATAAGTAAGTAATTAAGCAAGAAAGGGACAAAGTCTGAAAAAAGTAAAACATATTCTTAAATGAGTGTAAGTGCCACATTTATTAATGATTTTTATTAATGCGTGTGAGGCTAAATATTAGAAAATGAGTTTTATTCTCTTTTTCTCTTCATATGTGGAGAGAAAATTATGTAGGTCCCACACCCCATTTTCTTTTCCACTTTTCTTCTTCATCCAAATAAAGGAAAACATCATTCTCTCCCCATTTTTCTCACTAGTTTTCATTCTTCCTTCATTTTCTTTCCATCCAAATAGGGGTTGTTAGTTACAACGAATCACTCAAGAGGGGGTGAATTATAAAAATTAAAACAATCTTAATCAATAATAAAATTAGGAAGGTTGAGTTAAAAAGATGTCACTGAAATGTGCACACAGATTTATACTGGTTCAACCTTAACCTCGTGGCCTACGTTTCTCTCAGATTTCCACTATCTTTCAACACAATTACAATAAGCATAGAGTAACCTCACCAGATTCACTCCCCCTTAGAACTGTAATCGAACAACCACACTCAAAGTCTCATTACCTTGAGATCTTACAACAGATAATTTAACAGTAATAACTTTTTCACAGAGTGGATATATGATCATTGAAGAATTAAATATTAAAAGATATCAGAAAGTATTCATGAGCAAAAGCTTGAGCAATAAATGATATCGTCATTGGTTGTTAGCTCCGAATTGAATGCTCTTTGTATTTATAGTTGAAGTCCATTAATGATCGTTGATAAAGCTTCAAACTATCCGTTGAGAGACTTCACGCTTTCCATTTAGACTCAGAAGTTTTCCATCAGACACAAGCCGAAGATATTGGAAGTTCTGAATATATGTCGCTTTCGTTTCGCTGTAAACAATCTTCGCACGACATCTCTTTTGTTCTAACATTGACTATGTTGAGTCATTTTTGCTTTCGCCAGAATGGGTGGTTGTCTGAGTGATCATTTGACCTACTCTAAATAAGTTTCTGTGTCCATGCTTTGTTTTCTACTACGTAATAAACACTACTAGAAAAAGGTCAATTAGCGACGGAATTTGCGAGGGGAAATATTCCGTCACAAATTCCGTCATATTTGTGACAGATTTTAAAATCTGTCGCAAATATAAGATTTTTGCCACGGATTTTTAAAATCTGTCGCAAAAATGTTATGTTGCAACAGACTTAGACCCCGTCGCAAACCGGTCGCTCTATGGGCGCCGGTTTGTGCGCTAAATTGCGACGGACCGACAGGTCCATGACAACCCTCTGTGGGTTTTGCGATGGACTGATCAGTCCATCGCAAAACTAGATGGGATTTGCGACGGACGGGCCCGTCCGTTGCAAATCCATGGCGGTTTGTCTACCAGATTTAGACGGACCAGCCGGTTCGTCGCAACTGTCGGTGGGTTTTGCGACGGATCGGCCGGTCTGTCGCAAAACCCTTTGCCTTTTTGCGATAGAACACTCGTTCCATCGCAAAAATTAAGCATATTTCCCGGTCCTTCTCCTTCTATCCTCGCTTTTCCTTCTCATGTCGGCGGCTCTCCGTGCATCGGTATCTTACTTCCACTCCTCCGTGCGTCGGTGTCTTGCCTTCGGTCCGGCGTCCTCGCCTCTCCTACCCTCCAATCTGGCCTCCTCTCCTCTCCTCCCTTCCGATCCGGCCTCCTCTACTATCTTCTTCTCTCGTCTCACCACCGCCTCCGCTGCTCTAACTGCCGGCGTCCTCTGCTCTCACCGCCAGCCTCCTCTCTTCTCACCGTCGGCCTCTACTCCTCTCACCTCCAGCCTCCTCTCCATCGGCCTGATACGTTCACCCCCCCCCCTTTTTTAGTTTTTTGCATTAGATGTAGTTTATTGCCTCATTAAGAACTCCAATAAGCTTAAGGATCTTGTTATTAATATCTCCAATAAGAATTCATTGAACAATTTTAGTTAATACTCATTTTGTAACCTTGGTGTTTAGTTTGTTGGGATCTTATAATAATTGTTATGATATTGTATTAGTTAGTAATGATACATAAATCTATAAATAGGATAGTGTTTAAATGAGAAAAGTGAAGTGTTTAAAAGTGATGTTTAGGATAAGAGAATTAATTAATTAATTAATGTAAAATAAGAGGAATGTGTGAGTTTAGGGAATAAAGAAATTTGTATGTATTATAAAAATTAGTGAAATTAGCTAGTTGAGTTAGTCTCTAATTAAAATTGTTGGATATGATTCGTTTTGACGATGTCTTATATAGATGTCATTCTTAAGAGCAAAAAGTTTGTATAATATATATATCTCCTACATTGAATAACTATTATATTTAATGTAGATTAGTCCAAATTGAATTGTGGAGAATGTCAAGGAAGCAAGAAGTTATCAAATGATTTTGGGAATGATCAAGAGAAGAGAAGAGAAGAAAGAAAGAGTTGATTTGTGAGAAGAGAAAAAAGAAAGAGTTGAATTATGGAGAATGATCAAGAGAAGAAGAAAGAAAGGAAGAACTTGCTAAATGGAATGAGAATTCAAGTTCTTAGATTAATACTAGAAGTCTCCACGATCAAATAGAAGTTAGAACGGCTCAATTCGGAGTTAAAATAAGTAAGTTCAAGCTTTTGGATGAATAGTGTCATGCTTGAGCACAAAAATGGTCATGCTCGAGCAAGAGACCTGTGCTTGCTCGAGCAACAACGTGCTTCAGCTACTTTGTTCAGCTCTGTTTTAGGTGACCTCTGGTAATTTGACAATATCTCTCAAACCAGAAGTCCGATTGAGGTGAAACCAATTTTTTTATGAAACTAGACTCCCAATGCATCATTTTGATATAAAATTCAAGCCCAAAGGAGTTTAGATGAGAGAGCTATGATTTTTGTAAGTTGCAACAGAAATCAACGTCACAATCCAGAACCAGCTTCGGTATTTTGAGCATATCTCACAAATGACAAATCCGATTGAGCTGAAATCAGTGGTATCTTGGGGTTTTTCATCTAGACTTAGTGAAAATTTACTCCTACATTTAATTTGAACTAGGATAGTCACTATTCCATTTCCAAGAGCATCCATACTCATTTTCATACTCCATTCCATTTTATTTAAAATACCAAAAACAATAGTTTAGCATTTAATTAAATTGCCTTCCTATTTCAGTTTATTAATTTGAAAAGCCAAAAACCTATTTTCCCCTTGTTTTAATTGCATTTGCATGATATTTAGATTACTTAGGATTCAATAAAAAGGCTCCTCAAGAGAGAGAGAACGATCCTAGGTTTGCCTATACGCAATCCTTGGTTACATTTGATTGCATGATCACCTCTGTTTTGAAATCACCGTCTTTGAAAATCTTAAATCATTGAATGTGCTCTCATATTCTTATATGATTACTCATTACTATTGCTAATTGCTTTTAATTAGTTTGTTAATGAGTTTCAGATTATTTAGATATGGATTAATATCAGATTAGCATAAAGCAAGTTGTGTGTCAGAGGAGCATTAAATGCGTCTACTAAAACCGGTGATAATCTCGCAACCAACTCTTTGATCGATGTAAAGCTTTCTCTGATATCCGCCGGCACATTAAATGCTATCTCTCGACGGAAAAAACAAAAGGAATGAAAAATGCTTGCAAAGACAAAAAACAATGACGGTGATTTACAGACACTTCACGCTACAACTTTAACAGACATTTTTGAAGTGACTCAATGGCTACTTCCAACAGACATTTTTGAAGTGACTCAACGACTACTTCCAACAGACATTCAACGATCGTATCCTAAACGGGAAAAATTGTTCAACTGTCGAATGCTCTCCATTACCTATAAAAGGAGAAGGATTCAAAATGGAAAAACAGAGATACGAGCTTGCACTGTCAAAATGCTGATATTCTGAATCCAACACTTATCTCATATACTCTCTATTTCACAATGTTCATATAGTTTTCAGTAGAGAGTGTGATAATCGATTATGTACCTCAGTGATTATTATTCATCTCTTTGTGAGAGAGTCTAAACACTTATTTGATTATCTATTTAGTGATCAAATCTCAAGGTTGTTGAACCTTTGAGTGTGGGTGTACAATTACAACTTGTAAGGGGGAGTGAGTCCTAGTGTGACAGGATCATCCTGAGTACAGAGTCGGTAATTGTATTCTTACAGTGCGTAAGAGGATATCTCGGAAAGAGATTGTAAAGGCTGCACATGTGTCTGGCTAAACTTGTGAGGTTGTAAAGGCTGCACAAGTGCCTGGCTAAACTTGTGAGGTTGTAAAGGCTTTTCTCTTGTGCCTGGTTAAACAAGGAGATAGTTGAAAATCTCAAGTGGAGCTTGGGGACTGGACGTAGGTCAAGGATTGGGCCGAACCAGGATAAATCATAGTTTGCATATTTTCTTCCCTAAACTCTTATATTTCAGCATATATGTTTTGAATGACTGTCTATCGGTTTATAAATTATTATTGTCATTCAAACCTTCTTCAGTAAGTTGAGAAAAGATTTTCTAAGTTTTCTAAAGTTTTATCCGACACCCAATTTGTAATACCCTAAAATTTGTACTTCTTCTAGATATCATAGTTTGGCAAGTAATACCTATTAAATTAGGAGAATATGTTGTCTCTAAATTTTTATAGTATATTTATTTTATTTCTTAGGCAGATTTTCTTTAGGATTTAATAAGGCAAAATCCAATACTATAAACTCAATTAGGGATCATAAAATATCATGAAGTATTATCAAATACCATGATATATCATAAAGTATCGTAAAATATCATGATTAAGTATAATCTTAATTTAATCATAAGAGACATTAAAATAGCATGGAAATGCTTATTTCAATTAAAGAAAATTATCAACAACTAATGAGCAAATTAATTTGCAAAGATTAAAATGTTTATGTTAATTTTTGTAATTAATTAATAATTAAATTAAAAAGAGGCAAAAAGATTAATAAAAAATATAAGATAAGAGCTCATGTAATATAAGATAAAAATCTACCAAAGTAGGTAGGATTTTTCTACACAAATAAAGAGCCAAGATTTAGTCTAAAATTAAGGGTTTTAATTAATACAAGGATTTAAAAGAACCAATGAGAAAACCCAAAAGGCTTTTTGCATTGAATTAAAAATGCTCAAGATAATAAGATATATATAAAAAAAAAAGAGAGAGAGAGAGAGAGAGAGAGAGAGAGAAAGAGAGAAAGGGGGAGGGGGGAAGCCGTGTAAAGAGGGAGGGAGAGGGAAAAAAATTAATAAAGCCAATTTGATAAAATTTGGAATCTTAGAGTAGATTTGATAATGGTTTGAAATCCAGTAAAGATCGATGTACACAGTAAAAACACAAAGCAACAAATAAAGTGAGAATCTATACAAATTTAAATAGTTGTAAAGAAGTGAGAATCCTAGAGAAAATATAAGGACTTATCTTGAACCCACATAATTTAACCTCGAAAGTAAGTCTAGGAAAGGTTATTTTGCAAACGTTGAAGAATAAGTTTAGTGCAACCATGGGAATCTAATTAGACCATAAATCTTGATATCCAACTACTAATCAAAAAGCATACTCAGAATTTAAAAGTGTTAGTGATCCATCAAGCAACCAAAGATGAATTTCGTTAAAGTAAAACCTAAGACTCAACTGGAAGAAACTTACACCGGAAGATTTCACTTTTCTTTGTGTGCAAGAAAGGAAAAAAATATGAGGGAAGAGAGAGAAAAGGGGGGCGGTTTTTATGCTTTTAAGGGCCAGGATGAGAGCTTCAAATTTTACCTAGATCCGACGACCCGTATTCGAGATGACAGAAGTTCGAATTATTTACCAAAGTGCCATACACTTTCACTATAAATAGGACCCTTCATTCATTCATTCATTTTCTCACACCAAAATCAACTCTCAAGAGTGATTTTCTAGAGAGAATAGAGAGGAGTAGGAGCTGGAAGTCAGAGTAGCAAGGTTCTTCAAGGGTAAGTTCACTAGTTCTTGATGTTCTAGTCTTAAATTCATAGTTAGTTGTAGTTTGATCTTAAAATGCTAGAAGTAATTTTATTTTCATGTTTTTATGATTAGGATTAGCTTTAAATTCAAAAAATTGATGAGGGAATTGTTATAGCAAAAATTTTGAGAAAACACCGAAGTAACGAAGTTCTGGCGAAGTTTTCGGCTAGGCAGAAATTTTCTGGGGTCAGGGGTAAAATGGTCAGTAATGGTCAAAAAATGTCATAGAATACTATTTGCACAGTGATAATGCAAAAATACCCTTATAGGATATCCAGAAACTAACGGAAGGCATTTCGACCAAACACATAACATGTACTATTCACGACGAACGAAGGTACGGACGCGTACTATAACACTGACTCTAATGCTTATTATATGCTTACATGTAATAGATGATTTCATAGACTGAGATTCTGTCTTAGATCACTGTTTGTACATTCGGCTCTATACACGGGTTATAGTCTTGATAACGCCGAAAAGATGTTTTCCTAGAGCTGAGGACACGGGCAGCTGTCGTGGCACTGGAGAGTGCAGACGTGTGTGTGACTTTACATCTGCTGTGTGCTTATGTACTGTTGTTGTGTTAATCTTGCATATGCTATGTGCTTATGTGTTGATTACTGTTGTAATGTTATGAATATCTGTTATACATGTACTGTCATATTTGAGCATAAGGTTAACCGTTACCTGAGATCCGATGGGCATTGGACCTCAGCTCTTACAATAGCTTCAGGATCTGGCGGGCCAAGGACCAACGATAAAGGAAAGCAGCACGTGTGATGTACCGACCGGCGATTTACTTTTATACCGTCCTTTTTTATTTCACGGATAACTGTACCGCAATTACTACTAGACCAATATTCTGTTATGAACATCTGAATGCTTATCATTATTTATCAGTTACTCAATTGCTCCGATGTCCTACTCTGATAAACGTTTAAAAAAAATCCGCTTTCGAAAATGGGGTGTTACACAATTCACCCCCCTCTTGGGTGATAGTCAGGTCTAACAAAAATGACTGTAAATTTTTTTAAAAAATATCTCATTTAAATTTTTGATTTGAACTATCCTTAACAAGTTATAGAATAAACATGGATAATTTGAAAAAACAAATTATAATTGCTGTTTAAATTAAAAGGTAATTATAAATATAAAAGATAAAGTTGATTTTGTATATTATATAAACTTGATTAAGTCTTATATATTATTGTCTTAAATAATCACATGGATTTGCCCCATATATATTTAAAAAAAACTCTTAATTCATCCTATGTCATGTTATAACATTGCATTAGCCTTTAATATGACCCTCATAAAATTGTCTTAAATAATTACATGGATTTATTCCCATCTTCTGGTGTACTATTTTCATTCTCTGGTTGCTTGCTGGAATCTGTTTTTAGTTCAATGCATGTGTTTATTTCTCACTTTCTTGATTAAGTAGCAATTGGTTGGCATAAGTGGCCAGTTGTATTGGCCACTTATATTTGTGACATGTTGTTTTGTGGACTGGTGTATATCCCCACTTTATATAGTTGTGTAAGGTTGGGTTGGGGAAGTATGGAAGGCGATCGTGATAGGAGTTGGATGTACAATCGTCTAATTGAGAGAAGATAACTAACTCAAGCATTCTTGGAGGGTTTGGAAGAGTTCATCCAATTTGTTTTGACGCAATCAACTAATTCAAGTACTTGGATCAATTGTTTGTGTGTCAAATGTAGGTGTTTAAAATTTCAAGATCAGAGCACGGTGGTGAAGGTGTTGCTGTAGGTAAACGTAATAATACATTTGCTATAGATTGTTACATTTTCATTCCCTCGTCCATTTAAATCAAGTACAAAAAATAAACTTACTTCCTAATGTTGTTTTTGCATATGAGCTGAAGAAGATGAAGGCGTTGGTGCAGGAGCAAGCATCTTAGTTGAGTGAGACACAACAGCAAATGAGGCAGCAAGCAAATGAGCTACATCAGACACAAGAGATGATGAGGAATAAGCAGCTTGTACTCTAGTCCCTAACTAAGGATAAGGGTACATGGTCGACTCCTGGTGATGATGATGACCATCCTGGTGACGACAATAATGATCATACTGCTGCTGTTTAGACTATTGTTTAGTACATATTGTTCGCAATATTATTATTTATATTTTGTTTTCTCTATGCAAACTCTTTATGATTGTTACTATATATTTTTATGATATACAATTTTTTTTTTCATAATTTTTATGCAATTTTTATAATTTTTTTAAAAAAATGAAATTTGCGATTTAAACCGATTCCGTTGCAAATTTCAAAATTTGTGACGAAAAATCAATTCGTTGCAAATTTTGAAATTTGCGATGGAAAATAAATTCCATCACAAATTTCAAAATTTACAACGGAATTTTCATCGCAATTGCGAGGCTATTTTTTGTGACGGACGAATTCCGTCACAAACTTTTTTTGCGATGGATTTTTTTCGTCGCAAAAAATGACTTTTTTTTTTGGTAGTGAAATGCTTCTAACACAGATCATGCTTTTTGAGGATTTTCACGTAAACTTTCATTTGATCATCTCGAAACTCATTAATAAACATATTAAAATAATTGAGAATAATAATGAATGATAATCTGAAGTAATGGGATATTGATAATTGATTTTGAATTTACGAAGACGATGATCAATTTACTGAGACAACAAAACTCAAGTTTGTTAAACATGACTCGAGTTTGGTTTTCAAAACTCGAGTTTTGTTCTCATAACAAAACTGTTACAAAACGAGTTTAGTTTGCAAATTGGCTTTCAAAAGGGGAACTCGAGTTTTGAATTCCCAACTCTAACATGAAACTTTAGTTGCTAAAATAGAACTCGAGTTTTAGCATTCTTGAAAGTTTGGCAAATATCATCAGTCCTTTGAAAAACATAAGAACTCGAGTTATAACTATTCAAACTCGAGTTTCATAAAGTGAAACTTAAGTTTTCCAAAGTATTCATTGAGTATAGTTAAGATCATATAGGAGTTGAAGAAATACCTCAAAACTTGAGTTCATTGCTTGCGAGTTTTGTATAGACAAACTCGAATTTTACCTTGTTTGATCCAGAATGAGTAGAGGTCAAGAACTTCAAGCGTTGGAGCACTTTGAGTGTTTGACTTTGAAACCATAACTCGAGTTGTCTAACTTCTTGATTCAAGTCCGTTTCAAAAACAGTTTGATAACTCGAGTTTGATAAATATAAAATTGAGTTGTCTTAAATCATTAAGTACGTCTTCATCATTGGCAAGTGGTTATTATCATCAAAACTTAAAGCCGAGAACTAACTGGGGTTAAAATCTTAAATTATTTATCTAATATAACATTACACAATATACTCTTAATAATATCTCATTAATGTGCATAATAATTTTTTTGCCCCAAAAAAGTGTATACAAATTTTTAAAACAACATTCCTCATAAATCATTATACTGTTTAAGAATACCTAATCAAGTCACAACTAACTCTCCAGTTCCTTTATAAAAAAAAGATGTTACGAATATCAAATAATGGTATCCTTATCAATCAACCTAGATATATGTATACATCCAGCATTCCTAGCATATTATATTAGTGTTATTTTAAAATTGTGTTTTAATTTCTTGTATTTACATGATACCACTTTTGGTTCTAGATTACGTGTGTATTTGGATTAGATTTTAGAGAATAATTTTTACGATTTACGAGATAAGTATGTGAGAGGAGTTTTGTTTCGGCTAATAAAAAAGGACTTCTGAAACTATGGTTTCAGAGTTATCCAAACACTCACTTTGTAACACAATTTACACCATAAACTAGATCTTACATTTATAATTGAAATAGTTTTTTTTAAAAATTTAATTATCATGTTTTAGTTTCAACTATCACTCTAGTTGATTGAATTATGAAAATGGTCATCACGCGCTAAACTTTTTAATTAAATATTTGTTCTAGCTTTTAGGATACGATAATTGAATATTTCATACACTTTTTTTTATCTCTTGATTTATAATTTAGGATTCTTTAGTCAATAAATAATGGTTTTTATACTTATTTGGGCTTTGGGCCTTTGATTATATTTTAACCATTTTTTATAATAAAATTTCAGTTTTATATTGCTTCACTATTTTTACCATAACTCTTAAACCAGACATCGGATTTGCCTCATTCTTGTTTCCTATTTTAGATGATTTAAAGAGCTACAATTGTTATGAAGACATGAAGGGAAAATTCGGACAATATGGCAGTCGATTTTGGAGCCGAAGTCAGATGTATATTTCTAGATTTTTAATTGGGCTCGAATTTTGTAACTTAAGCCCATTTTTATTTCTTTTCCGTTTTGGGCCTGAACTGAATTGTGGATTGGAGCCCCATTTCGTTTTTGTCATTTTAGGTTAAGTTAGATGGCAGCCACAAACACTTTTGTCATTCACCTTTTTACACATTTTTGGATTAAACACAGAAGTTTCATTTTCTCTGCAATGTTCTTCGCGTTCTTCGTCTGTTCTTCATTTTTTTCCAGTTATGCTTGGCTGAGCTTCTGTGATTAACCCAACGTTGAGGATTCCATGATTCGTCCAGAGAGCTTGTGCTTAATCGGTAATTTTACTCGTTTCTGTTTTCATCTTATCGGATTCGATTTCGGAAATAGTTTGAATATTAGATTTAATATTCGGTTTGGTTCATCCCAAGGACCGAGTTTGAACTAGGTTACGTGTTCTTGCGTGCGATCGCATAGTGAGACGCCACTGTTCGGACAGATGCTAGGTGATCGTCTAGTCTAGGGATTTTATGAATGAACGCAGCTGTTCAAACGCGAGTTCGTTCATATTTCGTTCAATGATGGAAGTTTCTGAAATCTAGATGTTGGGTTGATCAATTATAATATGATTATTTTCATTTCGTTCTGTTTCTGTTTATTTCGTTTATATTCTGTTTGAACCAAAAACCCCTCATTTTTACTGTTTCTGTTTCACCGTTACTGTCCATTCAAACCTGCTGCGAATTCGTTGGAAAAACGACCCAGGTTCCCTATTACTGCAAATCTTTTATTGAATCTGGTTATTTTATGAGAGACGCGGCAAATCTTTGTCAGACACTAACAACTTGTTTGGTATGAGGGGAGGGGAGAGAAAATCTTTTCAAGTTAGATTTAAAAATATTAGAGAAATAGGGTTAAACGTTTGTAATTAATTTTTCTTAGTCTTTTATCTCACATCTTCTTTTTATTAAAATTTTGTCACCTACTTCTCCCATTCTTTTTTTTCTTTAATCTAACTCAAAATATTTTCTTCTCTCCCCTCCCCTCCAAATACCTCGTAGCAAATAGACCCCAGATTATAATTTTAAGATTAATGAATTTCCTGGATTTGGCTTCTTTCCTTTTCTTTTATGGTCCGCTCCCATCCTTTACCTCTTTTATGACCATTGGATCAAAATCTAATGGTCCACATTTAATGCTATTAATATTTCTTTTCCTCTTATAGAGAGAGAGAAGGATGGGAAGGAAATAGCTAGAGAGAATGATGGGAATGAAAATAAATGTGGACCATTAGATCTTGATCCAATGGTCATGAAGGGAGTAAAGGATGAGAGCGAACCAAAAAGAAAAGGAGAGAAGCCAAGTCTGAATTTCCTTCTAAGATTACATATTGGTTTTAATTGGTCCAATGGGTAAAAAGTAAAGCCAGCATACTTGAATTTTTAGGTAACAGCCGTGAATCTAGGATATCCTTGAGACGTCCAAAGAAAAAGTGCTGCGAAACTTGATGGAATTTTCTCGAACATGCTCTTTTTAAGAGGAAATTAATGAACAAAGGGATGAGCTAATTAAGATAAGTGTTGAGTAATTAATGTTCTTGATCACTAAGTTTTGAGGCTTCAATCATATTGTGGGATCGAAGGCCATGGCAGATCCTGTTGGGGGTGCTGTTTTAGGGCTTGCCTTTGCAGAATTTTGGAGTGCAGTTAAAGAAGTCAAGGACCGTGTTAAAGACTTCAAACCCAAATTGAGGGACCTGGAAAACACACTCGAACATCTAGTTCCAATGATCGAAGATATAGAAAGAATAAATACACAACTGAATGAATCGTCTCAGAGTGAAGTAGAACGCTTAAAGTCAATCATGGAAGAAGGTAAGGAGTTGGTTTCCAAGTGCCTTAACTTATCACGGTGGAACATTATCAAGAAGTCATGTTACCAGAAGAAGCTGGTGGAGCTGGACAGAAAAATCATAAGCTTCAAGCATATTGAATTGCACATGTTCATGGAGGTCAAGTATCTACGTTTGCAAGTCAGTCAACTCTCCAATGAGGTTCAAAGCCTAAGGTCTTGTATTAATCCTAGTGGTTCAGCCGCGGCGGGAGCTACTGTATATTCTGGCACATCGTCTAGCACATCTCCGGCAACTTATTTAGCCGCCAGAGCCACCGATGTGGTCCTCGCCGTTACCGCGGAAAGGAGGACTGAGTGGACATGGAAGAACAAAGGCCCGGCTCAGAATGATCACCAAGATGATGATCAGATTCAGAATCACAACAGATGGAAATCTGAGGCTCAGCAACATATCTACACCTCCAAGCTCTTCCAAGAGCTGGTTAAACTCAAACTTGGAGGCGGCGGTGGCGATGACGCTCCTTCAGGTGGGAAAGCAGTCCGCAAAGCCGCCGATAGGGTCCTCGCCCTTACTGCCAAAGGGACGACTAGGTGGAGCAGGGCGATTCTCGCGGGGCCGCTGAAGTTGAGGGACCACAATAAAAGGAGGGTGGCTAAAAGATTGATTGTTTTCCGGTTGGAGCTGGTGGCTAAACTGCGGAGGAAGCAGAGGATTCTTGCCGAGTTGGTCCCCGGTTGCCGAAAACAACCATTACCGGTGATTGTGGAGGAAACCACTGATTACATACCGGCGCTTGAGATGCAAGTACGAGCCATGGCCGCTCTCGTCAATCTACTCTCCGACGTCTCTTCTTCTACCTCCTCCTCCGGAACCTGTCTAATCCATGCTGTGATTCAAACTCAATCTTAAGTTTTTTTCCTTCACTCTTGTTTCCTTAATTTTCATTTTTTTATTATTTTCTTCGATCCAACCTGTGTCTGTGTCTGGGTAGGGGGTGTCGCACACCTGCTGCCCAAAGAATGAGGCGTTCCCAAATGTTTTTTCTTTTCTTTTATATCATTAGATTTTATATAAAATAAGTGATATTTTAATATTTTATAATAAAAAAATAATACTATTATTTTTAATTTCTTATAATTTTTATAAGATTTAATACTTTTTTTTTTTTTTTTTTTTTTTTTTTGAATGAAAGGAATTCCATTAATGAAAATAGGAAAAATACAATGTGGAGCCTAAATTACGAAGAAGTTTGAAATCTAGAAAAACAAAGTTGAGAATGAACAACTATAGATCTAACGAGAGGCTAGAATCCCTTCCGTTGATGAAGGTAAAGCATCGTGAAGATTCGCTTATTCCGAACCTCCCATAATTTCCAGCATATGACACAAACCCCCATCTTCCAAGAGGAGTCAAAAGAATCAGAATGAATGATTAAAGTCACCCAGCTTTGAATATCTAAACTAAAAAAATCAGTACACATATCAGTTGGCAAAATTTTCCTCCAAACCTTAGAGGCCAAAGGACAACCTTTGAGGATATGGTCCAAGTTTTCCATGCTATCTTTGCGAGATAGAACAAGACATGTCGGATGACATACCCCTTCGACTCTTTGAGCATTTGAAAGCGGCTTCCCTTTCAACATAAGCCAAACGAACGTTCTGATTCTGTGAGCAATAGGCAGCTTCCAAACCTTTGACCAAATGGCCTTATAGGGATCCCAATTAAGAAACTCAAGGGCCCGGTAGGACGACTTGGTAGTGAACTCACCATTCTTAGTTAGGACCCAGGAGCAAGGAGGGGTTGGAGGTCCTATTTGAAAACCGTGGCTGAAATCTCTCAAAATCTCGGTGGGGAGAAGGTGATCAAACGGGGGCCGGCGCCAAGAGCCTTCGTTGTCGACGAAATCGAGATGGGTTTGGAGATATCTTGACTTGGAATGGGAGAAAATGAAACCGGCTTTAAAGGACCATGATCCCCCCAAGTCATCCCAAAATTTGATTTGATCGTCATCCCGAACCTTCCACTTAATGTAAATGGAAGCTTCATCCCAAGATTTAATCGATTCCTCCAAAAATAAGACATGCGAGATCGGCGGGGAATGACATTGAGATTCTTGATCGCATACTTTTGTTTCAAAATCCGAACCCAAAGGGAATTAGGTTGTGATTGGATCTTGAAGATCAATTTCATCATGAAGGCTTTATTCGAGATTCATTCGATAATCCGATTCCACCATGGTGAGAAGGCTGACATAACTCACTCCATTTCACCAGACTGATTCCACGCCGATCGCTTGAGTAGCCCCATATAAATTTTCTAATAATCTTCTCAATTTTAGCAAAGCAAGAAGAAGGTAGAGTTGTGCTCTGCATGGTATAAAGCGGGATGGAGGCCAGGGTTGATTTGGCTAAAGTCATCCGGCTAGCCAAGGAAAGAGAATGGCTTTTCCATCCAGAGAGTTTCATCTGAAGCCTGGAAATGATGTGTTCAAAGGTTACTGTTGAGACTCTTCCGTTAATGAGTGGGACTCCCAGATATTTACCTAGGGAATCGGAGGTTTGGTACCCTAGGACATCACCAAGTTGCCTACGCAAGGAGGAGTCAACGTTCTTAGAAAATTGAATCATAGACTTAGAGCAGTTTACTTGATGACCAGACGATAGGCAAAAGTCAGATAAGACTTCCTTAATCAGAGAAGCCTGCTGAAGAGTTGCTTTCCCAAAAAGAACCAAATCGTCTGCAAAGAAAAGGTGAGAAAGAGATACTCCCTGTTGACCCAACTTAATTGGTTGCCAACTCCCATTTTTTACCATGGCTTCAATTAAATGGGATAGACGCTCCATACAAAGGACGAAGATGTAAGGAGAGAGGGGATCACCCTGCCTTAAACCACGCTTAGGGAAAAACTTCCGTAGCTTTCCCATTCCATATAACCCGCATAGAAGGGGAGGATATACAGTTCATGATGAGACGCATCGGATTACTCGGAATATCGGCATCATTGAGGGTGTCCTCCACAAAATCCCATCTTAGTCTATCGAAAGCCTTTTGAAGGTCAATTTTTTCGAACCATCCAACCTACTTTCCCTTTTTTCCCCTCATGGAGTGCATAACTTCTTGGGCTATAATTATATTATCAATTATGCTTCTTCCCGGAATGAAACTCGTTTGGGTCTGACCAATCAAATATGGTAATACTGAGCGTAACCGATTAGCTATAGTCTTAGAAATAATCTTATACAGAACAGAGCACAGACTAATAGGACGAAAATCACTTATAGACGATGGATGATCAACTTTAGGAATTAAAGCTAGCATGGTGTGGCATAAAGCTGGATCAAAATAAGAACCTGACCAATGGCGTTGAACAAAGGTAAAGATGCTGGATCCGACAATATGCCACTGCGATTGGTAGAAAAGGGCGTGAATACCATCCTTCCCTGGTGATTTAAGAGGATGCATTTCGAACAGAGCTTGTTTAACTTCCTCCAAAACTATCTCACAGTCAAGCTGCCGTCTAGACAAAGCAGAAATAGGAGGGAAGGCTCCCCGGAGAGAGAGGGGACAAAATTGGTGGTCCTCCAGAGAATAAAGGTCAACAAAAAAGTGTCTGGCAGTGATAGAAAGAAGATCATCGTCCAAAATCCAGGAGCCATCGGGACCCTTAAGCTGAGAAATTTGATTTTTCTTTCTCCTCATCAACGCTTTCAAGTGGTAGAAGTGAGTATTGCGATCCCCAAGGCAGATCCACTCTGAAGATGATTTTTGGAGCCATAATAATTCTTCTTGAAAGCTCACCTCTTCCAGTTCTTCTCTCAAAGAAATTTCTAGATCTACAAGGAATTCGGAAGGAGGGATCGATTGATCTTCTAATTTGGATTGGAGCCCAGAAATACGCCGGAAGAGCTTCCGTTTGCGCCTACCGATATGCCCAAAAGTCTCAAGATTCCAGATCTTCATCTCGGTCTTGAACGTTTCAATGCAGGGGAGGAGCTCATTGCCAGAGTGCCAAATACGGCGGACCATATTTTGAAAATCAGAATGGGCCAACCAAGAAGCAAGGAACCTAAAAGGAGGCTCAAAAGGACAAGCTTGGTAATTGAGGCCCAAGTGAGTACGGATCGGCCTGTGATCTGAATGCAGCTTTGGAAGATGATCAATGGAGCTTCTCAGGAAGGCTTGGATCCAAGAAGGAGAACAAATTGCCATGTCTAAACGCATAAAGAGGGTACCTTTTCTCCAGGTGAATCTTGGGCCATTATGGCCCAAATCAATAAGGCCATTTGAATGGAGAAACTTGTTGAAAAGAGGACATCCATGGGCCCTACGAGGAGAACCACCTTGCCTCTCTCGATCTGATTAATAATAGCGTTTAATACTTTGAATGGAAGAGAAATGACACCATTTGGGAAGTATTAAATCTTTAGAAAATGAAAAAAAAAAAATGAAAACAACACTATTGTTTACCGCATAATACATTAAAATAACACTAATTTCATGTAAGATTTAATGATCAAAAGAAATCAAAAATATTTGGGAAGTCTTCTATTAGACTAGGCTTTTAGTTAAATTTGTATTCATCACTCAATGTTTATAGAAAGGATTTCCCTCAAAAGATTCTGACATCAAAATTTTCCCTTCTAATAAGCCAATATTTTGGAATTTGTCTCTCCCTTTAACCTTATATTAATGTATTCATAACATTGTTGGGGGATTTTTTTTTTTTTAAAAAAAATATGGACATTTTGAAAGAAATTAAAATGACATACATGTTCAACTTAATTATATTCCAACAAAAATGTTACAATCACAACAAAACCATATTCATGAAAATGAGAGATGAACAGAAGCATCAATATTCTCTCGTGGTGTCTTATCATCATACATAAAATTTGCCTTTAATCATCACGATTAGTCCTTTAATTATTTGTGCTTTGGAAGATCCAAGAAGAATAGTCGATATGCATTGTGAGTTGGACACCTCTCAACATACTTTGTTGGGAAAATTACATGCAGGTCTCAAGGAATGAAAAAATTACAAAAAAGTCACTTAAAATCATGGTTGTTAATACATGCATTTCCTGTTGTAAATACATGCATTTCTTGTTGTAAATAACCTCTCTATATTCAAAATCCAGGTATTTAAATGTTGTTGTAAATATATGCATTTCTTGTTGTAAATACATGCATTTTCTGTTGTAAATGTTCAGGTGTTTAAATGTTGTTGTAAATATAAGATTTCGTGTTGTAAATATGTCGATTTCGTTGTTAATACAAATAATATCAAAAAGCCTATGGGGATTTACGTGTAATTTTGTGATTTTAAGGGACTTTTTTTGTTTTTTAATTTGTTTTATTCTT
Source organism: Acacia melanoxylon (assembly GCA_019022615.1). Classification (NCBI taxonomy): domain Eukaryota; kingdom Viridiplantae; phylum Streptophyta; class Magnoliopsida; order Fabales; family Fabaceae; genus Acacia; species Acacia melanoxylon. The sequence goes on from JAFJYJ010000013.1 coordinate 7,405,797, forward strand.
TGGGACCTACGCGTAATTTTCCCTACTTTATTTATTAAAACGGCCGGGAGGGATTACATTATTAAAGAATAATAAATTATTAGTTTCTTTCTAACAATAAATTAGTAGTTGGTAAAACTTTGCATTATTATTATTCCTCAAATCAAGGGCTTGTTTGATTGTGTTTTTAAAAACAGTTTTCGAAGAGTTGTTCTAAAACAAAAAACATAAAGTTATTTTAAAAAACTTGAAAACAAAACAGTTTTTATTTGTTTTCTTTCTTTCTTCATTTTTTGAAGTCGCCACATAGCAGCTATCACCACTACACTACTAGTGATGACTATCGCTACATCACTGTCGACTACAACCGCCATCACATCACTTCATAAACATATTTTTTAAAACAATTGTCCAAACACATTTTTTTAATTTTTTGTTTTCAAAACTTTTAAAAAAAAAACAATTTTATTAAACTGTCTTGGAAACTAAAAAACATAAAATATTATCAAACATAAAATTAGTTTTTGATTCCTAATATTGTAGCCAAATATTTATTTGTATTGAAATCAGAACAATTATAGATTCTGAAATTAATGCAAATGTAACAAAAATTAGGAAAAGTAGCCATTAAAGATCATTATGTAAAGTAAAATAAGTAAGTAATACGAAAGAAAAAAAAAATGGTGGGCCAGGAAGCATCAATTCACTAGCTAGTGCTAAGCATGTGGGATACAAAATACGTGTCACGAAGAAATTGGCTTTGCTTAAAATCAAAACCTGTTTGTACGTGCTTTATTTTTTGCTCGGATTTGTACGTGCTTTATCACTACACTAACCACACATAAAATAATTAGTGACACTAACTTTAATTAATTAATAATAGCATATATAATTTAGAGAATAGATTACCTTTTGACCATTATTCTAGCTTTATTTTTAATTAATTTTTTAACCTATACAAGCAAGTAATGATATATGGTGTGCATGATGATGAGAAATCCTTGGCTCATCTAACTTGACACGAAGTTTCTTCGTATTAATAGGGTTTAGGTGTAAATATATTCTAGAAGTATTCGCAAAAACTTAAGGTTGTACTGAAAGTATTTTTAGTTTCAATGTCATTCAAAAAATTTAAAATATAGCAATTTTATCCCACTATTTAACAAAATTAATTTTAACCGTTTGTTGATGGATTTTATGCTAAGTGGCAAGGATATGATGCCACATCATCGCCATCAAATCCGCATGGTTGAAACTTGAAACACAACACAAAGTGCTGGCATACACGACCAGATCTGTCATGCTTTTTCCTCTGGGAAAACTTGTGAATCCAAACACCCAAATCAGCTATAGCATCAAGAATACTTGAAATTAAACCGTAATTTCATTTGGTTCTGCAGATTAGCATCTCTGCATTTCATGAAACAATTCAAAAGCTTTATTGGGTTGTTTATTTTGTTAGTATCCACCTATCATTGCATTTCAAATGAACACGTTTTTGTCAGGCATATTATCAAACATGAACCAGGCAGATTCGATGTCACCATTATCAAACATGGAAGGAAGGAGAGGGAGAAAGGAAGGGCATGAGAGATGATGAACGTTGAAAATTATAGCTTTGTTAGTGGATGAGGGGAATTATTTTTTTGTTATAAGACTTCCTTGCCGACATTGAGACAAAAACTTTTACGATAACATTAAAAAAAAATTGAATACTTTCAGGGTGGATTTGTACTTTAACCCTACTTAATATTTCAACCCCTTCATTTCTTATTAGATTACAATTCATATGGTCTCAAGTATGTATGAATTGGATCATTGAGGACTTATAAAAAGTTTTGATTAATTATTATAACCTAAAATTTATCAAAATTATTATAAAATAAAATTTATTAGAAAGTTGCACAACTGTATCATGCAAAGCACCTTAATTAGTACATGCTTAATTGTCTTTAAGTTTTATATTTGTTTTTCCTTTTTAAAGAAACGAAGACTTTAGGAAAAATCATACTAAAATTTTCAAATTATGAATTAGAAGAATGGAACTTTGATCCAAATTAGAAATCAATAAGTGTTAGGTATGCTATAAAAATTGTGCTCAAAACTTGGAGTTTCAAATACTAATTCAAACAGTAATACATATGAAAGTTTCAATTATAAATTTAGCACTTTTATAAGTCACAATGACTGACAATTGAAAATTTCATATATATTTGAAACTGTCTGAATTGATATTTATTTTTCATCTTTTTGTACCATTTTCTAGGACTTGCCTACTATTACAAATAGTATTTTTAGTTACATTAAATATTTTTAAATATTAAATTAGTAAGTTATTAGTGCTTATTAAATTTAGAACCTGATAATGTATTTATTAATTAAACGTAATGACAAATTCAAAATATATTTGTAAATAAAAATAAATTATAATTTTAAAAAAATGGTGATAGCTACAAAAGTATTAATGATTTATTTGTTTTTCTTGAAGTGCATTTTAATATTATAAATTATGATCAATGAATTAAATTTTTTGAAATAAATATTAATAATGGGAAAATCCTATATAAAGCTGTCGAAAATAGAAAAAAATCTAAATCAAGTTAGTAAATTTAATATATCCTGATTAAGTTATTGACCCAATTTAAGATTTTAAAATATGGACAAAATGACTTTATTTCCTTCTCTTAGTCTCCTATCTCCCCTTAAAAGTTTTATTTCTCTGTAACTTATTTTTTCAATAAGTATATATTAATATATAATAAAAAATAAAGATTCCCTTGAATCAAAGAAATTTTTTTGTTCTGGAAAGATCATCAAGAAAAATTCAAGAAAATAAAGGAAAGTATAACCCAATATCAATTAAATGATTTTTAGTTTGATATCGGGAATAAAAAATTTATTATTGACTTGATTTTTTTTTTTACGAGAAGAAAATCAAACTATACGTTAATAAGACAATCGAACTTGTGTGATTTATCAAACAATATATTAAAGACTCCATATAATAAAAAATAGTTTCATTAACAACATAAAAAACGTGTTTCATTAACCTTTAAAAAAAAACATATATCGCACAAGTTTGATTAATGTAGTTTAATATTCTTTTCATTGAAAAAAGAAATAAGCTGAGTTCTTCAAAAATAAAATTTTTATTCACAAAGCCTATTGAATTCCTTAAGCATCTAGTCATTGTTGATTATGGTTTTCTTTTCATTTTTTGGCTTTTATTATTCTTAATGATCCTTTTAGAACACAAAAAATTCATTTAATTTTAGTGTATCATATTTTATTTTAGAGTTAAAGTACAAAAATAATAATACACATACGATTTTATTAAAAGTATATTCAGCATCATATATTTTTCGGTAATGTATAAGAGTCTGTAAACTTTAAAAATGGGGGGCAAAAATGCTATTACTCAACCTGATTGGCGTTTCTGAGCAAAAAAAGAAAAAGAAAAACTGATTGGCGTTACTTTATTTGGGTGGGACCCACCGTGATGTCCAGATCAGTGACAGCAAGGACGCCTTTGATAATATCATCCCATTGAATTTGCAGCTCAATTTCAACGAAGAACACAATCAAACCAGAAAACTCACCTGAAAGAGCTTATGAAGGAAATTGGCTCACTCTTTCTCAGAATAACCTTCTCATCTTCCTTGCGGTTAGAAACACACAGATATACATGAAACTATGAGAGATAACCAAATCACTACTGGTCTAAGAAAGAAATTGAGGCCAAAGGCACTACACAAGCAAAGAGCCTCCTGCAAAAATATCAAATTAGGTAAATAAAGCGCTTTAGAAAATACATGTTATATTAACTAACTCAACTAACTTTATTAATCTAATTAAATTGGGTAAATATGTCTTGTATTAGGAACTAAAAGAGTATATTTTAATTAGGGTTAAGGTACAAAAATACACATGTGCTTTTCTCGAGAAGTGCCCAGTAGCAAGTGCTTTTTGTAGGAGCAAAAGTATACATGTGGTTACAAATTATGTGCAAAAATACCGTTTGACCGTTAAGTTTGACTTTTTTTGCTGACTGGACGATGACATGACATTTCAAAGGTGCAAAAATACATATGTGGTTTGTCAAGAAGAGCACCCAACACCAATTTTTTGTTCTTTTAAATTTAATAATTTTACTTCAATTAAAATTATTTTTGGATCTTGAAAAAATATTTCAGGTATTGACCGGTACTAAAAGGATACTGATTGATATTGAAAAAAATATTTCAGGGTACTGAATGGTACTAAAAAGTACTTTTAGGATACTGACTGGTACAAAAAAAAATACTTCATAATTTTGAAAATTTATTTTAGGATCTTGAAAAAATATTTCAAGTATTGACCGATACTAAAAGGATCTTGACCGATAATCTTGAAAAAAATATTTCGGGGTATTATTTGGTACTTAAAAAGTACTTTTAGGATCTTGATTTGATAAAAAAAAAAAACTTCATAATTTTGAAAAATTATTTTAGGATCTTGAAAAAATATTTCAGGTATTGACCAGTATTAAAAGAATACTGATTGATACTGAAAAAAATATTTCAAGATACTGACTGGTAACTAAAAAGTACTTTCAAGATACTAACTAGTATAGAAAAAATACTTCATAATCTTGAAAAATTATTTTAGGATCTTGAAAAAATATTTCAAGCTATTGATTGGTACTAAAAAATACTTCATGATCTTGAAAAATTATATTAAGATCATGAAAAAAATATTTTAGGATACTGACTGGTAACTAAAAAGTACTTTCAAGATACTAACTAGTATAGAAAAAATACTTCATAATCTTGAAAAATTATTTTAGGATCTTGAAAAAATATTTCAAGCTATTGATTGGTACTAAAAAATACTTCATGATCTTGAAAAATTATATTAAGATCATGAAAAAATATTTCGCAGTCTTGATCGATACTAAAAATATCTTCAAAGATATATTTTTTAAGATTCTAAAATAATTTTCAAGATCATGAAATATTTTTTTTGTACGATAAAGTATTCTCAAAGTATCTTTTTTAAGTACTTAGTCAAGACTCGAAATATTTTTTCAGATCTTAAAATAATTTTTCAAGATCATGAAGTAATTTTTCAGTACAAATCAGTATCCTGAATATCTTTTTAGTACCCGGTAGTAATTAAAATAAAATTATTAAATTCAAAAAAAAGAATTTGGTGTTCGACGCTTTTGTTGACAAACCACGTGTGTATTTTTTGCACTTTGAAATGCCACGTCATCGTCAGGTTAGCAAAAAAAAGTCAAACTTAACGGTCGAAACGGTATTTTTTGACCAATTTGTAATCACATAGTCACTTTTGTACCTAAATAAAGCATTTCTTCTTGCAAGACTTCCTTAAAAACACAGCGTGTGTATTTTTACACCTTAACCCTTTTAATTATTCTGGACTAAGTCTTTAGGTTATGAACCGCGAAAAAAAAAAGCGAGTATTATGGGAAATAATTAAAAAACAACAGTGGATATAGTCATAATGGGGTGGGTACTTATAGCTTTATAGGTTTATATAGACTCACTATTATTGAGTACCAGATTAGGATGTTTGTGGTACTCTTGAATTCCCACCATCACCCAAATTCATGCTTAATCAACTATTGATAACGACTTTTAATTTGAGTCCCTTGATTAATTTAATTAGCTCTATTATTTGCTTAATCGATTTCTTGTTTATGCCCCAGGAAAAATAAAACAGTCGAATTTTATAAATGGAATTAAAAAAAAGTAAAAACATATGAGTTTCTATAATTTATCATATCAAATGGATAGAAAAGAGAGATTTCCAAAACTATTTATTGAAAAATTGTTGAAAAGTCTCCCATTACAAAATATATTACTTGAAATTTGTTTGAGGACTCATGTGTAACTTATTTTTTAATGTGCTTAATTCTTCTTTAGTCATGTATAATCAATCTATCTTTGATTATACGCAAACTAAAAGATTTTGGTACGTAATTGAAGATATGTTGCACATGACTGAAGAAGAGTTGCACCCGTCTAAAATTTGGGTCCTTTGATATTTTTTGGATAACAAGTTGTGTAATGAAAGCTTTTTGAACAATTTTCTCTTATTAGTTATTTCTTTTAGGTGATAATGAAGTGGTTTCTTTCAAAGACAAAGTGAATAGTGGTGGAAGAATGCTTTAAAATTGGAAACACTAAAATGGATTGGGACCAACCTCCATAGCTAACGCACTTAAATTGCTTTCACACTACCAAACGAATGCTGATGGGGCCTTATTTTTTTAAAATTTAGTGTGAGGCGCACTAATGGCGCAATTACAAGGAAGCGGGATCAAACCTACGACCTCCCAACTAATTGGGAATCCCATACCACTAGGTCGCAGGTGTTTGGTTGATGGGGCCCTATTTTAATAGGTAGTAATATATAGGCTTATATAAAATAAAATAAAAAAATCAATGAAAACTATCAGTTTTAAAATATATATATATATATATTAGAAAGACTCAATATATTTTTATACACAAAAAGTATTAGTGTTTTGTTAGATTTCATATACAGAATGCAAATGTATTCAAGATCAGATTCATCTGGCCAATAAGTTGTTTAATTTAGAGAAAATCTCATATAGAGATGGTTGAATTACTTAAATTCTAAATTGGATTATTGAATTTAATAAATTATATATCAGGTTATGTGTCATAATTAGGGAATTTAAAATTTGAGATAAATTACCTCTATATGCCTTAATTATTAAAACAGAAAAATTGAAAACATGTTCTCTAACTTATTTCCAAACGTTAATTATACACAATATTCTATTTTCCTGGAAAGTGGGAGTATATATACTTGAGAGATGTGAATTCTGATGTACTACAATGTTTCGTGAATATGTGATTTTCCCTTTCTATAAAAACAAATCATGGATTATATATTCAAGATATATATACAAGATTCAAAGTTTAAACCCGTGTCAAAAAATTTTGAATAAAAATATAAAATATCGAAAGTAAGTAATATATTTTCACGTGGATAGGTAGATCCATTGTCACAATATATTTCAATTAATTCTAATATATTATTTTATAAAACCAAATATACGAAAAAAAGAAAGAATATTGTGTATAATTAATGTTTAGAAAGAATTTGGAAAACAAATGGTGCTCCATGGTACAGTACTTCCTTGTGAATTAATTGATAGATCAAATAATAAGTTATGGTTTCAATTTTTCTATTTTTAATAACTAAGGGGTATAGAGATAATTCGATCCAAATTTCAAATCTATAATTATGACGCGTAATCTAATATATAATTTTTCAAGTTCAATGACTTAAATTAGAATTTAGGTAATTCAACCATTTTTATATGAGATTTTCTCAAGTTTTGAAAGGGAGGTTTCAATGGTTTTCAATACACTACAAAAATGTTTTTATAATTAGGACTGGAGGGAGTACCGTGTTGGAGATCTCGTGTTTATGTGATGGATTACAGAGAAACTTCTTTTTACTTCTTGTGGAACTACAAGAAAAAAGAAGAAAAGTCAAATATATTCTGTGGGGGTGGGATAGGCTCATAATGGAAGGGAAAATTGTTAAGAAGATGAAGCACAAATAAAAAAAAATGATTAAAAAATCATCTGACTTTCAAATAGTTGATAGAATAATGTTAAGAAAATTAAATATTACTAATTGAGATGACACAAATATATAGGACCACAAAATTGTGTGGAAGAGGGGGGAAAATAAAAGAAAGATGTGGAAAATTTTATTCTGTAATGGATGTAAAGCCTAAAGCAACTAAACAAAAGCAGGATATGGCCTATATTGTTATTAAATTAATTAAATTTGGCAAGATTTGGTAGATACAAACTCACACAAAAATTATAAAATGCTCCAAATTAAAGGCCTTGATTGACACAAATAGGTTAGTAAACATTTTTTTTAATGAAATCTAATTTACCTAAATTTTTGTTACAAAAAAAAAAAAAAATAGTCTGTGACAAAAACAAACAAAAATTATACTCTCATGTCAGGTCCTGACTAGACTAGGTCTAATTAAATTAATATTATATAAAAAAAAAAATGCACGAAAACTAGAAATTTCTGAGATAATGCCTATTTTTATCATTGTCATGCATGTTAAATTCATAGCCAATCTCACCAACATTGCAAGAAAAATATTTATATACATAACACAAAATAAAAATCATTTAAAGGACAAATAAAAACATAAAATAACAATATAAAAAACACAAAATAACATAGCTTTAGGCTATTGAGTTTTTTTAAGACAATAAAAACTTGGTGCTTATTTGGGATGAGACTTTAAAAATATTTATTTACTTAAATTAAGATAAAACTTTTCTTATATACTTACTTTCCATATTATCAATTTTTTTTTTTTTTTTAAGGTTCTAATCCCCGTTGCAAATATACAATTGTTTTGACAGATTTTTCAAGAGTTTTATATGAATTCACTTTTCAAAAAATTTTGAGATGTTACATATTGGACATATGGTCAATTCTTAATTCAACTGATTGAACCGATAGTGGATCCAATTTTGACAACAATGATCAACACCATAACTCGTACAAGAAAGAGTTAATTTCAATAATGTAGAAAGAAATATTGTGAATATAATATAGAGTACTGAAATAAAATATATAGCAGCTAGTGAGACATGCCCCTTGATCCTATAGTACCTTTAATTATATGGGTGTAGGATAAGACTGGCTACTTATTTGAAGATAATGGCATTCATAATTGGTCTCTTCTTGGAAATTTGTGCACTCATCAATAATTTACTTTATTTATTAAACATATTATCTTCTATTCTTTGGCCTCACCTCACTGTTTCTAATTGCAATCTAAGCTTGACTTTAATTATTAATCCGTCAATATATCAATATATTTATTAATATAAATTTAAATATTTTTTCTATATTTTTTAATGGTAAATAACATATATATTATTAGTTTATTGATGGCAAAAAATATTATTAGTGTAACTAAAACAACCTAGCTCAGTTGGTTCGTAACTGGGTTCCCTTAAACATTTAGTTAGGGGTTGATCTGACGCGGTGTGTATCGGAGAAGATTATTTGACCAAGACAAATGCCCGCCGGACTCACAAAAACATTTAAAGTAAAACGATTAGTTTACGATGCAAAAGAGATTATTTCTATAAAATAATAATATTATTATTAGTGTATAAGTTTAATACAATTCAGTGTCATTTGTCCAGTAACAAACACCAAGTAAACACACACTTTATATTTATATAAATGTGTGTAGAGAATTTATGCTCAAAATTGATTTGTTTTGATACTACCACCTTCATTATATAAAAGATCACTTTAACTGAATCGCATGATTATATAAAACACTTAAAATTAGTTAAAAGTAATAAATATGTAAGAAATATAATTTTTTCACAACAATGTTCTTATTTATGAATGAGTAAAAGAGAGATTAATAATGAGAAAATAATGAAAGAGAATATATGGGGAATAAATGATGTGAGAGTAATTGAGGGGAAAATGAGTAAAAATGCATTTATTATTTAAATCAACTCAAATAAAACTTTATAAAAAAAGGACAAACCAAATGGAACCTTATATACAAGGATGAATGGAGTACTTAGCTTTAAGTATGAAAAAAAGGCATGCATGTACTTTTTATTTATCTTAATCTCAAGATTTAATCTTAATTTGATATTGTCAATTTTGGGATATATATATCCCCATTATAAAGCATATTTCATCCCCTTGCCCCGTGGGAGTTCATAAAGTGCAAAATCGCGATTTTAAAACTTTTTTTTTTGATTAAAGAGGAGAGATATCTAGACCATTATAAGACATATTTCATCCCCTTGCCCCAGCTAACATGAGACTTTATAAAGTGCAAAAGGTCTTTTGTTTTAATAAGTGTGCTTTCCAAAATTTGAATTTGTTTACCTCCTTAATTGTAGACAAGTGAGTTCATTTAATAATACTCGCAATATTTTCTGTTTTAAACTTTTGATCCGGTCTGCCTTCGAATTTCTCTTCAAGAAAAGCCCAAGTGTTCTCACTTGGGTCAGATTTAAAGGTCCAAAAAAAACATAACTTGTGTCAGAATAGCGATGGATTGGGCCCATTGAGTTGGGCACATAAAGCAGTATGGATCCAAACCAAAACGACGAGGATAGATTGTCGTCTCGAGAGCGCTTGCCATTTGGGAGGAAGACAGAAACCCATTACTACATTCTTCGACTTGCTTCACTTTCTCTCTTCTCTGCCGCTGATTTTGCTGTTGACTGAATATTTTTGAAGGAACAATGGCTTCTTCATCGTCATCAACAGCTGCAGATTCATCTGCTATGGTGACGGAGCGACGAGGAATACCTGGGGCTCAGTTTGTGGAGGACGTTCAGAATTATCTCACACAATCAGGTCTCGATGTCCACTCCGCCCTTGCCTTCCTTCAAGAAAGGTTCGTATTCTATTTTACTTCACTTTCTTCTTTCATTCTAAGTCTTATTCCCTATTCCTATCAAACGGAACAATCTATTTTGGTGCCTTTGCGAATTAGTAGATTAGGCTTTGATTGTTCATGATAGAGTATTGGGTATGGCTTTACATGCTTACGAGAGTGCCACTTATACGTACCGAATTCACTGGCTGAATGTTATTACGTAGTTGGGTTGAAGGATCTGCTTGCTCTTTTGTGATTTTTGCTGTGTGATCCCTGCCAAGAGCTTTTGTTATTTATTCTCGCATTGAATCCATGTTGTCAGGCTTTTTGAATGTAGATTCGATAGGTGCATTGAAATTATTATTTGGGATAGGAAGATCATGTTGCATAGCATTTTAGCAACTGTACGAGGAGATAGTATGCCGAGAGTGCAATTAGGAAAATAGAAGCACACTTTCATTCTTTCTAGTGCCCAGAGCAATGCTTAAAATGATGGTGAGATTAAATACGTTTGTGCCCCATGATTAATAGTGGGTAGATGGAAATGGAATTGAGATATGCATGTGGAACTTACATGACAGAACTAAATTCTTTCTAGTGCCCTATGCTTGGGGTATACTTGATTCTTGTGGGCAATCCTTTTTAAGAGTTGGGGAGGAGTCTCACTTTTATCATTATTTTATGATTTTCTTTATCAATGATGACCTAGAGACTTAATTTTGCAGACTACAGCAGTATAAAGTTGTTGAAATGAAGCTTCTTGCTCAGCAAAGGGATCTTCAGGTATTAATGCCCACTATAAACATTTATATATTAATAATGTTTCCTACGACATGAACTCTCAGCTTCTACTACTAATGAAGATTCATATCTTATTCTTTTCTAAGTAGAATTTGCAGTATGTGTTTGACTGTTATATTTAGTAGGAACTTATGCCAATTTGACATTTTGATGTCAACTAGAGGTTTAGGCTTCTGCTGATTGAGTATGAATAGCCTCAGGTTAACTGTGAGCTATATAACCAGATTTACAGAAAACTGTTAGTCTGGTTTTTGTTACCTTTTCTTATATATACAAGGAAAGATTTCATTGATGCTGATTTTTCTTGGTTGTTCAGGCAAAGATCCCGGATATTGAAAAGTGCTTAGAAGTTGTTGCTACGTTGAAAGCTAAGAAGGGTACTGGTGAGGTTCGTTTTCAGTTTGTTTTCGCCTATAAAGTATTGTAGTTTAGATTAAAGAAACTTGGAATTCATGTCTGAGGAAAGAGGTAGATGTGATTGGTCATATTAGATGGCCATTAGAAAGTCCATCTTTTTCTGTCAATGTGTATAGAGTTTTCCTGGACATGGGTGTATATGTGATTGCCACTTACTTCTATAAAATCTATACCTGCTGTGTATTCCTGTTTTTGCTGCTTCTTTATCAGTAAAAAAATCATATTGTATATTTTTACCATTGAGCACTTGATTCAGTGTCAGAGGTTTCGAGTTTGAGACTTGGGAGTCTAGCTGTGTTAAATATTTGGAAGGAGAGCTTTGCCACCCTATGCAGTCATCCTCGGCTCCTACAAATTAGTCTGAGTCCCATTTAGTCCACTAGCTGAAAGTGTGCTGAATATCAGGTGGTCCAACCCAAAAAATAAACTTGACTTTAAGGAAAATTAGTAGATGTTGATGAGATTAGACGGCTGAAGCATCTTTTTCCATTTATGCATATATTGTTTGCCCTGTTTCCCTTGAAGTATGTAATGACTGCTCCCACATTTATGCCTTTTGGGTGGTTTCCTTTTAAATAAAATCATAATGAGTAAAGAGTAGAGAGTGAGAACAAGCAAGCCCTGATTCCATGACATCTTAATTAGAGTGAGCTATTTTCCTTCTTTGCTCCTATTATCCTAGTTTGTTGCATTCAACTGGCCTCTTTCCATCTTCAATGGTTAGACATATTGCTAAATTTTGGCATCTGTTGATGCCTTGATGGACAGTGCATAATAATCGATTCTCATCTCATTCAGATGGGTGGGCTTTTATTTTTGGACTTATGTCTTTAACCTTGTTGCATTGAGATCATGGCTCCTCTTCTCAGGGGCAGCTGTAGATACACTCGGGCAATAAGATTCTTGTGTTGAGCTCACCATTTGCTTGAAGCATATTTAAGTTGGTTTTGTCAGATAGCATACCCATGGTAAAGGTCTAAAGGATAATATGCCCATTGGGATATTACCTTTGGCTTTGGCTCATTGCGGTCATCACAGAGAAGAATCAAAGTCCACGTCTCTTATTGTTATATGTGATACAAGGCCTTTGAATTTACTCATGTTCTTGGCCTACGTTTCAATTGAAATGAAGTTATTAGCAGATGTACCCAATTACGGTGTCTGAAGCTTTTTTAGTATCATCAATATCTTTGCATATGTCAACCCTGTCTCATAATAAAGTAAGGAACACTAAGGAGGGGCAACAATCTTTTAGGAGGACTGCCTTAGACTAAATAAAATAACAAGAAGTGAACAATAGAAAGGTAACCTAAATACCTCTGTCTCCATTGTCCAGTACTCTTGCTGGCCGTACACAGGAAACAAGTAAGGGGTCAGAATAATAACGGTAAAACTTGAGATGCATTTATATTCTTGACGTGTCAAGTCCAGTAAAAGTCATCAATAGAACATGGTAAGTTATTTGAATAATTGAATATTATGTACAGCATGTTTGCTTTTGTTTAGGGGAATGCATTGGACTGTTGGCAACACTTTTTGGTAGTGATGTTCTATCAGTAAATATTAGAGGAGCAAACTGAAGGTGTTTTGTTAGTTTTCTGGAACCCGTTGAATTATATTTCCAACATTATGCTATGATGGAATGCAATGTTATTTATCCTGTGATTGTATGTCACAGATTTGATATTGATAGGGTATAATAGTCAAAAACTCAATTGCATTTTATGTTGCTATTGTTTTTATTCTTTTACTCCACCCGGTCTCACATCTGTATTAGGGAACCTTCATGTAACTATTATTGCCTTTCTACCATCTTGTAGATACCTATATGCACATGTAACGAACTAGGGTGCTGTATTCCTGACAGCATGCATTGCATATCTGCAGGAACTTATTGCCGATTTTGAAGTCTCAGAAGGCACATATTCACGTGCTCGCATAGAGGAAACTGACTCTGTGTGTTTATGGCTTGGAGCAAATGTTATGTTGGAATATTCATTAGAAGAGGTCTTTGACTGTTTGTTTTATATGTTATTACTTTATCTCTCTAATCTCTATTTTAATATATTTTTCTGGACTTAAATACTGTGTTAATTTTTGGTGCAGGCTACTGGTCTTCTCCAGAAGAACTTGGAAAATGCTAAAGCCAGTTTAGAAGTTCTTGTTACTGATCTACAATTCCTGAGGGATCAGGTCACGGTGACTCAGGTTAGATTTTGAATTACAAAGTCCTCTATCCCTTTTTGGTGCAGTTCACCTCCGAAAAAATGCATGTCGTGGGCGTTGGGCGTATATTGGGTGGCCAGGACCCAAGCCCTTGAGTACCTGCCATTACTACCCTTAGGGTGGCCTAGCGAGAGTGAGAATAAATAGAAGACCATAAACTAGTGAGAATTAGGAGGGAAAGGTTCAATTTCACTGGTTATTCTTGGTAGTGGAACTGAAAATTTGTATTAATGAAAACAATATGACTTGGACATCAGTGTAGCATTTTTATTTATTTTCAATCCCTAAGTTTGTGATGGAAAAATTTACTAAAGGTAGCCACTGAAATTTTACCCATTTCTTTTTATTCTCTTTGAATCAAGAACATTATGACCTCTACTACTCCTTTTGCTGTGCATTTCCTTTTGGTTACATCTATCCCATAAACTTCACATAGTATTCATGATAACAAATAGTTCATCTATATATATGATCAGGTAACAATTGCCCGAGTGTATAATTGGGACGTGCATCAAAGGAGAATTCAACAAGCCACTGCTGCCACTGCTCAAGACTCATAAAATGGGAATTTTATTGGCATATGGACCCAAAGCTTACCTTTTCAGTTGAGTGATCTTTCTAGATGGTCATCTTCTATTGTTGACTGGGTCTTCCTGGTTTTTGTTCCTAATTCTGGTTTCGCCCTGGTACATTCTACCGAAGTGAGGAATCAGTTTTGAAGCATGTAGGTTAAAATTATGGGCTCTGTAACATTTGTGTAATACCCACATTTAGGTATATGAACATATTTTTTGTTTGGTTTAATCATGTGGGTTTTCTATTTCCGATTTACTCTGCTTGTTTAAAATCTGGAGTGGATGCTAATGTTAATTATCTATGAGTAATATGTTTTTGAAATTCAACTTCTGGACCAGTGGAAGAATCAACGGGTTAACTGGTCAAGTGTTCTACTGAAGCTTCAATTTTTCAACAGAATCATATTGGAGGGAAAGACACCGTAATTGCTCTCCAACGATGTCAACTCCTAATCCTTAGTTAAAACGGTAAGATTTCTGATTTAGCATCGTTATTTTTAGTAAGAAATGAAATTATGACTTGTCTGGAATGTGATCAGGTCGACTTACTGATACGGTGATATTGCTAGAACTGTTTTATTTTTTAAAAGAAAAATAAATTGTATGGGGTATAGGTTTGTGTATGGCCCCAATTAGAAGGCCCAAACTGACTTTCTACAAAATTTTGATTTTTGATACAAAATGCTCGTTTGAGTGAACTTTTGCAAAATGGATGTTGTTTTTTTTTTTGATACATAAAGATGGCAAAAGCCAGAAACTACATTACACAGTACTAAAAGAAACAGGGGAAAGCATTCCCAAACTCTCCTGAGCTACAACAGGACGCAGCAACCCAGGACATTCCTCCAAAATTGCTGATTGGTTAATACCATTCTTTGCTAATACATCCGCCACACTATTAGCACCACGCTGAATATGACAAATCTGAATATGCCAATCCCTTTGTACCAGGTCTTTAATTCGCATCATAAGAAGACTCACAGAAGACAAAGTCTCACCAGACAGCAATTGGACAACTTCTAATGCATCAGACTCAAGTATAAGCTTTCTAATACCCAGATCCCAAGCAAGAGTCAAACCTTCAAGGATGGCCCACTCCTCCGCCACTAACGCTTCACAGATTCCTAATTTCTTCATAAATCCACAAAACCAGATCCCTCCACTATCTCTTAAAAGACCACCACAACCGGCCCTAGCTGACTGCACCGCCACTGCCCCATCAACATTCAACTTCATCCAGCCACTAGGAGGTTTCTTCCAAACCCGTTGTACCCCAGAACGACCAACTCCTCCGAGACTAAATTATCAAAGCTATCATCGACTTGGCGCAAACTTCCTCCAACAGTGAAGGACCTTCTCCACTGGATTAGCAGTCCGGTGAAGTTATCTTTGAAAAGAGATGAGTTCCTCCACCCCCATAACATCCAGATTGCCACACCGAATACAATACTCCAATGGGATGAAAAGCCAATAACACCCTTATCCTTGAGGTTCATCATTAGCCATTCTCTCGATTCGAATTGAAAAATCTATTACGGGAGGAAGGCTTTATCAAGTTTACCCACAATGGCTTAGCATAACTACAATCTCTAAGGATGTGTAATAAAGTCTCTGATTCAGTACCACAATACCCACACCAAATGGAGACAGACCCCCATTTACTTCTTCTTTCATTGGTAGGTAACCTAGGTCAAAGAATACTTTCCACATAAACATTTTAATTCTCTCCACACCCTTCCAAGACCAAATTTCCTTCAACCCCGTATAGCTTCGAAATTGCGAAAAATCCTCAATAAGGAAATATGCACTTCTTATTGAGAAGAGGCCATTTTGGAAGCACCCCAAACCAAAAAGTCAAGACCCGCATTTTCACATGGGGGACATGCGCCATCGTCCGCTAAGAATCTCGAATCAACCAAGCCTCGTCAAACCAAACAAAATTCCAAGCTCCATCATGATCCCGGTCCATTCTGAAGAAGAAGCGACTTCAAAATCCGATAGATTCCTCAAGCAAAAATCCCTCAAAGGTCTCCCACCAATTAACAAAGCAATCATTAAAGAAGCTGATTTGTTCACCATTCCTAACTTGCCACTTAGAGCCCCTATCAACAAGAACCTTACTGGAACAAATAAATTTCCATAGCTTCGAATCACCTGCACGAAACGACAGGAGCGAATCCTCCTCTCTCTGCATGTACCTATTCTGAAGGATTTCAGCCCATAGGCCGAGGAGCCCATAACAAGGTTCCAAGCCACTTTAGCCCCACGGGCTTTATTCACATTCCAAACGACGAAACCCGAGACCCCAAACTGTTTTGGCCTAAGAATTTGTTCCCATCCAATAGAATGAAAGCGATTAGAGGATTCATCATGACCCCAGATAAAATTCCTCTGGATTCTCTCCACCTCATGACAGATACTCTTCGGAATAGCAGCGACCTGCATCGGATAAAGAGGGATGGAGCTAAGGACCGATTTAGCCAAAGTAACTCTTCCCGCGAAAAGAGGCAATTCGCCTTCCAATTGGCCAATTTTGATCGAGTCCTCTCAACTATATAGCTAAACGCTCTTTCGTCCTCCTACCGGAGAGGGGAAACCAAGATACTTCCCAATCTCACAAGTGATCTTCATTTGAGACATGTCTCGATCCCTCATTTAGTAAGCGAGGCACTTTAGGGAAAAAAGATAGAGGACTTGGCTTTGTTCACCTTTCCACCGAGATGCCTTAGAGAATTTATCAAGACACTTGAGCATACAAGACGCTTGAATCTCGAAGCGGCTCAAAAAATAATAAATCATCAGCAAACAATAAGTGGGACACAACCGGGCCAGTTCTAGCAACCTTGATCGGATACCAACTGCCATCTGCAACTTCATCACAAATTAAATGCGATAGCCTATCCATACAAAGTACAAATAGAAGAGGAGAAATAGGGTCTCCTTGACGGAGCCCTCTCTTAGGGAAAAAGAACTCAGTTTGTGCACCATTCCAGAGAACATTATAAGACACCGACGACACACAAGAAACAATCAGATTAATAAAATCCGAAGAAAAGCCAGCATCTCTAAGAGCTTGCTCAAGAAAATCCCAACGAATTCTATCATAAGCTTTCTCTAAATCAATCTTCCAAGCCATCAGACCTTTTCTACTCCTATTCTTGCTCATAATGTGCATAATTTATTGACCAATAACAAGATTATCCTGAATATGCCCCTTTTATGAAACTAGACTGGAATGGGGAAATTAAATCATTCATAACTGTTTTCAGTCTAAGGGTGATGATTTTAGTAATACACTTATAATGCACAGTACACAGAGATATAGGACGAAAATGAAATACCTGATCAGGATTATCCCTCTTAGGGATCAGGGAAATGAGAGTTTTGTTCGCCTCCGCAACCGATAAATCTCCACAAAACACTTTCTTGACAAAATTGCAAAGCGAAGGACCCACCGTACCCCAATTGTTTTTATAGAAAACAGCAGGAAATCCATCAACGCCAGGAGACTTGAAACTACCCATAGAGAATACAGCATTACGAACTTCTTCGTCCGAAGGGGTACTCCCAAAATTTCCAGCACTTACATAGTCAAGAGAAGGGAAATTGGATCTGGTAATAAGAGGAACATACTCATCTCCAACCTCACAATATAACTTGGAAAAATGCCGAACCACTAGACTCTTTAGGTCCTCCTCTTTATTCACCCAAGCACCAGTATCAGACTTCAGGGCACGAATACGATTCCTTCTAGTCCTCATTTTGGCTTTCAGGTGATAATAACGCGTGTTCCGATCCCCATTTTTGATCCAAAGGTCTCTAGATTTTTGAAACCATTTGACTTCCTCAAGCACCATAATTCTATGAATGGATGTTGTTTTTAGGAAACTGGGTTTTGCAAGTGGCAATTGGATTTTGGATACTGGGACCTAAACACGTGCTTCAAAATGGTTTGTATTAATACATGTTGCTTTCTCAAAATGGATGGAAGAAGCACCAATTTATATTGTCTCCTAGGGATGAAAAATGACAAATCAGTGAGTAAATTTTATCAGGTAGCATAAAGGAGCAGAATGTATTTTTATGGCCATTTCTTAGTGTTGCATATCCATATGAGTGAATAACTTTATATATATAAAAAAGTTTAATATAATCTTTGGTCGATCAAGTTTATCTCAATTTAGTTTTGGTTACTTCAGTTTTAAACCATTAGTTTTGGAATATTGGTCTTTATAGCTCAATAAAAACTTGGATTGTTTTGAAACTTGAGAGACTAAAACCAAAATGAGCGTAAATTTGAGGAGCCAAAGATTATATTAAAAAAAAAAAAAAAAAAAAGACTTGAGTGAATAAATTCCTTGAAATAGATCTGCGATCATGAAGTTATGCAAAATAAAATATACACCTTTGAGAAATTTAACAGCAAAATTGTATGAATTGTTCATGTGCGAATATGATTGCCGCTGAAATATGAGTCAACTCTATTAACTAGAACAGAAGCCATATGTGACTGTCAAGACTGACATAAGAATGGGTAGGCGCGTTGGAATTCCTTGTCAAGCCTCTTGCTCATCTCTACCTTCTTTGTTTATCCAATTTATTGAGAAGTAAGAATCAGAAACAGACAGCATGGCCATTGCAACCTTTGCAAAACGATACAGCTGTCTTGTCTGTGTTCTGTTACGTAATCTTTGTTTATTAATAATTTTTTTATATAAAAAAATTAGAGTAATGACTTTTTTTCATAATTAAAGAAAAATTTCAAATAAATAGCACTCAAATTTATAAATTTCTTTTGGTTATTCAAAATTCTCAAATTGGTCATAAGTATCAAAAATAAATTTTGAAATGTTTGTCATTTTACACAATTGCTCCTCACATCTTTTAAAAAAAATCCCAAAGCTGAAGCTTTGACGTCCGGTAGCCACCCAACCGGTGATTTACAATTTGCTAAAATAAATAAATCTTTCATGTGATTTACATTTTTTTTATATCGCAATTCATTACACCTCATTGGCTATTTACATATAAAGGATTCACTTATTTTTCTTTTGATAAGAGGATTCGTTTATTTTAATAAATCTAAGATTCAGAAAAAGAAGTTGTCAATTACGATACTAATTATTATTATTATTTTTTTGCCATACGATACTATTATACTAAATACTAGTTAATGAATTGTGATACAAAAGTTGTAAATCACTTGAAGGTTTCATTTATTTTAACAAGTTTGAGATCTAGAAAAAGTGGTAACCAATTGCAATATTGAAATTGTAAATAGTTAATGAAATGTAGTAAATGCGATGTAAAAGTAGTAAAAATCCCGTTAGAGCTCCGGTTCTCCGCTGGCCAAGGGGTTCGGAAATTTTGTTTAATGACGTGAGAGGCAATTTTGAAAAATGACAAACATTTCAAAATTGTTTTTTTTTTTTTTTTTTTTTTGTGACTTATGACCAATTTATATTAACTTTTGAATAACCAAAATGTAGTTCACAAATTTAAATATTATTTATTTGATATTTTCCTAATTAATTTGAACAGTTTCCATTAAGTTATTAAGCTAAAACATTATTTTTTTTAAAAAAAATCAGATTATTTTATTTTATTTTACACTTTTTTTCCAAAATTTAAAACTAATAAGATTTCAAGAATAAAATAAATAAAATTTATACCATTGAATTATATTATAAATGGCTTAATTTTTAGGAAAAAATTCATTTAAATCTATTTAAAATGTGTAAATCTAAATTTAGACCTGCAATTTTATCAAATCCCTAATAAGGCCAAGATGCCTCATTAGAAATTTTTTATTTAGCCAATTTTACCAATATGTCCTTGTACTATTTTCCCGTGTCTTCTCCTCCTATCTCTTTTCTTTTTTAATAAGAACTCCCTATCAAAACCGTCGAGCCTAGCCTCTCCGTCTCCTCTCCCCCTCCATTCTCTTCCTTGATCCCTCCATTATTACCCTTTCACCGCTAATTTCATTTCCCTTTCTTCATTGTTGAGGAAACTGTCGTGTATGGTGGTCTCTTGCAGACTCAAAGTGTGAAACAAACTCAAACCAATCCAGCAGACATTCTCAAACCTACTGATTATTTGTCTATAATCATATTGTTCATAAATCCTAAATAGTTCAAATCGTATAGTTCAATTCATATTATTCAGCAAAACAAAGCCACTTTTTTATGGGCAAATCGCAGATGATTTTCCCCCAAGAATATACAGTTGCGAACAGTCAATCAAGCAAGTCGTTTAATGGCAAATTGTTTATGCGAACTGTCAATCATGTGAACAATCAGTTCACATAGTTCATTATCATTCTTATGTATTCAGCAAATCGTCTAGGCAAATGAAACTTAGGTTAAAGAATACCCCACTTTGATTTGGTTTGTTTCACGATGTTCGAAAGCATACCCCACTTTGATTCAATTGGGCACATTGTAGGTATACTTTCAATTATCCATATATATTCCATATAAATCATGGGACATTAAGGTAAAGAAAAATTGTGAGAACTTACCCTTCAATGTTGTTATAAGTCGATTAAAACTTGAGATTCTCAATGCTTCAATGAAAAGTAGATTCTCGTGTTAGAGTTAAACTGTCTATAGAAATTTGCAATTAAAAAGCTTCAATTCTTATTAACTACAACACTGGCAAAAAAAAACTATAAAGGGGCATTATAGCCTTTTAACAATATCCATAAATCCATAATAAGGTCTATAAACCTTATTAGGGATTTGTTAAAAGTATAGACGTCAGTTTGGATTTCGACATTTGGGAAGGACTTCATCAGGATTTTCCCCAAGTTTTATAGAGAATTGTGAGCATTATTATATTTAGTATCGGATAACTATACAGGTGGAAAAAAATGTATCAAATGACTATAATAATACTTGGTACCTAGAAGAGCATTCAAATAACCCTTATGCAGTTATGCCCCACTTGCCCACTTGGTATGGCAGAAGAGTGTTTGATGGAATCGGAATTGGAAGTATTAGAACTGTAAGTGGAAGTGAGGGTAAGTAGGTTTTGAAGTGGGTTTGGTATGACCATGGAGGTGGGATATATATTTTAATTAAAATATGAATAAATAATATAAAAAATATCAAAATACCCTCGAGAAAAAAACATCACTCCCTAAAAAAAGGGAGCGGCTTTCATCCTCTTCTCTTAATAATCACTGCGGTCCACTTCTTTAAAACTGTGCTTTCATCCTCTTCTCTTAATAATCACTACGGTCCACTTTTTTAAAACTGCCGTTTTGGCACAAAATTGTGAAGGATGATATTTTTTTTTTAAAAAAATATATTTCAAGGTACTGACGGGTTCCAAAAAAAGATACTTCAAGATACTGACCGGTACTAAAAAAATACTTCAAGATCTTGAAAAAATATTTTAGGATCTTAAAAATTATTTCAGGCTACTGACTAGTATTAAAAAGATGGGATTAATATTTCTTCAGTCACTGGAGATAAGGTTATCTCCAGTGACCCCCAAAACTACACCGTTTCACTTAAAAAATTAAAAACATTTAATTTGCTCGCTAATTATTGAATAGAGAGAACATAGTAGAGCGCCGCGAGACCTTGAGAGGAGATCATTGATCAATCTTCTAGCTTCTTACACCTTCGCCCTTTCTTTATAGTAGACGGTGGCATTCCTTACTCACCACCATCGCCACCGGCGACCTAAGTCATTCCAGAAAGAGAGCCGTAGATCAGGTGCAAAATGAAACCGGAGGCTGGAAATGGTGAAGAAACAGAGGCGCTGCTCATCATCTTCTTCACTATGCTTGCAGCCACTGTCACTGTTTCGGTTCTAATCTTCAACGATGGGAGCCATGAAGAAGAATGCTGTGAAGGATTGAGTCTTCTTCTTCCTTGAGCACGACGGTGAAGGAGGAAGAGTTTGGTTGCACGGTGTTTTGTTTCTTCTATGTTTTCATTATAATTATTGATTCTGGCCAGTTCGGTTTGTTCTTCGTTTGTCTTATGGTTCCCGTTCTGATTTTATTGGTCTATACGATGGAGGCCGGAGATCGAAGGACGACTTTCGGTAATTGGGGTTTAGGGTAATTAGCGAGCAAATTAGATGTTTTTAATTTTTTAAGTGTGAAACGATGTAGTTTTGGGGGTCACTGGAGAGAACCTTATCTTCAGTGACTGGAGAAATATTAATCCCTAAAAAGATACTATGAGGATATTGAGTGGTACGAAAAAAAAAAATATTTCATGATTTTAAAAAATTACTTCATGATATTGAAAAATAATTTTAGGATTTTGAAAAAATATTTCAGCGTATTGACTAGTACTAAACAAATACTGACAAAAAAATTTCACAGGCACTAAAAAATACTTTAAGGATACTGACTGGTATAAAAAAATACTTCATGATCTTGAAAAATTATTTTAGGATCTTGAAAAAATATTTCAGGCTATTGACTGGTACTAAAAGGATACTGACTGGTACTGAAACAAATACTTCATGATCTTGCAAAATCATATTACGATCATAAAAAAATATTTCAGGGTAATGACTGGTACTAAAAATATACTTCAAGATTTTTTTTAAGATCCTAAAATAATTTTTCAAGATCATGAAGTATTTTTCTATACCAGTCAGTATCCTAAAAGTATTTTTTATTGCCGGTTAGTACCCTAAAATATTTTCAAGATCTTAAAATAATTTTTCAAGATCATGAAGTATTTTTTCAGTATCCTAGAGTGTCTTTTTTTTAGTACCCCTCAGTACCTGAAATATTTCTTTTTTTAAAAAAGTATCCTTCACAATTTTATGCCCGGCACAGTTTTAAAGAAGTGTACCGCAGTGATTATTAAGAGAGGAGGATGCAAACCGCTCCCAATAAAAAACCTCTCCCACTGCGAATCTGGGCAGAATGCAATCAGTTATTGGCAAGCTATGGTAATACGTAATACTTACGGGAGTTAGAAAATTGATCAATAACAGACAGAATCAAGAGCAAGCAATTTCAATTGGAATGCCATTGTTTTCCTCATCACCATCGTTTTGATCGAGCATGGAAAATAGAAGGGAGAAGAAGAACGGAAGAGGCTAATCATGCGGAGGAGGAAGTTGTTGAACAATGTTGTATAGGTCACCATCAAGCAAGGCTGTGGAGGTCGTCGTTGTTGTAGAGAGACGTTGTGTAAGTAGAGTACAAACACAGATGAATGCAACGGGAGAAGGTTGAAAGACGGAAGCACGAATGCAGACGACGGCGCCAGGAGCTGATATCGTGTGAAGAGTTTCAGGTGTTGAGTGTTAGAACTAAAGCGATCTAATCATGCAAAATACCTAAATTGTGCAATTAGATCAATGCGGAATAAACAAAATGAAGAACTGAAATACCTCCAGCCATTGATTCGTTCCTGAAGCAAGAAGGGATGAACTCTGGGTTTTGTCCTTTCGAGTCTTCTCTCTCACTCTGCAGATGGTGCTTAGACTGAAACCGTGAGAGCAGACTTAGGGGACCAACAATATAATCTGATTGAATTCCACCTCTGGCCATCACAGAGATGAATGCCAATTATGACAATTAATTAGGCAGTTACGAATATTAATTGGGCAGTTATTGCCAATTATGACCATTAATTGGCAGTTACTGAAGCCTTAATGTGGGCCATTAATATGAGGTATTTTTTAAATCTAAATATATACTAATATATTAAATAAAATTCCAACATTCTCACACTTGGTCCACACACTTCAGTATATAACTTCTGAGAAACAAAATGCACGGATCATAGCGATAGGTCCTCTTAAAGCGAGTAATATCTTCCATGTATCACAGTGCACCACGTTTCCCAAGCCCAAGTAACTTAATGAATAAACCCTACGTTTCTTCTAGGTCCAAACTTAATGATGTTCCTCAAATTAAACAAATAAATGTGTACACAAACTGAAATGAGAAAAACATCACAAATAGGGTTTCACAATATAATATCGTTCTTACAACGAAAAGAAAAATCATTCTAAAAATGAAAATCAAAGAAAGGCACTAATTCCCATTCTTTCCACATGATCCATAAACTTCATCGGAGGCAAGCCTTTAGTTAAAGGATCAGCAACCATCAACTTAGTGCTAATGTGTTCGATAACCACTGTTTGATGCTTAACACGTTCTCTTATGGCTAGATACTTAATGTCGATGTGCTTGCTTCGACTACCACTTTTGTTGTTCTTAGCCATAAACACAGCAGGCAAATTGTCACAATAAATCTTCATTGGCCTAGAAATCAAATCCATGATTCTAAGCCCATGAATGAAACCCTTCATCCATACACCATGTGAAGTAGCCTCAAAACATGACACGAACTCAGCTTCCATCGTAGAAGTAGCAATCAAAGACTGCTTCTTGCTACTCCATGACACAGCTCCACCGGCTAGCATAAAAATGTATCCATAAGTGGATTTTCTTGAGTCAATGCAGCCAGCAAAGTTTGAATTGGAGTAACTAGTCACTTCTAAATTGTCTGTCCCTTTGTATTTAAGCACGTAATCCTTAGTCCCTTGAAGGTATCTCAACACCTTCTTCACAGATTTCCAGTGGTCCATACCTGGATTACTCTGATATCTCCCTAACATTCCAACAGCAAATGCAATGTCGTGCAGTACGGACACGAGCATACATAAGGCTTCCTATTTGAAGCATAAGGGATGTTTTTCATTTGTTCCCTCTCAAAATCATTCTTTGGACACTGGTTCAGATTGAACCTGTCACCTTTCACAATGGGAGCTGCGCTTTGTGAACAATACCTCATCCGAAATCTTTCCAAAACTTTGTTGATATAGGTCTCTTGAGATAGACCTAGAACGCCTCTACGTTTGTCTCTTTGTATCTTAATGCCAATGACATACGATGCATCTCCCATATCCTTCATTTCAAAGCTTTTAGAGAGGAATTGTTTCACTTCATACAATAAGCCATTGTCATTGGTTGCAAGCAGAATATCATCCACATACAGAATTAGGAAACAAATCTTACTCCCACTGACCTTCTGGTATATACATTCATCCATAACGTTCTCCACAAAACCAAATGAAGAGATAACGTTATGAAATTTTAAATACCATTACCGGGAAGCTTGTTTCAATCCATATATGGGTTTTCTGAGCTTGCATGCCAAATGCTCACCATCACTAGAGGAAAATCCTTTTGTTGTTTCATGTAAACCTCTTCCTCTAGTTCTCCATTGAGAAAGGCCGTTTTCACATCCATTTGTTGCAACTCCAAATCCAAATGTGCAACTAATGCTAGAATGATACGAAGAGAATCCTTCTTTGATACAGGAGAAAATGTCTCCTTGTAGTCGATTCCTTCTCTTTGAGTGAATCCTTTGGCTACGAGTCTTGCTTTATGTCCGTCAAGGTTGCCCAATGAATCTCTTTTTGTATTGAAGACCCATTTACATCCAATGGCCTTCGCACCATCAGGCAACTTAACAAAATCCCAGACTCTATTGGATGCCATAGAATTCATCTCATCTTTCATAGCATCATGCCATGATTCTGAATCTCTACAGTTCATGGCTTGTGAAAACATTCCAGGATCATTTTCAGCTCCTACATTATAGTCAGATTCTTGCAGATATACAACGTATTCACTAGGTATCGCTGATCTTCTTGGTCTAGTAGATCTCCTTAATGTTGTTTCACTATCTTCTTGAGGAAGTTGTTGTTCAACTGGTTGCTCAACAATTCCTGGTTGTTCCTCATCAACAACTTGATCTACTGGATCAATATCAGCCGGTTGTGGATCTTGTATGATTGGTTGTACAACACTCGTTGAAGCGAAGGAGCATTGTCAACAACCAATCGAGACTGAAGTAGAAGTTTGGCTATCTAAATGATCCTCTTCGGAAACTAGGTTTACGAATCGATCGCTCCCACTAATCAAGTCATTTTCAAGAAATTTAGCATTCCTTGATTCCACAAACCTAGTGGTATGAGATGGACAGTAAAACCTGTACCCCTTAGACCTTTCGGCATATCTAATGAAATATCCGCTAATGGTCCTTGGGTCCAGCTTCTTTTCTTGTGGGTTATAAACTCTAACTTCAGACGGGCATCCCCAAACACGTACATGTCGCAAACTCAGTTTCCAACCCTTGAATGATTCAAATGGCGTCTTTGAGACAACCTTGGTTGGAACCCGGTTTAATATGTACACTGTCGTCTTAAGTGCATCAATCCACAAGGACTTAGGTAGCTTAGAACTACTAAGCATACTTCTCACCATGTCCAATAATGTTCGGTTTCTTCTTTCTGCTACAACATTTTGGTCTGTAGAACCAGGCATGGTGTATTGGGCAACAATCCCATGTTCTTGAAGAAACTTCGCAAATGGACCAGGTGCCTGTCCATCTTCAGTATATCTACCATAATATTCATCACCTCTATCTGATCTCACGATCTTAATTTGTTTACCACATTGTTTCTCTACCTCAGATTTGAATACCTTAAAGGCATCTAATGCTTCGTGCTTGTTGTGAAGCATGTAGAGATACATGTATCGTGAGTAATCATCAATAAAGGAGATGAAGTATTTCTGACCATACATGTCCATTTCTGGACTACAAATGTCTGTATGTATGATCTCTAACAATTCAGTACTCCTCTTAGCATCTTTCTTTGACTTGTTAGTCTACTTCCCCTTTATGCAGTCTACACAAGTCTCAAAATCAGTAAAGTCCAGAGTACCAAGTACCCATTCCTTCACCAATCTTTCAATTCTTTGAATGGAGATATGTCCCAATCTCCGGTGCCACAACATAGAGGAATCATCATTTATAACACTACGTTTCGAACCAACAGTAACATGCATGGCATCATAAGTAGTATCATTTTGTAAGTAAATAAGAAAAAGACCATTAGACAATGTATCATTCCCTATCTTATTTGATTTATAAAACAAATCCAAAGATGTCTCATAAAACATAAAGGAATAATCCAAACGTACAAGTCTTGAAACAGAAATTAAGTTCTTAGTGAAACTTGGAACATAAAATGTCTTTTCCAAATTTAAAACATAGCCACTACTTAAAACCAAAGCGCAAGTCCCTACGGCCTCCACATGTGAACTAATCCTTCCACCCGAGTAGATGTATTGTTCACTTCCCAACGGCTTCCTTAGGTTTTGCATACCCCCGCAAGGTATTCGAAACATGGATTGTAGAACCCAGTCAATCCACCAAGTGCCATTAATGTCATCAACCATATTAGATTCATTACGAGACAAGTGAGACCGACATACCTTTCTTCTCAAGCCATTCTTTGGAATTTAGAGCAATCCTTCTTCATGTGTCCCTTCTTTTTACAGAAGAAACACTTAGATTCTTTCTTAATTCCACCTTGGGGTGGTGCTTTGCCTTTCCCCTTTTTCTTGGCTTGAGTCGACCCTTTTCTCGTTGTCATAAATGAACTCTCTCCTATTTCCATTTTCAGCCTTCCCTCTTCCTGAACACACATGGTCAAAAGTTCATTAATTGACCATTTATCCTTATGTGTGTTATAGGATATCTTAAAAGGTCCATATAGCTGTGGAAGGGTGTTCAGAATGTAGTGCACGAGAAAGGAGTCAGACATGTCAACCTCAAATTGCTTTAGTTGAGCTGCAACGTCCCTCATTTGCATGATGTGATCACGCACACCTTTCATTGTAGTAAGTCTTAGGGATGAAAACTTCATAATTAGGGTGTTGGCAAGTGCCTTTCCTGAAGTCTGAAATTGATCATCGATCGCCTTCAGAAGTGGCCTAATTTTGTCATCTTTGTTCGACGGAACCACGAATGCCGCGAGAGATGTGAGTCTTTATGAACATTGCGAGAGACGATTAGATCGCTCCCACTTTTCATAAAGATCAACCTGATCTGGAGTCTTTGGTTTGCGGTAATGGAAGGTGGTTCGTCTTTCCTTATAGCATAATCAATGTCCATCCACCCCAATTGGAGAAGAACTCTTTCTCTCCATACCTTATAGTTATCACCCCTCAGTTCGGGAATATCATTTTCATATCAGAGAAATTTGTAGGTTGTTTAACTGCATAATTAACAAATACATGCTTAAAAATCAAGAATTGAGACTAATAAACTACATCATGTTTTACCAATGTAAATCATGCTAAAAGTCATAAATCTACCGACATACAACTTGCATGTGGGCTAAAGTTCTAATTCAATTAGATTTATATCATAACTGTATGATAAAACTATCAAATTATTTCCTTATTCTTAATTCCTGTGGGTAAGTTAAGAATATAATTTGATATCCTATCCTAATTAATCATACAAAACATATAATAAAAAATTCATGTGGGATAAAATTTTATTATATTACATATGATCAATTACAACTAATGTCACTATGTGATCATACAACTCAATATACAATTTCAACTAATTAAAGATGCTGTGGCTACTCTCTAATTAATTAAAACATAGATCACTTAACATTGCTTTATAATATTGCAAGAAACTATAAGCAATATTAAAATAAAATTGGATATTTCATGCTTTGCATATTATTTAACATAAAATTGAATGTATTATTAAATAAAAAATTAATTCATGCAAATATTAGAATATGCAATTCACAATAACATGAAATCCTAATTTTAAATAAAATCATATTTATATTTAAATCCATAAAAACTCATGATATGTAAATAAAAAACTTTTAAAACAACGCAAATATGGTCTCAAATTTGGATGGTCGAGAAGGCCCCATTAAGACTACGGACCAAAAGAATGTGGGTTCGAATCCCACTTTGATCACTTTTAAAAATTTTGTTTTTATTTGGAAAAATATATAAATATATATAAACGTTCAAAATAAAACTCAAAGGAGCGTGTGGCTCATTTGCGTAAGGCTTGACCTTTAAGGCACGCTAGATACTCACTGGTTCTGAGTTCGAAACCCCTCTGGACCATTTTTGAGTTTCTCAAAATTTTGCTTAACAACTAAACAATTGTTGATATATATTAAATGATAAACCTTAAACACATGGAGTACACAGCGCAGCCGGCAAAATGCTGGCCCATGCACATACTGGTCACAGGTTCGAAACCCCCTTTTGACATTATGTAAAATATTCTAACTGAACAATAAATGATATATTTATTAACAGTTCATATTTTACCAAATTGAGTGCATAGCACAAGCGGCAAAAGAGCTAACTACCCGGACACGCAAAAGGTCCCCTGTTCGAAAACCTTGTTTGGGACCGTTTGCGTTTTCCCCCGAAACGCAGTGTTTCATATCATCTTCCTTACCCGGTTTTGGAAACCCAACCAACCCGAAAACCCGAGAACGACCCGCGATTTCAGTCTCCCGGAGTGATCAGAAAAGGCATTTTTGACAACAAAAATCACAGAAAAACCGATCCAGAACACAATATATTCGATATAATCATAAAATATATATAAATATCATCTGGAACAGATTAAATCAAACACTCTGAAAAATTTCAGAAAATCCAGATTTCATGAAAACTGATGAAAATCAATCACAAAAGCAAAGTAGACCTTCGAGACACATGTAATCGAATAAGGAATCGAAGGCTTTGACGGCAAAAATGAAACTCACAGAACATCGTTGGCAGAGCGATAATCCAGATTGAAAATATTTTGAAACATATATCATATTTATCAATGATTATCTTAGAGCACAAACAACAATTCCATAGTTTCAAAAGCATCGAATAAGAGTGTCCATAATCATAAATATGAAATTTCAGGTTTCTAAAATCATCAATCGACGGAACCTTGAGAAAATTAACCACAGTGATGATTTTGAAGAGAAGAGAACTAAACTCCACATCACGACCAACAGCCACAAATCAAGCAATTTAGAATAATAGTTAAAATAAATTGCAGGCAGTAGGCAAATATTTAGACCGAAAACCCATATTATCTTGAAAGCTTAAACAGATAAAATCAAGGCAGAGGCATATACGGGCTCTGATACCAAATGTTAGAACTAAAGCGATCTAATCATGCAAAATACCTAAATTGTGCAATTAGATCAATGCGGAATAAACAAAATGAAGAACTGAAATACCTCCAGCCATTGATTCGTTCCTGAAGCAAGAAGGGATGAACTCTGGGTTTTGTCCTTCTGAGTCTTCTCTCTCACTCTGCAGATGGTGTTTAGACTGAAACCATGAGAGCAGACTTAGGGGACCAACAATATAATCCATTTGAATTCCACCTCACGGCCATCACGAGAGATGAATGCCAATTATGACAATTAATTAGGCGATTACGAATATTAATTGGGCGATTCGAAGCCTTAATGTGGGCCATTAATATGGGGTATTTTTTAAATCTAAATATATACTAATATATTAAATAAAATTCTAACATACCAAAATGGTGGAAATAAAGCGATCTAATCATGCAAAATACCTAAATTAAGCAATTAGATCAATGCGGAATAAACATGATAAAGAACTGAAATACCTCCAGTCATTGATTTGTTCTCAGATGAAGAAGAGGTGAACTCTGGGTTTTGGCCCTTCTATGTCTTCTCTCTCACTCTGCAGATGGTGTGTCTTCT
The DNA here is from genome assembly GCA_019022615.1 of Acacia melanoxylon. Lineage (NCBI taxonomy): Eukaryota > Viridiplantae > Streptophyta > Magnoliopsida > Fabales > Fabaceae > Acacia > Acacia melanoxylon. The sequence goes on from JAFJYJ010000013.1 coordinate 7,436,823, forward strand.
AAAAAACATGAGAGCAGACTCAGGGGACCAAAACATATATACACGTCTTCATTTTCCCTCTGGCCATCACAGAGGTAGATCACTAATGTGCATATTAAATGAGTATTAAATGGGCGATTCTGCGTATTAAATGGGCGATTCTCGACTTGATTAGTCGGTTACAAAATGGGCAAGCGAAGAGTTGTGGGTTAGTGGGCTTTAAATGTGGACCACATATAATGGAATATTTTCAGAATTAAATATATACTAATATAATAATTTAAAATTCCAACATTCTCCCATTTGGTCCACACACTTCAGCATACACCTCCTGAAAAACAAAATGCATGGATCATAGCGATAGGTCCTCTTAAAGCGAGTAATATCTTCCATGTATCACAGTGCATCATGTTTCCCAAGCCCATGTAACTTAATGAATAAACCCTATGTTTATTCCAGGTCCAAACTTTAATGATATTTCTCAAAATGAATATGTGCGCAATAATGAATGAGAAAATATCGCAAATAGAGTTTCATAAATAACATCGTTCTTACAATGAAAAAAACATAAAGGAACCAAGTCCCATTCTTTCTGCATGATCCTGAAATTTCAATGTAGGCATGCATTAGTTAAAGGATCGGCAATGATCAATTCGGTGCTCATGTGTTCAATAACCAGCGATTTATTTTAACATGCACTTTTATGGCTAGACACTCAATGTCGATATGCTTGATTCGACTACCACCTTTATTGTTCTTAGCCATAAAAACAACAGCTGAATTGTCACAATATAACCTCAATAGCCCAGAAATTTGATCCATAATTCTAAGCCGAGAAATGAAACTATTCATTTATACACCATGTGAGGTAGCCTCAAAACAAGATACAAACTCAACTTACATAGTGGAAGTAGCAATTACAAATTGCTTTTTACTACTCCATGATACAGCTCTATTGGCTAGCATGAAAATATATCCTGAAGCGGATTTTCTTAAGTCAATGCAGCCAGCATAATCTGAATCGTAGTAACCAGTTACTTCCAAATTGTTAATTCGTTTGTACTTAAGCATGTACTCTTTAGTCCCTTAAAGGTATCTCAATACTTTCTTTGCAGCTCTCCAGTGGTTTATACCTGGATTACTCTGATATCTCCTTAGCATTCCAACAGCAAATGCAATGACAGGTCTTATGTAGACCTGAGCATACATAAGCCTTCCTACTACTGAAGCATAAGGAATGTGTTTCATTTGTTCCCGCTCAAAGTCATTATTTGGACACTGGTCCAAATTAAACTTATCACCTTTTATAATAGGAGCTATACTTGGTGAACAATTCCTCATGCAAAATCTTTCCAAAACTTTGTTGATATAGGTCTCTTGAGACAAACCTAGAATACCTCAACGTCTGTCTCTATGTATCTTAATGCCCGGTGACATAAGATGCATCTCCCATATCTTTCAAGTCAAAGTTTTCATAAAGGAATTGTTTCACCTCATATAGTAAACCATTATCATTGGTTGCAAGTAAACTATCATCCAGATATAGAATAAGAAAACAAGTCTTGCACCACAATGTTCTCTACCCAACCAAATGAAGAGATAACATCATGAAATTTTAAATACCATTGATGGGAAGCTTATTTCAATCCATATATAGATTTCTTGAGTTTGCACACCAAATGCTCACCATTATTAGAGGAAAATCCTTCTGGTTGTTTCATGTACACCTCTTCCTCCAGTTCTCCATTGAGAAAGGCTGTTTTCACATCCATTTGTTGCAACTTTACATCAAAATGTGCAACCAATGCTAGAATGATTAGAAAAGAATCTTTCTTAGATACAGGAGAAAATGTCTCCTTGTAATCGATTCCTTCTCTTTGAGTGAATCCTTTAGCAATAAGTCTTGCCTTATATCTGTTAATGTTGCAAATTGAGTCTCTCTTTGTTTTAAAGACCCATTTTCATCCAATGGCTTTTACACCATCAGACAACTTAACAAGATCTCAGACTCTATTAGATGCCTTAGTATTCATCTTAGCCTTCATAGCATCATACCATGATCTACAGTTCATGGTTTGTGAAAACGTTCCAGGATAATTTTTAGCTCCTACATCATAGTCAGATTCCTATAGATACACAATATATTCACTAGGTATCACTGATCTTATTGTTCTAATAGATCTACTTAATGTTGTTTCATTATCTTCTTGAGGAACTTGTTGTTCAACTGGTTGCTCAACAATTTCTTCTTGTTCCTCATTAACAACTTGATCTACTGGATCAATATCAGCAGGTTGTGTATCTTGAATGACTGGTTGTACAATATTTAGTTGAGATGGAGGAGTCGGGGCTGGGATTTCTTCTTTCGATAAAATTGCAGATCTGAAGATTTTCTGGATTTGAGTTGGTGATAGGGTGATGATGGAAGCTACCGCCGATCTCGTCGTCCTATGCAGTGGTTGTAGCTCACCCTCGCCGGACGAGGGACAGGGAGGTTGTGAGTCAAAACTCATAAGTAGGGGGAGACGAAGGCTCTGTTTGGGCGCGTAAAAGCGCAGTTTGGAAAGGAAAACAGCTCAGTGGAAAAAAAAAACCAAGTTGCATGGTGTTTCGGTAAGCTTCTTAGTCTCTGGCCTTCTCCTAAAAAAGCTCTTTATTTGAGAAGCTGAAATCCTAAGCGTTGGACATTAATGGAAAATTAAAATTCCCACACCTTTCTCATCATCCTTTCTTGGCCGTAGCTCAGCACCTCTTGTCTTCTTTATTTTATCCGAAGCTTATCGGATTTAATTGCAGCATTGAATAGGAAATTAATTCCCATCCTTCATTTCGTCCTTTCCTGCCTTACGAGTTTACCTTCATTTCTTCTTCATTTTTCGTCTCTGAACCTCCTCTGCTTTTCTTCATTTCAATCGTCTGTGAATCATTGAATGAGAAATTAATTTCCATACCTTCATTTAATCCTTTCCTGTCGAGTCTCACCTCCTCTTCTCCTCTTCATCTACCGGGTCTTAGAGTCCACAGAAAAAAATTCGATCATTGGAGCCGGTGCCGTTCTTGCATGCCCTGAGAGAGCGTTGAGTCATTGTTGAAACTCGTTGCCATCCATCCGTGATTTGCCGGTGGGAGGTCATCGTTCTTTGATCTCTACTCTCGATGTTTGTGGTGTCGGGTTTGATCTGTCATCTGTGGTGTCGGCTCTGATATGTGATCTGAGGTGTCGGATATGTGATCTGTGGTGTCAGATCTTTAGGTGGTCGTCCTTGATCCTTTATTTTGTTTGCTTAGCTGGTTCGATGTGCATTTAGGTTGTGTGATTTGCTTCTTGCAATTTGTTGTTTCTTTTTCTAGTTATTTCTTGTCTTCTTTCCGGTATCATGGTGATAGTGTTCCAGATCTTCATCATCTAGATTTTTCCGGTATCATCACGGACCCAGCTCGACTTTTTTCCGATATCATCATGGACCCAGCTCACATCAATCTGGAAGAACCCAACTCACATGAATTCGGAGCTCGAAAAAATCCTGATCTTCGTCATCCAGTTTTTTTCACTATTAGGCATTTAGAAAAAACCTGGATTTCTTCTCTTCTTCATATACCCAGTGAAATTATTGCGTGTTTGAGTCAGGAAATCCTAGATGGAACCCATGATTTGCAGAGTGCGTGAAAGCAACCCTGGCCGTGATCGAACTCCTGGGTTTATTTGGTTTTTTTCCACAATTTTTCATGTTATTATTCTTAGAACTGAATGGAAGACCAATTTTATCCTTGTTGGCATGAGTGCATGACCCTGTTGTTTTTCATGTTAATCTTTAGAAGTTTTGTTATTCTTTAGATGATTTGGTTTTAGTTACGTGACATACTTATTTTTGTTTTGGTTTTCGCTACGTGACATAGTTATTTTTTTGGTGTCTATCCTATGAAAAAGTTCAAGTCTCTTTAGTTACGTGACATAGTTTTTTTTTTTTGGGGGTCTATCCTATGGAAAAGTTCAAGTCTCATACCAATTAGTGTTTCTGCTTGTTCTCTGTTTTTTTTTAAAATTATATCAATGCCCCATCAATTTATTTTTTATTATTACATTTAGTTATTGTTTATACTTGATAAAATATATGTTTGTGCTAACTTCCCATTCTTGAAATAGAAATAAGAACACAAACGAAGATAAAGCAACATACGATGTAAGTTGCACATGGATTTTCATCCAAGAATGCATTGAGCAAATTTACAAGAAACAATGACAAGGATCATCATTTACGAAGGAAGGGTGGAAGAACATTTTGTCTAGATTTAATGAAAAGCAGGAAAATCCTATAACAAGAAACAAATGAAAAATAGGTATGATAGCTTGAAGAAATAATGAAATGCATAGGACAAGTTATTCTAAAAAAAGACTAGTATAGCCGTAGACTATGCAAGGAATATTATGTTGATTGCAGAAGATGAGTGGTGGGAGAGGAAAAAAAAGGTATAAAATTGTTGAGCTTTAATATGTATTGTTATTATTATTACTATTATTTTAGATAACACTTTGATTCTAGCGTGTGTGTGTGTGTTTTTTTTTTTTTTGCATGCAGGAGAATTCGTCATTTACAAAATATAAATAAGAAAACAATGGGATGAAGTTTGCCAAAGAATTACAAATATTATTCGAGGATGTTATGGCATTGGGAGAGAAAATGTTCACACCATCTTCAATATAGCGGATGTCACTGGGTGATGACGAAGATGGTATGTACTGGCCCATAATAGACCTAGAAGAAGGCTAAGGTGATAGTGAGGAAGAGCTTCAAGGTGTTAATATCGGAGGTAGTGTGCAAGTGCCAACAAATTTGGAAGGCATAACATTGACAACAAACACTCAATTTAGTTGTTCAAGTATTGTTAGTTCTCTATGTGTTTTGATGATAACTGACAATTGTAAATTGAAAAGGTTGTTATTGATTCAAGTCAAAAGGTTATAAGTTTGGAAAATAACTTGGCTCAATAACATGAAAAATTCTCTATTATGATATGGCTCGAGTCAGAATTAAGCAACTCTAGTCATACGTCTTTGTGTCAAAAGCTAAAGTGATATTTGAACACAGTGACTCGAGTCAATCATATATGACTCGAGTTACTTCATTGCGAAATCAATTTTTAAAATGCTTTTAACTCGAGTCAGATGACTTTGTCTTGAAAAAAATAAGAATTGTGTTCAAAGGTGACTCGAGTCAATCATTTAATGACTTGAGTCAAGTCATGTTTTCATGACTTCTCTCACCTTAGCCCGATACCAGCTTTTTGCTGATACCTGATATGACTCGAGTCATGAACAAGTTAACTCGAGTCATATGAGTTACAGAGAGCTTCAAATATTCTTTTGTGTGAAATGACTTGAGTCAAGTCATCATAACTCGAGTCAAGTGATTTGAAAAAGACTTACTTGTTTTGAAAATTATGCAGTAACTTGAGTTAAATGAAAGATGACTCGAGTCATGCTTATCTGACATTTGATATCTGCTTTCTCGAAATCTGTATCTCTTAGATTAAATCTTGGGTACTTCATTTTATTGATTGTATCTATTCCTAACCAAGTTTAATCAGTTTGCTAGTGATTTTCATATATGTTTAACATTGATTATCCATCAAAATTATCTTAAAGCAAATCTGTGTCAGATGCATTAAATACTTAGCAGAGATAAAGCATGAAAATGGAAATTGAGTTTCTAAGCATTCTGACCATTTCCAGTCAACATTCTACTTGAGTCTCAACGGACAAATGGAATGAAGAATGTCAATGGAGAATAACGGCCAACATTGGAAGAATACGAAGAGACGGAGTAACGCTTAAACTCAACAGATATATTCATTACTCTCAACAACTCATTAATCTCTCTTCAACGATCATTAAATGCCATCAACTATAAAAGTCAGAAGCATTCAATTCATCAACCACTGAAACTCTACGCATTCAATTAGCAACTTAAGCATTTACTGTTTCTACTCAATTAGATAATATATTCGGATATTTAAATCTTCAATATTTATACATCTGCTCTTTTAGAGAGTTGTTCATTGATTATTAATCTCTGTAAGAATTTTAAAGTATTGGGACTTTGGGATTGACACATTTGATTACAATTTGTAAGAGGGAGTAAGTTCTAGTGAGAGAATTACTCCGAGAGTTATAGAGTGGGTAATCATTTGAGTTAGTGAAATCCCAATGAGTCTGGGGACTGGATGTAGGTCGAGGATTTAGATTGAACCAGTATAAATCGCTTGTGTTCACCTTTCCTCTATTCCTCTCTGTTACGCTCTATTTTAGTTTGACAGTTTCAGAGTATTTTCGAAGAAAATTTTATATCCCTAATCCACCCCCCCTCTTGGTGATATTCTGTCTTTCATTTGGTATCAGAGCATTGGTTATCTATTTGCGGATTAACATCCTAGATAAAAGATCCAATGGAAGGAATATTGTCTGATGGAGCTTCAATCAACAGACCCTCGGGTTTCAATGGAGAGCACTACTGCTTCTGGAAGGCTAAATTCAAGGTCTTTGTATTGGCTACTGAATATGGCCTATGGAGGGTGTTTGAAAGAGGAGACTATGCTCCCTCGTCTGTTCAAGATGGAGTCAGAGTTCCAAAGCTTGAAGAAGAATATGATGAGAATGACAAAAAGCTAGTCACTTTCAACAGTAAAGCTGTTCTCATGCTTCAAAGTGCTCTAAGTCAACAAGAGTACTTTCGTATCTGCACATTATTTTCTGCTAAAGCCATGTGGGATGCGTTGGAAATAGCTCATGAAGGAACAATTGGAATCAAGGAGAATCGTGTCAATACCCTCATGACTGAGTATGATTTGCTTTGTATGAAGTCTGGGGAATCCATTGGCGAGTTCTAACTTAGATTCACTCATCTGATCAACCAGCTTGCTGCTTTGGGCAAAGAATACAATCAACCTGTTCAAGTGAGAAAAATCTTGAATATTCTCAGCAAAGAATGGGAAGCCAAAGTCATTGCGATCGAAAAAGCCCGTAGAGAATCAATGGCGTCAGTAGCAGCTCTCTTTGGCAGTCTATCTGAATATGAAGGAAAGATCAAGTTCAGAAAAGGACTTGATGAGATTAACGGCAAAAACAAGGGGATTGCCCTTAAGGCTGTCAAGGAAGATAAGAATTCAGACGATGATGATGAAGAGCTAGGCATGATGGTCCAGAGATTCAAGAAGTTTTACAAGAAGGACTATGAATTCAGAAAGTTTAATAAAGGTAGCTCCAGTACTGAGCCTAAAAAGCCAATCATTTGCTACGAGTGTGAAAAGCCTGGCCACATCAAATCCGAATGCCCCCAGCTGAAGAATAAGGATAAAGACAAGAAAAGATTCAACAAATTCAATAAGAAAGCCTATGTCTCAGCCATTTGGGGAGATAATTCATCTGATGAAGATGAAGCTGATGAGGAAGAAAGAGCCAACATCTGTCTCGTGGCTCAAGAAGAAGAATATGAAAGTGATGAGGTAAATGATGTTGAACTTACTTTTGATGAATTACTTTCTTGAATATAACTCTACGCACTTAGAATTTCGAAAATTAGAAAAAGAGCTTCTTACTTCAAAAAGAAAAGTGAAAACTCTTGAAGAACAAGTTCAAACTATCTCTTCTTCTCCAATTTACGATTACGAAAAAAATTCGAATAGATTTGCGAAAATTGTTGTGTTTTAGAGAAAAGAAATATTTATCTTACTAAAACGCTTGAGAAATTCACTAAAAGTAGTGAAATGCTCAATGTGATTTTGAAACAACAACGGTTTACAAATGATAAATGCGGAATTGGTTACGAACCTGATTTTGACAAAAAGAAAGGTAAAATGAAGTTTGGAGAAAAGAATTACTTAAACTATTTTTGAAAAACTGTTCATAGTTCAAATCCTTTCGCACATTGCAATTATTGCAATCGTAAAAGGCACACTACTTCTTCTTGTTTCCATAAGAAAGAAAGAAAATCCAAACTTTGTTGGCAATTACAAATGGGTGCCTAAGGATCTTATGAGATTCTTAAGACACAAGCTAACCCAAAAGGATTCAAAAAGATGGATACCTAAGACTTGATCTTGTGTATCTTGTAGGTTTGTCTAAGAGCATCAAAATCCAACAAGTAGTATATTGACAATGGATGCTCTAGACACATGACGGGAGATCATACTAAATTCGCTGCTCTCAAAACCAAGGATGGTGGCAATGTGACTTTTGGTGAAAATCAATCCGGAAGGATTGCTGGAATTGGTGAAGTTGGTAACAATGATGGACCTCAAATCAAAGACGTCTACCTTGTAGAAGACCTTTGCCATAACCTTCTCAGTGTGAGCCAAAGCACAAACAAAGGTAACTTGGTTATCTTCGACTCTGAAGAATGCTTGATTATGAGTAAGAATGATATGCCCTTAGTCAATATCAAATCAAAAGCCTTATTCATGGCTCCTAAAGAAGGTAACTGTTACACTCTAAACCTCTCTAGTAATTGAAATAAAACTACTTCTGAAAAAATTGCTGATAGTCTAGAAGTTTCACTTCCATGGAACCCATATAAGTTCTATGGGCCTACCCATGAATCTAGAAGTTTCACTTCCATGGAACCCATATAAGTTCTATGGGCCTACCCATGAAAGTCACTTCCATTTTTTTGGTGAAAATGACTACCACATGGATGAGGGTTCCAATGTACCAAACAACCCAAATTCATAATTCAACTTTCAATTCCACTTCTCAAATCTCAATTCCAGTGTACCAAACGGGCATCACAGCTTTGTTTCTTTTGGGGAAAGAAAGGAAGAATGAAAGAAAGAAAAAGAATGTCTTTCTAATTTGTAAGCATTATTATATTTAGGCGTGGTGCTTGCTGTTGGCCTATTCTCCCCTTTCCTGTTAGTTTCTATTAATTGTTGTCCTTTTTCTTCTTTTTCTATCTAATACACTTGATACTTCTCATCGTTCTATATATTAATCTTTTTATTAAAAAAAAAACAAAAAGGCGTGGTGCTTGCTTAATATTATGTGTGTGTGTGTATATTTGTGTATGTTTATGCACGTGCGTGCCCTTTCATTTAAAAGTAAAACAAAAATCATAAAGAAGAAGAAGAATATGACAATTAATAAGTCTCAATGCTTTAAATTAAGATATGGTGTAAATATCTATTTTTTAAAAAATTAATGTGAATTTTTTAATTACAAATTATAAAGAATAAAAACATTTATACGTGTTATTTATAATTAAACATATCTTACATTACTAATTGTATGTACATAACATCTTCTTCTCTTGCTAAAATGTTTTACTACTTAATAATATGTTAATATTGATACCACTTTGGAAAGTCATTTTATTTATAAGTATAATTTGATGTACAAATCTCCACATAAAAGTTTTAGTTAGTTACTCAATGATTATATGAGTAAATTTTTAACTTCGCTTTCCTCATTTATGATATATTAATTTTTTCAAACTAATTACTTTCAAATTAAAAACATCTTTATGGGTATAATTAATATGGGTAAAATTATCACAATCTTATTTATCCAAAAAAATTAAGGCTTAGTCTTATAAATATGATCAAAGTTTTTTTTTGTATGGGTCATCTATAATATGTTAATATTGATATTTGTGAATGTCAAAAACCACGTGCCCGTGGGGTTGGATTGGGACCATCCTTTTGACGGCAGGAGTCAAGTCTCTCTTCCAATTCCAACTAACATTGAACAATTTTTCCTTGTGAACGTATAGGGAGTTATTATTTTAAAAAAAAAAAAAGCTATTTTTAATATTTTGTCACGGAAAAATTCATGCACCTATACTTTTTTTCGAATTTTAATTTGGTATATCTGTCTTTTTATCTCTTAATTAAATACTCTATTTTTTTTCTCTATTGACGCCGTTATTCTTTGTATAAGAGCTAATGATGCAATATTTAATTAAAAGATAAAAACTATTTTTATCAAATAAAAAAAATATAAGTATTTGCTATTCAATCATTTATCTTTTGTGTAAAAACGTGAAGGAGCACCCTTCTCTTTGCACGAATTTGTCAATAACCTAATTAGTTTTTATTTTTAAGTCACTTCTAGCTAGAGCTGAGAAATCATTTCGGCCCGTGGGTTCCCTTGAAAATTTGAACTTGAAAATTATAGGAGTTAAAATAAAATTGGCGCAGTAAGTGGCCTGCGAGGCTCGGGCTTGCCTAATAGGCCCGGTTAAGTTTTCTTTTAAAAAAAAAAATTAATAAGAAGTTAGAAAAGATATCACATTCGAATATATATTTATTGAAAATGAAAATCAGTTTCTTCTTATATTGGTAACCTTCTCATCACAAGTTATAGGGTCAATCTTGCCATAGAAATATTGTATAATAGTTTAAATTTAAAACCTAGGTATGCTTCTTATGTTTTAAATGAGTTATTTGTGGATAATAGTTTTTTCTTAATTACGAATTAGTAAATTTGTTTATTTATTAGATGATTCGTGTTGTTTAGATATTAATGTTGACAACATTTATTTCTTAAATTAGAACTTTAATTGTTGTAATATACTAAGTCTAGTTCGTTGGAAAAAATGGAGGAAAAATAATTAAAATTTAGAATAATAACTTCCGAGTCTTGTAGAGCACTTCATTTCAGTGACTTTCTTAGGCCAGGACTTTAAAAAATAAATGTTTTATTATCTTATTTTCAAGTCGGGCTAGCCTTGATTTCTAGTTACTCCATTCAATCTTCTTTTTAAGGAACATTTTTTCTTATAAGGGTAGTCAGTAATATGAGAAACAAATTTTCTTTGTCTAAAATTTTAAATTTTTTTTTTTCATTTTTATATTCATTAAATATATCTCTACAATAAACTTCCAGCCATTATTTCTCATGCAAACTCTTTTTAAATAAGAGTATAATTATAAAAAAAATTGTCAAAAGTTGTACATTTATTATTTTTAATTAATGTTTTAAACTAATACCACTCTAATCTAACTTATAAGTACTTTCTCACCAAAAAGTTTGTTTTGATTTATAAGTCAAGTTTTAGGATAGTAAATAAAATTGTGTCAATTTTACCCATATTAATTTTTTTTGTATCAATAAAAATAGAGAGAGAATAAAGAGTTGAAAAATACCTATTCATAAATGAGGACAAAGTTAAAAATTTATCTCATAATCATTGAGTTAATTCATTAATATAATTTTTAACTAAATAAAAGATTTTTTTAATTATGTGTGATATAGTTAAAAATGAGAGGAGAATATGGTAATTGGCGAAGAAGAACTTCCTATGGTAAAAGTGGGGGAATAATCAAAATATCATTATTAAAGTCAATGGCGGTTTCATTGAAGCATATGCTTTTTCTTTTTGGTTTTGAGGGATTCAAGAGTCAGTTTCCAAGGCCTCGAGAAGGGGTCCGGTGGATTTTGAAAAGTCTAACGGCGCACACAGAACATTAACATAAACAGAGAAAGAAGCTTCCCAATCGGCGAAAATTCTTACAATTACCCTTTTTATTTTACTCTGCCCTTGGAGTTGGATTCGCATCTTTTACTCGCATATGCCTCCTTCCATTTGCCGTAATTCTCACAACTTACATTCTTTTTCTTCTTCTTTTTACCCACTAACATTTGGAGCATAGTTTAAGGAATAATCAAAATATTTACATATGACCATAAAAACGGCAATATTTAAATAAAAAATTATAACTTCACAGGTAAATAAAACATTTATGTATAAATCATATACTACAATAATTTAACAAAATAAGTATGATAGATTGTCATCTTTTAACTTAAACTTGCCTCATTTCATGTTAACAATTAGAGAAGAAAAGTATATGATTCATCCTGGCCGCCCTATCCAAGACTTTTAATTGGACCAGTTAGGAGACTGAGTGACAAGTTCATTAATTTAACTTGTTATCTTATTATTTTCAATATCTCATTTAAAGTTAAGTAATAGTTAATCTTGATGTGTCTAAAAATTTCATAAATTACTATGGTTTTAATTCACTAATTGGAGGAGCTAGCGGAAGGATTTATAGTCCCTTAAATGTAGAAAATGCATCAAGGCTTATAACTCAATAACATTAAGTTTTTCTCTCAATTTTTTAAAAGTGAAGCTACCCTCTAGAGCTATGTAAAAAAATAAATGTATAAAAGACAAAAAGGAGAATCATTCATCAATGTTTTGAGATCATTTTTGGACATCTTTAAAGTATTTATTTACGTAAATCAAAATAAATCTCTTCTCACATATTTAACTCGTAGTGAAAAACTACTCCCAAAGGTTTAATCGTGGTTCAATGCTTTAAAAAAAGAGGAAAAGAGGGAAGAAAAAAAAAAAACTGCGATGGTAACGGCAAGCGGCGTCGTGTAAGTGAGAATGAGAGTTCTGCCCCAAGAATTCTGTTTTCTATTCCTTTTTGCGGTCAGAGAACGCACAACAGCACAAGCACACAGAATAAACTCTCACTCGAAGACCGATACAGAACCAGAGGTTACAAATTTGGGTGTTACCAAACTCATTGCCCTTACGAGTTAGGTGAGTCTCCCTTTGAAGAAAGGGTGTTGTTGAGGGAGTGGTTCTGCATCGTCCAGCCATTAGAATATTATCATTATCGTTATTATTCTACTCCAATATTCTGTAATCTTTTAGCATTTCTCAAAGGGTAGAGTCACTGTCTCTAACCCTCAATCACTCTTTCGATTTCCCAACTGCAAATTCTTTCAACTCATACTCTACCTGGTTTGTTCGTTTTGTTTGATTGTTGTGTTTATTTACTTTCCTCTGAGAACTTCTGTTCACTTAGAAGCGATCTGAAGTTTCTGTTTTCTGTTTTTGTTTTTTTGGTTCTAAACGCGTATTTGGGTTTTTGATTCGTTGTGTTTATGAATCGGAGTGTTTGCTGTTTGTGTAGAAAGCGTATTGACTGACGAAGAATGGCGAACATTGACATCGAAGGGATTTTGAAGGAGCTGCCCAACGATGGGCGTGTTCCGAAGACTAAGATTGTGTGCACGCTGGGCCCGGCTTCTCGATCTGTTGAAATGATTGAGAAGCTTCTCAGGGCTGGGATGAACGTTGCTCGTTTCAATTTCTCTCACGGCACGCATGAGTATCATCAAGAGACCTTGAACAATCTCAGGACCGCCATGGCCAACACTGGGATATTATGTGCTGTCATGCTTGACACTAAGGTTATTCCTTTTGCATTTTTGAGTTTGATTCAGGATTCTGAAATTTTCTTCTCATTTCGCTTACTGGATTTTGTATTAACCTTTATAATTCGGTGTTCTTCCTTGTTTGCATTTCCAATTTGTGAAGTTAACTACTTTTCCAACCCTCAAACTGTGATGTTTGAAACCTTTTAACTAAAACACCGTCTGCATATTTGGCTCTACATCGTTGAATGAGGTGAGGTCTACGGCACGTTTATTAGTTCCTATTAACTTCTTGCATTAGTTTTCTTTGTGGTGTTTAAGATTCCTTTTGTCTAGAATTTTCTCTATATACTTGGTTTGATTGTAAGATTTTCTAAATCTTTGGATCTGCCTTCTCCGTTTTTGTTTCTCTAGAACTACATAATTGTTTCCTTTTAGATTTTAGATCATGAGCTTCCATTGCAAAAGGGACAGCTTCCAGTTTGTATTGTGTGTATGCTATCTGGTGGAAAAAAGTAATCTTTGTTCATTATTATGCATAACTTGTCATGCCAGAAACGTAATTGTGGTGAAGTTCAATTATTTCATATTATATTTTACCAAAATGTAAAGCTGTTAGGAGCCTGATTTTGTTTTTTAAAATTATAAGTCTGTAGAAGATATCTTGTCCTCTCCATTCTACTATCCTGTTTCTCTTGTATTAACTGTTCTGTATTTATATCGTTCAACTGTGTTCCTGCAGGGACCTGAGATTCGGACTGGTTTTCTGAAGGGTGGAAAGCCCATTCAGCTTCAAGAAGGACAGGAAATCACCATATCTACTGATTATGACATCAAGGGGGATCAAGAAATGATATCAATGAGTTATAAGAAGCTTCCTGTTCACTTGAAGCCTGGAAGTACCGTATTGTGCTCTGACGGAACAATCAGCCTCACTGTCTTATCTTGTGACCCTAATGCGGGTACTGTTAGATGTCGCTGTGAAAACACGGCAATGCTCGGTGAGAGGAAAAATGTTAATCTTCCTGGTGTGGTGGTAGAACTTCCCACTCTCACAGATAAGGATAAAGAGGATATTCTTGGATGGGGCATCCCTAATAGGATTGATATGATTGCTCTTTCATTTGTTCGCAAAGGCTCAGATCTTGTTACTGTTCGTAAGGTCCTCGGACCACACGCAAAGAATATTATGTTGATGTCAAAGGTATAACTATATCATATTGCATTCATTATGTATCTTTCTAGAACATAAGTTTTCAGTCCTTTTTGTGTTGGGGGTGGCTTATTTTTACACTTGTATGCGATTGCTCTAGAAAGTACTGGCTCATTTCCTCAACTTATATTCTTTGCCTTTTGTTAGAATCAACATTGTTTATTATGTCCCATGAAAGTGGAATTTTACTGGTTAAGTGGCTTGAAAAACTCAGACTAGTAGTTGGGACTTGGGAGCCCCCAAGTTCTTATCCCCTTCCCTTAACCTTAGTATTCATCAAAAGGAAAGGGAAGGTAACTGTGTCTTTGACTAGTTTGTTTTTTTCTAGACATCTTTCGCGTACTGGATTTTTTTTCTTTTTTTTTTAAAAATAAAAAAAAAAAAAAAAAAAAAATATTGAGACGTGGGAGGGTTTTTGCATTACATTACTCTTCTATATGCTTCCCTTGATTGAGTTATTTTCATTTTCACTCACCAGCCTTTGTGCTGTTTAATTTGGAAATCCTGACCTTTTTGTTCATTTTTCCAAATGATCTCATGATACTTGAAGGTTGAGAATCAGGAGGGGGTTATAAATTTTGATGAAATTCTGCGTGAGACTGATGCATTCATGGTGGCACGTGGTGATCTTGGAATGGAAATCCCAGTTGAAAAGATTTTTTTGGCACAGAAAATGATGATATACAAGTGTAATCTCGCAGGCAAACCCGTGGTCACTGCTACCCAGATGCTTGAATCTATGATCAAATCTCCCCGACCAACACGAGCTGAAGCAACTGATGTAGCTAATGCTGTTCTTGATGGAACTGACTGTGTCATGCTTAGTGGTGAAAGTGCCGCTGGGGCTTACCCTGAACTCGCTGTGAAAATCATGGCACGAATCTGCAATGAAGCAGAATCTTCTCTTGACTATGGTGCGATTTTCAAGGAGATGATAAGGGCTACTCCTCTGCCTATGAGTCCACTGGAAAGTCTTGCTTCATCTGCTGTCCGCACTGCTAACAAGGCCAAAGCAAAACTCATTGTTGTGCTGACTCGAGGTGGGACTACTGCCAAGTTAGTTGCCAAGTACAGGCCAGCTGTTCCGATCATGTCGGTTGTGGTGCCAGTTTTGACAACGGACTCATTTGATTGGACCTGCAGTGATGAGACTCCGGCAAGGCATAGCTTAATATACAGAGGCTTGACTCCTTTATTGGCCGAGGGATCTGCGAAAGCCACGGATGCAGAATCTACCGAGGTGATTCTGGAGGCTGCTTTGAAATCTGCAACAGAAAAGGGCTTTTGCAAGCCTGGTGATGCAATTGTTGCCTTACATCGTATTGGGGTTGCCTCTGTTATCAAGATATGCATTGTGAAATGAATCAAATGATGCGTATATGCTTAAATGTTATGTAGTAGAAGGCGTTGCTTGCCTTGGAGTTGGAAGAGCTGATGCTTAAATTACATTTTTTGGGTTTTTATTCTTCTTTTGGAAGAAGTCTTGGTCTTTTGAAAATGGAGAATCGAATTTTCAGCTTTTAGACTGAGCTGTTTCTGGTATTCTCTATGTAGTGGGATGAATACCTTCTTAATTCAGCCTGGCATGAAAATAATGATCCGCTCTTGCTCTTTATAGTTTGATCTTTTTTCTGCAAGATTGATTTTAGATTTTACCTGGGCCAAGCATGGTATATGAGAAAGGAGAGGAAAACTCAGGGCAGTTTCTTGGATTTCGTTGTTTAGTTTGCTAAATAGAGACTTATTTTTTTCCGGTTGTGGTAGAGCACAATCCCTGCTTATTCTCATTTAGTTGAGGAGGGGAAATTTCGCCCTGTCCTTAGATCGTAAGTGAACTCAACCCATTTCCTAAAATTTTAATATTAAAAAAAAAAAGACTCATTTAGTTGAGATTGATTTTTGACGGAACATGCAAAATTTGAAATAATGTTAATAACTGTCACATCTCAAAACGCTAAATTTATCATTAAAGCATATAAATTTATTTTGTAAAAAATTTGGATTGTTTAAATTAAATTTTGAATAAAACCACTAATGAGCATTGAACAAGGACCCACATAAGTTCAGATTGCCCAAGAGTTAGGGTATATCATGTTGTTATACTGGATAGGCCCAAAAGGTTTTTTTTTTTTTTCAATGAAAATTTTTTTTGCCAGGAAAAAAAAATTGAAATGATGTATAGAGAAGCAACATTAGAGAAGCAACATTTGATATCTATGTACTTCTCGTTCTTGGGTTGATTGGCGAAGGGTGGACTTCTCACCTAAAGGGAGGGTTCGATCCTGCGTTAATCAAGGCCTCATCCTAGGGGGGTGCAAGCGGTGAAACATTTGGTAGAGGTGAATGCGTGTGTCTTCTCCACCAAGTATGCCATGGAGGGCCCAAGACTTAAGCTCTTGGACAGGCGTGGGAACCCAACCTTTTTTCCTAAAATTTTATTATAAAAAAAAAAAAAAAAAAAACATTTGATATCTATGTGGAAGGAATAGAAATAAGGAATGAATGGTGATAAATCAAAAGTAGGAGATTGGATTGTGTATGGAAAACAAAGCATATGGGGTTAGTATGGGAATGTTATAGTAATAGTTTAAAAGCATATGCTTTATTCTTCCACCCATCATAGTATAGTATTTGTACATAATTAAAGAAATTCCCTTGTATAACTTGCAATTATTGATATAAGGAAATGACATAATATTCATTTCAGTGAAAAAGAAACAATTTCTGGAATCTTTATCAAGTTGTTATCAACATCAAATCATACGCAATAGTAGTGAAGTATAAAGTGAACTGCCTCATATAATATACTAGTATTTATCTTTTTTTAAAAAGATATTCGTAATGTTGATTTTTTTTTTAATTGCAGAAATTTTATGTGAGTTAGATCTAGGGGCTCACGAGCGTTAGGCAATACTTTCAGACTCAGAGCGATTATAAAAGTACTCACAGATCATACACCAACAAAAGCAGGATTTGAACTTACAAGATATTATAATTAAATATTTTAGTTTAGCCTCGAGAATTCGCTTAATATTTAATTTTGGAATACACGTGTTTTGTAGTAAAATAGAATTTTTGGCCTAAATATTAGTTAAATATAATTGAAAAAAAAATTATGGATGACATAATCAAGATTTATAATTTTAATAAAATATGTCTTCATAAGTTAATGAGGTATCAATTGATGTAATTTAGTCTAATATATTTTTCTGCCCAAATTTTAACAATTTTCAATTAAAAGTAGTTACAGATCGCATACTAACAAAATCATCACATTGGCAATTGAACTTACAAGATATTATAAGTAAATATTCTATTTTATCCTCAAGAATTCGCCTAATATTTAATTATGGAATAAGCGAGTTCTGTAGTAAAATATAATTTTTGGCCTAAATAATAGTGAAATGTAATTCAAATATATATATATATATATATATATATATATAAATAAATATGGATTATGAAATAATCAAGGTTTATTATTTTAATAAAAGATGTTTCTTCAGGAGTTAATGCAGTATCAATTGATATAATTCAGTTTTATATATTTTTATGCCCAAATTTTAACATTTTTTACCAAATAAATTTTAACATAGCTATTTAGTTTTAAATTCAATTAGAAGTAGTAATTTCAGCTAACAAAGATTGGTCTAATTTATAAGCTATATCCTATATTTAGTACCAAATGAGTACTTGATATGAATTCATTTAAAAGGAGGAAAATAATACTTCAGTCCCTCTAATTTCTAATGATTTTGAAACTAGTCCCTATCGTTTGAAATATTTTAAAAGCTAAATTATATAAACCTTTGAATTTTAGGTTAGTTGCATATCACTTATGAAACTTTAAAGTTTAAATTTAACCCCCTTAACTTTTTTTATTTATCATAAGCACCCTGCCATTAACTTACTATTATATTTTTAAAGGAAATTGTCATATTAGATTAACAGGTGACACGTGGCATCCTATGCAAATTACTAATTTTACAAAACCCCCTCTAAACTATGATTAGTTAAGGATAACACTTGAAATTTGAGAGGTTACAAATAACCCCCTCACATTTCATAATTTAAAGTTAACTCCTTTAAAAATTTGATTTATAATATTAAACTATGTGTCATTACTTTTATCATCTTAATGATTTTATTAAGATTTTTAACTATCATTTTCAAATTAAAATAGCTTTTTCATGGCAAAAACTTGAAAAATAATATTTAAAAAATATAAAAAAATGTTGCATATTTTTTCTTGAATAAGAGGTTCAACGTTTTATTTTTAGATTTTTTTTTAATTATTCTTCTAGTTTTTCCATAAAAAGAGCTATTTTGATAGACAAATGATAAAATTATTAGGACGATTCAAGTAATGTCACGTGGTTTGATATTATAAAATAATGTTTAAGGGAGTTAAATTTAAACTTTGAAATGTCAGAGAAATTATTTATAACCAATTAAAGTTTAAGGAGGTTATCTATAACTCATCAAAGTTCAGGGGAGGGGTTTTGTAAAATTAGCAATTTGCTTCGGATGCCACGGGACACCTCTTAATTTGATGTGACAATTTTTATTAAAAAGATAACAATCAATTAACAATATGATGCTTATAATAAAAATTCAATGGGTTAAATTTAAAATTTAAAATGTAAGGGGTTATATGTGTTAGTGTAAGCTTTTCATAAAGAGGGGTGTGAATTGGGTGACTTTAAAAATTTACACTTCAACAAAAGCTAAGTAAGGAGAGGAGAGTAAGAAGGATATCACCGAAGGAGAACATATGAAAGTTATACTGGTTTGGTCCAATCCACTTGACCTACGTCCTATCCCAAAAGACTTTTATGAGATTTCTACTATCTTCTAAGATTTATAAGGTTCTTGGTGCTTTAGTACAAGCTAGATTCTTCATCAAAGAACACTCGCTTCCTTTTATACTTTGCAATCAATGCCAACTTAAGGTCCCATTACCTTGAGTATATCAAATGAAATAAATGATGAAGTATATCCTCTCACAAGAACAAATGAATAATAACTTAAATACAAATTCACACGGAGAGCTTTTGAGATCTAGCAAAATGAATGTAACAGTAAATGCACAGTTTAGTTCATTGCTTCCTCTTCATTCCTCTTTTATTTATAGCATGAGAATGTTTGAATACCATTGCTATTTGATTATAGCCGTTCGATTGTATGGTCTTGCTTATATCCATGAAGAATGTTATATTGTTCTTTATATCTTTGAATTTATCCGTTGAGAGCATAGGGAATGTGAAGTGCTTTTTGCTAATCTTACTTTAGTATGTGATTAATCACCTAAAATATGATTAAACTCTAGTATAATGAAGTGTTAGATCAATTCAAAGTAAATATAACAAGTTTATGATTGATTTAAATGAATATCAAGATTTACGATACGATGCTTTGTTTTCTGAAGAAGCATCACTCAAGTGATCTTGACATAGTCGTTTGAAAACAAAACAGATCATTGGATGTTTCACCGTGGTGATGTGATTGTGAAATTTTTACCATTTGAAGATTTTTACGTATATTTTTGCTCCCAACAAAATTTTATAGCATGAGGTACACACAGGGAAATATTTTATGGTAGATTTTCACATTTACTCTTTTGTTTTTTTCTTTCTTAAATGCACCCGTAGACTTGTTTTTTTTTTTTTTTTTTGGGGGGGGGGGGGGGGGGTAAGGTGCACCCATAGACTTTAGAATATATGATAGCAAACCTCAAATTGAACATTATATGCAGTAATCTAGTAGACTAGTAGTGGTATTTTTTTTTTCCAATTATTGACCAGCATGTCGAAGTTTAGAACATTCTTTTTAAAGGAAAAATAAAAATAAAACATGAGCATGACCTAATTAAATAATGAAAGATAAAATTCGGGTCTTGGTTATAATAATTAAATTTTTTTATCTTAAAGCATATTGTTTTATGCCGCATATTAAATTAACGTACATGCATGAATGCTTTCACACTTGAATTTCCCAAAAGCGTTTTCAAAATGGGGAATACAGAGAGTTGGCCATTATTGAATTGAAAGTGGAAAAATGTTTCTAAAATTATCATGTTTGAGTTTTTTAATCAAACAATTTGTACGTGACTCTTAATTAAATTCCAAATCGATGGTTTGTTTTTGGAGAATATTTCTTTCACACATTTAGAAGTTGCATGACTTAAAATGTGCATATTTCATTTATATTAAACTTGGAACATTTTCGAGGATGAGGATGAGGATGATTCAAGACTTTGCTTTTTCTACTTTGTAAGTTGTAACACCAAATGTTTATTAGAAAATAAGAATATAAATTAATAATTTCCATAAAAATGATAATATATAATTTCTATATCTCCCTAGCATATTATGTTTGTCATTCACAAACACACACACACACTAGATGTGATTTTTTATGAATATTGTTTATAATACTACCTCAGGTCCTAATTATAAGAGTCAGTTGACTTTTTTTGGAGAGATTAAGAAAGCTAAATAAGTTACTTAATCATTTTATATGTTGTATATTATTAGATTATATATTAGTTTATTAGTCAAACTAAATAGTTTGAAGAAAAAAAAATAAAAAAAAAATACTCTAAAGTAATTTTATTAACTTCCTTAACCTCTCAAAAAAAGTCAACTAGCTCTTATAATTATGACCGGAGGGAGTAATATAGATTTATCTATATATGGCACCGAATCTTTTTCCTTGTGGATAAAGATTCACCAGGACTCTTTATTTCAGATTTAAAGAAAAAAAATGTGTTTATATTATTCTGACCCAAAAAAAAAAAAAAAGGTTCATGGGACACATGCACACTTGTTCTTTGTTTTTTTCCTCCTCTAAGTCTAACTTTAATTAAGATGGTTGTTGGGACACTTTCCCATTTGCCGATTCACATATTTCAATAGTTTTATTTCTCAATAAATTTGGATTATTTATATTTGATAGGCCTGTAGTCTGAATTCTTTATCTTTAACCATCATTTTTATTTTAAGATTACATTTTGAAATGTGATTTTTATTTCACATCTTGTTCTTAGAGCTAGAACACAGTAAAATTCAAGAAAAAAAGGAGTCTAGGCATACTAAATATTCTTAATGTGTCCCAATCTTCCGTTATTAAATTAAATAAGGTGATACCAACAAGTTATTAGTTAAAGTGGTAAACGGTCGAGAATACAAATTCAAATTTAGGAAAATGTATTTTTTAGGAGAGGCGAAAATCATTTTCACTCTAAGCCTAAAAAAAGATTATACTCTTAACCAAATAAAATAAATAAATAAGGGGATTTAATTAAAATAAATCCAAAATTAAGGTATAACCATATGTCCATATGGAGAGTCGATACCAACACATAGTTAGTCTAATGGTATAAGGCCTCGCTAATTTGGTGGGAAACTCTAAAACGAACGTCAGATTACAGGATCTGGATCTTTTGTTTAATTATTGCTGATCACATGTACTCCTATAATCTACGAATGATTACCATAGGGTTGTCAAATAATAATATATATTTTTTAAAAAAAATTGTGAAAATAAAATAAATTTGGGATAAGAAAACAAGAGATAATAGAAGAGAAAATTTGATAGAGAAAATGGGGGAACAACTCTCATTCAATTTCTTGTGTTTATAATGCTTGTACAATACCTCTATTTTTAGGCCTTAAGGGGTCAATACCAACCAACAGGGGTTGGCTCAAGTGGTAAGTGGCTTGTATCGTTTAAGCAAGGTCTCGGGTTCGAGCTTTTGTGAATGCAAAAAAAACCCCGCTGGGAGACTCTCCCACCAAAGCCAGGTGCGCGATGCGGGTCGGATCCGGACTAATCAAGGCAAAGTCCCGATGAACCGGGTGGGCAACCAAAAAAAAAAAGGGTCAATACCAAGAGTTACCATTAATTATATATTTATAAATGTTGACTGGGATATATAACTCAATGAAAACTAGGATATGAATGTGCCTCATTAAAGACTTTAATAAGGAAAAACCAATTGGGACAAAAACCTAGCCAAAGAAAAGGAGTATCATTAATTGATACACCGTTTAGTATTGCATTATTAAAAACCTTTCTAGAAAAACCTAATGGGACAAAACATAGATAAGGGAAAAAAGAGTATTGTGTGTATCGACTCCTCCTCTTGACAACATTAGTTTTACTCCCCCTGATAACAACATTACTTCCAATGTCTTTTCGAACATATTTTTCTTTTAGCCGTTAAACTATTAATGATGCATTGTCACCAAATGTCTTGCTGAAATGTATTCTTTTAACATATTTGAATATGTTACAATATCTATTCAACATTTATCTTATTCACTGTGGAAACAATAAAAAAAAATTGAAAATCACCAAATCTTACTTTTATTATCCATTATGTACTTGCAAGAACTAAATTTTACCAATAAAATTATAATGAATACAATATTAACATGATATCTAAATATTCTCATAAACATAATATACTTATAGAATATGAAATCCAATATATATTTTGCAAGGAAAATCATCTTTGGACATGCTTTTAGCATTTTGAATATTTAAGGATTCTTACGTAAACTTCACTATTTAGTGAGCCATATATATAGGCTATATATAATAATATCTAATAGAGCATAATCTTTCATTCATATACTATCAGACTAATAATATATACAAAATTATTGTATCCACCACAAAATCATATGCCTCATCATAATCATAATTAGACTTTGTGAAATATTTATTTTCACATAAACAAATAAACATTCAGATATCCTATAATACTATCATATTTCTTGTGTTCGGACTACAAGTTCTTAACTATCACAATATAATCATATTTTCATTGCATCTTTTTCCATTTTTACTTTTCCTTTTGGCAAATCATCTTTATGTCACTTCTAATGACATATATTTATATAAGATTCTCATTTGATCACATGATATCATTGTCAAAACAATTGTTGATAATTTTATTTTTTCCGTTCCATTTTTCTAGTTGTGACATAACTTATTAAGATCTATATTACTTTTTAGGTGCCTAAACCTCTGTTAAGATTTTTACAATTAGTTATATCTCGACACTCTTATGGAGTACCTACCTCATTAATATGACCATCTTAATTATATGTTCCACTTTATCCGTAATATTTATCTTTGGAATCAAATGATTTCTCATGCTTCAGGCATGTCCATTTTTAGCAGGATATGACCTTTAGCAGCTCTCATTTAGGTCAGTAATTCCATTTGGCAGATATTTTATAATATTTCATGAATGCAGAGCTTGTTGAACTTTTGGTTCATACTTCTATATTTGAGTAATAATGCATTCCATTTTTTCTCTTTTTCAGCTATTCAATTTCTTCCCCTCATGCTAGGAAAACAGTATCAAATGACAATTGTCTAATCATGCAGTATAAATCTCCTAAATCAATTTGTTTCCTTTAAGAACGTCCTTTTTGTTTCATTTGGAGATGTTAAGAATAGAAAATTTAGAATTAGGAAATTAATTAGTATTATTATGATTGATGTTTATTACTTAATATATTAGGATTTGGTATAAATATTTTATTATTATGATTTGATAAGATTAGTTTATAGGGTTAGAGTTAGTCTATTCTTGCCTATATAAAGGCATCCTAGCCAAGGTTGTCAAACACACGAGTTTAAGCAAACTCGTGACAGTGACGTAAACTCGTATCGTGAACTCGAATCGCAAACCCGTAAGAGTTTACTTTTATTATTAAATAGATATTACTAGTGTATAATTAAATAATTAAAATATAAAAATGACAACAATTTGATTTAAATATATTTTAAATCCAAATAATTGAAATTAAATCCACCAATATTCATCGTTTATCATATTTAATAAAGAAATATCTATAAAATTTCTATATAAAGCCACTTGAATATGATCAAATCTAAAAAGTTAACACGAGTTTAAAAGTAAGTTAACACAGTTTTGTAAGCGAGAAACGTAAAAATGGTAAACTCGGCGTATAAACTCGTGAGTTTAATTGAGTTTACAACTAGCACGAGTTTACTACTGACTCGACTCGTTTTTGTAAGCTAAAAGCGTAAAAACGGTAAACTCAGAGAGTCAACTCGCGAGTTTGACAACAATGATCCTAGAACTCTCTTTTATTCTCAATGGTCAATAATATTTAGAGTATTTCTCCTATGTTTCAATGTGATTCTTCAATCTTAACATGGTATCAGGGCGTGGGTAGAGCTTTTTGCCGACAGTCCTCCTTCATCGTCGACTTGGTGTTTCAAGTGGTTTCAAGTTATGTGTGTTTGGGTTGAGCATTGTTTGGAGGCTTTAGATCTGGTTGAATCAGTTTGGAAGCTCCAAAGCTCTGTTTTATCTTTCTTCGCCTATAGTAGGTGGTTTCTTTGTTATTTGGTCTTTGGTAAGACGGTTGGAGTGTTGTTTAGTCCCTAGTAAGACCTTTGGTATGTTGCTTTGTTCCCTTGTGAGATTGTTCCTTGTTGCCATGGTCCTTTGTTAGACCATTGGCAGTTGTTTTGGTTCCTTGTGAGGCCTGTTGATTGTTGTTGGTCCCTAGTGAGATCTTAGCCTTTATTTATCAGATGGTGTGACATTTGATGAAGCTTTCTTGGATGTGGTCAAACTTGCTCCTTGATTCAGGATTTCATGAAGAAGCATATTATTGATGATCAATTGCTGCTCTGCTCACATTTAAGGTGCTTCCAGCTTAAGGGGGAGTGTTAAGAATAGAAAGTTTGGAATTAGGAAATTAATTAGTATTATTATGATTGATGTTTACTACTTAATATATTAAGATTTTGAATTAATATTTTTTTTTATTATTTGATTAGATTAGTTTCTAGGGTTAGAATTAGTCTATTCGATCTTGCTTATATAAAATCCTCCTTGTACTCTCTTTTATTCTTAAGGATCAATAATATTCAGAGTATTATGTGCTTCAATATTCTATGTGGTAGACGTCTGTTAGTCTTGCCGTTAGGAAGGGCAACATTGCTATGATTCAGAACTTTCGGGTTGACATTGAGCCTAAAAAAACTTTCAGGGCAACATTGCTCCTAGGCATGTACTTTCGAGGCAAGATTGCTACTTAACCCTATATACTTTGGGAGATTTTGGCTTTTTTCTTCATTGTAAAATAAGCCCTTATAATTATAAGAGCTTTTATAAAAATTTGTTTGGCCTAGCTTCTACTTATAAGGAGAAGATACGCTAAAAATAAGAAGATCCAAACAGGCACTTGGTCACAAAGCTATTGATCTCCCAAAAATGGATGTCAAGTTACAACTTTAAATCATTATCTTATAGAAGTTGAAAAGTTTGTTGTTTGTTAAGAAACATGTTAGAGTAAACCATAAGTTTACTAATCTGAACATATTTATTATTGGCATAACTTGTTTGATCATCCAAGTCATATATATGATACAAACTATTGAAAATTATGTACGTCCTTTGAAGAACTAGAAGATTCTTCTTCAATAGCCAACATATTACATAATTTAATAATGGGAAAATCACGTGCAAGTCCCAAGCATGAGAAATAAATACAATTAGGTCCTTTAAAATCCCCAAATTACACAGAAGTCCCTAAGGACTTTTTTGATATTATTTGTATTAACAACATGAAGTGTTATATTTACAACAAAATTTAAAACCCTGACCATTCACAACTGAAAAAGCTATATTTACAACCGGAAGTGCTATTTTTACAACAACATTTAAACACCTGGATTTTGTTTCAAACTCAAGTCCCTAAGCGTACAGAGGTCATTTACAACAGAAAAAGGCTAGATTTACAACAGGAAGTGCTATATTTATAACAAAATTTAAAATCTGGCCATTTACAACATGAAGTGTCATATTTACAACAAAATTTAAAAACCTGGATTTTGTTTTCATACAAATAATATCAAAAAGTCCTTAGGGACTTTTTTTAATATGTGAATTTCTGTTGGGACTTTTTTGCTATTTTTGTATGGTCCTTGGGACCTGGCTGCAATTTTCCCTTTAATAATTTATATGTGCTACTTGTTCTTAACAAAATTGACTTTGAGAATATCACTAGTTATAATTTGGAATGGATCTCGACATTTCTAAAAATATATCAAACTCATATATATGGGCCCATTCAAATAGCATATAAACCACACACGTATTCAATAAACTTAATAGATGCATCTATAAGATGGTTATATGTGAGATTATTATTAGTTTGTAACTTAAAGTTTGCAAGAAAGTTTGAATATGTTAAGCCCATATTATATGATCCAAAAATCACTTATTAAAGCCTCCATAAGTAGCTAGATCAATGCATTTTTGTATTTCAATGTTGGTATATTTGATCTTAAATATTGTAGCACTTTTACAAGCCAACAAAATTCTAATAGTAAAAGTGGCTTTTGGCCAGAAACCTGATATATTCCATCTTCAAAATGCTTGAATGTGCAATGCTTATTCCAATAAATCCATTACAATACACACAGATGGATATTGAAAGAAAATTGGGATATATGTTATGTGAGGAACTCCTTCTTTTTTTGTCTCGTTGAGATTGAAGGATCTTCTAGGATAAAATTGCTACTTAACTCAAGTATATAAGTAGAGCTTTTCAACATTAATTCACACTTGTATTCTAACAATCTTTCCCTTAAATGTAAGTCATATGAGTATACTTTCTTTATTTTTGTATTTCAAAGACCGACCAGTATATAGTAATTAAGTAGGCTAATAACATATCTTTCACTTGGAAGGTCAATTACTTCATACTTCACATACAATCATGGATTTCAATCCAATTAGGTTATGACTTTGAGACCTTTTAATGAATCGAAGCTCCTATGTAAATGTATGTGTAATAAATTTTCATGATGAATTCTTCTTCTGCCCATAATTTTTTTTTTTTTAAAAAAAAAAACTAGATTTATTCTTCAAGAACTATATCAATTTCGTTGCATATAATTCTTCAGGAACTAGCATATAGTATTATATCACTATATAATTTCATTACTCATTAATAATATACTTTGATTTGCTTATTTTGATACATATGCAAGGTATATCTTATGAGAAATATGTAGATATTCATGATCAAAATACATTAAAATCACAGGAAAATTATCCAGCAAAAAATGTTTTGTTAGAAATTCTTAGATATAGAAATTGTGACACAACCACACATTTTTTAATTACGTTCTCACGAAACAAACGTTGAGAAATTCTCACAAAAATAAATAGACTACATAAGGT
Organism: Acacia melanoxylon; assembly: GCA_019022615.1. Lineage (NCBI taxonomy): Eukaryota > Viridiplantae > Streptophyta > Magnoliopsida > Fabales > Fabaceae > Acacia > Acacia melanoxylon. Next base: position 7,464,429 of record JAFJYJ010000013.1, read on the forward strand.
GACACATTTTTCTCACAAAATTAATTGTATAAGAAATTTTTCCAACAAATCAAATTCAAATCGCCAATTAATAATGAATTTTCACATAAAACTAGTATATATGTAAACGAATGTACTTACAATATATATGCATCATATTATGATTAATGTTTGAAAGCTATATACAAATAATACTTACATCTCATATATTTAAATTCATACAAAGGAAAAAAGGGGAAAGATATGGAAGATAAAACAAAAATGAACTCATAAAAAAAAAAAAAACTAAAGTGAAAAGTATCAGCAATTAATAGAAGAATGTACGGTACCTTCATGTTGGGGCATATGAGTTGAGCATTTGGGGAAATCTGTGAAGAAACCAAGAAGTAGAAATTCCAAGAATAAAACATAGAGTCGGGTTTGAAGCTTAGCATGGTAAACTTCATCAATTACAAGATTAGAAAGCTTGTTTAATTTCAATATATGCATGTCATATTATATCATATCATGATTAATGCATGAATAATATTCATACTGCCTAATATATTTGAATGAACAAATAAATTGTACATTTATACATAATTAAAGAACTTAATTTTACAATTGGAGGTTATATAAATAAATCCTTCAATTTGGGGGTATAATAGCATTAACTTGAGATGGAATCCTAAGGGCCGTTTGATATAAGGAATTGGTGGGAAGAGAAAAGAACTTTGCAAGTTCCTTTGTTTGATACACATTTTAAACAAGTCTTTTCGGGAACCCAAGTTCTCAGGCCCACCCCGAGCCCACCAATCTTCCCTCATATGTGGGAAGATTAGATCCCACCAAAATTGGTGGGATCTCAAGTTCACATTTTTGGACAGATTTACCCCTAAAATTCAAACTTGGCGAGAAGTTCGAACTTGACGGAAAAGTTTGAACTTGGCAGGAAAGTTTGAATTTGGCTATTTTCTTTTTACTCGAGTTCGAACTTAACAAAAGCATTTTAAAAAATATATATATATTTTAGCAAAAAAAATATTTTCCTTTTTTATTTTGAATTAATTTCTTTTGAGGGTAAAATAGACATTTCCTAATTCTTTACCAACTACCACTCCTTCATTTTCTTCTTACCAAACGACTTATCTTTTCTCAAGCCATCTTCTCTCATCTTTCAAATCTTCCGTTCCCTTCCTTTCCTCCTCAAATTTTTCTTGTACCAAACAGCCCTAAGAGATCTTAAAATTATGAACATTCACACACTATAGTATTTAATTTTGCAAATAAATTGGCATCATATTTTAAAATTTCAAATGACCAATAATTACTTTTTAGTCTATTTTATTTCATATATCACTCATGATAATAGTTATAATATCACAATATTAAATCCTTATAATAATTTCTCTCACACAAGTTAATCACAATAAATTTAAACAATTATAAATAATACATTTCAATAAAAACAAAAATTAAACATTATATAGCCTTTTGGGCTTATTCTTTTTTCTCTTGGCTTCACAATAAATCCGAACATCTTTCTCCACAACTCATTGCCTCTTTTGATATTTTTCTTAACATCTCATGTTTTTTAATTTCCTTTTGTAAGTTGACCTTTATTTTCAATACATTTATACATATTTGTCAATTGACTTCTAGCCATATATATTATAACAACTGCTCGTGACTTTATATCAAAATATCATTATTTTAATATCATCCAACATTGTTGCTTCTAATTATTAATTTGGGTAAAATATTCTAATTAATCTTTAGAACTATTACTCTTGAATGACATAATTCTCTGTGAGTTATTTGTCTTCAAGACGATGTATATACTAGAAATACTTGTCTAAAGCTACAAAACCTTTTTGTTTTTGTATCATTCGATATTTGAACCATGAGCCTTCAAGCCTTAATATTTATAACAATCTAGTGTCACTATATTTTTCTTATCATGCCATTTATTGGGGAATCGATAGTTTTTTAAAAAAAAAAAACACACACAATATCCATCACAAAAAGGGACGAGACTTCTTGTCATTCAATCACAAAATTAAGAGTATTATAGCTACTGATCATTCAATGAAATTAAAATATTAATAGATATATAATTGACTAATATAAACTATGTAAGAATACAATTTAAACTTTAAATAATAAAATAAAAAATATAAGTATAACATCAAGCAAGGAAAAAAAGGAGAGAGAAACCCAATACATTACAATATTAAATTAATATTCACAAACATGTATTATAAATAAAACAAAGTGAAGGGAATTCTCAAAATATGAAATATAAAAATACAGTATAATAACATAAAACTCAAAAAATTGAACCATCAAAGTAAAGAGAATTCGTTAAGTCAAGAAATAATTCATATAATAAGATAACAAAATTAAAACTCTTTGGCTTTGAGCCATTTAATTCTCTTGTTTTCAGGCCAATTAGTCTCACGCTTTCAGACAAATTAATCTCAAGATGAAAAATCAAATCTATATAACTTATAGTCGTTTACCTTAAGGATAAATAAAAGTTGCATGTGGTTTCATGCCATATTATAAGATAGAAGATGAAAAGGAAATAACTTCTGACCATCTAATCTCAATATATGAAATCAAAGGTGTATGACTTCTAGACACATTAAAATAATTATCAATAATATATCAGGACTCGTAAAAGAGATTAAAATAAAATATAAAAACAATAACAATCTTCAATTTTAGTAATGGAACCCAATGTTTAAAACAATCGGTAAAAGAGTCTCTTTAATTTCATATAGTGACTCAAATTATCCCTGATATATCAAATAAATGTACCGTAAAAAAGGTAGATGAAATTGTTAAAGAAATGATGAAAGAAAATACAATTTCGATAGAGCTTTCATGCTAATAATGCGTTGTGAAAATAAAAGTAATTTGGGATAAGGAATCGTGAAATCAGATAATAGAAAATTTGAGAAAGAACTGGGCGGGAAATTCTTAGTCAGTTTCTTGTGTTTACAATGCTTATACAAAACCTCTATTTATAGGCCTTCAAGAGTCAATAACAAAAGTAGCCATTAATCACGCATTTGTCAATGCTAATTGGGATATAAGAAATGCTAGCTAAGATATGAGTCAACGGTGACAATGATATGAGTCAAACCACATCCACATAATTAATAATAATTAAATTAAGGAAGTTATCAAATTCAATTTGGTTTCCCCTGAATGTCTAAAGTTGAAGGGAAGTCAAAAATAGATAATAATGTTTATAAAATATAGTAAAAAATGTACTTTAGATGGATAATGACTTCATAAGAAAAAATATTTAATATAGCCACATCAATGTTATAATTGATGGGGTATTGTAGGTAGGGGTGGAAATAGGTCAGGCCCCTATCAGACGACTTACATCCTGGCTATTTAGCTGGTCGGCACAGCTCTTTGTTTGTTAAAAAGGTCGGCCGGGAGCTTATTTAAAGGCTGAATATGTAAATAGGTCAGGGCTATTTATTTTTTAAGGACTGACGACTGTAGGTCTTGGGGCTGGCTGTTTAAATATTAAATAAATATATTTATATCTATATCATATAAATAAGATAATATTTATTATTTTTCATTCTTATATTATAATTTCAATATATATTTATATAAGTTTTGGTAGGCTTAAAGTGTACAAAGCCTATTTATGACCTCCAAGGCCTGTAATATGAGGCTTTTTTAAAGGCCTACATTGTAAGTAGGCCTTTAAAAATGCTTTCTTAAAAATATTTTTAAAAATATTTTAGGATAATGATGATTAAAAATATTTTCTTAAAAAATAAGATAAAATTAATATATATATATATATATATATATATATATATAAAAAATATTTTCAGCAGGATAAAAAATATATATAATAATAAAACGCAACCACGTGTTGTGATAGAAAATTTGGACTGAATCATCGAAGAAATGGATCCAAAGTCTAAGGATAGAATTATAAGATTTGACAACAAATAATGAATATGCCTTTTGAAATATTGCATCCTCTACAGAGGCATCACATGCCTAAATGGGTCCTACGGGCTTTTTAAATTTATGGTGATTGAACATATTATAATTAATAGGTAAAATTAAAATAAGAGATAAATGTAAAAAAGTGTGAGAATTGTACACAATAATATTTTTATGTCATTTTTCAAATGTATAATAAAAAAAATAGAATAACTAGTTTGGGAGGAAAAGGTTGAACTTTTCTCAGCAATATCCTAAAATCAATTGAGCAAAAAATGACTGCGTAATACGAACGGTTAAAACAATAAGTGATGTATTTAAAAGAATAAAAATGGTTAAATGACTTAACCGAGCAATATCTTTTATGTATTTTGGATTCCAATGTCGCAAAGCAGGCTATTTCTAGAGTTTTTTTTTTTTTGTTTTGAAGTGAAGTCTTTTTGGTATGCAAACACTGAATTTACACTTATTTTATATTTATTTTAGTTTTGGTCCTGAAGTTTGAAACTATTATTTTTTGTTTAAGATTATTCTATTTGAAACATTAGTCCTTATTGTTATGAATATACTAATTATGTGGATGTCATCGACTTCTTGATCCTCAATATTATTTGTATATGGATTTCATTGTTCATGTATACGTATTTCTTGTTCACGTATACGTATTCACTATTCATGTATACGTACTATTCATGTGGGACCCACAGTACTGTTCACGCGTTTTCAACTTTCGGTGCAGCAGACGCGTTGAATCATTGGAAAAATGGGAAAATTACGGTGATGACCCAGGTGGAATAATTACACTTAAAGACCCATTTTCCTTCTATAAATGACATTCATTGTAAACATTCGTAACACACTTGAATGAGAACTAACTCTCTCTACTTTCTCTCTCTAGAATTACTCGCTCTTATTCTTCTTCATTTACCTCAAGTTATCTTTAGTTTTATAACACGTTATCAAGACGAGAGCTCAAAAGAGAGCTTTGATTTTCTCATCTTCTTCTAAATGTTCTTTATATCAACGGGATAATCTTAACCACTATATGGAATTATAGATATACTTTTACCGATTGTTTTGAACATCGGGTTCCATGGTTAAAGATTGGAGATTATTTATTTGAATTATATTTTACTATTCATCTTTGATTTAATTATTTTCATATGATTACATAATGCTTTATTCTTGTGCACAATATATATATGGTTGTTACCTCCTACATGAGATGGTTCTACTTCCGTAGTTTAATTTTATTGCTAACATTTTATTATTGTTTTAATTTGACTTCTACGTACATGGATGGTTCTACCTCCTACATATATGTTTAAGTATTTATTCTTATACCAAAGCATTTATTTATTATTATTTAATATTTAATTTATTTGTCATTTTATAATTTGTTAATTTAACTCTTACATGGATGGTTCTACCTCCTACATGGAAATCTAGGTTACTAACTTTAACATAACATTTATATCTTGTTATTATTACTAACTTTTAATGTTATGTTATTCTATTCAAATTCTTTTATTAATATTATGGCGGAAGCCATGCACCTCTATTTTTCTATTCTAAAATGATATGACTATGGCGAAGCCATACACTACATTTTCCTATTTTAAAATTATATGACCGAAGTCATATTACTTTAATTTCTTATTTTATGGCGAAGCCATATAAATTCTCATTATGAGAAATAAATGACCCGAAGCCATAAAGGTTTAATTTTTATATCTTTAATTTTATTGTTTTTAATTTTATATTCTTTGATTTATTATTATATGGCCTGCATATTGTTTTAATTTTCTAGTATAAATTATAAGACTGGATGGGTGTTTACATTTCCTAGTTCTCTGCCCACTATATATTTTAATATCCCCTCTCTTTTCATTATGGGCTGTTCGTTGAATGAATTACATGTGAGCACCAAATTGAAGAGGAACAAAAAACGCGAAGTAGGTGGGGAATTGAAATATCTATATCGTGGGCTCACATGTTTTATATTATATTATTTATAAATATTATTGAAGGAGCAATAAGTCGAATTATTTAATTATATTATTATTATTTCTTCTTTTGACAAAAGGATGAAAACGAAGAAGGAAATGGTGATGCATACATGCTTATATATATATATATATAATATTATTAAACTGTCATGTTGATAGTCTTGAATTATGCACATGTATCCACCGAAAATTTGGATACAGCTATGTAGAAGAAATTTGAAAAAGACCAAATTGGCTGTAGCCATAAGGAGACATAAATTGGCTGAAGCGATTTAGATCCATAAAGTTGAATATTTGGCCTGAAACCACAAGGCAAATTAAAGTGAAGCCAGATTTATGTTAAATATTTGGCATTAAAAGACTTTCTTGTTCTTTAGAAAAAATTAAAGGATCGTATAACCACTTGAAGATGGTTGTTCTTCTAATAGATTCTTTATAAATGGCAGTATTCAATTTGCTCCTGCAGTAGCAATATTGTGAAAGAGGTCTTAAGAAATATTATGAATTAATTTCATTGACCTCGTAGCCAAACAAAACAATGAGTTACAATAATTATGAATATTGGCTTAACTTCAATCCCAGAAGTGAATGAATTATGGCCATGGACATGTATGTAAATATGACTAAGTATTGTCATTATTATTGTGATCATAATTGATCTAAGTTCCCATCAGAAGTGGAGAAATTTTTGTTATAAATTACAAACAAACGAGATCCTTGTTTATAAAAAAAAAAAAAAAAAATTGTCTGTTTACTATTTGCACAGTAACCATGCGGGGCCCACGTCAAATATTTCTTCCCCCCAGACGCGTTTTCACGTGAAGAGTTGAAAAAAAAAATCTGGTGGGCCCCACATGCGTATTCATGAATAGTGTCGTATGGTACTATTCATAGATACGACACTATTCATCAATACGGTATTTTTATGAATACTTTTTATCCGTCTTTAGGTGCTTCAAAACCAAAATTTTCATGGTAAAATTAGTATTTATTCCTTAATATTAAGGCCCTGAAGGCTTATGTTTTCGAATATTGTATGATACATATTTTAATAGTTTTGGAAAAGTATTGTCCGAAAAACAATAAATTGCGAAATTTATGTTATAATATGTATACGGGTTAATAGTCTTGCAAACTAATTAGCATATTGTGAGGAACTAATGTTTAGACTATATATCTTTATGACAAAGAGTATAAAATGCATTTTACTATATATTATATGTTTTATTATTAGCTTAGTTTCAATTATATTTTACTAATGTTATAGAAGTAGATATCATGTATAAAATACATGTTACTTAAACCATAAGTTTACAAATAATAATGCAAATTGGAAGTTTACAATAAACTAGAAAGTTTACCAATAGTCAAGAGATTGGAATTGTAAACAAGAAGTTTACAAATGTAGCAAATCAAAAGGTTGCTAATACAAATCAAATTTTTACCAATGTAAACTAGAAGTTTACTACCAATGAGATATTCAAGAGGAAATGAGCTACAGAGATTTATTGAAGCCAAGGCTCAACATAAAGAATAAACCTACAAGGTAATATGACGTTTAAATTTGTTGTTATTATTATTTAAATTTATTATGATTACGTATCATAAATTTATTGTCATGAAAATTTTCTCGCTAGAAAATTATCATATGTGTGACTTTAAATCTGTGTAATTCTAAAGTTATTTTAACATGAACATCTTCACATGTGATAGACTGCATATATTTTATGCATATATAAATTAATTGAAGCATATTAGACTAGTGATGCAATATTATATGTTTATTCTGAAGAATTAACATAAATTTTTCTTTTCAAAATTTAAGATGCAATATTATATGTTTATTCCTGAAGAATTAACATACATTTTTCCTTTCAAAGTTTAAAGAATTTGAAAGTGATTTTGAAATACAAATATAAAGAAAGTATGTTTATATAACTCACACTTGAGGGGGAGATTGCTAGAAAAACAAGTATGAGTTAGAATACAAGTGTGATCCAATATTTGAAAAGTTATATAGTTCTCACATAAAGTTTGATCTCCCAAAATGCATGTCGGATTTTGATCGATATGTTATTGAAATTGAAAAATTTATGATTATTTGAAATATTATGTTAGAGTAAACCGAAGAAGTTTGATCCAAATAAATGTATTGTTGGCATGACTTGTTTGATCATCCAAGAGTCATATAAGAACAGGAAGATTCTTCAATAACCAACATATTGTTCAAGAATAATTATGTCTTTGCTTGTTCTCAAATAAAAATAACTATGTGAATATCATAGATCATGATTGGTAATAGATCTCACGGAAATATATCAAACAAATTTATATGGGCCCATTACAACCGAAGTTTGTAAGAACGTAACTGAAGTTGCAATAATGTTTGAATTAATCAAGCGCGATATTTCAGATTATATGATCCGAAATCATGAATGCTTATGAGAACAAAGTTTTCTATATTGGTATATTTGATTATTAAAGCATTTATATAAGCCAACAAAATTCTCCCTATAAAATGGCTTTTGGTCAGGAGCCAGACAATTCCATCTGGAAAGTTTTTGAATGTGCAATGCTTATAAATCTACCACAATGCACATAAATGGATATAGAAAGAAAGTTGGGATAAATGTTGTGTAAGAACCTCCTTCTTCTTGTTTGTCTCTAAATAGAACAGAATGATGTTTCTAAAGGTAACAAATGGATTTAGGAAACTTACACTGCATGATTAGTCAATTGTGATTTGACATTATTTTCCCAATATGAGGGGGAGAAAATAGGCAGTTGGGTAAAGAGATTAAGCTATAATGAATTATCATTGGCTCATTTTGATCCTCGTATAAAACAATGTGAACTTGAAGTTCAAAAGATAATTCATTACAAAATTTAGCTAATTAAATGCCAGAAGCATTTACTGACCCAAAAGAAAGTGAAAAAGTCATATGTCACAGCTGCTAATGCTCCTATTGATGTCCCTGAAGGACAACCTATTATAAATGAAGTGATAACATGCACGAAGTGTGGTAGGTCCATTGGTTCCAAAGAAAATTCTCGAAGAGAAAAGGAGCTAAGAATATAGATGATCAAGTTGAATAATCAAGATAAATTAGTAGCTCCAGAAGAGCCATCTCCTGAAGAGATATTATCTCCAGAAGAGAATGTTGTAAGTCCCAGAAGAGACTAAGGTACATGAAATATGTGAAAATTATTAGATCTCAATAAATTGTTATGAATAGAATCCGATGGGACGAAATGAAGTCAACGTTGACAACATCTTTGCTTATAATATAGCATATGATGTAATGAATAATGATGAGGATCATGAGCCACAATCCATTAGTGAGTGCCAACAGTGAAACTATTGGCCCCTATGGAAAGGTGCCATTGATGCAGAATTAAAATATTGGCAAAGTTCATACAACTGATGATGTAAGGCCAGTGATGTAAAACCGAGTTGGATACAAATAGGTTTTTGTACAAGAAGAAATGAAAAGGGTGAAATCACAAGATATAAGGTACGTAATTCAAGGTTTTAAACAAAAACCTGACATTGATTTTGAAAAAACATATGTAGATGCAAATACTTTTGTTATTTGATAAGTCTAGCAGTAAATGAAAGGCTTAGTCTCGCATCTAGTGGATGTTGTAAATTGTAGCTGTCTATTTGTATAATTCACTTGATAGTAATATTTATATGAAAAGTCCCTGAAGGACTCATGGTGCTAGAAGCACATGTCCCGAAGGACTTAAGGTGTCGAAGCACATATCCTCGAAGATTTAATGTGCGAAGCACAAATCCGAAAGATTCAAGAAGTTAGAAACATCTGATTCAAGTTCTCAAGAATAATACTCAATTAAATTAAATACGTCCCTTGGCCGAAGCTATTAGGGCGCATATGGTATAATTGTTTCAAAGAATATCGATGAGAGGAAGGATACAAAAAATAACCCAATATGCCCATGCATCTTTATGAAAAAGACATAGAAATGAATTTGTTACCATTTCGTTTATATTGATGATATCAATATCATTGGAACTCCGAAGAGCTTTAAAAGATAACTAATTGTTGAAGAACTACTTGGTCCCGGAAGTACCATATCTTAGTGCTATTAGAGTATTAATGTATCATGCTTATTAGCAAGATATAGTTCTTTATCAACATAAAGACATTGGAAGCAATGATTGACATCATAAAGAGAAAGAGTGATATTGTCATCAGGGGGAGTAAAACCGATGTCATCAAGAGGGGAGTCGATACACATTGTACTCTTTTTCCCTTTTCTAGGTTTTGTCCCACCGGGTTTTCCTAGAAAGGTTTTTAATGAGGCGAAGATTGGAAAGTGTATCAATGAATGATGTACTCTTTTCTTTAGCTAGGTTTTTATCCCACTGGGTTTTTCCTAGTTAAAGTTTTTAACGAGGCACATTCATAAATGGACATCCAAGGGGGAGTGTTATGAATATACTAATTATGTGGATGTCCATCGACTCTTGATCCTCAATATTATTTGTATATGGATTTACTGTTTATGTATACGTATTTACTGTTCACGTATACGTATTCACTATTCATGTATACGTACTATTCATGTGGGACCCACAGTTTGTTCACGCGTTTTCAACTTTCGGTGCGGGTGGCCGACGTGACGCGTTGAATCATTGGAAAAATGGGAAAATTACGGTGATGACCCAGGTGGAATAATTACACTTAAAGACCCATTTTCCTTCTATAAATAGACATTCATTGTAAACATTCAGAACACACTTGAATGAGAACTCCTCTCTCTACTTTCTCTCTCTAGAATTACTCTGCTCTTATTCTTCTTCATTTACCTCAAGTTATCTTTAGTTTTATAACACTTATATATTTTTATAAGGGTTTAAACCTAGAGTTAGCACCTTTAACTATGCTTATCTAGCATTAACATTGCTTATTAGTTACTCCATAGTCCTAATTATAACAACTAGTTGATTTTTTTAGAAAGATTAAGGAAGCTAATTGAATTAGTTTAGAGTATTTTTATTTTTTCTTCAAATTAAATAGTTTGACTAATAAACTAATATACTCCCTCCGGTCCTAATTATAAGAGCTAGTTGACTTTTTTGGAGAAATTAAGGAAGCTAATTAATTTAGCTTAGAGTATTTTTATTTTTATTTTTTCCTTCAAACTAAATAGTTTGACCAATAAACTAATATATAATTTAAGAAAACACAACATATGAAATGATTAAGTAACTTATTTAGCTTTCTTAATCTCTCCAAAAAAAAGTCAATTAGCTCTTATAATTAGAACCGGAGGTAGTATAATCTAAGAAAACACAACATATGAAATGATTAAGTAACTTATTTAGCTTCCTTAATCTCTCCAAAAAAAAGTCAACTTACTCTTATAATTAGGACCGAAGGTAGTATTATACTTACGTGGATGTTAGGTAAACTATGGTGGCACCACAACTTGCTCTAGTTCTAGTTTCGCTAATCATCATTTGGATGAATAGAGGAAGCTTTTCCCATCTCCGCGATGGAATCGGAAGGTCTAGATTTACTTTTTTAACTATAAATTTTTTAAATGAAAAAATCATTTTTAAAAAATATGTCAATTAAAAAATTATTTTTATTTTAGATTTTTTACCCATTAAAATATTTTTTAAAATAAATAAATAAATTTAGACGGTTCATATCTCATCAGGATCATCCAGGATAGGAAAAAGCTTCCTCTACCCATTCAAACAAAGGATGAGTATGGAAAGTGGATCCCACATTCTCTCACTTCTTTCTCAGTCCCCCGGGGTTCCCGCTATTCTTCAACCCTCTCATTTTTTTTTCTCTCGCACTCTCAATGCTTAAAAAGCCCCCGTAGACCCTCAATGGCATATGGAGACCGTGATTGAAAACACATTTTAATCGTAAAATTAAGGGAAACGTATTTCTCCACACTTCATAATTTTAAATTGGCTAAAGTCTACTTTTAGTCCTTTAAGTTTTACATAAGGCATACTTTTGGTCCCTTAACTTTATAAATTATACTTTTGGTCCTAAAATTCTAAGAGTTAATGTTGCTAACGGAAAATGTTGAGTAAATAACTCAGTGATATTTAAAAAACATTTAATTACACAAATTTTATATATTATTCAATGGGAAAAACATTTTATGTTGTAGGAGAAGTGTTTTCTCACGTACATACACATGAAATGGTGAGACCCACATATATATATATATAATTAGCATTATATATGTGGGTCTCATCATTTCATGTATGTGTAGGAATCTTCTTCTTTTCATGCAATATGAGAAGTTTAAACCCCTTATTCAATTTACCCATATTTTAAATTTAAGATTAATATTATTTAGTTACATAGTTATAACTTAAGTTTACAACATTATCACTTGAGTTTGCATTTTCCGTTAGTAAAATTAACGGTGTTAGATTTTTAGGACTAAAAGTATACTTTATAAAATTAATGGACCAAAAGTATACCTCATGTAAGCTTAAAAAAGGACTAAAAGTATACTTTAGCCTTTTAAATTTTATAGCCGGGCTTCTAAATTATAATTTTTTTTTTTTGAAAATTTGATCTATAAGGTTTATTAGAAAATGAAATATTTTTAGCTATTATATTGTTAAATCAAGAATTATTGGGGAAGATAGATTGATTTTTTTTTTTTTTTACAAATATTTAAAAAAATCTTAGATGTAACGGAATCCAATAAGATATGCTTTGTTAAACCAAAATTTATTAGACGGGACAGACTAATTTTTTTTTTTTGGAACAATCTCTATAAAGATGGTTGAATTATTTAAATTCTAAATTAAGTCGTTAAATTCAACAAATTCTAAAGTAAGTAATACGACCTAAAATAGAATTTTAGAATTCAATAATTTTACTTTGATATCCCTCATTTGAGTTAGGTATCCATCAATTTAGTTTAAGTCCGACAATTGAGTTATTGGGAATATTGTTGTCAAACTCGCAAGTTAACTCAAGTTTATTATTTTTACGTTTCTAGCTTACCAGATTGAGTCTAATCACTAGTAAACTCGAGACCATTACGAACTCGGTTAAACTCATGAGTTTATGCTTAATCGAGTTTATCGTTTTTATGTTTAACTTATAAAACCGTGTTAACTCACTCTTAAACTCTTGTTAACTTTTTGATTTGGTCTTACTCAATGGCTTTATATATGAGTTTTATATAAATTTATTTGTCAAATATGGTCAATTTTAGATGTTGATCATGAATTTAATTTCAATTATTTATATTTAAAATATTTAAATCAACTTGTTGTCATTTTTTATATCTTAATTATTTATTATACACTATTAATATGTATTTAATAGGGAAAGAAAACTCTGATTAGTTTACAATTCAAGTTCACAGTACAAGTTTACGTAATTGTCACCGGTTTACTTAAATTAAACTCGCAAGTTTGACAATCTTGATTGAGAAAGTAAAACAGTAGTAAGCTAATTATGAAAGTTTTATTTTAAGAAATTTATTATATTGGAGGGTGTCATCTACTTGAGGTTAACGATGCTCCTTATAATAATAATAATACTAGTATTAGAATAAGAAATAACGGAGCTTTTAGGCCAAACATATTTCTCGAAGACAAAAATGGCCTCCTCTTGAAAGAAATGATAAACCTTTTTGGGATGAAAAAATTACTTTGCATTCATGATATGTGTGTATATGTGGGGGTGAGTACGTCTTGGAGGCCAGTGTGTTCAAGATTAAAAAACAAAAAAAGATATTAGTTAGGTTAAATATGAGAAAATTGTTGGGATTATAAGGGAGTTGTTCAAGGAGAATTTAAGCTATGGGGAAAAAAATCTTATTTCAATAAATTATTTGAAATAGTTTATCAAAAAAATAAATATATAATTTTTTTTTTTAAAAAAAATAAAACTTGCTTAGCTTACTGCGGTTTTCTCAACAATTCAAGGGTCAGAGTCAACTAAATTCATTTTTTGGTAAATCTTAAATAAAATGGCCCAAAATTTGACTCTATGATGTATCAAATTATAGATAGCATATTAGGAAAAGGAAAATTGTTGTAAAGGAGAGAGAGTGTAATTAATAAGTCCGTACTTTTTATAAAAAAGATTAAAATAACAGAAATGAATACTCAACTCAAATAACAAGTAGTAAAGTAAGATTATCCAATTCCAAAATCTTATTTTAGGTTATATGACCTGATTTAAAATTAGTTGAATTTAATTACTCAAGTTAGTATTTAAATCATTAAACTTTCTTTTACGGGGATTTTTCCTTTTTTTTTTCTCTTTACAAATATTAAAAAAAATGCTTGGATGCAACTTAGTTGATTATATTTAAATTCTAAATGTTGAATAAAAATGAAATATCTTTATCAAAATCTTATAGACCAAATGTTTTTTCAAAAAATTATAATTTAGAAGATCTTCTATCATGTACATGCAATTTAGTTGATTATATTTAATTTTTTTCTTAATTTTTATTTCTGTATTTAATTATATGAAGGAAAAAAAAATGGGTTTCCCTTCACTGTCTCCATATGTCATTGTATGTCTGCGATGGCCTTATTATTATTATTATTATTAAGCATGGGTATCTTTTTATTTGAGACAATTCTATTTAAAAAACTGTTGGGTATTAAATGTGGGTAACTTTCAAAGTGGGGATTTGAACCTTAATTTGTCACTTTATGAAGGACTAATTTCTTTCTCTAAACCCAACCTCGTTGGTTACAATGACCTTTTAAACATTGAGAGTAGGGCTAATGATCTTGTAGCCTAACAGCATGAGAGCTCCCTTATAAATAGGAGGTCACTAGTTTGATTCCGCTTATAACCTCAAACTGTTTATATCTACCCTTTAATGTGGAAAAAAACATAGAGAGTTGGAGTGATAAGAGAGAGGTAGAGAAAAAAAGTGGGAACGAGAGAAAAGTGAGAGGAGGTGTTAGTTATGTGATAGAGAAAGGAGTGATAATAAAGTAAAATCATTTTTGCTAATATTGACTTCTTCACAATTCTAAGATCGTTATCGCCAAGAACGGTTTCAAGTATAGTATTTTGGTAAATATTTTTTCATCATGTTTTATAGTTTCTTTTACTATTTGTAGTATGTCGGCAAATTTTCCCAATTTTGAAAATTGTTTAAAAAAACTTGAGGTGATTTTGATGTACTTTCTCCGATCCACAATAAAAATCACTTTAACTAATTTATCATAGTTAAGAAATAATAGTTAACTCATTAAATTAATCTTAAATTGAAAAAAAAAATCAACTTTACCCATACTAAATGACTTATATACAAAGAGTCATATTTAAATATTAATTATATGGGCAAATTTAACAAATAAATATAAATTGCTTTCTAAGTGACTTATATTATAGACTAAGTTATAATTTAGAAGTGACTTATGGTTAGTGATTTGTAATAGCCCACTTTTATTTTTTTTTTATAATAAAAATTTTAGGAAAGAATTTGGGCCACTCATTGACGTCCAAAGGGCATGGCGTTTGAGGCAATCCACAAGACATCTTGAGTCGGAGAATACACACGCATCCACTTTCACCGGTGTTTTCCATTCTTCGTAGGCCCAGGATCTCTCAACAGCTTTGACCAACTCAGGATCAAACCCTCTCCTTTTAGTGAGAAAGTCGATCCTTTCAACCCGAGACAAAGAATTTGTAATAGCCCACTTAAGTGCACTAATTTAATCAATTTATATGGGGGCTTGTCAAAGCTGCACCAATTGATGGTTTGTAATATAATTTGGTGAGATGGACACGTAAGTAGGAAGACAAGCTCGTTGGGGAGCACATGCAAATGAGGGCCCAAGGGCTATTAGCCTCATCTTTTCTCTATTTTTTTTAAATTTTATTTTGATTTTGATTGATTTGTAATTTTATACTACCTTCCTTAATTAATTATAGGCGTTTTTTGTTTTCTTCTTCCTATAATCTTAATTTTAATATTTTTCTTGCAAACAGGGCGCGTGGGTGCACGGACAAATGTTTAGAGGTTTGACTTTTGAATAAGATTCTCATACAGTCAAAGCATCTCTCTGTCACAATTATTAGTCGGTAGAGTCTGCCTGCCCGTGCCCACACTGCAGCCGGATACCTACACTCCCAAGGGACAAACCTCTGCCCACGCGCTATACGCTTCGTGACGCTCACTCTACTCTCATGACACCTTCATGTGCCAACCATGAACCATTTTTTGAAAGTATTTTGAAAGGAAAAAAAATCCAATTCATGACTCATGAGTTTAAATTTTCTTATTGATGTGAAAAACTTGTTTTTTTTTTTTTAAATTTATAATTTGTATGATTACGATTTGTGAGTTTTGTCGTGTACTTTGATCTTAGTAAATTTTGAAATTCCATTCGAATATTATTATTTTTTGGTTAAAATAAGGTATTTTTAATAAGGATTATATTTATATCTAGTTTCTCATATTCATTACATCAAGTTCTTTAATTACATATGACTGTGTGTTCTATTTTTTTTTTATATGAGTTTAAAGTTAAATAATAATAATTTAAAAATATGACACATGGTTACATATGATTAGAAAATTTGATGAAATAGATAAAAGGAACATGATCTAGTATTTTCCTTTTAACAATATAAAGAAATAATTATTCTAATCCTAAATATAAAAGCTAATAAAATACAAAAGAAATATAAAATCTAGTAGAGGAGTTTTTTTAGATATTAATATGACCTTAATCCTTGGCCGAAACAAAAAGCCCTTGATCCACACTTGTCTCTCGGTTTATAATTTTTTTTAAAAATAAATTGTCTATTGGTTGCTCGGATTAAGAACTTTTTATTAAGGTGCAGTTTCAATTATACAAATGATTAAAGAATGTATTTTTTAAAAAAATAACACATTTTTACAAGTAACTAATTTAACTACTTGTTTTTTAATATCTATAAATTAGTTATCTAAATCCCATATTAAAATTTAAGGAGTAATAATTTAAAATTTTGGATATCATATATGGAGGCATAGGTCATCTAATTATTTGTTAATCTTAATTTAAATCCAAAAATAATTCAAATTTTTATTGATGTGAAGCTTTTCCTATTTTCAAAAGAATTAATTTTCGAAATAAACAAAAATCACAAAACTGAGTGAAATAAATGCCTTTTTTTTTCTTTTATTTGAACAAAAACTGAAACGCCTTTGATTTGTTAAACTTTTAGAATTGGTCTATTTTATTTACATAAAGCAGCGTTTTTATATGAAAATATTCTCGATCAGCTCATACACACTAAAAAAATGTGGATGAATTCTACACTTATTTTTTAAAAATCAATACAATAATTCTATCTTTTAACAATTAACGTTAAGTTAACTATTAATTATTATTTAGTTTAACCTAACATTATTTCACAACTTTTTTAAGGCGTCCGCCACTCAGAAATACTTTCAAGGTCAAAAGTACACGTTAGCTCTTTATATCAAGTTAAAAATATGTTACACTATACCATTTCTATAACTTTCATATTAATATTACGATATAAATGATTTTTATTGTTTTGTGATAACAATTAAAGTTTTACTCTCACTGGAACTCAAAATAAATAATTACATTCCTTTTTCGTTTTTGTAAAATGCATTGCTTGACTAACACATATTGTGGGGGCATCTAATGATATGACAATAATAAAAATATTTAATAAGAAAATCAACCCGTATCATTGAAATATTGAAAATTTTGAATGAAATGATGAGAGGGAAAAAGGAAGACCATTAAAAAAAAAAAAAAAAACCAAAAAGACATATTATTCTTATCATTTTCTTATATATGGAAAAATCGCGTGTGTAATAGTAAATAATAATATTTTTTGTCAAAATTAATTATTTGTAATCTATAAAAAGGATCAAAGAGACTGATATCATAAAAAAAATTTATACTACTTCTGGTCTTAATTATAATATCGGGTTGACTTTTTTTTGGAAAGATTAAAGAAGCTAAATAAGTTGTTTAATCATATCATATATTGTGTATCCTTAGATTATATATTAGTTTATTAGTCAAACTAATTAGTTTGGAGAAAAAAAATAAAAATACTCTAAAGTAATTTAATTGGCTACCTTAATTTCTCTAAAAAAAAAGTCACATTGGTCTTATAATTAGAACCAGAGAAAGTAATCTTCTCTAGACAGTTCAAATAGTAAGTATGACTATGTGATAATATAATTAAGGGTTAAGGTACGATTTGACCAATAAACTATTGGCTCAGGAGCGTCCAACACAATTAACTATTAAGTGGACCAAAAATACCAAAAAACTTTTAAAAAGGAGCGCCCAAAGACAACGCGTTAGAAAAAAGTTAACGTCCAGTTATCTAATGTGCGAGATTGGCCAAAGAACTTTTACTTGGGGCGTCCAAAGACAAAAAAGTTTTACTCGGGAGCGCCTAACAAGACAAAATTCTAAATTATATGATTTATTTTTATTTTAGAAGAAATTTATGTGAGTTAAAAAATTCATTTAATGTTAATAAAATTTAAAAAATCTATTATATCCCGAAAGAAATGAAATGGGTTTAATTTTTATTTTTATAAAAAGAGCTTAATGGATATCAACGTTGATACTTAATAATATAAATCTGGCAACTTGATGATATATTTGTTAATTAAATGATCTATTGATTATATGAATATGAGACTTGTTGAAAAAAAAAAGATAACTTAAGAGGCTTGAGGAATGACAATTTATAATAGGTTAAGGGGCAATTTGGCCTACAAAAGTCTCATATCCATATAAACAATAAATCATTTAATTAACAAATAAATCATCAAGTTGTCGGATTTATATTATTAAGTATCAACGTTGATATCCATTAAATTTTTTTTATAAAAATAAAAATTAAACTCATTTCATTTCTTTCAGGATATAATAGATTTTTTAAATTTTGTTAACATTAAATGAATTTTTTAACTCACATAAATTTCTTCTAAAATAAAAATAAATCATATAATTTTTTAAACATATATAATAAACTATAAAACACCTTGAGTTTTATTTAAATCATATGATTATATTTTTAATTAAAACATTTTTTTTATTTTAGCAAATTATAATTTTGACAAAATTGAAGAATGAGTACTTTTTGTCCATAGATATCTATACAAGTAGTTTTGAATAATGACAATTGAGAAAAAAATTATTTAATTTAGTAAAATTTAGAAAATTTGATCTTATAAAATTACAACGTCTGGAGAGATGTTAACTTTTTTAAGCGGATTAGATCTTAGCGCTCCTTTTTAAAAGTTTGTTGGTATTTTTAAATTAAGTAAGTTATGACTCCGGTAAATAGTTTATTGATCGCACCTTAACCCTATAATTAATATACTCAAATAATAAGCTTAATATTAAATTAATTAAATACTCCAATTATAACTTACAGGTATTTGTTAAGAAAGCAGATACATGGGATAGTACATCTGTTTTTTAAAGGGAAAAAACGATGTACTGTAGATTAATTAATCTGTGGAAGGAATTGTTAATGACAAATTAAATAATTAGTGGTCAAAAAAATAAAAACAAGAATGACAATTTAATCATACCAGTTTGATGTATCTATTGGCGTGTTCCATATTGTAATTATTTTGGTGAATTTTGTCCTAAGCATATCTTTTGAGTGAGTTTTGTCTTTAACATGGAAAACGATATATCTTTTTTTTATATATATATATACAATGAAAACTATATATCTTAATGATTAAGTACTTTATTCCTCTTAAGAAAAGGAACTTAAATTATTTTACAATCAAAACGACTTATTTTAAATAAATTTAATTGTATTTTTATATAAAAAATTCATACTATTAATTAATAAAACATAACCAAAATATTTTTTTTAATGACATCCAATAAGGGTGTCTAATTAATTTCATCATATGAAGTCGTAAATTTTTTTAAGTATGCCTTATCTTGTGCAAATACACGAGGCTTGATCTAATTTGAAATGAGTACTCAAATAATTATAATGCAACAAGAAAGACATCTTAGCCATTCATTTGTAACTCAAAATTAATTTTAGTTATCCATTCTTTTAATCAACGATGAAGGGGTGAGGACAGATTACTAGGTTAGGGTCATGACCTCCCAAGTTTTCAGTTTTTTAATTATTATATAAGTATTATTACACATTTATGACTCTCAAATTAAAATTTATGCAAACTCTATATTACAAATGTTATTCAATTGATCTCAAATCAATTCGACCTTCCCATAGCTAAATCCTGATTTTTTTTTTCAATTAATCTTTAATTTTGTTAGATATATACAAGAGTTCTGTTGACAAGTAAATATATCTGTTGACAAGTTTGCTCAAAAGATGCATAATATGAAATATTGAAAACTTTTATGATTCAAGTTATGGTTGTCATGACTCTATTTGATTATTGATAACTAAAGTTATCTTTTTTTTAAAAAAAAATATGGCTATCTGACTTAATCATATTTAAACATTATCAGATAAAATTTGGGGTATTTCTTCCAAAGACGTTTTTTGCATCCACACAAGATTTATATTTAAATGGTTAAAGCCTCTTCTACTAGAATCAACGCCTAATGGTGGCAATTAGCTAGCTTTTTCTTTTTAATTTGGACGGCAGGCATATGGTTTGAAAAGTATGGGGATTGAACCGGCCCCAAACCCGCAGTGTTATAAAGGATTGATCAAATTCTATTGAGTCTGACTCATAGTGATCATTTATCAAAGAATGACTCTGGTTATCAAATGATTGAACAATCGGGAGCAATTTACTTCTAATACTTACCTGACATTCATAAAAAGTATCTAATGAATTATGAGTTCAATAAATCTTGTTTAGCATAAAGACGGTTATTCCTTGCTCATTCTCAAACAATCACTTATTCATAAACACCATGTGGGGCTCATAGTTTTCCTTTCCTATCTCATGGAAAACCCTTTTCACTTTGTGTCGCCCTATATATTCCCCTAGGGGTATTTTAGTGATAGATTCTATAGGAACTGGATGATCCTATTTAGTCAAATACCTAGCAACAAACTCCTATGTTCCTTTCATTACAATATTTTTGAACAAGTTCCCAAATAACAAGCCTAAGGGTTCTCTTATTGATCATAGTGACAATATTGAGTGTAACCTTGATATGGAGCTAGAGCTTCTAACTATGATGAATGCGCTAACTATAGATATGATAGTGGAAAAAGACCAATTTTCTATCTATATCACCCTTCAATTTGAATAAGCAAAATCATTGTTTCATTGCATAATATGGATTCCAAACATTCATGATCTGGATGTGAATGAGTCAAATTACTTATCACTCGATCTATTAGTGAAAAATCTCTCCAGGGATTGTGAAAGATGTTTTCACTAGAAATATTCTTGTTAGTACTTCGACTCATATTCCCCAAAAAGTGGATGTGCATTAAAATACAAAGGCTTCTTATTCTACAACAATGAAAGCACTTTTTCACTCTTTCATATACAAAGGGATTTCACTTGGAAAGAAAATATTCCATACTAATGGATTCAAGTCCATAACTATGGGTTACAATGTACGATATCTTGTAGCACTTACTAATGAGGCCCTGTTGATTAGTATTATACAAAAGAAATCAATTATAGACACTAATATAATTACATCCGCTCTTCATAGACAAACTTCAGGATCATGGGATCCTTTTCTATCAAATACAAAGAGTTGTTTTACAAAATGTACTTATAAGTAATTGCTCCATAGATCCTATATCTATCTATATAAAGAGGAAAACATGTAACGAGGGGGATTCTTATATGTACAAATGGTACTTCGAACTTGGAACAAGCATGAAGAGATTAACGATACTTCTTTATCTTTTGAGTTGTTTTCCAGATTGGTCGCTCAAGACCCTTGGCCTTCACTTGGACCTGATGAAAAAAATGGGATCACTTCTTATGGACTCATTGAGAATGATTTTGATCTACTTCATGGCCTATTAGAAGTAGAGGGCACTCTGGTGGGATCCTCAAAGACAGAAAAAGATTGCAACCAGTTTGATAAAGATTGAGTGACATTGCTTCTTTGGTCCGAACCAAGGAGTCCCTTAAATATGATTCAAAATGGATCTTGTTCTATCGTTGATCAAATATTTAGATTTCTCTATGAAAATATGAATCAAAGTTTAAAGAAAGGGAAGAAGTCCTCGATCTACAATAGATAGAGGAGGATTTATTCAATCACATAGCTTGGGCTCCTAGAATATGGCGCCCTTGGGGCCTTCTATTTGATTGTATCGGAAGACCCAATGAATTGGGATTTCCCTATTGGGCTTGGTCATTTCAATAGATAGAAGAGGATAAACTTCAAGAGAATGATTTAGAGTTCTTGCAGAGTGGAACCATGCAATACCAGACACGAGATAGATCTTCTAAAGAACAAGGCCTTTTTTGAATAATGATAGGAGTAACATAATTTGTTAGTTTGTCATTCTATTATGTATTTAGCTTTATTATAATGCAACCACCTGTAACTAGTTTGTTATGATGTAATTATCAGTTTGCAATCTGGTTGTATATATAAACACATTGCTTCATCAATAATACTACTGAATTCTTTCCTTTCACAAGTCCCGTCACATGGTACCAGAGCCATTGTGATTTTTTTTCCTCTCCTAAATTTTCCACCACTTCTTTTTCACTTTCCCAATTTCCTTCTCTTTCCATCATCACTTTCCCTTTGCAAACCCTATTCCCTTCTTGCCTCGATTTCTCCGATCGACTTCCATGGCTTCCGTCTCCTCATCATCTCCAACTACGACCACCACTTCACCGTCCTTAACCTCTGATTCGACTATTGTTTAGACAAGTCCTTATTACATTTACCCTAACAAAAATCCCGCCCTTGTTCTTGTTGCTCCTCCCCTCGACGGATCAAACTACCATGGCTGGGCTAGGGCCATGCGCATGGCTCTTCTCTCGAAGCATAAGCTGAAGTTTGTTGATGGTTCAGTTCTTCCACCGCCGGCAACCGATCCTTCTTTTCCGGTATGGGAGCGATGCAACAATTTGGTTCAAGGCTGGCTCACACGGTCCATTTCTTCGACGATTGCCAAAAGCATCTTGTGGTTTGACACTGTTCATGAGATCTGGACTGATCTTCACTCTCGATTCTCTCAATCCGACCTGTTTCGCGTGGCTGATCTGCAAGAGGAAATCTGTAATCTCAGACAAGGTGATTTAACCGTGAGTGATTATTTTACTCGATTGAAAATCCTTTGGGATGAGCTTGCTAATATTCGACCTCTGAAGCCTTGCTCCTGTGGATCCGTTACTACCGTCGTCACTTATCGAGAGGAAGATCGGGTTATTCATTTTCTGAAAGGCTTGAACGAGCAATTTATCTTTGTGAAATCTCAGATCATGCTTCTTGATCCTCTACCACCAATTACTCGAGTCTTCTCTCTGGTTGTTAAACAAGAAAGAGAAATCCACTTACCTGTTGTACCTACTAAGCCCAAGGTTTTCCTTGCTCAAGCTCCACGGTATCCTCATTCTGGTTCCAAAGACAAGCAATGCTCATTTTGTGGTAAGCCTCGTCACACTGAAGCAACCTACTACAGGAAGCACGGTTTTCCTTCGGGCTTCAAATTTCGGTCCTCTGGTTCCTCTAACAGGGTTAATCAATTGGCAACATCGGTGTCTGGCCTTGTTCAACATTCATCACCTGCTCAAGCCTCTCCTCCGATTCCACCTTCTTCACAGTCTGCTATTCTGCCTCAGTTATCTGCTGACCAATACAGCAAACTTCTTGGTCTCCTCAACTCGTCTTCATCACCTCAACCTGTCATAAATAATTTGTCTGCCTCCATTATTGTTCCTAATGAAGGTATTTCTCTGTCTCGTTTTTCTCCTGTTTTAGTTTCCCAGATCATTGATTCTGGAGCTACGGATCATGTTTGTTCTTCTCTAACCTTGTTTGACTCATATAAGCCTATTTCTCCCATTTCTGTATGATTACCTACTGGTTCTAAAACTGTCGCACGCTTCTCAGGCGGGTTCGCATTTCTGATTCTTTAATTGTACAGAATGTTCTTTATTTGCCTCATTTTTTCATTTAACATTTTATCTGTCTCTCGTTTAACTGCCTCTCATCACTATTTTCTTACATTTCACTCCAATACTTGTCAGATACACCAAATTCAACCTTCGCTGATGATTGGTTCAACTAGACCGTTTGAAGGCCTATACTTGCTTACTGTAGATAGGAATTCCCAACCACACTCGTCTTAGATTTTGGCTCACACTTCTTCAGACTCACATGCTCATCTTTGGCATCTTCGTTTGGGTCATCCCTCTGCCTCCACTTTATCTGTTTTACATAAACAAATACCTGATATTTCCTGTGTATCTCAATCTTTTCCATGTGATGCTTGTCATTTTGCTAAAAAAAAACGTTTACCTTTCTCTGTAAGCACAAGTTCATGTAATAAAATCTTTGATATACTTCATGTTGATATATGGGGTCCTTTTTCAATTCCTTCTGTACAAGGTCATCGATATTTTCTTACTTTGGTTGATGATTTTCTAGATATACCTGGATATTTCTAATGAAGCATAAGTCTGATTCCCGTACTCATCTTTACCATTTTTTTGCTCTTGTGGAAAATCAATTTTCTTCTTCCATTAAAATTTTGCGTTCTGATAATGGGACTGAATTTCATTTACCTCAGTTTTATGCTTCCAAAGGTGTCATTCATCAAACTTCTTGTGTTGCTACACCACAACAAAATGGTTTAGTAGAAAGAAAGCACCAACACATTCTAAATGTTGCACGTGCACTTCTTTTTCAATCTCACATTCCTATCTCTTATTGGTCTTTTCTTGTTTTTATGCTACTCATATTATTAATTGTTTGCCTTCTCCCATCATTCAAAACTGTACACCTTTTGAACGCTTATATGGATTTTCTCCAACTTATTCTGAATTTAAAGTTTTCGGTTCCCTCTGTTTTGCATCCACTCTCTCTTCTCATCGCTCTAAATTTGATCCTAGAGCAAGAAAATGTGTTTTCTTGGGCATTCCACAAGGTTCAAAGGCTTTTACTTTATTATATATATATACATACATACATATATATATATATCTAATAATCAAATTTTCCTTTCTAGAGATGTTATTTTTCATGAACATGTGTTCCCCTTTCAAAATGGCAGCATTCCATCACTTTCCTTTCCTTTCCCTGAACCTCAATCTTGTTCTCCACTCTTTGATGACACTTATACTCCCCCTTTACCACCTGCATCTTCTTCTTCCTCGCCACCTTCATATGATCTTTTGGTTCCTTCACCTCATTCTCTTCGACGTTCCACTAGAACACATCATCCTCCTTCATATCTGCAGGATTATCATTGTGCCTTCATCTCTTCTACTCATCAATCATCATGCAAAGGTAATCCTAGATATCCATTATCTTCTGTTCTCTCTTATCAATCTCTTTCTCCCTCTTATAAAGCTTTTGTCAATGCTGTTACTGTTTCTCCTGATCCTACTTCCTTTAAGCATGCTGTGAAACACTCTATCTGGAGAGAGGCTATGAATGCAGAAATTCTTGCTCTTTAACAAAACCAGACCTGGGTTCTCACTCAATTGCCACTGGGTAAGAGCACTATTGGCTGCAAATGGGTTTTCCGTACCAAATTTAAGGCTAATGGTGATATAGAAAGACACAAAGCTAGGCTTGTAGCCAAAGGATATACTCAAACTGAGGGTATTGATTACTTTGACACTTTTTCTCCTGTTGCAAAAATGACTACTCTTCGTTTATTGCTTTCTATTGTTGCTACCAAACATTGGCATTTACATCAATTAGATGTAAATAATGCTTTTTTACATAGGAACTTACATGAAGAAGTGTATATGGACCTTCCTCCTGGCTTCACACCCTCTCATCCTAATCAAGTGTGTAAACTATAGAAATCACTTTATGGTTTGAAACAGGCTAGTCATCAATGGTACTCTAAACTTTCTTCAGCTTTGTTGTCTTATGGTTATTCTCAATCAGCCTCTGATCATTCTTTATTTTTAAAGCATCTTCCACTTCATTCACTGTTATTCTGGTTTATGTTGATAATGTGGTGCTTGCTAGTAATGATTTAGCTGAGATACAGTTAGTTACACAAATTACATACTGCCTTTACCATTAAAGATCTTGGTGAACTTAAGTATTTTCTTGGTCTTGAGCTTGCAAGGACTAAATCTGGTAATTTTTTTGTCACAACGCAAATTTGCTCTGGAATTGCTTGAGGACACTGGTTATTTGGCTTGTAAGCTAGCAAATTGTCCTATGGATCCCCGGTTAAAGCTTTCTAAAGATCATGGTAAGCCTTTACTTGATCCTCTTTCTTACCGCAAGCTTGTTGGTTGATTACAGTACCTCACAACAACTAGACCTGATCTGAGCTTTGTCACCCAGCAGCTAAGTCAATTCATGTCCAATCCTTGTGATACCCATTTGGCAGTTGCATATTGTGTTCTGCGTTATTTGAAATCTTCCCCTGGTATTGGAATTTATTTTTCCACTGACTCTGATTTGAAACTACGTAGTTTTAGTGACTCTGATTGGGCCGGATGTGTTGACACACGTAGATCTGTCACTGGTTTCGCCATTTTTCTTGGTTCTTCTTTGATATCTTGGAAGGCTAAGAAACAAGCCACAGTTTCTAAGTCTTCTTCGGAGGCTGAATATAGAGCTTTGGCCTCTACCACTTGTGAATTGCAATAGCTTGTTTACCTTTTGAATGATTTTTCATATTTCTCATATTGATCCAGCTCTTCTTTATTGTGATAACCAATCTGCTATACATATTGCCGCAAACCCCACTTTTCATGAAAGGACCAAACATATTGAACTGGATTGTCATTTGGTTCAAGAAAAGCTTCAAGCTAAGCTCATTCATCCTCTCCCTGTTCGGTCTGAAGATCAAATCGCTGATATCTTCACCAAACCTTTACATCCAGCAAGGTTTCATGAACTCACATCCAAGCTGGACCTTAAAAACATCCATGCTCCAGCTTGCGCCGGGGGGGGGGGTGATAGGAGTAACATAATTTGTTACTTTGTTATTCTGTTATGTATTTAGCTTTATTATAATGTAACCACCTATAACTAGTTTGTTATGATGTAATTATCAGTTTGCCATCTGGTTGTATATATAAACACATTGCTTCATCAATAATACTATTGAATTCTTTCCTTTCACAAAAGTCCCATCACAAATAAGCCAATTCATCTAAGACCCTACGGATCCACTCTTTTTCCTATTCAAAGATCAATTTTTTGTCTTTGTATTTTCCCATCAAGAATTCTTTACAGATGAAGAGATGTCAATGGAGATTCTTACTTCCCAAACAAATCCTTTCTACATCTATGTCTAAACTCTGATTTACACAATTCTATGAAGTAGTGGATTCGTCCATACCATCAGTAGAGTTTGTAAGACCATGACTGATTCAAAAAGGAATGAATTATTGAAAAAGAAGAATGTCGTAACAATGGAGAATCTATAGTGCCATTAAATAGATTAATTACCTATGAAGCAAATAAGATGAATTGCCTAAGTTTCCACCAAAATGTACAGCCTCTCGAGCCAGGTACATTTCTGATTGTTCCCATTGATGTCATTTTGTTTTGTTTTTCTTTTACCAGCGTTCCCATTGATCTCAATTTAGAAATTGATTTGATAGCTTTTTTTACTTATGAATTCATTTTATTTCCAAACGTTCACTCCATTCATCCCGTATATTTCACCATCACCAGCTGTCTCGAGTTTATAATGCGAAATATGATTATAAAAAATAACAAAGCTTACAATGTATCCCCCCCCCCCAAAAAAAAAAAAAAAATTCCTTCAAATGATTTTAGCACAGTTTAAAATGCTAGAAAAGTAAGTATATATGACTTCGTAATGGGACGATTGAATGAATGGGTTTTGGGTTTTGAATTTTGGTGTATTTAGTTTAAATGATTTTGGTCTCGGATGTGCTTGACATAAGACATATTTGAGAAGTTGATATTGATCCTAAATATAAGAAATATTATACTCCCTCAAGTCCTAATTATAAGACTAAGTTGATTTTTTTAGAGATATTAAGGAAGCTAATTAAATTACTTTAGAATATGTTAATTTTTTTTTCAAACTAATTAGATTGATTGTTAAACTAATATATAATCTAAAGATACACAATATATAAAATGATTAAATAACTTATTTAGCTTCCTTAATCTCTCCAAAAAAAATCAATTAGGTCTTATAATTAGGACTGGAGGTAGTACATATTTATTTATTTTTTTCTTAATTTATATTGAAGCTTCCTCAATAATAATTAAGAAGGAGAAGGAATGAAAGGATTAAGGAATACATGTTATATTAACTAACTCAACTAATTTTCTTAATCTAATCTAATTAGGTAAATAATATGTCTTGTATTAATGATCGGAGTAGTATATTTATCATTTTCTGACCTTAAGTAGTAGTACATTTAGTTTATTTCAAATGCAATGTTGCCATTTATCAAATCAATTTATATACTCTATATATTACATTCATAAAATCTTTAAATATAATGTATGCTAATTAATAGGAATGGCTTTATAGTACAGTTGTATGAAAGTCCTCCTATATGTAGCTAGGAGATCTATGGGTTCAATCTCAACTAGCACTCCGATATGTTCACGATTATTTTTTTTAATATGAGTCTTTATATAAGATATATTTACCTAATTCAATTGAATTAATAAAGTTTAATAAGTTAATTAATATAACATATTTTTTAAAAAAATACCATAATCATCATCCTTATTTTCCTTCACGGCTCCACCTCTCTTTAGTTGATAATTGTTGAGGGACTATCATTAAAAGTAAATAAGAAAAAACGTTGATAATATAAAAGATAAATTTTATATTTAAGATAATATCAACTTTTTTGTCATAAAATACCTAATAACAAATGAATCTCATTTCTCATGGTAAAAGTCTTTGAAGAGGAATAGGGAACAGGAGGCAGGATCACATGCAGCAGAGAGAAGCTCCGAGATTTTATTCGTAGCCACGTGTTAAAGGCCCCCAACCCCCGTTCACACCCAGCCGGTTCCCGGTCAACAACACGCGTAGAGCATCCGTGGGCCCCACCCAGATGTCCTCCATTGCATTAATTGCAATCACCGTCGGGTCGCCTATCTCCCGACGCCCTGTCACCTACACGTGCCGGTCACCCCCCATTGTGGTAAACCTCCCCCCGCCAACCTGTTGTCCAAATTCCCAACCTGAAAAGTCCTTTCACACACTAGAGAATAACACAATTCCCATACTATCCCTTTCTCAAAAAAAAATTCCTGATAAATTAAAAAATTACAATACCAACACACACACACACTTTAAAGTGTAAACCATTTTTTTTCTACAACGAAAAATGAAGAATATGTGCTTAAGTTAGAAATCAATGGAGGAGAATCACAAGAGAGAACCAGACTTCAAGTCGTCTTCTTCTTCTGCGATGGCAACGACATTTTCCGATGAGCTTCTGATCAACCCCACCTTCTTCGATACGTCACCGTTTGGGTCCTACGATCATCGTCGTCATCATTATCATCAACCTGACGACAACAAAACTAGTAACCATAATTCCTATGGGTTCATGGACCTGCTGGGTGTTCAAGATTACGGTACCCCTTCTTTGTTCGATTGGCTTCCGGCCATGGCCACTACCACAGCGTCGTCGTCTGTCGCAGCTGATGTAGCCCACCAGTCCCTCCCGTCGCCGGTGACCGGGGTGCTGAACACTCCTGCCTCCCCGAATTCCTCCTCGCTTTCGTCCTCGTCCAACACTGCCGCCGCTGGAGCAGGCGGCAGTGTGGAGGAAGAACAGCAGAGTATTAAAGCAGAGGATGAAGATGTGGACGACGGTGGAAGAGGAGACGACCAAGAACAAGACAAATCTAAGGAAGAGTAAGTTTTCATTTAATCGACAATAATTAATTTAGGGTTATGTCATTTTCTTAATACTTCCTCTGTGGTAATCTGTGATAAATAATAAAAAATGGAAGATATCGAAAATTAATTGAATTTAATTACTTTGGGTAAATGGCTACATTTAACCATGTAGGAAAAAGTCTGAGGTTGGATCGGTTTGGTATTATGTGATCCTACGTTTGTGCTTCATGTTGTCAATAAGGTTTTTGCTCTGTTCTGTTTTGTTGTTTGAGTGAGTCAGTGTAGCTATATAATAACTTGACTAATTGAGAAGCGTGAAGGGCCAAAACGGCATTATTATTGTGATGAGCGAATTGAGAATGAGAACGGTGCGTTTTATGATGATGTGAATAGGGAGATGAAACCAAAAAAGAAGAAGCAAAAGAAGGAAAAAGAGCCAAGGTTTGCGTTCATGACGAAAAGCGAGGTTGATCACCTAGACGATGGCTATAGGTGGCGTAAGTACGGCCAAAAAGCTGTCAAGAACAGCCCTTTTCCCAGGTTCCATTTCTTTCCTTCAATCACTTTTTTTTTTGGTCAAAACTTTCCTTCAATCTCTACTCTATCAAGGATCTCACCTTTTCTTATATTCATTCCTTTATATGTGTGTGTGTACGAACGACCCACATTACATCTCTTTTTTCAAATTAAATACCTTATGACGTGTTGATATCTAACCAGATATCAACAAGTCCTGGGCACTGCATGAAGATTGAAAAGTTAGGTTTTTGTGTACTATTAGCTATGATTTGTTCTTAGTATATTACTACCTCTAGTTCTCACTTCTCAATATAAGATCCACCCACAGTTTCTTTATTAAGGTTGATTTTATACTAAGAACAGTAGTATTGTATCAATGAAGATTCTCGGGTAAAGTTTGGATTTTGTTAGTTTTTGAACTGGTTTTAATTCCTTGCTGGTCAAGGAAATGGTGAGGTGAAAATTGAAAAAAAAAAAAGGATTTATTTTGCAGGAGCTATTATCGATGCACGACGGTTGGTTGCGGAGTGAAGAAGAGGGTGGAGCGGTCGTCGGACGATCCTGCCATCGTGGTGACAACCTACGAGGGGCAGCACAAGCATCCAAGTCCGGCAGCGGCGACTCGGGCCGGCCTGGTAGGGTATGGCGGGGGTTTTGGTTCGGTGAACTTGGTGGTTCCACAGCCTTATGATCATCATCATCATCATCAGTTTCAGCAGCAGAGCATAAATGTGTTGTCTTCTTCTTCTTCGCCAATGCTGTATAACTCAAGCAACTATGTCACAAATATGAACTCGTCGATGACAACGGCGTCGTTTTTAAGGTCGTACCATAACAGATCAGGTTTTGGAGGAGTAGGGTTGAGAATGGATGATGAAGCTAGTTTGTTAAGAGACAATGGGCTTCTTCAGGACATTATCGTACCATCGCAGATGATGAACAATGATGATCCAAAGCAGTTATAAACTAGCTTAGGTAATTCGTTATCATATATAATTAAATTAAATATAATTTGGTTATTGTATGTATCAGTTTATTTCACTTTCTCTGGTATATATCACAATATAATTCGGATCCTCTTTAATTGTGAAGTCCATATATTTTAACTGCGGAGAGATCCAATCTTTGTGTGCTTGTTTCTCTTCATCAGTTGCCTGGATTGTATAGTTAGAGAGATTCCAATTATATTTGATTTTGGTTTGATGTTATATGCATGGAAGGACTAATGTTTAGGTTTTCATTCTGTAACTTTTCATTTCTAATTAATTTTCTTTTTGTTGTTTATTAGGTTATTCTATGCAATAACTACCCAGAGGTTTAGTGGATTATATAAAAAAGTAATTTAGGGTGATGGAAGTATCTGAAAATGTATTTCAAAGTGCTTGATACACTACAAAATATTTTAAGACATTTGATATACCTGAAAAAAAAAATTAATACATCTTATTATCTTTTTTTTTTTCTTCACAAGATTGGCAAAATATGATTGAGGTTTGCTTTTTCATTGGTAAAATTACTACACGTGGTGGAAGCTTCTGGCTATTTATTCAGACCGCTATATACCATTTTAGAAAGGAATTATATATTTACATTAATTAATTAATAAGTCATTAACTGTTTTATCTGATTTCTCACCTTCTAAAGATGTGTATGATGTATGAATGGAAGTCGACATAAATTTGTTAGAGTCCTTCTTGAGTTGTAATACCAAGTTGTTGGAATGGGAAAAAAGGAATAAGGAGTGTGTGAACACACACTATTCTATTCATGTGAAAAATCTTAAACCAAAATCTCGTACACTTTTTCTATTCAAGGTCGTTGTGTCAATTATAATTGTTTTTCAGTTTTACATATAATGGATGATCCCTATAGTAGAACTTAATTAATGGTCACTAGTTTTTTTAGTTTCAATAGTGTGATACGATATTCGATTATTTTATAATCGCACTCGTTTGATGGTGTGTCATAAGTATATATAATTAGGTATTATGTAATTATGTAATTGTATTAAATTTTGATGTAAGAAGTCATCTTTTTTTTTTTTTTTTTGGGTGAAATGTCTAACATCTGTTATAATTTTTATATTGACTAAAAAGAGTTGCCATGCAACAACGAAGTTGAGTCTAGCAGAAAGGGTTTATTTCTTACAACGTGACAAACTAAAGTTCAAATATCTACTAAGAGAGATGTTCAGATTTAATGGTAGACAGTGTATTGATCAGGGTTGTTTCTAATAGGATGATACTTGTAGATATAAAAAAAAACACATACAGTTGCATAGATATAGATTGATTTTGTTTAACTAAAAGTCCAAGTTTTTTTTTTTAATGGAAGAGGAAGACGAAGGAGAATAATGTGATTTGAATTTATTTAATACTTACTATTAAATTTATTATGCCTTAAAATTTTAATAAAAGAATATTTAAATTATACTCCCCAAATTAAGGACGTAGTATAAATTGAATTTAAATAGTTTTAAATCGTATATATAAATTACTTAAGGTGGCAAAATAGAAATTACTTAAACCCTAATTTTTTGTTAGAATAGTCCATCCATTTCATGGTTGCCTGTTTCTTTTCTTACGCATTGTAGTGTTACTGCTATGAGAGAGAGAGAGATAACCATCTCATTTTAGGCTACATGCAATACATGGACTTGTATAAAAATAAATCTACAGGTTAAATTAAAATGCCTTTTGAAACCAGCAACCGAACCGGTTTAAATAAGGACGGTTTAGAAAGTCAGGCATTTTTTAGCTAGGTTAGTGATCTCTAATATCAATCTGGATAGTGCCCAATAAAAAAGGAATGAAAACAAAAAATAAGAGATTTTCTTGACTTGTTGTCAATGGCAAATGATCTATAAAGTATAACTTTTTATATTGGGTATTGGCATAGCATATAGCTAGTAGGTATTAAAATTACACATTTGTAGACTGGTTATGGAGATAGCCTATCTAAAAGTTCATATTTTAAACCTTTTGTGTCAAGGTAAACTAATTAAGAAAGTCTATTTAATATTGGGAAAAATATTTCTCCAATCACTGGAAATAAGTTTATCTCCAGTGACCCCTAAAATTACGTTGTTTTGAATTAATGAATGGTGTATTTGTAATTTTAAGTGAATTAATGAAGGGTGTTTTGGTAAAACTTATATGATAAAAAGTAAACAAAATTACATAAACACCCTTCATTAATATTAAAAAAAAAAACGTAGTTTTGGGGGTCACTGGAGATAACTTATCTCCAGTTACTAGAAAAATCCTTTACCCATTAATATTTACAAAAATACTACTGGCAACACTTTTTAAATCATATCCTCCATAACCAATGAAAAAGGGTAGTTTAGATAAGCTAGCTATTTGTACCCAGTGATGAAACCAAAATCTAACAATAATTCCATAAGATTTAATGAAAAGTGGTGAATTTTTCTCCCTAAATATATAATCCATTCGTACAAGGAAGATGGGGAGACAATGGACACATGATCATAGAAAACCAGAATACCTTAAAGCAACATGACAGATACATTTAATTTGAACATAAAAAAAGAATAATGGACAAAGGGGAAAAAAAAGATTAAATTCCAAATGGATGAAGCTTTTTTCACGTTTTTTCCACAAGATCAGGTGCAAGTGAATATTCTCAGCACTATAATAATTAAAGTGATGATTATATCAGAGAGAAGTGAGAAGCAAGAAAAGAGCATTCATATAGGGAAGGTGTGACTTGTCTCTCCTATATATATATATATATATATATATATATATATATATATATATATATATATATATATATATATTCCTAAACTTTCCAGCCATTAAATGATCTGTATCTTCTCAGGCCAATCTTACTCTTCATGTCCCAATCACCTTAGGTGCTTTTAAATGCATTGTACATATTTTTTTTGGTATTACATTCAATTTCAAAAATAATTATATAACAAGGGTGGATTTTGTTAGAGGTTTTAAGGGGGATATAAGGATAAATGGAGATGTGAGGTCAATTAAACATGCTTTTTTTCAAATATATATATAAATATATATATATATATATATATATATATATATATATATATATATATATATATATGTTATGAATATACTAATTATGTGGATGTCCATGACCCTTCCTGGTCCTCAATATTTTACTTGAAAAGATCTTGTTCATACAGATTATTGTTCACGATACGTATTTTACATTGTTCACATATACAGATCGTTCATGTATACGTATTTTGTTCATGTGGGGCCCACACGTTTTCTCACTTTCGGTGCAGCTGTAACCGTGTTGAATTTATTTGACTTTTGGGGAAAATTACAATTAATGACCCTAAGGTTGAATAATTACACTTAAGCGACCCATTTTCCTTCTATAAATAGACGTCCATTGTAAACATTCGAATACACTTGAATGAGAACTCCTCTCTCCACTTTCTCTCTCTAGAATTATTCTCATTCTTATTCTTCTTCATTTACCTTAAGTTATCTTTAGTTTTATAACACGTTATCGCACGAAAGTGCTCTAAAGAAGGTATGATTTTCTTATTATCTTTTAATGATTTCTCTACATGTTTATTATATTGATCTGTGATGATCTTAGCAACATGGAATTAAAGACATTATATTTTTACCGAATGTTTTAAACATCGGGTTCCATGTGTGAGATTGGAGATTATTTATTTTACTATTCATCCTTGATTTAATTATTTTATATAATGCTTTATTCTTGTGCACAATATATATTGTTATTACCTCCTACATGTGATGGTTCTACTTCCAAAGTTTAATTTTAATGCTAGCACTTTATTATTATTTTGACTCTTACATGGATGGTTCTACCTCCTCCTAACATAACTTTTACTTTTATGTTACTAACATAATATTTACTTTTATGTTACTAACCTAAGTTTAATTTTAATGCTAGCACTTTATTATTATTTTGACTCTTACATGGATGGTTCTACCTCCTACTAACATAACTTTTACTTTTATGTTACTAACATAATATTTACTTTTATGTTACTAATCTAACATTTACTTTTATGTTACTAACGTAACATTTACTTTAAGCATTTTACTTTTATTATTAATGTTATGTTATTATGTTAATTTTATGTTAACTCAAGACAATCTCTTGTATGTTATGGCCGGAAGCCATATAATTCTATTATATGAATTTAAGTCATAATCTTCTAAAATTATGACCAGAAGTCATAAAATTTTAATTCTCCTTTATTGTCTTTTTGAATTTTCTATTATTATCATTAATATTTCTGTTTTAATAACTCTTGCTTATTTTTCTTTTTAAATAGCTTGAATCATGTCAAACGTAAACCTTGCGAACTATGCAAAACTCGAATTCATGGCTCTTGATATTACCGGAAAGAATTATTTATCTTGGATGCTAGATGCGGAAATTCATCCGAATGCACATGGTCTTGAAGATACAATTAAAGAACAAAATGAAACATCTAATCAAAACAAAGCCAGATCCATGATTTTCCTTCGTCACCATTTACATGATGATTTAAAAATTGAGTATTTGTGATGAAAGACCCACTAGTTCTTTGGAATGACCTAAAAGAAAGGTATGATCACCGGAAGATGATCGTCCTTCCAAAAGCTCGTTATGAGTGGTTGCATCTGCGTCGCAAGATTTTAAATCGTGAGTGAATATAACTCACCGTGTTCGAATTACTTCACGTTAAAATTATGTGGAGAAAATATTACCGATTATGATATGTTAGAAAAAACATTCACCACATTTCATGCATCCAATATGCTCTCCGCAAAGAAGAATATCGTGGACAAGGTTTCGAGAAATATTCTGAATTAATTTCTTGTCTCCTCGTGGCTGAACAGAATAATGAACTTTTGTTGAAAAATCATGAATCTCGTCCAACAGGTTCGAATCCATTCCCTGAAGTGAATGTAGTAAACTATGAAAATTTTAAGGGCCGAGGACGTGGACGTAAAGGCGGTTACAACCGTGGTCGTGGCCGTGGCCGTGGCCGTTATCATGGTCCAAATCGTGGTGGATCAAATTCCCGCCCCAAAGGAGGGAGGATTGAAAAGAACCCCAGAAGGGAAACTAGTGGAAATAACAAGCATTCGAAAATGCATGTTATCGTTGTGGTGGAAAAGGTCATTGGTCTCGCACTGTCGTACGCCAAGACACTTGGTTGACCTTATTCGAAAATGCATGTTATCGTTGTGGTGGAAAAGGTCATTGGTCTCGCACTGCCGTACGCCAAGACACTTGGTTGACCTTTACAAAGAATCACCGAAAAATAATGGTAAAGGGCTAAGGATCGAGGTAAATCATGTGGATATGGCGAGAAAATTCGAGTATAATGACAATGATGTAAATTATATGGAAGTCGCGATTTCCTAGAATAAATTACCTTTATCTTTTAGTATTTCTATGCTTTAAACTTGTTTTCCTATCTTATGTATTTCTTTTAATTATGTTTTAATTTGTTTTTCATGTATCTTTAATGAAGAATGATTTTCATCGGCATCAATCCCGAAGATTTATGTCTCGTTGATAGTGCTACAACCCATACCATATTAAGACAAGATAAATATTTCTCTTCCTTGGTAATGCAAGAAGCCAATATTCAAACTATATCCAGGTAATATAAATTTGATTGAAGGCTCCAGGAAGAGCTAATATTTTGTTACCCGAAGGAACAAAATTATGCATTGATAATGCATTTTATTCTACTAAATCTAAAAGAAATTTGTTGAGTTTCAAAGATATTCGCAAAAATGGATATCATATAGAAACAATAACTAATAATGATCGTGAATGTCTTCTTGTTACAAATATTGTTTCGGTAGAAAAATCATATTAGAATGTTTTCCTACATTCTCTTCCTGGTTTATATTATACATATATAAGTGCAATTGAAACATATGCTATTGTAAACCGGAAGTTTACCAATACAAACCAGAAGTTTGTCAATGTAAACGTAAGTTTACTAATGAATTTAATATTTGGCATGACCTAGGTTAGGCCATCCGGGTCAATTATGATGCGACAGATAATTGAGAATTCATGTGGACATACCCTGAAGTGTAAGCAAATACCACAATCCAATGAATTCTCATGTACAAAGATGTTCCAAGGGAAAATTAATTATTCGGCCTTCCCAAGCAAAGCGAAAGTGAGTCTCTCACATTTCTAGAACGGATATTGGGGAGATATTTGTGGGCCAATACATCCACCATGCGGACCATTCGGGTACTATATGATATTAATTGATGCATCAACTAAATGGTCGCATGTCCGTTTATTATCTTCACGCAACCTGGCGTTTGCAAGATTACTTGCTCAATTGATCGATTAAGAGCACATTACCCCGACTATCCTATCAAGAAAATACGTCTTGATAATCTTTGGTGAATTTACTTCACAATCTTTTAATGAATATTGTATGTCCCTTGGAATTGATATTGAACATCCCTGTAGCTCATGTTCACACACAAAATGGACTTGCGAGAATCATTGATTAAACGATTGCAACTCATTGCAAGACCTTTACTAATGAGATCTAATCTTCCAATTTCTCGCTTGGGGTCATGCCATTTTGCATGCAAGCAATGTTAATTCGCATCGAGACCAACAAGTTACTTAAAGGTCTCCCCCTCATGAGATGGTTTTTGGTCAAGAACCTAATATTTCCCATATAAGAATTTTTGATGCAAGAGTATATGTACCGGAGCTCCACCACAACGCACCAAAATGGGTTCTCAAAGAAGGTTGGGAATATATATCGGGTATGAATCTCCTTCTATTATAAAATATTTAGAACCATCTACGGGAGATTTATTTATCGCGCGATTTCTTTGATTGTCATTTTAATGAATCATTTTTCCCAACATTAGGGGAGAAAATAAGCGGTTGGGTAAAGAGATTAGCTGGAATGAATTATCATTGACTCATTTTGATCCTCGTACAAAACAATGTGAACTAGAAGTTCAAAAGATAATTCATTTACGAATTTAGCTAATCGAATGCCGAAGCATTTACTGATCCAAAGAAAGTGACAAAGTCACACGTACCACCGCTAATGCTCCTATTCGAATTGATGTCCCCGAAGGACAACCCATTATAAATGAATCTAAAGTACGCCAAGCGTGGTAGACCCATCGGTTCCAAAGACAAAAATCCTCGAAAAAGAAAAGGAGCTAAAAGTATAGATGGTCAAGTAGAGGATAAACAAGAAAAGTTAATAACTCCAGGAAAAGAAGTCATCTCTGAAGAGATGTTATCTCCAAGAGAAATCTCCGAAGAGAATATTGTAGTCCCGAAGAGACCAAGGTACTGAAATGTATGAAAATAATGAGATCTCAATAAATTATGTTATGAATGGTATTCAATGGGACCGAAACGGAATCAACGTTGACGACATTTTTGCTTATCATGTAGCAAATGATGTAATAAATGATAATGAGGATTATGAGCCAAAATCTATCAATGAGTGCCAACAACGAAAGGATTGGCCTCTATGGAAAGATGCTATTAATGCAGAATTAAAATCACCGGCAAAACGAAATGTATTTGGACCGTAGTCCATACACCGAAGATGTAAAGCCAGTTGGATATAAATGGGTTTTTGTACGGAAAAGAAATGAAAAGGGTGAAATTACAAGATATAAAGCACGTCTTGTAGCCCAAGGTTTTACACAAAGACCTGGTATTGATTTTGAAGAAACATATTCACCGTAGTAGATGCAACTACTTTTCGTTATTTGATTAGCCTAGTAAATGAAGGGCTTGATCTACATCGATGGATGTTGTAACTCGCATATTTGTATGGATCACTTGATAGTGATATTTATATGAAAGTCCCGAAGAAGGACTCAAGATGCCGGAAGCATCTAGTTCAAATATTCGAGATCAATACTCGATTAAATTAAATAAGTCCCCGTATGGCTTGAAGCAATCGGGACGCATGTGGTATAATTGTCTCGAGAGAATATTTGTTGAAAGAAGGATACGTAAATGACCCAATATGCCCATGTATTTTTATGAGAAGATCTGAAAAGGAATTTGTTATTATTGCGGTCTATGTTGATGATATTAACATCATTGGAACTCCTGAAGAGCTCCAAAAAGCAATTATCTGTTTGAAGAAAGAATTTGAGATGAAAGACTTGGGCCGAACGAAATTTCGCCTTGGATTACGAGAGTATCTGAAAAATGGGATTTTTGTATATCAACAAACTTATACAAAGAAAGTCCTAGAGAGATTTTATATGGATAAGTCACATCCATTATGTACTCCAATGATAGTAAGATCTCTAGATGTGGATAAAGATCCATTCGACCTCAAATAATTAACGAAGAAGGTGAAGAAGAACTACTTGGTCCGTAGTACCATATCTTAGTGCTATCGGAGCACTAATGTATCTTGCTAATCACACACGTCCCGATATATCATTTCTTGTTAATTTATTAGCAAGATATAGTTCTCGCACCAACACGGAGACATTGGAATGGAGTAAAACACATTTTTCGATATCTCGGAGGCACTATTGATACGGGGTTATACTACTCAAATGAATCCAAGCATGAACCGATGGTTATGCAGATGCCGGTTTTCTTTCTGACCCACATGATGGTAAATCACAAACTGGTTATTTGTTTACATGTGGAGGTGCAGCTATCTCATGGCGGTCTATGAAAAAGACTATATCGCCCACATCATCAAACCATGCAGAAATTTTAGCAATGCATGAAGCAAGTCGTGAATGTGTATGGTTGAGGTCAGTAATACATCATATTCAAACAACTTGTTATTTATCTTCAGGAAGGATGGTTCCAACAGTTCTATATGAGGATAATGCTGCATGTGTTGCTCAACTTAAAGAAGGTTATATCAAGGGTGACAGAACAAAGCATATTTCACCAAAATTCTTCTTTACACGTGATCTTCAAAAGAATGGTGAAATAGACATTCGTAAAATCGGTTCAAGTGAAAATCTAGCAGATTTATTTACCAAGTCACTTCCGGGAGT
This sequence comes from Acacia melanoxylon, assembly GCA_019022615.1. NCBI lineage: Eukaryota > Viridiplantae > Streptophyta > Magnoliopsida > Fabales > Fabaceae > Acacia > Acacia melanoxylon. The sequence goes on from JAFJYJ010000013.1 coordinate 7,504,908, forward strand.
AATCTTTGAAAAGCTGGTCCGTGGTATTGGTCTTCGAAAACTCGAGATCTCAAATGATATTGTCAAAAAGGGGAGTCAATACACAGTGTACTCTTTTTCCCTTATCTAGGTTTTATCCCATTGGGTTTTCCTAGAAAGGTTTTTAATGAGGCAGCACAGGACAATGTATCAATGAATGTTGTACTCTTTTCTTTGGCTAGGTTTTTATCCCACTGGGTTTTTCCTAGTTAAAGTTTTTAACGAGGCACATTCATAAACGGACATCCAGGGGAGTGTTATGAATATACTAATTATGTGGATGTCCATGACCTCTTCCCGGTCCTCAATATTTTACTTGAGTACCGTTCATACGAGTTACTTGTTCATGCATACGTATTTTCTTGTTCACATATACAGATCGTTCATGTATACGTATTTACCGTTCATGTGGGGCCCACACGTTTTCTCACTTTCGGTAACCAGAATCAAGTGTTGAATTTATTTGACTTTTGGGGAAAATTACGCTAATGACCCAGGTTGAATAATTACACTTAAGGACCCATTTTCCTTCTATAAATAGACGTCCATTGTAAACATTCGAATACACTTGAATGAGAACTCCTCTCTCCACTTTCTCTCTCTAGAATTATTCTCGCTCTTATTCTTCTTCATTTACCTTAAGTTATCTTTAGTTTTATAACAATATATATATATATATATATATATATATATATATATATATTTATTGGAAAAGTATATTATTTAGGAAATGATATTATGTTTGTTTATTTCTGGACAACTCATTAGTACAAACTTCTGCATGTTTTGAATTAGAAAGATGGTTACTAAAGCATTATCTCTCATCTGTTTGTATAGCTTCATTTTAATTCCATGTGCTTAATGCCATTTAGGACTCCTTAATTAGCTTTTTTATTCTTTTAATGCTTTTCATTTGACTCATATGAGCTTCTTTTGACTTAAAACCCGATTTGTACTTTGATGATGATGAACATCATTGTGAAAACCTCGTAATTAAGGTTGTGAATTGACTGCACAATTATTTGAATTGATCATTCAAACAAGGTTACTGTTATATGTATTTCCTACTAAGGGCCTTATAGTAAATAAATAGTAGGTAATAGTGCTCAGGAGTTAGTTAGAAGAAAGAGAAATAGACAGTGACGTGGCATAGGCAAGGAATATACATACTATACTGTGGTTGCTGCTAATTTTCTGTGAATGAATTATAGTTGATTTCCCTTTTTAGTTGTATCAAAGGTATTAGAGCCCTTTTGTCTGGCCATGGCACCGCCGCCGGACACTAGATCCCATGACCGACTGGGTGAGCTGGAGCGCCGCCTTGAGACGCTTCACACCACGGTGCACACACGCTTTGAACAGAGTTCACACGACATAGCTGACCTCAAAGTGACTGCGTCGCGACTGGAGGAATTTATGCAGAAGCTCGAGACCCGCTTCTCCTCCTCTTCCACCGTCCACAATGGAAAACAGCCTACCAACGGCACTAATGGCGGAGGCGACAATGGTTCAAGCTCCTCGACACATCCTCGTGTTCCTCCTTTCGGTTCCTTCCATGAACTGCAACATCCGCCACCCACATTCGCTTATCTCATTCCCACGAAAGAGTCGTGTGGAGTTTCCGAAATTCGATGGTTCTGATTTCCGCGGCTGGGCTTATCGTTGCCGCCAATTCTTCGACGTTGACGGAACACCATCAAAGCACCAAATCCGTCTCCTGAGTATTCATCTCGAAGGTCATGCACTCCATTGGCATCAGATGTTTATGCGTCATCGGAGCTTTGCCGACATTCGCTGGGAGGATTATTTTTCACAAATGGAGGCTAAATTTACGGATATTCGGGAAGAACATCCGTTGATCGCCTTGAAGAAGCTGCAGCAGGGAGATGGACTTGTCGCTGTTTATGAGCGCCAATTCGATGAGTTGCTATCAGAGGTGGATATCCGTGAGGCCGTCGCTGTGAATCTATTTATTGGTGGTCTCCGCTTCGACATCCGTTAGTTCGTTCTGAACTTTGCTCCCCCGTCATTGGCCAGTGTGACCTGTTCGGCCAGATTACAAGAAGCATCGATAAGGACCCTCCATGAACACTCGCCACACCGTGATCGTTGGGTTCCTTCCATGGGCTCATCCGGTCGTGCTCTGGATTTGGGGTCAAAGGCAGCTACAGTAATGGGCTCCACGTTTGGGCCAATCTCTTCTAATTCATTGGCCCTCCGAAATCACAGACCCACTGCACTAAAACAGGTACACCGACTATTACCTCTGGCTCCACGCAGACTCAATCTTCCACCCAATCTTCCGGTTCCTTCTCGCGACCTACGCGACATTTATCTAAAAAGGAGATGGATGAGCGGCGTCGCCAAGGGCTATGCTATTGGTGCCCCGAGAAGTATTCATCTTCGCATCGTTGTAAAGCTTCCCATCTGTATATGCTAGTGAATGACGATGACGAGGAACAGTTTGAGGATGCGCTAGGCGACATTCAGGGACTCGTCGAGGGAAGTATTAATGCTATTGAGGGTTGTGTCCATACTTCGACCATGAAACTCCGATTGCGAATCAAGAATCAGCAACTCATCGTTCTGGTCGACACGGGCAGCACCCATAACATTATTGATGCCTCGGTGGCTCGCAGGCTCAAACTGAAAGTATGTGAGCGAGACCCTATTCGAATGTCTGTTGCAGATAACCGTCAGGTGAGTATCTCCAAACATTGCCCGCAGCTAAGTTGGGAAATAGGGGGCTCAAGTTTCTGTTCTGATTTCCTGGTAATGAAGATAGGCGGGTATGACGCCATTTTGGGGGTTGACTAGCTTTAGACTTTGGGGCGATTTTCAATGGATATGGGGTCACAGCTCTTTGAGTTTCATTTGAATGGTCAACGTGTGGCAATACAAGGGTTGAATATGGGAACCCGTTTCTGCTCAGAAGAGGTTTTGTCTCTGCGAGAATTTGTGGTGGCTAATGAGTTATATCTCATTCAAGCACCCTCTCAACTGCAATTACACCTTGAGGCTGACTCTATTTTAACCAGTGAGCAACAACTTGCGTTGCAATCTCTTCTAAACCTATTCGCCGATGTCTTCCACGAGTCTACAGAGTTGCATCCACAGCGAACGTGTGATCACTCCATTCCCTTGAAAGAATCAACTCCAATTAGTTGTCGACCGTACAGGTATGGGCCTATTCAGAAAACGAAAATTGAGAATCAAATATAACAGATGCTCAATAATGGGATTATTCGTGAAAGCTCGAGTGCCTTTGCTGCCCCAGTCGTATTAGTTCAAAAGAAGGACGAGACTTGGCGGTTTTGTGTGGATTACCGCAAGCTAAATGGAACTACTGTTAAGAACAAGTTTCCAATCCCTGTTATTGATGAATTATTGGACGAACTGACAGGGGCAACTTTCTTCTCTAAACTGGATTTACGAGCGGGGTACCACCAGATTCGCATGAGAGAAGATGACATTCCTAAAACAGCTTTCTGGATTCATGAAGGGCTGTATGAATTTGTAGTTATGCCCTTTGGTCTCACCAACGCTCCGGCCACCTTCCAAGGTCTTATGAATTCCATCTTTAAACCTTTCTTACGTAAATTTATTTTGGTTTTTTTGACGATATTCTTGTGTGTAGTAAGGATTGGCACTCCCACCTACACCATCTAGATACTACACTTTCGATTTTGAGGCAACATCAGCTGTTTGCTAAACTTTCTAAATGTGTATTTGCTGCCACTAAGATCGATTATTTGGGACATGTCATCTCTGCCCATGGTGTTCAAGCAGACCCCATGAAATTGGAGGCTATATCTTCTTGGCCTGTTCCATCGTCCCTTCGAGAATTACGGGGTTTCCTTGGTCTTATGGGGTATTATCGTCATTTCATTCGACACTTCGGCTCAATTAGTAAACCATTGACTGATTTGCTACGCAAGAATGAGAAATTTATGTGGACCAAAGATGCTGCCATGGCTTTCCAGACCCTCAAAGATGTTATGATGTCACCCCCCGTTCTCGCTTTGCCAAATTTCACTAACCCTTTTGTTGTTGAGACGGATGCCTCTGGATCTGGGTTGGGGGTTGTCCTATCTCAAAATGGCCATCCCTTGGCTTATGCGAGCAAAATCTTGGCTCCCACTAAACCGCTATTGTCTACCTATGAGAGGGAAATACTTGCTATTTTGTTTGCTGTTAAACAGTGGCGTTCCTACTTGGGCGGTCGCAAGTTTTTCATCCGCACGGATCACTTACCCCTCAAGCATTTGTTAAAACAGCGGGATTTGAATCAAGAGCAATTTAAATGGTTGCATAAGTTATGGGGTTTGCACTATGAAATTTTGTACCGCAAGGGGAGTGATAATGTGGTCGCCGACGCGTTATCCCGCCGACCCGACAATCATGATAGCTCTTGTTTCACTGTCTCTACCCCTGTCTCTTCCCTTTATGATCGCGTTCGTGATTCATGGCTGACTGATCCCTCTTTACAGAAACTCATTACTGATTTGGAGACCGACCCCACCTCTCATTCCAACTTTGTATGGCAACATCAGCTATTGAAACGCAAAGGGAAACTTGTTGTAGCGGCTGATAGGGGACTTCGTCGGGATCTTCTTACTCATTTCCATGCTGAAGCCATTGGTGGGCACTCCGGTATTCACTCTACATTTAAATGTCTCGCTTATGTTTTTTATTGGAAAAGGACGTTCGTAATTTTGTGCGTGAATGCCCTATTTGTCAACGTTTCAAACCTGAACTAATAGCATCTCCGGGCCTGATTCAACCCCTCTCTATTCCAGACCACGTTTGGTCTGAATTATCTATGGATTTTATCAATGGTCTTCCTAAGTCTTATTCTAAAACCACCATCTTGGTTGTAGTCGATCGGCTGTCCAAAGCCTCTCATTTTATGGCTTTAAAACACCATTTTACTGCTGTTGATGTGGCCCACACTTTTATGGATAATGTTGTGAAATTACATGGATTCCCTAAGTCTATTGTCACAGATCGAGACCCTATTTTTTTGGGAAATTTTGGAAGGAGCTGTTTCGTTTATATGGTGTGAATCTCCTATACTCTTCGGCCTATCATCCTCAAACGGATGGTCAAACGGAAGTTCTTAATCGATGTTTGGAGTACTATCTCCGCTGTATGACGGGTGACTTCCCTAAGCAATGGGTTAAGTGGTTAGCTCTCGCTGAATTATGGTATAATACGACTTACCATTCAGCGATTGGTATGACACCGTTCGAAGCTGTTTATGGGGTGTGTCCCCCGGTTCATCTACCTTACATTGCTGGTGATTCTCCTAATGATATGGTTGACCGCACTTGCTTGTCTAGAGAACTAGTTTTACAACATCTTAAGGAGAATTTATTGCGTGCCCAAGCATAGAATGGTCCAGCAAGCTAATAAGCACAGGTCTGAACGTCACTTTGCTATCGGAGATATGGTTTATCTCAAGTTACATCCCTTTAGGAGGAATTTGTTGAACAATTCTTCCCTTCATAAGCTGGCTGCCCGTTACTTTGGACCCTTCAAAGTCTTGAAAAGAATTGGTGTTGTTGCTTATGAGTTGGATTTGCCCTCTACGACTCGGATTCATCCTGTGTTTCATGTTTCCCTCCTTAAGCAACATGTGGGTCCCGATGTATCCATCAACCAGTCCCTACCACCAGTTAATGACCATGGCCAGTTTGCTCTTGAACTTGCTGCTATTTTAAGCCGCAAGATTGTCCGCCGCAACAACCTCCCTGTTACTCAAGTCTTGATCCAGTGGCACCTTACCCAGCCTGAAGACGCCACTTGGGAGGACCTCTCTGTCATCCAGACTCAGTTTCCTTCTTTCTCTACTACTGCTGATCCTACCAATGTCATCCTTGTGGACCAGGATTCTTTTTAGGGGGGAGTAATTGTTATATGTATTTCCTACTAAGGGCCTTATAGTAAATAAATAGTAGGTAATAGTGCTCCATAGTGCTCAGGAGTTAGTTAGAAGAAAGAGAAATAGACAGTGACGTGGCATAGGCAAGGAATATACATACTGTACTGTGGTTGCTGCTAATTTTCTGTGAATGAATTATAGTTGATTTCCCTTTTTAGTTGTATCAGTTACTGTGATAGATTATTCTGATTTTTTACTATGATAGATACTCTTTTTACTATAAGCATTCCAAATTACAAGTTGATTTCTATTTAATTATGGTAGCTATAGACTACTTTTCAAGTATTGTTTTGTTCTTTTCTATTATATGGTTAGTGTTTCAGAATCCTTTGAAACCTTTCCACCATGGTAATCCAGTTGTAATTTCTTTTTTTATTAAGATTAGGGTGCTTAAAGTACGTTGTTAGAGATTAGGGTGTTACGGTATATACATACTACATAGTATATATCAATATAATGATAAATTTTATAAGATTATTATTTTTATATATATCTCTCTTGTAATAAATTAACTTTATGATTTTTTTAAAAAAAAAATTTCCAGATTTTGTTGTTATAACCCAGATTTGATTTTACTCAAATATTAAATTAATTTGTTAACATAATATAAAAATAATTATACATTGATTGAGTATTCAAAATTTTAGAAAATATTACATTTGATCGTGACATTATTTTCCGGATGAAATGAAATTAATTATTACCTTCAATCTTAATTATAAGACCAAGTTGATTTTTTGGAGAGATTAAGAAAATTAATTTAATTACTTTGAATATTTTTATTCTTATTTTTTCACTAATAAATTAATATATAATCTAATGATACATAACATATGACATGATTAAGTAACTTATTTAGCTTTCTTAATCTCTTAAAAAAAGTCAACCCTGATCTTATAATTAAGACCGGAGGAAGTAAATTTTTTTATTTTTTTAATAAATAACTTTTTTATTGTGTATTTAAAAATTTTCATGTTTTATTAATTTTCTTATACCATGCCAAAACCCGGCCGAATTATTGGTTGAGCATCTTGACCTGTGAACAACCCTATACTAAAATTTTCTCCTTGTTTAAATTTGATTTAATTGATTATATCATTTTAATTTTAATTTTTAATTTTTTTATTTTAAACAAAACATAATATATATAAAAAAAAAACATGACCTTTCAATTCTCAATTAATAAAATCATATCTAAGAATAAAAAGTAATGTTGCAGTGCAAAAAATCTAAATCAAACCTAAATAATTCAAAATAAATATACACAACATGCAAATCTCTCTAGAAAGTATACATGCGAAATTATGATTAAATTTAATCATCTTGGTCCATATATCTGAAGAGAAAATAACCCAAGAGATATATTTAAATGTGAAGTTCACATCTTATCATTATATTAAAAATTATTTTTGCTATCTATCTATTTTTTACGCTATTTATTTATTCATAAATGTTTTAATATAATAAAGTATCCAAATTAAATTAGAGCCCGGGGCACAGAGAATTCATAAGATATAACCCTTGTCTTAAACTATTTGTACTTTGGTTAATACGTAGATAATATTCAATTCAATGCCATATTTTAAAAGGGATGTTAATTATTCTAAAAGTAAATGCACAAATTAAAATCTATAACTTAATATATGAAAGTTAAGCAATCTAATGCATGCAGCAGCATGAGAGGATAATATATATATATATATATATATATATATATATATATATATATATATATCTCTCTCTCTCTCTCTCTCTCTCTCTCTGTGATCCTTTAATTGGCATAATATATATTTTAAAATTAAACCTCGTACTTTTCTAATGATTTATCGGTTTCATCAAATTTTCTTGGCCATAATATTAATATTAATAGGTTTCATCAAAACTAAAACTGGTGGGAACTTAGGTGAGTGCTTTCCTTCAACATGCAGCCTTCTTTATTCTTTTCTTACTTTGCAAGTTTCAGAATATGACTGACAACAACGACATCAATATCGCATATATATTTGTTAGAATTTGAAGACTCAAAAGTGTGTACACAAAATCAATATCAATCATCGACATCAACATCAATGAAAGATCAACGTCCACATAAAAAGAAATATAAAAATATAAAAAAATTATACTTTTCTCAAATTCTCTTTAAGGAAACTTTATATATTTGTCCTTATAGTTTTAACTCACTTTTAATTCAATTCCTAAACCTTAATTCAGTATAACACAGTCTCTATATTCTTATTTCAATTATAACTCAGTTCTTGAACTTTGATTCGATGCTATTCAATCCCTATAAAAATAAAATTATATATTTCATGAAACTCAAGGATTAAAGTTTTAAATGATTTAAACTATATGATGAAGTGAATTGTAAAGAGGTAAAATTAAGGGATCGAGTTTAACAGAGTTAAAGAGATAAGATTGAGTTATAATGAATCAAAGTTTAATGACTAAGTTACAATTGAATCAAAATTAAAATAAATAAAAGAGTATTTTTCCCTTTTATTCTATAATACAAGGTTCTTTGTATAAAATTTAATGAAATATTTATGAATTGTTTGTACAAAATGTTATGGTCTTCAGTACTCTTAACCCATATAATGGTTTTTAATTTGATTAAGAATAATTTTCCCTTTTCATCTTTTTTTTTTGAACGGATATACTTCATCTTCAACATACTTATTTTTTAATACCTTTTTAATTTCATGTGATACATGAAAAAAAAAACATATATAATATGTTAGATATTGGAAGCCACAAAACACTGTGAGTTAATATTATGATTGTATAGCTTTAAAAAGAAACAAAAGTTGCAGGCAATAACAAGAAGGTAGAGGGAGTTTTGAGATCATTCGAATATTTTGAATGTGATGCTACCACACTGTCATTTTCAAAGTCAGCTTTTTTATTATTATTTTTTTCCTTTCTGTCTTGTTATTGCTATTAGGTATCGTTAATTTTGCGTAAAAACATTAATTTGACACTTGTAGCAGATCGGCTTCCCATCACAACTAGCTCTGGGATGTTCCTTTCTGCACTTTGGGCAAGTTTGGGTCCCTGCTTGACCGTGATAACCTTGTTGCCCTTGTTGGAACGGCTTCTTGCCTCCGCCTCGGGAGTTGTTCCATGGTGCCTTCCTCTTCTGCGAGGAACCTCCGCGACTTGACCCGCCACGGTTTGCATTGTTATTGTTGTTGTTGAGATGTCTAATCCTCCCGAGCTCCTTCGGATTACGCTCGACCAGACGGCATGATTCTATCGCTTGAATCGATCCGGAAATTCTTTGTGACATCGGCTTTTCCCGAATCTCAAACCTCGAGACCATCTACCAATCGACTCGCCTTCCAATTTTCGTTGTCGTTGGTCTTCGGATATGACGAGTATCGAGATAGGTTGGTGAATCGGCGAAGTAATCCTCGAATGACTCATCATGGTTTTGTCGAATATGTAAGAACTCGACTCTTTTATTACTTGTAACGAGGGAGGAAATATTGTTCGTTAAACTTTTCCAAGAACTTCTCCCAAGTCTTGGGCAAACGCGTGCCGCAATGTATTCTTGCTACGGTCTTCCACCAACGGTCGGCATCTCCTTCCCGGTTTGTAAATTGCCAATTTGGGCCTTGCGGTCTTCGGGATGTCTAAGACCTCAAAGATCTTATCTAATCTCATCGGACGGTCTTAACTGAATCGGTCTTTCCGCGGAAAACCGGGGTTTCAATTTACTGAAATTGAGTTACCCAATGTTGCGTGGCTTCCACCTCTATTTCGTTGAGGTAGAACTACCAAAGCTCTATCGGCGAAGGTGATCGAGACCTCCGACTCATCAACCTCTTCCGTCCGTCTGTCCTCATCTTCGTCTTCTTCCTCAGTGTCGTTCCTTTCTTCTTCATTTTGTTGATTTCTGGCTTGTCTTTCTTCCAGGAGTACGTTAATAAGAGCTCATTGCTCTTGCAGCATTTGCTTCACTTCTTGTAACTCAGTATGCTCAAGTTGGTTATTCTCGAGCTCAGGTGTTGGACTTCTTTGAGGCTGTCTGCCTCGACCACGTCCTCTACCTCTAGTTTGGCCTCGTCCACGGCCCCTATTTCTTAGGTTCGCCATTCTTTAGGTTTATACCTTTTTATTTATAACAAGAGATAGGAATAAGGGAATTAGTACAAAAATAAGCACACAAAACAACATATATTATTAATGCATCTTATTTGTACAAGTTGACCTCGACGTTGGCCATATCCTAAACTATACAAAATTCTACAATCCCTTTTATTCTAACAGAATATCTCACAATCTCTCAGGGCATTTAGAGAGTTTTAAAACAATAATATACTATATAGCCTCTATCTATGGTTCCATGACTTTCTTTCACCGTCTCGCTCTTTCTACATGTCTTTGGTGCACTATGCTTTTCGGATAACGAAGATAGATACGAGCGTCTACAATAGGGCCTTCGTCCAGCGAGTTCGTTAGTGATTCGGCCCAAAAACGGGTCAAGGGGAAACGAAGAGAGTGGATCGACCGATCTCCAGGCGAATGTGGGTTCCTCTGGTTTTGAGAATTTTGAACCAAGTGAAGGAATGTTAGATACATTTCTTTCGAAGTGTTTGTAGACTGTTCTGCAAACAAATAAAATGATTCTAATTGTTGGGTTAAGGCCGTGTATTCGCCAACACGAAGTGAAAATCGTCAAGGGTGACTTCTTCCGTATCGAGGTTTTGGATGTCCGGAAATCGAAGTTGTCCCTACGGAAGAGTGAGTTGAACTATCGGGGTTGCAACGGGTGCATCTTCAAAATACATAGGTTCCGGGTCTTCCTCGATTCTACCGGTTCGGGATCGTAAATATAATCCGGGTATTCCGGCCCCGGGGTGATACTAGGGTTCGGAGTTATCGGGGTCCGTAATAAAGATAGTCAACGTCATAAGCTGGTACATAATCGTATGCGGGCGTGTACGGGTTGTACAAGCTCGGTTACGGTGGAGGGTAGATTGGATCGGGGTTCGTCTTCTTCCTATCATCTCGGTCCCCACCGACTTCCTAGCGGTCCGATTCCATCTCTCATACCGCCAAACGAACGGATTATCGTCTCTGTTCATCTCTACACATTGCACTAGGTCATATCAATACTCATTTTCCAAAAAGTGCTCAAAGATTTTGAAAATAACTCCGTTAACCGAACAGAATGGCCAGATAAGTGTCTATCATGGGGACCTCACCAACTCTATGGCGACTGATTGGCCACACCCACATAGACTAGCCTTAACTGTCCTACCATACTGTCCGTAATAACATAGTCATATCAATGCCAGGACTACTGCTTTGATACCAAAAATGTAACATCCCATTTGAAAACGGCGGATTTTTTTTTTTTAAAACGTTTCCAAATATTTTAAGCAGAGTAATCATAGTAGAGCATTGGAGCGAGTAAGTAATTTACATTACATTCAAAATATGGACCATAGTGTAAATGTATCGGATCACAGTCATCCAGAATTCTCAAAAGTTAAAGAACTAAAGAAAACGATAAATAATGTAGACACGTCTTGGCCTACTCACTCGCTTGCCTCGATCGCCAAACATCGGTCCTCCGGACACGATGCTACTGATTGAGATCCATTCCACATATGGATCTCGGGTAACGGTTAACCTTATGCTCAAATAAAACAAGATATCGTACAACGAGATATTCATTTCAATACGGCATATCATCACAAAAGCAAACGCGAGATGTATGATCAATAACATGGATGAGAACATAAGCACAAAGCGGTATGTAAAGTCTCTCTCGACTAGTTCGCACATATCCGAGTGCCACGCCACTAACGTGTCCTCAGCTCTAGGAATAACTCAAACGGCATTACCAATACTATAATCCGTGGGTAAAGCTGTAAGTATCTCTGACGATTCTCAACAGAACCTCAGTTTATGAATGTATCTATAACGCAAAAGTATATAAGCAGCATAGAGTTAGGGTTACAGTATGCGTCCGTACCTTAGTTGCAGATATCCGGCTCTTCCGACTAAAAACGGTACTTTTTGTGGTACGTACGTAAAAATAAACAAATGCAAACGGCGGAACGATGGAATTTCGACGGTTCGACGTCGAAGTATTCTAATCAGAATAATAACACACTTATGAATATTTGGCATCATAACAGGCATTTTAGGTGAAAAAGACCATTTTGCCCCTACTACCCCTATTTGGCGGAATTTCGCCAGAACTTCGTTACTTTGACCTTATTCCATTTCAAAATTATCCCCACTAGGTTTTTACCTTATCAGGCATCTTTCAAGGCAATGAGGCTTAAAAACAAGTATAGGAATATATTCTGAAACTTCCTAGATCAAAACAACAGTTCTACTATAACTACCGAAAGAACTACGAGAAAATAAAAGCTAAGGACGGAAGAACTTACCCGAGACTTTTGCTCGGACTTTTTCCGAGCTTCTCTCTCTAGAACCTCTCTCTAGGTTTCAGATTTTGGGATGGAAATGAAGAGCAAGAGAGCTTGCTATTTATAGGGAAAAATAGGGACAAGGTGGGAATTTCCAAATTTGTTTCCAGATCGGATTTCGGCCGTCGGATCGCACTTTGCCACGTGGCACTCCCTTGGCCCTTGGATGACTTGGTAGACATCTCCCCCCTGTGACATCATCATTGATGATGTCACCCTAGCCGACTCCCCGATCGTCTCCCCGATCGACCGATTCGCGTAATCTTGTCGAAACTCAAAATTCCGACAACGGTGTTTCGAAGGTTTAAACTTCCTTAATCATAATATCTGGGTTGCCTAAATTCTTAATCCCATTAAGAGCATTACATTATCTATTTGAAGATTTTAGGTCGACGCCTGTTACGGAATTGAATTGGGAAGCGTCGCGTCTAGGCAAAAATCCACTTTGGTTTGTAATAAGATCGACCTAAGTCACTAGGTACCTAATTCACGGCAACTACTTGTTTCAATATTAACTCTAAATCCTCTATCTCGCATTTTTCTCTCCCACCCTAGGTGTCTTAAATACCCGTTGGTTTGAACTAACCTCGGAGGCAGTCATTCCGAGGTAGAATTTCTTGATTTATAAAAAGTCCGATGACTTAAACTAAATCCCTATACCTTGGTGTAGGATTTATTTCTAACTTTTCCCCGGGCCCGTATATGTTCGACTCACCGCATTATATTATTATTTTATTCTAATTATCATTTTAATTATTTAAACAATTCATTTTAATTAAAAATACCAAGAATTTCGGCCCCTTCATTTTAAAATTCAGTTTTAATTATTTTTTCCATTTTTAAAAATATAATATTTTTTACCAAAAATTTCCGTTTTACCCCCGCCGTTAAAGGCTTAATCGAGCCTAAATTCTTCGTTTAGTGATCTTTTTAGGATTAGGTTTCTTCATACATTTATCTTTACTAATTTTTCTTAATCTTTTTATCATAATCAGTAAGTATATTTTATGCTAATTACCAGCCTTAATCTCTTAATTAAGGATTTTACCATAAATTTAACTTTCTATATTTCTCTTGTTTTTGAATCAATTAGCTAGTAATTATCTAATCATTCTCTTACCAATGGTTGATAATTTTATAATTTACAGTATATTATTATCTTACAAAATTTATCTTGACATTGTCATTTTATATCCTATGTAAAATATTAAAAATGTTTACACCATAAAGCTACTTTATGGTTCGGAATGCTTTTTAAACATTTCTTCATGTTATTTCCTCTGAAATAATTTATTAAATTCTTATAATTAAAGATAATACTCCCATAATTTTCTCATAATCTTTCATGATCTTTCAGTATTTATCATAATGTTTTTAGACCATTTTTATCACCATTATTGCATTTTTAGTCATTGTTCATCGATTTTTTCAGTAACTTTTTCGACAATTTACTCGACAATTATAACAATTTTCTATAATAGTTTTAAACTCATGAATTTGCTTCATCAAAATATTCATTAATTTCTCTTATCTCAAAATTAGGATTTCTTAAAATCAGGGTATTCTGAGAATGTCTCCTCAGCGCTTATGCTACACTGCTTTTAAAATCATTATGTCAAAACTAGCCAAAACAATAGTTTAAAAAGCTTATCCAAACACATGTATCAACGTTGTTTATTTGGCTTGGCTATTGATGTGTGTAATACTTGATTTTGGTTGGTAATAAAATTGATTCTTTGGGGGGGGGGGGGAAACACATGTATCCACGTTCTACATATAATAATGAGTTGATATGATTTTATAAATTAAAAATGTAAAAACAATCAATTTGATGCGTAGTTTGCAAGTTTGAAAAAATGTGCATGCAAAACTCTTAAAAATTGAGTTATGTATAATAGCATCTTTGAATTTTAAAACGATAATTAAGTATCTAAACTTCAAGATTTTCAAGAAAATCTCACGGTGAATTAGTACTATATTATTTCACTAACGAGACATGTGTAAGTAACATTACTATTCTAGTCCTATTTATAAATCTTTTTTTATCAAAAAAATTGACTCTATTTATAAGTTCAGTTTCAGGGTAATAAATGAGATTATGACATTTTTACTCATATTAATTGTGCCAATAAAAATAGAGAGAGAAGAAAGAGTTAAAAGATACTCATACATAAGTGAGGGCAAAATTGAAAATCTACCCCATAATCATTGAGCTAATTACCTCTCTTTGGTATACGTGATTTAATTAAAAGACACTTATAAATAAGACCAAAGTGGTACCACTCTAGTCCTATTTATAAGTCTATTTTGACTAAAAAAATTGGTTCTATTTATAAGTCCATTTTGACCAAATAAATGATATTGTGATAGTTTTGCCTATATTTTTATACCAATGAAAATAGAGAGAGAATAAAGAGTTGAAAGGTACCCATTCATAAATGAGGATAAAGTTAAAAATTTACCCCATAATCATTGAGCTACCTACCTCTCCTTAGTATGTGTGATTTGGTCAAAAGAGACTTATAAATAAGACCAGAGTGATACATTAGTAAAATGATGGATAAATTAATAATTGAAGAGTTATTTGCATTAATTTAAATGTTTAGAAGGATTGGTTGTCAAGATTTAATAACATAATTTAAATTTTAAATTAACTTAGCTTGTGTGTATAATATTTTGAAATTTATTTTTATTATAAGTTCCTTTTCCCCATGATTAGGAAGAAAAGATGCATGTTTTCTTACTCTTTTTGTTTTTTAAGCAAAAGATCTTTCAGTTTCAGGACATATGCTAAAAGAAGATTGATTTAATATGGCATCAAAATCAAAATCAAAATGACTAATGAAAAGTCACCTCTTAAAAAATCAATTGAAAAGGGAAAAAAAAAAAAAAAGGAAACTCATTCATATGGTTCTCTTTTATGGTTGGTCAGATAGGAATAAAGGTTCCAGAAAAGAACAAGTCGATTGCTTGTAAATGGCAAACAAGGAAAAAAAAAACAAAGAAAACATTTTTTTAATTCTTTGCTTAACATGCAAACATGAATACTTAACCTCTTCCACAGTTGCAATCCGACAGACCAAATCTATGTTAGAATTGTGAATTCAATATTAAAATGCATATGAACAAATGAACAAAACGTGTGTGTGAAAAGGAGAGAGAATACATAAAATAAAAAGGGAGAAATATGGTTTTTTTGCCAGAGAAAAATATGGTTTTTACACAACTAGAAATAAGTTTTATATATATATATATATATATAGTGGCAGAGCCACAGTGGTGCCAGTGTGGGCACTTGCAGACACAAAAACGCAGAAGCCAGATGGGAATGAACGAGAGTAAAACAATATGCCTTGCAGTCCTACGATTTCAAGCTTCATATACATAGTTTTTTCCCCTCTTTCCCTAAAAACTAGTTTTTCATGAGTTAGATCTGAACTTCTAAAATGAACCACTTGGCAGATTTAAAAACCAGAGATGGCCTAAACTCCTCGATGCTGAAGCCAATCAAGTTAACAACATTAAGGATGCATCCTGAATTTGACTCCGGTCTTCAGGGGAAAGTGTTGCCGTTGCCGGTGCCGGAGAAGATGGTGGGGATTGGGGAACGAAGGTGGTGGTGGAGGAAAAATAAAGGTTAAAGGGTATTTGGGTATTTTAATGAGGTGGTCATCATCATCAATGGTTGAGTAGGCCCATGAATTCCTGTTATCTCTGCTCAGCTGGAATCACTAATGAAGGCACAATGCATTAGGATATTGTTGTGTGAGGCTCACCAGTGCTATAGCTTTGTAGCATTGATATAATCTGTGTTATCTTTGTTAAGTTGACTCTTGATTATTATTTTTCTATGTTAAGTTGAAATTTTCTTTTCTTTTTTTATTTATATTCTTTTATTTTTTAATGTATTTAAAACTTTTCTTTAAAAAAAATTTATGTAGACACAAATACTAAATGCTAGCTTCGCCACTGTGTGTATATATATATATATATTCATCACTATTTGTTTAAATACATTATTGTTACGGGAATGAACTGCTTTGGTTTTCTTGATTAAAC
The DNA here is from genome assembly GCA_019022615.1 of Acacia melanoxylon. NCBI lineage: Eukaryota > Viridiplantae > Streptophyta > Magnoliopsida > Fabales > Fabaceae > Acacia > Acacia melanoxylon. The sequence goes on from JAFJYJ010000013.1 coordinate 7,521,375, forward strand.
TTGAGGGTTGTACAAATTATATAATTTTGTGTATGTTTCCAAACACACACACATAAATGTTTCTAAAACTTACTTTTAAAAAATAATAATAATAATAAATGGCTAGAAAAACATTCAAAACTAGCTAGCTATAGGCAACACATGATTGAAGTGTTTAGAGAGAAAGGCTCAACACTTCTATATTTGGAATAACGATTAAATCCTTCAAAATAGCTTTTAAAACTTGATTTATGGTATACAAAGTAAATATATGGGAAAAAAAAATTATCTCAATTTACATGAATAAGCACTTTTAGGATCATAAACGTGATAACATCTGTGTGACATGTAATGAAAAGTAATTGTCCAATCTCACATGAGGGTATTATGTATTGTGAATGTGTTTGGTCTATGTACTGAGAAGTAGAGCTTTTGTACAATCACTAAAAAGGAAAAAAAAAAAAAAAAAAAAAATGGTATCCTCGATTCCCACATAAGCAAAGTAAGAAACCGGGTTTCCAAGTTCCCATGTTATTTGTGTAATGGGTCGTCACAAGTATCACTGAGCCATATGTATCCACTCTCAAGTCTCAACTAGCCTTATAACACTCAATTATCTGCCTTGTCTCTCAGAGCATTAATGTGATTTCTCTTGTTCCATAAAGCTAGCTGTGACATGGACCTTCACATTAATTTTAATTGTTTTATCAAATAAATGCACATAATTGTTAACAACTAAAATTTCAGCCCCAAACACTACATTTGAACTAGAATTTGCAAAACTATTCTTCAAACTTTTTTTTTTTTATAAGAAAATTTTAGGAAAGGGGCCACCTAATTTCCATGATCCCATCCAGCAGAAATGCTTGGAAAGATGTCCACCATGACATCATTGCCGCTTTCGTAACCCCTAAGATCATTCCTCGCTCGACTAACTCAGGATCGAACCCCTCCTTTAGTGAGAAGTCACCCGCTGGCTTAAACCCAAGGACGAGGGGTAATTATTCTTCAAACTTGATGCAAGAAAAAGATATTGATGGAATGCCGAACGCCAACCTAAATGAATACGACGAATTGATAAGTTCAACAAAAAAAAAAAAAAAAAAAAAAAGAGAGCATCACTCCTTCACTCCCATTTTTTTTCAAGATTTTAGTGTGCCTGGTTTCTTTTTATAAAATAAATTTAGAAGCTGTTTCAAAAAAAAAAAAAAAAACTCCTCATTTCACCCTCACTAAATATTTCAAATTACTCACACCTCAATTGTATTTAATTCTCATGATTGATTAGAACGCTAACGCAGCATTCTCTTTCACATAAATGAGAGCATTTTTTAAATAACAAAATTCTCTTATATCTTTATTACTCCTATCTAATCACAATCCTAACCTTTTGAACATCACAATCTGGTAAATTCCATTTTATAGAAAGGAAAAAAAAAAAAAAAACTAAGGGGGTAATAAATTAATAACTTGTTGGCTGATTTAATCATGGAACACGCGGCATTTTAATCCTTGGCATATTTTAAACCTTATTAATTTCAAATTTACGTCGATCCGATTCAAAATTTACTGAGAAATTAAAATCCAAACCAAAATTTGACTGATTTCCACTTGTACAAAAAACATCAATTTTTAATAGTTTCATTCCATTTGGCATATTTCAATTGAATGTACTACCGTTTTCGCCAGACTTGGGCAATATGGCTGACTGGGAATAGTAAATGCTTGAGTGATAAATGATTATGTTGAATACTATATAATATAATAATAATTTACGGGGCAAAACTATGTTACACAGAGACTGTAGAGGAATTTTATTTGTTAAATAGATTGTGACCCCAACAGAATTTTCTAGTCCTAAGCTAGTGATAGCGAAGAATTCTCAACGAGGATCATCAAATGGTGAGTAATGGTGGCTGCAAAATGGACTTTTTTTGTGACATGATTCATTTTTGCTCAAAGAGGTCACATCACAACCCCTACCTTCTTCACCATCAGATTAGAGGCTCTATTCCTCTCAGCCATTAAAAAGGTTGCAGCCTCCTCTTCATTTGTGCACCACCTCAAAAGCTCCAAGCTCACATGAATTTTCAAATCCCTGCAGGCAAAATAAAACCAGAAATGTCAGATCCAAAATTTCTGGAGATCGTAGTAGGAACCTTGAAGAACATTCATAGCCATAGTGGTCCGCAGTTCGATTCATCCTTACTCTATTCAACTGCCTAACGTGAAAATTGATGTCAAACAAATTTGGGAAAAATTGGGGAAAAGTCCTTCATTGAAAATTTAATTGGCAAGGACCTAAATCAGAGTATATCAGTAATCTGTGTGTATAAAATTTGCAGAGTACCCATACCTTGTGAGTATAAAAATTTATTAGGTCTTTCTCAAATATAAAATTTTCAATGAGAAATTTCTACACCCCCTATAAAAAAATAAATAAAGTAAATCATACTCCAACATGGAGGTTGTTTGGTAAAGATGGAATTGACAAGTTATAGCAACGCTCAGATTTAGCATCATAACCCGCTAATTGGCAGCAGACCACAAACCCCATAAATATCAAAATAAGGTAGAAGAAATGGCACCTGCCGGCTTATCTTTCCACATCCACTCTTGCATAGTATACATTCCCTGCAACGTTTCAAAGAAACAAAGGTTAGACAAGTGACAGAGACGGCACAATAGATGATGTTGTGACCTGTAAATTTCAAACAAGTGCAAGCCAACTTCCTAATAGACCAAACCAAATTTCAAATATGTACCCGAAAAAATATTACCATGAACTTCCCCCCTCCCCCTTTTTCACTTTCTATACAAATAAGGAGATTGGTATTTTAATGGCTATGCTCAAAGTAAAGAGAGTGAATGGGGTGCTCAACATTATACATAATGAAGAACTGAGTCAATATATATTCCCTCCAATCCTATAATATATCAGTCACTTTCTAGAACAAATTGATGTTCATATATATTAGTCACTTTGCATAAAAAAAGTGGAGCATTATCTTTTTTTTGCAAAATGGCCAATGTTTACAACATATTTATTTTAAGGAAAAAAAAAATCATACTTTCAAATAGGAATAAACTTGTAAAGTTATTTCAATTTTAGACCATTTTAATGATTTAACTCCCTCACCTTGGCTTCAGTGGGGTAGTTAGAAATATTCTATATTTAGAACCAGAGGGTACAAAGATCATCAGCTGTTGTCTCTAGTCTTAGGACCGAAATTCCTCAGACATGGACTCAACTATGGAACCATATAAGGTTAGACTGACTAACAAGTCCACTTTGACCCGTAGCATCAGCCACTGCCTACAATTACATAATCTAGGAAACCCTTTGGAGTCCAAGGGAGCAAATTCTACAAGAGTCCGAGAAACCACTCCAAGAAAAGTAGGAGACAGAAAGATAAAGGCCATTACACAAATTTGAAAAAAGAATGTTACCTGAGCATTTTGATGACCTGAAACTGCATAGGCCTGGTACTAGAATTGCAAAACGCAAAAACAGCATAATAAGCTCATCTTTCAACACTACACTATATGCCAGATACAAATATCAAGGAAGACAGAAAGCTATTGTACCTGTTGCTGGAGCACCTGCCCTTGGAGCTGGCCTTGAGGCTGCAATTGTTGCATTTGAG